>CP144696.1:13719649-16219649 GCA_036885675.1 Vigna mungo
CTGAACAACGTGTGAAAGCAGCAGTGGCTAAACTGAAGAAGGAAGGTTAACATCATGCTAAAAAGAAGACATCAAGAATTGATAATTCAAATGAAAGAACATGTTGTTGAACAAGGGCGAATGGAAAGGGAAGCCTCTCATAACTAGCTTCCCTTACCAATGAAATCAGTGAAGACGTCCCTAAGTCATTAGCCGAGGCTGAGTCTGCATTGTCGATCTTTAACCGGCTTATGGGGATTGAAACATTCCTCAATTGCTTCAAGAAATCAATGGGAAAAATGAAAAATTTGATGGTTAAGGCCCCAGGGTAGTTGATCAAGACTTCCTATGCCTCACATTTTGGGAACTTCTGAATGATGGGCCATCCTATTGACTCAATCTTGTGTTAATTTCCAAATTATACCGGGGCAATCTTTTCACAGCTTTATAATTTCTGACTAGAATAGTTGTCTTTTCATTGTCTCCATTTTTATTTTCTTCTTCTTAATTTGTTTCATCTAATAAATTTTTTTTTTTAAAAAAAATATAATCCAAGATACCCTAAAGGACTCGAACCAGTTACCAAATCTTGGAGAACCAAGGAGAAGTTCAAGAGAGGATGAAAGCCGGTATACAGTAATTGAAGGGGCCAATGGGCCAAGCCCTAGAGGTCCTGAATGCTTTGAAAAACCTTGGGAACTCATTCCCACTACAACCTCAACATAGAGTTCAAGAGGTCCAAAATTTCCTTCATATGGTCTCCCCCTAAATTACACTTCACCCTCAAGAGCATACTTGGGGCAAGGATAACGTATTTGAAGTGGAGAACAAGCTTGGGGCAACCACTTTCATGGTCCCTAGGAAAAGGCTTTAATCAAGTATTGTGAGCATGACGATGACAAAGCAACTTGAGTTGAAAACTTCTCACCATGTCGTTACACCAATGGATGTTGAAGTTGACAAGGGTAATTTGGAAATGCTGAAAAAGGATAACAACCGTAGAAGGTGAATGAAGCACTGAGCTTGAAAAGGTTGCAAGGCTTGCTTAGTCCCATATATTGTGATACCTTCAAAGCTTAAATTGCCCGAATTCGAGAAATATAGCCAGACCACTTGTCTCAAGAGCCACCTCACGATGTTGAAAGAAAATGGTCGTTCATGCATGTGATTGAAAGGTTGCTAATTCATTTCTTCCATGATAGTTTGATTGGTATGACATTAAACCGGGGCACTCCTCTAGAACCTTCCTGCATCCGGTCTTGGGAGAACCTGGTGGATGCTTTCTTGAAGCATTTCAAATTTAATATGGATGTGGCACTTGATAGACTGTAACTGCAGAGCCTGATGAAAGAGTCAAAATCATTCAAAGAGCATGCCCAAAGGTGGAAAGAATGTTGCTCGAGGAAAGCCTCTTATGAGTGATAACAGGATGGTTGACACATTCTTGAATACTCTGCAATCACCCATCTGTGAGACCATGGTGAGCAGTGTTTCCTCAAACTTCGCAAACTTGATGATAATCAAAGAAAGAATTGAAATTGGTGTAAGGATTGGAAAGATCGCGCAAAGTCATACCATGACAGCAAACGTGAAGGAGTTTGGGTCGAAGCTGGGGAATAGGAGAGAAGAAAGAGCTCAACCCTATCCCATCACTCAAATATTGTTGAATTACTCTCTAGTTGAAACATGACCAAGACAAAATTGGGGACTCAACCCAAACTCAACTTCTCACCAAGCCGCTGGACAGAGATGATTCGATCAAGAGAAAAGGCTCCGAGCATCATTCCTATACATTTGACATATGCAACGTTTCTTCCAAGGCTCATGCCCAAGAAGGTTTGGTCTATACTTGTTACATGAAGCCTTTAAAACCTCAGTACCCCAAGATTCATGATGCATCATATATAAAGGGTAATCATCATGAAGTGGCTATTAGTCGTTCAACCAAAAAGTGTTTGGTGTTCAAGTTCAAATACAACCTTTGACTGATTCAAGATGGTTAAAGTCTAAAGGAAGACAACCAAATACTTAGGCAAGACTTGAGAATGTCTCTACAGATGCCATGGAGAAATGAAGTGGGCTTTAGGACCACATAAGAAGGCATAGGTCATTGTACAAGTGAACTCGATGTTGTGAAGAGTCATGCCACCGGGGAAGTATGCTCATTGATATCGCGCTGTCATCCATGATTGACAATACAAACATTCGTTACAGGGTTTCTCCAAGTAGTGCTGGAAATCGAGTCCTGAAAGGGTATTGAAAAAAATTGAAAAAGATGAAGGCAATCTTGAGTCATTTGTCTTTCTTACAAATCATCAAACTCTTGTTTTAAAAAAAAAATGATAAATAAAAAACAAATGTTGCAATGTCAGACTTTTCCGAGGTCAAATATTTAATCAAAAATAACAATTTGACATTTTTCTCAAAAACATTTGTGCACATGCGCTTGAAAACCTCCATCCTTCACTTCCCCAAAATAAAGGATTTTTCCCAACAAACACTGTCACTACCCTTAATAACAAAAAACCTTCACACTGGGGCAGATTGATTTGGCCAAAAGTTTTCTCACTTGCACTGGTTGGGTGATCCCTGAATCCATTGAGGAAAAAATATAACTTCAAAACGAAAAAAAAAGAAACAAAAAGAACATTCACTAGATTGAAAACCCGAAAGGGCGGTCTAGGAGAGAAAAAAAAAACGACTCATGTTGAGGTCATCTAGTTGCAAAATTAATCTTTTGAAAATAAAGCAATCTGAGTTCAAAATGATGTGCGGCCTTCTTGTCTGTATCTAAAAAACAAAAATATATCCATTGTCACCCCATTTGAGCCAAAAATAAATTCTTTTTTCAAAAAAATCCCCAAGCAAGGGTTGTCATCAGGTAGGAGTCAACTCAGTGTCTAAATAAAGAGCACTCAATGATCAAACGAAGAGAATTCATCAAGAAGAGTGAATAAAATCACAAAAGAAAAACAAAAAGAACAACAAAAAATCACAAAGTGATGTTGAACAAAAGGAAGAAAAAACAAAGTGCTCAAAAAGTCAAATAGTTGATGCAATACTTAGATGATAACCCTTGTTTCAAAAAATATAACCAACAAACATTCATTTGGGCCTTTATATCCTTTTCTTCAATACCTTGTAGCCCTTAGCCACGTTACAAGCTTAATAAAGTCCACACTGATTGGATAATGTTTGCTCAAATTTTCATAAAGCTTGACTTTGCGATAAAATGACTTTCAATGTGTCGTAAAAAAAAAAGTTGAAAAAAAAGATGAAAAAAGGTAATGTCTCAGGAAGAGGGGATCATCCTACCATCTAACCAGAAGCATGCAAAAGAAAAAATCAAGCCAATTGGGGGGCATCTTTTTAGCCGATCTTGTACCCACTACCTCTTCCAAACCAAACCCTTGCCAAAGGAAAAACTGGGGCAGCTTTGTGGATTTCACCACGCATATTCCCCCTGAAATTCATCAACTTTTGGCAAAAGCCGGGACAACTTTGTGAATCTCACTGGAATTTTTCATCCTGATTTTCATAAATCCAAACTCCATGTCCATTTTCCCAAACACCAAACTGGGGCAGCTTTTGGGGTGTATCATTTCAGCTTGAATTTCACATATCACATCTCCATTGAGGAGTGCATGAGGGATGATGTTCCCGTGTGGTTGTCCTAGTCTTCTCCAAACCCTTCTAAATGTCTCTCACCATTCTCTTGCCAATAAATTCAAGCATGTGTGCACTGATCTCTCGGAAGAAAAGTCAAAATGTAATAAACTCAAAGTTTAGACCTCGGATGTATGACGTTACTCAAATTTAAAATCTTAAAAATAAGGACCAGTTTGATAATTGCAAGTGAAATGACTGACTCAAGCAAAGAAAAAAGCAAATGTTTTTCATCAATTCACAAAAAGAAATTTTTCGGATCGAAACCCTCTTCGTTCATATGAATGGTTATCGAATCCTTCCTCTTCAAAAATACAAAAAAATAACATTCAGATTTTCTCTTTCAAGCCATATTGTTTCAAAAATCAAATTTCTATCAAAATTGCAAAACATTTCACAAAATTTCATAAGTCCAGTTTCATCTGGCCATTTCAAAATTTCATAAGTCCAGTTTCATCTGGCATTTTCAGAATTTCAAAAGCCCAGTTTTGTCTGGCATCCCAAAGCCCAGCTCGCCTGGCACCCAAAGCTCAAGTTCTTCTTTTGCACTTCGGCCCTCTGCTAGGCAATGGTCAAACCCTGCATTCACATCATTTTTTTTCATAGGGTTGGTACACCCTCCACGAGGTTGGTACACCTCACAGAATTCATCCATAGGGTTGGTACACCCTCCACGAGGTTGGTACACCTCACAGCATTCATCCATAGGGTTGGTACACCCTCCACGAGGTTGGTACACCTCACAGCATTCATCCATAGGGTTGGTACACCCTCCACGAGGTTGGTACACCTCACAACATTCATCCATAGGGTTGGTACACCCTCCACGAGGTTGGTACACCTCACAACATTCATTCATAGGGTTGGTACACCTCCCACGAGGGTGGTACACCTCACAACATTTCCATAGGGTTGGTACACCCTCAACGAGGTTGGTATACCTCACAACATTCATCCATAGGGTTGGTACACCCTCCACGAGGTTGGTACACCTAAAATCATTACATCATCCATAAGGTTGGTACACCCTTTCCACGAGATTGGTACATCTCAAATCATCATCATCCATAGGGTTGGTACACCCTTTTCACAAGGTTGGCATACCTCATTTCTCAAATCCAGTTTTATCTGCATCTTTAGTTTTCTGTTTATCGGCCCTCTGCTTGGCAATGGTCGGATTTAAATTTTTGTTCTGTGAGCTTGGCCCTCTGCGAGGCAATGGTCAAGTCCAGGTTTTAATTTTCTGTTATCGGCCCTCTGCTTGGCAATGGTCGGATTTTAAATTTCTGTTCTGTGAGCTTGGCCCTCTGCGAGGCAATGGTCAAGTCCAGGTTTTTCTTTTGTTATCGGCCCTCTGCTTGGCAATGGTCGGATTTAAATTTCTGTTCTGTGAGCTTGGCCCTCTGCGAGGCAATGGTCAAGTCCAGGTTTAATTTTCTATTATCGGCCCTCTGCTTGGCAATGGTCGGATTTAAATTTCTGTTCTGTGAGCTTGGCCCTCTGCGAGGCAATGGTCAAGTCCAGGTTTTAATTTTCTGTTATCGGCCCTCTGCTTGGCAATGGTCGAATTTAAATTTTTGTTCTGTCGCTTTGGCCCTCTGCGAGGCAATGGCCATTTGGTCGTGAATTCTTTAATTTTTGTTCTCTTTCTCTTTTTTGGAAACCCGGACGAAATTAGTGTTTCTATCTTTACTTAGCTTTACTCAGACAATACGAAAATACCAAATTTTCATATTATCTAGTAATTCTAAGTAAAGAGGGGCAGCTGTCAACACCCAATTTCGTCCGGGTGACTAAATAATAGGACTTAGTTTTTGTATTTGTCTTATTGTATTTTATTTTATTTCATTATTTTTATTTTATTATTTGGTATTTAATTTAGTTTTTTTTTATTATTGGATTTGTTTTTATATTCTTTTTTTGAAAAAAAAGGGAGAAGAAGAAACGAAAAAAAAGGAAAGAAAAAGGAAAAACAAAAAAGAAAGGAAAAGGAAAATAAATAAAAGAAAAAAAAAGAATAAAAAATGTGAAAAAGTCTCAGCATCACCCATCATTCACGCACACTTTTTCACACCAACAAAATTTCATTCCCCTCCCAATGACATTATCAATTTCTGTTATGAATAAAATAAAGGGGAAACACATTTTCATTTTAACGAAGATAGGAATTAATTCATTTAATTTAGAATTTGGTTTTTTTTCTTGGTGGGGAGGGGCACGTGGTTTTCTCAGAAGGATACACTCGGTCACTATCACATTTTTCCCATCACCATATGACCAACACGTAAAAAGACGAAAAAAAAAGAGATTCTCACGAGGGCACTGGCCCCATTCTGGCCTTCCTCCATTTCCTTTCGAATTTCCATTTTCTCACTCTGAGGTCAGAGGCTTAAAAAAAACGTTTCCTCTCACTCACTCCCAACAGGTTTTGCTCACCCAATACCCCGTCGATTCCAATTTGGTTCGCGTGGCTATTCTCCGAACACTATATAGTAGAATCCAAACGGTGAAAAGCGACAGGGCAGTCACACGCTTCACAGCGCTATTCTTCTCTGCCTAATTCCTCAAATGTGATTTTGCATTCGGCAACGACGACGAGTTTCAGGAGGCTCATGCTCTACGCAGTTGAAGTTTAAGCTGAGACTAGCGCTGCTCAATGTCGTTCCGCTTCACAAGAGTCATGTGCTGAACAGGCGGACCTTCTTCTTCCACACACTATTCCCTATTGACAACAGAATTCCCCCCTCTGGAACGAATATCCTCAACCACATTTTGGCCTTTTAATCCCAATTCTTCAACCATCACATACAGTCACACAATCCTTTCATCCCCATCACTCCCCTCCAACCTTCGATCCCTCAAACCCATAACCACCCCAACAGATTCACCTCACCTTCTCTCTCCATCACCCAAATCCACCAAAAAACCCTTATCACAAACACATCATCTGCATATTCTAAAACAAAAACAGAGAGACAAAAATTAACATCCATCTCCATCACACTTCCTATTTGTGATCCCAAAACATTCCCAAACACAATCTAGTTTGACACCCTCTTCATTTGATCCCAACAATACACATAAGAAAATCATCTCTCCCATCATCTTCAATCCAAGCGCTTTGAGTCTCTACTCTAGGTCATTGGAGCTCACCTCATCACTGTGTTCCAAAGTCGTCTAGCCACAATAATTTGAGCTCGCGGCTATTTCCAGCGAGACTACTGCACCGATCCTTCTTTTTCCATGAGAACAACGATGCTTTCTAGGCCAAATCCTTCATCCAATTCTCCCATTAGACTTGAGACTGATACCAGATTCTGTGATTATCATTGTGGCTGCAACCTGTGGCGGCATTGTCTTTGATTTTGCTAGACAACCAATAATAATATATAGTCGCTAGCAGAATCGATCATTGAATCAGGAGGATTGAGTTTGTTGGTGAAGAAACGAATCGAAAGAAGAAAGTGGCGCAACCATCATCATCGTCTCTATTGTCATCGAGGTCCGACGCGGAGGGAAAACGAAAAAAGGCTGTGGAGGGCGATGGCGCTTTCAACGTTAGTATTGACACCGACGACACCCATCTCGCGTTTTTGTGGCGGTGGCTCATGACAGCGGTGGTGGAGAAACGGTGGCAGGCAACGTTCAAGGGTGGAAGACTCCAACCCTAGGCGCGCGAGAGGAAGAGAGGAAGGCCGGTGACACCGTGGCCGGCCGTGGTTCTGGTGGCGTCAGCTGTCACCGATGAGGTCGAGAGTTGTGGAGGCGGTGGCGCGGCGGCTGGTCGAAGAGGAGTGGCAGCCTGAGGCGTTCCTGGAAGGCAACCCTAGTCTGGTTCAAAGGGAGTGAGACTTTGAGTCTCAGAAACGCTGAGGTGTGTGAGTGTGGAATGAAAGGAAAGTGGGAGAACCCCTAGAGGGGTTTCTGAGTTTGGGAGTAAGGGAAATCCTGGGCCGGTGTTGGGGTTTAACAAATCAAAAAAATTCATTTCTTCTGGCACCCCCATTTCTCACCCTCGCACCCCCACTCCGTTTCTGCAAACAAGAAAGGAAGATTGGGCCGAAGCATGCTATCTCAGGCTGCACCCCCCATTTTCGACCAGACACACCTATGTTACTGGACCTGGGCCTGACTGTTTGAGTTGCACCCTGGTTTTAATCTCTGCACCCCTATTTCTTATTGGACTTGGATTGTGATGTTTTGTCTTTGTTTTTTTCGGCTTTGGCATTTTATTATTATTATTATTATGTGTTGTTATATCTCTTTGCTAATAAAAATAAAAAAAAATATAAAAATCATAGAAAATTCAAAAGATCAAATAAAAATATTTTGAAAAGGTTTAAGCACACGTGCGACCGCTCGCGTAGGCCTTGTGCTGAAAATCTTTCCCTTTTCTTTTACAAAAATAAATCAAATAAAAAGGTTTTGAAAAGGTTTAAGCACATGTGCGACCGCTCGCGTAGGCCTTGTGCTGAAAATATTTTCCTTTTCTTTTACAAAAATAAATAAAATTAAAAATATCTTTGAAAAGGTTTAAGCACACGTGCGACCGCTCGCGTAGGCCTTGTGCTGAAAATCTTTTCATTTTCTTTTTACAAAAATTAAAAATCAATAAAAATATTTTAAAAGGTTAATAGCACACGTGCGACCGTTCGCGTAGGCCTTGTGCTAAAAAAACCTCTTCTTCCCTTTTATAAAAAATAACCAAAAATACGTTTTGAGGTTAAGCACACGTGCGACCGCTCGCGTAGGTCTTGTGCTAACAACCTTTTCCCTTCTTATATAAATCTTCAAAAATCAAAAAGATTTTCAAACAACAATCAAACTTTCCAAACAATTTCTCAAACAAATATTTCTCAAATAGCTTCGAAAGAACTACGTAACCCTGATTTCTCATTCTGAATGAGAATACGTAGGAGCAAGGTCAATCCTTGTCGGGCACAAAAATTAAAAAAATATATTTTGTCTCTCTTGATTTTTACTTTTTGGGGAAATTAAACATTTTGAAAACCACATCTTTATTCGCGTATTTAATTAAAGGTACTGCCTTAGGGCAGGCGTTGTGGGGTGCTAATACCTTCCCCACACGTAACCGACTCCCGAACCCGAATTTCGGTTTTCGTAGACCATGTCTTTTCTTTATGGTTTTTTCCATAGTTTTCCAGAATAAACTATGGTGGCGACTCCAAAATCTCTTTTTTTTTTAAAAACGTTTCCTTTTTTGGATCGTCGTTGTCCCGTCGCGATTTTTCCGGTTGCGACACCCCGGCTATCTAAAAACCTAATCCCCGGACATTACTGCCCGGCTCGGTCATCGTCCTCTTCGTCTTCGGCCGCCCCATCTTCCTCCGCCGCCTCCCCGATCGCTTCATCCGGCCCGGGAACAGGCCTCATCTCCCCGTCAAAAATGTCCTGGGCGATGTCAAAACCGACTGTCATGGGATCGGCCTTGAGCAAATAAGCCACTTGACGGAGGGCTTTGTTAAAACCCTCTTCGTGTTCGATCTGAACATCAGCACGGAGAACCGTAATGGAATCATTGGCCGAGGCAACCTCTCCGGCCAACCGAGCAATCTCCTCCTGTTGCTCCTTTTCTTTCCCCTCCGCCTCATGGAGGGACACCTTCAGTTGGTCATTCTCCTCGGCAACTTCCGAGAATTTTGTCCGCAAGCCGGTTAATTGCTTGGTGAGAGTGGCCACCTCAATGCAGGCGCCTTCATACTTCTTAGTCAGGGCCGCCTGCACTTCTGTGCACTTTGAGTGCTCCAAGCTGAGCCCGGTCAGCTCATTCCGAAGGTCTTCGATTTCCTTCTTCGAGGCCGTCAGCTCATGCTGAATTTCCTCGGCTCCGCGTCGATCGGCGAACCGGTTGAGATACCAGTTCAACATGGCGCCGCGACAGTTGAACTCGAGGGCGGCTTTCGTAAGTTCCTTTTCAGAAAGAGATTCCACGATCTCCCTCTGGGCAGAATTCATCCGGAAGTCTATCCGGTCACTCACGCCAAAGGCGGCGTCAAGCAGACCCCCGGTCAGAGGGCGAGGATCACTGCCCTCTCGCCGACTCCTCTTAGAAGAGGATTCTCTGGATTTCCTCTTCTTCTTGGAGGACGGGTTGGTATGAGCAGAGGGAGTGGCCTGAGACGTGCCGGCTTGTCCGATAGGATTGGCCTGCGCGGAAGGGATGGTGGCCGCCGCCGACGATTCAATTTCCACCACGGGAACTTGGTGGGCGGCCACCGTGGTCTTCGGGCCAGCAGCTCCCGCGGACGGCGCGCGGGATTCGGCGGCCGTGTTCACTTTGCTGGAGCCGGCCTGGCCAGTTTCTCTTTTGGGAGGAGGAGGAATAAAACTTGTTCGGCGAGGGGTAGGAAGCGCCATTCTATCTGCAACAAGAAGGAAGATTCAGTTAAGTCGACAACGAACTTATAAGAATACGGGTAAAAATAGCATACCGAACGCCACGCGGGTAAAATCCTCGTGGCAAAGACAGCCGACCAATTGTCGGGCATGGAGACGGCGGGGAAGGTCGTTGATGATTTTCACGGCATCCCGTTCGGCGGGGGTCATGTCATCGGTAGAAACAGCACAAACCCTGACGGGGTTCTCGGTCCAGTAGTATGGAAACAGAGGTTCGCCGGCGGAGTCGCGAAACTGGGAACGACCGGCCTCCTTTATTATTACTTTAAAATAACTAGTCTTGAACTTTTTGAAGGAATCGGCATACGCTTTGAAAAGGCAAGCATCTTGTACCGATGTCAAGGAAACCCATCCGTGTTTCGGTGGTGGCCGAACATGAAAATAATGGAAGAACACGTTAAGAGTGGGCGTGATGCCCAAAGCCGCACACATCACCATGAACGCTTGGATGCAGGCCCACCCGTTCGGGTGCAACTGGCAGGGGGCGACGTTAATACGGCGAAGTACTGCCACCTGGAAATTGGAAAAAGGAATCCGAACGAACATCCTAGTAAATAAAAAGGTATATACATAGAAGAAATCCTCAATGCTTGACTCTTTCCCGTGGAAGACACGTTCGTTAGGACGACAGACGCCGAGACGTATCAACCGGGCGTCCTCTTCGTCCCGAACCACAAATGACTGGTTGGACCAGGCCAGTAAGTCTCTCCGGCTTCTAATATCGGTTTCATGGGCCGCTACTTCGGATGACGCCCAAGCATACCCATTTATGGCCGGCCACCCCCCGGCCGGGGGCGGATCCATTCCGTCAACCACTACTCCGCCTTCCAGGAGAAAAAGGATGGCGCCATGCCAAACTCGGTCACCTCCCGAACGCGAGGAACCTGAGTTCGCGCTGGACGATGACCCCCCGCCACTGTTGGAGGAGCCCCCACCGTCTCCACCTGCTGACCCTGTAGAGGAAGACAAGGAAACCGTAGCCATTTATTTACCTGAAGACAAAGAAATCTTTAAGAGAGCCGACGGTCAGAGTGGTAAAGTAGAAAGAAAGGTGAAAAATGAGGTAACAGTCCCCCCCCTATTTATAGTGAAAATTTTTGAAACCGCCCATGCATCTCCACCGTCGATAAGGACCACGATTAAGGGCCCAGATTGAAGGACTCCTCCACTGCCCGAGAAACTCAACCAATCCCAAAGCGACACGACTTCTCCCGCCCAAAATTCCAAAGTTTTCCCGCGCAAAGTTCCAAAACATTTTAAATGCAGCGGAGACCACGCGCTTAAGACTTGGCCGGCTTCTTTTTTCCGCTCAAAGTTCCAACTCAAGGTTCCACACCATTCTAAACCCAACGGCAACTAGTTGCCTAGGGCTTGGGGGGCTTGATGTACTGGTCACCCGGCCCGGCTTCAGGCCGACCCACAGGACTTATGGTCGGCCGGCCACAGGGATAATCAAGAGCATAACGGTCGGCCGGTCATCCCCGATGACCGTGAGGTAGGTTTAATTCTGATAAGAGTTTAACATGTTTGGGCCCTGATTAAAAGGGTATTGGGCCGTGATTAGTAAAATCTTAATCACAGGCCCAAAACTAGCACTATATATAGAAGTCAACTGGAAGAGGTAGGTACGTTAAATTGAATAGCATTTAATACTGCGAACTTAAAAACCGAACGACCATAATCTAACTTGAGCGTCGGAGCGTCTTTAACAGGTACCCGACCGGCCAGTTTGGAGAGGAGACTTAGGATCGTGAAGCGGCAGAGGAGCGGACGGCTTGAAGGAGTGAGAAGTAAATGTGTAGGTGAGTGTGACCGGACCCACCACCGAAACATTAACTAAAGATGGAATAGGTAAAAATAAAAACAAACTTAATTATTTTTACAAATTAAAATACTAAGTCTGGCATAAGACGTTTACGAAAGACATTTTATACCAAAGTTTATTGGGAAATATGTAAATAAAAATTGTAAAATATTTAAATAGTATGAAAATATGCAGAACAGCTTATCTTCAATATGTTCAATTCTCTTTTTCGTTTAAAACTTATTCGCAGCTATTTGTTTTATTTAATAATTTTTTTATATAATGTTTTACTCTTTATTTTGTTCAAACAAAATGAGAAGTGACATCTTTTACTCTTTCTTTTTTTATTGTGTTCACATATTAGAGGATTTCAAACAAGCAATCCAAAGCTAGAGGATTTTTCAAAGGTAGATACTCAATGTATGAGGGAGGGAGTCTATCAAAAGTTAATTAAAGAAATTTATTATATCGATTTTTTAAAAGAAAAATGAATAAGGAAATCCTTGTATAAATTTCAAGCTGTTGAATTCATGCTCTCTGACAATCCCTATAATAGCAAAATTATATTTCAACATGCCAGTGTATATATATATATATATATATATATAGACGTGAGAAGATCTCATGAGTGTTTCTATATTACTTAAGAAAACAAAAATTAATAATAATAATTACGCAAAAAGTGATAAATAATTTGAGGTGGGTTGTTATTAAAATATATCAGATTTTTAGTATTTAAACAATATATTTTTATATTTTAATTTTAAAACATAATTAAAAGATGGGAGGGTAAAATGGAAGAAACACGATGAATATCATGAGAAATATATGCATTATCATACATGTTGCATAGTAAAATCATTACAAACAGTTGATAGATGATCTTCCTGTGCAGTTAGTCCATTACATTCTCAATTTACATGTGCCATAACACCAGGCAGGCCTATATAAAACGACATTAAATTCAATTTACAGGTAGTACAGTGAAATTCAAATTGAACTTCAAACATTTTACCACGAACAAGAATGAGATTCCGAACTACAAGTATAAGCATTCGGGTCATGCATAGCTTCTTAGGACCTTCTTCATCTGAGAATGACCAGTTTAGGGCCAATTCACCAAGCTACATGCATAAATGAAAGGGTGGAGATTGAGGCAGGGAAAAACGAGTGAGCATTCACAAAATCATGCTTCTACAACAGCTGTTTCTTCAACAGTAGAATCAACTGAGGCAATTTCTTCGGTAACATCTCCATTAATAACATCTGATTCTTGTGTCTGTTCTGTTTCAACATTAAGAACCTTTTCTCTGAGCTTAGTTTCAAGTTCTTCTAATGCGCTACAATTCTCAGCTAGGAAATTCTTCAGGGCATCCTTACCACGGAAATTCTGTTCGTTATAGTAATACATTGCACCAGCCTTTAAGATTAGTCTGTGTTGTACACTTAGATCTATAACCTCTGTTTCTCTACATATCCCCTTGCCAAATTCAAGCTCAAACTCAGCAGTTTTAAATGGAGGGGCAAGCTTGTTCTTCACAACCTTGACAAGAACCCGACTTCCTAAAATCTGTACAAATAAAAAGGCTTAAAGATAAATATTGGTACCAGAAAGTAGACCAAATGAAATCAGTGCAATATTAAGATCCTAAAAATATTGAAAAATCAGGTAACGTATAGAGGATTAAATGCAAGAAGAAAAAAGTTGTATCCGAGATAGAAAATGAAAAGCTTTAGCTTCTATAAAGGACATCATCACATCTAGAATCCACTGAACAAACAAGTAACATGGTTCTTTTAACTACGCACGTATATTCACCTACGGTATGGATGATAAAAATACCACAAAGATATTAATGCATTGTCATCGACAAATAACATGCTTACTCAAAGCAAAACAACAAGAAACAGTATGTGTCACAACCAGTTTTGTATAAAGAGTGAATTCATGATGACAAATGCCTTCACCCCAAAATTAACAAGCTTGGTCTTGAATTAATGATGCTAATGCTAATATATTTTCTTGAGTGCTCGCAGTAAACTCTTACATTTTTTTATAATACACTCTAGCACGTACCGTTTTAACACAGTCTTCACCATTGGTTAAAATTTATTGGAAATTACGTAATCATGAATGAAATTTATTAGCTGGAAGAGGGTGTAATAAAATTATGTGATTTCCAATTAATTTCAATTAATTAGAGTGTGTTAGAGCATTTCTCTTTTTCTTTTTAATTATACTCCATACTAAAGACCAACATCTACTTGGTTACAGGATATGGAATACACTGACTATTAACCATAACTAAGCAAGCAACTTCAATTAATTTATATCTTATGTTTTATTTGGCACGGATCAGAACTGCTATTCATCAAGACTGCAATAAGTGCACTGAGTTCAAAAGCTTTACACCTACACCACTTTCATCCAAAGTATATTAAGAAAGGAAGTAACTTGGAATGTAGATTTAAAGAGAAGGCCTACTTCAGAACAGAACATTGTTGATTCCATCAAACTGAACCAGATTTTATCTTTTGAAACAAACAGGGATCCCAATACTACAGCAGGAAACATGGCAGAAAAAGAATCAATATATGATTACCTCTTCACCCTTCTTGACAAACCCTGTTCTCTTGATATTTAGACGCACAGAAGCATAGAATTTCAATGCATTACCACCACAAGTAACTTCAGTAGGTCCACTAAATCCCCCAAAGGTTGAAATCTTTGACCTCACCTGGAGGATACAACAGAATTCTTGTTACTAAAAGACAAACAAATCCCAAGGTAATTTGAAGAAAGTACTTCCACTTCCACCCAAAAGAAAATGGATACATTACAGAATATAGTAAAAAATAATACCTTCCAAGCCATTTAACATTCCTTTGGATAAAAAACTATATACAGAACACATCAAACAGCAAGATCAACCCACCCATAAGTTTAAAAATAGGCCCATTGGTACATGTCTGTCATATGCATGGCCAATGCATAATTAGAAATTTCAATAAATTGAAAGCATTTGGAAAGCAAAAAAACATAAACATATTCCATTCAACCTGTCCTGCTACATTGCTAAATAATCTTTCGAGGGCTTCTCTGCAGGAAAATAAAACTATATATATTCCCCATAGAGAAGTTCTCATATGCTCTTCCATCTATATATCCCAACAGACCTTCAATCTTTTCAGTTTAGAGCTATGGCTCTGATATTTACCCCCAGCAATGAACCCCGATTATGTTGTCCCTTGATATTATTTATAACAGTGCAAGTAACATAAACTATACCATACTCCCCTATTGTCAAAATTTATTTAAAACTACGAAATGATAAGTGAATTCATCAAATTAAGGATGGAGACCCCCAATGCTGCTAACACATCTATTAATTATTATTTTCTTCATAATCTGAAAAGAATACTGATAAGGTTCCAGATATTAATAGCTTTTCGTATTTAAGATTCACACAAGAAATTATACCCTAATTTTGGCACTCAAGCAGCTTTACATGCATAAAAAAGACAGGGAATTGACTCTGAATTACACTAAAGCCGAAGAGAGCAGCAGAACAAGGTCAGAGAGGTTGAAAGGATCAAATTAGCACCAAACAGACTAATCCAAACAAAAGTTTCATTACACACTAACTTTCTCAGGTTCAAACTAAAATATATTCATAATATGACCAAAGTAAAATTGACAACATAGCTGCTGTTTGGGGGGAGGCTGTTTGGAATTTATGCAGAGCAAGAAATTTGTGCGTACTCCAGAGGGGTATAAAGCTAAACGAGATATGATCCTAAGGGAAATTACTCTTCATTATTGAGCATGGACTAAAGTGTTCATAAAGGAATTTCTATATTCCTTTTCTACATAGCAAACAAATCCAAGTCCGCACATTCTATCTAACGAGGCTCAATAATTATGATAGTTACTACCATTTTCTGAAGGAGGTAGAGAGATATGGTATGTCTGTGCAGTGGTTATTGAACTTGGGGCTATTTCTTTATGATATATCAGTATTTATGATTGTTGATTCTGCAAAAAGAGGGTACTAGATACACAAGTAACTAAGTTGTGGGGTGCAATTCTAATTTTGGGGATTTATTAAAGTTATAAAGTATTTTCAAGAGTTGGGGCATAAATACTTACTAACCAACTGGTACGAGGTTTAGTTGTGAGGAGTTTTACAATCCTGTTTAAAGATTTAGTTGTACGTGTTTTAAGGTATCACTGGTACCTTTAGCAATGAAAACTCTTGTTTACCTATCAAAAACAAATTGACAACAGACAACATAGCTAATAAGAATTTAGCTGATACCTGATTTATAAAAATTAATATACTTTGAGAAAGTGATAAGGCATGGCTCAATTTTCGAAGTGCCTGACTCATCAACCTAGCCTGCATTGCCATGTGAGCATCACCCATTTCACCATCAAGCTCACCTTTAGGAACAAGTGCAGCCACCTATCATGAAGAGACTGCAAAAGGTTAGTTGACAATGGGCATGCATTTAAACTAATTAAACAAGATTTTGATGACATTGTATAAACCATACAGAAGAAAAAACTAAACAAAAGGGAGAAATACAGAGAAAGTTCAACGAGGAACACTAAAATTGCTTTCATTCTTTCCATTGGAAAACCAAACTCAACAAGTCTACAAATGAGGGTTTAAGATGATAAAATCCAAAAATTAAAAATAATTTTACTGAAAAGCTTCTAAATATTGGATGACTAAA
Source organism: Vigna mungo (assembly GCA_036885675.1). NCBI lineage: Eukaryota > Viridiplantae > Streptophyta > Magnoliopsida > Fabales > Fabaceae > Vigna > Vigna mungo. Next base: position 13,736,256 of record CP144696.1, read on the forward strand.
TGTGAGAAATACTCAAGCACTAGAGAAACTCACTCTCAAAAGCTAGCTATTGAGGGGGGAAACCAAATGCTTAACTAACCCACTTCAATCAACTCCCTCATTGGTTAGAATCCTTAATAGGTAGCCCTTTCTGAGACATTGACAACCAGCTCTAATATAAATTGATGAGTACCCAAACACTTGGAGAACCTACCCTCCAAAGCTAACTATTAAGAAAAGAGAATCAAACACTTATATACTCCACCGAACATTGCATACAACTCAATTTAAGACTTAGGCATCCTATAATAACCAAGTTCCTATAACACTTCTAAGAAATGCATCCCTTCCGGAACAATTCCAGTTTCCACATCACATATCTCACCCTCCCCTGAACTTATATTAAAACCAATCACACTGACTCCTACATAATATTGGAAGCCAAAAATATCTCTAGGTGACAAGCATCACCAAAAGAAGATTTATATACAAGGATCTACCTACGCACAAAAACATAATACTTACACCAATAAATAACTTTTATAGGAAGAGTATTTTACAATGACTAGATCTAATTCAAGGGTGATTGGTTAAAATCACTTTCCTACGATAAGTTATTAGATGGCCGTGAAAGTATGCCACTTGATCCACCGGTTTAATGAATCTAATAACAGATAAGCATATCAGTAGAATTACCACTTACTATATAATCTTAAACGAGTTACTATGGAAACAGGGAAAGCATTGAGAGAAACAAAAGCAATCATGCTTAAAACTTACACTGTCAACAACAATTACATCAACTGAACCACTACGGATTAAGGTATCCACAAGACTGAGAGCTTGTTCACCACAATCAGGTTGGGAGAGAAGCAAGTTTTCTGTATTCACCCCAATAGACTCTGCAAGTCTCTTGTCAAGGGCGTGCTCAGCATCAACAAAGACACAATAACCTGTATCAAATAACCATATCAATGTCTGGATAAACAACAAGCTACAAAATTATAAACAAGTAAATCATATAATTGTGTGGGTTGGCCTCCTCAACTTCATGATTAATTTTTTTATAATTATAGTTCAAATAAAACTAATGGAATGGAAGAACACATCTGAAACAGGGAAACTACTAGCACCAAATTTAGACATTGAGAAACCAAATTAGATTTACAGCTGGGAAACTGCTAGCACTAGCAGTCTAGCACCAAAAAGTTGTTGGCAGAGTATTGATATTGAAGCAGGAATTTCAGACAATGAGAAACCATGTGTAGAGTCAAACATCCAATTTGTAATTTCCAAAAATTAATCGTCAAAGGGTATTCTAAGAAACAAATTCATTCACTAAAAAATCATAAGGAAAAAAAAAACACGATTATCACTAGCAAACATAAAGAGCAGGAACAGGGAGATTAAATCATCTGATCTGATTCTGTAACAGTCATAACTATGATGAGGTCATGGTCACATCTACAGAAGTTAGAAGTGTGAATCCATTACAACCAAAAGAAATAGACATTACAATTGTCATAGTTGAAGTATTATTTGAATATAACCTCCTTGCTTTTGTGCTTCTGCAATCACATGTAAAGCAAGAGTTGTTTTTCCAGAAGCCTCTGGCCCATATATTTCCACAACACGTCCCTATGGACACAAATTGGGGGCAAACAGGAAAGTTTGTCATCAGTATCCAGAAGTTTGTGTATTAGAAATGGTTGAGTTTATTCACATATAACAAATAAGTAAGAAACCTCTTCATGCAAAGATCAAAGCATACCTTCGGAAGACCACCAATTCCTAGTGCCATATCCAGAGCAAAAGAACCTGTAGACACAACAGGCACATTTTTTGGTGAGACAGAGCGACCAAGCCACATGATGGATCCCTTTCCAAATGCAGAAGTGATTTGATCAAGAGCTTGTTGAAGTGCCAACTCTTTCTTGGACATGTTTTCTTCACCAGAGTCACTTCCATCAGATTTGGAGCGCCTTCTACCTTTAGGTATATAGAAATGAAAAAATGTTGTCAAGTTCAAATATGTTCGAACTTCAAACATCACAGATAATAGGAAACTGGAGGATAATGATCCGAAACACTACATTATTTTCCATAAATTGTAACTTATATGCAGCGAACAGGTATAAACTTTCGTTTTGGTTTGATTTAGCACATGAATACAAAAAACTTGAATGTATAAATTATAAAGAACCTAAACAATTCCCTCTTCAAGCCTCATTGTGAGGATTCACCAAAAGTATCATGAGCTTAACTGGACTTACCGAGCCCAGTCCATAGCATGATTGTTATAATTTGTTTACAGTATAAGCCTTATAAGGCGACTACCCCAGCAATAAAGACTTGGTTTCAAGAATATATCTAAAAGTTTTAAAAGAATGTGATAATCTATTTTCCGCGTTGATTGGCGTACATAACCTTTCAGCATAAATAAACTCCTGCAACTGATTAACTTTTGGATTCAGATAAAGGGAAGGAAAGAAAGCAAGAGAACTGCGACAAACCTTTAGATGAAAAACTCAAAATCTGAGAAGTGCCAAGTAATCCCAGCTCAAATCTCTGCAAATGAAAGCAAGAACTGATTATTCGGCAAAATAGCGTCAATCAGAAACGTGTGAAGAAGATGCAAAAAGCGAGGGAAACGGTTGGTTATATGCATAGTCATGACCATGACTGACAAAACGGCCAGTGCTAGTTCCTTTTCCTTACCTTTTGTTAGAGGGCAAATATTCCTCTGACTTCGGTCCCCATGAATGCACGTATTACTTTAAAAATGCATAAATAACAAAAAAAATAAAAAAGGGACAGAAAAGGTCATCAGAATCCATAAAACGAGAATAATGCATAAAACAGAAGAAAAAAGATAAAACTGTAACATGTCTTTGGTGACAACAATTTACGAAAAACAAAAGATCAAAGAGCATAAACAAATGTGAAAGCTTAAAAAAAAGGCTCGTACGAACGAACCTTAGGGACGAATAGCGAGCGTGTGAGAAAGGAAGTGTGACGAAGCAGCCTCGCCATAGAAGCAACTTTGGGAAGTTCAAATGGAGAGAGGAATTCCGATAAAAATCGGTCATGGAATGAAAGTTAGTCACACAGCACAACACAAACGTTTTTTCTGTTTTTAGGGTTTTATTTATTTTGTTTGATTTCCCTCCCTTTTTTGTTCCATTCCATTCCACCACAGTCAGAAGACTGAGGGTCGTTAGTGTTCAGGCAGAGCTGAGAGGAAAGAAGAAAGAGCACAACAGGATACTGGACCGGGCCGAGCATTTTCTGAGAATTTATACAGTAGGTCTCTTTCCTTCTGCACCCCATAGTTTCCTAATGCACCTCTATAAGGTATAGAAAATTTTAGAATTACCTCTCCACCTCCACGCAATCTTGTTGCAAAACTCCAAATTTAGTTAAAAGTTTTCGTGTTACATTTTACACTGTATAATCTGGTATTATTGATTTTTAATATTTTGAATTGTATGATCTAATATATTAATTATGGTTGAAAGTAAATAATATTAAATTACGTAATTTAAAATGTAACAAAAATAATAATTTATGTTTTATTATAATCCAAGATAAAGTTTTTTTACTTTAAATGGTGAATGAATTGTTCACGGATACTATATTAATGTTTTTTATTTTAAGTTTATTGAAATAACATTATTATGATTAATTCTTGCATTTAATATATTTTATTTAATTAAAATAAGATTATTAGGGTTAATTATCACACTTGTGTGTTTTAAAACCTAAAATATTATTAAGGTTTTGTTACTTTTAATTTATGTGAAATTATTGTGTATATCAACATAAACCTCAAATTAAGGTCTGAACGAAATGATGTTTCATCTTTATATCTGTTTTCGTTATCCCAAACGACATTGATTATTCATTTTTAAAATTATTTCTCTATTTTTTTTTAAATATCTTTAAACCTCAATTTTACTGCATAGTCTTAATACGTAAAATTCAATATATAGGATCTCCCAAAATAGGAGTAAGTACATATCAATTAAATCCACAATTAAAGACATATTTATTTCAACACAACTTTATGATATGGTAGAGGAATCTGAAAAAGTCTAAAAATGTTTTAAAATTAAGATAGTTAAAATATTATATCAAGTATAATTAACTCTACTATAAATCTTAGTTTTCATTTTATATCTTAAAATAGTAATATGGTGTTGCCACATAAATGACTATTATCTATTAATTAACACTTAAATTATATAGATGCATTTCTTTTGACAAAAACCAGTAAAATTATTAAAGATATCGGTATTAATTTATTTTTTTATTCCCTCTTTTTCTCTTATTAGGAATTAGGAATAAGAATAGTAGCCTAAAGAGCCTAACTCTTCATTGAACATGCATATATAAAATTATTCAGCTCGGAGAAAATAGAAAACGGCAATAACGGACCTCCATTATTTTATTGCATAATAATAGAGAAATAAAAAAAAAATATTGTATATATTTTTTTGGGCCCAGAAACAAATAAAAAAAGAGTATATTGATTAGGTTTTGTAAGCTGGGCCTCTAATAGAGAACCTTAGGAAGCACGGGAGGCTGGATGGGCCCCCATAAAGCGTTTCGACAAAGCGAAAAAAGAAAAAAAAAAAAAAAAAAAAAAGGGAAGCCCTAGACAATAAATAGAGAGCATATTCAAGTTGAGAAAAGGAGAGGAAAAGAGGATTGGAGGGTGGCCACGTTTAGCAACAACCAAACCCTCTCTGCTTTTTCTTTTCTTCATCAGTTTCTTCTCTAGGGTTTTAGCTTCTTCTCATTCAACTACGCTTTTCTTTCGCCTCTGCAATGAGCAACGACAAGGATACCTTCAACGTCGCCGATCTCTCCTCTGGTGCTCTATCCATTTCTCTCTTCTTTTTATTTTTTAATTTTTTAATTTTTTCATGGTTCACACGTTTGATATTTTATTGTTCTTAATTTCTCCCCGAAGTTCTCAACGAGGAAAATCGAGCAGACCTTGTCAATGCTCTTAAGGTTAGTATTATCCTTTTTCTTACTATTGCAGTTGCTACTACTAATCCTATTGTTTATATCTCAAGCTGAAATTAAGGTTTGAATTTATCGAGTTTTACATGTTCAATATGGCTATTTTTATTGTTTCTGAAATTTTTAATGTTCAATTTTGCTCAGAGCAAGATACAGAGTTTGGCTGGGCAGCATTCCGACATTCTCGAGTCGTTGTCCCCTAACGTCAGGAAGCGTGTTGAGGTTCTTAGAGAGATCCAGGTATAATAGTTTGCTCGAGACATAGGTTGTTTGAATTTCTTGTTCCTGTTTGTTAGAGGCTAATTGTAGTTTTTGTTCGAAATGTCCTTTCTTGGGGTAGATGGGAAGTGTTGTTATTTGCATGGAAGGTTTTGTGTTGATTGACGACATAGCTTTTCGGTGTTTTGGAGCTTCCTCCTTATTGTGCGTGCTTGATTTTTTATTTGGGATTACTATTTTTCTGAATTTTACAGGGTCAACACGATGAATTAGAGGCTAAATTTTTTGAGGAGAGAGCAGCTCTCGAGGCCAAATACCAAAAATTGTATCAACCATTGTACACAAAGGTGAAATTTACCAAGAGTTGCATTTAGTGTATTGTCATGTTCGTTGACGTGTAGCTTGAATGCGTTTCATAATCTGCTACTTAAACTGTGCCACTGTCTTCTAATAAATGTATAATTCAAAATCATTATTTCTTAGCTCAAGATTGTTGATGTAATTATAAAAATATTTATCTCTCCACTTATCTTGGTTGACTCCAGCGGTATGACATAGTAAATGGTGTTACCGAAGTGGAAGAAGCGGCAGTGAATGAAACAACACCCGATGGTGGGGACGATGAAGGTGATAATACAAGTGCATGAATTTTTCCTTCTGATCGTGACTCAACTCCTTGATATTTGATAGAAGTATTTTCCTATGCAGAGAAAGGAGTGCCTGCGTTTTGGCTTACTGCAATGAAAAACAATGAAGTGTTAGCTGAGGAGGTTAGTTCATTTGGTTCAGCAGTTGACTTTTTTATAATATACATTTTTGCGACGAAGTTTCATTTTAGTAGTCTTCTTATTGTTCCCTTATGAAAAAGTAGATTTCAGAGCGTGATGAAGGTGCTCTCAAGTTTCTGAAAGATATCAAGTGGAGCAGGATAGAAAATCCTAAAGGATTCAAGCTTGAGTTTTTCTTTGATACCAATCCTTATTTTACCAATACTGTCTTGACCAAAACATATCATATGATTGACGAGGATGAACCAATTTTGGAGAAAGCAATTGGGTAAGATTTATTCATAGTATATTATCACTGCTGCTGTTACTATTACTGTAAATTATAATGCTACGTCACTTGTACCTAGCTAGTAGGTTTATTCTTGAATAAATTTTGCTTGCTGATTTTTGTTTTTTAATTTCTAGGACTGAAATTCAATGGCTCCCAGGAAAATGCCTGACACAGAAAATTCTCAAGAAAAAGCCCAAGAAGGGTTCAAAGAATGCTAAACCAATTACCAAAACTGAAAATTGTGAAAGTTTCTTCAATTTCTTCAATCCACCACAAGTCCCCGAAGATGATGAAGACATCGATGAAGATGCGGTATGGATGTTGAATTTAGATAAATGCGGAAGTAGAAATAAAAACCAGTTAATTTAAATTTTTATGACGTTGCTATGTGCGACCCTACTTTTTCTTTTTTAGCTTTGATTAATGCTTTTTTTTTGTTCACAGGCTGAGGAGCTTCAGAATCAGATGGAACAAGACTATGACATTGGGTGAGCGTGATTGCCTTTTAGACGTGTTTGTAGTTACGTGTATCAGGTCTCCAACATGTTACACATCTTCCAATAGAGTGTAATTTTTGACTTTGGGTGCAAAACGTGAATCTTTTTGTATTTTGTAATCTTGATGGAACATGATTAAGTCCTTTGGTTTATTAAAATATTGATTTCTGAGTTATTCTTGTCTTGAATGTCGTTTTGTCATGCATGTTTAGGTCAACAATAAGAGACAAGATTATTCCCCATGCTGTCTCATGGTTTACTGGAGAGGCCATCCAGGGAGATGAATTTGGAGAACTAGAGGAGGACGAGGATGATGAAGATATCGAAGAGGACGACGATGAGGAAGACGATGAAGAGGACGAGGATGATGAAGATGATGAGGAAGAAAACAAGACTAAAAAGAGGGTATAATTTGTGATTTCATTAAAGTGTACTGGGTTTGTTTTCTGTCTTGATTTTTGAATCTTACGAAATATTGTTTTTGTGGGATCTCCCCCTTCGGTGTCAACTTATCTTTTCGTGTAATATCGCTGCAGTCATCAGCATCCAAGGTACGGAACTTGTGATATAAGTTGAGATATAGATTTTTTTTTCCCTTCGAACTCCTGCAACTTACATGACAGTTCCGTGTTTACTTCAGAAGAGTGGAAGAGCACAGCTTGGTGAGGGTCAGCAGGGTGAGCGACCTCCAGAGTGCAAGCAGCAGTAGACGCATATTTCTGTGGAGATTTATTTACGATGTTGAGTTTTGTTGGTGTTGGAGAATATCTGATGTGAAAGTGGGTTTAATACTGTTTTTAAGGTTTAATTGATTTTCCTCCCTCAATCTTGATAGTCTCTATTTGTTTAAAGCCCCTTCTCTTATTTTGCACTCGGTACAGATAATGAAGTAATATTATAACAAAAAGCTGTTACACCAATTACCTTGCGAACACTTGTCATGCATGCAGGTGATCACCGACAACACTGACGCAGTAACCGAACGAACCGCATGGACCATAATCTTAACCGTTACACTTATCTATATACACTCTTTAGGTATTTTTGTTCTCTTCTTTAATAAAGAAGCACCTGCAATACAAGAAAAAGGAAAAATATAAAAATTGGAATCTATCTCTTTGTAAAATAACTTAAATTTAACAATGCTGCTTATGATATTATTATATTTCATTAATTTTTATATATTTCAATTCATTAGTGACAAGATTTGTCGGCAAGCGAAAATAGATTTAATCTTATTAAAAGGATCAAGGGATCTTAATGTGTGTTCATAACATTTTTATGAATTTCCCTGCAAAACTTTATTTGAGTGTCTAAAGTTGTATTAATATTTTATGAATATATATATATATATATATATATATATATATATATATATATATATATATATATTTATAATGATCTTAACATCCATCTAAATGTCCAGAAGTACTACAATGTTATGTATAAAATTTAAGTAATGTGAATATATTACAGGATCTTTTATGTACATATTATGGGGGTAGTACCTATTAAATAAGGTATAACTATTTAATAATTTAAAATAATATTTTTAATTGTTTTATTTATTTTTAAGCTAAAATTCTAAGACATACCTACATTATTATAATGAATTACAAGATAGGTGTATCGTTCTAAAGGACGTAGTGAAGAAACGGTGTGAGACACGTAAGACGATAAGGCGATAAGATGATTTTAGTTTTCGAAAAATAGAATTTATTTGGACCTAAGCAGGACTATTTCCGTACAAGTGGCAAGAAAGTAAGAGTCATGAAAACGTGGCTGTCGAACGGAGTTACCTAAAATGGTCAGTGATAGAGATATGCTACTCCATCACCCTCTTCTCTTGTGATTAAAATACTCTAGCACTCTTTTCCCACCCTCTATAAATGGAACACAACACTTGTGTCAAAACAAACACTTCAATTCCTCACACTCCTTTGCAACTATTCAACGCTTGCCAAAGCAAACTCACGCCTCCTCAAACTTCAAATCTCCCAAGGGAGAACAACTGCCACCACTCAAACCAGACATGTTCGACGAAAAAGAAAGCCATAATCACCACGACGACGTTTTCAGCGAGAGCAAGGACTCCGGAGTGACTGAAGAGGCAACGGCGGTTCACGTCAAAGAAGAGATGGATGACGGTGCCTTTAACGGTTTCATGGATAAGACCCCGAAACCGATGGAAGGCTTGCATGAGATGGGTCCCCCTCCGTTCCTGAAGAAGACCTTCGATATGGTTGAGGACCCTAAAACTGACCCCGTTGTCTCATGGAGTCAAACTCGCGATAGTTTCGTCGTTTGGGACTCCCATGAATTCTCCAAAACCCTTCTTCCCAAATACTTCAAGCACAGCAACTTCTCCAGCTTCATTCGCCAGCTCAACACCTATGTCAGTCAAATTTTCCACTTTCTCAACCTTTCTCTGACATTAGCCTTCTATTCTATCTCTCTGTCTTCTTCTTTCTCAAAAATACTGCTCACACTATCATAAATCAAAATTCTATTTTTTTAACAATTTTATGGAATAAGATCAAATATTCAAATCGACGCCAGTTATTCTTCCTAATTAATCTGTTAAAAGAAAGTTTCTCGAAAATACTGCTCACACTATAATACATGATTTCAGAATTTTACTAACCAGTTTGATGAATTTTTTGCAACATCTAATAATATTTTAGCTTTTAGTCTGATTGCGTATACAGTAAAGGGTTCTGTGTCAAGTTATTGGATTCGTTTGTTTTTATATATAATATCGTTTTTGCGATGTAAACGGAGGATTTATGGTGTAACGGAAACAGGGCTTCAGGAAGGTTGATTCAGACCGTTGGGAGTTTGCGAATGAAGGATTCCAAGGAGGGAAGAGGCATTTGCTGAAGAACATAAGGAGGAGAGGTAAGTACAACAGACTGCATCAGGGAGCTTTCAATATGATGAAGCCAGGCGTGGAGGCTGAATTGGAGAAACTGAAGAAGGACCAGAACATTTTGAAGGTGGAAATTCTGAAACTGAGGCAGCAGCAGGAGAATTCGCATGTTCAGCTCACTAATGCTCAGGAGAGAGTTCGGTGTGCAGAGATGAAGCAGTATCAGATGATGTTTTTCCTCACTAGAATGGCTAGAAGGCCCGCGTTTGTTGAGCAGTTAATCCAAAAGATTAGGAGGAAAAGAGAGCTTGATGGTAACGACATGGTTAAGAGGCCTAGATTGATGGTGAACCCCTGCTATGTACCCTTCCCAAAGACCACGGAAACAACCCCTGATGTTGATTACAGACATCAAAGTCATAAACAATTCCCTTCAATGCAATTCGAGCTCGACGGATTTCTGTCTGAAACTGTGAACATCAGCAAGATGGAGCACCCAACTCCCTCTCCCATGGAAGAAGAATTCTGTAACCCTGTGCAAGGGTCAAGGGCCCATGGTTGTTCTAGCGCAAATGCGCCAGATGCTTCTTCTGCCTATCATGTTATGTCAGAAAAACTAATGCGGGAAAATTCTGTAGTTGACGAAGAACTAGATGTGAATGACTCTAATATCTATCTTGAATTGGAGGATTTGATCACTAAGCCATCGGATTGGTCTCTTGGATCTGCAAATGGATTGGTGGAACAAACTAGTTGAAGTGATCTCACTACTGTGGTTGTCCCTTGTAATGCTAATCTTCCTCTCCAACTCTATAAATGTTTATTTTGAACAGTCTGGTCGTTAATGTTGCATTGGGCAATTTATGCAGAGTGCAATTTCAGGTTGCAGGACCTAGTTGCTCGCCCCAGCTTTTTATATGATGAAGCGAGAATTTTCATGTTTGTGTTTGGTTGGGTCCAAATTGTTCATATGTTGTACAGCCCTTTCCTCCCTTGGTGTTCCGTTCCTTAACATAGGCTCTTAAGTCATACATCAGCATGGCCATAGCTAAGACTTTTATGATGCAGTAATGAATTGTGTAGGTTGTAAATTTGTATTAACATGGTTTATAGTTCAGTACTTCCGGTTTATAATTACGTTCCTGTTCCATAAAACAGAAGATAGCGGAAATATGTTGAAGTTTTCTATATAAAAGAAAATAGTGGAACACTTTCAAGAATCAAGAGAACACTTTCAACATAAAAGAAAATTTTATATGTGAACACAAGAAAAAGTTTTACATTTGAACACAACACTTATAATAACATATAGTATGATTATTTTATTTTACCAAATGCATAATAAAGATTTCTCTAAGGTTTGTTCTCTATAATTTACTATTTAAGAGGAGGAAAGGTACAGACGGATTATAGATTAAAATCATTTTCACTTCCACTGATTTGGAATTAATGGAAAGTGTTGAATTACAATATTTATTGTTTTTTTATCATCTGCTAAAGTCCTTATATTTGAAGGGAATTAACACAAATTGTCAGTTTTGGCCTCGTCTATTTTTATAATTATCAAATTTCACTTAAAAATGTAAGGTGTTGTGAGTAACCAATTCCACTTGTAGTTGAAATCTATTCTAACATTAATGTTTCCGATTCCACATATAAACATTATATTTCATTTAGACAAAATTTATAGTTTACTTCAAATATTACTTTTATTTGTCAATCACTTTTCATAAACATTGTATTTCATTCATTTCATTATGTTTAAATTATTTGATCGTGAGACAAAAAAAAATAAAAAAAAATCATTTTTCTTTTTTTACTATTTATTATCTATTATCTATTTTAGTTCATCTCTTTATATTTATCATTATTTTCTATCAAAATTGTTACAAAAGAAATAAATATCCTATAACTATTTTAATGTCATGATAGGAGAAGAAAGTTGATAAACTAAAGAAGAAGCTCATGTAAAAAGTTTCTTGTGAGAATAAGATGAGAATAAGATGAAAGAAGTAAGAAAACATAGTTGTATTTTTTTTACTTATATTTCATGTTAAAATAATATCATAATTGATTATGTAATTTTTTAAAAAGAATTGTTCAAATATTCTTAAAGTAAATACTATAAATAATAAAAATCAAATAAAACATTATTATTATAAAAAAATTTCCTCATATACTTATTTTAAACAAAATAATTTGACTTTACTTAAATAATATTTTATTTTGATTTTTTTTATTAATTTTAATTTTGTTTTACTACTTAATTTTTTACCAATAAATATGTTATTAATAAATATTATTTTATATTTCTTTTATCACTAAGAGTATTTTGGTAATCTTTATTTTTATCAATTAAAACATTTTTTATCTATCACATAGGTCAAATCTTACATTAATTTTACTTCCAAGTTCATTCATCTTAAAAAAATAACATATAATTTACTCTCAAATCCTCTCAAATTAATCTAATCTCTCTTTCAAGTTAATACATCAAATCCTCTCAAATTAATCTAATTTCTCTTTCAAGTTAATACATCCTAAATGAGTTTACCGAGATTTCTAATATACACTAATCATATTTAAAAAATGTTAACAATTTACTACATTTGAAGTTTATAATTACATTTTGAAAAGCATAATGCTATTTTAACTAAATATACTTTTTATAATATTCATTCTTGTAAAATATGTGTGTTTACATGTATTAGAGAAAAGTCTTTTTTGAGTTATTACATTTTTTTATATACTCTCTATAATTTTTTTTTTGTTTAATTATTCTAGAAGTCTTTATTTCTGCGTGGAATCTCAATTTTGTCCCGTTCTTTTTTTATTTCTCAATTGGGTCCCAATTTTCTGAAAATTGCAATAATTAGGTCATTTCCGTTAAATTGAGTACAACGACGTTAGTGTATGTTTCACGTGGCACGCTAAAGTCAGTTTCTTAAGTGATGTGGCTGATTGAAGTAGGGGCACCTTAATTGACGTGGATAATTGAATTTTTTAAATAGGAAGAAAGAAAATGACCTAATTGCTTCATATGTACTCAAGGGCAAATTGGACAAAATAAAAAAAATTAAGTGTAACCCTACAATTGAGAAATCCAAATCAGATTGGGGGAAAATTTGGGGCTCTGAATTAGGGTTCTTGCGAAAGAAAGAGAAATCCCAATAATTCCCCAATTAAAACCCTTCAAAGAAATTCCCAAATCCAATTTCATAACCTAACTCCAAAATCACAACAGTTGAACCCCCAGATCGTTTTACAATTGCAAAAAGGGAATCAAAAATCACCACCCCCAATTCGCGAGCCTCGCGCGAGAACAGAGAACTCAAAAACCTGAAATGAAAACCCTGGCCACGAAACGCATAAACCCTCGTCACCATAGAGGTATCCAGATGAACGTTGTGTCTGAAGCGCCGGTTTTGCATCCTCCTCCTTGCAACCAGAACAGAACCAGAAAGAGAAAAGGGAAGAAACTCCCTCCCTTGTGACGTGAATTAGCGCAAGAAAAGAGGGAAAGGGAAAAAGAAGAAGAACGTCCAATGCGCCACCGCAAACCAGCACGAACGCTGCTTGGTCGCGCCATCTCCACACCGTTGTCGCGCCATCACCGCCAGAGTCGTCTCTCGTTCCTACGATACCTAGCCATACCCAGAAGAAAGAGAAAGGAGGAAATCTCTTTACGTTGCGGCTAAAGCAAAGGAATAGAAAAAGAAAGTGCTTCCAACACTGAAATTCTTGATTCAAGAAAAAGAAACAAACTTACCAACAACCCTAAAACTTACCTTCCCCAATTTGATTTCGATTTGGCAATTGCAGAGTAATTTAATTTGATTTCCCAACTTTGTCGTCTTCCTTCCGTCACCCACTGCATGACGAAGACGAGCAGGGATGCATCTTCAAGGTCAACTTGGATTAAACCCTAAATCCCCAAAATGATACCCCAATTTGTGAAATGGATTGCACTTTGAACCAACCCTAGAAGAACTCAGAGTCAGTTAAGAAACTGACTCCAGCGTGCCACGACGAAATTGAGATTCCATGGAAAAATAGGGACTTCCGGAACTATTAAACCCTTTTTTTTTTTACTTCCAATAGTTAAATTTGTCCCCTTTTTATATTTAGAAGATTTTTTCTTTTTCATTTCACTCAACAAATTTTTTTAGTCATTATTTATATATTTCATTGTGAGGTTTTATGGTTAGTTTATTTACGATGATGAAAAATGTATTTTTTTATCTTAAAGAATGATTATAGTAATTCTATTTGAATATTTTTTTATCATGCATAAATCTAAAGTTGCTAATATTATAAAATGCTTTTTTTTTAATAGTTCAAACTTAGTTTAAGACCAAGATAGTGTTTTAGGTCTGAAGATGAAAAACAAAATTGCTCCTACTCATTTTCTAATAGAACAAGAAATCCTCCATTAAATTCTTGTGTTATGAGATATGAACAAAATTTAATAGTTGAGAGAAAACACACTAGTAGAAAAATGTTGTTTAACGTCGGTTAATTTGGGTTTTTATCGTCAGTTACACAACAGACGTCTATAAGGGTGACGTCCATGACACGTCGGAAATCTTCCCAACCGACGTCCATATCAACGTCGGTTAACGATACCCACCGACGTCCATATAGACGTCAACTTATACCAACACCGACGTCTAATTTCTCTATATAGACGTCCACCTATGCATACAACTGACGTTTACATGAATATATAGAGGTTTAAAATGACACTGACCGACGTCTATGTTACTTATAGACGTCGGACTTGGCACTAACCGACGTCTAACAAAGGCGTTGTGTTTTAGTGCAGTTTTGATCCAGACTTTCGGTAACATTGTGCAACACTCTCCTATTGCTAGTTTCCCCACAAAAAAAGCTTGTGTCTTTTGAATCTTCTATGACATTTCAACCCAAAACCGAACCTGGGTCCATGACTACTTCCCATTATTCAACCGCAAAAGAAAATAATTACGGTGACACGAGAACTAGACAAGGACCCAAGTTCCATTTTGGGTTGAGAAGCCATAGAAAATTCAAAAGTCACTACTCTTCTTGTGAGGAAACTAGCAAAGGGAGAATGTTGTACTATGTTACCCAAAAAGAGGATCAAAAGTGCACTAAAACACAACACAAAGAAAGCAAATTTTAATAAGTTGAACGACAAGTTAATCGATGAAAGACTAAACAAAGTTTAAACAATAAGCATTAAAAAAACCACGCACCTAGGATGCAAGAGAGAAAAAGAAGAGGAGGAAGACGAGAAACAACAATAGAATGTCGAAAAGAGAGAAAAAGAATAGGTGTGGCAAGAGAAAAAGGAGAAGAGGAAGACGATCGATATCAGAAACTAAATGTCACGAAGAGTTGCGGTGTATTTAAAATGGAATTGGGCGTCGGTTATTCTCAAGAAACCGACGTCTATAGACGTTGGTTATCCTACTAAAGTAACATCCAAATGAACATTTAAAAACTGACTTTTGGAATACCAATTAGACGTCGGTTGTTGTCAGAGGGCACCGACGTCTAGAGAGCTGAACCGATTAACGTTTGATATCCTGTCAGGGATGTTCATGACTGTTGGTATGGGGCTCCGACATCTATAATAAAATACACGTCGGGTCCCTAAATAGCCGACGTCTCAGGCCCTCGAGATTTGTAAACATAATTATTATAGGTATAATATACGTCGCGTCGCCCGAAAAGCCGACGTAAATATTGAAGATTTTTCTCTTTCCCGCCTAACACACATGACTTAGACGTCGGTTTTGGAATACCAGACGTCTAAGCGCCTGAGAATTAGGTGAAAAGCATTAAATGCAGCTCAGTAAACGTCGGGGTGCTCCAATGCCGACATCGTTAAATTAATAGACGTCGGTTTGTGGAGAAATCCGACATCTCATTTACCAGGCTATTTACGATAATGCCACCGCCCTCTCCTATACGTCGGATTACACGCAAACCGACATTATGGGTGACGTTAAACAACATTTTTATACTAGTGACATTAATATCTATTGAATCTTGCTTGAGTTTTATTCTAAAAATCAAATAACCTAAATACCCACAACTTAAGTCTTTAAAAGGTAATGACACTTGACTTATAGTCCTCTACCAAAGGTAAATATTTGTACATCATAGAAATGTTTTAAAATTTAAATAGAAACTTAATAAGCTAGCTTTGAATTTATTATAATTTGTTCTTATTTATATATTATTATAATTTGATTTTATCCTTAACTTGTGAGATTTCCAACACGTATACTGGAAACATTAAGTATGAAAATTGAAGAGAAAGTGATAACAAATGATTAGATAAATTCAAATATGAATTGGGATAAACTTTATGACATTAATACCATATTATAAAATAAAAAGAAATAAAATACTGATATGAAAAAGATATGATAGAATCAATAAATGTTATCAAAATATATAAATATCCTTCATATATAGTAGAAAATGAACTTAATTAAACTTAATTTATCATGAATTATGATAAAATATTATTAAATTTTGTCTCATCTTCCTAATATTTAAATCCTGTACCCTGATGTGGTGGAGTGTAGCTAACATGTCTCACTTTATTCACACTTGTTACTTTTGGTAATGTTTATCAATAGTCTGTGGAATCTGATAACACTGGGAAAGCAAGAAAAATTGGGTCCAGTCTGAAGAGTCGTATATGTCCAGTGACAAAAATTTATTATAAGGCTAACTTTGAGTCACGTTTTCTTGTTACAAAAAGTCAGAACTCGTAACTCGGATACATAAGTCCAACAGATTACTATTACAATCAATAACATCAAACGACATATCTCTTATTCACCACCACCGATCACCTTTCTAAGTCCCATTTTTTTCTAACCACACAATCCCTACCTATTTTACTTTCTAAAATTAATATTATAAGTGAACTTTAAAATTAATCATGATTATGATAAGTTCTAATCATATATATTATCATGTTAGAAATAAATTTTAAATTTAACTCAATCTCAAAAAAAATTATAAAATAAAATTTGCATCTATTTATATAAATTTATCTAATTGATGTGCAAGAATAACATAGAATAACATAGTATTTTGTACTACATTGTCATGAGATAAGTATTTTAATTCATGAATAGAGTTTTAGTGCACCGTTTAAAATATCTCTCACATTCAATGTTTTTGTTTTTGGAACATTTTACATAAAGACAGTTCTCAAATTTTTGAATAAAAAAAGGTGTGGATAGGTACTGTTTTTCTTTTGTCTAACCAATATTTATCAAACTGCATAAAGTTGTTGCACCAATTAGCCGTGCCAACACTTGTAATGCATGCAGCTGATCACCGACAACACTGACGCACTAACCCAACCGCATGGACCGTAACCGTAGCATTTATCGGTTTGCTATTTTTCTTCTCTTTAATAAATAAGCACGTGCCGTAACCTTACTTAAGAAAGTATTTTAAAGTTAAACTAATACCAAGCATGTATACATAAAAAGTTTAGAGAAAACTTAACTTCTTTAGTTAATATCTTTGTTCATCTTATTGGAACACTGCTAGTCTATCAAATTTGAAGATTAATTCCGATATATAATTAAAAAACACCCACAAATTAATTGAATTTAGATTTTATCAATAAAATTATGGACTTGAGTTTAATTGATAAACTATGAAAGGGTGGAAATAGGAATTAAGTTGACAAATAACTATAGAAGCTTTTTAGGGTATACATATTTTATGATAAAAAAAAAATCCCTATAAAAGATATCTTGCAATTGCTTAGTTATGAATTGGTTTGGTTGATATATTTATTTATTTATGTGGTAAGAGATAAGGAGTGAGATGATTTTGGTGTTTGAAAACTAGATTTGATATGGACCTGAGCAATACTGTTTCCGTACAAGTGGCAAGAAACTAAGAGTCATGAAAACGTGGCTGTCCAAAGGAGTTTCCTAAAATGGACAGTCACAAAGATACGCTATCCATTACCTTCTTCTCTTCTTCCCATTAAAATACTCTTTTTCCTTCTTTTCACTCTCTCTATAAATGGAACACACAACACAACGTCAAAACACAACACTCCCATTCCTCACACTGCTTTGCAACTATTCAACGCTTCAAACTTCAAATCACTCCCATGGGAGAACAACTGCCACCACTCAAAGCAGAGATCTTTGACCACAGCGAAAATCATCGCCACGACGACGTTTTCAGTGACAGCAAGGACTCCGTTCTGACTGAAGAGCCAACGGCGGTTCACATCAAAGAAGAACTGGATGACGGCGCCGTTAACGGTTTCATGGATAAGATGCCGAAACCGATGGAAGGCTTGCACGAGATGGGCCCCCCACCGTTCCTGAAGAAGACCTTCGATATGGTGGAGGACCCTAAGACTGACCCCGTTGTCTCATGGAGTCAAACTCGCGATAGCTTCGTCGTTTGGGACTCCCATGAATTCTCCAAAACCCTTCTTCCCAAATACTTCAAGCACAGCAATTTCTCCAGCTTCGTTCGCCAGCTCAACACCTATGTCAGTCAAATTTTCCGCATTCTCACCTTTTCTTCTATGTCTCCTTAATTTTCTCTCACCTTACCCTTCTATTGTACCTCTCTCTCCTCTTCTTTCTCAAAAACACTGCTCAGATACGTCAAAATTCTTTTTTTTTTAATAATTTTATGAATTAGGATCAAATATTCAAATCTATAAAATAACCTTTGATTTAGATCAACTGACGCCATTTATTCTTCCTAATTAATCTATGCAACGAAAGATTTGTAATCTGTATAAATTGAACATTTCATTAATAAATTCTGATTTCAGAATTTTACTAACCATTTTGATGAATTTCTTGCAACATTTAATAATAGTTTAGCTTTTAGTCTGAATGAGTATACTGTAATTGGATTCGTTTGTTTTTATATATAATATCGTTTTTGCGATGTAAACGGAGGATTTGTGGTGTAACGGAAACAGGGCTTCAGGAAGGTTGATTCAGACCGTTGGGAGTTTGCGAATGAAGGATTCCAAGGAGGGAAGAGGCATTTGCTGAAGAACATAAGGAGGAGAGGTAAGTACAACAGACTGCATCAGGGAGCTTTCAATATGATGAAGCCAGGCGTGGAGGCTGAATTGGAGAAACTGAAGAAGGACCAGAACATTTTGAAGGTGGAAATTCTGAAACTGAGGCAGCAGCAGGAGAATTCGCATGTTCAGCTCACTAATGCTCAGGAGAGAGTTCGGTGTGCAGAGATGAAGCAGTATCAGATGATGTTTTTCCTCACTAGAATGGCTAGAAGGCCCGCGTTTGTTGAGCAGTTAATCCAAAAGATTAGAAGGAAAAGAGAGCTTGATGGTAACGACATGGTTAAGAGGCCTAGATTGATGGGAAACCCCTGCTGTGTACCCTTCCCAAAGACCATGGAGACAACCCCTGATGTTGATTACAGACCCCAAAATCATAAACAATTCCCTTCAATGCAATCCGAGGTCGGTGGATTTCTGTCTGAAAGTGTGAACATCAGCAAGATGGAGCACCCAACTCCCTCCCCCTTGGAAGATGAATTGTGTAACCCTGTGCAAGGGTCAAGGGCCCATGGTTGTTCCAGCGCAAATGCGCCAGATGCTTCTTCTGCCTATCATGTTATGTCAGAAAAACTAATGCGGGAAAATTCTGTAGTTGATGAAGAATTAGATGTGAACGACTCTAATATCTATCTTGAATTGGAGGATTTGATCACTAAGCCATCGGATTGGTCTCTTGGATCTGCAAATGGATTGGTGGAACAAACTAGTTGAAGTGATCTCACTAGTGTGGTTGTCCCTTGTAGTGGTCAATCTTCCTCTCCAACTCTAAATGTTTAGTTATGAACAATCTGGTCCTTAATGTTGCATTTGGCAATTTATGCAGGGTGCAATTTCAGGTTGCAGGAGTGTGTGTGATGCTCTGCTGCTAGATAAGATGAAGAGCTTAATATTATATGGCTCTTCAATTACCAGCTTTGAAAGTGCAGGACCCAGTTGCTCGCCCCAGCTTTTTATATGATGAAGCGAGAGTTTTCATGTTTCAGTTTGTTTGTGTCAAAATTGTTCATATGTTGTACAGCCCTTTCCTCCCTTGCGTTCCTTTCCTTAACTTAGGGTATTAAGTCATATCAGCATGGTCCTTGGTGTAGTAATTAACTATGTAGGTTGTAAATTTGCATTACAGAACATGGTTTATAGTTGAATACTTGGGGTGTATAATTACGTTACTGTTCCGTTTCAGCCTTTGTCTAATGTAGCCTGTCCTTTCCTTTGTCTCCTAGAATTTGTAGTCATCGGCTTCGTGACTCACTTTCAGGTTTAGGCTTTCAAGATAATTTTGGAGACGTCTCTGTCTTCAGAGCTGTTACAATCTGTCTTTTTCCTTGTCTCAGATTTTTGCGAATCATTTCACTTCTCTCATATTTTCCTGAATCACGATTTTCAGCTTGGAAAATGAGAAATGTTGTTTGGATAATTGGAAAATTATAACTGAGGTTATTCAGATACTACCAATACATGATTAAAAGGGTATATTGCACAGAACTTTTAAACTATTTTGTAGTTATAAAATCCTTCAAACCATTTGGAATATATTGGTGAATAGATCTCAGTAAGTGAAGTCCTGGAGAAGAAGTTTGTGAAGACCAAGTTGCACGAGAAATACAAAAATAGATTAAGAAAATTAGTGAAATTAGAAATAGAAAAATGGATTAAGGAAATTAATGAAATTAAAAATAGAAAAACGGATTAAGGAAATTAATGAAATTAGAATGCGTTAAGAGATAATTTATCATCAGAAAATGAATTAAGAAATGAATGCAACAGAATATCATTTTTTTTGTGTAATAAATTTTAAAGAATAAGTGTATAGAGAAGAACTAAAGCAGAATACTCCTAATACTTTTAAAAATGTCTTATAAGATTTCAAAAGTAAAGTCAATAATTGCACTTAAGAAAAAAGAAAAAAAAATAATACTCTTAATACTTTTAAAAATCTCTTTTAAGAAATATTTTTTTTTTCAATCTTGGAAAGTAAAAGTCAATAATTTCATTTAAGATTAAAGAAAATAATGAATATAAGTGTCTTCCAAATAATGTGAACACACGAAAGTCTTATGAAAGATAATTGTTTTCAATCTTCAAAAGTAAATTAACAATCTCATTCAAGAAAAACGTGCGATTTTAAATGTGAATACAAAATTAATAATAACAAATTTAATTAAACTAAAAATTACACTTATATCTTACTGATATTATTTAAGATTTATGTCATTTTTAATCTTTGTTAACACTTTTTTATTTTAGAAGAAACATGTGAGGTGGTTATAATATTTTGAAAGAGATATATTAAAGTTAAAATTAAAATTTATTGAGAGATATATATGGAATAGTTATCACGTATTGAAAGTAACATGTGAAACTAGTTATATATGAAAATGAAAGTGTGTTTAAAAGTAATATATGGAAATGAAAGTGTTATTTTTATGTGTTCTTTATGTCTCAATCAAATCGTCTATATAACTCTAAAATATTATGGAATATTTTATATTTTCTAGATATTTTAATTTATATTATTTCTTTATAGTTTTCAACTTTTTTTCTTTTCTTTTTTTATAAAACTATATAATAATTATCTCTTTTTTTCGTGTTTTTTTTTCTCTTTCATCTTCAAGAAGCTAATTTAGATTAAAATGAAAAATAAAACATGTTATTTTTGTAATAGAAGAGAAAATGTTATTGTAATCTTAAACATATATTTATGTATATTATTTGGTAATTAGTAGAGTTTTATGATGATAAATGTTACCAGATTTGGCTTTTAAAGCATATAACCACTAACACTTTACAATTGATTTTCTAACTGGAACAAAATTCAGTTAACAAATACTATTACTTAAGAAAAACACGCTTCCCTTCAATTATCCTTTGTAACAACTTTGGGTGAGATAAAGTTTGTATAATAGAAAAAAGGGTTACAAGTATATTTCTAAATGACAATAAGTTGATAATTTTCAAATGAGATCAAATTCAATATGATGTTGACTTCGAGAAAGGATCAAGCATGAACTCTATTATTTCATTAGCTCTATTAATGTTGATATACTCGGTGTCATATCTAGTTATGGATTATCTATTTAACATTAATGAAAGAAGATTGATAATGGTTAAAGAGTGATTACATATGTTGTCATTGGAATAAAAAGTTACATAATATCTCGTTAGAACAAAAAGATACATAATATGGAACATATTTAAATAACAAGACATTAACAAACACAAAATACATGTGAAGATAAAGAGAAAAACATTAACACTCTTTTTAAGAATGATATGTAGATAATTTATCGTGATCATGTGTGAAGTCACGCATGAAGCACATGGATCTAGAAACACGTGACATAAAATTGTATAAGAGAAATGAGGAAAAAAAGACAAAAGTAGATACTACATCATTAATGACTTATAATGACCTCTAGCTAATAAAATAATGTTATATAAAGTCAACATCCTCTAAAAATGAGAGGGAAGATGAACATGAAGAATAAGTGTTTCACTGGTCTAAATAAAATATTTGTTTTCTCATTTAAGAATTTCATTTTGGTGAGAAATATGAGGACATAAAGTTTGATAAAATATATATCATTGTATTTTTTAATTTTCTCAAATCAATTAGACAAATATTTATCAGCATTGTCATTGTGAAAAACATATGTATACCAAATTGTGTTTTGGTTTCATTAAAAAAATGTTTAAAATACAAAATAACAGTTATGATTCACTATTTTTCGTTAACCGAGTTCAAATACATCTAAAATAATCATCAATAAAATTAATCAAATATTTAAAACCAAAAGAAATACGAAGGATATCAAATATCATAGTAAGATAAAGAAGAATAAAACAAAAGTTATTTATTAGAATCATAAAAAATGAATGACAAATATATTTTCATAATTGACATGACTCATAATTTAAAGTAGATTGTAATTTTTTTCAACTAAAAATATCCTAATTTAGTATAAATCATTAGAAAGGTGATTAATGCACACATTAAAGATGATGCATATAACTCACTCGTGAATAGTCTAACTTAATATTTGATCCTATAAAATATCATTATTTTGTGGTGAATGTGGGAATAATATCTCAAGATTGGGTTAATAAAGTCAATAACAAGAAAATTGAATACTACTTATAAGTTTATAGTTGACCAATTATAAAAGGTAACCTAACAAATTTAGTCAAAGAGAAACATAATGATCTAAATATGAATTACCGACTTCCCCCACTAAAATAATGTTATTAATGGATGGACGTGCACACCATTTAACAAAGTTATCCAATGTGACTATAAATAATTCAACTAAAAATGCAGGAATAATAAATGACTGAACAATGGAAGTTGAATGGTTAAACTCATTTATAGAGCTGTGGAAATACAAATTTGAAAATATATATCATGTTAAAGTATAAGAAAGATAAAAATATTAACAAAATGAATATTTATAATAATAACAAGTACATGATTAGTTTGGTTAAAAATATTTTTCCATGAACTCCAAATTGTTGTTCTTATTCCAAAAAAACATATAGTTACAATGTGAGTGCGGTTTTACTGATTATTAATCGTATTATATATTCATGAGGTAATCATTCTGAACTTAGTCTATATACATTATGAAATTCAAGTCATTCAACTACACCAAAATTTGAAGTTGCTAACATTCTAAAAATCTTTCTCCTTCAAAATTAACATGAATTTAAAAAGATTTATATATAGAGAAACTATAATAAATTTTGTAAATAATAGTTAGTTTTATATTTTGTTGGAACCTTTGTAAAAAAACGTCAATTTTATCTATGTACAAATATGATATGCACTAATGTAAATGTATTCATTCTTCTTTTTATATCTTCTCTATGTTTATTGTTCTTTATATTTTCTTCTAAGTCTTCTAACATTGTAAAAGAAACTTATTTATTCATTGTTTGATTTTAAACTTTCATAAGAGGACAAGACAAAAATCAAAATTTATAATTCACTGTGTTAGACAGTCTTTTATCTAAAATATAAGTATTAAAATAACCCTTTCTCACATTTATCTATTATTCACACATTCTTACTTTTTCTCCGTAGTTACCTAGATTATGCTAGTGTGTGTAAATATTAAGTCTTTAGTTCTCTGTGGTTACTACCAATAGAGTTGACTGAGTTATGTTTAGGTTCAGTTATTAAAAGATCATGATACTTCAAATACTGAACCATTAAATAACATTCTTATTTCCATTGCTTCAGTATGTTTCTAATACCAACAGAACAAGAAAAAAAAAGTATGATCCATAGCCTTTGATTATAATAAAATAATGTAAATAACATGTAAAAATGAGTTATTTTCTCTATATTTCATCGTGTATTATGTCAACTAGGGAAAAATAATCATATTAGTATAAATATCATTAAATATTATACTATTAACAATTGTATATATATTTTTATTCAACTATTGCATTTTAATTTTGTAAGATCATTATTAATTTTATTAAAATAAAAATAAGGTGAATAAATTATTATTATATATATATATTGATTTAAATAAATGAAATATGAAATAACTTTAGATTATTGTAAACATAATTTGTGTAAAAGTAATTTTCAATTTAAGAATGAATTTAAAAAAAATATTTAATAAAGAAATATTAACTATTTAATAGTTAATAAAATTATTCCTATTCAATTTGATGTGTTTTTTCTTTATTATTGCATGACAATTGCAGTTTGTAAGGCAAGTGGATCTCTTTACTTGATCCCTGAATGGATAGATCATTTTAAACTTATATGATAGCTACAAATGCAATAATTGGGTCATTCTATTGTCAAATTCTTTTGTGAAAAGACCCATTTCCTTTGTTGGATCCAATTATTTGAAACTCTTTTTGTGAGAGGGTCCATTTCTTCTGCTGGATCCAAATCAGTCTGTCCTGTCAATTTTATGACAAGGAGAGATAACTTCTTTTCAATAAATATAAAATTTTCTTTTATTTTATATGATGTTCAATATACTCCTAAGATATATATATATATATATATTGTCTTTCTAATTAATTGTTCATTTGATGCAAATACATAAATGATTGGTGAAGAACAGTCTTAGGAAAAAAAGGTGTTGATTTTGTTTTACAGCAAAGTTGAACTTTTTTTTTTAAGTGTAAAAAAATAAAAAATAAAAATACAGTCATTCAGTGGAAATTGGAAAAAAAAAAAACCTTTAGTTTTGGAGTACTAGTTTCAAAACTCAAAAATTTACATAATCTAGCTAAATTGTTATTTACAATATAATAACGTAATATTATCTTTTTAAATTTGTAAAAGTGTAATCTTAATTTACTTCAAGCATATTGAAATAACTCATTTTAGTCCTCAAATATATAAAAGAAAAAATTAACTTATTTAACATAATATTGTCAAACTACATGACACTAGTATTACACATAATCTTGAGATGATTTTTTCTTTTAATAAGGCATGCTGATATAAATAAATCAAATGGTGAAAATAGTTTTGTTTCTAAATGTTATAATGAAAAGCTTAATTTTAAATTAAAAAAAAAAACTAAAAGGAAAACATATTTAGAAAAAAAGTCAAACTATATAGAAAATGTAAAACACAATTAATATTTATTCTTTAAAACATTTAAAAAATATTTTACAAATGTGGTTTAAGTGTCTTTATAAAAAAGTTCATTAAAAACATGATAAGAAAACATTTATGATGTTCTCATGCTGAAGTCATTAAAGAAAATGAAATTTAAAATTGCAAGTTATTATTATATTTTAAATTTTCATCATTTTTGAAAAATCGATAATATAAACGTATGTAAGTTTGAACCAGTTGAAGACACTCTCCTAAGGAGTGTGAATGGAAAATTTATTTCACAAACAATTCAAGACATTCACAACATTCAAATTTTGAATTGAAACAGAAGATTGTTTCGTTTTTTAACTCGGAACCGTGTCTTGAAAAAAGGAGGCAAAGTTGAAAGATATAACCACACAGACCATTGAATAAATGTTCTTGAATTTTGACCCACGTGTTAAAGTGTTACATGCTTCACTTAACATCTCAAAGTTATAAAATGAACTTACAACTGTTTGTTGACACGTGCTTTCATACTCAACTGTAATAACGAGTAGAAAAATGTTGTTTCTTTTAAAGACACAAAAACGTAGACGGTTTATTTTACAATTGTCTTTGGTTTTTGTTCACACTCGTACTAACCATACTATTTGAATTATCTTGACCTTCACAACAACTTCATATGGTTGAATAAAGATAACCTAAATCAGTCAAAACTACTCTTTTCCTCTTAATTGGTGTAAGTTGAGAAGTGAGAAAGCCTCGATGTCCACAGTTTTTTTTTCTTAAATAAATATAATTAAAAATAATATATAATTTGATTGTATACAAAGTAATTACCAAAACATAATATATTATAATAAAATGTGTATAGAACCAGTTACTTGGCTTTATTAATATAGTTTTAAATAAAATTTATTTATTAAATTGCAGAAAAATTATTAATATAGTTTTAAAAGTGAAAATTATTATTATTTATTAAGATGAATATTTTTATGAACTTTATACTAATAACATAAACAAACCCTATCAACATCTTAATCTATTTTTTAGAAATTTTAACAGATTTATCTAAATTAGATATGATTTCATATCATCATCTCTTTCTTTACTCTTCCTGTCATTCATTTCTTCTTACTTGACAGTGATATTCTTTTCTTCAATCTCATATTCACTACACCATTTAAAGTAATTACAACCAACATGATCCACTTCTACTCTGTGCAAAAAACAACAATGAGTTTTTTAATATACTAACAATGACTTGTTTAAAAAAACAAAAATAATATAGTTTTTATGTATTTTACCTTTTATTTAGAACAACTTTAAAATTGTTTTGTTATCTTCTTAGTAGTTATTTCACTTCTCAAAACTGATTTCTTTCTACAATGACAAATAAGTAATATATCAAAACTCATAAATACCATAAGAAGAGAGGTTAGGGTTTTGCATCCCCAACCATTACAATTGCAAAATGAACATGAATGGTCAAACGATATAACTTGCCTACTCCAAACAAAACGATAAAGAAAAACTAAGATGAAAAATATGAAAGAAAAAGAAAAATCAAAGTGAAAAACATGTAAATAACAGTTGATTTAAGGTTCAACAAAATAGAATAATTAATTGACACCTGTTGAGATGTTTGTTGAAATGCATTTGAAAATCAAAATGACATGTTTCTATTACAAATGTCTACCAAGTAATCTCCAAACATCATTTTAACAATTTTACGAAAAAAGTCTAATTGTAAATATTTTTCTAAATTAAAAACAAATACAGATAAAAACATCTATTTTGAGATTTTCCTCTAAAATGAAAATGAATAAATGATTTAACCAAAATATTATTACACGAAATAGACATTTATTTCTTTTATATTATTAATAAATTAATTTACATAAAGATGTTTAAATTTGATAAAGAATGTAAGTTGTGAGTTAACTTGTATAAAAAGTTTGATATTAACTTCTGTCTCAAATTTTAAGATAATAAATTGGTGAAATTTTGTTTTTATTTTTTGTAAGTTTCATTTTATTATTTTTTATTTAACGTGACACTCTTAATCTAATATTTTTTTTCAACATACATGTAAAAACAACTGCAGGAAAATGCAACTATGGTAAAATATATCTACAATTTTTCCAACTTTTAATTACTTAACGGTATTAATCTTGAATAATAAAATTTATGTATTTTCAGTTACTTTTTTAAAATAAATGTTAATTTTTTTTTATGATAATAAAAAATAATAAAATTATTGTTATTGTTGTCATTATAATTATAAAATTAAACGTAAATAATTTTATATTAAATAAAAAATTATTTTCTAAGTAATTTTTTAATTAAAAAATGATTAAATTTAGGAAATGGTAAATAAAAAGTAGTTAAAATTAAAAAATAAATATGGTAAAAAAATAAATTCATTCATTTATATATATATATATATATATATATATATATATATAATAACTAGTGATAAAAAAATAAAAAATAGTTTACTGTACAATTCTAATAATTAATAAAAAATATTATATTTATAATTCTATTTTACATAATATATTTTACTTTTAATTTGTATATATTCATAAATGTTTTTTATTTATAAAAACGTATACATTTTTAGCAAATAGCATATAAACAAGTAAGGTTAAGTAGATTTCCAACACATAACTCTTGAATTTTCTTGTATGTTTGATCTAATTTTTATCTTTCAATATCACAAAAATCAAACAAAAAATACAAGGTCATTAAAACATATTTTAAAAAATTTGTTTTATAACTGTTAGTTATAATATTTGATATATAATAAGTCTTCTTTTCCGATTTTATAAACGTGCCACCTTCCATCCTCTGCGTGATTCATAAACAAAAAAATAAAAATACAAAAATACAAAAAAAAATACCTCAAGAAATTAAAAGAAAAAGAAGTAAAAAATTGCAAAAACATAACAGACAACATTGAATAGTAAAATCGAAACTAAATTAAGGACGAAAAAAATTAAAAAATAAGATTGAATTAAACCCTTAAAACTAAAATACTGATTAAAACAAACTTTATAATATCTTCGTTATTGTTTAGCGTGGGTCGTGTTTCATGGAAGCTGCTTACTTCCTTTGACCACCACCTTTACTGAGGGGTTGTTCTTACTTTTATGCTCTGATGTAGTAGGAGAAAAGAAATGCAAACACAATCTTTGCTAAGAACTTCCGATTTCCCACTAAACTGAAAGAAAAAAAATATTCAAACGAAAAAGCTTTAAATTCCACCACCAACTCGTGGGTCATGGTCGTGTGCGGTGGATATGTGTATTGGGAAAACAAAAAAAAGTAACCTTGTATATGCATACTCCAAGATTTATTTTCCATATACGAAGGTGTGTTGGAAGATTCGTCTTTGGAATTCAAAGACTGCCCTCATTTCTCACTTTCAATCTGACACGTTTGAACTTTCAAGGCATGCTTAGCGAGGAGTACTGTCGCTATAAAACCCCATAAGAGCCACTGTGATAGACCCATATTCAGCAACAAATAACATACAGAAATCATCAAGATTAAGAACGGTAAATCATTCTTCTTATCAACTTTTGTGTGTCTTATTGTTCAAACCTTTTTTTCAGCATAGGTTCATTAATTTGCACATAAGAACTAAGACATCATTGTTTGATTCATTGCTGTGCTTTTTCTCCTCTTTCAAGAAGATTTCAAATTACAAATTAAAATGACTCTAAAATTTATGAGGGTATGATTTCTTTGTGTGCAGAGAAATTGAAGTGCCTAGCTCTATGGGGTTATCACTTTCCTTGCTCCAATCTGCGTTGGAAGAAATTTCCAGACAGCTTCTCTTTTATATGCCTTTCAATGTCAGCTTTGCTTCCAAAGATGGAACCTTGATTTTAAGGGCATCTAGCTTTAAGAAAGGAGAATCAAAAACTGCTAATGTTTTGTCAAACGGATCCAGAAGTTCAAACCGGTTAAGGGATAAGAGACCCCAATGTGTGATCCTCGAAAGAAATTTTTCGTTTGTTCAAGATGAGGACAAGATGGATTGGAATAATCTTGCAAGCAAAGATCAACTGAAACATAAACCAGTGCCTTTGCTTTCTCTCCCTAAAGCAGCAGTTTTCTCTCCCTCTAGACCTGCCAACGAGCTTGATGCAGCTGCAACCAAACTCCAAAAAGTCTACAAGAGTTACCGTACTCGAAGAAACCTTGCGGATTGTGCAGTAGTCGTGGAAGAGCTATGGTAAGTCTCAATAAAAAAAAAAAAAAAGGCAAAAACAATTTTGCAAGTAACTATAGAAGTTAAGCTCTTGATTTATTTAGCATGATGTATATTTGTTAAAAAAATTAATAGTCTAGACTAGTTAAATGTGTTATTAGTTTACATATTTTAAATGTTGTAGGTGGAAGGCATTGGATTTTGCAGCTCTTAAAAGGAGTTCTGTGTCATTCTTTGATGTCAAAAAACCAGAAACTGCAGTGTCAAGGTGGGCAAGGGCAAGAACCAGAGCAGCTAAGGTATTGGTTCAATATTCCAATGTTTTCAGTTTTCTCATAATTCAAGTTAACTTTAGTCATTGTCTTCTTGATGTTATTTTTGGTTCAACCAGTCGATGCTAATTGGTAGGTGTTTCTTTTTTGTAAAGGTCGGCAAAGGTTTATCCAAAGATGAGAAGGCACAAAAACTAGCCCTGCAACATTGGCTTGAAGCTGTAAGTTCTTCAATCCGATCCTTTCTTGCCCATTATTTAACTGTGGAAATGAAGTACGCTTTTCAACTTGTAGTCCGATCGATGTTAACGGTTAATTCCTTCTTGTTTTCTTGTACAGATTGACCCACGTCATCGCTATGGACACAATTTGCACCTGTATTATGACATTTGGTTTGAAAGTCAAAGCACTCAACCATTTTTCTATTGGTTAGCTCTTGCTCCGAGATGTCTGTTTCTCCAAAGATTATAATTATAATAACGAAGATGGTAAAAGACAAAGGTTTTGGATGGTGATTTTAACTTGGTGTTTTATAATATACATAGGTTGGATGTTGGAGATGGAAAAGAAATAAATCTTAAGAAGTGCCCAAGGAGCACTCTACAAGGCCAATGCATTAGATATCTTGGACCAGTAAGTTACCTCTGAACAAACCCGCGTTGGTTTTCACAACAAAAGACACCCTTAAACCAGCTTAACTCGAGTAATAATATAATAACGTTGTTTATCTCTGTTGTTATACCATTTCAGAAAGAAAGGGAAGAATATGAAGTGATAGCTAAAAATGGAAAGCTAGTTTACAAAAAGGATAACAAACTCGTGAACACCGATGAGAGATCGAAATGGATATTTGTTCTTAGCACCACAAGGGCCTTGTATGTGGGGAGAAAACAAAAGGGTACATTTCAGCACTCGAGTTTTCTTTCTGGTGGTGCAACCACAGCAGCTGGCAGATTAGTGGCCCATCAAGGTGATCTTGAGGTACACTATACAACACTGCATGACACAACATAATCATAACCAAACCAAAGTCATTATCGTAATTATTAAATTTTGTTGCATGTACAATAATGCAGGCTATTTGGCCATATAGTGGTCATTATCACCCAACAGAAGAGAATTTCAAAGAATTTGTAAGCTTTCTGGAGGAGCACAAAGTAGACCTCACCAATGTAAAGGTAAGTGTTTTGTCCTCTCTCTTATCGCAAACTAAACTACACACTCTACCAGCTTATTGAAGCAGATTATGAATATCTAATCGTTCCTTGTTTCTGCTTGTTTCATGCAGAGATGTGCAATAGATGATGATACTCCTTCCCTTTCTGGGACTAACTCCTTTACTGCCATTGATGAACCACAGCTAAATATGGGCCCTGATCTAATTTCTCACACGGGCCCATCAAGTGCAATCAATGTGAATAAAAGCATTGTGGACAAAAAGGATGACGCAGCAGCATTCAACCTTTCCAAGAGGTTGTCTTGTAAGTGGGCCACTGGGACTGGGCCTCGTATTGGGTGTGTCCGTGACTACCCTGGACATTTGCAATCGAGAGCGCTGGAGCAAGTCAATTTGTCCCCAAGGCCCACTTCTGCACGCTTCAGCAACTATGGCCCAATTCCTTCTCCCAGGCCCAGCCCAAAAGTGAGGATGTCCCCCAGGCTTGCATATATGGGCTTGCCCAGTCCAAGAAACCCAATTCCGGCCAGTTAAAAGAATTAGTGGTTTGAATTAGGTCTAAGGTTGACCAAAATTATTCAACTTTGGCATGGTCAAAGTAGAGGGACACTTAATAGTGCAACGTGATCATAGGACTAACAACAAATTTTCTATCTTTTACCATTTTTCTTTCAATATCAGTAAATGATGAGATCATAGGACTAACAATGCTGACAAAAGTTGTATCAGTGACACATAACTATCATTTTATACGAACAAATGATAACAAATTTAGTTAATTATAATTCTTATTTGCTTAATTTACACAGTATGTAATCTTGGTTCTTTTATTTTTAATTACCCATGATTTACTTCTAAATACAAGCTAAATGGGTTTTGAATTCGTAACTAGCAAAATGCCTAGACTTGTTTTAAGAGGGTTACAATATTATGTTTGACCAATAAACAAACAAGGTTAGAATAGAAGTACGTACTTTGTTAAAAATATAAGTTTTAAAATAAAAACTTTAAGGATATATAGTAAAGAAGCTTGTATCAAACTGAAATCCTAACATCGTTATTATTATCATTATTATCAATTACAGACAAGTGTTTATCATTGGATATTGGAAATCTCAATTATGTATGACGAACTTAATTATGTGAACAATTATTGTTTTAAACCTTTATTATACTTTGAAATCCATGTAACTAATAATTAGGTTTGTTTTACACAATAATTAGGATGATAAACATACGGGATTAATATATTATAAATTCATGATGCAGGAAAAAACATCTTCAATTACATGACAGAGATCATTCCAATCAGTCAAGTTGAACGCCTCGTGACTTCTTCATTAAGTTAATCTCGTCTTTTCATTGACTTCATTTTTTATCTTTCGTTTTTTTTTACTGGGAATCACTGAGTCAACTTTAGGTGACTGCCCTTGGAGTCATTGATAATAGTTTGGTATGATTTTAAAAAATAAAATAAATTTAAAAAATATAATTATTTTAAGCTAATGATTGAAGTTTATTTTTCTTTCAGATAGTATCAATTATGATATTTAGGTAATGTAGAAACATTTTTACAATAAATATATATTCATAAAACGTTTTTAACACTCCATTTTAAAAATATTTTTTAAAGAAATTTATATTTTTACTTTGATCACTGCGTATTTGACTATTACCTGAACCTAAATTTTACATTTTTTAAACAATAATAACTTTTTCAACTTTAATGGATTAATTTACGAGAAATATTTTTCTCGGGACATTTACGAGAATTGTGGTGTCATGTAAATATAATAAGGATAAAATGTGTTATTAACATAAAAGATTTTGACAACTTTTATTTTCTACTATGATAAAAAAAAGTAATACAATTATTACTTTTATTATTATAATTATAAATTTTTCTTTATTTTGTAAGTAACTCATAAATAATTATTTTAATTTTAAAATGAACAAGTTTTTAAAAATAGTCAAATAAAAAATAGTTAATTCATGAAGGTTAACTTACCCCCCCCCCCATGAGAACGTGCTTTCTGAAAGCCTAAGTAAAAAAAACAACATTACAAAAAAAAAAAAATGAATGAATTATGAAAACAAATATTTGAATTACAATTTTTTTGAAAAATTAAAATTTATCTTCTACCAAACCTTTCATGTATGATGAGAAATATCATTTTAGAAGAAGACAAAATATAGTTTCTATTATTTTTTATTAAATTTTATGAGTTTTATTATTTTTTATTATTCAACTAATGCTACTCGTACGTGTTCTCTTTTATTGTAAAATAAATAATGATTTTAAATAATAAAATAGTAAAATGACTATTTAAATTTATAAATTAATTAAATTTAAAAATAAAAGTAAAAATATAATTATTTTAGTTTAAAATAAGAATTATTTAAAAAAATGTGTATAAAAGAATATCCTCGTACATAAGTAATGGATTCTCTAATTTATTTTACTTGTTTTGCATTTTCTTATTCTTACTTATATTGTAAAATTTTAAAAAGTAGAAATAATACTATTATTAATTTAGGAAATAATTACCAATGAAAATAAATATGCTAATTTTATAAATTGTAAGTAAATTAATTAGTTTTATGTGTTCGTATAATTATATCAAGTAGAAGGTAATATTGGTCGAGTTATTATTATTCTTAATGGAATAAGTATTGTTAGTGAATTATTGATCTGATTTTTGGAACAAAACTCGAAGACAAGAAATGATTGAGTGAAGGGAAAATGGCGGAATTAGGACGCGCAATTGGATCACGTGTGGATTACGGCGAATGATGACAGAGGATGATGGATAAGTCACGTGACGGTGGGTCCAGAGCGTGTGTCCCACTACCACCTACAGCGAAGGAAGTAGCGCCACGCGTAAACAACACGCGTGGACATGCCATTGGAGCCCCAAAGCAAACAAAAAAAGAGCAAAAACGGTGTTTCCATCGCATAATGGAGAGAGAGAGAGAAACGCGAACACCGCACCGTATCATATCCAATTCCAATTCATCATCACTCTTACGCTTTCTCTCTTTCTTTCCTTTTCTTCCAAATTCTCTCTTTCTTTTTAACCTAACCCTACAATTATGCCCCCAAATCCCATTAACACAGAAAATCGCAATTACCCCAATTTCCTCACCCTAGCGTAGATCGATCTCTTCCTCCTTCTACCGCTTTCGTGCATTCGGGAATTCCACTTCTGGTTCCCTGCTATGTATGACACTTAGTATTTTCCCTTTTTAGGATTAGGGGTGGGTGGTTGGTTGGTTGGTTCTTTTGGCTGCGTCTCGCTTAGGGCTCCCAACTTTGTCGCTTTGAATGGAACCTCGTGTTGGGAATAAGTTTCGCCTGGGTCGGAAGATCGGAAGCGGCTCCTTTGGGGAGATCTATTTAGGTTTTTCTTTTCTTACGCTTTTCTTTTCTCTACTTTTTTTGTAATTCCGCTGTGTTCTCACGACTTTGGTTGTTTCTCTTTCAGGTACTAATATTCAAACAAACGAAGAGGTCGCAATTAAGCTTGTGAGTCTTCTTCATCAATTGGGTTTCGGATTTTATTCCTTTTTCAGTAATCTCCACGTTTTTGTACCCTATTTTTTTCGTTTTGTTTTGATCGTCGTTTGTTACTTTGAAGTGTGAGATGGGGTACAAATTGTGAATTTTGAAATGGATTTTTGGGAAGGATGGTTTCATGTAGAAATGGTGCTTTGAATTGCGAAATTCGGTTTGGAGTTGTAGTTTTGTCTAGCCTTCTTAATTACATTTGGTGTATGATGGTATTCTAGATGTTTAGCATCACGACTGAGCTTATTCCTGCTTCTTATTTCTTGGAGGGTGACAGAGTCATCTCTTAGAGCATACCTGTGAAAGACCTCTGACGTTTTTTCGATTTTAAAGCTTTCAAGAGATGCTAGGATGCAAGTAAACTTGTAAACAGGAGTAGGGTTGTGACAGGGAGGGAATCATTATCCAGCATAAAAATTTCAGGAAATTTTATCGTAAGTTAGAGATATAATCATGCTAAAGGTAGGTTGTACTTGGTAAAATGCTATGTTGATCAAGTACAGTGTTTATTGAGCTGGAGCTACTATATTGATGCTTGGATGCAGTGCTAAACAATGGGTCTCATTATCTTTGATATATGCTGGGAAAGGAGTTAGCTCAATAGATTGGAGGAGGGGGATGAATGAGAATAGAAAGTTTCTTGTTTATTCAATCAAATTCGCCTCTCCTCACATAATATTGACATTTCCCTTCCTATTCACGATAGGCGATGTATTATTTTTAATGGTTTAGGTTGGGGAATGGATTGGAATTCAGTAGCATTATTGCTTTATACTAATATGGGTTAACAATTAAACTTGTGTCATGTGTAACCTGTTTAGCTGGTGTTTGAAGATGAACTTTGGTGCTAATTTTAGCATTTGTTTTTATTAAGTATTCGCTGGATTCTTTACATCTTCAAATGCTCTAGATTTATTTACTTGCACTTTATTTCTTATCCCTTCTGTGTGCTTTTATATTAGGAAAATGTCAAGACAAAGCATCCTCAGTTGCTGTATGAGTCCAAGCTGTACAGAATCCTTCAGGGAGGAAGTAAGGACCTTTCTTACATTAATTGTTGTATCCTATTTTGTTTTTGTTTGCGTTTCCTTCAAGGAGCATAGTACTGCCTTCCTCTGTAAATTTAGCTATTTTATAATTTATATCTAGCTGTAACCCAATTTTGGTTTTGGTAGCTGGAATCCCAAATGTCAGATGGTTTGGAGTCGAGGGAGATTACAATGTTTTAGTGATGGATCTGCTGGGACCTAGTCTTGAAGATCTATTTAACTTCTGTAGTAGAAAGCTATCACTGAAGACAGTTCTCATGCTTGCTGATCAAATGGTAGGCCATAATTAATTTTGTAAACTTTTGCATGCCCTTTTTCTGTAAATTTCAAAAGAACTTTTTTTAATGATCCAGATCAACCGTGTTGAGTTCATTCATTCTAAATCATTTCTGCATCGAGATATCAAACCAGATAACTTTCTAATGGGATTAGGAAGGCGTGCAAACCAGGTGAGTAGTCTTGTTAAAATGTGGACTTTGGATATCTTGTTTTTTCTCATATGTATGGAGGTACTTAATGCATCAATGTGTATGTAGGTTTATGCTATTGATTTTGGTTTGGCTAAGAAATATAGAGATAGTTCAACACATCAACATATTCCTTACAGGTATGAATATTTTTTGGCATCCATTAAATTGAACTTAGTACTTATCCAGGACCTAGTTTATTACTCTTGTAATGTACGGTCTTGATGGCATCATAGGATACCATAATTTGAGTTACGCTTGCCCTGTGCCATAGTTGTAACATGTCAAGTTGTCGTATACTGAGCAACTGCCATATTAAGAAAATTAAAAAGAGGATTAGGGAGGGTATATGTTGTTATGGTTTTTATAGAGAATGTAATCAATAAAGTTTGCGTTATCACTTAGCATACCTCATGATGGCCATCATATTGGACATAAAGTTGATACTTGATGCCATTTTCCAGGTCATTTGTAACTTCTTGATATAGCACTGCTAGGGATTTGAATATTGTAGGACTTTAGGTAGTATGACAAACAATTTCAGAGCTGTTTGAATTTAAACGTATTGTTAGAAATCTATCTGAAATTGAATTGATTTCATTGGTGCATAATTTTATATATAATTTGGTATTAATTAGTTCAATGCCAGATATTGTTTTGTTAATTTTGTTTAATGAGGCAAAGTCTGTTTGACTGTGAACATTAATTAGAAAATAATAAGGAACAGCTGAAGGATGGAAAGAGAGTAAAGGATATAGAATATTGATTTCGAAGTTTTCTATAATAATTCTTGTTAATAACGTAAAAAATCTCAATTCTGAGCAAATGCTTTAAAAACATAGAGTGCTGCTGTTTGAATATCAATTTATTTTCTGATATGTTCAATCATGAATAATGCAGGGAAAATAAGAATTTGACTGGAACTGCAAGATATGCCAGCATGAATACTCACCTTGGCATTGGTATGTGTTACTTCATGATTCTTTACTAACATATGAATAATAAATTGTTAAATTTTGTTATCTAATAGATACATGTTGCTTCTACTTCTGTGGTGATTGATGCTTAGAGCAAAGCAGAAGAGATGATCTCGAGTCTCTTGGTTATGTTTTGATGTACTTCTTGAGAGGAAGGTGATTGTTGCTATCAACCCTACTCTGTTGGCTATTACAATGGTAAACTTTCTCTGATTTCCTTTTTCTTTGTAGTCTTCCTTGGCAGGGACTTAAAGCAGGAACAAAGAAACAGAAGTATGAAAAAATCAGTGAAAAGAAGGTTTCTACCTCGATTGAAGTAAGTTAAATTATAAGTCGTTTTCTAATGTACGTATATGTCCATTTTCTTGATACACCCTGAGAATATTTTGCTTATTCCAGGCCCTGTGTCGTGGCTATCCAACAGAATTTGCATCTTACTTTCATTACTGCCGATCATTAAGGTTTGATGATAAGCCAGATTATGCTTACCTCAAAAGGATATTTCGGGACCTTTTTATACGTGAAGGTTTGTAATTATTATATAGTGTAGAATGGATCCTTTTTGTCCCATTTCTTGAGTTCCTTGTATATTTTTCTGTTTCAATAAAAGAAGTCCATGTTTTGTATTTTCTTTTCTTATCAAGTTAGTATTTGAACAGGATTCCAGTTTGATTATGTCTTTGATTGGACCATTTTGAAGTATCAGCAATCACAGTTAGCCACTCCTCCAACACGAGCCATTGTAAGTTATTTTCTTATTGCTTCTTTGGGATCATTTTTGACATTGTGCAATTGATGAAACCTCCTGAAACTTATTTTATTTAGGGTCCCAGTGCTGGAACCAGTTCTGGAATGCCCCCAGCTGTTACTAATGCTGATAGGCATACAGGTATTTTATCCAAGTTCACTTGTAGAGTAACAGGCATTTGTATTTTGATCTGTATATTCCTTTATCACATTGTAGTTTAGTAACCTTATTTCTTACTTTTATGATTTCCTTTATGTTCATGTAACTATGCTTTTTCCCGTACTGTCAGAAATGAACAATCTTTTCTCTGGTATTTTATTAGTTTGGATAATATTCCTTTAATTGATTCTTCAGAAATTATTGACTTTTAGCCATCTCTTATTTATTAATTTACCTTTTTAAACTAATTTTGGTTTTTCCCCGTTGGTTTAGGTTTTTGGCAGTATAATACCCTTTGAATGTTTATTTTATATGGCTTTTAATTTATCTTTTGATCTGTATGGTGATTTTCTATATTGTGTTTCAAAGGAGGGGAAGAAGGGCGACCTCCTGCTGTGGTTTCAGTGGATTCCTCAAGGCGCAGAATGTCAGGGCCCATTTTAAATACTGTAAGTCTCAGCCAAAATGTCCAATCATCAACAACTGTCATTAAGGATCTTGTTCTGATTTTTTAGGGGGCACGGTTTACTTGTGGTTCCTTGACATGGTTTCAGATTATTGTCACTGATCTGTAAATCAAATCTGTGTTTGATGTGATGCTATAGAATTAGAATGTGCAGTATAAGCTTTACTTTTCTTTCAACTCTTGGCGTTTCTTTTGTCCACTCTGTAATTGCCTAATCAAACCATGCAGTTATCAAGTGCCAATGTCTTGGGTCAGTCGAGTGGATCATCGAGGCGGGTTGCTGTATCTGGTAGTCGTGATGCATTTGTTGGTACTGAGTCGGATATTCGAACTCGCACTGCTGAAGCCAGCCCTGGAGTAGCACACAGAGGTTTGAGTGGGCAAAGAAGTTCACCAATTGGATCTTCTGATCCAAAGAGAGTTGTATCATCCGGGAGAAACGCTTCTCATGTGAAAAATTATGACTCTGTACTCAGGGGCATGGAAGGTTTGCAGTTAGAGAATGATGAGAGGACCCATTATTAATGTCTCACCTAGTGAATTTGTGATTTGATAGGCACTGCCAAAGTTGCTTATGTTGCTAAGTTGAGCTGTGAGGAAATTTGGATCTGAACATGAAATTCTGGCTTTGTATTGTGTTAACTCATCTGCTCAAATGGATGATGCTGAGAAGCTGAAATAATTTGTGAGCTAAATCAGGGATTGTGCTTGCTGTATAGCTCAGTTTTAATTGGCACTTCTGGCTGGAACTCCTAAGTTTTATAACATCTTTTTCTGTGAGTTATTATATTGGTTTACCAGATGTTTTACAGTTTCTCGTGGATTACAAATGTCAACTATCAAATACCAGCGAAAAGTGTAATTAGCCATTGTACTCATCCTGGGATAAGTTTCCCCTGCTTTCCACGATGTAATTGTCTTGCAATTGTTTTGGTATTAGGAACTTGAATGTTCTTACTAGAGAGGTTCCTACAAAAGCCTAAGTAACAATCTCCAGTTTTTCTTGTATGTATTTTCTTTTGATCTGTGAAAAAGGTTTTCATTAAATTGAATTGAAATGTTCGCTTTATTTGTCATGTCTGGTAGTAATTACGTACTTTTATTTGGTTTATGAAGCAAGACTTGCTTAGCCAATTCTGCATCCTTATTTGCGCTCTTACAAACTAAATAATTTAAGATAACCCAAAGCTTTCGTAGGCTTGATTTAGATGCACGAGTTTTATTAATTTAAAAATTATGATCATATAATTCAAATCCAGCATACGTCCTAAAAGAAACAAAAATAGTGACTTGCATGCTTGTAGATATTGGTTTCACTTTAATGATAATGTGTATCTTAACTAGTAAAATGTTGCAAACTATTAGCATTTTAACCATGTCGAAGTCTTGCAAAGAACTCTAAAAATGTGTATTATGTCAGTATAACATCTCGCATTTCAGAGCGATATAGTGGTTTTTCAAGAAAATATTTTATTTTAAACAATAATGCATCCTTATTGTTTATGCAGTTACTTTTATTTTGAACATAACCATGTTTTGATACATTATAAAGCCACATTTCGGTATATATCTCGATGGATGTTATGCAATAAAAGTACGTTTCCATTGTATAACTTGACAGTATTTAAATGAAATAGGTAATGAAAAATTATCGTTGAGGATCACCGAAAATTCTTGTTAAAATATACAATAGAAATATTTTTACTGTGAGGGAATACAATAAAACCATGATTTCATTGAATATGTTAACAATATTTTATCGAAATGCATACCAAACGAATATTTTGCTGTATTATTAGGATGAAAATATACAATAGAACAACATTTTTTCTGTGGGAGTGTCAAACATTAAGGATACTTTTATAGAGATGAAATTTCTAAAAGAGTGTGTTCTAATAAAAATTTGGAGTGCAATAATAATGTATTAACTCTTACAAGACTATTAGTTAATTTGGTTTAACCATGTTTCTTTATGCTATTATTGTTGTATCGAATTTTCTGCATCACCTTCTTATCTAACAATTCTTTACAAGATTTCCAAATGAAATAAATTGAGTGAGTATTAAACGGATTGACCAACACGTTTGTTAATTTGGAAGTCATACATACACTAAGGTTTATGAATTTCTTGTACTTCCCACTAACCTTCTGTTAATTTGGAAGTCATACATACATTGTGATGGCTAAAAACCCTAACCTTCTGTTGGCCTCTAATTAAAATTTGCCTCATTTGAATTTTAATTTAAATGTTTGTTATCGTTGTGGATTTTGTTTTTTATATTTTTCTTTAATAAGTCAATAATTTTTCAAATATAATGCCAAATTATATTGATTGTAAACTTCAATTTTCACTTTTAGTTTCCTTACAAGCTTTAAAAAATGTTCTTTTATTTCCCAAAATATCTCCTATGGTAGTATAAGAACTTAACTTTTACGCAGAGGTAAAAATTTGTTGAAAACTTAACACAATTAGATTGATAGAAACCACAATTGAAGTGATTTATTTTCAAAGTAATTGTGGTGCATAACATCTTTTAAGAATGTTTTAATTGTAATTCTAATATTTAATCTTGTAGTTGACAAGTTATAAGCAAATAAATCAGCTTATTAGATTATATTTGTTTAATAATACTAAGTCAACAATACTAACTCATAAATTAGCTCATAATTAATAGGTTAATATCTAGTTAATAAGTTAGTTACTAGCATATAAATTAGTCATTAGTAAGTTTTAAACTTATAATTTTTAAACTAATAAGTTAATTTATTGGAATAGAAGTATTTGATCTATTAATTAATAAATCAGTTGATAAATATAAAATAACGTAAAATTTATTATATAAATTTATTATATTAATGAAATTGTTTATTTTAAACAAAAATATATTATTAATTAATTATAATTTAAAATTTTAATACATTCTTCTAAAGTTGTGTATGTTTTTTCATTTGTAAAAGTCATGTTATTTAAATAAGTTGATCTAATAAGTATTAATCAAGTTAATCTTTTATTTACTTTTTTTTTTTCATTTTAACTACCATTACATCAATTTTTATAATTTTTATTTGTATATAATGAAACATTTATTATTTTAATTTATAAGGTTTATTTTTTATTTTTTATTTAATTTGAACCACAATCAATTAAAAAGAAATCCAACAAATATTAAAAACAGATCAATAATTGATTATCTCCATAGTTGGTAAAAAGAAATAAAGATAATAATAAATTTATTAAAATGGTATAAAGGACAATATTGAAGAAAATTAGAGAAACTACTTTGACATACTACGTAAGTAATGTTACTCATAACTTATAAATTAATTAAATAAGATATGAATTAACTTTTTGGTCTCACGACATACACTCTTACAATAAAATTAATTTTCTAAGACATCAAAGTGGATAGAATGTTATAGTCTTTACCATCATTAAATCATTCCTAGCTTGGATTTAGAAATTGCATATAACCTTTTTTTTCAAAATCATAGACTTAAAAACACCGAAATATATGTTGACAAGACCCGAGATAAATTTAAGATTCCTAACAAAGTCAAATGTATTAGGTTTCACAAATTAATAAAATAATTTGAATTGATGAAGAAAGATGATAACAAATTTATAAAAAAATATTTTTTTCAAGCTAATGGATGCTATGAATAAAATGTGGTTTCTTGACAAGACAACTTACACGTAACTGTAGAAAAATATTTTGATTTACTTATAAGATGGTTGTAGAAAAAAAATCTTGATATCGATACCTAAAAGGTTTGAAGTCAAGATGTTGGCTGTTGAAAAGTCTAGTAGTTTACAAACTCTCACAAATACAGAGCTAACAAGCAAACTTCATCCACAAGAAGTCTCAATAGGAAGTGAAGAAGTTATAGAAAGTGTATGCAAATAAAACACATTATTAGACCATTTTCAACATCAACATTCAAGCAATAACAACAAAGGAAGCTGAAGTTCTTCAAGAAAAGAAAATATTTTATCCTTGTTTTCGTTGCAAGAGAGCCAACTGTGATGAAAAGATTGTTGGTACAAAGCTAAATGTCCTTTTTGACTGTAACTATTATTATAAACTTTGATCACAATGCACAATATTGCAATTGAGGAGAAAGAAGTGAGAGTACCAACTGGAACAACAACACACAAAACTTTACTTATTGACATTGGCGGCACTGCCCCAATCACACGACCAAAGAGGGAAAAAAATTCTATATCACCGAAGAAAGGAATGATAAATGCCAAAGATATTCTTTACTTTCAAGATTCAAGAACTAGACAGAAAACAGAAACTTTTCAGTGTTGCACGAATGCTAAGAAATGGATATCCAATTTCTTAAAAAAAAATTGCTTTATCGTTGATGAATACTGATCAAATATGATAAAGGTTGAAATGATTATAAAAAAACTTATTTTGTTTCATTCAAGGCCATGATTTTACTGCCCAAATTGATGAGAATGTTACTTGATGTCGAAGATGTTAAAAAGTTCACAGAAGATAAATTTGAGAAGAACAATGTTGGCATTGGTGTTTAAAGATAGGAGTTAAACTAAATAGCTATGGTGACGATGATTAGACCATAGATTCTTCAATTCATTGTGGTTCCTTTCATTGAACTTTGACAACTTTTAAATAGATGTAAATTGAACTTTGGACCAAATACAAATAATAAAAACTAAGAATAAAATATCAACTTACTTAAATAAAAGGAAAATCAAAACAATCTGTCTTTATTTTATATCTATAAAACTCAAACTAAATATTACTAAACCCAAAACTAATAAAATAAGATTTTATTGAATCCCTAAAATTCAAGTTTATCCTACCAGTTATGAGATCTTGCCTCATTTAAATTTTGAATATGTTTTTAGGTAGCTTTTTTATTATTCCATATTTTATCTTTAATTAAGCTAATGAAATATGAAAAAAATCTAGCTTCAAGTGAGATTGTTTTATTGGTTGACCAGAAGAACTAAATCAATTGGTTTCACTGGAGAAAACCCTGACACAAGGCAAGTTATGAGAGTATTTGTACCTAAGGAATTCTTAGTCCAATAGCTTGGTTAACATACTAGTTGTTTATCAAATCCTGATGTTTAACTAGGATT
Organism: Vigna mungo; assembly: GCA_036885675.1. NCBI lineage: Eukaryota > Viridiplantae > Streptophyta > Magnoliopsida > Fabales > Fabaceae > Vigna > Vigna mungo. The sequence continues at coordinate 13,779,796 of CP144696.1, forward strand.
AACTTTTCAAGAGAGAGAGAAGTAGACATAAGAAAAATTATGCTTAATTCTGCAAACAATGGAAGAATCATTGAAGAGTTTAACAAGGAATTTAGTTTTGTTGAAAAACTGTTATAAGACTTTAACATGCATAAAAAACACTGCAGTACCAAATTAAACTCACCTGCCAAATTTCCCTCCAGGTCCTAGTTAGAAAAATACTATTCCAAACCCTATCACTCACTTAATATGCACCTGACTGAAGACTTCTTTAAGAAGCCTTGACAAAATGATACCACTAAAAGCAGGATGCAGCATCCAAATGTTTTTCCTGAATGGTACCATGATCATCACGCAGAAAACACAATCATTCAAGTAATTCAATCCAAAAGGTACATCACAGAAGGCTACTCCTATGACTAAAATTAAAAAATTCATCATTTGGTAATGGGGAAAGGGAAAAAGGAAAACCAGTGAATCGCATTACTTCTATGCTAGAGATTCAAACAAAAGGAAGGGGCACGGATTGAAAGTCTTACATTGATGCACTAAGACTATTAAACAGAGCATAAGAAAAGTAAACAAGCTAGAAGAATGCACTCTTTACAAAATGGACTAAATGAAGACAAGAATCACAATTTCTCTTCCATATTACATTCTTTATGTGTACTTTTAGCAGGCACATAAATAAAGACTAAACAGCAAGTAAATTATAAATTATATGATAGAAAATATAAATTATTGTTATATATAATATGAAACACCCCACCCACCCAGTTGAGAAAAGAAGTCGTAGTTGTTGTTACCAGCCATAGACAACTCTGTTGCACCTGTCCTTGAGCCACTTAAAACTCTTCCTCAGAGACCCTTTCAGTTTTCCTTCCACAGAATACACCTTGTAGCTGGCGACCCTCTTTTTACGCTGCAACTCGGGGTCACTGAAGCTCCAACTTTTCGATGTGGACCCATTTGTGGATTTCCCCTTCTTGAACTTGGCATCGTTGATGTTGTTGTTAGTCGTTTGGGTTTGGGTTTGGGTTTGGGTTGGGTGCACAGAAGAGGCGTAGGAGGCGCTGTAGCAGCGGAGATCTTGCATGCCAGTTCCATGGTAGGGCTCAATCTGCATCCTTCCGTCACCGTAGGATTTGGATCTGAAGTCTTCCATCGTCGGTGGAGATTGGGGAGAAAGGGAAGGGTGTTTTTGGCGAACAGGAACTTAGGCAGACCAGAACATGTTTTGTTTTGTTTTTCACCGATCGTTTTCTTAATCAACTACTACTGGGGGCGCTGACTACTATGCCTTTTTGGCGTCGGTGCTAACTTTTTTATTTGTAATAAAATTAATTAAATAAAAGGGTTTTTTGAGCGTGGATTATGGAGCCAATCGGAATGAGACACGCAATAAATGTCACGTGACAGGCACGCCGTTGAAATTTAGCAGTTGGGTTGCCAAATTGGATCATGTGCTCTTGCTGCTTCATTCCATGCCAATTTATAGCTCCTCATCATTATTTACTTCCCATTGAAGAGTTTGACTCTACGAGTATTTTTCATTCACAGACCCTGTTGTATTTTTCTACTCAATAACTTATTATGGATTAAATACGTTTAACTTTCGATATTGCTATAACTTATTTTTAACATAACTATTCCAGTTCGTTTTACCCTCATTATGGTAACCAACACCAATTACACATAACATATATTAGTCAAAATTAATGTTTATTTATTTTAATCTTTTTATTATATTTGATCTTATCCTACAAAGTATTTGTTTTGAACATTCCGGAGATTATTGGTTAAGTTTAACATGCAAACGCAGCTAAAAGAATGCGATATTGAAGGACGTTATTCGTCCGTGGAACATGGGGGACAAGGAAGAAATATATTTAGCAAAAACCATTTACATCTATCTCTCTGGTAATTAACATTTAACAGAAACCAGTTACAGTGTTCCTTGGCAGTTATGAATGCCAGTGCATGACTCTCAAAAATGCATATATTGATACAATTGCCTGAGGGAAGGGGGTAAGTACATAGGTGAAGATGAATTAGCCTCGCGAACTGGCATATCACGTGCATATTGGGCAGAGTAGCCACTGCCAAGGTAGTATATATGTAAGTACTCGAAGAAAACAATATTGAGCAACATAACCACATCTAATATACACTCCGAAAACTGAAAAAAACTCGTTAACAATGTAATGCCTAGCTCTGGTCAAGTTTGATTTTCCTATTCATCAAGTCGTGGTAGTAGAGCAGTACACACATAGGTTGTCCAAGGATACTGAATATGAACCAAAAAATCATATTTCCAACCTGGCATGTAGAAAATAACAAATTATCGAACCAACGAATCAAATTCCAGATATGGAGTTTCTAAGACATTATGAATCAATATGCTTATACACATACCATTGAGTTTCTGAATTTATTTTGCAGATGATGAGTGATCAAGACCAAAGGAACCTAGAAAAAAAGGTATTCATCATCAAGTCAATTGAACCAAAAATATGGATCCAAAACATGGCATGAATTCATTACTCCAGAGAACACTTTCTTTCCGTTGGGCATAAAAAAGCAGGGACTTTTTTATACGCTGGCTTCACCTTTGTCGGGAAGTATCGGCAAATTTGTGTTAATTTTACTGTCAAATACTTTAGTTTAATAATAGAAGGTCAGCAAACAGCAGAATGATACAGTAACTTGATTTCACCTGAAACATAATTCCACCGAAAGCCCACAATTTGAATATGTGGCAAGGAACAGCAATGCACAGCTGCACTCAGAAGAAACAGAAATCGTAAGAAAAACTCCACAACTCTGAAAGAAAACGTAATTACAACACGTGCAAAAAATTATTCATGGATAAAGGAAATAGGGAAATTTTGGTGCCAAAATTAATACTGTGATAACCCGAGTAGAAACTAGAAAATGTATCAGTCCATTAAATATTTCGTTTGATCCATTTTCAAGATATGCAAATCGCAGTATCTAAGCATGCCAAGGTAAATGATACAAGGTACTTGAGATTTAGGCAGCTAGATTCCTGAGGCTATCATCAGGTTGTAGATAGTTCAAAGACAACTAATATATTTAACAAAGCAGTCACAGCCTCGTTTCTAACTTTCAATCGTCTTCCACAAAGTTCCAAACAATCGAAAGGGTAGGAAGAAAGATACTCCAAGTATAAATTAAAGCAAGTTTCTTTGAGATTTCTATTGTGTAGCATGCAGACAAGCACACAAGCAGAACAGCAATTTTGCCAAAGTACCAAAAAAAGGAGAGAAGAATGTGCAAATAAATCAACAACACACCTCATGGAATAAAGCAGAAACCAGGAAGGCAAATAAAAGAGCAACGGCCTGTACAATGATGAAAAATCAAATCATAAATATATCCAGAGCTCAAATAAATAAAATACCACTAATGTTTGACAAAAGAAGAGTCAATCCAAATATTGACCAACGAGAAGCAACTATGTTAATAAGATATTTTTTAAACCAAAGTCCAAGGGAAAAAATCACAAAAGATATATTAAACATGATTATATTTAATGGAGTTTCTTTGCAATTCTTGTTCATGTGAGTCATCGTTATGCATTCCAGAGTCATTTATCTGAAACAACAGGAGCACTACATGAAGTTGGATTATTGTCTATCGGTTGACAACTTTCTGCTCAGCCCCCAGAGCATCAAACATATCAAACCATAACATTAGTCCATAAAAATATATACATACTTTAAAAGAACTTATGTAATAGATATGTAATAGACTTATTCACTATTAGAGTAAAAGTAAGACGTCCATTTCACTTCAACTACGTTAAATGTGATATCTTACTGGCGACCTGAGATGGTAAACAAAGGCATATCCTAAGAAGTGATGTAAAGTTTAGACCAAATTAGTTTAGGATCCATCCGTAAAACAAGAGGATGCTTGATTACCTTTGGTATACCTTGCCTTAAACACGGGAAATATAGGTGGCGGATCATCCATTTGTGAACAGGCTGCAATGTGAAAGAATCCACTCAATTGTATACAAATGGTTTAGAATTACATGTGATAAACAATCAACTATATGTTCTGAGATTCAGAACCATTTCTTCAATAACAGATGGAAAAACGCTGTAACTTCCCTTTCTCCCTTCTGTTAAAATAGTCTGAGATGTCAGCCCTCATTACACAAGAAAGGAAAGTTAAAGAAAATATACATGTTTGTATGTTGACATGAATTTCATGGTAATAAGAGACCTAAAATCATTTTGCAGACAAAAAAGATGTTGATCAAAATTCAGTCTGGAAAAGAAACATACCATATTCCACATTCTCCAATACTGATGGAAGCAGCAGCAACACCAAAAATACAGAAAGCGAAGAGAATAGGTCAAAAATCTCTTTGATTAAAATTGAGAATAATGTAAGAAAACACCTGATCAGAACAAATACACTTACATCTTCGACAGTTTTGGCATTCCACCAGTCCTTGTAGAATTCACGATCACCAAATCGAAGAAGCTCTGCCAGTATATTTAACCTACATTGAAACAGTCACTAGAAGGATAAGCTGCTTCAAATATGAACTGAATCTTCAAAAGAAATAAATCATAGCCAACCTTTTCTAATACCTACAAATACGACAAGCAGATCAGCAATTATGCTTGCACAAAAAATGAGCATAAATGAAGAGTAAACTATCCTCATTGGCCACGGGAAATATATACAAACCCATAAATGAAACTACGGTCATAAATCCCTTAATCCGTCAGAGTTGCACTTAAATTGACCATTAGTGGCTGACAAAAGGCTATAAAGCTAATTTTAGATCTTAATAAGTACATATTCTTGACAGCAATAGTATCTACATGCAAACCTTTAAATCACTTAGATCTTACCACTGATGATGCAATAATTACTATTGAGGGTTTTTAGTAAGGTGGATATTACTACAAGGATGCCTAGAAAGATTAAATAATTACAGACTTATAACATCATCATCATCAGAAAATTGCTAGAGTACAGAAGTCAAGGCATTAAACACAAGAAATATAATTATTCAATTTACGGCAAGCGAAGATAACTTCATATTAATATATTGCAAGAAAAATGCACACATATATGCATGTTGAACAAAATAAGGGATCGTATACCAAAGGTGAAAAAAGCAATAGAACATGCAGAGCCACACATATAAATTTGGAACAGAAAGCTTCAGAACTCTTTCGATGGCATAAAGAAGGTCTCCCTTAAAAGGATGCTGCGAATTCTGTACAATAGGATTAATGTACTGCAAAAGAGCACAATCAAAACAACATCAGAATACCTGTAATAACAACAAAACAGAACTGGAGAAAAAAAAATGCACAAATAAAAAAGAGAGAAAATGTAGAAATGAACAAAATTTATTATCCAGTACTGCTTACTTGTTCAATAATAAAACCCATAACTCCTGTAAATATTATCAGCTTGATAACTTGACGAAACACCCAACCCTTTCGAATATAAGGTGTCCGAGGATAGCTTTGCTAAAAAATCACATCATAAAACAAAATACAAATGTAAATATGTGAGAAACTTTGCCCTCATGAAAATTAAAAAAAGTGCAATCCACATGGAGATACATGTGTGCATGAAAAAGCAAAGACAAGTGAACTGTATAAACCTACTTAAAAGAGCAACCAAGCAAAATTTTGGCAAATTACGTAAAAATGATGATGCCATATTCTCACAAAGCATCAGAAATGTATGGTATACTTTATGCCAGGGAGTCATATAATACCCATTCTCTTCAAAGAGACTTAGGTTATAAATGTATTAAAGTGAGAAGCAATCACTATAATATGCAGATTGACTAACAGAAGTCCAACCCCCTCCCCTTTCCTCTCGCAAGGAGCATGAGGAAGACATTGAAAGGTACATTGTGTCTAGAAACTAGCAGATTGCAATTGGGAAGTATGTGAGGAATTTTATACAATTGGAAGTATAGGGAGAGCTAGAGAAAGGATTTTGAGATTGCTGCCATAGATTTTGTAATGCAATATTCGGTGCTACAAAATGTTGGGTTGTCTATAGGCATGACAAAGAAATAGAAAAGAATTCATATGGAAAATCGTATCAAATGATCTCACATAAAATTCACTGAATCAATTAATCTTGTTAGGCCAGAACTTAATTCCTTGCCTGTAAATTAGTGGGGATGGTTAGAGCAATTAATTTGATTATATGTTAAAGAGGATTAGTGAGATGATTTTATCTGAGGATTTGCTCTATTTTGAAAGGAGAAACACTTGCCACAGAATTATCCTCTTTTCATCGTCCTCATTCAATTTCAATATTCGGTACAAGAAGCATTCATTTTCTCATGTTCTGTCTCTCGGTTCCCAACAGTATGTCAGGCACCGACTAAACCTCAGACATATTCACAACAAAGACATGTGGGTGAAGTCCACATAGTTGTGCCTCTAAGCAATCTAATAAGAGAAAAATGAATACAAATTGTAAAATAGGTGAATCTAATGAGGCAACTCTACAACCGTTACAAATAAATCTTAATAAATTACTTGAAAGTACTGCTACCTGGTAACATAATGTAGGAGCAACCATGAAGTATGCCAAGCTCTTGAAGTTCACACTGTAAGGATAGTCCATATTCACACTATTGGGTACTGCTTCTCCCTATAACACAGGAAACATGTTTGAATATGTGGGGTAAACAAGTATGTGTATATCACACATTCACACAAGTGAAAAGCTACTCATCCAGATATAAGGAAGTCATAAAAGGGAAAACAGAATTTGAATAAAGACAAAATAAACTGTACTTTAGAATATTATGAAGTTTTAAGAGAACGTGATCTGTAAACTACAGCTTAGTCAAGCACAATATTCTTGTTTGAAAACTAATCATCAAATACATCATAAACATATAGTCCTCTTTAAAGTATACAAATAAGTAGAAATGAAATTTTGTAATTAATATCTACCAACTTATAAGTGGGAACGTTTGTCCTTATTTAGTTATTTAAATTGTCAGGAACGTTTAGTCAGTTTCTGTTTCAAGATAGTTTCTGATTTTGTTTTCCCATAAACATTAATAAACAACTCCTAAAATCAAGGAGCAACATCTTTTTTCAGTGTATATACACTGAAATACACAATAAAATATATACTTCAGCATTTCCAAAATAGAAAAATTCACATTACTTCTCTGCAATTTTTATGTTCTAACATTTTTTTTATCTCAATTAAAAGCCAACAATTGGTACAAGAGTTTTCTTTTTAAGGGACCTGTGAAATGGATACTGAATAATGTTTCTCACATGTTACTCCTCCTATCTTTGTGGGGAGAACAGTGACCTTTGGATTTGTGGGACACTGCAGAAAAGGATTTAGTCAACGATTCTTGGAGTGGGACTTATTTGTTAGGAAATTTCACTTAAATTCAATTGGTTTTAGGATGAAATCTAACTTCATATCAAGGCCTATTTTGGTAGGCTCGCTTGGTTTGGAAAGCATATGCAAAGGAGGGATGTTCGGAAGGCCCTCATTACTCGCCTCCATTGTTGGAATGCAGCTTATAAACGTGCTTACTGCCAATTGGTTGAGTTAAAATTTGACATGGCATCATAGTCTACAGACCGTCTTGATAAATCATCTATTGGGAAGTCCCAAGCTACCTACCTCAATTATTGTAGTGCAAATTATATATTTATTGGGCAACTTTGATTCAGACCAATTAATTTTAAGATGAAATTTGACACATGCTGCCCGAAAATCCCACCATGGCTTTAATAAAGCATCACACGGAGAGAAAAATCAAGGCTAAGTCATGCCTTTTAGTCGATGTTTTCCATACTGGAGTCATAATCCTTATAGCATCAAATTTAATTTAGGTCTATTGGAAGGAAGAGTACCCGGGAGATGAAAGGATTCAAGAGATGAAAGTGTTGAGCTTAATGATGGAATTAGAGTTGCAAAGAATGAAATCGTTTGAAACAATTAAGGATTACTCAAACAAATTACTTAGCATTGACAACGAGGATAAATTATTGGGTAATACATTTGGTGATTACAGAACTGTAGAAAAAAGTCTGGTTATAGTGCTAGAGCAATATGAAGTGTCAATAGCTGCTTTGGAAAATACAAAAGGATTTATCCAAAATCACTTTGGTCAAACTATTGCATGCCTTTCAAGTCCAAGAGATGTGGAGGTTTATGTGACAAGATTTTGTGGTTGAAGGTGCACTACCAACTTAGCATTATGAAGTTGGAATGACTTCAAACAGCTAAAGAACCCGTAATGGTTAAAGGAAAAGTATCCACCTTGTCAGAACTACGGCAAAATGGGTCACCAACCATTTAAATGTAGGAGAACAGCTGATGCAACCATTGAGTATAATAAAAAGGGACTAGTTTGCTGTTGATCAAGAGGAGGAAAAGTACTTGTTTGCAAAAACACGAAGAACCACCTGGTAAAGTGGAAAAGTTATTGATCAAGTGGAGGAAAAGTACTTGTTTGCTGCTACATGTTTCGCTAAAATAGAGTCAAGTTAGAATTGGCTTACTAATAGTGGTTCTGCAAACCACATGACAAACAACAAGGATCTATTCAAGGAACTAATAACGTAAGCACGTCAAAAGTTCAGGTTGGAAATGACAATATATTGTCGTGAATGGAAAAGAAATTGTAACAATAACAACCTACTCAGATACAAAGTTAATTTTCGGTACAATGTATATTATTAAAATTGATAAAGAATTGTTGAGTGTCAGATAAGTACTTGAGAAAGGTTCAAAAGGTTTTCTTTGAAAACAAAAGTTGTTTGATTAAAGATTTAGATGACAAATAAACTTTGAAAGTAAAACACGAAGGGAAAAAGCTTTGTTTTAAAATGCATTGATGGAGGAGCAAATTTCTTTTCCAATGAAAGAGAATATCATTGAATTACGGAGCAAGGGGCAAAAATCTGAAGACCAAGCTAATTTCGGAATAAGTCCCAAAGTTGGCAGTGGTGTTACTGAACAAAAAACTAAAGCTATTGAGCAAAAACGCACAAACAAGCTGATATAGTTGAGTGAAAATGCTCTAAGAAAATTTGTTTGGAGTCTAAAAAAGAAGACAAAATAAAGGAGAAAGCTGCAAAAGTAGAACGTGGTGGGAAGTGTTTAAAAGACTTTGATTGAGAACTTATTCAGCAGGTTGAACTTTTGAGGAAGTTAGAAGTTTGCCACCTCCAAGGCAAGGAGGAGTGTTTTGAACTTGCTTCAGATGCTGCCATAAAGGTTTTTGTTTGAATAAGTCAATTGGTAAATTGATAAGAATCTGTCATCGTGTTGTTAGTGGTCTAGTCAGTTTCCGTTTTTAAGATATTTTTTTTAACTTTGATTTCCCTTATCAACAATAACTCCTAAAATTAAGGAGAAAGAGTTTTTTAATGTATCTAATACTGATATGCATGATAAAATATATGCTTCAGCATTATACATAGAGAAATATTCACATAAATGTTATCATGTTAATAACTTATGTCTTGCATGAACTTATGATTTGTTTGGTGTATTTTGAACTTATTTAATAGTATTCTCCTAATTGAGTTAGTTACTTTATTATGTCATTTATAGGTATTTAAATATTTTTTATACAAAGTTAACTCTTACAAATTTGAGAGTCGAGTTTACAAAGCTTTTCTACTTTAACAAATCAAGGACGGCTCAAGGGTTTGAAAGGCCTAAAGCAAACTTAAGAAAAATGTCTTTTCTAGTTTTTTTTTTTTTTTGGAGACCTAAAGTAATTAGTACTAAAATAAAAATCGAGGCCTTTTTTTTTAGAAGCCTAAAGCAGGGGCTTTACTTGCTTGGGTCTTGAGCCAGCCCTGACATAAACTCTAGAGTTTTACAATGTTACATTAGACCATGTTTGGTCAAGGAAAAATTAGATGAAAGAAAAATCACAGAAAAAACAAAACAATGAAAGAAAACAAAAAAGAGAGAAAAGTTGACTTAAAAAAAAAAAATTCTCCCTACAAAGGATATAATATTACCTTTTCAATTGATTTCGTAAGTTGTCTCATATCATAGTTCGTATGTGCATAAGACACCAATTTTAACCAGACAACACAAGAAAGTAGCATTAAAGTGACACCCGATAGAAAGGCAGAATCACACCTGCAAAGGAATGTTACAGGTCAGTATAATAATCCATCTGCCCTATCCTTATCCATGAAATGACTAACGCACAACCATGAGAATATTTTATCCCTCAGCAATGATCTTCATTGCTCAATGCTCATATAGCAATCCAATAATAATTAGAAAGGTAATTCAATTTCATCATCAGTGCAGGAGAGTGACAATGTTTGGAATGTAATGTAACACCATTATCAAGTATCAACTTAAAGTCATATTCTATAACAAAATTCTTTCAAAATGGATGGTGTGACAATAAATGTCATAACAAAAAAGGAGCCAAGACTGCAGACCCAGCATAGGTTTTGATGAATATATGCCAAATAGCTAAACTAACCTGAGAATCACTAAAATTGGATACAAAACTGAAGCTGAGGTAATAATTATATGAAGTAGAACAACGACCTGCAACATTAAAGTCAATATAATATTCCTGTGTATAGAGATATTGAAGATTATTCGGTTCGGAATAGCACATTACTACTAATCATATACAGTAAATGAAATTTAACAAAAGCTCGCATGGCTTGATCACTTACTGATTCAGGTATACACTTCCGTTGTGCCAACTTCTCCACTAAAAAGGCAGTAAAAGGAAATACCACAAGAGAAAGGCTGTAAATGCGAACAATCACATACTGTTACAAAACATTTCAAGAAACAAACCTCAAAATAATTACACAGCACGTAGTTTATCTTCATGAGAATTCATGAAGGGAATTACCAACACATGAAAAGGGGCCAGTCACTCAATGAATATGAACTAAACCAAAAGCCAGACTTGATCAAAAAGCCATACTGCAATAAAACACACAATAAGAGAGACAATAAATACTGAACAGTCAAAATTAAGGCCATAAATAAAATAAAGAAAATTATTGCAGGTAAATGGACAGTTAAAGAGGAAAGAGCAAAACCTTCATTAGATTCTCGATGATGAGTCTGCTATTTACTGCAACAAGTACTACGATACAGAGGTTGAAGAGGCCCGCGTGACTCTGCAGCTGATTGAATAATTAGTAAACAAATACAATTACAGAGTAGGTAAGAAAAGTCCCTGATCCACCAAATGTATTAAATTCAAATCATAAATTGATACCAATTAGTTTCTAGTACAGATAAATGAATCAAACAAACTCCCAGTATCAGTTTCATACACTATTTAAAATACCTCAAAGACGCTCTCATTCATAACCTTGTTTTTTATTTCTGAGTTGTTAATTATGCCCAACGGGAGCAAAACGGCAAGGTTCTATTCATTTTCAATTAGTTTCGGAGTTTAAGCATCATTAAGGACGAGTTGACGGCCAAAACCTGATGGAAAATGCTGTCGGAACTGAGAGGACTTTCCTTGACTCTACGGTGAGCGGGGACCGAAGGCCGGTAAGCGAAGTCGAGGACGGAGGTTTTATTCTCAGCCTTTTGTGGTGGTTGTGAATAGCCGACCCCGCTGTCCACGGTGTCCATGAAGTCATCGGAACCGGAATCCTTGACCAAGTCTTCGCCGGAGCTGTCGGTGGACTCCGGTGAATTGTAGAGACCACCAGCGGAGGTGGCGGTGGGCCTCCGGCGCAAGGTAGAATGCTCGACAGCAGTGGCTATGGTGTGAGGCTGATCAGCAATCGCCATTGAAGAAGAAAAAGAGAGTGGGATTACTTCCTAAGTCTTCTCAAGAAAGAAACAGGTTTCGACTATTGTTTTAATAATAATTAAAATTAAAATCTGAAGAGAAGAAACAAAATTTCCTCCAATATATAAGGGTTTACCACTCATTGACCGATATCAATATGATATTTTCCGAAATTAATATTAATTAATAATATATTTTCAGATATTCTTTCATATGTGTTATACACTATAAGTATGAGTATTTTAAAATATATAAATTATATTTTAATTATCAATTATATAGATATTTTGAGCATACATTAAATTTGTATTTATGATAATTAATATATATTGTGTTTTAATTAATATTTTTTACAATATTGAAATTAAAGTTAGAATAAAAATATGAAAGAAAATTTTAAAAAGGAATATATGAGGGTAGGAAGAAAGAGTGGTGATGGTGATGTTTGTTGGTTTATGATTAGATAAAGATAGAAAGGAATATCGTTATTCCCATAAATCTCTGAAAGAGGTGGTGAGACATGCTAATGTGAGAGATGCTAATTTATGACAAAAAGAAAGATTCTTTCCGTAATAAACTTTTCATTGAAAAATTATGATTTTATAAAATTTTATTAATAATAAACCTAAAATATATATCTTTATATATTTTGTCATTTAGAGTATGAGACCAATTTCTCGCTTTTTTCTATGGTGGGAAAAAAACAGAATATGAAAGTATGACGTGTTCTTACAGGTTTTTTCCTACAACTTTTAAGATATGAAATAAAATAAAAAATATTTTTTTTTCTACTTTCTTTCTATTACGTTTCTATATAAATAAGTATAAATAAAATTTTAGATTTGGAGTTGGCATAAAATTTACATGCTTTGATATCTTAACAAAAATTGCAAGCTAAAATAAAAAGTAATTTGTTGAAATAATGAGTAATTCATTAATATTATTTATTTCGTAACATATATAGGACTCGTGAAATATTAAAGGAAATAATATTTGGAAAGGTTAATTTAATGATTTAAATGTGGGAGATAGAAAAGGATATCATAATGTGTAGCTTTAAGTTCAATTTTTTAAGCCACTCTCTATTTCTTTAACACATTTTTATCTCCATCTTTTCTTTCATCTGTCCTGTTCTTTCTTTTTGAGAATCTTCTTAGATTAATTTTTATCTAAATAGCATATTTTGATTTAAATTTTACTACAATAATATATCGTGTCAAATATTTATATAAATAATATAAATTATTTTTATACCAAGATTTGGTTCATGAGAAAATAAATTTTGAGTTGTGTTAATTTTTATAATTTTTTTTTCAAAATCTCTTGTATATTTTTTTTTTAAATGAAAAAAAGAAGTGCATATTTATTTTTCAATTAGTTTTTTTAATTATAGTTTAGAATTAGATTTTCCAAAATATTTAACACAGAAAATTACTTAAATAAGTTTGGACTCATGTGTTATTTAAGTGAGAAAAATCATCTTACTTTATTTACATATATTTTATGCAAAGTTTTATTATAATACATCTTTAATATTCTCTTCAAACATAAAATATTTAAAAAAAGTTAATAATAAATAATTTAATAAATTCAACAATTCATTTTAGAATAAATATTAATAAAGCATCTTTAAAATATATTAGAAATTAAATTTAACCTTTATAAAATAAAATTTATATTTATCTGTTATAATTCAATTATATAGTGTGTGTGGGTCTCGTATAAAAATATATTTAAATTGGTCGAGAATTGTTATAAATGTTAAAATAAACAAAAAAGAATTATATGCAACTAAAAAAGAAATTCAGAAAAATATAATTTTGAAAAGTTGTGTATTCATTCATAGAAGGAATTATCCTCTTTCACATGACAAGCAAAATTAGCATTAAAAATGAGAGCAAGAAAACTAAGAAAAAGTGATGAGTGCAATTATAAACTCCATCTCCATCCATGGAAATTCAATCACCACAACAATGCTATAAATGATCACTCTATTTTACTAAAATCAGGTTTTGAAATATTTTTTTTTTTATAAATATAGCAAAAACATAAAATGAAAACTAGTTGTGATACTATTGCTACTTTAAAGAGATTTAGACTTCATAATCCCACGGATTTATCAAAATGCAGGAAGAAAATAAAATAAAATAAAACTTACCCTAAGTTTGAGGTTGGTCTTAATATTAGTTTTCTCTATAAAAACATTACGATCACACTCTAAACAAAGTTTTTAAAAACCGTTATTAAAAATATATTACAAAGCATAAATGACCCCTTAAATTTAATATAAATACAAGTCTACACGTCTACAAAAATTAAAAAATATCACATATTTATCTCTACTTCTAAAAATAATAATTCATGCATCTAAACCAGAATAATCACTAACTACACTATTCTCCAACTTCAACATCTTAATTAAAGTTCAAATAATGAGAAGCAAGTAGATTGGCAAGAACATAGAACTTTACACAACTTTTAAATAATTGTTATGAAGTTAATTTCTCTTACCTATCTACTCATGAGGTTGAGGAAGAGAAATAACTATTCATTTTTCAAAAGACGAATGTTTTGGAAATTTTATTGAGGAATAAAAATACTAAAGAGGATCCATTAATGGAGGATAATTTCATTCTAGTTGTATCTAAGATTAGAAGAAAAAAAAAATCTAAAAAGAAAAGAATGGATCTGTGTGTCTTTTTCTCCTAGTGCAACAACTAATTCAACCTTGTATCCCCAGTGGCAGTGATGATAATACAAATACACATTGTGAGCTTAGGAAAATGAAATCCAAAGTTTTCAAAACTTCCATTAGGGAAGCATGTAAAAGGATTATGGAGAATTTCATGCAACTCGGAATCCTAGTCTTCTAGAACACCGACTGCCACTCAAGTTACAACACAACAAAGTGGTTTAGTTGCATAAGAAAATAATCTTGCTTCCTTTGGTCAAATTTGAACTAACTACGCTTACAATTCAACCAAGTCTCTTTGCAATCCTTGCCATTAAGATTTCCCTCTCCTTTCAAGCTAAGTTTAATACATCTACAATTCAACCAAGTATCATCGTTATCCTTGCTATAAAGTGTCAACAACGTGACTTGTATGATAAATAGGAGAGTTCATTCACTTACCTAAACTGTTAGGTAGCTTATATAATTGTTTTCAAATAAATTGTATATATGAATAGGCAGGCTAGAAAAGAAAGCTAGTTTAAGATCCGTGAAATAAGAAGAGACGTACAAGTTAATACTATCATATAGGTTGCAAACTAATGAAATAAAACACTTCTTCAAAATCCTATTTAAATAAACAAAAGGAAAAAAAAAATATAGATAAAGATACATATCATTTAATCGCACTTGATAATAACAACATTTTAGCAACCTGAAAAGGGAAATAGGGTCACAAAGAAACTCATTCTATTTCTTCGTTATTTTGTTTATTTCCGTCACTTCCAAGCAATGTCAAATTCCCACACTTCTCTTCTGAAACCACTTTTTTCTCCCCATTTATCTCCCCTACCTCCCTCAACCAAAGGTTATAATAATAAACCCTTTACAGTTAAAAATACAACACAGTAATTAACTTTTCAATTCCATTTCACCCATTTCGTTCACAATGTAAGATCAAAACATAATCTGAAAAGAAAATAACATCAAGCAATTCTAAAATTTAGTAAAAACTAAAACACAGAAAAGTTGCCTAGAAAAATGTGCAAAGACATCCAATACACCAATTGGGCCAATAATGGGTTTCCACAAAGCAAGTCATAAATTAAAAACTAAGCCTATTAAACAGAGTTTCAGAGAAAAAGTGCCACGAAAGGAGTTGGGAGGGGAAAGGGTAGAGAAACATTACATAACATTTTCCAAACACAAACTAATTTTATCTAAATACCATGGAGGACAAAATCTGATTAAAGGAGCTCAGCAACATTTGAAGGCAGCTCCTCAACAATCACGTTATAAAACTTCTGGATGTCAAACAGCATTTTATCGTCATCCTTTGTGACAAAGTTGATAGCCACACCCTTCCTGCCAAACCTTCCACTACGACCAATACGATGCAGATAGTTCTCAGGCTGTGTAGGGAGATCATAATTTATAACTAGAGACACTTGTTGGACATCGATACCACGGGCCAAAAGATCAGTAGTAATCAAGACACGGGAAGAACCAGATCGAAATTCACGCATAATAATGTCCCTGGTATTCTGGTCCATGTCTCCATGGGTTGCTGAAACAGTGTGGTCACGGCTTCTCATTTTGTCAGTCAACCAATCAACTTTCCTTCTGGTGTTCACAAAAATGACACTCTGGGTGATTGCTAACGTCTCATAAAGATCGCAGAGGGTGTCCAGCTTCCATTCCTCTTTCTCAACATTGACATAAAACTGCTTTATACCCTCCAAGGTGAGCTCATCACGCTTTACAAGGATCCTCACAGGTTTATTCATGAACTTCCTCGTGATCTCAAGGGCCTCAGGAGGCATTGTGGCTGAGAAAACTCCCACTTGAATCTTAGATGGCAGCAGCTGGAATATATCATATATCTGATAATAATAAAGCAAAAGGTTAGAACATTTACACAAATAAATTCTTTATTACTACATATAAACAAGTGTAGGAGTACTACTCAAAAAACAACATAAATAACAGCATAGAGAAAAGGCACAGCATGAATAGAGAATGGAAAGCACCTGATCCTTAAAACCTCGGGAAAGCATCTCATCAGCCTCATCCAATACAAACATCTTGATGTGATCTGGTTGGAGTGATTGCCTACGAAGCATATCAAACACACGACCAGGGGTACCAACCACGACATGAACACCGCTAGATAAAATGCGTTGGTCTTCACGGACACTGGTACCTCCCACACAAGCATGAACCTTAACACCAAGATAATCTCCAAGTGCCCGCATAACCTTTTCAATCTGCTGAGCAAGCTCACGAGTTGGTGCTAAAACCAAGGCCTGGCATTGCGTCAAGCTATAGTCAAGTTGCTCCAGAATACCGGAGCAGAATGTGGCTGTCTTTCCAGTTCCAGACTGAGCCTGTTGAATAACATCAAGTCCCTTGCAGAAGGGAACTATCCCCCTTTGCTGAATGGCTGATGGCTTTTCGAAACCTAAAACACAAATCATACTTGATTAAGGATTGCAACATACTACTAAAGCAGAAACAATAGCAGGTCAACCAAAAAATCATGGTTTAATAAAATAATACAACTGTGTAAGACAGACCCAGTGTCTAATGTTATGGTGATACCATATGTTTTGAACAATTGACCTAGCTACCAATTTGATCCTTAAAATACTGATAAGTATTAAGTAGTCCCTCAAATATAAAAAAAATCCTTTAAACTAGTCACTGACTTTGTAGACATGCATCAGATTAGGGACTAAACAGGTAGATACCAATATTTCAAGGATTACTTAAATAATTTTATTACTTCAGGGACTACGGAGAGAGAATGTAATATAGTTCAAGTACAAAATTAGTGGCTTCTTAAATAAACAAAGACAAACCAATGACAATCACTAGGAAGAACATTTCTTTTAGAGTTGAAAGTAGGAATGGGAAAGGATAAAACAGAAAAATATATTAAATTACCATATGCGTAAATGCCTCTCAGAAGATTCTCCTGCAGTCCCATAGCATCAAAACTCTCATAAACCTCATCATAGGATGTGAAGAAATCCTGTCCATCAGAAGATAGCCTGAAAGAAGAAGAAAAAACAACTAGAACATTAAAATCTTACGGCAATCGAATCCCTCACAAAACAAGAACAAAAACAGCAATTAAAATCGTCAACAAAACCAGATTGCAACCGAATAAGAGAAAGTAAAAATCGTACAAGTCATTCATTTTGGAGTCATATTTGTTCGCATCGAACTGTGACCCCTCAGGCGCAAGTCCAGCCATGACTGCAAAAAAAAAAAATGTTATGGCCACACCCTTTATTATCAAAATCGGAACCCATAAAAACGGCAGATGGTTCAGTAGAATAGAATCGCCAGAGAGAATAAAATTGGGCCTCCTAATTCCGAAACCACAGAATCAAACATAAAACTTTCGAGTACGACCCAGATAATTAATAATGAAACAAAAGAAGAAGACGGAGAAATAAACAAGAAAAGTATTGTGTTGCGACAGAGAAAGAGGGAAAAGGAAGAGAGAGACCTTAGTGTGGAGATGATGGAGAGGGAAAAGGAACTGTGTGTGTTGTGAAGAGAGTAGAGTTAGGGTTTCCCGAACTCCTCGGATCTACGCCGCGGAGTCGAGAAAAAGATAACAGAAGGTGGCAGGACAGAGAATGAAGTAAGTGAGAGTGAGTTTGTGTGAAGTGACAAATAAAACCAGGGTTCCTAGATCACCCCTGCTCTACTCTTTCTTCTGCTTCCTATTTTGCCCCTCACGCCCCAACATTTCATCTTCTATTTTCTTTGGGCTCGGCCCAAAATATACTCATACATGCATATACGAGCCCATAATATTTATTGCTTTTTGTTGACAGCTGTCATTGCAAAGTTTACTTTTTAGTTTCATAAAGTCAACTTTACACTGCTAATATACATGCATGTAAAAAAAATACATTGAGTTCGGATTTCACAGTATGAAAATTAATCTTTGTACTGTTTGGGAAATATTAAGTCAAAATAAGAAAGAAAAAACAAATTCGTGCCCACCAAAGATAAACTTCACCATGAATAATTATATTGTAAGTATTTATTATATACTGATAGTAAATATTTTTATGTTTGCTCATAAATATATTGAATACGAATATTATACTATTAAACATGGAAGTATTTGTTGCAAATATTTGTTATTTAAAAAATAAAAATAAATATTTAATTTATATTTTATTAAATTAAATTAAATTAAAATTAAATTTTAATTTATATTTAATTTAATTTGTATTATATTTTATACTTTTTTATTTTAATTTAAAATTTATAAAATATGTTTTTTTATATATTCGGAAAATTTCAACTCCAAGTTTTAAAATATGAGAAAAAGAAAAGTACAAAAAAGAAGTTGGTTGAAATTGAGTCCGACAATAAAATCTTTTTTCAAGAAGACAAACATTATCTCTCATTATACATTATTATTACTATTATTATTATTATTATTATTATTATTATTATAATTATTATATATATATATATATGTAATTATTACTTTGCTTATTGATAAGTTGAATATTTTAAATGTAAATTTTATATGAAAAAAATATATAGATATTTAAGAGATATTGGACCGTTAGCTTCAATGATCTAATTGTTCCGTTAACAAAATAAAATCATATTTAAAAAATATTGGACCGTAATTGGTCGATCCTAATTAACTGTTTACTTAAAACATAAATAGTAAAGTAAGATAATGAGATAGATAATTATATTTATTGGATATTTAATATTTGATTTAACTAAACATAAATATTAAAGTAAGATATAATGAGATAGATAATTATATTTATTGGACATTTAATATTTGATTTAACAATCGATCGATAATTGTAAAATATTTATTGGACATTTAATATTGGAGTGCCTTTAGCTTATACTTATCCCATACTTGAATCATTTTGAAAAGATTGGACATAGTAAAGAAGGAGAAGGAAATAAGAGATTGAATTAAAACAGAAGACATAATTAAATTATGAAGGTGTAATTCTGCACCCTGCTCAAACATAAAGAAAAATATCATTCTAAAAGTCTTACTCAAGAAAAACAAAATAAGAGTTTGATAATTCATTCAATAAAAACTTACAAAAGTTACTATGGAATAACATTTTTTTTATAACAGATATGTTTAGCAAGTTGTCAGTTTATGTATTTTTTTTTTCACTTGAAAGATTTGTTAAGAAAGCTAATCTTATATCTCGATATTTATCACTCAATTATTTTTTATTGGTTTAATGATTTGGTAGATCCTATTTTTATCATAATCTCAAATAGGACTATTACTTATTTGTTTTTTCATTGGGTCCTTATTTTTTAAAAATTAAAACAAACAGAGTCATGTCATATCGTTAAATTGAACAAACACCGTTTGAGTGGCGTGTACGTGGCATATTGATTGTGTTCTTTTAATGATGTGTCATAGTTTAATGATATCAAGGTGATTCTGATGTGAAAATTCATATTTTTTAATTAAAAAATTGGGAAAATTTTAATTACACCTTCAAATCAAGGTTCCTTTGTAATTGATTTTCTTTATCAATTGAATACAATTTCTTTTGCAGGTTGGAGAACATGTGAAAGAGAAGATGATGGCCATGGAAGATGGTTGCGATTTTAGGGTTGATGTTTGAAGAGATTTGGGACGAAGATGCTAGGTTCTCTAACTCATGGCTCTCTCACAGTAGAAAGAGGTTTAAAGGATTCACTCACGGAGGAGATTGAACGATGATGTTCGAATGGGTTGTTACTGTTTATGGTTCTGTGATCCTGATTTCTCTCAGCAGGTTGGATTGCAATCTTTGTTGCGACGGCCATGGAGGTTGCACGATTGAACTAGGACGCAATTTAGGTTACGCGAAGGTATTAATGTTGATGCATCAATGGAGGATGTGCGAAACTTAGGTTCACCATGGTTGTTGACTTTGAGTGACTTGTGATTTGGATTCACAGTGGGAGCAATGGTGATGAACGAAGAAGATGATCATTCTTGAACTGGGTTTCACATTTAGGAGTCTCTTGCGTGCGCATGATGGCCATGGCTAGTGGTTGTGGTGGTGTGTGTAAGTTAAGACGCGGCGACAAGGTTCCTGGAATTATTATACGAGGGTCAGTTGACGAACTCCAACCACGAGCATCAACTTTTTCTTTCACTGTGATGGACATTTAGTGAACCTTAAACCTTTGAACAAAATCCTTAATTTTCAGAAACAATTCAGTTTAATTAACTTTTCTCAATATCTTTAATTTTAAAAAAACTAAAATTCACGTCAAAAGTTACAACTTGCCACGTCATTTAAAACACCACTATCACCATGCCACCTACACACAACTCAAATGTGTCGTTTGTCAATTTTTCAAACATAAGAACCCAATTAAAAAAACAAACAAGGGTTTTATTTGAGATTCTGACCCACAAGACCTATCGAATTACTAAACCTTTTTTATTTATTAACTTTAATTTATTAAAAACTTATTTAATTATTATTATATCCAAATATACAATTTATTTCCATAATTAAATTTAAAAGTTAAAATTATGTATAATATGTAAATATATTTAAACAAAGTTTAATAATATAAATAAAAAAGTTAAATAATTAATCAAATTTATGATATTTATTAAAATATTTAACGATAAAATTTGTAATAATAATTAAACTTATAGAGGTACACAATTATTTTCAGATATATTAAATTATATGATTGAAGAAAACATGTTTGTATTGTAATTAAAATTATATAGTTTTAAATTTAATAGTTATTATATATCAGGTACAATCATTAGGTGTGGAGGTAAAAAAAACATTATTTGTGACTGTAAAACAATAATAAAATCAATATAATCTAATTATACAGATATACGTTTAAATTCATACTTATCAATTAAAAGTGATAATTATAATTTGAATTATGATTTCCAAAGTATATTCCATAAATTTACACCCACAATGTACTTAGACCATATTATTGTAGTTTGAAAAATATAGAGATAAATATTTAACATAGTGGATATGTAATATTAAAATTTGTGGTATGAGTATGAGTTTCAACAAAAATAACTTTAAACATAAACTTCATATTAAAAGGAAATTAATGGGGTACATTTGCAATAAGCCATAGTTATATTTACTATGTTTGTAGATTGCACATTAATGGATATAAAAACTAAAATAAAAATTACAAAATGTCAGCAAAAATTACTTTGGTTTACATAAAATTGTTTTAAAAGCACATATTTAAGGAATGCTAATTTTTAAAATTATCAAAAATCATTTAAGTGATATTTTCTAATGTAAATTAAGGTTTACAAAAAATATAAATATGCAACAAAAAAAGGAAAGCATAAAACATAGGTAGACAGGATTATGATATCCAACTTAAGAAGCTCCAAAAACACTTCAGAGAAGCTCCACCAATTAGCTTATTTAATACTTCATGATTTCTTTTAAAAAATCTACTACTTTTTTTTTTTTTTTTTTATCTTTTATATATAGTGT
This sequence comes from Vigna mungo, assembly GCA_036885675.1. Classification (NCBI taxonomy): domain Eukaryota; kingdom Viridiplantae; phylum Streptophyta; class Magnoliopsida; order Fabales; family Fabaceae; genus Vigna; species Vigna mungo. Next base: position 13,801,781 of record CP144696.1, read on the forward strand.
TTCTTCTTATAAGGAGAAGAAAATAATAAATAAGTTAGGCCAAAAACTATCTTAATCCCAAAGCTTGTCAGCGCTGACTTAGAAATTGATTGGGTTCTTGATCCTGAGGTATCAGAATTTTCAAACTACCTGAGAACTTTGCTTAACAATGAAATGTGCACATGTGACTGCCAAATTGTGAGATAACATCAACAAGGCCACCATAGCCTCCAACTGCCATAACCTGCAATGAGTTTCGCAGTAATGCAACTATATATCACATAAAGTAGAGAGTAACAAGGAGTCCGTCAGCATGTTTGAGCGGACAACCGGTACTAAAAAAAATAGCAATGATTTTTAAACAGAACATACCCCTGCAGGATGTAAGGAGATAGAAAAAGATGACGAAGGAGCACACTGTATTTGTGAAAGGATCGTGCCATTCATGTCAAAGCGATTGAGCAGAGGATCTGTACCAACTGTCAAAATCTGAAAGTAAAATACAAACAATTAACAAGAGTTAGCAGAGCTACAATTTTCATTAGAGTTAGTGATATTATAAGAACAACAAATGAGTTAATCAATATTCAGATAAGGGTAACTACAATTCTTACAATTGACAAGTGCAAGAGCAAAATATGCAGAAAATTTTGCCCCAGAAAAAATGGAGGAGCTGAGAAATAAAAATACAAGGACATATACCACAGACTCTGAACTATAAATTTATGGCACTTTAGCGTACTTAATATTTTCACCAGAGCATCTATTCTCTCTGCTAGAAGACTACAAATAGCCAAATCAATTTTGACAGCATCACCGTACCAGTCATCAGATACTTATCATTAAGATAAAATATCATTGCAACGTTAATACTACTAATGAAATTTTGAATAAAATAACATTTGAAAAAGGAGAACGGAAGAAATTAAGATGGTTGGGGAAAAATTTCTTCATCTAAAGCATATATCGTCGTTTTTTATCAACCTGAGAAATGCAAGATATCTTCACATAAAATTTTTCTGAAATTTAAAGAATTATTAGTAGTCTATAAAGGTATTAAGAACACAAAAAATGAAGAATAAAGGCTAAAGGGGGAAGCTAACTCAATACAGTACATAAACGACCTTTTTTTGTGGCTAATGATGATGAGTACAAATATTTTTTTATGATATAAAACAGCTTCAACTTTCTGAAGCATGACACTGAAAGCTTGTCTGTCGCTCTAGAGGTTACCATGATCATATAGTATGACCGTGTTTGAACAAGTGAAGAGAAAATAGAGATATAACCAACTCACTTGATTATTATCAAATAACATGTCCTGTACAGTAGCACGCGTTGGAATTTTTGATACACATTCAGAAGCAGGCAGGTTCCACAGTGATATATTCCGTCCACTACTGCAAGCCTGAATAAAGTTGACGGTGGTCCCTTTAGTATTTATAAAGCAACCACCTATTCAAGAACAACATACATAACATATTTCTCATGCATCTGTTGGTTCTATTAGTTTGCCTACAGAGAAAAGAAAACCTTAAAATGTGAGGCTATTCTGGTTGGAAACATGTTATTTGAATTGATGAAATAAAAGAACTTGTTAACAAAAATAGCTTTTCCATATAACACCTATAATTCCAGAGAGAGAAAATATATTCATTTTTAGAAATAACAATGTTTTAAATCCCAGAAAGTGCCTGACCCCAAAAGGTAGGATAAATGGTATTGTAATTTGATAGGCTATTTAATAGGGATATTGTTATCATTACATGTCAGCAATTGGAAAATTCTAGAGATCTTTTTGTAATCATTATTTTAGGATTTATTTCTGTAGGCTTATGTACTGTTATTGAATCAATTCAATAAAAAATTTTCTATCATTCAATTTATATAGAAGAAGCAAAAGAACACCTGTTAGAAGTTGGAGAGTTTATGTGAGAAGGAACAAAACTGGGAATACCTAACTGTTTTGGCAGTTAGGAGGAGTGGGTATTCGTTGTATAAATAGCTAACTGAATAGATGTGAATAGTTAGTTGATTGTTTTGTTGAATTCTAACAGGAATTGATCATTCCTGAGGGGGAGGTTAAGCTCTCACAATTCACATACTCTGTATTCTTTTACTATCAATACAAGGATACATCATTCTTTCTTCTGTGTGTGGGTGTGTTGTGTGCCTTTTAGTTTGTTGGTGAAGGGTTCTTAGAAGGGAACCTAACAACACCTTTCCCAATTGTAGGACTACTTAGGAAATAGAATGGACCAATTTAGGGTGCAGCCCCAGTACCACCTCTGATTCTAGACACAAGAAATCTTAGCCTCTTTCTGCCATCGGTCATTCAGTTCCCACTTCAATCAAGTAAATCATCTTCGCTTTTCAGAAAAAACAAAATGCATCCACTGTTCTGCTACCCTTAGCTAGCGCAGAACAGCAAACAAGGGGAATGGGCAGAAGTTACCCAAACAACAGGGAGGTCAGAAAATCGTAAAATTGGCCACGCACATGCTTCCGGAGATGGTCAGAAGTGATATGCAAGAGAAAAGCTATAAATGACATATTTTCAGAGGGTGTTTAAGAGATATCCCAACTACTATAAAGGCCACTACAGCCACAACACTGGACTGTGCCTTTACAGAGACCCCTGTCATGGGCAGGGACACTCCCAGCACAGCTTTATAGCACTATTCTCAACCCTGAGAAATAATGGTTAAACTGGAATCATCCTCTCATAACATAACATCACATCCACTGAATCTGCAATTACCGAAGTGATCAACATTTTGTCTAAATATTCATATTTCTTTTACCAAATTAGCATGAGTAGTCCACTAATATGAAGGGAAGGGAAGACAAGGAAAGTATAAAATAAGAGATATGCTCTTACCAACCAACTCTCACTTGCATCTAAAGCAACACAGCCAACCCATGAAGCAGATCCCTTCAACTTCAAATGTTTTGCTTGATCAATTACTTGGGTACACTTTCCACTTTTGCAATCTATTAAACATTGCAAATAAGCCACAAAAACTTAACTACCCAATAAATCTATATCAATAAATTTCAATAACCAATGAATTTGCATAAAAAAGTAATCTGTTTCACGCAGTCTGTTAAACTTTAGTAACTCGAGCTGAAAAATAAATATCACCCCAAATTCGTGTTGTCCCATCCTCCGAACCTGTTATGATCTGAACATAGATCAGAAAAAAGCAACAGTTAAAAACCTAGGCATAATGTGGGAAGGCAAAATGATAACTAAGAAAAAGAGAAATGTCAACAGGGAAAATATGCTTTTGCAGTTAGGAATTTAAAATACCAATCCACATATTCTCTAGCGACAGAAGAGTAATGGAACTTTTAAATTCTATTACTAGTTCAGCATTTTAACATTTCTTTGTAGAAACTACAGATTATTTTTGAAGAAAAGATTTGTAGTTGCTTTAACGGTATATATCTCTCCTTTATCACATTTCCCCTTCGATACCCTTTTATATGGTTACATCAAATTATTGCCCTGTTTATGTCTTATATATGTTCCAATTTCAAAAAAGTTTTAACACGTACCTTTATCACTATTAAGGATATAGTGAGAAAAAAAATTAAAAAGTAAGCCAATTTATTAAAGAATAAAACTCCAAGTTATCTCTCACTCTATTTTAAAATTAATAACATTGTCTCCACTAGGATCACTGCTTATCCCTGTACATCTGTCGTTTTAATCTTAATTGTAAAAAAACAGGTGACTACCTCAATTAATTCCTTATATGCTCATGAACAATTTTTTTTTGAAAAAAAGGTCAACTTTAAAATATCAAATGTGCACACTCCTGATAAAGCTACAAAAAATGTGATGGAAAAAAGTTAAGACTGCTTGATACACAGGGATGTTTCTGTTGGTCTTATTGTTGTCGTCGTACTGTACACTTAGTTTTATGTGTTGTCTAGGGGTGTGCAAAAAATGTTTCTTTCTTCGGAAACTACATGAAGAACTGTTTCCATAAAGTGGTTTCGTTCAGGGTTTTTTTTGTCAGCCTCGGTTATCCATTTCCCATTTGTGTATATGGTTCAGCTTTTATATGGTACATGTAACCATTGCTCAGTCTATGTCTACTATATGTTCCAAAATGTATTAACATATACCTTTATCACTAACAAAGAAAACATCATGCAGAGTACTAAACTACAAAAGAAAATAAATTTATTTTAAGTAATAAACTCCATGTATTCTCTCTACTCTTTGTTTTATAATAATACCATCGTCTCCACTACTCTTCCTATGGTATCTGTAATTTTTATCTTAAGTGCACATAAAGAGGTGTGTGCTTCATTCTATTTCTTGAATGTTCATGAACAAGATTTGAATTAAGAAAGTCAACTCTAAAATATCAAATGCACACTGTAGTCTTAATGTTTCAGTTATGTTATAATTGTAGAAATAAGGCACAATTCTTTTATAATCAGATTTTTTTTCTTCAATCAGGAATGTCTAGATTATATATGTAATATTTTTACTTATTTATTTACCGTATCACCTTTATTTATTGTATTGTAATGATTTCGTTTTCTCAATTTAAATAAAACACTCGTGTTGTCTTAGGAATACAAGGTTCCAATTCAACATCTCTGTTTCTTGTAGCTTAACAAGGTATCACAAAGCCTCTTGAAAATTGTGTTGGTGGACCCATTGTCTCAGGTAAAGAGTTTTCTCTTCTCAAACCCTTTTTCCACGCTTGGTCACGGCTCAGTGGCATCTCTAACGATTTTTGACAACCTCCATTTGCTTCGGCAACATCATGAGACTTGCCCAACATCAACTTCAAGATCATCCAAACAGATCATCCAAACACCGACCAAGGACAGTATATGAAGTGTCTGCACATGCATCTTTCCCATCCACACATTTGCCACCCATGTCACCACATGGCAATGTTTGCCTTCCGGCCACCATCATCGTCCTCACATCTTTCATCCAAACACAACCATGGTGATTGAAACTCCATCTGACTTCGTTTGGCAATTTGATTTGAGATTTTCTCTCCCGTTATTATTTTATTATTTATTATTTTACAACATATTTTAAAAAAGAGAAAAAAAAGTCATCCGGTACAATTGACTAGCCTCATAAACTTTGACAACATATGAGGACTTTCTCAGATGGAGTGAGACTTGTCAATTTACTAATAACATTACATGTCTCAATTTTCTTCCTTGGGACCTTGGGTCATTGACTATATTGCAATTGACAATTTTTCCTTCATTACCATTGTCAATGGTTTACAAGCAAAGGATTCTGGCATTGGTACTACCAAACCCCTTCCACCTAATTGTCCTTTAAGCATCTCAATATAAATAAAGCATTGGGAATACATGGGTTCAGCTTAACGTCACTCTATTTCCTATAGTTTAACAAGTTATGTGTCTTAGCTATAGCTGTTACTATTTCATGTCATGTAGGAGTTACTTAATAAAATTCATATCCATGTCTAGACAAGACCAACCTCCATTCTTCCTTAACCTTTAGATTTATTTCTTCTTGTTTAATAATTACCCACAAGACCAAAAACAGTGAGGTCAAGAATCAAGACCTGATTGGACGAGTTGCGTGCAACTATACAATGCAAATACTCCATGTGCCCCTTGAATACCATTTTCACTTTGCCAGTTTCCTAGAAACATTAACACATGTTAGTGCAATATTAACGCAAGTATAATTATAGATCAAGCTATCCAAGAAACTTCCTATGCAGGAATTATATTCACCTTCCATGAATACATACCACATCCCAACAATATGCACAAGAATCACCAGATGCAGCAAAAACTGATCGCTCCTACATTTAAACAAAAAAATAGGAACAAATTGAATCGTGAAATAACAAGCAAATTATTCTAACAAACAGTAAAATCCAATTGCAAACCTGAGTATTAACAGCAAGAGCATTATTCTCAGGAATAGGTGAAAGCGCGCCCCAAGGACCTCTAGAAAAACAAAGTGTGGGCATATAGAGGACAATTAGACAACCAAAAAAGGAGGCACAAAGGAATTGCTGATAGCCTGATACTGCATAATAAGATATAAAATTCTACTCATGATCGGATAGTGAGAAGAATCTTTTTTTTTGCAAACAGGTTCCAAGTGAGATAAATACCAACAAAGTTAACAATAACAATTGTAAAAGCAAATGAGATAAATAAGAATTTAAACATTCAAGATTCATTCCAAATAATATTAAATATTTTTTTAGTGCAATAGACAATGATAGCCCAAATGCATAAGTATATTCAGAGAATGTACAGAAAGTACATGAACTAAACAGCACTGAAATCAAGAACGACAAAGCATCTTGTAAAGAAAGCTGAAATATGCATCAATACTCAAAAAACTCACTTGTGTTGAGGATTCACCATATCAAGTACAGGCTTCGTATCATTTCCTAGAATGTTAAGGGATGACACACATAAGAAATATAACAAATAATTATTCAATAGTACAAAAAGTGATATCGAAGAAGTAACAGATTGAAACTCCCCAATCAAATCAAACACACAATTAGGCATATATATATATATGGAAGAGGGAAAAGAACAATGCCAAAGTGGGCTTTTAGGCAACCAGAGAAATTTAGCTGATCAATAATTTACTTATATTTACTTGTGTTTGGGAACAAAGTCAAAACCCTTGCTGCAACAGATGAATCACTCTAATGCTTCTCACTTAGAAAATCATGGTTTTAAATCCCTCAAGGCGGTATGTACCAACTGACCCCAAAAATGCTAGTGGGATAGCATCAAAGATACTTAAGAATTATGACAATCATAATTGCACATTAAAAGTAACATGTATTAAACAAAACATACAACTAAATTTACAAAAGTCAAATACAAGTTCCTTCCATAGGAATCATCAATTAATTCAAAGTCTTTATCGTTTTCTCCACTATTATACTGTAGATTTCATTTTTGGGAATTGAAATCCCAAAATAGCCCTCCCTTACCTTAGAAGACTTAATGTCAATTACAAGAGATTTTTTTTTTTATTTTTTTTTTTTTGGAAATAAATGCATAAAACTAGTATACTTGGTATTTGGTCCTACCTACTACCACTACATCAAACTGCTTCACATCAGAGCAGCCAGGGCCACTCCATACCCCTATGCCACTATGACTTCCACATTATAAATTGTTTATAATTTTACATCCTTATTCAAGAAACTAAAAATGATAGATGGAATAGAACATTTGGAAATCTCACATTAACTAGAGATATGACCAAATTATAGTGAATAAGAGGGTCAAACATCACTTAACATAAGTTAGTTTTGTGAGGTCGAGTTAGGTTTAAAGTTAACTTTCTAAGATGGTATTGTGTTGGAAGTCCCACATCGACTAGAGATAAGGCCAATTTAGAGTATATAAGTAGGCACAAAGCTCATCTTACAAGTCAGCCGATTTTGTGGGGGTTGACTTAGGTTTAAAGTTCCCTTCTTAACATGCTATGGTTGGGTCTATAGAGGAAGAGGTTCACTAGGGAGATACAACACCAATGAGACCCGATCCCAACCACATAAGGGATTGACACCGCTCTCTACCCAAAACCTTAAGGCAATGGGTTAATAATAAGTCTTCACTTTTATATAGTGTTCTACTTTCTCATTTCTTCCCAATGTGGAACTTAGACTCACACTTAGAATTCTAACATTAATGTATAGTCCCACGTATGAGATGTATATACCTCAGTGTGATGGGAATGTGTTGGAAGTCTCACATTGACTAGAGATAAGACTGCAAACCTCACATTACAAGCCGGTTTTGTAGGGTTGATTTAGGCTTAAAGTTCACTTCTTAACAGGTATCAAAGCCTGTCCTAACCAGGTTTATTTGACTTATCGTGTTACTTACTATTGGGTCATTATTGGACTACCCACAAATACCTAGTTTCGCACTCAACAAGTTCAACCCTCAGGTAAGGAAGTTTTTGGAGATTCTCACATTGACTAGAGATATAACTAAATTATAGTATATAAGTGAATGCAAACCTTATCTTAAAGGCAATTTCTGAAATTGAGGTTTATAGTCCATGTTTTGAAAAAAAAAACCATTAGAATATTAAGATCCTCAATAACATATCCTTTTAATGGTCTTGCCATGAGGTTATGTTGGTCAAAACTTTTGACTAGTTTAACGACACTAGCACCTAACCAATAATGTTCATATAAATAAGAAGAGATTACCACTTTATATCATGCATATACATCATAGCTTTTTCTAATATAATTTGAGTTGTGTTTCTATTTTCCATCTTTACCCATATTTTCAACTAGAAAAAATCCTCAGCTCTTATCAACAATTAGCTGTTTGTTATAGAATATGAAAAAATGCAACCATTCAGATTTAGTTTTATCATACTTAGCAAAAGAAAAACCCAAGGAGGACATTCTGAATAAAATAGAAACACTTGCCAGTTAAAATAAAACACTAACTCTTTGTTTGGTACATGAGAAATAGAAAGGAGTGTAAATAGAGAGTTGATAGGAAATAGTATGTGTTCGATAGTGTGGAAATAAAAGGAAAGAAAAATAAAAAGGTGTTACAAACCTTCCTATTTTCTCCACAAAACAGCAAAGAAATGAAAAATGAAAACAGATATATGTAAATAATAATCAATTGCGAGTTTTCATAATTGATTGCATAAAATTTGATATGGCATTATGTAAAGAAGAATCATAATTGTTTTTTGAAACAATAGTTTGTTCTTAAAATCAATCAATTTCTTGTTTAAAAAATAATTTTAAATGTTTTTTTTTTTCTATCTCTTCGTTGTTTCTCTTAAAACAAACACCTCTATTTTCACTCTATTTCTCACCTATTTCTTTCTTTTCTACCAAACACACCAAAAGATTCATAGACGCAGAAACAATATAATTAGGGGAAAACAAAGAAAGCAATGAAACATTTCCAAACAAGCATTATCACCTTGCGAAGAAACAGAATAATGAGGGCTTGAAAATTCATTCCACTTCCATCCTCGAATCCGACCATCATCACCACAGCTGAAAGATAAAATGCTATCAGGGCTTGTGCCAAGTGATAAATTAAACATCCACAGTTATGACAATACACGTGATGGTTGTTAATATGTTTGATTCTTGCATCTAGTAACTATAATATTCGCTAACACAAGCCCATTTCAGCAGTTCTATTATGTTGATTCTAAGTTTTGTCCAAAGCTCCAGGGTGCTGTACTTTGTGGGCATTTCAAGTTACCACTTGATGTATTTTCTGGTTGTGATTCAAAGTGATATTCCCTCCTTTTTGCCACAGATTGCTTGCTGCAAAAATATATTTTAATGATAACAACCAGTTCCTATGTATTGTTCTTACAATTGACTGCCAGATCAATCTACTGCATCGGTTGAGCCACACAAAAACAGGTTCTTAGGGTTAATATAGAACTATACAAGAAAGGAGTTGCTATAAGAATACTAAATTCAAATATCAAACAAAAACCTGAAGGATAATGGCAACATAGCAACTAGAATCCAGGTCTATTTACTTGCAGCTAGATGACACAAGATAATTAGTACCACAAACCAAAAGTTCTCATTTTAAAATTTAAATGGGCGAACACAAAATAAGAAGCAATCTACAGCAAACACAAAAACCGTGCTCTTATACTGACCAAACAGAAATTTATCCTAATGCGGTGCATCATGAGAAGACAGTACAAGTAGAGAAACACAAAAGATCAGAATTCAGTAATAATTTGAACCTCAGCAACAAAGCATCTTCACCGTCACCATAAAATTTGACATCATACGCAGGTCCACAATGCGCTTGAACGAAGCAATTAGGTTCAACTGACAATCTAAACCAACAGCAACGCACACGAAACACAGTTATACCTAAGACCGATAAATAAATAATTGATTAAGCAAAAATTTTGACCGCATACATACTTATCTGTATCCGCATTAACAAAACCAAAAGGCTGCAACAAGCCCAAAAATCACGAAATAAGAACAGTTAGTTTCGTCGTCAAGTAAGTAAAATCGCGAGCAGTGGAAGTAAAGTATAGTTGAAGTCAAGCAAAATCGGTTTGATATGCACTTGAATCGAATAAAGTAACAAAGAAAAAAGCAATTGAGATTATGCTAACGTTTTTTAGCTTAGAGGCGGCGATAGAGGAAGAGATGGAGTAGGATGCGACGGAACCGTCGCTAGAGGCAACAAGGAGAGTGTCGAGATTGTAGGGCGGAGCCCAAGCGGTTCGAAAAACGGTTCGCGTTTGGATTTCCCTCTCCTTGAGAACCGTTTCCCTGTATGCATTTTCGTCCCAGTTGGTGGCGTCACCATACATTGTTAGTAACTCCAACTTCACTCTCGCCGCTCCTTTTTTTTTTCTCTCTCTCTTGTATTGTGCGTTCTTCAGCTCCTCAGAAACACTCAGGAGCGCTCCATTCTATTCTATAATGCTAATTTTCTCAGTAATTCTTTCTAGTTTTTGTTTTCCCATCTAACCTCACTCCCCAATTAAATATCCAAATAACTCTCATTATTTTATATTAGGACTATTATTACTTCCAACATGAGATTTGTATGGAGTTTATTATTTGATGTTTTAAACTTGAATGAAATTAAATCCATTTTTAATAATTTATTATTAATTAATCATATGTATATTAATATCTTCCTAAATTAAATACATTTTATATTTCATCCTGTATATATTATTCCTTTTTTATTACAATTTAGTAATGAAAATATCTCAACATACTTAAAAGACATATCAAGTTACAGAGTAAAGAAATTGTAAATAGTGTAATATAAGAGTCGAACATGTGTTCTCAACTCACAATGGAGCACAAGTAAAGGAATACATGGTGGTTTAATAGGTTTAGAGGTCTATATATTTGGGGTTTGTTTCAATTGGGTCTTCCAATTTTGGAAGTGATCAATTAGGTTCCTAATTTTGTCAATTTGAATCAATAATAGCTTTTCAGTTAACCACGTGAAGTTTTTGAACACGTGGCACGCTGACGCTTCAAACCGTTTCAAGTACATAGGTGGATTATCACCATTTTATAATCCACCTATGTACTTGAAATGGTTCATCTATGTACTTGAAATGGTTCACCCTTTTATAATCCACCTATGTACTTGAAACGGTTTGAAGCGTCAGCGTGTCACGTGTTCAAAAACTTCACGACGTTAACTGGATACGGAAAGGCTTTATTGATTCAAATTGACAAAATTAAGAACCTAATTGATCAATTCCAAAATTAAAGGATCGAATTGAAACAAACTCTCGTATATAGGAACTTTTAAACCTTAATATATACTAAATTCAAATATCAAACAAAAACATGAGAGATCATTACCTCTTTTATAATATTATAACAAACTTATTATTTCTATTAATTTTCAATGATTAACTATTATTCTATGCCTATTAATAACGGTTATTATTTAAAATAATTATTAATTAATAACTGTTATAGATTAGTAGGTACTTTTTATTGAATAGTTGACCACCAAGTTCTTAGTTGACCAAATGGTCATACAATCCAATCCAGTTTAATCTCTTCCTAGCCAAAATAATTTTCATATATTACACACATGGAATTCCTCATTTAAGTTACTATTTGTAATTTTTAACATTTTAGATTTTTAATGAAAAACATCAAAATTTGTAATAGAAAGTTAATGTTATCCGAATCAAATTTGTGCCCAGAAAGTGAGAGGTTATGGTTTAAAGACTATCCTGTTATCATAATTAATTTGTCTCCTTGGGTTAGGTTCTCATTTTCACTGCCTGGGACCTGAAAAACACATTTTGAAATTCCATTTCTAGTAACTTAACCCAATAAAACAAGAACAACAACCATAGTTACCTAATATAACTAGAAAACACTTGTTTTTCTGCTTATTAATTACATATATATATATCTTTGAAAGCCAGATTCATATCCCTAGGAATTTATCACTCTGCAGTTCTTCCTAATCTCTCCATCGGACCCAGTCTTTGGATTTATGTTCCCCATTTTGATCATAGAATTGACAAAGTCCACGAAGAAGAGGCCACTATTGTTGATATAGCTTTCCACCAAAGGTTTAGAGGTTGAAGTAGCCTCATCACTAGAAAATAGAATCTGGTCAGAACTGAGAAGCCCCTTTCCACTGGCCAAGTTCTTGAAGTAGTGGTTGTCAAATAGATCTGATGAGTTTCTATCAAGAACTGCAGTTGCGTTTCCATCTCCATTTTGACACAAACTTTGCAGGTCAGATAGCATGGCAGTGTCTAGTGTGGTGTCTGGTGCACCTGTTCCTGAGAAGTTGGACAATCTATTGCTAAAAAAAGTACACCTTGCTCGGCCAATGGTATGGGCACCTTCACGTATAATATATATTGAAACAATTAAGACATACTTCACGTAAGTTTTTTTCATTAAACAATTACGAGTGCTGAAGTTCTATGTTTACCTGATAAAGAAACAACATCTGTGAGATTAAGGCCTGCATCATTAAACTTTGCAATGATGGTATCCAATGGATCAAATGGCGCAGGAAGAGCACTATTTGCCAGTGTTCCGTTTGACACCTTGCCATCTCTTCGTCCTAGCAAAACCTTCCAAGAAGGTCCACCACTCTACGATACATTACGATTTTATGAGTAATATATATATATATATATATATATATATATATATATATATATATATATATATATATATATATATATATAGCAAGGTTTAAGAAACATGGTGGTTAAAAACTTCTGCAACTTGTATGGGAAACTCATATTTCATTCCCATGCAAACGAAAAACAGTGAAACTAACGAACAAAATAATTATGAATATAATTACTAGGAGCACAGAATCTCTGGCAGCGATGGCTAATATATCCGCACAGGAGACCACCCCACTGCATGCACTCTCCACTGAACTTTTGATTGTATCTACAACCTCATATCCTCTAACAGAGTTCAGATTAGGAATAGCAGACTTCTCTGCATCATCACCACCATCTAGTAGTATTGATCCATCACAGCCCTGATCATGTTCAAGGGAAAGAATTTAAGATATAAATGAAAATAAGGTTAAAAAAAAACCATGCATATGACTTAAACTCACGTTGACAAAGCAATCATGAAAGTGAAGGCGAAGCAAAGAAGCAGCCATTCGCATCTCATTCATGAGAGCTTTTTGGACCTCTCTTCTTACTATTTTTGAAAGGTTAGGACATGATGAGCTATAGAAATCTGATGTCAGTTGGGACCTTGCTACCAAAAGCAACATGAACATATTGATTAGACAAAGGCAGTAACCTCTCAAGCCACACGACTTCTTCATATTGTTAATGATTTTCAAGGTCTATGACTGCAAAACCTATAAGCAAGGACACAGATTACACTATACAAGCTAGGCCACGATGAATGTGGAAACGTAAATAGGTTTAATTTATAGACAATGATACCAGAGATGTTAGATTTATATATTCACACAGCAACGCCACTTGTGACTTGATCATGTTGCTCATGGCCTCGTGTGTTTGACTCAATTCAACACTTGTGTGCTATATCCTTTAGGTTGCATACATTAATTAAATCAATCTTATTCTTCAAACATATACTCTCTTGAGAATGATGTTATATGAAAGTGATCCAGAATAACAATCTTCAAATTTTATATTACCAGTGTCACGTTTGTGTTAGCTAATTAGTGTGATGTTATGCTGGCATGCATGATGCAAAATAGTTATCAAATTGTATAAGTAATGGACATATTTCCTCTTCGACGCCAAATATATAATGTAAACCTTCAATTTGTCTTATTTTCCAGTTTCGCACGCGTTCTGTATTTTAATAACTCAAAGTGTTTAATCTGTGGACTCATGCATGGTGCTTCTTCCATTATAACTAAGTTAATTTATAATACTATCTTAATATCACTGTCCAGTCACAATGGACTGACTGTGGATGACGATTAGATTCTTTAATTCTTCCACACATTGCTTGTAGTATAAATGGTTAATGACATAGACAATAGGTGAAAATGGTTGTTCTTAAATCTAGGAATCTCTGGTACGATATATGAAGATTGTAACAAGAATTAAAGCTTTAATTCTTGTTAAGCAAAATCTAGGATAAGAAGTGAAGAGAAGCAAATGTGTCTAACACTTTCATGATCCCACAACAATAATAACTCAAATTTTTCAGGAGTGACATGAACGTTGTAGACGATCTTAGGGATCTGTAGGAGGCAAGCAACGTAAGACACTACTTTGCCTTTAAACTACAAAATGAAGAATAATTAGCATTTATGAAGAAATTTAAACTTTTCTAAAATAGATACACATAAGAATTATATAAGGTAATTGATGCACAGGTAAAGCATAGTTGACTTGCGTTAATGGATAAAGATATCCTCCTCCCCAGACTGACTAAAGAACATCTCAGACAAAGGACTAAAGGACACTTCGGACGAAGAAGTAAAGACATACCATACTTTGCACCACAATTCGGTTCCATACGAAAACATTTAATGTTTCAACTTCAAATCCGCGTCAGCATCGTTAGAGTCTATCAGTATATTCAAGAGTGTCTTGCATAACTATTAGATGTACTCAATAATTAATAATTTTATGTCTAAAGTTCACGTGGGAAAGTCTTAAGATTCTTACTAATTTTAAAAAATTTATATACTTTGATACGTGTGACTTTTACTTTTTGAAATAACATATAAAACACAATATTTCCGAGAAAATACTTATGCAGGATGACTTTTTTTGTGAGGGACATTTGCACACCACTTTCAGAAGGAGAAGATCAACTTCTCTACAATTACCTCTTCAGGTTAATTAATTGTCAACTTTAAGAGATGTACGTAGGAAATTCATTAAGCCAGGTATTTGTTATATATAATAATGAATCCTACATTTCTTAATACTGTAATGGACAGTGAGAGTATGTATGTATTCATTCATAAAATGAAATATTAATATGATAGATTCTCATCATAATAAGTACACTATTTCTATTTTTTAATTATGTTTTCATTAGGAAAAAACCATATCAATGCAGCTTCTTAATTATCAATATTTTCTTGTTAGTACAACACAATTTGTTTACTCTCGTACTCCTGCTTGTAAAAGTATCCAAGAACTCAAAACGAACTTGGCCTGTTAGGTGCCTAATAAAAACACTACTGTAAAACTAATAAGATAAAACAATATTTAAGGAAAAAAATGTATGTATAATTCTTAATTTGTTAGAGAATCTCTCAAAATGTTTGTTGTTTGGTTGTGAGGTTGTGTACTTAGTATTGATTCTTATTTAAGATCAATCCCTTTTGAAAGATTCATTCACTTTCAACATGCATTGAAAGGTGGAATTCAACTAACAAACATGCAGGAAATCTTCAGTCGTCGATGCAGGTGGCCAAGAATAGCCGTGAGATAGAAATTATATTAGAATATAATGTTGATATGATGAATTTAAAATTATAGCATTTTCCTTTGTGGTGGTAGATTATGCAGATGCTACTGTGCTAACAAATAGAGCACCTAACTTTTTTAAAGTACTTGTTAACTGCTCCCAAATGATCGCCAATTTTTTAATTTACAGCCGACCTTGTCAGCACTAACTTCAACATCATCTGACTTACATAAAACTCATACCATGAAGCCTTCAAGTGGAAATACAGCTCAGAGTTTATATATAACGGGGCAGATATGTTTTACACATTTGATGAGTCATATTGGTGAACAAGAGACGTAATATATCATATTTTTTTATATTTTAAGATAATTAATTTGAGTTAAAGATAATTTCAAGATTTGTTATGTATTAGTTGGTATAGAGTTTGAGATTTACACTATACCCTAAACATATTTCTCTTATATATCCACTGTGAAGAGATTACACTTGAGTTCCACGTTAAATGAGACTATAATTCAAGTTTACTTGAGAAATATATAAAGTAAATACATAAGTTGAAAAAATATAAATAAATCTATAAATATGATGGAAAGAAAATAAAATTCCATGTTAAAAATCATGTGAAGTCGAAGAGGGAAAACTATTAGGGGAAAAAATGTATAAAAGTAAATATAAAATGTATTGATGATGAGAGAGGTCATTAGATTAACCATGTGGTATTTTCTCAAGGAAAAATAGAAAAATACATAATAAAACTAAAAAGGTCCAACTTAACCAGAAAAGTCAGTTTGGGCTTACTAAATCCAACACCATATATTATTTTGTGTTGAGTCACTCCTCTGAGTCGCCATCTATAATAAGGATTTGTATATATTTAGTCTTTATTTGGACTGAGATAGAAAGTGAAAAACCAATTAAAAATAAAAGGAAAATAAATGAAAGGAAAGTAAAAGTATCTAGATTACGAAAAAGATAATAAATATTTCTTATTGATGATTTGTATTATATTTAATTGTTTATTGCTATTATTTTTCCATTATATATATATATATATATATATATATATTAATTGAGAAAAAATATATTAAAACTTTATAAGTCAGTCTGTATAATGTGCGAGTTTTGTCCGATGATTACAGTCTAAAAATATGAAACTCATTCAAATAACATACTTTGTAAAGATATTATTTTCAGTTTGAGTTTATGGAAAATGTGAACTGAAATAGGTGGTCATCTAGGTATAAATTTATAGATATTTACAACATAGAACTTTGCAACTTCTTTCATGGCTCCCACAATTCAAGATTGCTATACTTTCTCTTTTTTTAAAAAAAAATTTATTGAAATAGCTTATACTTGATGTTGGATGAATTACCAAAAATGATGTATATTGTTGTTTACTAGAGAATGGGAGGAACCTTAGGGCTCTATATAAATTAAGGAAAGAAGAAGATGAAATAACAAACAGCTAAATTAATTACAACGTATTACTTAGAAATGAATAATGAATTAAGATCATGGGATATCCTTATTTTAGGAAGTAGAAAAATACATAATAAAATTATGAGCTTGACTTCATCATGAGTTAAGTCTTTTGTTGAGGAAAATAGAAAATTCATGATAAGGTTATTTGTGTTCAAAACATAAACCTTTGGATAAAGAGTCCATCACTTTGTTAATCTCCCTAAAATTTAACATTTTAATTGAATTGGGTATTTTACATTTTAAAGTTTAACAACATCAAACTCCAAACAATCTTTAAGTTATCTAACAGTCAAAATCATCACTACTCTTTTATATAAGGTGAGATACTTATAAAAGATACTTTAATATTTAAGTTAGTAAACAGTTCGTTAATTAGAGTTAATTCTCAATAGTGTATTAAATATATGATCATTTACCTTCTTCATTTAAAACTTATATTTATAAATTTTGCTTTCAATTAATATCAGTCTACTCACGGTTTAAGAGTCTATAAACATGCTTTAACTGTACAACATGTTTAATGTTTAATTTTTAAGTCTGATCAATCATTAAAAAAAGTAACCAATCGGTCAATAATTCTTTTGTAAGGTGATTTAGTTTCTAGAATTACCTTAGAATATGAAATTAACAGTCTAGTAAAACTGTTGATCTTATACTATACACCACTGGTGGTTTGACTTTCTCATGTAAAGAAACCACAGAAAGTGAACTTGGAAATTAGAATCTTCCACGGCGTGTTTGGAATTGAGTGACAAAGTTTTCGTTCATCATCTGTGGCTACACACACAAGACAAACGCATTCCTTTGGCTCACTGTGACAACTTCCACATATTCTAAGGAGTAGCAGACAATAATTCATATATATATATTCACAACCAGTTGCCATGATTTGACTGTTCTTTTCAGGTTTTAACAGACAAGGAATGTGACAAATGTCATTGGAATCGAAACTAATAGGTCCATGCATGATTAATTAATGGATACATTTAACTTACTGCTAAGTATTGATTTGAGGAATAAACAACTCTTGATAAACTTAAATCGTTGCTTTGAAACCTTTTGCTTAGCAAATAGAATGGTTTTCCTTCAGCATCACTTCCAATATAAATTATTGATTAGTTGACACTCAAATGGGAACGGCTCATACACTGATCGACACGTCTAAAATCTATGAATAATATTTGCTAATTATTTTTCTGTAAAATTCCTCAAGAACGATTCTTGCTTCAGTTGTTTTTCTTTAATTCATGAACAAATATACAAACTTTATGCGAATATATAGATTTTTTGTATGTGCAAAACAAAACATCCTTTTCTTACAATGATAAATATTTATGTTTTCTCTGTAGATTTGATCCCTTATCTTTATTCCTTCATTAAAAATTAACTGATAAGGATGTCCACGTAAAAACCATTAATATTTATCAGTGAGCTTCCACCATGCAAAAGCTTGTAACATTAACCACATGTCATAAATATTGCAGATGTAGTCAACTTAACCCACCATTCACCAGACTCCACAATTGTCCAATGGTGAAATAACTTGATAAATTTCACTTACATAGAATGGACACTTTGCAGCTAAATGCCAAAAGCATAAGCTTCGATTCCTTGATGCAGAGCCACAGAATGAAATATGCAAATGAATACGTGTGTCAAATTTCATATGACAAACCACCAGCCTTATACAATTTTCACAAACAAAATTTTGATCAAGTGGTTTTTTTTATGAGATGTACCTAATTTTAAAGGTATAAAATATTTAAAGTTGGCAGACTTGACCAGATTATCTATGACCTAAATCACCAATTACCAAACAATGGTTTTAAGAAAAATATATATGATTCATATATTAATTAATAAATAAGTCACCATATTTCACTTTGTGTATCATAATTTAATATAATCGATTCTAATCATATATATTACACAGGAGTCTATTCAATAAACATATTCAACAAGCAAAATTCTAAGGTAAACCTTGAATATAAACAAATGATATCAAACAATTGCATTCTTCTTAATCGCCAACATTATTAACTTTAATTCTGCTTGAAATTTCAAAAACAATATATTTATGATTAGAGGGTTAAGATTATTCTGTGGGAAAAAAATAGTTGTTATATTAAATAAGTTAAACGTTATTGATATTTAATATAGGTTTTATTATTAACAAAAATTAATTAATTTATTTGTAAATTAGAATATATATTGATTTTAACATTATTATTTATTATAAATTAGTATCAAATTTTTAGTCCTAAAACACTATTCAAATTAAATTATTTTACTATTCAAAAGACTATCTAAATCACTTTCGAAAAAAGAAAATATTGTTAGAATAAAAAATATTCAAGAAAAATTATTAGCGAAAAAAAAGATTATTTTATTAAAATTAAAAACATATGGAACCAAACATAAAATGTAGATGTTAAACAAAAGTAGACTCGTCTAATTAATATCAAGAAGAAATATCCGAACCATATTTTATAATATATTTTTTATTGTTTAATTTTTTTTTAAAACTATAAGATTAAAATAAGAAGTAAAAAAAATACTAAAAGAATCTGTTTGAGAATATCTTTTCACTATTTTTCTTTTACCCATTTATTGTTGGAAGACATATAAATCGAACCAAATTGACATTGAGTTAAATTATATAAAATATTAAGTTTATTAATTGTTTATTTTAGTTTCTAAAATTGAGTCATTTAAATTAAACTAAATTATAAATTATAAGATTAAAAATATTTAAAATAATATATTGATGAGTAACAATTGAAACAAGTTAATCTATTCAAAACATTTAAAAGTAATTAAAAACATTCCAATTTGATTATCGAACTATAATAAGTTTAGGTCATTTAAACTAGTATAGAGTTGAGTTATATCGAGTCACTTTTAGATTATCTCAATTGTTTATAGAATTGCTTTTATTTATATTTACATATAGATAAATAAAATTACATTTGACTAAATATTATATTATTATTAATAACTTTATATAAAAAAATAATTTTCTCAATGCAATTATTATAATTTCATATGATCATGGTTATCTATATATTTTTACAAAAATTAAATAATAATAATAATAGTAGTAGTAGTAGTAGTAATATTAATAAAGTGATTAAATAATTCATATTACTGTGTTTTGAAAAATATGCATACATTACATCTATATACTTAATATGTCAAATAATTTTATATTAATTTAAAATTCTGTATATTATCTGTATGACAGTATGGCAAAAACTAGACACTAGCATAAATTGAGTTTTAACCCCTCTCTCTTATACATATATATTATTGAGATCATATATATATATATATATATATATATATATATATATATATTAAATATATGATAATACGAATTATTTGGTTTGACAAAATTAAGATGGTGAAATAGTAATTTAAAGAATAGAATAATAAAACCGTTTGTATAAAATTATTGATACCATTGTCCTTTATGTTTATTTTTGATTGTGTAGAGTTATTAGATTCGCAGAAAAAGAAGCAATTAGAATTGAATGATTGCGTGAGGTGAGGTACATAGATACCTTCTCCCTTCTATATATAGAGTCATCCTTTATGAGAGCCAAACTACCCAATGAAGTTGCAGTGTTAAACACGGAAGCTCCATCAATGGTTGAGGTTTGTTCATGGAGGCGACAGAAGAGAGTGAGCACATGGCTCTTTCATAGCATGCACCTTAGTTTCGTGCTAAAATCTCTGTGCTTACTCTCTATCTGTCACCACTTTCTTTAACCTCTTTTTTCCATTTACTTATCACACTATCTTCAACTTATTACAAACTTCCTTTCATTCTTTCACTGTAATCTCTGCTATAATCAATTCTTTTGTGGACGTAAATAAGAGCTTGTTAAAACCTAAATCAAACCACATTAAACTTTTCTGTGTGTGTATTTGTTCTTCACTCCTATTTATCTGTTTCAGTACTTGGTTGTACTTTGTTTTCTCTGTTGTTTAGTGCTGGACATTTCAAATTATATTTAAAATAAATATTTCATTTGAGTTTTAAGGTAAGTGAATATAGTTTATTTGAATTATAAACTTAAGTCAAATTAATTTGACTTTTTTTGGTAAGCCAAAAAGTTTATAATTGGTTTGATCTACCATAGTTTGATATGTTAAGTTCCTTGTCTCATTAATATTTAAACAATTTTTGGTCTTCTAATTTATTTCATAGATTTATTTATGAAAGAAATTATAAAAGGATTGTTATAATTTACAAGTTAACTGACCTTTAATCAAACTTAAACTCGTTTAATTTGTGATTTAAATGAACCAAATTCAATTTGACACATTTTAAAAAACTATAACTTTAATTTAATTTTCCTTAAACCTATAAAAGAATTTAATTAACATATATTTACTCTATTAATATTTTATTTACTTTTTATACATATATAGTTTCTAAAACATTACATCCAAAAGAATGTACTATTATTTTCCTATCAAACCTTTTTACTTTTAATTGTTTAAATACTGACACATATATACAAAGAAATCTTGAATGTATTAACTATTAAAAATAAATTTTGAAGAATTGAGGAATACAAAGTAAAGAATGAAGCCAAACATATCAATTGATGAGATTTTTACGTGGTTGGATAAAATAATGTGTTATTAAATAAACTGTATTATTATATATTTTTATATCCTAAATATCTTTTATAATTTTACTTTTTCATTATCATAAACTTACCAACACATTAATAGAATTATACATGTATTAATAAAAAATAACTTTCAAAATTTCAACAAATCTATCATTTAGACTATGTTACATCTGACAATAATAATTGAACAAATCTATAAAATTATAAATACATTAACTAAAACTGTCTATACTACAATAAATAAACTGATTTTAAAAAAAATAACTTTTGAAAAAATTCTCAATCTATATCATCAATATTGCCTTCATCGTTATAAATAATAATCACATAAATTATTTTTTTAAAACAACCCATAAATTAGAAAAACGAATTTTATATATTTTTTTTAGCACAAGAAATGCTAATAGTCAAAGGAATGAGCTTTAACGAGAACTATAAATTCAACTGTTGTTGGGATGGTTGAAGGAGCAATTAAAAATCTCGTTGACCTTTGACAAACGGAATAATGTCCACACCACCGTTGCTGAGATCGGTTGCCGTCGCTGTGAGCGGCGGCTCCAGCAAGGGTAGCCGGCGAGCCGTGCAGTGGGCGGTGGATAATCTGGTCCCTCAAGCCGACAGGTTCATCTTAGTTCACGTTATCCCTCCAATCACCTCAATTGCCACACCATGTACGTTCCTCAAACCCCCTCATTTTATCACATACCGTTGGAAACTCGCTTTGGTAACTAAAATGCGTTGTTGTTGTTTTCGAATTCCTAATTCGCAGCTGAAGAGTATATTCCTGTTTCGCAAGCAGGCGCCGACGTTTTTGCAGCTTATGTAGACGATGTGAAGCAAAAATCTGAACAAATCTTCATCCCGTTCAAGAAACTCTGCGGCTCAAACACTGTGAGTGCTTTATGTCATATGTAAATGCACAATTTCTTAAGAAGTGGATGGCCTAAACAAATTTTCAAATAAATTAAAGTGTATCAGATGATTTTATCTTATCTCAAACTTATTTTATTTATTTGTGTTTATTTTTGTTAGTTAAGTATTTATTAAAAAATTATGCAAGATCTTATTCAATAAATAATTATGTACAAGAATATCTATAATGTATAGATAGTTAGATGAGTTGTTTATTATAATTTATAGGTTTACTACTTGTTACACTGTCACAGAAATGTTAAGGTCACAAAAATAAATGAATTTTGTAAATGTTAGCATTGATCACATATCAATATTTAAAACCCTGTATACATTAATTTCTCTCGGAGTATCGGTGCATCATAACTTGGTTTTCTGGACTGCGCTTATTTCAACCTGACATTCAAAAGGTGTTAACCGAAGGTTAATGTGGAAACTTTGTAGATGGAAACAGTACTGCTAGAAGATGACAATGTGGCAGAAGCACTTCTTAGCTTTATTTCAGAGTCCGGGGTCCAAACATTAGTTCTGGGTTCTGACTCCTCAAACTTTATAACAAGGTATTCGTTTCTAAATATTAAAAATATAAGATACACTTTTTAATACACTCTTTACAATTAGTTAAAATTTATTAGAAATTACAATAACTCATACGAAGAAGTGAGTTTAACCAAATTTTAGTTAATAGTAGAGACTGCTCTTAGAAGAGTATCTCGTTAGACTTTATCTTCTGAATATTCGAATTGCTAAACCAAAATTTGTGATTTTTCTGTTTTGCCGACATTAGTCCATACAAACTAATCTTACAATAACGTGGTGGAAACTATAAATATTTTTGAGTTTCTTTTGTTGTTTTTATAACAGATGAACTTGATTCTAACACCCCGAATGCACCTATTATCTTTTTGCAATTTAAAGTTTGGCATTTGCATGCTAAATTTGCCACGTCAACCTCAAGCTTTTGTTTGAAGTGCATCGAAATTAATTCATTTTGCTTGCAAACAGTTAATCAAAGACAGGATGGATCATAAAGTAATTCTGAATAATGCCATTAAATTTCAGTTTTTCTTCTTCCAGGAAGCTAAAAGGACCTGGAATACCAACTACCAGCCTAAGATGTGCTCCAGACAGTTGTGATGTGTATGTTGTAGCTAGAGACAGAATTGTTTCGAAGTTGGCCGATCTGTCACATTCACATTCTCGTGGTATGATTGAAGTTCTTGCATTTTGAGATTTTTGTTGTCTGCACCTGTGCTCTAATTTTGTGGCCTCCTTATATTGGTTTCTGATAATGATTTCATAGTAGGGTCCTGCATAAAAATCTTAATGAAAGAAGTTGTCTAGTTTCTGATTTTTTTTTTCCCCTCCTACAGAGGCTAGCCCAAGCTACTTCATGTCTACTAAAGTAAATAAAGTAGACAATGACGCCGGCCTTGATAGAGAAATGTCGGGAATCAGTTCATCAACAACAGAGTCTAAATTCCTAAAGAATTTCAGATTTTTACCAATATCCGAGCATAGCTACATTGGCCTGCAAACATTTAGTCGCAGGGATTCTTTTGAAAATTCTACCAAAAGTCATAATCCAGAAAACTGTGGAGATGATATTGAAATGATTAGCCTCCACTCTTTTGATTCCATTGCTTCTGCACAACGTGAACAGGTAATTTTCTTTTATTTATTCAACAGAATCCTCTGGAGGGTGTCACCCATAAATAACTTATTTCGTGAAAATGCTATATATATTTTTATCTTCCAACATGCCTGTGGTGTTCATATGTTGTGTACTTACGTAGTTAGCCATGCAAGAAGAAGTAGAACGGCTGCAACTGGAGTTGCAAAATACTATCGCCATGTACAAACAGGTTTGTGAAGAGCTGGTTCAAGCTCAACACCAGGTGAGAGTTTGAAAATATTTTATTTCTCTTGTTTGTAGAAGGGAATGCATATCTGGGTTCCACTAAGCTATTTTCTTTTATCCAGTCCCCCACGTTCTCAATACCTATGCCAATGCCTACAAAGAAATCAACTTGAATAATCTGTTAAAAGAAAACGTAAACTATGTTCCCTAAGAGGATATAATGCTGCTTATCAATTATTTTTAAACATTAATTTTGGATGACTAAAGCCTGATCAAGAGCCTTGAAGTCATCAAAATTCAAATCCAAAATGAACAAAAACCAAAAGAAAATTTATTGGTTTCAATTGTATTCAAACACAAAGCTTATGCCCTCTTTAATTTCAATAAAAAATTTATTCAAAACTTTTTTTTTCCTGAAAGCCACGGCCATGTCTGTTTCATTGTGGCACAGTTACAAAAATTGGACTTAAATTGAATCTGTGGTTTGGAGCTTGGCATTCCATCATACTTATTCTCCAATCAGAGAAATTTATGCCTCAATAACTTAACCCTTTTTACTTGCATGCCTTCACTTGCAGGCCCTTATACTTTCTTCTGAATCTCTTGAAGAAACTAAAAGAGTGAATGCTTCCCTAAAAAGAGAGGAGGTTTTGAGAAAGATTGCTTCTGAAGAGAAAACTAAGTATTTAAAAGTCATGAAGGAACTTGAGGAGGCAAAAAATAAGTTTTCCAAAGAGTCATATGAAAGACAGATGGCTGAACTTGATGTCCTTAAAGAATCAATAGAGAAACAGAGAATTGTTGATACATTACTCTCAAATGACACGAGATACAGAAAGTACACCATGGACGACATCAAGATAGCCACAAAATTCTTTTCTGAGGACTTGATGATTGGTGAAGGAGGATATGGGAAAGTTTACAAGTGTAATCTTGATCACACACCAGTAGCTGTAAAGATTCTACATAAGGATGCAATCAACAAGAAAGAGGAGTTTCTAAAAGAGGTCTTCCTTGTGCTCGGTTTTTTCTTCCCTTTGAAAGTGTTTATATTAGAGTAAAATTCTGATACTTACTGAATTCTTTGGTGTCTCCTTCTGGTGAAGTCCTTTTTATCATATTTTAAATGCCAATGAATCTAGAGCAGGAATTGGTTTATAAAACTTACAGGTGCGTGCTCAAGTATCCAAGTCCATTGTAAATATTTAAAATTGCCCATCCGACTCCCTATGGTACAGGAAAAGTTGACTATCAACAGTTACTAATCCTTTATAGATCAAGCTTCCTAAGGATTTACATTTTGTTCTTTGTGTTTTGCAATTGAACTCGTGAAATTTTCTGATCTGAATGTAGATTGAATTTTCAAAGTACACTCCATCTCTTTTTTTAATGCTTCCTCATTATAGGTGTCTCTAAAATATCTTAAAAGAATTCGATATTCCAATGCTGCAATAACAAGAGAAAGCATTCATTTCTGAGTATCTGTAGTCTCACATTTGTTTCAGGTTGAGATTCTCAGTCAACTGCATCATCCTAACATGGTTTTGTTACTTGGAGCCTGTCCTGAGAATGGTTGCCTAGTTTATGAATACCTGGAAAATGGAAGTCTAGAAGACTATCTTCTCAATAAAAATAGAAAACCATCACTTCCATGGTTTTTTCGATTTCGCATAGTTTTTGAAATGGCTTGTGGGCTTTCATTCTTGCATAATTCGAAGCCAGAACCGATTGTCCACCGAGATATAAAACCTGGCAACATTTTGTTAGACAAAAATTATGTGAGCAAAATTGCTGATGTTGGGCTGGCTAAACTCCTTGCAGAAGTTTCTCCTGACAATATTACAGAGTACCGAGAATCAGTCCTTGCCGGTACTCTGCATTACATGGACCCAGAATATCAGAGAACTGGCACTGTCCGACCAAAATCAGATGTATATGCATTTGGAGTTATAACTCTCCAATTAATAACTGGTCGCCAAGCACGTGGACTC
Source organism: Vigna mungo (assembly GCA_036885675.1). Lineage (NCBI taxonomy): Eukaryota > Viridiplantae > Streptophyta > Magnoliopsida > Fabales > Fabaceae > Vigna > Vigna mungo. Next base: position 13,828,089 of record CP144696.1, read on the forward strand.
ATTATGATTGTTGAAGATGCAATTAGAAATGGCTCCTTCCGTGACTTTTTAGATGCATCAGCTGGAGATTGGCCATTGGATGAGACAATGGAATTGGCTCAAGTTGCCCTTAAATGCACAGCACTTAGATGCAGAGATAGACCAGAACTTGATACTGAAATTCTTCCACTGCTCGAAAGATTTTCTAATGCGGCAAATGCCAGTGCAAGGATAGGAAGAAATAGTGTAAGTGCACCGAGCCAGTATTATTGTCCAATCCTTCAGGTATAAATCTTCACTTATCTGATGAAAATTTGGTTCTTCTGTTTTTCATCTCTGTGTGATGCACATCTCTTTCGGATATCATTATATACTTGGCTGACTTTTGAGAACTGTAGGAAATCATGGATGATCCATATATTGCTGCGGATGGGTTCACTTATGAGTACAGAGCAATCAAGGCATGGCTCAGCAGACACAATGTGTCACCCATGACAAAGCTTAAACTTCAGCATTCTGTGTTGACTCCGAACCATACTCTACGGTCTGCCATTCAGGAGTGGAAGTCAGGAGTCACCTTTTGATTGGTAATCACCAAGCAATGAAGATCCTACAGGTTACTGTTGATCTCAATCCAACCCACTTTTACTTGCAGCTTAAAACTATCAGAATTTGAATTTTCCAGAAGTTTGTAAAGATGGGATCAGATAGAGAGAAAAATATTGTAAAAGGTACATATGAAAAGTATATATACTCTTGGAGAATTTAGCTGCAAGTGCTGCTAAAGGGCTAATTGTTTTTAATTTTTCATTTAACCCTGTATATAAACTTTATACAGCCATTGTGTTTAGCCCAAACAGAAAATGTTAGCTGCTCGTGCAGAGTTCTTTCTTATACGGACATGTTGGACGGCAATGAAAATTTGTTGCTCACGAAATATTTACACATTCATTGAGACGTTGTTTCTTCATGAAAGCGTCGAAGCTTGTTATAAATCTAATGATCACAATATAATGGAATTGCTATTTACTTTGTGCTAAAGATGTTAATTATGTCATTGGAAATATTTTGCATTTGCAATTACATTTTAGGCTTTACGATGTGATGATATTATTCTTGTGATGGTCTAAATATTTTGTATTTGCGCAATTGAAACGTGTTCCAATCTTTTAAAGAAAATGTTCGGTGAAGATCAAAGTAGAATGACATTTTAATTTAAAGTGTTGTGACAAGAGACCTAAGTAGCACACACTTCATTTAACACTGATAATTTCTCTCTCTCTCTCTCTCTCCCTTCCGTAAATTCATTCGATAGTGGTGGTACATACATACAATTTGACGGGTGTTGTATTTTTTTTTATTTTTATTTTCAAATAATAAAACTCTAGTGCTCTGAGTGAAAAATCACTTGCCAGTATCCACAATCTTATCTCGTACAATTTCAACTTTAATTCTAAGCAATCACGTTCCATTTAACCTTACAGGTGTGCAATATATATGATGACCAGTACTGTATTGCTGCTATAATGCCACTGCATAGCAGACAACTTTATCATGGCCTATTAGTCCACCAGCCTTTACATACATGTAATCATTTCTACATTTATTTCTACCTTCTGGGGACTTGTGGCGCCAAAGGGTTGTGATTTGGCATGTAATATCCATAAGCATCAAGCATCTACTTGTGTAAATTCTAGAGCATTTGCATCAGGATCACGTGTAAAGATTGCTGGTCTTCCAGAACGACTAAGGGTGTAGGGAATACCTAGAAAGTGAAAATAACACAGCATAGTTTAAATAAAATGTTGGAAAACAAGTTATGTTATTCAAAGAAGTTGTACCAGCTTTATCAAGGATTGCCTTCAGCTTGTAAACATCCCTGATTGCAATACACGCGTGACGATCTCGACCACCATGTTCCGGTCGTCCAGTTAAAGGGTCAGGATTTGGAAGCTCCATCAAATGAATCATCTCAGAGCCTACCCACAACCAAGCACCCCTGTATGGAAGCTTATCATGTGGCCTCGCTTCATTGATCTTGAGGCCTAAATTTCACACATTTTAGTTATTCATATACCTGCTTCTAGATAAACACAATGTACACAGCAGATTTAAGTTCGTGAAGCTGACATACCAAGAACGTTTTGATAAAAGTCAAGGGATCTTTCAAGACTTTCACATAAAATTCCAACATGGTGCATACCAACCACCCCATAATCTACAAAATAACAGCAACGTCAAAATAAAAGCAACTCTGAAACACAACAAATTAGAAAAATGAACAATAACCAACTATATTACCACTTTCTTCATTGATAGAGACTGATTCTTTGTCAAGTACATCCCCTTCAACAGCGGCCTGAGCTTTTATAGCAACGCTAGGAACATGCCATCTCCCATTTCTGACACTACCATGACAAAATTTGGACTGCAGGTTTGTAGTTGTGGGAGAAAGGCTAACATAATTCAACTGCAGCCAAAATGGGTTACCAAGCTAGAGGATTAAAATTGGGTGCGTAGAATGACAGTACAAAATAACATTCTACTCAAGCGTAAATTAACAAAGTTCCCAGATGAGATATTGCTGAAATTCATTTGGAACTAAATGAATCCTTCTTTTCCCTGATCTGATTGAGAATTACCAGCAAAAATATTATGATTGTTACAGACAATTTGATTGTGTTTACCACCAAGATTATGGAATGGCGATTCTAATCGCGAATCCTCATGCTAATTTTTGAACCACAAATATATTGCATAAACTATGTATAATTCTCAGCCGAATGATTTTAGACAAGAAAGTGATCGTAAATATCATGAAATAAAACATAATAAATAACTAAGTGGATGATTAGGCCTCTATTTCAGAAATGAACCTGCAAACCTATGCAACAACAGAATGTAGTCCACAGAAGGAGTGGATGATGATGTGAAACCTTGTTTCCAAATAACAAAGGCATATGATATGAATAATCAAGGTTTGTCAGTAATGATCCAGTACTTCCTTTTTATTTAATAGTTTACGCTCATCAGATTTGTCAGTTTTCTTGATAAGAAGTGGTGAAAGAAAACATAAAAAACCAGCAAATTGCTAAAGCTTGTGATATTGAATCATGGTACATTACCCAAGTACCATTAGATGCAGAGTCTATGTGACTTTCACATTATATGAATCATTGGCTAGCTAAATTGTATGAGATTATGTGATTCAAATTGGGAAATGAGAATCACAAGATTCTGATAACTGGGTTACCTCCAAAAACGGAAAAGCACTAAGAAACTGAAACGTGTCAAACAATTAGGAGTAAGGGGGAGTCAGATATTCTAATCAAATTCCCAATCAGAAAAGGTGTCAGCTTGTAAATATTTTGCAACCAAAGAATTAAAAGACAATCTCACCAACTTCCGAATTTGGAACAAGTTTAAATTAAAACCTCTTGTGATGATTAATGGACACCAAAATTGACATCTTGTAAGCAAAACAGAAAATCCCAATATAAAGGAGACAGATTCCTGAACCCCATGAATTCCAAAATCACCTTTTGGTTGAGAGGGGAGAGAAAGGAAGATGCTTTGAGAAGTGATGCCATTGCAGAGCAAGAATTCATCATCTGGGTGTCTTCTAATTTCACGTATCATTTGGAACCTCATATGAGTATACTGAGTAATGAGTGGACTTCCACGCTTCAGTTGCTCCACAAATTTCAGGGTAAACATTGAACCACTAATTTAAGAATGGAACACTATTGCAAAATCCAACATAGTATAGACCCTTCTGTAAATAAGCTAGAATAGGGAGTACATTCACAATTTGCAAAATTACTGATTTTAAGTTTTCTTTTTCTTCTTCTTACCAGAGTATATACATATACTAGTGCAAATTTATTTGGTAAATAAAATGTGAGGGTTTCGTTATTGAAAAAAAAAACATAATTATGAGTAATTATGAATCATTGTTTTATAAATAAACTTATTATTTTATTTTTATTATTTTATAGAAGTTCAAGTATATGTTCTTTTTGTTTATATATTTTTAAAAATTATTTTATTCAAATGTTATTTTTAAGTTTAAGATAATATTAATAAGCTTTTTATCGTTTTATTTCCGATATGTAGTTAAACTTTTTAAGAAGTATAACATATTTAAATATTTAAATATTTAAATGAAATGAAATTTGAATTTACTTATAAATTAAAGAGACTTTTTGGATGAACATTTCACTTATTGAATGAGTGTTTTACTTGTTGGATGAGGTCATGATTAGTAAATCCAGAAAGACAAAGAACAATAAATGATTTAGAATCATTATCAAAATTTTGAGTATTAAAAGAATTAATGTTTAAATTGATAGCCATTATAATTTAGTAACCAATTTAGATATTAATTCCTTTTATATTAATTCCTTTTATAATCAAAATATTTATAAAAAATGTAAGAGCTTAATTTAGAATCTATTTCACAAATTAATTATAATATTTTACTTATAATAAAAACTATTTTATATATCAATAATTTTTAATTTATAAATTGATATTTAAATTAATCACTATAATAATTAATTATTCTTGATTTCTCAAATTGGTTATTAGTTGTTTTAGTAGAGTGAATTCCAATAATAATCTAATTCTGGATGTAAATAATGAAAACTACTTAAAGTAGAACTTCTTATGTTTTACATAACATTTCTTCATTGATAAATTATTATGATAAGAACTATGTTAGGTTGATTATATATATTCTTTTTCAAACAAGCTATGTCTCTCTAAATTATTATGACCTCTAAAAACACAATCTTGAAAGAATAAAAAATAGTTGTATCAATTGAAGTCTTGAGATACAACCAATTTTTCATGATTTGATCTGAGCTTTACATTTCCAAAACATTCCTAATATTACAATTTTGATTTAACAAGTTTTGACAGGCTCACATTAGATTAGATTATTGTGTAGTGAACAATGATCATTTCCTATGTGTTTAATAAAAACACAATTTTTTTCATTATTAACTTTTCTCGAACTTTTAAAATCTATAAAAAAAAAAATAGTTAACAAAGTTAAAATAATAATAAAGACAATCAACTCATTACCAAATATAATTCAAATTTATTTACATGTAACAATGAAAACATTTGAACTAGGGTGTCCCTTTGTTTTTTTTTTTAAAAAAATAATAAGGTAAGCAATATATAACATCTTTTAATTTTAATTTGATTTGATAAGTGTTGTCAAATTTGAGGATGCTTTTCCGAATCACATTATAAAAAAATTTCAAATTCATTATATATAACTCTAGGAACTTTAGAGAATTATTTTTCATTCTCATAAAATTTCTCAAGTTTAATTGACTTAAATGTATTTTTTGTAATCTTCATCACAAGTCTTCCTCTTGAAAAAATAATCTAATTATTTTATTTTTTATAATAATTTTTCTAATATAACTTTATCACCCTTTCGTATTAGATAAATTTATAACATGTAAGAGAGAAACAAATTATCTAAGGGTAAAATATAACTTGCTTAAAATAAAAAATTGATTGGTTGAAAATTATTCTTAACTTTTCTGTTTCACTGTGGTGCAATTTAATTTTGAAAATAATAAAGATTAAAGGTAAATATTGAGATAGAAATAAAAGATAAAAAACACATAAATATATAAAACAAAGAAAGAAAGAAAAAAAATAAGAAAAGGACGAGGAAGAGAGAGAAATCAAATAAAGAAGAAAATGAGGAGGGACACAAAACAGTGAAAACAAATAGGGTTTTGAAAAATTTTATAAATAATATGATGATATATAAATATTATTTTAGAATATATATAAAAAATTATATAACAAAACTTTGGAGGAGTCGCATCAGAAGAAAGGTCTCGCCCAGAATCTAAATTTTGTTAGAAAACGTATTAGTTAGAGAAATCAATAATTTGATGAAAATGTTGAGCATGAAATTATAAATGGCTACAAGAATAATTTATAATTGATTACTTTTTGTACATTGTAGATAAAAAAATTACCACATATAAAATGAACATTTTAAAACATATAAAAATATTTTTTGTTTTCATTTAATGTTAAAAAATTAAAGTCACTACACTGCATACTTTTAAGGAAAAATGTTTAAACCTTAAATAGTCTTTCAAACATGATAATTTGTTAAATTTTGATTGTATTTATTTTTTGAATTTAATATGTTAAAGAAAATTATACCATTGAAAAAAAAAATCATTTAACATTCTTAATCATATAAAAAAATTATTTTCCAAATGTATATATAACTTACAATCTTAACAGTTTTAGTATAAGTTGTTTCAATCAAAAACAGCCTTTCAAAAGTAAAGAAATAGAAACTTATTTAAAACCAAACATGTCTTAATTAAACATATTGACCTTATTATTCATTAAAAAAGAAATATTAAATCAAATTTATTACGATAATTTAATATATAAAATTTTGTATCACAAAAATTTTAAAATAAAATTAAAAAAATTACGATACATTTTAACATAAATTATTTTATTAGTAAATAAAAAATATTATATTTGTTTTATATATTTCACAACCTTAAACTCATACCCAATTTAAAAAATGGCATGTAACTCATATTTATAATTATACTCAATTAATATATAAATTTCCATCAAAATGAAGATAAATTCATATAATACTCATTGAAAGAGATTTATTATCATTTTATATATGTGATAGTTTAAGACTAAAATCATAATTAATTCTATATTTAATAATTATTCTCTCATGTGAAGCAGTATAATGGACTGCAACTCACTAACTTCCTATTTTATGTTCTCTTTCGAAATAATACAAGTAATTTTTTTTGTACTTAAAAAATTATGTGAGTATCACATTTTTCTTTAAATTAAAAAATAATTTAATTATTTAGCTTAAACAAATATTCTTTTTTTTCTTCTATAAAAAAAAATATATCTATTGTAGTATTTTTTATATCAAAATATGGAATCATATGAAACAAAGACTTAATTACTCATTCTATTTTACTTTTGGTTGAAAAGTTATAAATAAATCTCCATTCTTGTTTATGTTTCAAATAAGTTTCAATTTTTGAAAAATTAACTCAATTAAATCATTTTCAGTAGTATCATCTTAACTAGTTAAAAATATGTCACAGATCAATTCATAATTTTCCTTTTTTTTTTTTCTAAAATTTGTGTTGTTTACTTTTGAGTGTTATATGATTGGTTACCAATACTTCATTGCTGTTATATTGTGATGGCATAGCAGAGAACCTTAGCATGGCCTATTAATCCCCTCAGCCTTTACATGCATGTAGTCATTTGTACATTTATTTCTTCCTCCTGGGGACATTTCATATCCATAAGCATCAAACATCTACTTGTGTAAATTCTAGAGCATTTGCATCAGGATCACGTGTAAAGATTCTTGGCCTTCCAGAAGGACAAAGCGTGTAGGGGATACCTACAAAGCATAAAATAACATAAGGCAAAGTGTAATAATGTAGAAAAACAAGTTATGTTATTCAAAGAAGTTGTACCAGCTTTATCAAGGATTGCCTTCAGCTTTGAAACATCCCTTATTGCAATACATGTGTGACGATCTTGACCACCATGTTCCGGTCGTCCAGTTAAAGGGTCAGGATTTGGAAGCTCAATCAAATGAATCATCTCAGAGCCTACCCACAACCAAGCACCCCTGAATGGAACCTCATCATTTGGTCTTGCTTCATTTATCTTCAGCCCTAAATTTCATTCATTTTAGTTATTCATTCACTTGCTTCTAGGTAAACACAATCTACACAGCACATTTGAGTTTGTGAAGCTGCCATACCAAGAACGTTTTGATAAAAGTCAAGGGATCTTTCAAGATTTTCACATAAAATTCCAACATGGTGCATACCAACCACCCCATAATCTGAAAAATAACAGCAACTTCAAAATAAAAGCAACTCTCAAAAACAACAAATTAGAAAAATGAGCAATAAACAACTATTACCCCTTTCTTCATTGATAGAGACTGATTCTTTGTCAATTACATCCCCTTCAACAGTTGGCTGAGCTTTCTGATTGAGAATTACCAACAAAAATATTATGCATGTTTTTCTTAACAGACAATTGACTGTGTGTACCACAAAGATTATAGAATGGCAATTCAAATCATGAATCTCATGCTAATTTTTGAACTACAAATATTGTGAAGGGACTCACACTTAAGATGTACATGATTAAAAATCTAAGTGTGAGTTTAAGTTTCATATTGAGTAAAATGAAAAAGTTAAACATAGGATGAAAACCTCTAAATCAATTGTGTTAAGGTTTTGGATTGAAAATATTGTCAATTCTTTGTGTGTGAGTTGAACTCAGGTTTTATTAGTATTTTACCACCAAGATCAGAACAGCAATTCAAATCATGAATCCTCATGCTAATTCTTTTGGCACAAATATTATGAAGGAACTCACTTGAAGGATAGATTATTGAAAATATAAGTGTAAGTTTAAGTTTAATATTAAGTAAAAATGAAAAAGTTAAACACTAGCATAAAAACCTATAAATCTATTTTTTTTAAGGTTTTGAAATAAAGGTAGTCTCAATTTCTGGTGTAAGTTGGATTTATATCTCTTTGGTGTTTTACCACCAAAATTATAGAATGGCAATTCAAATCATGAATCCTCTCTCGAAATCTCGAGTGATCTCTCTCCATATAATATATAACTAATATTATATAAATCATGTACATTTCTCGGCGGAATAATTTTAGACAAGAAAATAAACATAAATAAAACATAATGAATAACTAAGTGGATGATGAGGACTCTATTTCAGAGGAGAACCTATAAACCTATGCAACAATAGAATACAGTACACAGAAGGAGTGGATGATGATGCGAAACCTTGTTTCAGAAGAACAAAAGCATATGAATAATCAAGGTTTGTCAGTAACGATCCAGTACTTCCTTTTTATTTAATAATTTACCCTCATCAGACATAGAAAACCAGCATATTGCTAAATCTTGTGATATTGAATAACTACCCAAGTATCGCGAGATTCAAAGTGTATGTGACTTTCACACGATAAACTGTATCATATTGTGTGATTCGTATTGGGAAATGAGAATCACAGATTCTAATAACTAAGTTACCTCCAACAACGGAAAAGCACCTAAGAAACTGAAACGTGTCAAACAATTAGGAGTAAGGGGGACTCAGATGCTACCGATATCCGAATCAGTGATGATTTATTCCTAATCTGGAAAGGTGTCAGCTTGTAAATATTTTGCAACCAAAGAATTTAAAGACAACCTCACTAACTTCCCAATTTGGAACAGCAAGTTTAAACTAAAACTCCTTTCGACGATTACTGGACACCAAACTCAGACATCTTGTAAACAAAACAGAAAATCCCAATATAAAGGAAAGAGAGATTCCTGAACATCGTGAATTCCAAAATCACCTTTTGGTCGAGAGGAGAGAGAAAGGAAGGTGCTTTGAGAAGGGTCGCCATTGCAGAGCAAGAATTCATCGTCTGGAGTGTCTCATAATTTCGCGTATCCAAAATGAGTGGACTTCCAAGCTTCAGTTGCTCCACAAATTTCAGGGTAGACACTGTACCACTAATTTGGGAAGGGAACACTATTGCAAAATCCAACACTGTATAGACCCTTCTGTAAATAAGATATAATATGGAGAATATTCACAATTTCCAAAAGTGCTGATTTTAAGTTTTTTGTTTCTTCTTCTTACTATATGCTTGTACAATTTTATTTGGTGAAAAAAATGTGAGGGGCTCATTATTGAAAAAAAAAACATAATTACCAGTAATAATGAGGCTTTGTTTTATAAATAAATTTATTATTTTATTTTTATTATTTTATACGCCTTAAGTTCAATTATATATTCTTTTTGTTTATATGTTTTTTAAAATTTATTTTATTCAAATGTTATTTTTGAAGTTTAAGATAATGCCGATAATTTTTTTTATCATTCTTAAGATGGAGTTGAAGTTTTTTAGAAGTATAGAATATATATTTAAATAAGATGAAACTTGAATATTTTATAAATTAAATTAAAGAGATTACAAATAAAAAATGTATTAAAACTTTATATTATGAGTATTAAGTAATATTAATAGGTTAATTATTAATTTATATGGTTAGTTTTAAGTTGATTTCGCGAACACAAAATTATTTGGTTGCTAAATTATAACAAATTATTCTAAGAGTTTTTAATTTATAAGTTATAAGCTATTTACTTTTTAGTTTGTTGTTTATTTAATTTTTTATTTAGATTTTTCATTATATTTTAATATATTTATTTATTGTTATTCATTTTGTATTAAATGAAATTATTTATTTTAATTTCATGTAAATTACTCATATTTATTGATAAAAAAACGAATTGAAAATATTAAAAGTGGTAAATTAAAACACACATTTCCGCATAAACATAAAATAATGAATAAAAACATAAGTAAAAACCAAAAGTTAGCCTTTTTTTTTATAAAAAAAAAAAACATGAATATAAGTAACAAAAAGTTAGCTTACATGGTCAACCACTCCAATGATAAGCACACAAAAAGTATGCATGTGACTCTAACAACATCCTTACAAATGAAATTAATTTGAATAATGGTTTGACTTTTTTTTAATATTTTATTAGTGAGAAAGAACGATACATTATTTTGTGTTATACGCGTCATGTTCAATTGTTGGCCAAGTATTTTATTTTATTTTTGGTAAGTAATTTGATTTGCTTATTATAAGCTTAAATAAAATAGTTTTTGAAGGTTGAACATGATTTGTGAATACCTCAACGGACATGTTTTATTTTTGTCAAAGTCAAATGTTTTCACAACTATGTGGTGGGAAAGTGGTAATTCATATATAATATGAGTATTTGAAACAATTCAAAGTTCAAACTATTTTTTGGAATAACATTCAAACTTTAACTACCATTTCGATTCACCTCTCTACACGCAACTAACAAGTGGGGTGAAACTAATTAAACTAAATACCTCACATTTATAAAATAAGTTTTCAACTTTTTATAAACTTCATTTAGATAAAAGGACGTCCCTTATATGTTATCTAATCATATTCTAATTTCAATATACTTTCGAATTTTAAAATAACTTATATACTTTCAAATGTATATATAAAATATATGTTTCATTCGATTGTCTTTTATCATTGAAATTTGTTGACAAGATTGTTAATGAATAACCAATGCAATGCATGTTTTATAATTCAATATATATGCTTGCAAAAAATATACTTTGTATATATATAAGTATGTTTCAAAAGCATGTGTTATTTGAAGAAAATATATTATTTAGTGTTTAAATAATGTATAATATATAATCTATAATCATTGACAAAGATGATTATTTTAAATATATGCTTAGTTTGTGCTTTTGGTTTATACATCTCATTATCAATTTTACTCTTATCAATATAAATTATTTTATATTTTATAATTTTATAATTAATTTAATCTCTAATAGTATTTTTTTATTTTAATAACTAAAATAATTGATTTTTATTAAAAAAATAAAGGTGGACATGTATTTCCAACTGAGTAAATTAAATGAAGTACCATTTACATAAGTTTGATTATATAAAATAATGTGTTAATAAAGTTTGATTATTCAATCTAAATTTTTGAAATGAATGTTTCAATTAAAAAAAATCAAATTTGTATTCATAAGCTTTAATCTCACTCAGATACTATATTAAGAACTTGATTTAAATCTAATTTAACTCTATAAAACCAATTTGTACGATGAGGTTTGTATCTACTTATCTATTCTAAATTAGTTCTATTTATAGTCGTGAGACTTCCAACATTAACCATATTTTCTATCACTGGTTTATTATATAAAAGAATTAATCATTCAAACATAATTTATAAATTTACGTATTATATTATATTGCATTATATATATATATATATATATATATATATATATATATATATATATATATATATATATATATATAAATATATATATTATCATCACTCGACATAAACACATCCCAAAAGAATGTATACATTCATTGTTTGTTAAGTTTCTCCGTTCTTTTATTTTTAATTATTTTTTTGAAAAAATAAAGTAAAAAATGCTTCATTGTTGTATCTTTTTAAGTGCAAAATGGTATAAAGATTTTACATAAAACCGTATATATTCCAATACCACTTGTAGTTTTGATAAAGAGTGCTTTTAAAGGGTTTTTTTTATATATATAAATTATTCATATTATGATAATGTTATCTGTTTAAACATGAAAAGTAAATTCTTATTTTTATTATCCTCAAATTTTAAAATACTTGCAGCTAAAAAAGATTGAGAATAGTTTAGCATGGGGTCCAATTATAAATTTTCCATCAAAAAAATGTTTTGCTTCGTAGAAATATATCTTCTACCGCCGTATTTGTAATTTTTTTTTTCATTTAACTTACATAAAAATAATTTTTATTATACGTGGGCAATTATTATAAATTGTTAATATTTAAATTTGATGTATTATATACATAAAAAATATATAAGATGTAGAAACTGATTTAAACCGAAATAACGTGAAAGCTAATGGACGGTTACCAACCAAACCGTGTATGACTGCGTAGACAATCATGTTCCTATTAATGATTTTCTTCTTCCTTTTTTCATTTTACTGTATATACATCTTTGAAGAAATGCACTAATTACAATTTTTTTTCAAATCATTGCTTTTAAATAATTCAACCAGCTAAAAAATATATATATAAAAAATTAAGGAGTTTTTATTTTTGAAACAAAATTATTTATTTCTCAAATCTCTATGCGATAAAAAAGATTGCATTGTTGACTATTCAATAAATAAAATAATTAAAAAATATAGAAAACTCACTGGGCAGTAGACTATTAACACAACAATTTAACAGTATGCTAAATCACTTATACACTCACGAACATATTGATTGACCTGTGTTCAAAGAGTTAAAAAAATCACTATTTCACAACAATTCAATCTCAAAACGTTGAATTTCTTGTAAAGAAGCATATATGTCAAAATTATAATAAATGAAATAAAACTAACAAATGCATCCATATTTCACATTTTCCTATCCTCCTCTTTAGAGTCACGAGATGGTAAAACATTTGTCCTGTTCTTGTATAAAATTATCCAAAACAATAAAATGTCTTTTACTTTTACATCATAAATAAGGGTATTGTGTTAAAGAAAGCAAATTTAATAAATCTCATTTTACAAATTAATTTTACGTATTAATTTAACTTTCTCATTAAGTAAAAGGATATAAAGAATTAACTTAATCAACACAATTAATTTGTACTGCATTTGAAAGTTTTTATTAATTTTCTTAATGAACAAGATTGAGAAAGGTGAGTAAAAGAGAGGCATTTCCTATTCGTTTTTCGGCTTGAACTTTATCCTAACCTAATCCCAATACCAAGGATGATTCCATGTTTAGGGAAACTTCTGGCAATTTTCCATAACAATTCGAACGTTTTACATCTGGGACCGCGTTCAACAAAATCCCCACGTTTTGCTTTACTTAAAAAAAAAAAAAAAGATACAATAGAACAGTGATTAGTCATAGTCAGGGGTCAAAGGTACCGCGTTCTCATTTGTGCACACGCCTACGCTTCTTTCATTCGACAAAACTATAAAGGTCACAACACTGCTCTCTCTTTCCCAAATTCTTCACCGTTCACACAAGCTTTTCACACCTTCTTCATTTCACATGGAAATTGGTTCACCTTCCTTCCTTACCCTCGAAGACTATTCTTCCTTCTTCCTTCCTGATACAATCAATATGGACCCTAATTCCACCTTCATTCCCAACTCCAAGAAGCGATCCCAATGCGACTTAAACGACACCGCATTCAACGACCTCCTCAATTCCCTCGTCCACTTCGACCAACCCATCATGGATTCTAACCAATTCCAACAACCTAAATCAATCCAATTCCAACTCGATTTCGACTCTTCTCCCACCAAAAGACCTCGCCGTGCCGTAGAAGATGTCGACACTGCTACCTCTTCCACCGCACCACCGCAGCAGCGCCGCCTCTGGGTCAAGGACCGTTCCAAGGACTGGTGGGAGCGCTGCAATCGACCCGACTTCCCGGAGAACGAATTCCGCCGCTGCTTCCGAATGAGCAAGGCCACCTTCGACACCATCTGCCAGCATCTCGACTCCGCTGTCACCAAAAAAAACACCATGCTCCGCGATGCCATCCCGGTGCGGCAGCGCGTGGCCGTTTGCATCTGGCGGCTGGCCACCGGTGACCCGCTCCGCGAGGTGTCGAAGCGCTTCGGGTTGGGAATCTCCACCTGTCACAAGCTCGTTCTCGAGGTCTGTGCCGCCATTAAAACCGTCCTGATGCCCAAGTTTCTCCACTGGCCGAATGAATCCGAAATGAATGTCGTGAAAGAAGAGTTTGAGTCTCTCTCGGGAATCCCCAACGTGGGAGGGTCGATGTACACCACTCACATTCCCATCATTGCACCCAAGTCCAACGTTAACGCTTACTTCAACAAGCGTCACACCGAGCGGAACCAGAAGACGTGTTACTCGATAACGGTTCAGGGCGTGGTTGATCCCAAAGGGGTCTTCAACGACGTTTGTATCGGCTGGCCCGGTTCTCTCTCCGATGATCAGGTACTGGAGAAGAGCGCCTTGTACCAGAGAGCGAGTAGGGGAAGCTTGAAGGACGTGTGGGTGGTGGGAAATTCGGGGCACCCTTTGATGGAGGGCGTTTTGGTACCCTACACGCACCAGAACCTTACTTGGACCCAGCATGCGTTTAATCAGAAGGTGGGGGAGATTCAGGGAATCGCAAAGGAGGCATTTGCGAGACTCAAAGGGAGGTGGTCTTGCTTGCAGAAGAGAACCGAAGTGAAGCTTGAGGATTTGCCGGTGCTTCTCGGTGCCTGTTGTGTTTTGCATAATATTTGCGAGATGAGGAATGAGGAAATTGACCCCGAGTGGAAATTTGAGATCTTTGATGATGAAATGGTGGCGGAGAATGGCATTCGCTCAAGTGCTGCAGAGCAGGCCAGAGATCAGATAGCACATTATTTGCTGCACCATGGCCGCGCCGGCACCAATTTTTTGTAGACACGGATCAAATCTCTAGATCCTTTCAGGCATGCTGAAGATAATGATGTGTTGTTTTTTGTTTTCTCATTTTGTCAAGCATTCTTTTGGCTATATATGGCTCAATAATAATAATCATTATTATTTTTATTATATATTATAGCCAATAATTATAATAAGTTGTGATCGATGTTAGCAGTGATGATGGGTGTAGGTATATATCAAATTGTTGTGTAGATAGATATCTTCTGCCCAGTTGAAAAAAGGAATGAAATTTATTTGATTTTCTTATATAAGAAGGCTTTCGGGTGTGTCCTTGAGATTTCAGAAATTGTGTTTGTTCCCGCTTCTAGTTGAAACAAAGGGCTGGGATTCGAGTTTTAATGAAATTAACGTCAGCCTGAAACCGCGGCTTGTTTTTCTTATTTGATTTCATTTTTCTGTGTATAGTGACGTGATGTGATTACGTTCATCCTGTCCCACAATTTTTGACCCTAAAATATTAGCTCTGCAACCCAGAAATATCATTAGTGTGCTTTTGCGTTTTGTCAGTTTTGACTTATATCTACGCGGTCGTACTCGGAGAAGAGAATCACTTTTTTTTTTCTTCTCTATTGAAAAAAGGACTTAAATACTGCACATACAGGACAAGGGCATACGTGTCTGCCTCGGAGCTTCTGCTTACAGAGAACAGCAGTGGAATATTTTGGCTATGTTTTTGCTTCTGACGCTGCTGGCGATTCAATGGATTTTGAACTACTTTTTGTCTGTTTAAGCCCTGCAATTATTTTTTCCTCTTCTCTGCTTCATGCCCTGAAATCCCACCCCCATAGTAAAGAATATTATATACAGAAAAATAGCTGATGTTTCCTTCTACATCGACATGTTCCGGTTTTCAAACTATACACTGTTCACGAACTTTATGTTATCAACCGCTGATCGAGCAGCAGTGGGAACGTTAGAAAACGACATAGCAACCTCTCTTTTTGTTTGTCGGGCGAGAAAAAGAGGGGCCTTTGGGCATGGAGGATCATAAAAGTTCTAATTTTTCCCTCAGATTCTGTTGTTGGGTTTCCATGTTTTGAAGGTCTTTTCTTTTCCATCAAATCTATTTATTGCGGCATCCATTTGGAACACGGTTGTTTTGTTGTTAGATTTTGGTAATATTCATGCATTTTTTTTTTCTTTTCGCTCATTACTTTACTTAGTATGTCTCACATGATGTCTCCTTTTATAACTCTCACTTTCCTATATCTCTTATACTGATAAATAAGAAGTCAAAGTAATGGTGAGCGAAAAAGATAAAACCTAAAGTCAACATCACTTGTATATTACCTAACAATTCAATTATCCTTTAATATATCTATTATACTATTTCTTTACAACATTAATATAACACATAAGTATGATCATATCATTGATAAAGATAATAAAATTTATATAAAGACACATTTCAAACATAAATACGGACTTCAATTCATTTTCTTATTCTCTTATTTACTTGTTAACTTGAAAGTCAAACCTATAAATGGACCTATGTTAAATTTGTGTTCATTTCTCATTTTTTTTTTCCTATAACTTATTCACACACTAAGTTAGCTAGATATTCTACCTCATTAATAACTCTACTAAAAAAATATTTAAATTTTGGTAAATTTGAAAATAATGTAAAGTAAACTTGAGTTGTTTAATATAGAATTAACCATCACGAGCTTTTACTTTAACGATTTACGCTTTTGGAAAATGATCGCGATATGTTAACAACGATATTTTGAAATGATATTTAAAAAAAAATTGGCATGCAAGAGTACTGAGTTTTGGTTTTCGAAAAAACTCCTTCCATTTTCGTTTTCATTCTTTCTCTACTCTTCATTTCCGTTTTCATTTTCTGTGTGCTCTCTCTCGCAATGTGTGTTTCCTCTCCTTTCTCTCTCACGAAGCAAACATAAAGGGTCATATTTTCTGGCGAGGCAATCTGAGGAGACTTTGGTGAAGCAATGAAAAATTATGGTGAGAAGGTATTCCCTTTTCCCTTTACATTACCTGTTTCCTTTTCCTGTGTCTTCTTTTTCCTTTTCCCTTTTCCCTTACTCCATTTTGATTATTAGGTAAGGTAAGATTATTCCTATTTTATAATAAACACATAATATCTACAATCAATAAGTAACTTGAGCATCCAAATGTTTCTAAACACTCATACCTTGAGCTAGAGGAAGAAACATCTTGGATAAGAGAAAATGAACATTTTGGACAAGAAGGCAAAGGAAGGAACATTTAAGATAACAAGACAAAAAAGTTTAAGGCCTTGTGAGAACATCTTGGTCTCACCCAAGAACAATATGCCCTATAGTTTTACGCCTCTTTACCATCTACTGGCTTTGTCTTGTGTTTTCACATATATGAGTGTTTTGTATAATCTTCATGATATATATTATTTTTGAGCTTGATAATGAAATCTTTTAAATATTTACATGTATGCATCCTTGATTTACTTTGCTTGTGCTTCTAAAGTCTTTTAAAGGAAAGCCAAGTTTTTGTCCAAGTCATCGTGTTTCAAATAAGAAGATAATGTAATATATATATATATATATATATATATATATACATATATATATATATATATTTATTGATCATGCTTGAATTTGAGAATGCTCCCTTATTATTTATTTTTAGATCAATTGATGGTCTACATATAGCAGTTTTAAATGTTGTAACAATTTGTTTCTTAATATGTGTTAGACATTACCTTTGTGTGTGTTTATGTTAATTTGACTAATTACATTTTATCATATATGTATTAACTTCAAATGTCAAACAAATTTGGTGCAACTTTAATTACGTGCTAGTTACTAGCATTTGGGTTCATGCAAACACACAAGGGAGTAAAAGCAATTTGTGATAAATTACAAGCTATCACAACTATGTCCAATACTAAAAACCTCAGTGATGTATAATGACTTGTCGTAAAATTCACATCATTGTCTCTTTTTCTCTTGATGTTGGCGAAAAAATAATGAATTATCCGCTTGAATAAATCATAAACCTTTACATGTGATTTAATGTAAAATAATATATTCGTTGAGATTAATACTTTTACTTTTTCTTCAACACTTATACCTTGCATTAGTCTCATGCTTCTAAGAATAAGCAATGAACTCAATACTCGGTTATGAAGACAAAAGAATAGGTTCAAATCTACTTTACCATTCACGTTTTTGAAGTATTCGAAGTGCATTGTCACAATATTTAAATTGAAAAATAACAACTATATAAACTTGATAATTTTTACTTTTATTTTCAAAATCATTGGATCATTATGATAAATGACTATATAGTCTCTAAAGTTTAACCAAAATCTAAACATCTAGATTACGTGATTACTCAAAATTTAACATCAATCATGAAATAAAAGAGAAAAAGAAAACACATTACTTAATCAATACGGTCATCAAGTTGTAGTGCAAGTCAAAGAAGTCACTCAGTTGTAATGCAAGTCAAAAAAGAATAATAAATGCTATACACTACACATAAATATGTTATCAAATAAAAAAGAAATCAAGACAAATATGACATTGAAAGGAGTATGAAATATCTTTTTTATATAAAATTTCAAACATTCAACGATTAGGCTTAACATGATATTGTTATCATTTACCTCTTATAAAAAAACATTGTTGTGACAAAAATAATACAATTCATAATAAAATTTAAAGATTAAAATAAAAAATATTTAATAAAATAAAAAATTTAAAAATGAAATAAAAAAATATAAGAAAACCCCTAAAAAAACTTTTCATCTATTAATAGTGATTTATTGAAATTTAAAATTAAGAAAAAGGTCCGTACAAACTCGAGTTATGATTATACAATATTCATTATCAAGTAAATATATATAGTGTAAAATATGTATTATGATAATACAATATTACCCAATATATAAAAGAATGACAGCCAAAATGCAATAATAGTAACTGATTACGAAGTATACAGTTCAAAATTATTACACGATTAAATACATGTTTAGCAAAATCCAAAACTAATGACAATTACAATAGTCGACTATCGTTGCACTTTATTTTTTAAAGTTTCCTTTTAGAAGAGTTAAACCCTGAAATTTATATATAATTTTTTTTATTCTACTTTAATTTCTTTTCGTTTCTCCTTCAAAAATGATTTACACTTACATATTCAGGATTGACATATGTTAAATCATTACTTAAGTTTAAACAAAATCACTCAAATAGACTTATTTTGTTAAAATAAAACACATGCTTACTTTATTTGAGTGTTTATCTTATCACATTAGTCTAATATATATAATCCTTGAAAATTAGTTAGATTAATAAATGACAAGCATATATTCCGTTATCAAACATAAGAGACTCATAATTAAATTACACTTTGTTAAGAAAAGATTAACTTAATTAATAACCTTAAATTTTCTTGTAATTATATATTTTTTTCAAAATTATGTCTAGATAGTTAATAAATGGAGAGAAAATAATAGTAGAAACGTTATAATTTTTAAAATTAAACTCTTGAATAGTTTTAAAGATAGAAAAAGACCAATATCGAACAAAAATAGTCAATCATATGTTGGTCTACAAATAATCAACGTAAATTACAAAATTTAAAAAGTCTTCCAATAGACAACATGAGAATTTCGAAATAGTTTAGTTCAATACGATGTGAAAATATTATATATGTATATATATATATATATATATATATATATATATATATATATTCATATTTCTTATCATAAAACATTTAATATTAATTATATATTTGATTTATTACTTTTCTACTTGTAATAATTAAAAAAAAACAATATATCAAAGCAAAGAACACAACAAAAGTTAATTCTGAAGAGTGTTGGCCAATATATCATATCTACTTTTAATTATAAGATGAGTCAATATAATATACACTGCTTCCTAATAATTTAAACAAATATATATCATACATATATATATATTATTTATAATATTATGTATTACTCGTAATGTAAAAGGTGATAAAAAAGTTTATTGTAATTTTTAGGTTTAAATCTTTTTTGTCCCTAACTTAAAAGTTGATGTTCAGTTTAGTTTTTTTTTAAAAATGTGAACCTTTGACCTCTATGATGTACAAAATATATCAAATCAGTCTTAACTCTCATGCTTCAGGGGTTGTTGATGCTATAGCCTTCCATAATAATTGTCTCAGGTTTATATCAATAAATTTCTTCCTAAAGTTTTAACAGATAAGATTGAATTGATACATTTTGCACATCCAAACTAAACTGAATACTAACTTTTAACTTAGGGGTAAAAAAAAAATTTAAACCTAATTTTTATGTTGATTTTGTAATTTATTATTCTGGGCAGTGGTTTAGTTTTGGAATAAAAAAGAGCTGAATCTGAAGTAAATGTAATATAGCTGATTACAATAATTTACATGATGCCATAATAATCATGGCACATGTATTGTAACACAATGCCAGTTATACGATGTTAAAGAATGGTATTACTAAACAGCCCTTACTTTAGCGAAGATCCTAGTTTGGGAAAAGGAGAAAAGATGGGGAAAAGGGTAATTTGAAGTCGGTCCAATTGTTGGCGATCATGATCAAAACACCGGACTCCATGGCTTCGCCTCGTACGAATTTGGAGCTCCAACTCAGCGTCGGGCAACTCAAATCCTCCTAATTCCAACTTCTCTTCGATTCCTTCAATCGCCAATTCCACTCTCTCCTCGTTGCCACATTCAAGGTCTTCAAATTTGAACTTCGCTCTATTTTTTTTCTTCTTTTCAATTCTCTTGATTCAACTTCTAGGGTTTTCCTTTTATGCAATTCGTAATGCTTTTACTGCAAAACCGAGGTAGTTCGTTATTCTCCTTTTGTCGTTTTCCGTTGATTCAACGCTAGGGTTTCGTCTTCTTGCTTGAAAAGATAATTGAAATTAAAATCGTGCTTTCGACCGAATTTAGATGGAGGCAACAGGGGAGAACTGCAGAAGGGGTATCTACTTGAATGGACTTGCTCCAGCATAGGCAACGCGAGTTATCTTGTTGATTCATGCATTTTTTTTTTCTCTTGTTTTCTATTTCAAATAGTATACCACTGGGGATATTAATTGACCAAAATTGCCTTTTTTATTGCATTGTGTTTTTATCATATATTCAAAAGTAAAGACTACACGATAAATTTTAATGCGCCGTCATTGCTTATAGATAGGTAGTACATTGAACTGGGGAAGTATACTTAAGAGCGCGAGAAGATGGGCAGGAGTATAGGAAGGAAAGATTGTAAACTAAAGTGTTTGTCTGATGTTTGCTTCTGCTTGGCACATTCGGTGGGTGGGACTTGAAACTGTTTTATCCGGAAACTATGTCGATTATTTGTAAAGATTGACATTCTGTTTTCTCTCGTGAGTGGGATAAAAACAGTCTATTTAATGGCTTAGATTGGTGTTTGAAGTCTAGTCAGCATAAATTGTTCTGGTTAGTGGTTTACGTGTGTAGGGTATTGTTGACAAATCTTCGTAGCATTTGTTGTAACATTATAGAATTCACCATGAAGCCAATTAAACATTTATTTCTATAAAGTTAAATATTTTTTTATATGGTCACGTTGCTTGGTAAAGTACGTGCAGTCTGACTTGCATATTTTGAGCTAGCTAGTATGTTCTAAGGTCAGAATCAATGTTGACTGTTGTGGAGTTGGAAAAATTCTTATTCATGCTCGTATGGATTGTTTTACCCCATTATTGAATGGGAGTGTCTGTTAACAACTTAGGGTTTGCTTGGAAATCCGATACAGCTCAGTTGAACGGAAGTAATTTCCCACTTTCTGATACGTAAACTGAGAAAGAGATAGTGTGTGGGATCCATGTTCAGGTCAACTGAACCGAAATACAAACGTACACTACATGGTAATATTCCTTTGTTCAGTAATTTGCACCACCAAAAGACACCTGACTGTACAAACCTTTTTTACACAATTTTCAACCCTTAGTCTCACTTCAACCGTAACTTTGATTGTTAAATTTATTTAGGAGGAGATTCAAGTGATGCTAGGACTTGTTGTTATGGTGTATGTATATTACTAAAATAAAGTGAGATTTTATTTTTGAGATTTATGGTATTAAATAAAGTGATTCTATACTACAGTTTTTTAAGTATTTTTTTTTCCTGGAGTAATTATTTCTCCCAAAGAAACCACTAAAGTGACTTATTTTGTTTATTTTTCCTTTTCAAAGGCATATAAATATTGTATTTTTAAAATATTTTTCTTTAATAAATTCACCAACAAACAGGCCTTCTATTTTGTTTTTATTTGTTGAAATGGTATACTATATGGAGAAATAATTAATTAGTGATATAAGGATGAGGACCTAGTCTTGTACAGAGTAGATTCTGTCCAATATATGATGCAATTTAATCCACTTTTTATGAGATCTGTCTAGTAGAATGGAGTTTTAGATACAATAGCTATGATTTTTTGAGAGTATCTCTTTGAGTAGCTTTTTATTAGAGTGCTGGCACTGGTAGTTGTTTTTATGTATATCAATTTTTGACATTTAAGTTGATTTTTTGCATCATATGTGGAAATTATTCGAATGTGTATCATATATTTTGTCTTTTTTACTATAGAATCCTGAGAGATTTGTAATGAGAATATAATACAATCTTAACCATTCAGATAAGCTTTGTTTATATTACAAACTTTTACCTATGAATTCCTTTAATTTTTTTTTGTCATACCTGTTTGTGTTGCTCTTGAGTATGAGTACTTTTTTGCTATCCCAAATCATACCTATGATGAATTGGAGTTTACATAAATGTCCCATATCTTTGCCAAAGAAGAATTTAACTTTTCTGTGATTATTTTGCCCTTTCAGGTGCTTTGGCCAGTTGTTCTTTTGTTATTCAGATTTGCCCTTTATGTGCCATAGTGCCGCATCTTTGTCATGCACCACTCTCTGTTCCCTATTTTTAACTCAAAGGATGTATGGGAACTAGGGCAATGGCATCTGGCAAGTTTGATCCACCTTCTAGTAGCCCAGATAGACCATTGTACTCTGGGCAACGTGGATCCCACTTAACTGCTTCATTAGATAGATCAGGTAGCTTTCGGGAAAGCATGGAAAATTCAGCGCTGTCTTCTCTTCCTAACATGTTAAGAAGCAGTTCTCCAGCAACACGTGGGGAAGTAGAGAACTTCTTCAATTATGTGCATTTTGATCCAAAGTACTTAACACTAGATCATAAGTCTAATCGTCAAGTGGAATATAAGCGACATGTCAATGCTGCTCTTGGAATTTCACCTGATGAATCTCCATCTAGTTCTTCAAAAGGCAAGCTACTGCCATCGCCAGTACCAGAAGACATGAAACGACTCAAGGATATTTTGGGAGCAAGCATAATGAAGGCGAGGTAGTTCTTTGTAGGTTTTGTTACATACATTGTAGTTGGATGTGTGTAATTAAGTTTATAACATTTCATTATATGCTGTATTCAACAGGGATCGTGTGAAAATGTTTAGCGAAGCTTTATCAGTATTTCATGAAGTTTTCCCAACTATAACTTTAAAGAAAAGATCTCGAGCTGAAAGTTTCTCTAATGACCGATCTAATGTCATGTCAAGTGAACGCCCAGTCTTGGGGTCAAGCATGGGTAAGGGTGGTGTTCAAGGTCATCCTGTAACAGGTGGTTTTGAACTTGAGCAGCAAAAGTCAGAAGAACGAACCAAAAATGTTGTTCCAAACAAGCGTACTCGCACTTCTATGGTTGATGTTAGGGTATGTGTCTTAGGTGATTTTCCCTCTTGTTTGCAAGTGTTAACATGCTCAATTTCACTCTTTAATTCTTCCTATAATTGCATATTCATTTTCATACTGCCTGGATATTTAAAATAAATACTGTAGTCACATACAATGTTATATATGTACTAGTTGTATATTTTTTATTTTGCAACATTTGTTCCTAACTGTGATTCACCTTGAAACTGCTTTAGTTTAAATGTGCCTGCTAGAACATTTTTCCAGTGACATTTTTGTGGATATCACTTTATGTCTGGAATTATAAAATTATATATATATATATATATATATATATATA
Organism: Vigna mungo; assembly: GCA_036885675.1. NCBI lineage: Eukaryota > Viridiplantae > Streptophyta > Magnoliopsida > Fabales > Fabaceae > Vigna > Vigna mungo. Next base: position 13,852,261 of record CP144696.1, read on the forward strand.
TATATATATTTATTTATTTATTTGTATACATTATGTGTTCTTCCTGAAGTTTGTAAGTAGGTTTCCAACAGCTTTATGTTTGCTTTTGCCTTCTCATTTTTTTTTTCTGTGAAAGGAGTGAAATATAGTATATTCTACATTTTAGTTTTTAGGTTTTTGTGAGGGAAAACTGTTGTAGGCTCAGATTTGGATATTTGTTCTTTCTTTATATAGAATAACCTTTCAGATCAATATGGCATGCAATAAAACCTTTTGAGCAACGCTAACATGTCTTGATAAATTTCAGATGGATGTGCGGACTAATTCTCTTGTCAGGCCATCAGGCACAGTTGACAGAGACAAGGAAAAGTCACGGATTACCAGCAATGGTGCAGTTCAGAGTGAAGAACGCGCCTTACCTATTGTTGGTGATGGTTGGGAAAAGTCAAAAATGAAGAAGAAACGTTCCTGCATCAAACTAGATGGTTCTCCAAGTACAACATTGACTAAACCTGTTAACACCTTCCAAGAAACTAAACAGGGAATGCAACAAAGACTTGTTACTGATTCTCGGTCAAAATTGAGTAATGATTCTCATTCTTTTAGGTACGAACGTGTTACATATTTTTATTTTTTTATATGTGGGAGAATTGAAGATAATGAAAACATCCTTTAAAAAAAGAGGGAAAATATGAAAGAAATGTTATATCCCAAGAGAGAATCCATATAAAACAATGATGTTGAATCTGTTTAATCAACTACCTGATAACTGTATAAATTGCTCAGTTTCATGAATTCTGGCCTCCTGTTTCCTGCTATATGCTTTAAATGGAGAATGAAAATAAATTATAGACAATAACTGTAATGGAGTTCTCTTCTCCGAGTATTAATAGTGAAATGACTTTTGTCTAAGAAAGACAATACAGTTGTGATGAATTTTATTGATTTAAGGACAATGACTTTAAAATCTCTGATGGATGATAACATGTATGATATAACAGTTTATATTTATATTTATTTCTATAAGCAATTCTAACTGATTATAGTGCTCTAACCAACTTATAAATATAATAATTTCACTATTTTCTTACAGGCCGGGAGTTTCCAATGGAACTGTTGGGGCTGGAAAATCAGATGGTATCTCTCAACAAGCTGGGTTGGGCATACGAGCCTCTACCCCCAGAAACAACCAAGATAACAATTCCCCTGTTAATGATAGGCGAGGTCGCCCTGTTGGTTCAGACAAGGAAAGGGTGAATTTCAGAGCTGTAAACAAGTAAACACAAGCCGTGGATCCTATATCTTCTTTATTTGCTTTCTTGCTTTTAGGAATAATAATTGTCCTTTACAATTTTGTTTCATGTTGCTTTCTCATTGTCTCCTTATTTTCATTTTGTTAGGTGTGGTTGTTCAATTGATTATAGTTCAAATGTCTCTTTGTCTGAGTGATATTTTTTGTCATTGATGATTTATTCAGTATCTATGTTATATGGATGCCCAGGGCAACTGCACGTGATGAGTTTAATTCAGCCAGTCCTACTGCTAGTGCAAAAATGAATACGGCTATTCGGGCTCCACGGTCTGGTTCTGGAGTTGCCCCCAAGTTGTCACCAGTTGTCCACAGAGCAGCTGTTCCTAACGATTGGGAACTCTCTCACTGTGCTACGAAGCCACCTGCTGCTGCTAACAATCGCAAGCGTGTGGCTTCTGCAAGGTCATCTTCCCCACCTGTTGTACCCTGGCAGAGGCCACAAAAGAGCTCTCGCACTGCCAGAAGAACAAATTTCATGTCTATTGTTTCAAATAATGAAGAGGCTCCAGCTTTGGATACTGCATCTGATGTGGCTGGTAATGATCTGGGGTTAGGATTTTCGAGACGCTTGGCTGGCAGTTCTACCCAGCAAATTAAATTAAAAGCTGATCCTTCATCTTCAGCTGCCTTATCTGAAAGTGAAGAGTCAGGGGTGGCTGACACTAAACCAAAAGAAAAGGGTAGGAAGCCAGAAGAGATAGATCAGAAATCTGGGCAAAACGTTCAAAAGGTGTCTAACTTGGTATTACCGACTAGAAAGAATAAGCTTGTTTCTGAAGAACATGGAGATGGTGTTAGGAGGCAAGGGAGGACTGGACGCAGTCTTACTGCCACTAGGTCACTAATGCCAATGACATCTGAGAAGCTTGGGAATATTGGAACTGCAAAGCAACTTAGAAGTGCGAGACTATCTGATAAGAATGAAAGGTTCCATCCTTCTATCTAAGAACTTTGTTTAAGTTGTTTGACAATTTGTTTGGGCAGATGGATTAAAGTCCATGACTTGATGAAATCCTTGCAGCAAGGCAGGTCGTCCACCATCCAGGAAACTTTCTGATCGCAAGGCCTATGCACGTCAAAAGCCTACTATTAATGCAGCCACAGATTTTTTTGGTACTAGTTCATTCTTCTAGAAGAGATTAATGGACTAAATTTTTAACTGCAGTACAAGTATATTGTTATTCACTTTTGGTTTATTTGGTTTAGTTGGGTCAGAAGATGGACATGAAGAGCTGCTGGCTGCTGTAAAGGGTCTTATCAACTCTGGTATGAATCTCATTGAATACTTTTTATATATTTGCAGCCTAAAAATTTCTCCCTCATGGAGTTCTTTTATATTTTCTTGTCACTGCAGCTCATACTTTTTCCAGCCCCTTCTGGAGGCAGATGGAGCCTTTCTTCAGTTTGATAACTGAGGAGGATATTTCTTACTGGAAGCAAAAGGTAATCTTTACTTTCTCAACGGTTACAAATGACAATTTTTTTTGTGAAATTAATTAATCGGTCCCTGGTGACACCTCTTTTGTTGTTACTCCCACATGAAAAACTCTATACTTTGGTCCTTGTATGAAATCAACTGCATGTGGTTCAGTTCTTATTGTTCATTACTGGTGTCAGATTTGGTCCCTATACTTCTCAGTTGACAATGTTTTCTGCTTTAGTTCTTACATGAAGAAATTGAACTCTTCATTACTTGAATTTGTCTTCAAATGAAAAGAAAAAAGTACTATGTTTTATCCCTTACACTAGAGACATTTAGTGAACATTTTTAACAAAATGATCAACATTCAAAATTTAGCAAACATCACTATTGTTGATAAATTGATATTAGATTTGGTTCCTGTGCATGGCAGTTGGCAATGTTTCTGTTTTAGTTTTTCATGAAGAAATTTTACAATTCCTTTGTTCATTTTGGTCTTGTATAAAAACACTATATTTTGGTCCTTACAATAGAAATATTTCGTGAATTTTTTAATATAGTGATGAATATGTGAAGTTTATTCATGGATGGATGAAAACAAAACAAAATTCAGAGTGTACGGACCAAGTTTTTAACTGGAACATTTTCTTCTGTGTTGGATTTGTTGTAATGCTGACTCTTTTAGCCTATAATTTCAGAAAAAAAGTACATTTCAGCAATATATTCAGCAATAATGCCACCTATAGAATACTTATTAATCAGGATACCATACCTGTGTGCTATTGTTGAATACTTGCAGGTTTATTTATTTTGTTAGATCTTTTTATTAGTTCTATTATATGCAATAATGCCACCTATAGAATACATCAGTAATATTACTAAGAAATATCAAATGTCGACTAGATGAAGCATGCAATGTTTCCTTTTGGTATAGATATTTATGTGGTCTCATAGGTATGATATAGAAGATGAAATACAGTGCAGTCATTTACTGTTATAGTTTAATGTGACATTGACACTGATCAGTTCTGTATGCATCCAAAGGTCATTTCATAACTGTCATATTTCATCTTAAAACCAATTGACAACAAGTGAAGTTGTACAATAAAAACATAAAGCCACAATTCAAGAATTAAGGCAGACAATGAAGTCTGACATTGTCATCTTCATATGATAAATTTCATTTTAGAACCAATTGACATTAAGTCTAGTTACTCAACAGATATTAATTTGCACTCTAAGAATTGAGGCACACGATATCGGACTTCCTAACAAAAACTATATTAGCTGGCTTCACTTACTGTTTTGTTCAGGTTAAGCTAAGCCAGAATATGAAAATGCTTGTTGTAGTTGGCTGATTAGGCTCATATCTGAAAACCAGTGGGGATTTTTTTTTTTTTTCAAATTTCTGCATATATAAAATGTTATTTAAATAAATAATTTCATAAACACTTGTAGAAAAAAAGAAGGTAGAACGCATTGAGCTTTTCCATAAGCTAAAATATCAACTTATACATCTTAGCTCTTGGATAAGATAAAAGCTTCTATAAAAGTTAATTTGAAAAAAAATTATTTAAAGCAAAAAAGAAATTTATTTGAAAATTTGACCTGCCTAGAATAGGAATAGATTATTTAAACATTTATTGATACTTTACTTTCCTTCAGATAAATCTTGAATCAAGCACGCCGATGCCAACTCCCATTCCTTCAAATATAGATGGCTGTGAAACCATTGTCAATGGATATGGGTTGACGACCTGTGAAAGAGATTCTGGATCTGATGCTCAATGGAATGCTGGAGTTATTTCAGAACAGTTGCAACTATCTAAGGGAGATCATAATATGATTCCTCTGTGTCATAGGCTTATAGCTGCTTTAATCTCAGAGGAGGAGTGTAGTGGTGGAAGTGAACAATTCAAGTTTGATGCTTTCGATCCTGAATTTGACCCTGACGGACAATCAGAATTGAGTGGTTTGGATTACCACTCGGGAACAAATTTTCAGTTTGCTTGTCATTCTGCTTCTAATGGTTATAGGATTATAGACAAGCCAGAACATGATGTAACTCATAGTGATATCATTGGTATTCCTCCAACTGGGTTGAATTCAAGCTTTGGTAAATCTGTAAATGGTTTTCTCCACGATAAAGCATCAATGTCTAGCTTTACCGGTTCAGAGATGCAATATGATAGTTTGGATATAAATGATAAGATTCTCTTGGAGCTTAAAAGCATTGGAATAGCCCCAGTTCCTGAGGTGAGTCTAAATGCCTAATCCATAAGATTTAAACTATATTGTTCTTTGAATTTTTGCAACCAATAGATATACGTCAAGATGTTTTTGCCTTTGCTGTTGAATCTTTAATATGGTACTCTGGTACTGATTTTAATTTTGTTTTTCAAGCCTGATATGTTGCAAACAGATGACGAGGGAATATTGGAGAATATTACTAAGTTGGAGGAGCTTTACCAAGGGCAGGTACTGATTGATTGATGCAGAAGCCAAGTTGACTTTTTTATTTGTCCTAATCCTTTTTCCCCATAACTATTATTTATGTTGTGGTATTTTGCAACGTTTGATTTTATATATTATATAAGTATATAGATCAGTCATAGAGATGGAAACCTTCAATTTATAGATTATATTCAACATTTGACGCTCTTCATTTTTTAATGGAAGTAATTCATTTTGTTTATTAATTTCTTGTATTTTACAGATTTCAAAGAAGAAAAGCTTGCTAGATGGATTGTTCAGATTTGCCTCAGTGGATAAAGAACTTCAAGAAAAGTAATTGCCCTGCCACTTATAGCCTAATTATTTGCTCATTCTAACTTATTTTGCCTTCATTCTTCTGATTGGAAATATAAACTTCTGTTTAGCAGGGATTTTGAGCAACGTGCTCTAGATAAACTTGTAGTGATGGCTTATGAGAAGTACATGGTAATCTGCTTAACATTCAACACTATTTATGTTTATAATGTGCTTTCAATTTTTGAATCTTAATTCTGCATGCTATTTTAGTTATGCTCCTGTTGAAAAATGTAGTCTCAAGAAATCCTTGGCCTATTACTTTTGCTGAGACGTGGTATATTTTGCCATTCTTGGTCTTTGGTCTTTACCAGTAAAACCAAAATTCATGCTTTACCGAAATGCCTTATTATCTTGTTTGAACTAATTGAATTGTTTTAGAAGAAAGTATCCAGCCTTTCATTTACTTGTCGAGTCAAATCTCAATAAAAGGGCGGTCCATGCACTGGGCTCCAAAGTGTCAGTCATGGAGGTTAAGGAGGATAAGATATGGTGTAATTACTTGCTAGAAAAAAGACTCTGCAACTAAAACCCTTACCATTAATGTTTTGCAAAACTTGCACTCAAAATGCTTTGCTGTTACGATTTTATAATTAGGTAACATGGGTGAGTAAATTGACAAACGGTTGATTTACAGGCTAGTTGGGGCCCTAGTCCATCTGGTGGGAAAAATACGAGCAACAAAATGGCCAAGCAAGCTGCATTGGGATTTGTCAAACGAACATTGGAGCGATGCCATCAATTTGAAGAAACTGGCAAGAGCTGCTTCAGTGATCCTTTATTCAAGGATATGTTCCTTGCTGAATCTTCGAAACCTCATCTTTCTTCCCTTTCTGTTGAAGCAAGAACAGGTAGGTGTTTGTCAAACGAACATTGCAGCGATGCCATCAATTTCATTTAGTGCTTTGATCTGATCTACTCTGTCTTTCTTCTTATTAAACTGTGTTCAGAATCTCTATTTTAGCTTAGAATTTAATAACTTTGGGACTGCATTTAACATCTTTGTCTAATGTGCTATGTCATCAACTCATCTTGTTTATCTTTTTGCACATCTTGACAAACTCTGATTTATTTATTTATTTATTATTTTATTTTTTTAATTTAATTGTTTTACTTTCTGCAGCTTCCATGGGTTCACAACAGAGTCCATCGCAGTTTAGTCAGAATATAGATAATCATGACCTCCATTCATCAGATATGCTTCCTGCTTTAAATCATTCATCTGACCAAACTAGTGGGAAGGAAGATCTCTGGTCAAACAGAGTGAAGAAGAGGGAATTGTCCCTTGATGATGTTGGTGGTACTCCTGGTCTTTCTAGTGCTTCAGGCATTGGAAGTTCTGTAACAAGCAGTGCAAAAGGAAAGAGGAGTGAGAGAGATAGAGATGGAAAGGGGCACAGCCGGGAGGTACTATCCAGAAATGGAACCACAAAAGTTGGTAGGCCAGCATCATCCAGTGCTAAGGGTGATAGAAAATCCAAAACGAAGCCTAAGCAGAAAGCAACTCAGAATTCAGTTTCTGTGAATGGCCTCCTTGGGAAGTTATCAGAACAACCAAAACCAGCATTATCTTCTACTCCAAAGTCTAATGAAATGCCTACAACTAGCAATACAAAGGAAAAGGATGAGTTTGGCTTGGGTGGATTGGATGATCACGAGCCTATTGATTTGTCCAACCTGCAACTACCTGGAATGGATGTACTCGGTGTTGGTGATGACCAAGGTCAGGATCTTGGTTCATGGTTGAATATTGATGATGATGGATTACAAGATCATGATGACTTTATGGGCGGCCTTGAAATTCCAATGGACGATCTCTCGGACTTGAATATGATAGTTTGAAGCTGCCTTTTTTGTATAGTCCTGTTTAGTATACCAATAACAAAAGCAAACAGTACGTTCAAGAAATGACTAGTTACATAGGATGGTCTTATGGCTAATCCCGTCCACAATTAGGTTATATAGATTCTTTGGTAGACTATGCCCTCCAAGTTGTTTTTGAGTGACCTTTCCAGCTGTTTCGGATTTTGCTCGTGTTAAAGTTCATGACTTCCACTGTAAAGATCTTTTTGTTCTAAGGTACAAGTTAGCATTCCTGGTAATTATATCTTAGCCAACACTTCCTGGTTGTAGCTCTTACAAATCAGAGAACAAGACCTCATGTACATACATTTAATATTTCTAATAAAATCAGCTTTTCATTTGCTGAAATTACACCCGGTTGGCCACCCTCATGGTCTCCCTTCTCTCTCCCCGTTTCTTTGGTTTTCTTTTGGAGTTTTGCTTTTGCAGGTACATATTCAATGTGATGTACGAGCGGTCTGCGGCTGTAGCTTCATCCAGGTATCATCCACATTATTGTACGAGATATTCTTGGAAAAACTGATACTGATGCTTATGTGATCAACTGATTGTTGTCTACGTTGCACCAGATAATCCAGTTGCTGTGTTAATTTGGGTAATGGGGGCAGATTCTGGGAATAGCATCGCTCATTCTCTCGTCTCCAATTAAGGTTTGGAAGTGAATAGGGACTAAACATTTTTCCTGATATTATAGTCGTTCTAGTTGATTTTGACTTCTGATATTCTGTAGATGGATGAATTACAACCTTTGTAGATTGAAGGGAGATCTTCTGGAGTATTTCTAATATTCTTCACAGGATTCACCATTGTTACAAATTAACCAATATCCAAGGGAATTTTCTTCCCTGATGAAATTGGACTGCAGTTCCTTGTATGCTGGGAGGTAAGCTTTGAATCCTTGCTGGCCCTCCTAACTTAACAGCTTCCTATTTAAGTTTTGGTTAGTATATTGTTAAAGAGACTATGCTATGTCATTGTAGTAAAATTGCAGTGGCACATCAAACGCTCTAGTAATTTGGTTACACCATCCATTGATTTGTAGCATGTGGCATACATGGACTATCTTCTTTCTTAAGCCTGACTTCCTCTATGTAATTATATATTATATATTGCTGAACCAGGGTTTTCCTTTATATTGGGACTTGATGTCAATTTGGAATTGTGTTTTGAATGCGCAGTTTTAACCCCATAAACAAATCAACAATTTAGGTTTTAATTCTTACATGTCTGTCTGCTTCAAAATTAGGAATACTGCTACCAAAAAAAAAATGTTGGTAGGTTACATTCAACGGAAAAGCTTAGTGAGAATAAAATTCCGTCAAACAAGCTTCGTAAATCGGGATTAATGTAGAACAGACATACACATTGTAGTTGTGAAGTTCGCTTCAATCCTCTACGGATGCCTCCTGATATCTGTAAATTAGCTTTCAGACTATTATGTTGAACAGTGTCTTCTCGTGAATCCAATTGGTCTTCATGGATGTAAAAAAGTAGCTTGAAATTACACATACTGATTATAGATTACATAATCAAAACATAACATTATTGTTCAAAATATATATTACGAAATATTTATATTCACTAATGATTTAATAAACCCTTTTTGCCAAAACATAATTATTTATAATTTCTTAATTTTTTTATACAGTAGTATTATTTTGCTAAAATGTGTTTATTAATACTTTAAAAATGATTTACATGTGAAGGAGTATTTCATTTGGAATTAAAATGTTAACTATAATGAAAAATAACAGGAGTAGGTTTTACAAAGAAACAGAGAAGGTGGAAGCAAAAATAAATTAGACATCTTTTGTTATAAGATCGCCGGAAATAAGCTGTGTATTTTTTTTATCTATAAGTTGTTAAACACTAACAATAATATACTTGAAGAAATGTATTCAACGGACCTTTTATATAGTTGTAATAAATATGAGTGAAGGAATATTTAGACTGTGAATTTAACATAATATTTTCTTATTTGTAGAAGTAATTTATGATAATACAATGTCTAACTTTCTTTGTCCTATTATAATAGTGCCGTATTAGAATAATTTGTTATTTGTTTTTTGAAATTTAAAATTAGTACTTTTCTTTGTTGTAATTAAAAAATGTTTCTTTTGTAGTATTTTTTAATATATATTATTGGTGTGAACTTTTTATGAATTTCAAGAATAATTAATGTTTGGGTAACTTTATCTTCCTTTTTAGGGTTAAAATAGGAGTGGAAGAAGACAAAGGCATATAGAGAGAGAAATGAAAATGAAAATGATATGGTCGGTTGGTCAGCAGCGAAGATGGAGAACACGTGGAGACAAAGGGAAGGTGTTGTGTTGTCTCTCTGTCATGATTTTCTTTCTTTCCAATATAATAATGCAAAGAGAAAGAGAGAATCTCTCATCTCTTCTTTTCATCTCTTCTTTCATCTCATGCTACGCCAATTGCTCATATTTTCATGCATCCCCCTTCAAATTATTTTTACTTTTTTATTCAATCTTTTCTGTACGTAAACATCTTAATCATCCCGCCTCACACAATTTTTATACTTTTTTTTTTCATTTTTTATTAAAAATATACGATGAAATTACAACTATTTTATCATGAATTTTTTTAATAAGAACTTTTTTCTGAACATAATACCTTATTTAAATATAATATAATTAAGAAAATATGTCTAGTTTTATGTAGATTAGAAAATAAATACTTTTCACACAATATTTAAATATTTTAAATGTGAAATATTATTTATACTTTTTATATAAATATTGTTAACATTATTAACATGATTTTTTATTTGTTGTTCTCTATGATTCACTTTTATTAGCAATTTAGTTTTAATGTGTACCTTACCACCTTATTTAGGAGATGAATAATAAAAATGTTAAATATTATCATACATTAAAATATGCAGAAGAAAGTATACTATTGTCCAGTTAAAGATGGTTTAACAATAATCTAATCTTTTCTCCAAAGCAATTAATACCGACTTAATGAAAAGAAAAATACGGAACTTGTTATCATAGAAAAGAAAAATACCCCAAAATGAGTTACCATTTATTTCACTATAATAAAATCTCATAAATTTACCGGTGGACTATGATTAGTAAAGTAATTGTTGATAATTCTATCATCGAAGGAAAAGATTGATAGGTAAGCATTGACAACTACAAATTTGTCGATAACATTCATTAATGAATTGCGTGATTGAATATTTTTCTTTCTTTTTTTCATCTTTTTTTTTATCTCTTATCATTATAACCTTGTGCCACGACCTACGGGCCGGGGGACAGTCTCAGGTAGATAGTTTCTATGGGGCGTAGGTCTCCCCAAAAGTAACGGAGGCGTTCAAAGGTTTCCTCGAGCCAGACGAAGATTGGTCCTCGAATGCAAAGGCAGAAGGGAGTTTGACTGCAAAACCCACCCGTCGAGCGGGGACGAAAGTCGGTCTTAGTGATCTGATGGTGCCAAGTGGAAGGGTCGTTGCTCAACGGATAAAAGTTACTCTAGAAATAATAGACCGATCTTCCCAAGAGCTCACATCGACTGGAAGGTTTGACATCTCGATGTCGGCTCTTCGCCATCGTGTCACCATTATCACCTCTAAGTCATCCTCGTTCTTTGATTCATTCTCTTATTTGTTTTTCTTTTTCATCTTCTTTTTCCTTAACCTCCTACTCCTGTTTTTTTTCTTAATCATATTCTCTTAATATACAAAAAAAAAACTCTATCAGATTGAACGAAAAAATATTGCTTAAATTACTAATGAAATTATAATTAACTAATTAATGATGTTGACGACTTTTGCTGTTGTGACACCCGGACACTGACGAGGATGGAGAATGATCGCCGGTACAAGAAGCACAAACAAAGAGCGGCTCCTGGCAAACTTCCAATGGAAGGGACATATGAAAGAATCGAACATACACAGAATAAGAGAGATCTAGAGGCTGTATATGTATGAGACTATACGGTTAAATGATAACTTAAAAGAATTGATTTAGCTACTCATATCAACAAATGCATTTGTTTTTCGGTAGTCTAACCCATAAAAACTTCATGGTTAAACATGTTTAGCCTAAAGTAATTTAGGGATGAATGACCTTCTTAGAAGTTGATAAATTATCAACAAACGACATGTGAATTTCCATGAACTCCTAAAACTTTAGTAGAAGTTGATCAACATAGAATAAAAAACCATCTCTAAAGTCTCAACCTAACTCTCAAGAAGAAGAGTCTCATAACTCTCAAACATAGCAAAGTCCACAAGCTCCATGAGTTATCATTTTTTTTTTTTTTTAGTATATTTTCTAATAATTTATAATTATCAAGACGGTTCAATAACCCGATATACAATATTAGACAATGAAATTGTTGACGACAGTTATGGACAATGTTAATATCCATTTGATAACAAAATTATTAAAAGTGACCGAAGGAAGTGTATACTAATAAAAACAAATTATAGAAATTCACTAATAAGTGCTAACACCTATATTTTTCAACATCAAAAATAATAATTTCACTTATGTAATTTTATAACGTGTTGAACTTAAACAAGGTAATATGTGAACGAAAACTAAAAAGAATATTAATGCAGATTTGATTGGGAAGATAAACATGTATCATAATTACTAACTAAAAAAACATTAACTAGGGAATAAAAAATAACTTCAAATACTTTAAATGCTACAAACATTCTTTTAGTTAGCAATCAAACAGTATTCAGATTTCAAAAAGTAAACAAAACGCTCTTAGAAACAAAAAATCTAACGTATATATTTTATTATACATACCATCTTTAAAAGAATAAGCTAATAATGTGAAAAAAAAAAGTTTTTAATTACATCAGACACTCTTTTCAGTTTTTATTCTCTTAAAAAAATAAAATTATAAAACTGGAAATAATATTAATTTATTTAAAAGTAATTATATGAGAAAAAGATTTAAATAGATTTTCTTCCTAACATTTTCACTTGAGCAGGTATGTAAAGAAAATAGAAACAGCGAAAAAAATAAAAATAATAAGAGAAATTGATTTATTTTGGTGTTATTATGTTAGAAGTACATCTCCCTTTGAAGTAGGGTTCTCGATTGTGACGCCCACGTGGCTTCCTCGTACTGGGCTTCTTCTTTCCGTGCGAATTAAAATAGGAAAAATAATGTTGTGGTTGGTTCAACGTTTCATCTTTTATGATTAACCTTAACATTAACATTAACATAAGATAGTATAAAAAGACAGCACATTCAGAAAAGATAGTAAAGTCCATAATGGATGAGAGAGACTGAGATTAGAATGACTTCCACGTCTTAATCTCCTATTGGTCGATTCAACTTCCTTTCCTTGGGAAACGATGTAATAAAACTCAAACCCTAATTTAATATTATTTTTTACGAAAAAGAAAGGGCTATGTGTCGATCCTCCACGACAAGAAATGGAAAGCCTGCCAATAATACATTTACTTTTTGTTTCTAAAATAAATAAATAAAAGAAAAACATAGTCATCATCTGTTGCGTAATAATTTATTTTTCAAAAGCTGAAACTCCTTTCTCTCTCTCCGTTTTATTTGTCAGAAATGAAAACTCATGAATCAATTACTGTGTTACCACTGCATATAGTTTGTTAAGGTTTCTGTGCCTTTTCTCACTTTTCGTCACTGTTTGTCAAGGTAATTTAACTCAGGATTCAGGTTACTGAATTAATGTTATGTCCTTTTTGTTATCTGTAGAGATTGATTAAACTGATTAGAAATGGAATCTAGGCCTAGTTTGAGCATAGATGGTGAAGGCACTGAGTGAGTTTGAGTTGACATCATGGAAAGTTTTTGGCTTTGGTTTGATATGATTATTCATTTTGAGCGGTGGGTGGTGAAGGCTTATTGTAGTTAACACATGAAAGGAACAGGAGAGGTGAAACCAGGGAAAGGAAATTTCAGTGGCCGGGGTGACTTGCCTCAGATCTAGGAAACTTCTATTATTTCTTTGCTATTTTTTCGCTTTCAGTGACCCCATTTCCCTTGTCTCTCTTTGCTGGAGATAGACAAGCCATTGACGTTGTCAATTATTTGCTGCTGGTTTCTTAAACAATCTGTTGTCTGGTTTTCCAGGGTTCATACAGAGGAAGGAATAGAAGTTTTTGGGTCATCAATTGTGTCATCCTGGCCTATAAAATCTAAAACAGGTGAATTCAGAAAGGATCTTGTGGATTTTTATTTTTTATTTTTTATTTTTGATGCCCTAAGAGAATAATAAAACCTCAGGATTGAATTTTGTTACGCTGTATTATTTGACTGATTTCTTAAGAGGTTGGTTCTGAACCTCGTAAATTTCTTGAGGTAGGAGCCTTATTGGTGTTTTGATGCCGATTGGAATTATATAATAGAAAGGAGGCTTGAGGGAAAAGGGTGGAAAAAGTGGTTAAAGGGATAGCAACTTGTTGGACACTGAAGGATAAGAAGACTATTGCTCCAAGGCAAAGTTAATGGAGGAAATATCTTCGAGTGTTGCAGTACCTTTTACACTTGGTGTTGGAAATTTGATTCAAAAAGAGTCTGCAGTAACAACTCACATGGAGATAACTGGGCTGAAGCTTATGGCCAATACAGCAGCGGCTGCTTTGATGTTAAATCCTGCAGTAGAGTGTTGTCAGTCATATTCTGTTGGAAGTGAAAGCCATGCAGATGTAAGTCTGCAGCACCAGATCATGGTATCTGCGGAGGTAAAGGAGAATCAAGTTGGGGATGCCCTTGTCTCAGAAATGGTTATTGAATGTGAGAGTAATTGGGTTTTGAATGAAACTCATCATAAGGCTATAAAGGAAGATGAACTAATGTTAGCTGTGGATTTTCACTGTCTTCATAGTTCAAGCTCTCAGTCTGTGGCTAATGGCCAAAGTGATCCTTGTAGGGAGGAAGCTGTGCCGTTGAAGACTAGTTATTCTGAAATAGAATCTCCAATCATCATGAATGTCGATGATGATGTTCATGGCAAGTCTGGAGTAAACGAACCGTGTCCATCGATGAAGTCAGTGCAGAACACAGTTTCTGTTGCAATGGATATTACTAGTGAGGATCAAAGTGGATCAGATGAGTCTGATCCTAAATCCTCTGCGGTGCTTCTTGACCAGTTGTCTGGGGAGAATAAAGCATGGAGAACGGGCAACAAAAATGCTTTGGAATTGAATAGTGGCCCTCTGTGGGGTTATTCATCAATTTGTGGAATGAGACCGGAGATGGAAGATGTTATTTCTGTTCAGCCTCAACTTTTTCAAGTTCCTTCCCAGATGCTGATGAATGACCACGTAAATGAGAACGAAAAACAGACACTGGCCCACTTTTTCGCCGTCTATGATGGACATGGGGGCCTTCAGGTATGCCTTTAAAACACTGTCAAATTATACGAATTGTATAGTTGAAATTAATGTTTGACTGATGAGGTGTTGTTTTGATAGGTTGCTAACTACTGCCAGGAACGTCTTCATTCAGTATTGATTGAGGAGATAGAGGCTGCACAATCAAGTTTGGCTGAAACAAATGGGAGAGATGATTGGCAGGACCATTGGAAGAAAGCATTCATCAATTGTTTTCAGAGAGTAGATGATGAGGTTGGAGGAACTGGTGCAAGTAATAATGGAAACAACAGTGGTGGATCTGAGTCTAGTATTGAACCTGTTGCTGCTGAGACTGCTGGTTCCACTGCAGTTGTCGCTATTTTAAGTCAAACCCTCATAATAGTTGCAAATTGTGGAGATTCAAGAACTGTCTTGTACCGTGGAAAAGAGGCCATGCCACTGTCTTCTGACCACAAAGTGAGGCATTTCAATATAGTTTCATAGTACTTTTGGTGAATTTATAGTAGAAGCAGAAGTTGCCGGATAGATGTAACTTAAGTTCCTATTTTGCAGCCAAATAGAGAGGACGAGCGAGCAAGGATAGAAGCTGCAGGAGGAAGAGTCATACATTGGAAAGGATATCGAGTTCTTGGTGTCTTGGCAATGTCAAGGTCCATAGGTATGTATCTTCTCTACAACATGATTGGTTTTCTTGCAACTTTATATCATGCAGTTGCATGTAAGGAGAGGTCAAATGCTTCAGCCACTATATTTTCAGTCATGCATCTCTTCTAGATATTATTATCACGAGTTTCTCTCAAGTTGAATGCGAGGACAAACACTGTTTATTCATGTCGTTGATGTACAAGTTTCTAAGTAACTTGTTTTTGCTGCAAGTGTTTTTTTTTTTTTATTGGTAGTCTCTTGTTTCTTCTTAATTGTCAGTTTTTTGATAAAAAGTTGTTTATTTTTATTTTTTATTTAAAAAATTTTAAGTAATTTTTTTTTTCAATTATACTCTTGATTTAATCAATATGAAGAGAAAAGTATTAGTTATGATAACATAAAGAGAAAACTAAAGGAATAATAGGTAATGCACATAAAATTGCATTAAAAATAGAAAATTATTCCCTTGATTTTGGTGAAAAAACATTAAAGGGAGAAATTATCTGAAGCAACCATTATGACTATCAATTTTTACATCACAAGTAACTCGGATTTTCAAACACGATAAATTGAACCATGTAATAATTTTTCGTGTCTGAAGACATTAAAATGTTAATAATTGGAACAGAAAGTGGGTTTAGTAAGGTTCCTTCAACTTCATTTCAGTGTTAAACTATTTTGCTGCATAAATTTTTTGTAGACTAATTTTTGTTGGTACTCAACAACAGGTGATAGATACCTTAAGCCATGGATAATTCCAGAACCTGAAGTGAATATTGTGCGTAGAGAGAAAAATGACGAATGTCTTATTCTAGCAAGTGATGGTTTGTGGGATGTAATGACAAATGAAGAAGCCTGCGAGGTTGCTAGGAAGAGAATCCTTCTTTGGCACAAAAAGTTTGGTGAAAACGGAGCAGCAGAACATAGCGAAGGAGCTGATCCTGCTGCTCAATCTGCTGCAGAGTATCTAACAAAGCTTGCCATCCACAGGGGAAGCCAAGATAACATCTCTGTAATTGTCATAGACTTAAAGGCTCAAAGAAGAATTAAGAGAAAGCCTTAAAGTGACGTGTTTCACTTCCGGAACATCTTCATTTTAAGCTATTTATTTATTGTATTTTAGAGTCATTGGCACATTTTAGCCCCTCAGTTTTTCACCAGGGCTAAGTTATATATGCTAAGATTCGCATTGTACAAGGGTACATTCAGCTTGGATGAGATATCACTCAGTCTCTGTGGGAACTTTCCAAGCGTAACAGTTTTTTTTTTCTCTTTCAAAAATTTATGAATCAACATTTTGTGTTAGTTAATCAATTGATCAGAAAATAGTTTATCACATACGCACCTTGGAGCAACTCGTAAATTTCATTGTTAGTAATTTGCACGCAATAAACACTCGAACATCAATCAGACAATTTGACAAGACTAAACCAAATACAAAGTCTCAAATATAGCTTGAGAAACTGTTCAGCTAGCGTGACTCGGATTTGAGGTTCATTTGGGACTGCCTGACAGCTTTCCATCTCATACAAGTTTGTACATCAGATCATATTATCAGCGCAACTCAGACAAATCCCAGTGATACATTTTAAACATTTTGCTGCAATTTCTTGACCCTTGCATCTGAGTTTCTCAACAAATTCTTGAACTCAATCACTCAACAACTAAGTACAGAATAATCTTTGACGTAACTCTAGGAGCTGGTTCTTCAACTCATCTACAATCGCTCCTCATATTTTCAAGCAGTGCTCTATAACAGAAAAAAAATCTTCGGTTACAAACTACTTCCACCGTTTAGAAATACTAAACATCCAGAAATATTAGTGTCTGAACCGTTTAGAAATACTAGACATCCAGAAATATTAGTGTCTGAAACTTGAAATTGTATGAAAGCACATCCTACCATCGTAATTTAGGAAACAACATCAGAATTTAAAGAACCATAAGCAACCTAGGACAAGCTTTCATAACAAATGATCTTGTCAACTTTAAAAAAATTACCTTCAAAGCATTGTCATAGGAAACAAATTCCTCAATACAGAAGACAAACTACTTCTGCCTACGACAAATTAATACATTATCATTTAAGAACACCTGATATATTCGTAAATAAAGAACAAAAGAATAACCTTTTACTCCAATTTATAAATGATAATACAGTCCAAGATTGGAGCATACAAACCTTCATAAGGTAGCAAGAGGAGATCCTGCATTGGAGAAGTAAGATGAAAGATTCACCTCCAAGTCATCATACAAGCTGACAAAAGGATGTCCCTGAAGTTTCAATCAGATAGATAACATTAGAAAGACAATATTCTACATGGTATGTGTACATAAGCAAGATTTACACATACCATTAATTCCTGAGCTGACAGTCGATTCTTTGGGTCTTTCTGTAGACTAAACATTGTGAAGAATGCAAAAGGAAGATCAGCAGACAAATAAAGTCACATAGTAAAATAGAATTTCTGGAAAAAAGCCTAGAGAATAATGATGGAAATGCTAACTTTTACATGTTTAAACCCGTTTGTTAAATGAAATTAAGAAGATACCCTAGAAAAAATTTAATTAAAACAATGGCTGATAGGTATGACAAGTGCATTAAATTTCAGCAGAATGAAAGCTCACATAAAAGGCACATAGTATAATAGAATTTCTGGCAAAAAAAAGCAAATAAGGATGGAAATGCTAACTTTTATATGTATAAAAATGTCTGTTCAATGAAATTAAGAAAGATACCCTAAAGACATTTAATTAAAATAATGGTTGATAGGTATGGCAAGTGCATTACATTTCTGCAAAAATGAAAACCCCTCAAGCATCTTGTTGGGTTTTAACGTATAAGAGACAAAAGAATAAAAGGGAAACTGATATATTTTATTGAGCATAAGCATAAATATTTATACTACATAATTTGTAACTGACTTTTAAAAAATATATACTAAACTAATTAATTTAAATAATGCCTAAAATTCTCCTAAGAAATAGAATATGAATATTTTTATTTAACAGTTTTGACTCTTTCAACCAAATGTTGTTTGAGTCACAAAATTCCAATACTTCTCCTTGACTCAAAGTCACCATACTTTAAGTTTTTTCATCCTTGACCGTATCATCTAAAGTTCATCCACTTTTAAAATTCTCGATCACTTATGGTTTCTTTATCTTTTCAAGAATTGCGTCTAAGTCTGAGTTGTCAGTGTCTTTCAGCTTTTCGGTATTGCATTGTTGCTCCTCATTTTCAGCTTTTGCTTCGGGAAGAATTGTCTTAGGATGCTTTTCTTCCTCCAATTTTTCTGGTTTAATTTGACTTTCACCAACGTTAACACCCACTAGCTTTACTTTCTTGCCATTCAGAAATAGTATTCTTTTAGGTCCTCCGACATCCTGCAGCTTGTTTGTTGCTCTCCATTTGTCTTTTGGAAAATGACCTCGTTTGTTTTCCATATAGCAAAGTTGCACATACAGATGATTTGTCTTCCAATTCAGGCAACCCTTGTACCTGTATTTTATCTTCAACCTTGTGCAGAGCAAACTGCTCTTCATCAATCAAATTCAAAGCAAAGCTCTTGCCTTTCATTTGAACTCTGAATAATTCTTTATTATCTGAATCTTTAATCATGCAGATTTTGTCTTCAAATAAAACTTTATAGCCTTTCTCTAGAAGTTGGCCAACACTCAACAAGTTTTGGTCAATTTCAGGAACATATAAAACATCAGTAATTAATTTCAAACCAGTGCAACCTTTGATCGCGATGGTTCCTTTACCCTTCACTGCTATTTTTGCCCTGTTTCCAATTTTGACATTTGTGTTGTAGGTTGCATCAAGATCTTTGAATAATTCTTTATCATAAGTCATGTGGTTCGTGCAACCACTATCAATTAGCCAACTTTTTGTTGATCTTGCATTAGTAAAGCAAGAAACAACAAAAAATGTCTTCTTCACCGTCTTCAACCACAGCTTGTACATTCTCTTGTTTTTCTGATGACTTGCATATTTTCTCCACATGCCCTAATTGTCCACATTCATGGCATTTCACATCTGGCCTCCACCAACATTTTGTATGTGGATGATTATTTTTCTTACAAAAAGGACATGATGGAAAAACATGAGAGGATTTGTTATTATTTTTGTGGTTGAAACTTCTTGACCTTTTTTTTAGAAATTTAGCTGCCAAAGCCCCTCCAATATGACCTTCTTCTCTCATGAGTCTTCTTTGTTCTGGAGCCTGAAGTGCTGCCAAAAGTTCTGCCAAGGTAACAATAGAAAGATCTTTTGAGTTCTCCAAGGAAGTCAATGTGGCTTCATATCTTTCTAGAATTGTTACAAGTATTTTTTGAACAATTCGAGAATCAAGAATCTCAGTGCCTAGAAGACATATTTTGTTTGCAATGCTAAGAAGCTTGTCCGTATAATCTTTGATTGTCTCTGAATCTTTCATCCTCTGCATCTCAAGTTCTTGAACCAGATTAAAGCTTGCATTCCTTTGACTCTTTCATTGCCTTCATATTCTTCCTTCAAAAACTTCCAGATTTCATGTGCAGTTTTCAACGTCATTATTCTGTTGAAAATAACTGGAGATACAGCTGTAAACAAAATTGATTTGGCTTTGGACTTTCGAAGCTTGCTTTCTTTGTGATTTTTCATTTGAGCAATCGTAGGATTATCTGGCAAGGGAGCCACTTCGTAGTCTTGTTCTACCGCTTCCCATACATCGATAGCATATAGATATGCTTCCATTTTGACCGCCCACATTTGATAGTTTTGTCCATCAAATACAGGTATAGAATCCGTAGTAAATGAGGTTTGAGATTCCATTTTATGTGTGGTGGCGATTTTGTGGTTGTAGGTGTTTATGGGTTATATCACAGATCTCGTAAGATCTTTTTTGCTCTGATACCAATTGTTGGGTTTTAACGTATAAGAGGCAAAAGAATAAAAGGGAAACTGATATATTTTATTGAGCATAAGCATAAATATTTATACTACATAATTTGTAACTGACTTTTAAAAAATATATACTAAACTAATTAATTTAAATAATGCCTAAAATTCTCCTAAGAAATAGAATATGAATATTTTTATTTAGCAGCTCTGACTCTTTCAACCAAATGTTGTTTGAGTCACAAAATTCCAATACATCCACACTTACGTGTGGATGACCTTTAAGAAATTGCTACAGTTACGTTAGCTTTCTCTTTGTGTGTGGTTGTGTTTCATTTTCTTATGATGGATTAAGATTCTTTTCTGCACACAAGTAGTATCACACGTTAAACTTACCATGCTGAGATAAATGAGCAGAATTCTGCAGAAAATTGTCCAGACGGAGGAATAGGAGGAGGTTTATCAACAATGGTTTCAATAAGCTCGAAAATGCTTTCCCAAATTTCACTTTGATCTTCTGGTGTATATGGAAACCGCCCCAAAGCACACTCTAGCAATATTAGTCCCAAACTCCATATATCACTTTTGTAGTTGTAGCCTCGCTGGCTTCCATTGATTCTCTCCGGCTGTAAAATTGGCAGTGAATGTCACATTCTAGGAAACACTAGCATATTCTGGTGGTAAATTAATAAATATAGTTGCACCTATTACTCACAGACATATAGTTGTAAGTTCCAATGAAGGTATTTGCTTGACCAGATGTACTTTCCATAATTGCACTCACACCGAAGTCAGTAATCTTTACTTCTCCTATATGATTTATTAACAAATTAGAAGGTTTCAAGTCTCTGTGGATAATATGCTTTTCATGGTGAAGGTAAACTAAACCCTTCAGCACCTACATCATTAAAAGAGAAAGAGATCAGATCTTGTTTGGGATTCATTGAATAGAATTATGGGTACAAGACTGAAGGTAAATTGCTTACTTCTTACCTGCTTACAGATGGCAGCAAGAAAAGGCTCTGGAATTGTTTTAACTTTCCTCAGTAGATCAGCTAAGGAACCCCCATCCATGTACTCTAGGATGATTGATATGACACCGTTTTCATAAAATGATTGATAGCAGACAACAACATAAGGACACTGTGCCTGTTGATTAATTTTCAACTCTTGTGCAATCTGCTTTCTCATAGACTCCTCAATATTCATTTGAATTACCTGAATTGTGAACGATGCATACATAAGTGATAAATATTAAGCTTGTTTATATAAACAAAAAGAAAGTTATTTGTTTGTTTGTATCAAAATAAAATATAAACACAGAGAGTAAAAATGTTGTATAACTATCCGATTGCAACAGAAAAGACTGAGACATTAAAGAAAAGCCCACTGTACAGAGGACCAGCTCCCTCCCAGAGTCACCCATATTGTTACAACTGATTCAGCATCTCCTTCCCCTAATTCCTGCATGCCACCTCCAATAAGTTATGCCCTCTTTTCCACTCATTTACTCCAAGACCCATGTAACCTTCCAGCCAAATATTAATTTTCGCGTGACCCTCCTTGCTCCCCTTTTCTCTTCTTTTATATACGTGCAAGTTAGGTATATTAATAAGCCTGTCATAGTTCAACTACAAAAACTAGTTTGAAAAATAAGAAAGATGGAAATTAAAAATTGCTGGAAGGAGGGGACCAGTATGGGACATGTTACCCCATCATTGCTGCTCTATTTTCAAAAACTAAAAAGAAAAATAAAAGGAAAGGAATTTAGACCTTGGACCAGATGTTAAACACAAGATTAATTGTTTTTTGTTCTATGATCGATTAATATATGCAAGTTCCTAGGGATGAGAACCTCCTTAAATCAGAGAAGGGGAGAAGGGAAGTTTAGACGTTGAAAACAATTCTGAGGTGCAAAGTTGGGTTAACAAAAAAATGATGTTCTGAAAGGGCATTAGAGAAGGGGATTTGGAATATTGATCAGTTAGTCAGAGGGGCTAAGTAAATACAAATAGGGAAGGAGGTACAATAGCAGGATTCAGGAATGAGTTGTCATTTGTAAATAGAGCAATAGCTCTTTGTGAATGGGAAAACCCTTGGAGGGAACCTATTAAAGAAAAAATTTCTTTCCTTTCCCACTCCTATTCTTGGTTTGTATCGTGTTATCACATAACAAAGAAAGCACCAGCAAACTACTACAAATGAAATTAATGATTAAGCACTGATTGAAAGAAAGAACATTCAGAAACTTACAGATAATGTGCCTTTCAGTGACACTGAAATTGCATACAGAAAACAAGTTTTCAAAATCCTTGCTCAAAGAAATGGATGTAAAGAAGAGGGGAAGGGCATTATCAAAAAGTACTTAAATGGGTAGGCAGTGCCAATACAAGGATAAATCAACTGGAAATAAGAGAACAGACTACCCAAATTCAAAGCATCGTATGCAACATGCAGCAAGTGTACCTTCAATGCAAAAAACTGACTCGTCCATTTATGTTGTACCAATTGGACTACCCCTCCATTTCCCTTTCCAACAACTTTGATAACATCTACATCTGCCAAAGTTAGCTGGTCGTCTGTAGGCTTGATTGGAGGTGGCTGAAAACATATCACGAATTTTAGAACCGTATACAATAAATTGTCAGAAATTCAACCAGCACGTGTATTGTGTATTTTGACAGGGTAAAAAAAGCAGGAAGTTCAACATTCGAGCCTCCATGTGCTGCTCATTTTATACCTTAAACCACTGGTTGGAATGCACAGATATAGATATTAGAAGTTTACTAGGGACAAATTTAAACATGGTCACTTATAAAAGCACGGGTCCACGTTTAATGTTACCGTGTATAACGTATCCACTATTAAATCATTTTTTTTTCTATAAATTGTTTGCATTCCAATATAATTATTCAGATTTATGTTTTTCTATCATGATTGACAATGTAGGAAGGAAGAAGAGGACCCAACATTAACTCAGAATGCAAACAATTTTGTGCAACAAACTTCGTTTTACAAAGAAATGAATAGAAAGAATCGATTCGTTTAGTGGCTCGTGAATTGGAAGATTAGTTTCACTTGATAAGCGTGCAACTTGTTCTCCATTTGATTAAAGATACTACAAAAATAAGATAAGAGATGCATAACATCGTTAACAAATCTTGTTCACTTTGAAAACAGTAGCAAAGGATAGCCCCATCACCGCTAATACCACCGCCGCCCCCAACATATACAAGAAAATAAAGGCCAGGGAAAACAGCAAATAATCCGCTTCGCAATTTTTTTACTCATTTCAAAACATACAATACTCCACTTGGGTTCGAAACCTGAGAACAATGAATCCACGGAAAATTCAGGAATCCCTTATTACAAGGCATTTCATCAGATCCAAAAGATCAAATTCATGAAAAGAAACAGTTGAGCAAGAGGAGTGCATATATACTGAAACAAACAAAAAAACATTCTGCAAAGGCAATAATGCACAAAAACATATATTCTTTAAGAAACAACTAAGAAATCGGGTGGACATTTACCGAAACAAACAAATAAACAATCTGCAAACGCAAGAATGAACAAAAAGATATATTATTTAAGACAAGAAGGACATTTGCTGAAACAAACAAATAAACAAACTGCAAAGGCAAAAGAATGCAAAGAAAGATGTTTCCTTTAGTAGAAGAAAAAGGTGAGAGAAATATGTTACAGCTTCGACATCACTCTGAGAGACAATTCGAACTCCATCCCTGTTGACAAGCAGATCACCATCCTTAAAAGTCCCACTTTCAGTCCTGCAACACCCCCACATGCCATCAATTCCATTTGGTCAAAACCCAAGCATAATTAACCAATCACATTCACAATCACGCACAGAGCAGAGAGAGAGAGAGAGAGAGAGAGAGAGAGACTCACAGGAACTTGGCAAAATTGGATTGATCAGAAACAGGAACGGAGAGTTTGAGACCAAGCCCCAGGTTTCCTTTCTTCATGATTCTGGGACTCTGATGGGGTTCACTTCACAAAGTCTGACACAGTCTCACTAGGTTTTCAAAGAAAAGAAAAAAAATTTCTAGTTAGACTCTCTCTCTCTTTCGTCTCTATGATTTGGGTATATAAAATCAAGACATAGTACACAGTATATATGTACTATTGGTGGCAGTATTTTAAAAGTTAAAAATACACTGAAAATTATAAATTTTGTGATTGGTTGACAAAGAGAGCAGTCACCATTGACGAACTGAGAATTGAAGAAAGAAGCGATTTTGAAGATGAGCTGCTGTTGACTTTTCACACTTTCTGCCTTATTTAATCTTCTTCAAAACAATTACCAATATTTCTTTTATGGCTTTTCTTACCCAGTTTCAAAACATTTCTTCACTAAAACTGCTAAAAGAATTATAATATATATTATATAAATTATTAATTTTTTGTTTAGGGTTTTTATTCTCTTTTAGGCTAAATTTAAACACTAAACTTATTTTAATAAAAGTTTGAGGGATTTTAACTATGACATCAATAGTTATTAAAACAATTTTCCTTTTTCTAATGATAAAATGATAATTTATTTTATATAGAAGAATTTTTAAAAAATTAAATAATTTTGATGTTATTCTATCGTTTTTTAACTATTTTTTTATTTAAATATTGTTAAAAATTAAATATAATTAAATGTAAAAAATTTAATTAATAGAAAAAATAACAAAAATAAATATATCAAGTAATAAAATATTAAATATCTAAAAATTTCAAAAAATATATTAAAAAAGATTCTAAGTATAAAAGACAAAAGAAATATTTTTATCATTAAAAAAACCTGTTATATGAATTTATATTATTTTAGTGAAATCAAAGATAGTTAATTTTAATTAGTAAAGTTAACTGCTTCATATTTCAACTTAATATAATAGAATATATGATTATTAATTATACTTTAAAGGGACTGAAAATCAATTTTAATAGAATAACTATATTTATACCTTTTATTTGTTTGATTATTCCACTCATTTAAAAAATAAACAGATTTCTAATCTTTTTGTATAAAAACTTGTATATGTAACCTAAATGAGAACTTTTAATAAAAAAGAATACCAAACTATAATAATTATATGTTTATTAATTTTTTCAATATTCTTTGTGACATATAGGTCCATTTAAAAGAATACAAAAACTATTGATCCCTTGATATTTGTTGAGTTGTATATAAAAGCCCAAATATCCTTATAAAAAATGTGGATAATTTTTTCTGACCTCAACTTTGTTTTCTATTGTGTATTAAGATAATGTTATTAAAATTAATATATTATTCATTTTGAATTTTAGATTTTTGCTATAATTTTATCCTTATAAAATATTTTAAAAAATTATATATACTTATTTAAATTGCCTCAACTATACATGTTTTTTATATTATTTTAATATAACAAACTAGACTAGTGTTTAGTTGGTTGGCAAGTAAAAAATTATTTTTGTTTATGTATAATCTAGACAGATAAACTTAATGAAGATGCATTGTTAACATTAACTATTTACTATGTTAATCAATTAAACAATATGTTAAATGATAGTTTTGCTAACGATGATATGCAATTGTGTTTTGAATATATTTATGGTCAGTAATTGCCAATATTATAATTATTTATATTTCTTAGAAAAAAGTTAAATACTTGTTTTATATTTTTATTTAATTCAATATTCCTAAATTGATTTAAAAAGTTTTAAGACGTCATTATTGAAGAAATGGTGACGTATATTGGTGATGGGGTTGGTCTTTTTAGTAGGTTATCATTTAATATCAACATAAAGTTGTCCATTCAACATGTTACATTTAAGACTGAATCAGCTGAGGAAAGTTGAATTTCATTTATTTATTTATTTTCTGCATTAATTTCAGAACAAATTCCAACCATACCTTTCCTTCAATCTTCTTCTCAACCTTCTATTAATCACATGTGTTAACAACCAATTATTATCTATATTCTCTTCTGGCTTAATTAAATTATTATAGTTCATGTTTTCAATTTTTATTAAATTATTTTTCTATTTAATTTTTTTTACTTTTAATTGAATTTATGCTTTTTAAATTTTTCTTTAATTAGTTAAACATGGTGATTATATTGTTTTGTCATCTCTTTTTTTTTATAATTTTTTTCCAGTAACATAAAATAATAGAAATTACTTATAATTTACATTAACAACGATATTATTTAAAATCTCATATTTTATAAAAGCAATAAAAAATGAAAAATAAATAAATAACAGTGTATTGAAAAATATAAAAAATTAATGTCCAGTAAAAAAGTAATGATAGAAGCTCAATTAAAAATATATAAAATTATTAGAAATTTAAATTTAATAAAAATTTACAAAAAAATAAAATTAAAAAATAAATTAACTGTGTTGATTTTTTAATATTCTAACATTATCTGTAAAACACTTCTCTTATAAAACAAATAACGCGGTAACCATTAGTCAAATGTTAATGAGAGTCAGAGTATTTTTATAAAAACATAAAAAGAAGTGCGAATTTTTTCTGTTTATAAAAATAAAAAATCATTTATTGTTGAAGTAAATAATATTGAAAAATGGGATTTCTTTTGTCAAAGTTTGTGACTACCCAGTGACTCAATAATTAAAAAAGAGAGAGGAAATCTGAAAATAGATGAAAGAAAGGAAAAGGTAGCAAGGAAGGCACAGAGAAAAACTATGGTTGGAAATTTATTTGAAAAGGAAGGATGAATATTATATAATGTGTTGAAAGACTTTATGTTCAAATTCAATCATTTATCATTCATCTCCATGCCTGGAATGGTCCTACTGCCAATAATCAATGCATAAACCATTACATTTTTTTAGTAAATAGGTCTATCATTAGGTCAATCTTACATATTTTGACTTTAAAATATGTTTTCGTGTGACATTTTTAACTTATACTATAAACAGTTAATTAAATTATTCAAATTCATAATGATTCAAACTATTAGAAAATATGGTTAACACAGACAATTTTACTCTTCAATTCATTCATTAGACGTTTTTTCATTAAATTTTGTCAACCTTTAAATACATACAAATAAAACCTTGGACCAAATATAAATAATAAAAACTGACAATAAAATTTTAATTAACTTTATCTTATCTCTATCAAAATAAATTAAATATTACTAAACTCAAAACTAATAAAATAATAAATTTCTAAAATTTAAACTTATCTAACACCAACAAAATTGTTAAAGAAAACTATTAAAAAAATATCGTGTGCTGTTAAAAATGGCAAAGACAAAAATACGTGTGGTGATAATATATCATAAAGGATATATGAAACTCATTAATTCAGAAGTACTACGACATTCGATAATTAAATAAAAAAGAGAATATAAATTGTTTAAGGCATTTACATTAGAATAAAAATTGCAAAAAGATTTTAAAAATAATGCAATAAACTGATGTATATCTTCATAGAGAAAGATATTATAAATACCAATACACAAGTTTTAGCATGAACAGTGAGTAATTAATATTAAGTTGTAATATAAATTAAACAACTTAATCTTTCACATTATGTAATATTAGTTATTTAGTCGAAAAAGATTAAATGTAAGTTGGCAAAAGACATACATCTGGTATTGTCCTCGTCGTATGTTAGTGTTGTATAATTAGTAAACATAGCAATGCAATTGTTATAAGGTAGCAATTGGGAGAAAGAGATAAAAGTTACAGATAAAGAACATTGATAAAGTAAGCCTAACAACCCTATATTCGACTAAAGAGGAAGATACTATACTTGATCATTTTTCGAGGACATTATAGAAGAAACAACATAAACATCAAATGTCAAAACATATACCAAATTAACTGACGTGGGTAGAACCATAAATAGAAATAGGAATACAACACAATCAAGATAACAAATTATATACACTTCTACAAGAAAACTACCAATTTTATCTATAGATTTAAGTTTATCGTCAATTATAATTTATTAACGAAATTATCAACAAAATTTCTTATTTAATTTATCATAATTTCGTTAGTATGATTATATGATAAAAATTTTGATGAAAATATTCATGGATAATGTTTATTGCCGGAATGTTGTCTACCTTATCATAATATTACCATCATTGAAGGGGGGTTGCTGCCTTGTTAGGTTGAAGGCATCATTGTACCTTAATTTTTTTTTCCCCAATTGTGTTTTCATAACCTAAATCTCGGTGGAGTGTTCGTGTTTTTATCTTTCAATCAATTGATTCACTCTTTCATCCATCAATTCATGCATTCGTCTACCGAATGACATTGTTAGGTTTAAGGTTTTAATTTTAACTTCGTTTACTTATTCGTCAATTTTGACATTTTGTACATGCATTTGATTTTGAATGTGGTTCTTAAATTGTAGGTTAGCATTTAGGTGGATAAAAGTTGGAAATTTTTGCCAGTAATATTTATTTTCACATATTTTGACAAATATTATCAGTGAATATTAGTCATTTATAATATTTTGTATATAAATAATGTTATTATCAACAATATATCAATCAATTATTATCAATTTATTAATAATTGTTGAAGATTAATATTCGTATTTTATCAACCAATTTTTGTCTGTTAGTAATTTGTTAATAATCAATGACATATTTTGTAACTCTCTGGATATATATTTATTCATCAATAAATTTAGTTTTTTTAATATATAACAGATAACAAATGATTTTTATAATGTATAATTAATATTTAATAGGTTTTGACTTTTTTTAATAATAGTAGAAGATATATCTATTGTTTATTAGTAGATTAATCGTATAGTTATAAGTTGCGAATTTTATTTTACATGATAAAATAAGTAAGAGAAACAAAACACTATAATTTTAAATTTTCGTATATTACTTTGATTATTTTATTAAATAATAAGTATAACACAAAAATATCTATTATAATTACAACCCATATTATAGCATATCTATGATATTTGATGTAATTATAATGATTTTTTATTATAAAAATGTCACCTACCTATTTCTATATTAGAATGTGCATCGTAAAATCTTTATATATTGTTATATTATATTAGTGAACCTTTTAAATATATATCATATGGGTAATTATCAATTAGGTTTCTATGTATAAAATTGTGATAAGTATGATGGTAATTTATTTCTTTTAAAATTCCTAAGTCACTGTTGAGTGACATATTAACAGTTTATTTTCGAAAGGAATTTCCAATTTAAAATTCTTTTATTCATTCGGCAATTTTATCCAAACGCGGAATTCCTTGGACAATGGACCATTCATATGATTTTTTCCTCTAAAGTATATTAGTTCTATTTGTGTAAATTTAGGTTTGTAGAAAAATACAATACGTAAGTCCACATTTATGATGTCACAACCACTAAAATACATCACATACCAAACCAACTAAAATAAGAAGACACTATTTATTATGCACAGAAAACGAAGCCTTATTTATCATTCTTATCTATTTAATTATTTTTATTAAAAAATTTAACAATAAAAAATTAAAGTATTTTCAAAACATTTTTTTTAAGATAAATATGAATGTAAAAGACAAAATGAATAATTATTTCATACCATATTATTAATATAAGCCAATTATCTTAATAATTTCTTATAAAGAATTTGAATCATCTTCAACGAACCTTCCTCCTAACCTCAGTTACAATATAGTTTTAGTTCATCCAAAAACAAATAAACATTATTAAAGAATATTAAAACAAGACAATGGCCATAGAAAGACACGCGAAAGCCGCCAAGGAATCTGCATAAATAACCGAAACCTCGTCATTTTATTGTAATTTTAGGTAGTAGGAGTAATTTTTAACTCAAAAATTTTCAATAATTTTACGTTGTAAGAAGTTCGTTGTAAATCACATAAATATAGGTCTCTTGAAGTTAAAAGAATTATGTAAACCATTTTCTTTAAATTTGAAGAGTTTATGTTTATTAATACGCACAAAAATATTATTTATTTTTATCAATAAATGTATGTATCGAATTTATTATCGTTTTAATCATACTGAGTTGAAGCCTATAGACATAGAAGTAGACACAGCATAGTCAATCTTATAAAGCTTTGAATAGTTGAATATGGAAGGAAGGTGTTGAGCCAAGAAGGGATGAATTAGAAAGAAGCAGCAGCAACTTTTCTCGATCAACACCTGTCAAATGCAAGCAAACTCTCTTTCTTAATTATTTTCTGTTACTTTCTTCTTCTCACCACTACCCTTCCTTGGCGCTCCTCGATTAAAAAAAAAGAAGGAAAAAAGAAAACATTCCCTGGCGCTATTCAAAGGCCAGTATCACTTTAATTTTCTCAATTATATGCTTTTTCTTTAATTTTCTGTTCCATTTTTCTAAATGGGTGTTCCAGTTTTCCTTTTGATGCGGAAAAGAATAGCTTTTTTTTCTCTGGGTTTTTGTTCTTGATCCAAGTTTATTCTTTCTCGATGGTTTAGTAGATTCAGGGATTTTCGTTTCTTTTGGTCGTTGCCCATTATCCTTTTTGGCATGTTCTTTACATGTGTTGCTTGTGTGAATTAAAATTTCAATGCTTTTGCTATGTGAGCGGAAATTCTGAATTGCGGTCGATATCAATTGCAGTGACTTGTTTTTTAATTAAGAGGTTTGTGGTTTTAGACGAACAGTTTTGTTGATTCGAATGATTAGGTCTCTCATACATGGTTCTAATGGGAATCAAGAACAAAGGTTGTTCTTGTGACATAAGTAGAATGTCCTAATAACTCAGAATTACTGGGAAAAACTGAAGATTATGTATGGATTTTGTGAAAAACATTGGATATTTCTCAGAATATGGGAGACCTTGCTTCCCTGTTCTGATTTGTGAGTGGCAGGTTTGTTGGATTGTTCTGAAGACTTACTGAGCTTCAAAGTTGTCAAACCAATATGCCCTTATCTTGCAAGAGTTATTTTTTTTTTTTGGTGAAAACATGCTGCTTTCACAACTCACTTTTCTTTAATCTAACATGTTACATTTTATCAAACAGGGGTTTTGAGTGTTATCTGAATTGCTGGAGGCCTGAGAGTGCAAATTATCTCCACAACCGATGGATAAAGGTACTCTAATTCTCTGGCCACTAGTAACCCACTAACTCCAATGGGTATAAGTAGAGTTGACAATGCTTATTTGAAAGTGAGTGTTCCTCACTATTTATCTCTTTTTTTCAATATGCCCAAGCACTACATCTTACCATGACATGTCTATTCTGAGAAACATAATGATCCTTGGTATCGCATACATTGCTACGAGAACTTGTGCAAACAATTTTTACTGAACAATACTTGTGTTAGCTCCAGTGTGACTGGCAGGATTTGAATTTTGAACATCTGCTTAGATTGATTAACAGCCTCATCACATAATTTATCATTGTTTTGATGATTGAACTATTAGGTTTTTGGATTCTAAATGTCACAGTTAGAACTACACTATCATTATGTTTGACATTTCACTAGCTATGAAAAAACTACCAAAAGCATGGAAGAGTTTCATTATATATTTTGTTTCTTATGGCCTTTTGTGAGAATGAACTTCCATCTAATAATTTAATGGAAAGGCAACTTGCATTCTGTCATCGGAGTGTAATTTAAATGCATGCAGTGCACAAACAGAAATAAATGTTTAAGGTAGATCCTAGGCACTCAGTTTTCTCCAATTTCTGTTTTAGTCCTAACAGTCTTCCTCTTAGGTTCTAGCTTCTCTTAGGTTCTTGCTCCTATGAGTTCACTTATTTGGATTTTTAGTTATTGCCATCAACATCTTGGTTCCTATATTTTAAACTCATGGATTTTAGACCCTTTAGTTATCTATTCATTAAGGGTTCCATCCCTATTTTCAGTGACATTGATCCTTATTGTTTTAACTTGTTAAGGTCAAAGTTTTGAGTCCTAGATAGTGGCATGCAGTGATCGGGTCCAAACTGTTCTACTATAACGATCTTCATTATTATTACATCTATAATTTTCATATTTGCTGCACTAAATTGTTCTACTACAACAGCCCTGTAACAGGACTTCATACTGTTATACCGCTATTTAAAACCCTAATTATGGTACCAGTTCCTAATGTACCTAAACCTTTGTGGTTTGAAATAAGGACCATATCCCCATAAAGATCATATAAATATATACAAGGACTAAGAACTAAATGAATGAAAATTATAGGGATCAATATCTCGTTTAAACCAAAATCAAATTATCAAGGAAAGCGTGGTTTTCCATAGGAAAGGAACAAACTTTGTGCCTCCACTTTGCATGTTAATATGTTTGTAGAATATAACTGCATCTATGATATAAATAGGGTAATTTGAAACTGAAGAGTCAATGCACTTACTTTCAATGATATGAGATTTCCTTTGTTGTTGCAGATGCTAGGGTGGAAGAGACTGTTGATTTGCGAACCAATGTGGAGTTAGTGAGATCAGTCTCTGATAAGCACCATGATCTTTTAAGGCCATCTGCTCGGAACTATTCAAGAGGTTTGGAATGAAAAATATATATTATTCTTCTATTTGTTTCCAATTATTCTATTATAATTTAATTTTTCATGATTTTATGTTATAAAAACTTATTATCAAATAGGGTCTGCTAGAACACATGGATTAGTATATGATGATGACACCAATGCCTTGGATCATTCTCAATTTTCTTTTTAATTGGGATGAGATGCGACTAGGAATATATGTTGCCGAATAACATATCTTACTCTAGTACATCCATTGTTCTAATTGTAACCAATTTGGAGGAATTTTTTTTTCTTTTTGTTTTCTACCTTTTCCGTTGCAACTGTTACATCATAAAGAATGAGCTCCTCTTTGCATAATTGATGAATGCAACTGTCCTTTTTTTTCAGCATGTTGTTTTCAGTGACTCTTGATTTTTATTTCCATTAGATCTATATAGAATAATTAATAAGTTCCTTCAGAGCCTTGCCCTTTGTCCTTGAGTTCAACCTCAAGGACTGGTTTTGTCTCTTTACTAGAGTTTAGAGAACTATGTATAAATTTTGGCCAAGCGGCTAATGTTCTTTAGGAAAGAAGGTCAAGAACAGGGTTGGGGATGACAAGTGCAGTGGTAATGTTCTGTATTAACTTAATAAAGACAACTGCACAAATCAAAGCTTCTTTTTCACAGTTGCTCTTGATCTCATAAGCAAATTTTTCCACCTGAAATGTTAACAAATTTTACGGCCATGGCAGGACAAGCAACAGATGCGGGTGGCCGTGGAAAGGGAAAGTATGCCTTAATTAAAGACCCAGAGGACTTCCAAACTGGAATTTATGACAAGCCCCTTCCATTTTATGGATGTGGAATCGGATGGTTCTCGTAAGTAATTTCAATCAACTGTGTTTCTCAATATCCTGAACTTGCCTCATGGCTTTGTTTGTTAAATGGCAGATTTCTTTTTGGATTTCTGTGTCCTCCCATGTGGTTCTATGCTACAATTCTCTATTTTGGAAATCACTATAGGAAGGATCCTAGGGAACGAGCAGGGCTGGGAGCCTCTGCAATTGCTGTAATCTCTCTCCCTTTCTACTCTTTCTGTCCATTTGTCTGTTTGTTCATGCATGCAGTTGCATAATGTTGTGCACTGGAATGAAGTCTTCTGTCACATAGCATTGGAGCAAACTAAAAAAAAAAAAACGAAACCTATAGAAACACCAGTTTACTTGGATCAAACACTTTTCTTGAAATTGAATTATAGAAGTGAACAAACCGAGTAACATGGGTTAAGTTCATTCCATAGTTTGAAGATGTCTTTCAATGTACTGGCATCTAGTAACAGCTCAAAATATTTCATTTCATTGAATATTTTTGCAATACATGCCACAACCAATCAAACTATTACTTTATAACTTGATCATGCATAATGAGCTAAAATTGAGAATTGCAGATTGTAGTTTTCAGTGTGATTGTAGTTGTTCTTGCCTTATAAGTTCGTTTTCTGCATTGCAGATACTATGTATTATTTGTTCATTACTATGCTTGACTGTGTTGTCTAATTGGCGTGGTGATCAATTTGCAGGCATTGGTGTGCTCTGTAGTGTTGCTGATGATTTTTGGAGTAATTCTTGTGTTTAAATTGCGGTTCCTATATTTATAATTCATGAGCAAAGGTGAGAAATAGAGAAGCAAAAGCATTTGGAAGCAATTCTGGCGTGATATTAGAAACAATTGGACATATGATGTATATAAGAACTTCAAATAGATGGAAAAAAAAGCCTGCATATTGTTTGTGAAGTAATTCACAGCAAGAAATCTGTGGGCTATACCATAAGTTGAGAAAAGATGATTTGCCATATCCCTTATTTCATTATTTTCCTAACTGATTTATACTCAAAAAGAAATATTTTGAGGGAGTGTTTGTGAATCTCCCAAAATCACTATTTATTTTATTTTATTTTATTTGTTAACCCTTGGGATGCGGAAGTACTGCATATGTTCTAGATAAGAAAAGTGCAAGGCTACCACAGCTAGAGAACTAACTTAAGATCGCTGACACACACTGCCAATAATTTTTTATGCTTTACTGTAATGTTGAATAGTAAAACATGGAAACTTTTTGGTCTAAAACTTATTTTAACGAAATAAATATTTTCTGTGCTCCCGTTTAAAAATTGTATATAACTTTTCATGTACAAAATTTTGTGTTCATTTTTATAGATATTAAATAGGTTTGAATAATGACCGTTTATTAGGTAAATAAAACCCAGAATCTCCAGGTAAGAAGATCAAATGCAATTTTGACAACTAAGTTTTAGCTAGCTTCGAAACCACTAACAGGAAATCTTCATGCGATTTCATTCAATAGGAAGGTGGAGAAGTTGCCACTCGTAAAAACTAAACTACGAATTATTTTTACCTCAAAACAAAATCTTAATAGATAAGAAGAATACTAAATATGATTATCCCACTACATTTAGATTCTACTTATTTAAAGTATAAGACCTACTACCTCTTAACTACAACTGTTGCTTTCTTATTTTCAAGAATGTTATGTGTACTTGTATACATTTTAAAAATTAAAAAAACAGTACGTTAATCGCAAAAATATATGTCAGATATAGTGTAAAACTAATTTGCAAATCAAGCAAGATGGAGGGACTGAATATTCGCAATCCACAAGTATAAACACACCTGATTTAAATGAAACTTGCTTCAATCAAAGAGTACATCATGAAAAGTAAGACTTGAATATTAAACCCGTCTTAAAAGAGTTCTTACAGAAAAATATATATAAGACTACGTTCTCCAGATTCTACAATTAATTGCTTGTAATTCAACAAACCAAAAAAATCTCTCAGCCCTTCTTTTGGATTTTAGACAAAATAATTATTGAATATTTGCATCAAGCAACAACAATGTATTCGTTCCCAAAATTTTTTTATATGGAGATCTTTTCATGAATGAATGTCTACTAAGCAGCGAGACAATTAGGAAAAATTGCAGGACTCCTAGTCATAAGAACCCTAACTGGATCGGTCAGTTTTTAGCCACCAGTCGCACGTACTTGTTCTCGACTGTAAATCTGGAGCTGGAATTGATCTGTCCACACAATTTTTTCATAAGAAAACCAACATTTTAATGATTAGTTAAAAAAAAAAAAATCAATTATAATGGCTTACCTTCTGCTCAAGCGCCTTGCTCAACTCAGCTTCATCCACTGCAATGCCAGATTCTTGCAGTGCTTTGAGGACAACTTTTCTAAGTTTCTTCATCTTCAAAATTCCATCCGGATGCTGTAACAAACATAAAAATAACCATCCACATTTAAGTGCACCAATGAAATTAGACGTGTAGACCAATATTCAAAAATACAAATTTTGAGTAAGATCGTTGTAGATGGCAATGTCATAGCACGTCTAAATAAATCCGTCCTAAATCAAGCACAAAATCAAGAAAGGATGCCAGTCTGAGATTCAAAATACGTACAGATTTCAAGGCTGATTTGATAAATTTCTTCCATTTTATTTTATTTTTGACAGCAATTGTACCGCAAGGTTCTAACATCCCTTCTTTCTTCAAATTGCTCTCTCCTGTTGCCTTTTCACCCTGAATTACTTCTCCGTTTCCCATGTCAACCGAAGTGCCATTCCTGCTTTTCTTAACAAGGTCAACAGATTTCCCATCCCCCGATGCTTCAAGTTTCCTCTTTTTCTTTGCTGAAGAAGTTTCATTCCCTTGTTTTGAGTCATTTTGTGTAGAAGACTCCTTCAATTTTGGCACCTCTACATTACTGTCGTCTCTCACCTTGTCATTAGGACCAGTCTCCACAACAGTCTTAGCATCATCGATAGCAGATTTATCTGCCTGGATTGGTTGCTGCTTTGAGGCGTGGAATGCTCTCGCCTTTGCCCTGTGCTTCTTCCCGTCAGCATGGAGAAGAAGTGTTTGCTTACTTGTAGTTGATGTATTGCATAGACTGCAGAGTCACAAATTAGTAGAGCATAATATGAGACAATCATACAGATGACAGAGAATATAAGAAAGATTCTTTCTTGGTGAAGATTATGGACATAATACCAGGCACAATTCATTACTATAACACACTTTTTCATAGAGTGTCTCAGACCCTCAGATAATTAGCCACTTTTGGCAGTTGACTCTACTTTTACTAAGTTCACAATCTACATTGTAGAGAAGAGCCAAACCGAGAAAGCATATGATGAATTCAGTGTTTACTTAGACCACAGCAAAGCTATTCAGTCTATAGAGGATAGAACATAGTTACTAAATATTCAACTACCCTATTTTAAGCTAATAACATAAATACAGAATCTATATAATTGATCCTAATATCATCAATTACTATATCTATAGGATTCTGACATGCACGTTTAACAAAAGGGAAGGGGGAGTGAACACTGCGCAGGCAGTGCACCATATTCTCATGAAGTAGGCAACACCAACTAAAAGAACAATGTTCTGAATTTTACTAGCATACATTTTCACAAGATTGACACCAACACAGACTTGGCTTGCAGGCTAGAAGTCAATCAACACTAATATCATTAGCCAGCTGAAAATAGCTTATTAGATAGGATTACCATACTATATTAAACTTATACACTAAACCTCTCCCTCTTGCATAAGGATGACAATAGGACTCCAGACCTAATGGGTATCCACAAGCATTACCCACAATAGTATGATATTTTACTCACCAAATAGGTCTGTGTTCAGATATGATATGGATAATTTACCACAAAATTGTCTGCAAGTATTTTAAAACTCAATCCTGCCCATACCCACAGAGTATATTTGAAATGTTTTATAATTAGGAATTATCTCATATTTGTATTTTTCTTTTAGTTGAGTTATGCATACTTCTGTAAAAAAAGGCATATAATCCACATTCAACTCAGTGCCCTTTTACGCACATTATTTACACTGCATAAAAACGACAAAAGATAAACTACAACCTTTAAGATCCAAGAAACCCATAAGACATGGTACAGAAACTCAAATGCATTGAGTAAGAACATAGAAGTCTAAATCTCAAAACCTCTTAGAACATACAATGAAGCATCTTGATTGGCATTGACTCTGCAATGTAAACACACTGGCCACTACCATGATACTGGGAACCCATTAGATTACATACCTACAGAACCAAGGAGGCCGCTCAGATAAACCCACATTAATATCAACTTCAGGCCTCTGTTTGCTATCCTTGTTAGGCGTGGCAGTTGCAGCACTCAAAGTTTTGCCTTGGCCTTTCGGACCATACTTTTCCTGGAAATCAAAGTAAAAGTAGAAGGTGTAGAGAAAATAAGACATACATTTTCACAGGCTTGATGAAAATACATATGCTACCAAAATATCCAAACAACATGAATAAAAATTTGACTCCTCTAAAGTAAGGAAATTGCATAAATGCACACTATCATCTAAAACGTGCCCCCCACTTCAGCTTAAAATTCTGAATTCCAAGACAACAACAATAGAGAGAAATATTGAAAATCGTCAGTGAGGAAACTTTCAAGAAGCTCCTCTAGCGCGATCAAATCAACCAAAAATCCCCAGCACTAAAGAGGTGAAGTCAAACGATAAAAAAAACGTTTATTGATTGAAAAAAAAAAAGTACGCACACAAATCACATCGAACAAAAACGAGACGGAGGACGATCCATTGACAAGAAAGTGAAAATAAACGAGAGACTCACAGCTTCGGTAATGCACTGTGTGTGATCCTGAACGGTATCACGCCCAAATATTTCCCCACAGTCAATGCACGACAACTGCATAACAGAAAAAAAAAAAGTCAGCATTACAAATGCAACAGATTGTGAGGGGAATTTATGAAAAATGGGATTGAATGTGAACTTTGTAAGCGGAGCAAGTCCGAAAGTGACTCGACAACTTGGGTTTTTTGAGGTTGTCTCCACAATCTTCGCATTGAAACCAAACCATGTTTGTGATTTAACTTGTATGTTGCTTTGCGTCGGTACCAAGACCAAGCGAGGATGTTGGTTCTGTTTTGTTACTTTTGGGGTTTAAGAACAGGCTAGGGTTTTCCGTTTCGCTCCACTATATCCTTTTTCTGTGCCCTACCTTCAAATAATTTATCTTTATTACCACCTTTAAGATTGGAAATTGAAAAAAAGAAGAAGTAAATCTTGGAAAAAAAAAAAATCTTAACCATGGTTATCTTATTCATAAGTTTCTTTTTTTTCAATTAAATCTTTTTAAAAAATTCAAAACAAATTCAAGCCAACTTCATTTACCAAACCCGTTTAGTGTTCACGATCACCCATGAGAGATCAATCAGAAATTAGTTTTTCGAAAATTAAATCTTACTCTTTTATTTGTAAAAATTTAAAAATAAGAGTTTAAAAATAATAAATACAAAAAATAAAAGGATTAAATATGTTTCTAGTCCTATACTTTAGGCTGATTTTTGGTTTTAATTCCCTTTAATCCTTCAATTTTAGAAAAGTCTGGTTTTAGTCTTTTTTTACCAAAATTTTTTAACTTAAATATAGGAATTAAAACATATTTAACTCAAAATAAAATAATATTTATACTTGTATTTAGTTTTATTATTTTTAAATAAGGAATTAAATAAAAGATAATTTAAAAAGTAAAATAAAAACATTTTAATATAAATAGTATTACTTGGATTTGTTTAATTTTTGATATTGTTATCAATAATTGATATTAAAATTTAATAATATATATATATAACTATTTATTTAATAGGTTTAAAATAAATTAAAAATAAATAAATAAGTATAATTGTTATTGAGTCTCAATATTTGTCAGATAAAATCAATGTATTATCTTTTGTAAAATTGACACTGATATTATTTAGAAGATAATATCAAATTAATTAAAAATCATTAATTATGGTCTTTATATTTAGATATATAATTTTTTATGAAATTAATATTATTTGGAAGTAACAATAGTCCAACCATATTTTCCTTCTCTAATCTTTTCTTTTTTTAACAACATAATCCCACTAAAAACGTCTCATTCAAATCTAACATGGCAACTCCAAGACGTTTATCTTTTATGCTACACCATCCGAGACTTTAATTGAATATGAAGAAAAATATGAAAACAAACTATCTAATTAAATCTTTTATTTAATTAATATGTGGTTATTTGCAAATGGACGTTAATTCCGAAAAAAAAAAGAAAAATACTAACTCCATTAAATTGGGCCTAGGACCTACGAGTGAAGGCCCATGAGAGTCAACCACAGTTGAAGAAAAGTCCATAGCAGAAGTGGAGTGAGAAAAGAGCATAGCATAAATAGAGAGTAGCAGAGCAGACAGTAGAATTGAGTTTCGAAAGAAAATAAGGATGAAACTGGGTGGAATCAAATCGGTGGAGAACGCGCACGATGATTCCGTGTGGGCGGTCACATGGGTACCCGCAACAGCCAACCGCCCACCGCTCCTCCTAACCGGTTCCCTCGACGAAACCGTCAGGCTCTGGCGCTCCGACGACCTCCTTTTGGACCGCACCAACACCGGCCACTGCCTTGGCGTCGCCTCCGTCGCTGCCCACCCTCTAGGCTCCCTCGCCGCCTCATCTTCCCTCGACAGCTTCGTCCGCGTCTTCGATGTGGATTCCAATGCCACTGTCGCCACCCTCGAGGCCCCTCCCTCCGAAGTCTGGCAAATGCGCTTCGATCCCAAGGTATAGCCTTTTTCCTCTCTCTACTATATGCAATTGTCTCAAACTAGCTCGTGCCTTGTTCGTTACCCTTAACCTAATACACTGGAATTTATCAACCGAAAAGGGAACTTGTGTGTGAAAATACCATGCTGGCTTGTCTTTTATGAAGACTCTTGATTAGTTCTGAGGTTAAATTTTCATGGAGAACTTGGAATGTTTGTAATTAATCGTTGTTTTAATTATGATTCGACGTGCTTCGTGAACCCTAAGTAAGAAAAATCCGTATGTTAGGTTAGGGCTCGAAGTATTTACATTCTAGATGATTCTCGTATTGAATTATACATGCTTGTTACTGATGATTCTTGTAACTTATGAAAAAGTGATGGACTGTTTCTTAATCAAGATTTTGTTATGCAAATGAATCTAGTTTTTCTGCAGGGTTTTATTTCCTACTCAGCCACCTTTTTAAGATATTGTTGGAATGGGATTACAAGTCTAAAATGAGTAGAAACTGCCCGTGTTTATTACTTTTCCTTGCACAAGAGCTATTTAGTGCAAAATTTATACCATAAACGACAAAACTGTAAGAATGGGATTAGTGAGTCTAAAACAAGTGGAAATTGCTTGTGTTATGTTAATTTGTCTTGCATAAGAGCTATCTAGTTCAAAGAGATGTATACTGAAAATGACAGTTTTTTGGAGAGAAGGTTTCCATCCTACCCTGCCACTTTTTAATATATTTTGTGGGAATAAATACAAACTTCCCTTGTGTGAATTCACGTTTCATTAATTTTTCTTCGTACAAAGAAATTTACGCTATTATAAATAATAGAAAAAGTTGCTGGCCAAAGTAGAAAAAAATCACTTTCAATGAAAACTCTGCATGTTATATTGGTTTTATTTCAAAATGGGTTTTTTGCTCTGTTGTCTTTTGTCCTTATCTTGTCATAGCTGCCATCAATATCATATGATACACGATTCATATAGTATAAGAAGTTAAGATTCTCTACCCTAGTGGTGGAATAGCTGGGACAGTTTTTGTGGAGGTTGTGTTGTTCAAATTGGGAGCATAAATGCACTTACAGCCAATCTTTTTTATTATGTGTTGTTATTAATTTTATATTTGCATGTTTATATGTGTTATACTCAAGTGTATGTTATTTTTTTTAATGTTCACGAGTTTTACAATTCACTATACAAAACGGTTTATAATTACAAAAGTAGCCTCTCCGATACATCATTTGTATCTGGATTCAACAACCTTGATAGCTAGGTTTCCCAATTGTTCCATACGTGTTGAAATGGCCTCTTGTATTATTTTAGTCGGCACTAGTACATTGGCAATTTTTGCATACTTAATTTCTACTTGTCATGATTGTATTTGTTAACTTATAATTGTACTAACTCCAGGTGTCTGTAGTCATATATAATTATATATTCAGCTCTCTTGCTTCTTCTTTTTCTGTTTAAGACTACTACCATGTTCAATGTTAAGAAGTTTTTTTTGTCGTATGGAGGGTCTTCACTATTTTGGAGTTTGCGTATGTTTGATTCTGCAGTCACGGTAAATGTTTTTTCGAAGGATACCGTATGCCTGGGGTCATTTGTTTGCTGTTAAAGTTAAAATGAGGTGAAAACCTCCAGGATCAGTTTTATGTGAACATTTATGAGAAAAATAATCCACTATTTTTGGTCAACATTCTTAAAGCATGTATGAAGTTATTACAAGCATGAAATCTAAATCCCCAAATATTCAGTATTGCATGAAGGGACTTGTTAAACTCCCCAATTTATACGCTTCAAACTACTAAGATTATATGTGCCTTGTTCTGTTGATTCATTGTAGTATGTACCTTCTTCCCCTTCTATGGAAATTGTAATCATTAGTGATATGTTAGTAACAAAAAAGGGCATTTCATCCCAAGTCTTAAAACTTATCCTTTTTACCGAAGAATAATTATTTGATCATCCATAGTTTCGTATATTCAGGGTTCTATTCTAGCAGTTGCCGGTGGGGGTAGTGCATCAGTCAAGCTTTGGGACACTTCAACATGGGAACTTGTTGCCACCTTATCAATTCCCCGTCCAGAAGGACCCAAGCCCACAGACAAGAGTGGTAGCAAGAAATTTGTGCTGTCAGTTGCATGGAGTCCTGATGGGAAGAGACTTGCTTGTGGGTCGATGGATGGCACCATTTCTGTTTTTGATGTTCCACGTGCAAAATTTTTACATCACCTTGAAGGTCACTTCATGGCCGTGCGGTCTCTTGTTTATTCTCCTTATGATCCAAGGGTACTGTTTACAGCATCGGACGATGGTAACATCCACATGTATGATGCCGAGGGGAAAGCTTTGGTTGGGACCATGTCAGGTCATGCTAGTTGGGTACTTTGTGTGGATGTGAGCCCAGATGGGGCGGCCATTGCCTCAGGTTCAAGTGATAGATCGGTAAGGCTATGGGATCTTAGCATGAGGGCATCTGTCCAGACAATGAGCAACCATACAGACCAGGTATGGGGAGTAGCTTTTAGACCACCTGGGGGGAGTGATGCGCGAGGTGCTCGTCTTGCTAGTGTATCTGATGACAAGACCATTTCACTTTATGATTATTCCTGAATTAGACATCCCTCCCTCTATTTGTACTCTTTCTAGAAGCTTATCATTTCGTTATTGCTTTGCCCACAACTTCATTTATTTTCAATTCAAGGAAATGCATGCTTCTACATGCTCTATCCTTTATTCATATTTTTGTTTCCCGTCTTAATTTTTATTGTTTTTCGGATAACAAGCAAAAATAGATGTGGTCCAAGACTTTCTATTTTAGTTAAACTTCGATATTCCTAGACGAACAAAGGATATTGGGTTGTTTTTTAAGTTAGGGATTAATTTATCGTGACAATAAAATAAAATTCATTTTTATCTGGACGAAAGCGAATTAATGATTGAGATGGAAGAGTGTGTTTTCACGGCGTGGTTTTCCTTTTCTTTTTTACCAATTTCTACCCTCAGCGACTGCAAAATTGTGAGCCAGAAGCAGATTATTTAAATGTAGCATTACTTATTGGGTACAATTATGATGGAGGAACAGTGCTTATTTGGTTTGATAGTGGTTGTAAAGCCGTATGGGTTCAAATGCCCTGCTGATAGTCACGTAGAGAAGTTGTACGTTGTTTGCGTAATCATACAAAATTGGTAACGAATAAATTTTTTTATAAAAAAAGTTCTAAATTAAAACTAATCAAACGATTTGTAAAAATTAAAATGAATAGTTGGCCGCCAGAAAAAGCGCAAACATGAAATCTTCCGCGACCTCTCATTTTCGTTTTTTAGTCAAAACAATGAAGTATGTTTTTTTGCAGATAAAAAGATACGAGTATTAGTATTGCAGTGGGATGGGCTAAAGAAGGAAAGGAATTAAGGTTTTGAGGGGGATATTGTTAGTGGCAAAATACAAAAGAAACTATCCATTCATATGATGGTACAAAATCTGAAACCCAATAGCTAAACTGCTATGAATAACTTAAAGTGAAAAGATTTATTTGATGTGATTGATGAAATGAAAAGCGGAAAGAAAGCTTAACTTACTTGGCAGCGGAAGTGGGTCAAGAGATGTTAGACTTGGGGGATTTATCATGCAAGAAGTCCTTGAGCTTATCCATGACAGAGCCAAAATCGGCCTTAACAGAAACGGGAGGGTTGGCAAAACGACCCATTCCAGGAATTGCCCCAGTGTGATAATCAATCTTACTCTGCGCAAACTTCAAGCCATGGGCAGTGCTGACCACCACAACCCTCTCTCTGGCTCCAATAACCCCACTATTCCTGAGCTTGATGAGAGCCCTGAGAGCCACCCCAGTGTGAGGACATGTAAACATGCCAGTAGTATCAGCCTGCTGCGTGGCATCCATTAACTCCTCCTCCGTCGCCTCCTCCACAATCCCCTCCGAATTCCTCAGAGCATGGACCGCCCTGTCTATAGAAACAGGGTCACCAATCTGAATCGCAGAAGCAAAAGTAGTTTTGGCCTTCACAGCCTTGTAGTCATTCCACCCATTCTTGTAGTACAAATACAAAGGGTTGGCATTCGCAGCCTGAGCACACACAAGCCTCGGAATCTTCTCCACAAGCCCCAAATCCTTG
Organism: Vigna mungo; assembly: GCA_036885675.1. Taxonomy (NCBI): domain Eukaryota; kingdom Viridiplantae; phylum Streptophyta; class Magnoliopsida; order Fabales; family Fabaceae; genus Vigna; species Vigna mungo. The sequence continues at coordinate 13,896,809 of CP144696.1, forward strand.
CACATCTTGAATCCCTTGTAGAACGCATAAATGTTTCCCAGATTGCCCCCGGGAACAATCACCCAATCCGGAACCTCCCAGTTGAACTGCTGCAGAATCTCAATCGCCGCAGTCTTCTGCCCCTCCAGCCGCAAACTGTTCAACGAATTCGCCAAATAAATCGGCAATTCCGCGGTTATCTCACGAATCAGCTTCATGCACCCGTCGAAATCGGTGTCGATGCTCAGTACCAGAGCGCCGTTCGAAACCGGCTGGATTAGCTGCGCCGTCGAGATTTTGTTCGCCGGGAGGAACACGATGGAGGGGATTCCCGCCATCGCGCAGTACGCCGAGAGCGCGGCCGAGGTGTCGCCGGTGGAGGCGCAGCCCACGCCGACCACCGGTCGTTGCATCTTGCGTAGACGGTTAACCTGGCTGACGAGCACCGTCATGCCGAGATCCTTGAAGCTTCCGGTGTGGCTGATTCCGCAGTGCTTCACCCACAAATCGTTCATTCCGGCGCACTCTTTGCCGAACCTTTCCGCCCAGAAGAGGTTCGAGTTGCCTTCGAAGGCACTCACGATGTCGTCGGGGTCGATTTCCGGCAGAACCCACTCCTTCTTGCTCCACACACCGGACCCGTACGGCCACGTCGTCTTCCCCACGCGCGAGTCGAATAGTGTCCGCCAGTACGCGCCGTCGAATCTCTTGAGCGCCTCCATGTCGTGCTCCACGTCCAGGAGACCCCCGGAGCGGCTGCGGTACACGATTTCATCGAGCGAGTAGGACTCCGTCGAGTCAAAGCCCGCGTTGAAGGGAACATACTTCGCCGTAAAGTTGTGGGCGCCGGCGGCGAGGTGGCGGCGCGCCTCGTCCTTGATGTTTGGCGGCGGAGGCGAAGGAGGGGTGTGGTTGGTGGTGGTGTTGAGGTGGGAGGAGGAGGGATCGAATGTAGAGGAGGTGCATGAGACTAGCGTGGAGGCGCAGCGGTTTTTATTATTAGGGATTGAAATGGAATGATTTGGGAGAGTAGAGAAGGAAGGGTTCAACAGCGACGACATCATTTTCCTTATTATCCTTCCTTTTTAGAGAAGAGAAAGTGATGAAGTTTAACTGAAGTTAGTGATGAAATATGAATGGTTCTTGTTTTTATTGATTTTCTTCTTTTGCTAAAGAAAAAGGGAATGTTATTCCACCACCCACCTTCTTTTCCACGTGAAATTTATGCTCTCAATCCTTATTATTGTGTTGGATGATTAATAATTCATGATTGAGGGCACGTTATAAGATATATGGAAAATGATATTTTAACAGCAGTTTTTATATTATACACGTATGTGATTGAATGATTTTAAATTAAAAAAATTGAAACAAAAGCATGTTTGAAAGAAAAAATCAAAGTTTTTTTTTTTATTTCAAATCGTGTAACAATGTTGTAAAAAAAATAGGTGTTAACATATATTTTCCTTATAAAATTATCAGTACCTCTTAATAGTAAGTTGTAATAATAAAATAACATCATATTCTACGGTGAACTTGGGACACATGACCTTTTGGATGTAAGACTGTTTATTCCATGAATGGTCAACACAATTAATTTTAAGATTAATTATCATTATTTATAATTAGGTGGTTAGTAATTTAAAATTTATTTCAAAATTTATAAATATAAATTATTTTGAAATAAGAAAGTAAATTATGTGCAATTATTATTATTAATATTTAAATTATCAAAGTTGAGTTGTTTTTGAGATCAAAATATCTTCTTAAACTGCTGGGACTAACAGTTAGGAGAAGATTCAAATTGAACATAATTTTTGGATACTTACACAACTTATTTAACATTAAATGGTTAATCTTGAGCTTACACTCTGAAACAAAATTCTTTCTTCCTTGATATTTGATTGTTCGGCAAAAGTTTATATACAAAATTAGAAGGAAAAGTTAAGAGATTAAAATACCATTGATTTAAATTTTTAAAAGGTTAAAACTTATAAAATATTTAAAAATACATAAATCATTAAATAAAAATACCATAAACAATATATTTATGTGATTTTTAACCTCTTAAAATGTTAAACCAGTGCTATTAATTCTCATTCTCAATTTTTTTTTCTTTTAATTTTAAACATTTAATAAAAATGCAAATTTTAATAAAATATGAGTATAATATTTATTTTAAAACTTAAATTTGGTTTTAAAGAGAGATAAAATGACCCGTTTAAAATAAAATCTTAAACTAAATTAAAAAATAATAAAAATATATGGATCAAAATGAATATAAAAAGGTTATATGTGATGACAATGACACATAACACTACTACGATTATGTAACAAAATATTCGATTGACACATTATTATTATTATTTTTTAAATTAAGAATAAAAAAACTACAAACTGAAACATAGTATAAACAATTCATTATTCGTTAATTATTTAATAGTATTGGAATAATGACTAAAATAAAGAAAATTGATGATGGGAAAAAATATGGGTTAATGGTCAACTTAGTGGATAGTTGTGTGTTTTTTTTATTTTTAAATGCATTATTGATATAATTTAATTGGCTTATATTTTAGAATTATTTTTTTGTGAACTTTAAATTTTATATTTGATAATCAAGTTTGGTTGTACAATTTGACCAAACAAAATCTAAGTTTTCTTTTTTTTACTAATGTAGTATAAGGTTAAACTTAGGTGAGTCTGAGAATATATCTAATGCAATGAGTAGATTGAATGCAAAACTATATGTTTTAAAAGAATTTTTAAAAGCATAAAAGATGGACAATTCAAATGATTGCAATGTGATAAACTAATGAAACGAAATCATTTAAAATGCAGGACAACTACTCATCTAATCTCAACTAAATAAACACAAATATGTTATAATTGCTGCAATGGAATTATTAGCATGGAATAAACCAAGAGGGGTGAATTGGTTATTTATTTTTTGCGTGCCTTCAACAATTTTTCTCTTTAATTTTTCTTACTAAGCAGATAATAAAATATAAACAAGAGTAAGGAAAAGAGAAAAAATGCATAGGTGATTTTATCCTGGTTCAGATCACAAGGATCCTACGTCCAGTCGCTTATTTCTAACAAGATAAACTTTTTCACTATCACAAAACAATTACAAATATTAGTCACAGAGAAAAATAATTTGTAAGAGTTTAGAAATACCACCTCTCTTGAAACCACAAGAGATGAACTTACAATCACCTCCTTTGAATAATCACTAAGGATGACCACCTCCTCCGAATGCTTCACGAATGATGATTCTCTTCCAATCACTTCCTCGGACACACCAAGGATGAGTAAGTTATTCCTCCGTCACCGCTGTAGCACTTCAGGGCTTTGCAGACGAGAGTTTCCTTAGCTTCAACAATCTCACAGAGTTCTCAAAAGAGTTCAGAGTTTCTTAGCACCAGGGAAGAGTTAAATTCGAAATAAGGAGTGAGCCATTTTATAGACTCAGCCCAATACCCTTCCATTCTTCGAAAACTGGCCATCTAACGCATTTAATCGATTATCATAAGTGTTAATCGATTAAAATGAGCACAACGGCTAGTTTTTCAAATCTGAAGCACCCAACGGCTAGTGTTAATCGATTATTCTTAGGTTTAATCGATTAACTAATCGATTAAAGCTTACATTAATCGATTATTCCAGGGGCAATTGGGTTTTCAGTGCTAGCCACGTTTTAATCGATTAAAACTTGGTTTAATCGATTAAAACAGCTTGTGGAAGATTCCTAACAAAAGTAAATTACATATAAACCACAAGAATCAACCCTAATACATTTTAGAGTACAATTACATCATTTTTGATTATTAATAAAACTTTATAAAATACGAAGATCTTTAATCCTTCTTTGTGGGTCTTGTCTTGTGCAAGTCTGTTCATCATCAAAACTTCATCTTTTAATTTTGCTAACATTCTCCCCCTTTTTGATGATGATCAAAAACTATCTCCAAGTTTAAAGCTTAAAGCTTTTTAATAATCTGAAAAGAAAACAACTCATAGAGGAAGAGAGCATTAGAAAGTAAAAGGATCTCTTTAAACAATATTCTCCCCCTTTTTTGATCATTAGAAAAAAATTATATAACTGTCTCCCCCTTAATGAAGAGAAAGTATGCATAAATAAAACACTTATTAAAACATGAACATCAACATTTTATTAAATTTAAGAAAAGGCAAGCAAACATTCATAAGCATCTAGAATTCAGCACTGTCATCACTAATAAAGTGTTGTTCTAGTCCTGAAATCCTAGTGTCTAGGTTCAGGAGATTAGTACAAATTTCCTCATGGCGAGTGTTTTGAATATTCATCATCTCATGCTGAAGGTGAGCCATCTCAGTCATTTGTCTAGAAAGACTCTCTAGACTATATTCTTGATTTATTTGAGAGGAGCCAGCAACATTTGTGGGGTCAGGCAAGAGATTATCTGCATCTTCTTCTTCTTCTTCTTGAACGCCAGCAACATCATCAGGATGAACAAAGGAGTCCCCTTGCTTAAGAAAGCCCATTTGTCTTAGGGAATTTTCCCCAATCCTGTGGGTTGGGAGCACAGTCTCATAGTGCTCATTGGAGATATCTACCCCTTTATACACACATATCTGAGAGACAAGGAGAGGATAGGGGAGTGGCGCAACATCTAACCTTTTTGCCTTGAACATAATGGTTTGGAACAGATGAGGCTAGTTGAGAGGGATGCTTTGAAGTATCCCATACATGATAATGAGATCGGTCTCAGAGCATTGTGCATGATTGGAACCCCTAGGACAGAGGAGCCAAACTATAAGGTAGTGCAAGAGGCGCTCTTCCATCTTGAGTCCTCCAGCAAGATAGAGACGGGCGTTTGGTTGGCGAGGATTACGGAGAAAGGATTGAAATACCATTATCTTGTTGAAATTTGAAAAGTCACTTGGAACAATTTGTGAATTTTCCAACACAGGAACCTTTGCCACATTGGTCCAAACATCATTGTCCAGGACAATGTCCACCCCTTTGACCCTTGTTGAAAAAATTCCATCACGAACCTTTAAGTTAAAGCAGAATACCCGAACAAGATCGGGATAGTACCTTCCACGGAGTTCCATGATGTGTTGAACTCCTTGCTCAATTATAAGATTTGGAAAAGAGAAGTTGTGAGAGGTATACCAAGCAAGATCAATGAACTTTTGCTTGATGAGCTTCCTTTCCTTCCAAAATTGTGAAAAGGATTGTTGATCTTGATCATCGAAGAGTCGTCCTTCTACGGTAGCATCTCTTCTGCGAACATTACTTTCCGATACTTCACTGGTTCTTCTCCTCCTTCTTCTTGGAGGTTCAGCCATTGAAATTGATGGAAGGTAAAGATGATGGTGAAAGAAAGGAGAAAGCAAGAGGGATATGCTCAAAATAGGTTCAAGTATGGAAAGTGGGGACAAGTGGGGTATAAATAGGTTCAATAAAGCTCCCCAACGTTCAGATTTTGGAGAAAATGACCGTTTATAGCCGTTTAGAGACGTTGGCAACGGCTATAATTATCAATGCAGCGCAGAAAAAAAAACTGTCAGCAGCGCTTTTAATCGATTAAAGTGGGTTTTAATCGATTAATTAATCGATTAATACTTGGATTAATCGATTAAATCATTTGTAAGTGCATAGTTAGCGCTTTTAATCACTTTTACACACAGATTAAACACGATAAACAACGAGAATTTCAATATTAAGCCAAAAAATGCCTATTTTACTATTTCTAATATGCCTAGATCTCTTCTAAGTTCAAAAAATCTATCCTTAGGCAATGCTTTGGTGAAAATATCTGCCAATTGATGCTTAGAGTCTATGAATTCCATTTCACAATCACCTTTTTGGACATGATCTCTAATGAAGTGATGCCTAATTTCTATATGCTTGGATCTAGAATGCATAATGGGATTTTTGGTAAGTTTTATGGCACTTGTATTATCACACTTAAGCGGTATATGATCTAAGTGAATATCATAGTCCTCTAATTGCTGCTTCATCCATAAGATTTGTGCACAACAGTTGCCCGCAGCAATGTATTCGGCTTCAGTGGTTGATAAGGCTACGCAGGCTTGTTTCTTAGAGTGCCAGGAGACTAAGGAGCTACCTAAAAAGTGACAGGTTCCACTAGTATTTTTCCTATCTATTTTGCAACCTCCATAATCAGCATCAGAAAATCCTACAAGACTAGGCTCAGCTCCTGAGGGATACCATAACCCAAAAGATGTTGTCCCCTTTAGATATTTAAAGATGCGTTTGACAGCAGTAAGATGAGACTCTCTAGGACTTGACTGAAACCTAGCACACACACATACACTTTGCATGATATCAGGTCTACTAATAGTAAGATATAATAGAGAGCCAATCATACCTCTGTATTTTGTTTGACTTACCTCTTTACCTGTCTTATCCTTGTCTAGGTAGCAGGACGTTCCCATGGGAGTAGATGCCTCTTTAGCATTGTTCATCTCAAACTTTTGAGGATCTCTCTGCAATACTTGGTTTGAGATATAAAGGTTCCTTCTTCCATTTGTTTGATTTGTAGTCCGAGGAAGAAGGTGAGTTCTCCCATCATTGACATCTCAAATTCACCCTGCATTGACTTAGCAAAATTCTCGCAAAGAGTTGCGTTAGATGAACCAAAAATAATATCATCTACGTATACTTGAACAATTAGAAAATGTTTTCTAACCCTTTTAATGAATAAAGTTGAATCGATTTTTCCTCTGTTGAAATCATTTTCTACAAGAAAATTGCTAAGACGTTCATACCAAGATCTAGGTGCTTGTTTTAGGCCATATAGTGCTTTCTTTAATTTGTAGATGTGATTTGGGTTTTTAAAATCCTCAAAACCTGGTGGTTGTTCAACAAATACATCTTCTTTGATATAACCATTTAGAAAAGCACTTTTAACATCCATTTGAAATAATTTGAATTTCATTATAGATGCATAAGCAAGAAGTAGGCGTATTGCCTCTAACCTGGCAACTGGAGCGTATGTCTCATCATAATCTATACCTTCTTCTTGACTATATCCTTTTGCCACAAGCCTAGCTTTATTCTTGGTGATGTTTCCTTCTTCATCCAGTTTGTTTCTGAACACCCACTTTGTTCCAATTACTTGATGAGTGTCTTTTCTGGGAATTAATTCCCACACTTGATTTCTTTCAAACTGGTTGAGTTCTTCTTGCATTGTGATACACCATTTTTCATCTTGAAGGGCTTCTTTAATATTCTTTGGTTCAATCTGTGACACAAAAGCAACATTCATACAATAATTTACAATATTACTTCTTGTGTTTACCCCTTCTGTGATATCGCCAATTATGTTGTCCAAGGATAATCCTCTAGGTTGTCGCCATATTTTATTTAAATCTTTATCTAGAGGATTGTCATGATTCTTCTCTTCAGTTGTCTCCTTTGATGAACCTTCACTTGTTCCTGCAACAAATTCTTCTGACTCAAGAGGTTTTGCCTCAAGGTCCACAATTTCATCAAAAGTAACATGTATGGATTCCTCTATTGTGAACGTTTTCCTATTAAAAATTCTATATGCTTTGCTTGTTAAAGAATATCTAAGAAAAATTCCTTCATCAGCTTTTGAATCAAATTTTCCCAAATTTTGTTTTCCGTTGTTTAAAACATAGCATTTGCATCCAAAAATTTTTAAATGGGAAACATTTGGTTTTCTGTTTTTGAAAAGCTCGTAAGGAGTACTTTTTAAAATAGGTCGAATTATCATTCTATTTAAAACATAGCAAGCAGTACTTACAGCATCGGCCCAAAATTGTTTAGGAACATTATTTTCATTTAGCATAGTGCGAGCAAGTTCCTCTAAGGATCTATTCTTTCTTTCTACAACTCCATTTTGTTGGGGAGTTCTAGGTGCAGAAAAGTTATGAGAAATACCATGTTCTTCACAAAAATTTTCAAATAATTCGTTTTGAAATTCACCACCATGGTCACTTCTAATAGCTTTTATTTTTAGATCCTTTTCATTTTGAACTAAAACAGCAAACTTTTTAAATTCTTTAAAGGCTTCACTTTTAATAGTGAGAAATAAAGTCCAAGTGTATCTTGAAAAATCATCAACAATAACCAAAGTATAATAGTTTCCACCAAAACTTTTTATCCTTGAAGGACCAAACAAATCCATATGTAAGAGTTCTAAAGGTTTTAAGGTCGAAACAATATTTTTTGAATGAAAGGAATTTTTAACTTGTTTACCCTTTTGACATGCATCACACAGTTTATCTTTTACAAACTTTAGTTTGGGTAAACTAATTACTAGATCTCTAGATATGAGTTTGTTTAATTGTTGCATATGTATATGAGCAGCACGCCTATGCCATAACCATGGGTTTTCCTCTTTAACAACTAAACATGAAATATTTTTATTTGATGCATTTTCTAAATCAATTAAATAAATATTATTATGCCTAACTCCTTTTAATGCAATTTTAGAAGAATCATTCTTAAAAATAGTGCAAGAATTCTTTTCAAAGGTTACCTTGAGTCCTTTGTCGCACAGTTGACTTATGCTAATTAAGTTGTGCCTTAGTCCTTCTACGTATAGCACATCTTTGATCATCAAAGTGTCTTTGCTTCCTATATCCCCTTTTCCAAGAATTCTTCCTTTCTTGTTGTCACCATAGGTGACAAAGCCTTGTTCCTTTTCTTTAAAATTTGTAAACTTTGTTTTGTCTCCGGTCATGTGTTTTGAGCAACCACTGTCAAGGCACCACATGACTTTTCTTGATTTCTGCAATACCTACAAAATAAGAAAACAAACAAGCTATTTTAGGTACCCAACTTCTTTGTATGGGTCCTTTTGGGTTAGATTCAAATTATTTAGCAACCCAAGCATATCTTCCACTAGAAACACCAAAGCGTTTAATTCTGCATTTGTTTGAGGTATGACCTTTTCTCATGCAATAAAAACAGGATACAGTACTTGTGTTTCTGTTAAACGTTCCTTTTTCTAACCATGCTCTGCGGGTTCTATATTTATTTTTAGGAACAAATTTCTTAGCAGCTTTATTTTCAGAAATTTTACTACATTCTCCAGTAGTTGTATTTTGAGAAAAATATTTGAATTTCATGCAAGATTCACATTCATTACTAGCAATATATTTCTCCTTTTCATAATATAAAACTTTACTTTTCAAATTTCTGATTTCTTCTGCTTGATATAAAAATTTATTTTTCAAACTTCTGTTTTCTTCAGACAAATTTGTAAATTCAGTTTTCAAAGCATCATTTGTTTTAGAAAGATTTTTAGAAGTATATTTCAAATTTTCATTTTCTTCAAGAAGGTTGTCAAATTCAGATTTTAAGTTTTTAAAATCCTTTTTCAGCTTTTTATGAGAAATATCTAATTTTTCAGATTCAATTAATAATGCAGCATATGTTTCATGTAATTCATCTTCATCAATACGACTGTCATTATCAGAATAGTGTGAATTACTTACTTGGCTGTCATTATCATCATCTGCCATCAAACAGATGTTTGCCTCTTCATCTGAGTCGCTTGAATCTGTGATGGTCTCATTGTCATCTTCCCAAGCAATGTACGCCTTCTTTTTCTTGAAGAATTTCTTCTCCTTTTTGTCTTCACCCTTCTTTTGATTTGGGCAGTCTGCTTTTAGATGCCCCTTTTCTCCACAGCCGTAGCATCGGTAATTTGAGGAAGATCCTTGGTTTTCTTTCTTTTCATATTTGAATCTCCCTTTACCTCTAGACTTCATGAACTTGTTTAGTCTTTTAATCACTAGGCTTAAATTTTCCTCTTCGTCTGAGTCTTCATTGTCTGATTTGCCTTTGCTTCTCTCAACCTCAGACTTTAATGCCAAACTTTTCTTGTTGTTTTTGGCTTTAGCTTCTTCTTCGTCAAGCCTTCCAAGATCTAATTCATGTTCCCTCAACTTTCCAAAAAGTGCCGCCATAGTCATGGTGTTGAGGTTTTGTGACTCCGAGATTGCAGTCACCTTTGGTTGCCACGACCTGTCTAAAGATTTCAATATTTTAATGTTAAGTTCATCGGTGTCGAATGACTTACCCAATCCAATGAGATGATTGACAATGTTGGTGAAACGTTTTTAGACGTCTGAAATTGTTTCGCCTTGCTTCATTCGGAACATCTCATACTCTTGGATTAAGGAGTTCTTCCTAGCCCTCTTTACATCATCCGTTCCCTCATGCGTCACCCTGAGTACATCCCACATCTCTTGAGCAGTTTTGCAGATAGAGACTCTGTAGAATTCATCAACAGTTAACGCAGATGCAATAATGTTCCGGGCTTTCACGTCATTCTGAAATCTTTTCTTTTCTTCAGGGGTCCATTGACCACGGGGCTTTGGTTCCTGCGTATTGTTAGTAGGAACAGAAGAGTCAGACGCAATAACATCCCAAATTTCACAATCAATAGATTCAATGAATATTTGCATTCTTACCTTCCAGAATGCATAGTTCACACCTGTGAATAATGAGGGTCTATTGATTGATGCACCCTCTGCAAAGGTTTGATGTGATCATGCCATTTGAATGACTATCAAAGCAAGCTCTGATGCCAATTTTATAATTGCTGCAACAGAATTATTAGCGTGGAACAAACCAATTTTTCGCATGCCTTCAACAATTTTTCTCTTTAATTTTTCTTACTAAGCAGATAATAAAATATAAACAAGAGTAAGGGAAAGAGAAAAATGCACATGTGATTTTATCCTGGTTCAGATCACAAGGATCCTACGTCCAGTCGCTTATCTCTAACAAGATAAACTTTTTCACTATCACAAAACAATTACAAATATTAGTCACAGAGAAAAATAATTTGTAAGAGTTTAGAAATACCACCTCTCTTGAAACCACAAGAGATGAACTTACAAACACCTCCTTTGAATAATCACAAAGGATGACCACCTCCTCCGAATGCTTCACGAAGGATGATTCTCTTCCAATCACTTCCTCGGACACACCAAGGATGAGTAAGCTATTCCTCCGTCACCGCTGTAGCACTTCAGGGCTTTGCAGACGAGAGTTTCCTTAGCTTCAACAATCTCACAGAGTTCTCAAAAGAGTTCAGAGTTTCTTAGCACCAGGGAAGAGTTAAATTCGAAATAAGGAGTGAGCCATTTTATAGACTCAGCCCAATACCCTTCCATTCTTCGAAAACTGGCCATCTAACGCATTTAATCGATTATCATAAGTGTTAATCGATTAAAATGAGTACAACGACTAGTTTTTCAAATCTGAAGCACCCAACGGCTAGTGTTAATCGATTATTCTTAGGTTTAATTGATTAACTAATCGATTAAAGCTTACTTTAATCGATTATTCCAGGGGCAATTGGGTTTTCAGTGCTAGCCACGTTTTAATCGATTAAAACTTGGTTTAATCGATTAAAACAACTTGTGGAAGATTCCTAACAAAAGTAAATTACATATAAACCACAAGAATCAACCCTAATACATTTTAGAGTACAATTACATCATTTTTTATTATTAATAAAGCTTTATAAAATACGAAGATCTTCGATCCTTCTTTGTGGATCTTGTCTTGTGCAAGTCTGATCATCATCAAAACTTCATCTTTTAATTTTGCTAACAAAATCAAGACCAAGAACTTAAAACAACAACTAAACTAAGCTAGTATGACCAGTTGCTAATCACTAACACAATTTATAAGCTCAAAGGAAATTAAAAACATGCATTCTCAGCTAGACCCAAAAAGGAACAGATGAAAAAAGGGGAATTAGTCATTAATTATATGTAGAGTTAAAATTAATCATTGCAAAGTTAACAAGGAAGATGAAAGACAACAATAAAAACAGAATGAATGGCCTAGTCAATGCTCAAACTCAGCAAAATTGTGATAAAAAGGCCAAATGAAATTATGCAAATAACACTTATAAACAACACTAACCACAACCTTGCAACTAAAACTTAAGATTGGACACCAGAAATTAAAAGTGAACTTAAAGGAGTTTGCATAACAACACACTTATGAAACTATAGCTAAAACTGAGTTTACTACAGAGAAAAATAAAAATAGCAGAACACAAGAGAATGAAACCAATGAAACAGTGAGCTATATAAGAAACGAGAGTAAATAGCATGCTTGGAAGAGGTAATACCAGACTTATGCATATAGAGTTCATAGCAAACTGAAATGGAAACTCAAGCTAAACAATAGAAGCATAAACATCATATTGGCTAAAAAATTCATCATGGTTTTCAGATTAGTCTTAAACCAACAATAAACTGTACACTGAACTAAACTGAGATAAATAATCAGCCTTGCAAAACAAAATCATGAATGTATGAAAACTAGTCCTCTTAGCCTCGAAAAACACCATGGAGCTCTCAAGAATACATGTATGTCCAGCACCCAGACCTCTCTCTCTCGTTATGTAAAAAAAATATCCTCCTAAAGTGACCCTCCAACTCTCTCTATTTCCTACAATCGCTGCCCATTCCACCAAACAACAGTCTCTAAAAATTCCCAAAAATAGATCCTGACAAAAGCTGCCAAAAGTTGGTGTTTTTTTTTGTTGAGTGTGTGCTGCTGCTAGGTCTTGATTATGTTGTGTCTGGTGATGTGGCATTAATGCCCAACCCTAGCTCAACTTCACGTGGATCATTCCTTGTATAGCCCAATAACACATCGGATGAAGAAATAACACATCAGATGAAGAGGGGTGTGCTCTTAACTTTGCTAAATTGCACCAGCTTTGCAAGAGTTGCTGAAAAGCCTCTGCCCATGTAATTATCTCCAATTTCCAGATCAAACTACATCTCGTACACAGATTCAAAAAATATGTTCTAGTGCTCCAATTGAAACTCTCGGAGTCTAGAATCCAACACAACAATAACCAGCTCAATTGGAGATCTACAGAAAAAGTAACGACACAATCAGTTAGCAATTATCTATGAGTTACGTAAGCCCTGCTTTGCAAACTATCTTCATCTTCCAACGTAAACTACAACTATACTAGAGCTTCAAAAATTATGTTATACAATCCAAATTAAAGTTCTTTGAGTCTAAAATTTAATAAAAAAGAATAAACTCATTTGAACACCTGTAGAGAAATTTATGAAAAAAACTGTCAGCAAAGCCAAGGTTAGAGTTGAAAAATCTACGTGTTTGGACCAAGCTGGGCACAATTCTTTTTTTTTTGTCTTTCAAAAAATGTTATAAAGAAGATAATTGGAACTCGAGGCAATTAATCAAACACATGGGGCATACAGGAAAAAAAGAAAAAGAAAGGTGTTGAAGGAGACCCAACCATGTGATCTAATTCAGAGTGTTACCAATTTGCAATTTGCCATTGCTTTCTTTCCTAATAATGACAGGTAGCAAATTTCTGGTTCTAATTCAGAGTGCTTCTCGACAATATTTGATTTTTTTTTTCACTGTTATCTAAAGCAGTAGAAAATAAGAGAAAGGGAACATTTTGAAATGTAATTCATTTACACATGTCAGTTTAAGTTGAAAATGAATCATCAATAAATAGAACAAAAATTCTTTAACATGTATATTCAATTTAGTTACTTATCTTTCTCTATCCATTATTTTAGTTCTTTCCGTCACAAAGTTTTCACATAGGTTATGTATAAAAAAAAGAAGTCAATATAGCATACAGTAACATTTTAAATTCTACATGACATTATAGATAAATAATAAAAACATCAATTTTAAGAAATAAAAATAGAAAATATAGTGAAAGCTCACATTTCTTTGTGTAAATTAAAAGTGAGAAAAATAGTACACAGACGACCAGTAATACATACTGGCCATTTCAAATAATGAATAGGATTTTAGCTAGAATCAGGGAAGAGATTTGAGATAAAAGTTATTAATTTTAAATGTGTATTTAAATATATAAGTGTATTCATAAACTTTTAAAATAAATAATATTCACTATTTTATGTAGAGTGAGTGAGATGATAAATTGGATGTTTGAGACTAGGCAATATAATATAATATTTGATGAAAGGTGAAAGTTAGTTAGTTTGAATGTTGCAATTAAACTCCAAACAAACCCTAACTACCTGAGTTTGAACATTCTGAGTTTGAACGTGATTTCCATGTCACACGTAGTTACATAAGTGTACATCTATACCCACCCTAATGTCTCTATTAAAAGCTGCCATTTTTCCTAATAAAATATTTTCCTGCCAGCCAACCATACCACAATGTTTCATTGGTTTCTCCACAATAATCTCTGTCTCACAAAAAATCAAAATTAAAAATGGCTGTAATTCTAAATGCATTTCTTCTTACAAAATTCACATTTTTAACCCACAATTTTATTTTTATTTTATCTTTAATGAATACAAAATTACAGTTATTAAAATATGACGTAAAATTTTTGCTCAAAAGTTATCATAATAAATATATGCATGTATGGCGGTTACAACTTTACCATACCCAAAAGATTGGATGATTACGATTTACTTTATTTAAATGATGATTAGCTAAAGCTTTTACGAGACGTATTAAAGTGAGTTACATGTCGTGGAATTATTAAAATTTAAAATTATATGAATTATCTTGCTTCACCCATACACAGACAAAACAAGTTGTACTTATCCATTGAACACGTTACTATTTATGTAATTGAGTACCTATATATAATTGCACAGATGAAATGGTTTATTACAACAATATCATAAATTTAAGTATAATGAAAAAAAGGAAAATGAATATTAAGGGACTTATTTGTTCTTAAATACTATTCTTCATGGTTTCATATTATGTGCCTAATATTGGTTTTCAACAGTAACACCTTTACTTAATATCTTCGTTATAAAATGACACATTTCTTACTATCGTAATTCCGAACTATGTAATTAAAAGAGATTAATTGTTTCAACTTATACTCACCAACTTTGTATTATTGTTATTTGAATATATATTTTATATAAAGACTTAAAAAATACTTTATACACTCTATGTTTTCAATCTTTAAAGCATTTGTTATTTTTAAGTAGAACAGAGATTATATCTATAAAAAGATATTATAATATCCAAGTCGCTGAGGTAACTCAGTGATTAATAAACATAATAACTAATAAATATAATTATTTTATGAAATGTATTATTTATACTAATATTTATAAATCATATTTAAATGAATTTGGGTTATATGATCTAATTATTAATTAATTATAGTTATCATAGTTAATTATAAATTTTTTAGCCTAATTTATAGATCAATATGGTTAGTAGATAATTAATCTGATATTATCCTGATAAAATAAGTATGGACTTGGTACGTGTCGATTTAATATACAAACATATATTAAGTTGTGAGCAATTTTTATATCATCGTGGTCAAGAAAAACTTGAACGTATAGAGGATAATTATCAATGTTATTTAATTTGAATACAATTAAGTTTAACTTTTAAAACAAAATGTTTGTGTTTTGTAAATATATTAACGAAAAAACCTTAATTCTCGATTGCATTTCTTGGAGATACAAAGTACGCATGTTAATATTTGATTTTGTAGCAAATTAAAAAAATATATATTTGTTTTGTTACCTTATATTTTAAGAGATATATTATTTTCCCGACCCAATAAAACCAATTTATTTAAAATTATACATTAAAATCACATCTTAAATGAATTACTATTTTTATTTGAAAATAACTGCTGTTTTTGTTTTAAATTTTGTTAATGAATGATGTTTTCAGATTTTATGAAATATTCTTCTTCTTATTATATTTTCAAATAAATTACATTAACATTAAAAGAATTACTAAAAAAGTAAGAATGTTTTAGTAAATTACTTCAACAAGTAATATCTTTATCGTCATTCTTAATTTATCAGAAAATCCCTTAAATTACATTTTATTGGATGGAAGAAGTGAAATTTAATTTTTACAGTGTTTGCAATTTCGTAATCGTAAACAAATTAATTCAGGTTATTTATTATTTGAAATTTTAATTTAAAAATGAGAAGTCTTAAACACATTTGTTATTAAGTAAATGTTGCCTATAAAACAAATAATATAATAGTATAAATTTACAATTTATTCTTAGAATTTCGTAGAGACGGTAAATAAAAAAATCATATGTTACATTTTTTTTTTGAATTTCTCACTAGGGAAGGAAATGGCATAATGCAGGCCACGAAAATGTCCAGCTTCATTGGTCCCACATCGCGTTTCACCAAACAAGAAACCTCAGTATTTTAATTTTATGTGAATAATAAAAAATTATTTAAATAAAAGCCAGAGAGAGAGAGAGGCAGCAACTCTCTGTATACAGAGGGAAAGAAAGAGAAGCTAAAACTTGTTTTCCGTATAAATAAAAAAAATAAAAAATAAAAAAAAAATACATAATGAATAATTGTGCACAGTGGCTGTTCTCTTATTACAGCATTTCTTCAAAAAGTCTTTGAGAAGAGAGAGAGAGAAAGAAAGAAGAGTGAAGTTGCTCCAAACCTTTGTTTTGTTCTTCTTTATCGTTTTCTCCAGCTTCTAATTTTAGCCTCTTCTCTCTAACAATTGTCGTTCAAACTTCAAAGCTACCGTTCTCTACTGTCCGATCTGACTCACTGAGTTCCTTCCTCTGCTCAACTCGGATGAGTTAGACAGGAAGATCGCGCCGCATTAATCGCCATGGTAAATTTCAATTAATCTCTCTATATTCTCTCTCTCCATCGTCTCCTTGCTTTTCGTTTCACTCCTTTAGCTTCTTCGTTGAATCTGTGTGACTTTGATTTTTCTTTTTCTTTTAAATTCTTCCGTGTGAAAATGGTTTGTTTGGCGGATTTTTTTGTTTGTAGTATATTTTTTTTTCCGGCGTTTGGATGATTCGGATTAGTATTTTTATTTATCGTGGTGAGAGTTATGTTAGTCGATCCACACATTACTACTAGAAGATCTTGTGAAATGGAGTTCGGCGAACATGAAGGGTTGATGAATAAGATTGGGGTAATTGTGGGCAGGCAGTGTTTGTACGTTATTTGATGACTTAGTTTCTTGGAAATACGACATGATGAATTTAATCAGAGTCTTGCGACATAGATTGAATGTTAGATTGGTCGTTGGAAGAAAGTTGAATGATAAGAAAAATGAAGGGACTCTTTATTCGGCATATTCCTCTATGAATATACTTGGACGGAAATCAAAATAAACAAGGTGGAGGTCATAAGGTTTACTTGCTTGTTTAAAAAGGGAGCTACCTAGTATTGGTTCAATACTGATTATCATGGGTTTTTTATGGGGGAGAAGACGGGTGGCTTGAGACCTTGGTATCTCCAAAGCTTGCAAAAGTGCCTTGAACTATGATCTAATTGAGGTCTCTTTTCCTTCAAATGCCATTAAATATATATATCGATAAATTGGTAGCTTAGCTAGGATGATTTGGTATAGAGGGAAAACAATAGGAATAAACCCATCCTACTTAACTAAAAGACTTATGATATATTCAATAGGAATAAACCCATCATACTTAACTAAAAGACTTATGATATATTGTCTTTAAGTTGAAATTCTGAATTTATTTGCAAGAAATTGATCATTCATTTTGTTGTACTTAAAGAAATTGAAAACATATTGACAAAACATCGAGTCATGTCTGAAGGCATCACTGTGGCACTTGACCATTGCTTGAATCTCAATGATTGTAATAGTTCACAGCTGCATTGTTTCTGGTTACATGATTTGAGTATGACAACAACTTTGGTGAATGCAAACATTATTGTTTTTCTTTGCACACTGAACTTGTTGACAGAAAAGAAAATTATATTAAATGATAGCCACCCAAGCCCCTCCCTTCCCTATCATTTCTTCCTCACTGCCTTGTAAGAGTCAATCTCTTGGCAGCAGCTGCATTTTATGACGCCTTACGTTGGCTTTATGGTCAGCCCCTCCATAGATAAGACGTTTTGAGATACTTGAAACAAATACTAAATGAAAAGAACTGAAGGACATGGGAAAGCTTCCTTGAAAGCTAGCTGTCAAAAGGAGAGAAACAATCCACTCAAGCACTCAACTGCACATTCGGTATTACTCAATGTGGGGTTTAGGCCTATTAATTTTAAAACTCATACTTACAGCACATGAAGCAAAAACATTCCTTGGGTTTTAGGTTCTGGAATGTTGAACACACTCAAATATTAGGGTAGAATCGAATTACTTTATTGTTAAGAGTACTTAATATATATATATATATATATATATATATATATATATATATATATATATATATATATATATATATATACACACACACACATATATACACACACATACACACACACATATATGCACACACATACACACACACATATATGCACACACATACACACACACATATATACACACACATACACACACACATACATACACACACATATAAGATTGGAAACTAATTTTGGAAATATAACAATAGCACTTAAAGTAATCATATTCTATTATTCAGAGATATAATCATATTCCTATTATTCAGGGATATAATTAGGTCCCTGTGCTCCAAGGATATTTATGTTATACACTTCAGTTATAATATGCTAAATATGGAATAAGAAAATATGGTTGTTGACCTTTACTTGGCTTCCACTTGAAAAATGTGGTGGATATTCAATGACATGAGTATAACAATAAGATATTTATATGTAAGTTTTTTAAAATTTTAAAACTGTCAATTAAAAATGTAATATAAATGATTAAAAAAATGTTTGTTTGTATGTTTTTGTGAGGGTCATTATCACAGCAAGGTGCTTATACAATAAATCAGAATATACTAATATTGATTATTATTTTAAATCTTTTGTTATGTTGCTTATACATATATATGTATGTATATATATGTGTGTGTGTATATATATATATATATATATATATATATATATATATATATATATATATATATATAGAGAGAGAGAGAGAGAGAGAGAGAGAGAGAGAGAGAGAGAGAGCCATTTTTAACTGATAGTGAGAGGAATGAATATTGACCCTTATGTTTTGTTTGAATACCCTTTCTTCCTTCAATTCTCCAAGGTGTTTTTAAGGACAAAGTTGTGACGAAGTTCTAGGGTGAAGGAGTTTGAGACTCTAAAGCAAACAATATCTTGGATGTGATAATTGACTCTAATGATATCACTCGACATATTTAGGATCGGAATACATTTTATTACAAAGGGTCGAGATTAATACATATTAAAAGTTATGTAACTCTTTTAGGTCCTATTTATATTAGAGGAATTACTGTGTAGGATTGAGGGAGAGCAAGGCAATCACCTATTTGCCTTTGTTGATTTGCGGGTGGTGGAGAGCGACGATTTGAGAGTGATGCACCTAATTTCACTCGCGAATTGAGGAGATTTGAAATGATGTACTGTAGGGCCTCGTTACAATTACAAAATTACCCATTGTTTTTTGTTTGAATCTTGGATAAGTTATGTTGTATGTTTTATAAACCTTGAAACATGCTTCCGGATGATTATATTCTCAATTTTTATTAATAAGTCCAATATTAATATAATAAATAATAATTATAATAATAAAATAAGATTATTATTAATTTTTATTATGATTTAATATCATTGTATAAATTGTCAACATAATAATGATTCAATATATTTTTGGTTAACAATTATTTAAATAATAATATACAAATTATTATTTACGAAAATGCATTTGAAATTTATTCCTACAAATTCCTATTATAAATTTTAATTTTATTTTTCAATTTTTTTTATTATAAATAACAAATTCAAATTTATTTTAATATAATTTTCACTACTTACATTTAAATTTATACACATTTCTCCAGAAAGATAAATTGGTAACTCATCTATTTTTGTCAATTAAAACATTTTTTTAATCTATCAAATCCATCGCATCATTCACAAACTCACAAACTTTCCTCTCAAGCCTCTTCATCTATTTCTTCAAATCCCTTAATCCAAACAACACCACAATCCCCTCTCTATTCTCTCAAATTCATCCACTCATTTTCCCTTCAATCCTCTCCCCAATCCAAACACGACCTTAAGGATCTCATGACTTTTTACAAATTTTAATCTTGGTCATGTATAGTTGTGTGACCTATATTTACCATTTTCACTCTCAGGAGGAATCTTCTTTTCACCATATATATATATATGTGAAATATATTAAATGAGAACTTTTCTTGTTGTGAGAAATGAAAACAATTAAAGATAGGTCATTAGATCATATTTGAATGGTATAGATGAAAATAAAAATGTGCATGACATTTTTAACTGTCTATGTGACTACTAATTAACTTTTACTCTTCACGATCAAGGTATGATCCAATTTTATATTCATCATTTACAGTTACAACAATAGTTCTCTCTCTCTCTCTCTCTCTCACTCCCTCTCTCTATATATATGTGTGTGTGTTTGTGTGTCTCTATGTGTATGCTTGAATGTAAGCTCTGCATAGTGTGTATCTATATTGTGTCCACTTTCCATTTGGAGTCCCTGCTGGTACATAGCTTACAACACTACCTATGATGATTAGCATTTTGATCCATAACTTTCACATAATCTTCCTGAAATTATGAAATTGCTTGCAATGATAATTTCCCATCATTTATTTATTTATGGATATAACATTTTGTTAAGATATTTTTTTTTCTTTAAACGTTTTTTTTATTCATTATATTTTCATTTTTAATTATTGCTCATGGTGTTGAAATAAAATGAACTAATGGAGTTAACTTTTGTATACATGCTTCTGTAAACTCAATCCATAGGGTTGGCAGTGCCATTTATGACCAGAGCACATTTGGTTGCATTCCTCTTCTCTTCAAGAACCTGGTTACATATTAGCTGCTTATTTTAGATAACTACTATATCTTTAATTTTTGTGCATGGCTTGTGGGAATATTTTCTTCAATGAGAGATTATATAAGTTTTAGCAAATAACATACACACACAAACATATATATTAAATACCTATTTTGTTAAAGACTATTTTATTCTCAAAATTAATACATTAAGTTTTGATATATGTGAGTGGCAGTATTGTTCCCCGATTTAACATTTTTTTGGCTGTGGATGTTGCATACATTTCTCTTTGCAGTCTGCGCCAGTGAATATTATTGTAGGTTCTCATGTCTGGATTGAAGATCCAGCACAGGCGTGGGTTGATGGAGAAGTTTCCAAAATCAATGGTGAAGAAGTCCATGTTCGCACCACAGCTGGGAAAATTGTGAGTCAAACTGTCTGAACTGTGTATTTGTTAGATTTTTGTAATTGTTTTTTTAGCACTCTTGTGTCATTCTTACTGGGTTAAATCACTTTCAGAAATTAAATATTTATTTTTTATTTAGTATATTAAGTTGCAGAATTCCAAGTTTATTATCAATATCCTATCTGTTTGACTTGTAATAAAACGAGTTATACCAGGCCTTACTATCATGATTAAGTCTGCAAAACTGGCTGCAGGTTGTAAAAAATATTTCAAAGGTTCTTCCCAAGGATAATGAGGCCCCTCCTGGAGGTGTAGATGACATGACAAAATTGTCTTACTTGCATGAACCAGGTGTTCTGCACAATTTGGCAGCTAGATACGAACTCAATGAAATCTACGTGAGATTCTAAAATATCTATTATTTCATTTGTTACTGCAACTGTTATGTTATGTAAGAATTGGCACATATGAATGATACAATCATGCTACTCTCCCATCATCATTGCAGACATATACCGGAAATATCCTGATTGCAATAAATCCTTTTCAAAGGTTACCACATCTATATGATACTCACATGATGGAACAATACAAAGGAGCTGCATTTGGAGAATTGAGTCCCCATGTTTTTGCAGTTGCAGATGTTGCATACAGGTGACTGATAGATGACTTTTCATTTTCTGTTTTATTCTTTTTTTATGGTTTATTAACGTCCATTTTTTGTATTCATCAGGGCGATGATTAATGAGGGGAAAAGCAACTCAATTCTGGTTAGTGGTGAGAGTGGGGCTGGAAAGACAGAGACAACAAAAATGCTTATGCGGTATCTTGCATATCTTGGGGGTCGATCTGGAGTTGAAGGGCGAACAGTTGAACAACAAGTTCTAGAAGTATATATAGTTTCATTTTCTTGTTTTGGCCACCTCATCTTTGTTTTAGCCTTACACCATACTTTTAGCCTTTTTATATTATCTCATTTGTAGGGTGTTAAAAAAGTGTGGAAATGATTTCCTCATACTTCTTCTGTTTTAATTACTTTGCAGTCTAATCCAGTTCTTGAAGCATTTGGCAATGCCAAAACTGTTAGAAACAACAATTCAAGGTGGGTGTTGACAGCCACATGGTATATCACGTAAAATGAAAATGATCATAAATTGGTTAGGTAAAGTGATTGAGATTATGTTACTTCATAGATAGAGGGAGAAGAAATTGTGATAGATTAGTTTGGGATTTGTTCCTGTAGCTTCTTAGAATTGTGTGTTGTTTCTCTGCTATATGTTGAACTGAGCAGTAAAAGAAGACATTACATATTTTTCTTGTTCAAGGAACACTTATTACTTCATATAACATGGTGCCTGCCTTATTCCTCCCGATTGATATGCAGTCGCTTTGGTAAATTTGTTGAGATACAATTTGACAACAAGGGAAGAATATCGGGTGCTGCTATACGGACATATTTGCTTGAAAGGTCCCGTGTCTGTCAAATTTCAGATCCTGAAAGAAATTACCATTGCTTTTACCTTCTATGTGCAGCACCAGCTGAGGTAAAGTATTCTTTTTTGTTCTAATGTTCCTTGTCTCTGTCACAAAGATTGTCTCCTATTAAATTGTTAATATATTCATATTTAATCATTGTGATTCTATTTTATAGGAAAAAGAGAAATATAAACTGGAAAGTCCTAGCTCCTTTCATTACTTAAATCAATCCAACTGCTACGCACTGGATGGAGTGGATGATGCCGAGGAATATCTTGCAACTCGAAGGGCAATGGATGTTGTTGGAATAAGTGAGGAGGAGCAGGTAAGTCTTTCTGAGTCCTAGTTCTTAATAAACTGAGATTTTATATGATTGCTTTAATGATATGACCCTGTATTGCAGGAGGCTATTTTCAGAGTTATTGCAGCAATTTTGCATCTTGGAAACATTGAATTTGCAAAAGGAGAGGAGATCGATTCTTCTGTCATTAAGGATGAGAAGTCTAGGTTCCATCTTAATGTTACTGCTGAACTTCTAAAGTATGCCCAACATAATCCTTTTATGCATTATCATTTTATCAATGTGGTATGCATTTTAACATAACATTGTTGTAGGTGTGATTGTAAGAGCTTGGAAGATGCATTGATCAAGCGTGTGATGGTAACACCGGAGGAGGTTATTACAAGAACCCTTGATCCTATTGCAGCTCTTGGTAGCAGGGATGCATTGGCTAAAACCATTTATTCTCGTTTGTTTGATTGGTAACGAACGTTTAGCACTGCTTTATTTTACAAAAGTAGTCCTCTATTGCATTGATATGTTGGAGGAAAGAAAGATTGAATGAAATGTTCCAAAACTGAAATCTATTATGTAAAGGAACCTAAACAATTTTATTCTTACCAAAGGACTACTTATTGACCTGTATATTTGACACATTTAATTTGAATATCAATTGTGTAATTTATGTGCCTGTTTTAAATTACTTTAGAATTTGTTAATCATATTTATAGTTGAAATAACCATGCATTAAGATTCTGGAAGTTTTTGTTAATGATTGTGTATGATTGGGCCAAATTTGTTCTAGATTATTTTTTATGGTGTCATACTCTGACAGTCTCATCATTGCTTCCAGGCTTGTTGAGAAGATTAACAATTCGATTGGACAAGATCCAAATTCGAAATCTATTATTGGAGTTCTTGATATCTATGGGTTTGAAAGTTTTAAATTCAATAGGTAAGCTAATGATTTCATCTAGCACTTCGGTTTTGTATTTAGCAATGATCTGACAAATTTCTTTTACTTAGTTTTGAGCAGTTCTGTATTAATTTTACAAACGAGAAGCTGCAACAACATTTTAATCAGGTTTGGTAATTTCTGGTTCAAATTTGTAGTATATATTCTATAATTTTTTCCCTTTGGTAACTGAGTATTTTTTAATCCCGAATGGTTGCAGCATGTCTTTAAAATGGAACAAGAAGAATACACCAAAGAAGAAATTAATTGGAGTTACATAGAATTTGTTGACAACCAAGATGTTTTGGATTTAATAGAGAAGGTATTCTACTGTTGCTACCTTATGACCAACTTATACTCTTTATTTTCCTACTCGATAAATTCAGGTAGTGATTGATTATAATATTGAATCTTTTGCAGAAACCTGGAGGAATAATTGCCCTTCTTGATGAAGCTTGGTATGCAGCTGGCAGTGACTTCATTGTTAATCTAATATTGTTTTTAAGCTAAATATAAGCTACATGCATTACCTTTTCTGAAGTTACTTTCTCTTATCTCATTTTCATACCTGTATGCTATATACAATGTGTTTAGAGTAGGTAGGATACACTACTATTTCATATCAGGCGTTGCTTAAACTCTTTAATTGGTTGGACTTATCCTCCCTGTGTTTTACAGTATGTTTCCCAAGTCTACACATGAAACATTTGCTCAGAAATTGTATCAGACATTCAAAAACAACAAGCGCTTCATCAAACCTAAGCTTTCTCGGACTAGTTTTACCATATCCCATTATGCAGGCGAGGTATATATACTTGATCTTTTTTCTATTACACGTTCCCTTTTAGTACTTTCTAAATAATTTTTGTTGCTTGAATGTTTTTCTTCCTTCTTTTTGACATTTTATTTTTCTTTGTTCAGGTGACATATCTAGCTGACATGTTTCTTGACAAAAACAAGGATTATGTAGTGGCAGAACATCAGGATTTGCTCATAGCCTCAAAATGCTCATTTGTGGCTGGTCTATTCCCCCCTTCTCCAGAGGAGTCTTCGAAATCATCAAAGTTCTCTTCAATAGGATCTCGCTTCAAGGTATTATCATTTTTTACTGCTCTTCCTTCTGTTATACTATATTACCAGTCTTTGACATTCTTGTATCAGAAATATGTAATTTTGTTTTCAAGTTATGCATGTAGTAAATGACACATTTCTGAAACTTGCAGCTACAACTTCAATCTTTGATGGAGACCCTAAATTCAACAGAACCTCACTATATCAGATGTGTGAAGCCAAATAACGTTCTCAAGCCTGCTATTTTTGAAAATCTCAACATTATTCAACAATTGCGGTGTGGTGTGAGTATATCACGTGTTTCTTTGTCTTTGTTCCCGTTATATATTTTTCAATAGAAGGGATAATATCTATCACCTGTTTACGCTTGGTGATTGTTTTCCTGATTGTCATTTGTTTTAGGGTGTTCTTGAGGCAATTAGAATCAGCTGTGCTGGGTATCCTACCAGACGAACATTCTATGAATTTCTAAACCGATTTGGTGTTCTTGCCCCAGAAGTTCTAGACGGAAAGTAATGTCATTTTTGGGCTGTTTTAATATTTGAATTGGAAAATGGCTCTATATTTGAATCCCCTCTTGCCTTTTGTCTGTACTTATGTGTCAATTGTTTTTACTTGTTCCTTTTCAGCTATGATGTCAAGGTTGCATGCCAAATGATCCTGGATAAAATGGGTATGCAAGGCTATCAGGTGATAATCCTTTTTTTCCTCACAACTTGGTCTGTTGACAATGGTGTTTGGGAGGGTCAGTTTTAGGAAAGAGGATCAGTGAGCCATGCTCTACTATTTTTGCAACTAAATGTCACGTTGCATATGTGATTTGTTTTTTTTGTTTTTTTTTTTATCATGGACATGTTGAATAATTGAAATACCCAACTGTCTGAAGACTCAAGAGGCTTATGGAGCTTCTGAAACAACTTCATGCTGATTCTTCGTATACTATCCCAGGATTTTTTTACTTAAATACCAAAAAAAGCTTATTAGCATATCTGCATGTTTGCCCAGTATGTAACTTCATAGTATTTTATAACCTCAAGTGACTTCTGATCTTAGTTGGAAAAATTCCTTTATTCTTTATTTCACGATTGTTACCTTTCAACTTTAAACTAAATGGAAGTCCTTTGTATGAATGAATTTAATATAACATGTAATCATGACATTTATGATGGTTTACCAGATAGGGAAGGCAAAGGTTTTCCTCAGAGCTGGTCAGATGGCTGAACTGGATGCAAGAAGAGCAGAGGTTCTTGGAAATGCTGCTAGAGTCATCCAGAGGCAAATACGTACCCATATTGCACGCAAAGAATTCATTGAATTGCGCCGAGCAGCAATCTGTCTGCAATCTAATTTGCGAGGTATCCTTATTCCTTAGTTCTATCTAATATGTTTTCTTTGTTTTTTATTGCTTCTTATTTTGGAGTTCATTAACTTAACTGCATATTTGGATGAACTAAATTTCTAGAACAAAAATATTTTTTTTTTCACCCTCAAAAATTTCTCCTGGTGACATTTTAATAGTAAGCTGTCTTGAATGCAAGATCAACTGATTCAAACATACTTCAAGACAATCTTGTGTATGAACAAGCTGTTGGTAATGGTATGCATGTATAAATAGTAGTGATGATGTCTGATATTATTATCTAAAATTCTTCCTCCATGTGTTAGGATTTTGAATATCAAATCTTAGGTGTCTCTACAAATACCAAATCCACCAAATTTGGAAACTGTCCGTCTTTTCTCTAAAATTAGTTAGGAGTTGGAACGAGCTAAAGGGAAACGTGGACATTCTAACAAATTGAGCTTGCTATCAACATTTAAGTCGTGCTTCGTTGCTCATCAAGCCTTTGTTCCATATATCCTCTGTTTGTATACTGTGTTAGTGTTCATGGCATTCTAAAATTCATGCAGCCTTAAATAAGTTGGGATTTTCTCCTAATGTAGTTTTCTTTCTCATGGTTTCGTCTTGTGTAACCTACTCTCAATCTGACTCTAATTCTTATGGTGCTTTTTAATAAAAAATAGGAATATTGTCCCGGAAACTTTATGAGAAGTTGCGGCGTGAAGCAGCAGCTGTAAAAATGCAGAAGAACTTCAAAGGATACATTGCCAGGAAATCATACTTAAATGCACGATCATCTGCAATTGTGTTACAGACAGGTCTAAGGGCTATGAAAGCTCGTGATGAATTTAGATTTAGAAAGCAAACAAAAGCTGCAATTTATGTGCAGGTGCCTTTGTTAATCTTCTTTATAGTTAGAATATTAAGAAAATGAAGTCATGCAACCTTTTTATGTGCCTTACCGTAATGATTTTTTCTGTTAATCTCTGCAGGCTCACTTGCGTCGGTTAATTGCATATTCATACTATAAACAATTGCAAAAGGCTGCAGTTGTTACTCAATGTGGATGGAGGAGAAGGGTTGCTAGAAGGGAACTTAGAATGCTTAAAATGGTGCAAATAATACTTTCTCTGTTATGGCGTACTCAGTCTTTTTTTAAAAAAGAGCCTTAATAGTAATATTTTGTGTAATTTTATTCAGGCTGCAAGAGAAACTGGGGCTCTCCAAGAAGCTAAGGACAAACTTGAAAAGCGTGTTGAAGAACTTACTTGGCGTTTGCAAATTGAGAAGCGTTTGAGAGTAACTTCATTATCATATATCTACACATATTTTTTTTTCCATGTTTGAGTATTGATATTATTGTTGCAATTTTTAATGCCATAAACTTCTCTTATTTTAACTTATTACAGACTGATTTGGAAGAAGAAAAGGCACAAGAAATTGCAAAGTTACAGGATGCTTTACATGCAATGCAAATACAAGTTGAAGAAGCAAATGCCAAGGTCATCAAAGAGCGTGAGGCGGCAAGAAAGGCCATCGAGGAAGCACCTCCAGTTATTAAGGAGACTCCTGTTTTAATTCAAGATACTGAAAAGATTACTTCTTTATTGGCTGAAGTCAGTAGTTTGAAGGTAGGCAATTGATCATCATTTTGACAAATGACAATACGTCAGTAACTTCTTAAGTCATAGCATTTTCTCATGAATTGTTTATAAATATTTTGTAATAATTTTTAAAGAGCCCAATGGATATTTTGGTACAAATGCCTCCACTTTTTTATCTTTTAACTTTGTCTATGCTTGGTTCTCTTAAATCAATTTCCATCGAGTCTTTGGCCTTCAATCATCTTTCAAAACATTTTAATGAAATGTGAACGTAGTAGTTACATATTATATACTGAATTTCTGCAAGCTCAACCTGCAACATGAGTTCTACTTAAATTGGAGTTTTTTACATAATAGTTGTGAGGCACTATACATATTTACAATGAATAATTGCAAATTTGTTGAGTACCCTTTTTAATCTCTGATACAGGAATCACTGCTATTGGAAAAAGAGGCTAAAGAAGAGGCAAGAAAAGCTCAGGTCGAGGCTGAAGCTAGAAATAAAGAGATGGTTAAAAAGGTTGAAGATTCTGACCGCAAAGTGGATCAACTTCAAGAATTGGTTCAGAGGTTAGTAAAGTTTGAGCAGAAAAAAGTATCTATTTAGTTATGTACGAACACTTGCTCCATAGTTTAAAATTATTTCAAAAGAAGGGATGAATAGTTTTCAGTTTCTGATGACATCGCAAATGTATCACATTTAAGAAGTAACAACAGGTGTTGGATATGAAGCCATTCCTCTTCTTTCTCTGCCCTCATTCTTCTAAATTTAAAAAAGAAAAAAAAAAATGAAAATCAAGGACACTATGGGCGAGCTTGTGCATTATCTACATTTCGCTAGCAACTTCAGCTTTTGAATAGTTGGTTTGTGATATGAAGTCTAATATTTTTAATATCATAGTTAAATGCACCTACAAACTCCTATCCTAGTTCATTATCAACTGTTTATCAGCCATTTTCTTGCATCAGTTTTCCATGGCTATAACTGTTTTTTTTTTTTTACTTTTTCAATTGGATGCATTATACAGTTATATTTACTTCTTTTTTTTTACTTTTTCTCCATCTGTACTACCTTTATTTCTATTTTGTAGATTGGAGGAAAAGATTTCCAATGCAGAGTCAGAAAATCAAGTTCTTCGGCAGCAAGCACTGGCTGTGTCACCAACGGGAAAAGCTCTGTCTGCAAGACCAAGGACAGTTATTATTCAGGTAAGAGAATAAAATACATTCTCATTACTTGAAATTATAGCACATGAAGAGATTCACAGTGATATTTCATGCATAATATGCAGCGGACACCTGAAAATGGGAGTGCTCTAAATGGTGAAGCGAAAATTGAATCAGTAAGAACACTGCTGTTTTATGCAAGTATATATCAACAATTAACTTTGATGTGAGGATTTTTTTTTTTTTTTTAATTCTCAACTTTTGTGTTTCAGAATATGCCTCTTGTTGTATCTAACGTGCGTGAGCCTGAATCCGAGGGGAAACCACAAAAATCTCTCAATGAGAAGCAGCAAGTGAGTGTCTCCACACATTCATTGTGTAATCTGAATGTTACAAATATTTAAAGTTAACTTTTAAATATAAATCCTTTCCCCGCATTCAAGTTAACTTATCTTAAAATTTTCACTTTCTTGTTCAGGAAAACCAAGACTTATTGATCAAGTGCATATCTCAAGATTTGGGATTTTCTGGGGGCAAACCTGTGGCTGCATGTGTCATATATAAATGCCTTCTTCACTGGAGGTCATTTGAAGTTGAAAGGACAAGTGTTTTTGACCGGATCATTCAAACAATAGCTTCAGCTGTTGAGGTAACTTAATATTTGGGATTACTTGTATGTTATTTACGACACAGTGCTTTTGCATTTAAAAGTACCTGGGTCAATTTCTGAAAACAAAGAATATGTTACTAACAGTGAATTCTGCACCATTGAAGGCCCAGGATAATACGGATGTGTTGTCTTATTGGTTGTCGAATACATCTACTTTGTTGTTGCTACTCCAACGCACTCTTAAAGCTACTGGAGCAGCTAGCTTAACACCGCAGCGGCGGAGAACAGCATCATCTTCTCTTTTTGGAAGAATGTCTCAAGTATGAAGCAGCTGCATATCCTTTCTAGAGAGAACGTTATCAGTGAATGTGGATTTCATTTATCTTACATTTTGTTGCCTTATGTGATTCCAGGGGCTAAGGGCATCTCCCCAAACTGCTGGATTGTCATTTCTAAATGGTCGAGGTCTTAATAGACTGGACGATTTGCGACAAGTAGAAGCAAAATATCCGGCACTGCTGTTTAAGCAGCAGCTTACTGCCTTCCTTGAAAAAATATATGGAATGATAAGAGACAACCTAAAAAAGGAGATATCTCCATTACTTGGACTGTGTATACAGGTGATGTCATTTTTTGGGGAGTAATAGGGTGGAAATAAAAATTGTGAAAGTCTAATTGGTCTAGGGGCTTAAGCAATTAACAAATCACGTGGGTTTAAATTTTATTTTTTAAGTGAATGTCATCTTATATTTATATTAGTTGCACTAGAATGAGAATCACAATTAATATCTATTCGAATTAACAAAATATTATTTTTTTCTTTGACATGCGGACACCGAGCATATAATAAGTGCTTAAGATTGATAACTAAAGAAAATGTTCCGGTCTCTATATGATTAATCAGACAGAAATCCATTGCAAGGAACAATTTTTGTTGTTATTTGCAAATGAAATTAGTTGTTTACCAGCAATCCTTTAATCAGTTGTTTAATTTTGTCCACTCCTTTGGTCAAGCTACTGAGTAATTAACTAGGTCAACACTGTGGGTGTTTTTATTTGTTTATTTATCTTGTCTCTGATAAAATCAATTGCAGGCTCCAAGAACCTCACGACAGAGTTTAGTTAAAGGACGCTCACAAGCAAATGCAGTTGCTCAGCAAGCTTTAATTGCTCACTGGCAAAGTATTGTGAAAAGCTTAAACAATTGTCTGAAGATAATGAAAGCAAACTATGTGAGTCTCACTTTCAATTTCTGTAATTCCACTGTCTTAGCCTAGATATGTCATCTTAACCAACCAAATACTACTCTGGTATAACAGGCGCCTCCTTTCTTGGTCCGAAAAGTGTTCACTCAGATTTTCTCATTCATCAATGTTCAATTATTCAATAGGTAATCCCTCTTTCTCCTTGCATTGCATATCATATTGTGGAATGCAGACTCTTTCCTGTACTTAATCGGACTCTTTCATGGACTTGTTATGATAATGACTGCAGTCTTCTGTTGCGTCGGGAGTGTTGCTCGTTCAGCAATGGGGAGTATGTAAAAACAGGTCTTGCTGAATTAGAACAGTGGTGCGTTGAGGCAACAGAGGAGGTGAGAAACAGACAACTATTTCAGATTTTTCGGTACTATTCCCCTTTTTAAATCCTAACCTAAATCATTCTGTACAGTACACTGGGTCTGCTTGGGATGAACTGAAACATATCAGGCAGGCTGTTGGATTCCTGGTAAGTTACTCCTATACAAATTCCAATTCAATCCATTATTAACTGATTCTGACACATATGACTCTCATTCTTCATTCTCAGGTGATACATCAAAAACCCAAAAAGTCCCTTAATGAAATTACAAAGGAGCTTTGCCCTGTGGGTGCCTTCTTCCTTTCTGTCAACTATTTTTGAACTCATATTTGATACTGTTTCTCTTACTAAGCCTAATATTCCTTTGATACAGGTTCTCAGTATACAACAGTTATACAGGATAAGTACAATGTATTGGGATGACAAATATGGCACTCACAGTGTGTCTTCAGACGTAAGTTTTACTCGGTTACTGGTTGAGTATATACATCTTGTGAACAATTCCCAAGGTGGAACAACTGCAGTGTGATAAATCTCAAACCATCTCTCTGACTATATACAGGTTATAACGAACATGAGAACTATGATGTCCGACGACTCTAATAATGCTGTCAGCACTTCTTTCCTATTAGATGATGACTCGAGGTATGTTATCACCTTCAGCAAACAATTTAAAGTTTCATTACTCATCTTGGTCGTTACTTTAATATTTCTACTTAAACCTTGAATATGGTTGCAGCATTCCATTTTCGGTGGATGACATTTCCAAATCAATGCAACAAGTAGAAGTAGCAGATGTGGATCCTCCTCCAATTATACGTGAGAACTCGGGATTTGGGTTCTTACTAGCAAGGTCAGAGTGATGCAAATAACTGGTGATGATTGCCTCTGATGCTCCGACTCGTGGTTATTTCCGGGGTATTGCACCAAGGTGAGGTGCCAAGCTGTGCATAAAATTTGGTTGTGGTTACATGTATAGTATATTTTAGCCAACTCAGGCTTCTAATATTGGTTTGTTGCCTGGGTTAATTCATTTTTACCCCTCAAGTTTCATCGACACGAGGGATTTTCTTAAGAAGCCATTGTCACTATTGATGCGAGTCGTGTGACAAATGGCCGTCATAGCTAAAGGCTGGTGGCCAGGCATTCTGGCACACCTGCCAAGGTTCTTTTCTCATTTGGTTGGTTTTCAAGTGTTATAGGTGGATGCAATTAGTGACTCCCATGTATTTTATAGGTGGTGGGCGAATTTGTTTCACGAGATTGCTTTTTGTATTTACTTGTGCAATATTCTTTTTTTCTTTTTTCAAATATTTAAACTTTAAGGTAGTTTTTTTTAACGACTGAGTTATGATGGAAGATGACTCAGTGCACTTGTACAGACTTGAGATCATTTATGAGTTTC
The DNA here is from genome assembly GCA_036885675.1 of Vigna mungo. Lineage (NCBI taxonomy): Eukaryota > Viridiplantae > Streptophyta > Magnoliopsida > Fabales > Fabaceae > Vigna > Vigna mungo. Next base: position 13,929,464 of record CP144696.1, read on the forward strand.
ATTTTTTTAAAGAATTAACTGTATCGTAAAATATATGTTGAATGTCAGAAGATTTCGCCTTGAAATGAAATTTATGTCTAGAAAATGTTATTCAAGGTTCATGCAAGTAACTGATGACATTGATTAGTGCTCGAAGCAATTAACATGGGAGTGAATGAGCATTGTCCATTAGTTACAGCTGAAATACTTGCATAATTTGATGTGATGTATTATTTTAATCCTTAGTGTTGGTACATTTTTGTGGTAATAGATACTTAATGATCCCTCTCCGTTTCTGATAGTTCTTGCTTTTATGCTAAATCATGCTGGCTATGAAATTCAGTATTGGAACAAGGGTATTCATTTGCTAAACCATAGATATATACACTAAAAGTTGTCATGAAGCTCTTCACTCTCCTATATAAGTTAAACACTCTAAATTTTATCTCCTTTCTCATTTAGCTATATGTTTTCTAATTTTATGTTTTAAATTAGTAAAGAAAATCTTTCGATCATATCGAATCTTTTATCCTTATTTGTATATGTAATTTTTTTAATCACCTAATCCTTCAATTTTATTTTTTTATCTTCTCTTAATAATTTGTTGAAAATTGTATATTAAAAACTTAATATCTCAACTCAAAGGTGGTGAATGAAAATCCATTTTATAATTTCCACATTCAAAGATATTTGTTATAAATTTTAGTTATTTAATGAAGGAATATCTTTTGTAATATATGAATTAGAGAATTGAATAATATTACCATAAGTGTATTGTATGTGGTTGAAAATCTATCACTTCTGTTAATTATAATTTTTTGGTTATTTAAGACGATAACATGATATCGATTATTGGTTAGCTTGCAATAAGGCTATTATTGAGTGTTTTATGAATGAATCATTTAGCTGAGTATCAAATGCTGGAAACTATGCTTTCTACGTTAAAGATTACATTTACTTTGATAAGAATGTTGCTCATTAAACTATACTTTCTACGTTAAACTGATTGCTCATTAACCAATCACCCTTTTTCAAAAACTATTCTTAGTTCGTGATCGTTCTATATTTTTCAATATATGTAGAAATTTTATTATAATCAGAAACCATTTCAAATAACTTCAAATTAATAACATTTCTCTATAATAACTTTTCTGAATATTAATTAACTTTTTTTAAATATAAGTTGAAACACGATTAAACAAACTTATCGATAAATATTTTTAAAACAGAAAATGATACGGTTTTTTTTTCTAAACCAAAATTAACTTGTTATAAATTAAAAACAAAAATTAAAAAGACTACAAGAAGTTATAAAATTTTAGCTTATGTAAAAATAATTTTATTTTTTCTTGGTATTTTTTTCTAGAAATACTTAGAAAAACTCAATGAAAAAAAAGTATTCATGTGAGTTGTTTATACCCCCAATCCCATAGAGAAAATTGTATAGAAAAACTTGAAGAAAATATACATAGATTGAAGAGTTGAGTAAGGATTGAGAAGTGAGAAGATTCAATGTTTTAACTTGATAACATTTTTCCATCAGTGTTAGTGTTGGATTGAGCTTCAACAGGTTGCATCTCTGATTTCCTTTTCTCCTTAAGAATGGCCTGTCTTGGCATTACTTCTAACAGAAAACTTCCACCATTCCATATTGCAGCTGAAACCTTCAGTATCTGGAAAACTACATGCAACTCATATGACAAGAATATTGGCACAGCCAGTGCCATGGTTGCCACTGTAAATATTCCTTGAAGAAAAATGTACATTAGCATGCGATTTTGATCCCCTAGCAACCCACTTAAGCGCCACCATATGTTGTTTGCTTTTTGAGCCTTTTTTGAGAGTTCCCTATCAAACAATACAACTCAATAATGAGAGAGGTAAAGGGAAACTTTTTCTCTATAAAGCATCTTAACCTTTGAAGTTTTAACCCTCTTCAGAACTTCTACTTCGATAGTACAAGGCTTTTGTTTATATGTATGTGTTCATTGTTTACCTGTAGGAAGTCATCACTTCGGGATCTCTTAAAAACCTTTGCCTACGCAAAACGTTGACGATGAGGAAGTACAGAACCTGCCACAAAGTGTAAGCTACCAAGGGTACCAGAAACAGCCATGTCCAGAGAAATGATTTGTCTTCAATGTAAGGCCACGTAGGTCTTCTAGCAGTTCCCTCTGGATGCATGGCTTCGAAGGTTGCAGGATCCCACCATCGAATAGTAAAGAAAACCAAACCTGCAAAGTACTACTGTTAATAAAAGCAAATAAAAGTAAAATGGAACAACAAGACACATAAAGTTAGCATTTTTATCACAATTCTGTTCTACTAGTTGTATATCTCTAACAACTGGATAAGTGTTGTTAAACATGGTAGAAGTGCTTCTGAGAGTTTCTCTACTAGAAATATAGAGCTTTTGTCAGTTGAAAAGTTTTTAATAATTCTTGTACCTTTGTAAAGTGTACCCAAACAGGCTCTAAGAAATATAGATTCAGCAAATCTATGGCAAGTTCAACCCACTGGTTGTTTATATTTAACTATGTGATATCAATCATGAAAATGGGATGAGGATGCACTATATATTATGGTGATCATCAACATAAATACCTTAATGTCAGAAGTGGGACAAAAGAGCAAACTATGTAAAATGTAGAAGAAGCTATAGAATAGAGGCTAAACAATCTGAAATGGATATTGATCTGATGTGAAGAATGGGATGTGATATGACATTTTCATATGTTATCTCTCCCTCAAGCTAAAGCTTATTGGTTAAGCTTGTTACAAATGACTCCTTTAAAAATGAAAAGTATAATTTGGGGTCAAAGGATGCTGGAGAAACAGATAGAGAAGCCTGTTAGAAATATATAGGGCTGGGCATAGTTCAATAAACTGTACTAAAACTACAGTTAACCATACCATATTGTACTTAAAAAAAAACTAAACTTATTTTAACTACAAACTAATTAACTATTCTATAGTTCAGTTAAAAGAAATTGAACTTTAGACCCTCTAAGTGCAGTTAACTAGTTAACTGGGACTTTCAAATTCCCTTCACTGTTCTCTGACTTTCCCAACAAAAATGTCCCTCATCGTTGCAAAAAGCTGGTTGCAATCTCACCCTTTCTTGCCTCGCCGATGCACCGCCAATTCTTTCTGTAATGTAATTCTCAAAACCCTAATTCTTTAACCAAACTATTAAAGTTGGGTCAACCCAAGCTACAGGGTTGACCGCTGCTCGTCAGATAGGGGAACATTGCAAAATCCATAGTTTAGAAGAATTAAAACATTGTTACAGATTTGAGGGAGCCTTTCAATCTATAGAAGGGTTGGCTTTTATGGGCTGGAGTTGGACTTGTTGGTTCCATAATTGCCACTTCATTGACCGGAGTTGTTGTGTCTTCCTTCAGTGGAGAAATCCCACAAAGAGATGTGTCTTCCTTCAATGGAGAAACCCCACTAAGAGAGGTTTATACTCTGTTTTTCAAATTTTACTGGCAGATGCAGATGTAATTATACTGCAGTAAAGAGTACTACAGTATTGGTGAATCTGATTTAAGTTAACTAAACTGCACTACAGTATAAGTGAACTAAAAATAATTCAGTGCAGTTATTTAGAACTATCTTTTAGTTCAGTGTAGTTTTCTTAAACCAGTTCATAGTTAACTATAAAATTTTATAATTCAGTGCAATACAATATACTTTGCCCACCCCTACCAACAAAGAGAAGCTTCATTGGAATGGTTATTAAAGGAAATATGTTAGCTAGCAGTATTAAACAACAAGAATCAAAACTTCTCCAAATTTGTCAAAAACAGCGTTTGGAAGCTTCACAACAGAAAAACTTGAGACTGAAAAAATTGGAAATAAAATTTGAGAAGGGTGAGATTGCAACAAAGACTGAAAGGGTCAATTCTTCTAGGACTCGAGAGTGGAGACTGTGCCTGAACATCAAGAAGAGAAGACAAACATTTACATTAGGAATGGAGATACAGATATCGTATCTAAGACTATGGAGACAGTACATGGAACCACTCTAATATCATGTTAAAATTACTGAGTTTTGGTAGTGAAGGAAAAAAAGAAAGAATATAGATTTGATAGTACCAAATTAACATCGATTTGGTGTGAATGATGCCATACGATATGGGTTCATGTTTCTCGTATATTCTCACAACATTCGTACAACATAACACTAAACATTCTTTTCCAGGTAAAAAGAAGATAAATCTTACACCCAATATTTGACTATTGAAGGTAGAAGTCAACAATTATTGTAGCAGAAGCCTATAATTTCCTCGAATTTGTTTTTCTTGCTGAAAAAAAATAGAGAAACTATAAGAAGGTGGTATAATTTACCAGGTAAAAGATGGATAAGAACACTGACAATTTTGTCAACAGAACTGAAAACCAAGCTGCAGCGCCAAACAATCAAAGCCCATGCTAAGGGCCCCTGCAAAAGCTCTTGAGTAAGACACAGATTTGACAGATGAATCGTTCTTTAACCATGAAAAATAACGTTCTTACCTCAGCAAAAGCAAAACAAACCATGAAAAGCTTCTCATTTTTTGAGTAAAAAAGAAGATCAACCAAGAATATTGTATTGGCATAATAGCAAAAGTCCTGAAACAAAAACAATCATGTAACTCGATAACAATATTAGTACTCTATCCGCATGAGAGCGAGTTAGTAATTAATGGGAATCGAGAAACTATTGCAACGATTTTAATTATTAAAACAGGGAAACATAGTTTAAATTGTCAAAGCCCTTGTCTTACATCTTTTCTACATGCATTATAACACATCACAACCATGTTGGTAGTTGGTAATTCGCAATTAAAAATTCTTTTTAACTGGCTAACAACACATAACAAAGAAAAGTAACATGGTAAGCAAATATTTATAATCCAACTAATCTTTCATCTTTGTTATTTGGTAATAACTGTAACATATTCGTAACTAAAGATGTCCCTCCTGTCTAAGACTCTACATATTCAATCAGATAATTGCCTAATACCTCAACTTGGACACTTATGTTTTTTGGTGTCGATGGCTATTGCGCTCTTATGGCCTCATTCAACTTTAAAAGCGTACTCCTCAATAAACAGATTATTGATCACTGTCACTTATCACAAATGATTGTGGACACTAACTAGATTCATCCTCAAAACAAACATAAGATTCCAGAATCAAATAGTGATTCATACATGACAAGGTACAGTACACTTCAAAAACAAAATTTAGACACGTTGCGTTACCAGCAGATAGTAATGCCATTTCTTGAACCTGTAGTATATCCAACGCAGAGGAACAAAGATGACGTAGAACACACAATATACATAGGGAATGTCTTGGGGTCCTGGCAAGAAAAACAGAGTGCCAAAAAACTAAGAATCTATACACACACAAAAAATTCCAAAACAAAGCACATGCATCAATTACAGTTTTCAACTAACTTACTTGCCCCTAAAAGGAAGCAAAACCCCCCAAAACCGAGGACGCCAACGAGATGCGTCACCTGAACACAAACGTGCGAATGCACAACAATTAAAGCGGTTGTTCAATATTGACAATGCAAAGGGTCAAACTCCCCACAATAAACCCATTGGATTTTTCAACACCCAGATGACAGCTTTTGTAAAAGAAAACATTTTGAAACGATAAGTGAAATGGGAAAACGCAAAAGCACCTTATTGATGAACCTTTCGTGTTCCTCAGCTTGTTTGGCAATCTTCACAGCCTGTTTGGAAAGCATTTGCTTGGTGTGCACAGCTTTTTTGGACAACATCTCCTTCGCAGAAACAACAAGAAAAAGAGAACCCACATCGTAAAAAGCAAAAACCAACATCTAACACCCAAAATGAAAAAAAAATAAAAATGGATTGATGTTTTACCTTAGATCTGTCTCTGAACCTCTTTGGCAGCTTTGGAGGAGATTCGCCGTTGGGATAGTCTGCTGCATCTGCATGGTCTTCGGCATCAGACATTTCAATTTTCAGTAGACAGACAGTGGCGAAGGCAGAGAGAGAGAAAAGGCGGTGTTGTGTTGTGATTGGAACTATCTCACAATTGACGACAAGCAAATCAACCTGCCATGAAAGCTTATTACTAAAAAAAATGGAACTTTCTGGTTAATCACTTACACCAAAACCGGTTTTTTTTTTTTTTTTCATGATTGTTTTCTCAGCGTGACGTGTAACAAAATAATTTATCTTATCCTATACAATACCAACTAAAAGAGATGTATATACGTACGAAATTAGTCTGTGAGATAAGAATGTGTGTAGGATATTTTTAAATCAGAGATTCTTCGTTGTAATTATTGAAAAAAGAAACAATTATTGAAGAGATTGTAAAAATATATTAAAATACAATATATATATATATAGATGTATATTTTAATAAGCTAATGTTTTAAATATAAATTTGGTTTAATTATCTAACTGATATCTGTACTTAGGTGCTACTTCTGAAAAATCCAAGTACACAATTCCAGTCACATTACCCATTAAATGCAATAATTTTTCGTATTGTAGTTGTACATAATATAATTGCTAAAAAACAAATCAATATCGTCTCTATCATACTAGTGATTATTTCAGTATTATAACATTTTAATTTAATATTCATTTTTAAATATATTTTATCTTTGATTTCATTGAACAGTACTTAAACTTTTACAAATAAAATTAATTTAAAAGATGTAAGCTGACACTAAAATAACTTGTTATTCCGAATTTCCAATTTGGTCTAATTTTTTTAAACTTTTCCAATTGAGTCTTTATAAGTGCTAATTTTAAACAAATTAGCTCCTGTGGTTAAAGATGGTTAACGGTGTTAAAATTGTGCAGAGGTGGGTAGATGATGTTCTTAAAATTCTCCTTTTGAGGTGTTAAAATTGTGCATAAGTGTTAAAATTGTGCAAAGTGTTCAAAATTTTCCATTCTCTTCTGCACAATTTTAACACCTCTGCAAAATTTTAGCACCTCAAAAGGACAATTTTAACCACGTGATCTACTTACCTCTGCACAATTTTAACACAGTTAACGATTTTAACAGAAGGGCTAATTTGTTTGAAATTAGGACTCAATTGAAAAGGTTTAAAAGAAGGAGATTAAATTGAAAATATCTTAAGAAAATAGGAACGCTTAAATGGTTTTAACCTATTCTTTATTTAAGGAAATAGATAGTTTCAAGTTAAAAAATCGAAGAGTAGAGAGATGCTAAGTAAAATCATTTTTCGACTGTTATACATATGAAATGATTTTATCATCTCCTTTTCTTTCCATATTCGAATGATTTTTTATTTGAAGAAATGGGATACACGTGATTAAAAAAATTACGATAAATCGTCCATTTTATTCAACTAAGTTGGATTATCTTGACATTTTTCTAGTGTGATCTAATAATATATTATAACTTACGTAGTCATGTATTTAAGTATGAGAAATAGTGATGTTTTAAATATTGAATATAAGGTCAATATCATTTTTTTAAATGACACTCGTACCATTTAAAAAACTACAAAAAAATTAATGAATAATTAAAAACTAAAATCTATTTAAGAACCTTTTTATCACATGTATATTTGTTAAGTGTTATATCAATTAAAGATAAAACTAATTTATAGTATATAAATGGATATAAATTTTATTTTACAAACTGATTTTATGGATTAAGTTAAGGTTTAAGTTCACTTATAAATATGATATATCATGTTAGATTGAAAATCCATAAAATCTCAATTTGGTGATGAATTAAAGATGTAAATATAAAAAAATTTAGGCACCAGAGTAAATTTTAAAATATATACATAAACTTTGAGTAACTAAAATCACGGGAACATTATATTAAATGGACAAGAGGGAACTTGGAGTGATGGAAATCTCAAATATCACATTCTTAAATATTTACTCTTAAATCTGAGAGCATTTCAATAATTTATTTTATTCTAAATGGTCTAAAAAAATCAGTACATCTTAGACATTATATGAGGTTTTAGACACTATATAAGGTTTTATTTTAAAAAAAATATATTATTTTTATCATCGAGTGAATTATATTTAAATTTATAGAATCATGTGACTTTATGTATTTAATAAATGTTATACATAATTATGTAAATTCAAAAAAACTTTTATTTGATAGTAATGAAACGTTGGAAAAATGTAGGTTCGAAATTTTGTTGCCAACTTTCTTATTTGTTTCCTGGGAAATGTTGTCCGTTCATGTTTTATTGTTTGAAAACGGTAGCGGCAAATGTTGGATTAGATAACCGAAGGAAACGACAACGTAACATTACAACAACCTCTGCTCACAACATCTACGATATGTTTCTTTCTTCCAATGCCCATCTTTAAATAGCTCTTTTTTTGGTATCAAAATTGGATCTTTTTATTTCTTTCGTTTCAGGTTTTGAATTTTGCTTCCACCTTCTTCTTGTGATGTTTTCGATCCTTCCCAACCCGACCCGGTAATCCACCTATCCACTCCTCCATTTTCATAAATGAAATTCATTAGTCTGTTTTATTTCATTCTATATTCGTTTTCATGTTTCATGAATGTTTCTTTTTTGTTTTTAAATTGAATTCTGGATCATGTTATGTATGATTTGAATTAACTTCTTTTTATCTTTCTGTTGGTATGTGGACAAAAGATAATGTCTACAGCTGAAGGTGGTAAAAGTAGTGCTGAAGAGAACAATTTGCCATTAAAAGATGTTGAAACCGTAGACAAAGCTCTGCGCAGAGAGAAAAGCTCTTCCAAGAATTCAAAATCTTCGAAATCCCAGTTATTTGATCCAAAACCAAAGGTTAAAGATAGCGAAGAAGATAACTTACGTAAGGATAAGAAGTCTGTATGGAACTGGAAATCATTGAAGGCCCTTTCTCTGTCTCGCAGTAAGAAGTTCAATTGTAGTTTTTCTGTAAAAGTCCATGTGATTGAAGGGTTGCCTTCGAGTTTCAATGATTCTTTCCTTCGTGTGTATTGGAAGAGGAAGGATACGCTTTTGGTGACCCCTCCGTCCAAGGTGATTCAAGGTGTGGCTGAGTTTCAAGACATTTTGACACACACTTGCTCAATCAATGGAAGTAAGAGTGGACCCCAAAACTCTGCCAAATATGAAGCCAAGCCTTTTATGCTCTATGCTTCTAAGGCGGGTGTCCCAGAAGTTGATTTGGGGAAGCACAGAGTGGACCTCACAGGGTTGCTTCCTCTCACTCTGGAAGAGCTTGAAGAGGAGAAAAGGTCAGGGATATGGAGTACAAGTTTTAGACTATCAGGAACAGCAAGGGGTGCAGTAATGAATGTCAGTTTTGGGTATGTCATTGTTGGTGACAATACTAGTGCTGCCAGAGACAACCTTTGTGATCCTCTTAATGTACTAACTACCAAGAAAAATGGTATGCCTTTGTTGGAACCAGATAAAAAACCTAGTCAGGTTGATGGGAGTAAAGATTTGCCAAGCTTTTCCAGTGATGATTATTCATCTCAAAATGTAGATCAGGTGAAAGATCTTCATGAGGTTTTGCCATCATCAAATTCAGCTCGAACCAGCCCAGTATACATCTCATGTGAAGAATTTGTTGAAGAAAGGAGTTGTAGTCCTCTGCATGGCAAACCTGAACTCGAGGGAATTAAAGAAAACATCGACCCGATCAAACCAGTTGTTTGTTCTTCATTTGATAATGAAAAGGACAAGGCAGAAGAGAATCAAGGCGATGAGGGAAAAACATGCAGTCCAATGCATGACAAACCAGAAGTTTTTGTGTTTCAACAAAACCTGGACACAGTTACGCCACATGACTATCCTTTACCTGATTCTGGAATAGAAAATTTCAAAGAATGTGAAGGTAATAAATTTTCTGTTCTTGACAAGGGCATTGAATTTTCATCAGATGAACATGTTAAACTAGAGGAATCTATTGGAAAAGCTTTTATCGATGTCTACACAGTTGAAAGTACTCGGACCCTTGATAATACTGGTATACAGGTATCTTTTAAAGACCATGATAACCAAGATTCCCTTGAAGAACTAAACGACAGTTTTAAGGAAAGTGCTGTGGTACGTGAATTTTCTAATCGAAAGGATGACTTGCCAACGAAAGAACACCTACTGCAAGAACTAGAATCTGCTTTAACTAGTGTCTTAGAGTTGGAGACAGCGGCAATGGATTCTCCTGTAGCCATGGAAGCCAAATCTGAAGATAAGTTGAGAAAGTCAAAAAGCTGGGATGATGTTACAGAATCAGTTGCCAGTGAGTTTTTAAGTATGCTTGGCATAGACAATAGTCCAAGGGGTTTGAGTTTTGAAGGTGAGACAGAGTCTCCAAGAGAGCTCCTTTTAAGACAATTTGAGAATGAAGTTCGTTCAGAGGGCTTCTCTTTGTTTGATTTTGACATAGGCAGTGATGATGAAGCAGATAGTGGTAATGATTCTTCTTATGGATCTGAGCATTGGAAGTTCTCTAAGGATACTAAGTCAGCATCCTTAATGCAAGATGTACACAAAGGGCATCTAATCGAGTTTGAGGATGTGAGGAGCAAACAGAAGGTCCGTATGCTAGAACACTTAGAAACAAAAGCCTTAATGCGTGAATGGGGTTTGAATGAGATGGCTTTTCAGCATTCTCCTAAAAAAGATCATAATGGCTTAGGAAGTCCAATATATTTTCATCCCGAAGAGACTCTACCATTACCTCCTCTAGCAGAGGGGTTAGGTCCTTTTCTTCAGACCGAAGATGGGGGCTTTCTACGGTCAATGAATCCCACACTCTTCAGGAAAAGTAGAGCTGGTGGAACATTAATCATGCAGGTTTCCAACCCAATTGTGGTGCCCGCTGAAATGGGTACTGGGATAATGGAGATTTTGCAGTGTTTTGCTTCTGTGGGAATTGAAAAACTTTCCAAGCAGGCAAACAAGTTAATGCCTCTACAAGACATCACGGGAAAGACAATGCAACAAATATCAAGGGAAGCAAAGCCAGTCTTGGGGGGAATATACAGGTTTGTCTATCCCTTTTTGCAGCACTTATCTTCTAAGTAAAATATGAAATATTTCATTCCTTCAAATGGTTGAATTTTTCTCTGCTGTATGTAGGCAATTACATTTGCAGCATAATTTGGTAACAAGACAGGATTCTACTTGTGCGCAGAAAGGCTTGAAGGGAATTCTATCTGGTGGACAAATGCCTAATAAGTTCAGTTCAGATTCAGCTGTAGACCACAGAAGCTCAGATCTTGCTCTATTGGCTATGGATAAAATTGAAGCACTTTCACTGGAGGGTTTGAGAATACAATCTGGGATGTCAAATGGGGATGCACCATCAAACATCATTGCAGAATCCTATGGGGATATTTCAGCTCTGCAAGGCAAGGGGGCTGGTACCAGGGGCTCCCTTGGGCTAGATGGATCTGCTGCCATGGAATTGTTGGATATGAAAAACAGAAACAGTGATGAATATGAAGGTGTTGACGGGATAATGGCCCTATCATTGACTCTAGATGAATGGATGAGGTTGGATTCTGGTGAGATTGATGATGATATAGACAACATCAGTGAGCATACATACAAACTTCTTGCTGCCCATCATGCAAACTCTTTTGACTTGATACGTGGGAAGAGTTCAAAGGGAGAGACAAAAAAAGGGAGGAAATATGGTTTGTTAGGAAACAAATTCATAGTAGCTATAATGGAGCAGCTTCGTGATCCTCTGAGAAACTATGAGCCTGTTGGGACACCAATGCTTGGTCTTATACAAGTGGAGAGAGTGTTCGTCCAACCAAAGCAAGAGATTTATAGGCCGTTGTGTGAGGCAGGGAAGGAAAGTGATGAGTGTGAAATAGTGGCGAAGGTGGAGATGAAGGGGAAGAGACAAGAGAAAAGTAGTGAAGAAGAGGGCATTCCTCAATTCAAAATTACAGAAGTGCATGTTGCAGGTGTGCAGAAAAGGAAGTTTTGGAGCAGTTGGGGACGACGGCGACAACAAGAACAATCTGCTTCCCGGTGGTTGATTGCTAATGGAATGGGGAACAACTTTAAGAATCCAGTGCTCAAGTCAAATGCTCCAATCACTACCACAAACGTGCAACCGGGTGACTCATTGTGGAGCATATCATCTCGTATTTATGGTACACTCACAAGATGGAATTGGTAAAACTAACAAATCCGAATATCATTAAGTGTACATCTTTCACTGTCGTAAGTTTATCAAAAAATAATTAATTTCCATATGGGTCTAATTTTTTTTATTTTTTTTTTAATTTTGAGTTCTTTTATTAATGTCATGGATTCTTTACGATCAACATTCAGAGCTCAAATAGTAAGTGCTTGAACAAGTCGAACCTTTTCATCATATGGAATTTTTGCGCCATCCTTTCTTGCAGTTCCAGACAAAAGGGTTTTATCAAATAAAATTGAAGCTGAAGATTAAATATTCTAAACGGACCGGTTGCATTTTAGAATAGTTTTATATATACAGTATTTTTAATTTATACCTTTAATAAAGAGACTGTTATTTACAATTATTTTTGGTGAATACATTTCCTTACCGTTTTACTCCTGCGTTTTGTATCTCCCTTTTTATGTACCGTTTTTTTTTTTTGTTTTACTTTTTAAACTCAATTAACTTTATAATTCTAAAAAAGCTAATTAAATTTTAATTATATATTTTTACTTTTTTATTATCATAAAAAAATTAACACGTATAAACGTAAACACATATTATTCCGCTATTTTCTCTTTATTATTTTTATCACTCCCCTATTTTGAAACAACTTTTTTAATACTCATTTGACTGTTTAATTTTGACTTAAAATATACAGAAAAGTGAAATGAAAAAAAAAGAATAAAAATATATTATACCGAAAATTAAATAAGGATATGAATTATTTTCAGTTATTGGACTAGTGAGGAAAAAACAAACACTGCGTAAAAACATTCTTGTATTAATTAAAATTATCAAATTTAATTCAAAACAACAAAATTTTTGTTTCATCACTTTTCAACTTTTCATTATAAAACATTTATAAACAAAAGGAAAAAAAGGTACATTTTCCTATCATTTCACACCATCTTTTAAGGGAGAAGAGTACAAGACTCATAAAAAAAGTCTTCATTAGAATTTTCTTAAAACAAATAATAAAAATTAAATACTTGTATTTTATCTTCCCTTTCTTTTTCCACCGATTTCCCCTGACCCGAGAGTGTAAAGGAGACATACCTTCAAAGAGTGTGGAAGACCTGTTTCTCTTCACACTTTCTTCCTAGGCGCTTAAGCATCAACAGCGCGATGCATATATTCAGGTAATCATCAAACTAATTTATTAAAATCCTATGCTTCTGACTAGATATCATCTCTACTATGTAACCCTTATCCGCGGGCCTTAAAAAATGGTGGAATACTCGGAAGATTTTAAACATGTTTGAAAACGGTTACACGAATAGTCATTATCCTAACTCAAACATGACAGGCACCTGTTAGCTCAAATCATCGTCAAAATAACGACGCCTTAAATAGGACATTCAAATTTCTACATAAAGAATCAATGAAAGATAACATTAAATAAAAAAGGACTAAACAGCCAGATTTTCCCCAATCACTTCTCAGCGTGCATTAGTATGAAAAACATGAACCCATTCACCAAGAACATAAGTAAAGTATAGTACAAACACTACATGTATATATAATATAGCTTCCGTAAATAATTATTATTCTACATGTCATTTGTCAAATTCGATCAGGCACCCAAAATGTAGATGCCGTAACAGTATAGGAAAAGGGTAGCACAAATTGTCTGCGCATCTTCCAAGTTCTGGAAACCACAAACCAATCAAAATTGTTCAATGATATATACCTTGACGTGGGGCAGCATGTCCAAGTAGGAAGCAGCTTCTCACATGGAGCTCTCACGGGCAGCAACTTCAAAGGACAGAAACTGTGTGAATCCTTAGTTAGCCAATTAGTATCATTGAAATAATTTAATGCCAGCCAATCATCTCGCCCCAATATCTGGCAGCAGTATTAAAACAAGTGAGCAAGCGCAAAAATAAAAAAGTATTGCCAGCAGTGTGGTTAAAAGAGGAACAAATATCAATCGCAACAAATGATATATCAAGTTAGAGAATAACACAAGGACAGATCGTAGATGCAGAGCCTAACAAAAAGGAAAAGACAAAAAGAACAAGAAAACTTTCAAATCTGAAATACAAAATTGTAAATTATTCATGCAATGTTTGTGAAAAGTTGGGTCGAACGTAACCCGCGTCTTTCCCAATCCACCAATATACTTCCTTCTCCATTTTTGCTTTGGAAAGTGTGAAAGTACTTCCGGTGCCTTATAAACGGCAAACCAAACACACACTAAGTAAAAGTTATCCCACGCTCTTAACCCATCCATGCTACTGGCCAAGCTTTAAAACACGGCATGAAGAAAAAAGATTACCATTTGCATTTTGCTCCTTTCGCACTGGGGCATGCTGTTCAAGAAATTGCTGAATTGTTCTCCAGTAGTGATCACCGCCAGCCAGCCAAGTATCCATATGCATGCCAGTAGGAAACTCCACAAAGAGACACTGATTATTACGAGCAGCTGCCTTAGCATAAAGCAGTTGCATATGTGATGGGGGGACCATCTCATCTTGCAATCCAGAGAGAAATAGTATAGGTTGTTTGATCTGCAATGAATATAATCATAAAAGGGGATGCATAAACACATGAATCCAGCCAGACACACAGAAGAGTCGGTAACAAGCAAAAAATACAATCTGCATTTCCACACATATTGGCACACTCAAGCACAACCAATATAAAGGGAGATCTTAGAAGTTTAAAACTAACTTCCATCTAATTGTGATCAAAGAAGTCATTATGCCCAAGTGACCTAATTCTAAAGGCAAAACTTATATTTCCAGCATCCCTCACCTGGCCAACAACATCAATAGTACTCCATGGGGAACGTACAAGAAAATTGAGCACTTTAGGACCTTTTGCAGAGCTTCCTCCAATAAACCACTTCAAAAAGGGGAACAAAACTCCAGCCATATCCAATATAGACGTGAATGTATTTTCAAGTATCAGAGCAGCAACCTAAAAACACAGAAAGAAGGTTAACAAAGAATGTAAAGTAAAGGTGAACAAACAAATTTTGCTAGAGAGATACCTGGCTAAATTTCAGAATAAAAGACCAGCAGATTGCACAGTATTTTTTTTAGACCAGTAATTTTAAAATTAGTTGCAAAATTATCTCTACATAAAAGTGAAGATGAAGCTATCAACAAGTTGCAGGGTAAAGCCTTGCTTGAAATTAAATTAATTAGAGAATACAGAATAAAGCAATAAAAGTGATACTCATCATACATGAATACAAAAATCTAAAAAATATTGAGAGGAAAGAAAGGTTCAATGACCATTTTCACAGCTCTTCAAGTTCACTTAACTATTTGAGTGCATACAAAAAGTTGAAGTTAATTTTTTATTTAAAAAAGGATATTTCTCCAAACTCGGAGTCAAAAACTGGCACCTTGAAGCCAGTTATAAGATATCTTATTGCGATTGGACCAATAGTGCAAGTAAAACGTGTCATGATAATATTCCAAAAAATACTGAAGGATGGAATTCATAAATTATTTCACAACCAATAACAATATGCAGAAGCTTACTACATATAAACTAAAAAAAAATTAAGCATACATAAACCATTCAAGGAAATGACTTTTAGGAGCATAAACCTAGTCAAGGAAATGACTTTAGGAGCAGTTGAAAAACAATAATATAATCATAAATTACAATCCTATCAGTATCAAGCAATGTCAAACTTAATCATCTGAAACAAGATAGATAAACAAGTTCGATATTATTTTCTCTCATAATGTTGATAATCATGAAAGGATCAATGAATCTATCCATGACAAAAGAAACTGGTAAACTATTTGTGGTTGTGTTATATACCTTGTCAATCAAACAAGCTATAATACATATAGTATTAACACTCTAAAGAAACATTTATCTGATGACAACTGAAATATAGCAAGATATAATTTGCGTAGGAGACAACTGAATCAAAAACTCTTTGAAATTTTACCAAGAAAAACATGAGCATTGAAATATGCACTTTCAGAGGCTGGGTACCTTTTCAGGGTTATTTTTTGTTAGTACAGCTCCAACTGCACCCCCAAGTGATCGTCCAAACACAACAATTCTAGATGTGTCAATATCAGACCTTTCGGAAAGGTGGTCCAATGCAGCCTGGGCACAAGAAGGTAGTAAATTGAAAAAAAAAAGTAAATAATTTGAAAAGCAAAATATAGGAATTACTATTAATCAAAAAGCATACTTGAGCATCCTTTATGATTCCACGTTGAGAAGGATAACCATCACTTGCTCCATAACTATGCAATTGAATCATACATTAGTGCCAATGCCATCAGGTGACATGTGCATTTAGAAGAATGAATATGCAAATACAGAGCGACAAGGAAAAATCATGATTAGGGAGCCAAGGCCAACCCATACCCTCGGTAAGAAAGCATGAAAACATTGCAATGTAACTGCTGCAACATTATTCGAACCATTTCAAGACGATGAGCAATATCTAAAAAGATCAGGAGTCAAGGCCTTTAAAAGCACAGTAAGTGAAAACTATGACAAATTATCTATCTACAATAAGGATACTTCCAGCATTTTCTTGAAAAAATAAAATGGTCGGACCTGTAAATGGATCATAAGAAAGAAGAACTTTATCAGAACAACATCAGAGTACAGAAAAACAACGAATACAAAAAGGAGCATATGCCAAAGTGCAAGGTTCATTCATAGAAACCTTGATGAAGATATTGTACTCTAAATCCTCAAATAATGAGCCTTCACGATTTAGCTCCTTTAAATTGAGGGTTACATTTTAAAAATAAAGTACAGTTACAAACTCGAATTAGAAAATCAGCAATTGATATTGTAAATTTGAAACAACTTTACTGAAGAGGTTTATGCAAGATGTGATGTACTTCTATTTTATCAGGGATAAATCTCAGATGAAGTTCCTTGGGTTCTTTTTTTATTCATTACCAAAGAGTATCACCCCATCGAACACAGAACTTATCTCCCTCAGAGGTTTGAAAGGTATTGTATTGATGAGCATCCCGTCTCAGCTTAAGCTTTCTACATTCTCAATAGAGAGAACCGAACCCTAGCCAGTTTGGTACAGCAACTTCAGACTCTCGCCACTCATACCAACCCAAGTTGGTACTTCCTTGGGCACATTTGGTATTATGCTACAATCACAATTAGTGTTCCGCCTAAGCAACCCGTGAAATTAAGGTTTGCATCAAATTTCAACATAGATTACAAAGATAAAACTCTAATTTTGATTAACACCACTAAAAAATCTATAGAACTGTATCTAAGTTTGCCCTTTTGGTAAAATCCAATCCGATGGCCTTTTAATCAATAAATGTATCTGTGCTCAATCCTCTAAAGTGTGCTGAGTCTCTTAAAAAGAGCTAAATCCTAGGGTTTAAAGCACTAAATTTCGCTTAACATCCAAACAATTTTTCCTCGATTTAACTAAAACAACGCAGGTAGGTACGGCACGGGAAGAGAAAAATTTCACAAAGTAAACAACAGTAATTGCTCCAACCACACAACACTACACGAGATAAACAAAATCTAGAAGGAGGACAGACAATTGGATCAACATTCAGTATAATAATTCAGCTCCATCCAATCTAAGCAAACAATTCCTATATTTTCTTTGCGATCTAAGTTTCTCCGATTCCAAGCCATACACTAATGAATGAATTAAAGTTGTAAGAAAACATTGAGTGACGGTAACAGCAAAGTAGTCGGTAGAAGATGAAAATGAAATAAAATCGGTGAGAAGAGAATGGCTAGGACCTCGGCAATCGGGAAAGAGCTTGATGAACCAGGCGTGGAGGCGAACGCCATCGGAGGAGCGGAGCCAGATGTCCTCATAGGTGAGTCTGAGACGAGAGGGATTGATGGCGTAGGACTTGGTGAGACCTGGAAGCACCGGAACATAGACGAGCTTCTCCTGAAACGCCACCAGCAATGCCATCCCTGCTACCACCAACCCTCCCACGCCGTACAACAAGATGTTCACATACGAAACCATTTTCTCTCTCTCACACTCACTCTGATCTTCGCTTTGCCTCAATTCTTGATTCGAACTGGCATCACAGAAGAACAAGAGAAATTGAAGTGAGTGAGTGTGAGAGTTATTGGGATTTGATTTCAAAATTGGGGCACCTTTCTCTTTTCTCTTTCTCCCCAAAAAATACCTATGACTTCTTTTAACATCTTATGCCCATGGATTTCGTATTTATATCATACCATCCTTATACACATATACCATATCATTACTATTACTTTTACTCGTTTCAAATCATGTCATGTATATGTATATGTATGTTATGGGAATGGACCCTTCTCTCTCTCTCTCTCTCTCTCTCTCTCTCTCTCTCTTTGACCTTTTCCTTGCACAACAATAGTCTATTGTTTTTTATTCTTTTTCAAAACTTAAAAGTCACACTTCATTTTGTTTTTCATCTTAAATTTGGTTAAATTGTATTCTATTTTTTAAATTTGTAATATTTACTTTCAGCCTTTATATTTCTTTTTAACTTTAGTCTCTTTAATATAAAAGAATCATAAATTTAATCAAATCTTTAAGTTTACATTTCTTTTTTCTGTTTGTCTTCTATTTTAATCATTCTTCAATAGTACATGGGAAATAAATAGGTTAGATTAGATATAGGATTTGATTATACCAATTAATAAAATAGTATATATTATAGATAGATATTATTCATTTACTCTAAATATATAAATAGATATTATTCGTTTTTTTTTCGTTTAGAAACCCCTCTAAAAAATTATAATTACATACATTTTAAATTAAATAGATAAAATTTGATATGACCAAAACATTTATTAAATTTACAAATTATTGAAATAAAATTATTAAAATTTAAGATTACTTTTAAGAAATTAAAAAAAAACGGATAAAATGAAATCACAAATATTTAACTAACAATAATTTAAATTTAGTATTAAACTTTTTATCATTTGAACTTCAATATATATGATAAATAAGATTTATAATAATAATATTAAATTATTATATTATAGTAAATGAAAATATTTTTATAGAATTGTAGTAATAAAATTAAACTTATGATAACGAGTTACAAAATGAAAATAATTATATAAAAAACATCAAAATATTCTTATATGTGATAAAAATAAACAATAAATAAAAATATTAAAAGAAAGTCACATATATGTTTTAGAAATAATTTGATTTATTATTGAATAAAATTATACAAAGAAAAACAAATATAATTAAAAATATGCAGAGATGAAAAATATTTTGAAAATCTAAATAATTTTTCATATAAGAAACCAGACAAACTGAAAAATAATAAAAATTATTTAAAAGAAAAAAAAATTAAAAAAAATACGACAACAAAAATCATAAAGTTTTTATATAAGTTTATGTTATTTAATATTTAAATTAAGATTAACATTCTCGTATAAAAATATTAAAAAAATATACAAATAATCAAATATAAAACATAAAAAATACTTAATTTACATATATAATTCGAAATAATTTCACAAAGGTTATAATATGAGAGAAAGTATATAATTATAATATGAGAGAAAGTATATTGAATATGAGAATAATTTTATGGTAAGTCAAACAATATAATAAAAAAGAAAAGAGAGAGAAAAATATGTATAATTAAAAATATTATTGTGACATCCAAATATTATATAAGACATACAATATAATATAATAGGATTCAGCTATTATTGTATGAATAAGCAGTTAGAATATAAGATAACAGTATTAAAGTATACAAAGTATACAGTCATCCTCAAAAGAAGGTTAGAGTTTTAAATTTAGTATGAGTTTAAGAGTATTTCAAAAATACATGACGTGTCTAAATTAAAGCTAGAAAGGGATCCTAAGAGCTAGGGACAACTGCATCAGTATCATTCATTCAGAGCCTGGTCCAATGAAACCTCATCTCCCTCTGTTCATATCAAAATTTGGATGATCATTGCAAAGAGAAAGAACATGAAACATGCATCACAAACAAGAGTAAGAGTAAGTTAGGTTTTTAAAAGCATGCAAGTCATCATACATCAAATAGAAATAGAAGCAAGTACATGCAAATGATTTAAACCATTGTCCTATCATGTTATGACACAACTAGACTCGTCCGGACTTAGAATGAATGTCGATCTGGAGTGGGTTGTGCACTTGTGGTGGCCTCTACTACTTTGCAAAGCCATTGCCAACGGGTTTCACCCTACCACACACAAGTGTTAGTCCATTACCACGTGATAGGCCTTCAGTGATAACACCTACCTTAGGACCTCCCACTACTCTCACCACATGCGTCAATCCTCTCTAAGTGAAAATGGAAGACCATTAGAGTGTTGGGATAACCCCTCATATGAAAGTCTCTTACATTCATTTTAAACACTAAAAGCATCTCGCCTAGAGATCTTACTTTTAGACTATTTATATCACTTTGATTAAATCATAATCCTCTTTGAATTATCAACGTACCATACTTGTTACATTCAACACCAATCATAACCTTCATATGTATATACTTTCAATTCACTAACATTCCAACAATCATACATCAAAGTACAATAAACAATTCAACAATACATTACAATTCAATTAAAACACAAGCATGAAAGTAATTAGGGTAATTTAAACCTTGAAACCATAAAGGTCCACGACATAGATGTGAACATTTCCATAACCCGTGGAATTGTCTCGAGAGAAACAAATTAAAAACCAGTAAGTTCAACAACTAAGTTTGTGGCTTTTTCCACAACCTGTGGATTTACTTCTAGAACATTGGATTTGAAAATAGAGAAGTCCACAAGCAGATCGTGGATTTTTCCATGCGTTGTGGAATTGTGCATAGCAAAAACTAACATCTCGTAGATACACTTTAAATTTCAACCTGGACAATTTCGTTCTAGGCTTTTTGGTGAATTTCTAACACTCCTAACTTGATCCATATGATGAATTAAACATGCCTAATTGCTTACAATACTTTCTAACCTATTTATCTAGTGATTATGCAATGATCTACACCTAAAATCTTCAATTTCATTAACTGAATGCTTCAATTTTAGATTTACCGTTTTACAATTGTTTTTAATCCTTTAAACCCTTCTAACAAGTCATAATTGACTTGTTTAAGCTATCTAAACTGACCAGAATAGCTCCCAACTCAGTTTGCCCAATTTGACCACTTTACTTTTTCTAGACTAACCTAAAACACCATAACCAACTTGAAGTATAGTCTAGTAACCAACACAACAGAATAATAACACTCAATTTCAACATCATAACATATTGTTTAGACAGTGCTCGTTTGGGACAAAAATGAAATAGGAAAGAAGAATTATAGAGAGAACGAGGAGAAAAATAAAAACTTGTGTTTTAGAGAGATGAAGATTTTAAGAAATGAAAGGATAAATTGCTTTAAAATTCTATAAAGTGTTCAATCCCTTTAATTGAGACATTTGTCCTTCTCCTTCCACGTGTCATTTTTGGAAGTTGACAATTATAAAATTAAAAAAAATAAATAAATAAATAAATAAATAAATATATATATATATATATATATATATATATATATATATATATATATATATAATATTACCTATCATTAAAAATTTTTAAGACCTTAATAGGTTGAGCATTTTTTAAGGTCATTGGTAAGAATGAGGAGAAATGACCACTTTCTTCTATTGAAAACATAACTTCTTTTTGGTAAAGCAAATTATTAAAGCTTAAAAATGAAATTACTAAAAATTATTTTAGGAATAATAATAAAAAAATACACAATAATACTTTAGTTTTATTTTCCTTGTTCATTATTTTCTTTAGTTTTCTCTGTACCCTCCTCTATGTAGTGTCCCAATCTTCCCCATGATTTACACCCAATATAGGCATACTGAACTCTACACATAAAATGTTTTCAAACATTACATTAATGACTTTAATAGATTAAATGTCTTTTACATTGTCTAATTAAAAATGTAAGAAAATAGTCGTGTCTTCACATACCTAAAATTTAGTTTTACTCCTGCTTTAGAATTAAGTATATTAAACTGGTTTTTAAGGTATTTCTCTGTAATACTTGTTCCAAAAGAAAAATCAATAAAAAAACTTAAAACTGCAAGTATTTGTAATAACTGAGTATAGGAGGAGGTGAAATATGTCTATTAGTATTTTACATAACATAAAAGAAAATTAAAATCAAATGGTGTAATTGAGTCATTTGCATGTAATAAAAAATGTTAAATATAATTTTTAAAATAATGAAGCATTTAAGTTTTACTTTTTGCCTACAATCATTTAAAATATGAATACACTCATTTGGATTGTTTCTATCTCTTGTGAAAAAAAGAAGTGAAGAACATATATAATACATATCATGCTATTTTTAAAATCCATAATTTAATTCAGAATTATGGATATAATCATGTGAAAAATGCATATTATAATATCATGTTTGAACTTATTATTCTACATGTTCCTGGAAGATAGTCTGACCCCCATTTTCATTTTCTTCTGTACATTTTGTTTTATTAGGGTTAGGAGGTTGTTTTGGGGAATGAATGGAGACAGATAAAAAGTTGCATTTTCAAGCACAAACTTTGAGACCTAGTTCAACAACAGAAGCAAACAGAAGCAGTAGAAACTTTAAATACATGGCAAAAGCAGTAGCAAAGGTGTGAATGCTAATGCAGAGTGTTCCAGAAGACAACATATCTGTAGTACATGAAACTCGGAAAGTAAAGTGAATAAGCCAAGGATGATTTGCCAGACCAGTGAACTTAATCTTTTTATCAGTTCCATCTCTCTCACCGGCCAACAGAAGCACATTGCCGAGTTCCACCACCAAAAGTGAGTCCACCACTGCATTGTGATGATCCACCCATATTAGAGGAGTTCCCCAAGAAGTTGTGTTCGGGCTGCCTGAAATTCAGACTGTTACTAGACATGGTTGTTAAGCCAGAGATGGCTGTAAATGTGATAGATGCATTTTCTGCTGTCCTTGAGTTATGACTTTCCACCTCTGAGGCATCTTTCTTTTGACCTGAATGGCTATTATCATCAACATGTTCTGCATTAGACTCCTGCAGCTGCTTGGCGCTGAGAAAGCGTCCACCAGACCCCCTAACCCTCTTCAATGCGTGACGGTGCCGTGATTCATGGAGATATGGCTGCAGCAGTCCATTGGCAAACATTTTTTTAGTCAAAAAAAGAGGTACAATTTTGCCATATGACTTGCCATTCTCCATAAAAACCACAAAAAATAATGTATGGTAATATACAGGAAGAGGTGGAAGTAGTTATGCAGCATACCTTACGACTTTTGATGAGTTTGTTTTGAGCCTCAAGCTTTGCTCGAGACTGTCGCCTTCTGAGTATACCATGATACTGTTTAGCATTGACATAAATGGGACCATCTTCTGCAAGCTCAACAGGTAATGCAATTCTGGTGGATGCTAATCCCAGCATCTGGGGTATTATTTGTGGTTGATTCTAATAAGTGTAAGAGACAGTGACATCATATTAAATTGTTATGCTATGAAAGAAAAGTGTACTAAAACATCATCTGAATGAAGATCAGGCATTATAAAGTGTACTTGAGGAAACTTACAATAGCCTGTGGTCCATAAGCAACTATTGAACTGGCAAAATAAGGATCACCACAAGGGTAAGGAGTATGGGCCTGAAAAGAGAGAGAGAAATAGCTAGTTGGTAACTGGAACTTGAAGCAGAAAATCCATAAACAGTAGCTTCACATACCATTGAATGACTGAAATCAACTTGTGAACAATTATACATAGTAGTATCAGGATGATTCGACAAGAAGAATGGCTTCATTTAACCTTCCACATGGCAAATTCCCAGATCTTGAATGACAGAGCAATGGTTTCAAGTTTGAGTGGTTTAAAGGTAAGGCAAGGAATATCAAATTCTACAAAAGAATGTGCAAGTATAATGCATGATACACATTAGAGGAACAAACACATGGGAAACAACATATTTACACTTCTAAAGCAAGATAACAAGACAACACTTGAGCGCAAACAAAAAAAGAAGATATTTTAATCTCAAATCAGCAATTTTCCCAAAAAGAGAAAAGTAACTTACCATATGTGTAATAAATCCGAATCATCAGAGTGCAAATGAACCTTACAGTACATACCATAGAACTTGATCTTTCTATTCTCAATTATCAGGTAGAACTTCTACTCATTTGAATGGAAAACTCACTACTTTAACCAAAGTAAGAGCAACTATTATAAAATTTTACAAGATATTTTATTTGCCCGAGTATTTTCTACAACTTATCATGTTAATAAATCTAAGGTGCCCATTTGTCTATTTGAAAAATAATCTACATTGATTCCCAAGACAAGTGGGAGTTGGGATTCCCATCTCTACCATGGATTATTCACATATCAAGATAGTTCTCCAAATCCCGAAGTCTCTAACAAAATATCAATTATACCCACACTTTATTACCATACTGCCACTAAAGACACCTCCCTAATAAATTATTACATTACACCATTGCCATAACTACATTCTGCATTTACTTAAATCAAATTTATTAGTGATACTGTCACAATTTATATCAGACTATTAAAAAATGGATAATTCTAAACAAAAAGTATTCTAGAATGATATATAGCTTACCATTTCTTGAGTAGAATGTATACAGTATTGCAGCCTTAGTTCTCAAAACCTTCAATCATATCCTACAAAATCGGTATATTGTTAAGCAAACAATTAAGAAGTCTCAAAGAACATCCTTATTTACAGAGGCATATAGAACACAAAGAGCCACATAATGACACCGATATATAAGTATTATTAAGTAGTATAGCATGCGCAACTTCAAAAACTTTCAATCTCCACCTCTTACTCTTGATCTTGGACAAAAAGGAAGTACAATTCAACAGATAGAGTTTATTAGTCCCTCACAACGTACATTATATAAAATATATCCTTCTGAAACTAAAAAGGGTATGAGAATTCACAGGGTCGGGTAACCTGCACCCAAACCGACCCGGTCCAAACAAATTGGTTTGGGTGTAAAAGAGTTGCGAAGGGTCGGATCCAACCCGATCCATTCCAACTCAATGCCTTTCTTGTTCAGGTAAGGTAACAGCTTTTATTTTTAAACCGTCAACCCAATGACAATTGACCAAACTAGTTGATGTACTTTTTAATTATTATTTATATATAAATATCTTTACATCTATTTATTATTTTAAATCCAAAACAATGTTTAAGTTTTGTGGTTATATACATATATAACAGACCGATTGAACACAACCTGTCGTCCACATGATGATTCCAGTGGGATTTGACAGAAAAAGAAAATGAACAATCCCGACGCCATTTGATCAGTTTGTAAAATGAAATTAGCGAACTTGGACCCAACCTGACCCGTTTACACCCTACCTACAAAAATAGATAAATTATATATATATATATATATATATATATATATATATATATATATATATATATATATAGATAGATAGATAGATATAGAGAGAGAGAGAGAGACTGTGGACAAGGGGCATTTTTGTTCTGAAATACCACATCAGAATCTAAATCATGCAAATGCATTTATAAAAAAGAGACCATTTTGCAGTCACTGTAGAACATAACAATCCGAGACAAACAAACCCAAAGAAGCATACATAACAAGAAAGTCCAAAATCGCTGGATCACATTATAATCCAGCCAACAGAGAAAACAATAGTAAAAACAAAAGCAAAGCTCAACAATTTTGTGTCAGTTGACTCTTTCAGCAAACACATAAGAAGTAAAAACAGTATAAACTGTAGCCCAGATCTAGTTCACAGAAACTTGTGAACACTGAGCAGTGACCTTAACAAAAAAAGCTGACCTCAAACTCCACATGCAAAAGTAAAAGAGCAAACTTGAAATCACCACTAGGATCCCACAAAAAAAAAAATAAAGGAAATTCCATAAGAAGAAGGTTAGAAGGAAGGAAGCAATGAAAAAGGTGGCTGGTGGAGTCAGAATAAGGCAGAATAAATAAGAGAAAGAAACAGTTACAGAGAGAGAGAAAGAGAACCTTTGGGATCTGGTAAGGTGAAGCAAAGAGAAATAGAATTGTCGGTTGAAATCGGGCATGTCTCCTCTGTGGAAACCCTTTCACAGTTGAGGCCTTCTCTCCAATCCTCTTTTCTTTCTTGGATTTGTTGTTTGTTGTTTGTTGTTTGTTGAAGAAGAAGAATACAGAACACAGCCTCCATAAATACACACTCTCTTATGTTTCCTTCTCTCAGTTGGCCCACCCACACCCTTCCTCAATCCTTGGGCCTTGGGCCTTCTTCTTCGGCACTCACCTCTCAGCCGCCCTTCACTGTTCCTCATACCTTCCCTCACGCGCACCTGTTCCACCTCCCCCCTCACGCGCTCCACCTGTCCTACTCCAACGAACACCTAAGTCCACGCTCTACTCCGCGCGTTCCTTTTCCAGTCCCAAAAGTATATCCCAAGTCTCTTACTCATCTTTAACACTCTAATTTAACTTACACTATTTAACAACCGTTCATTGCACCAAATAATATCAATCATTCAATTTTATTTATTTCTCACATTTATTGAACTTAATGTCATACACTTTTCCATTATATTTCTTTTTTTTCTTTACCTTTTTTTTTCATAGCGAATGCTTATATTACAAACATAATAGGAAAACGAATAAATCTTTTAAAAATTTTATGATAAAATATGAAAAACTTTAGAAGGTAAAATTCATTTAATAACTACGGTTGATCAATAAAATATTTAATTAGGCTATATTTTAGCATAAAATTAAAAAAAAATGCAACAATTTTTCATTATTCACTTAATAAATTAATTCTGCCGTTTATACATGAAATTGTTATTAAATTATTTAAAAAAACGTAAGTATATTCAACAGATATATAAGTATATTTTGTAACAGTATGTAAATAGATTATCATGAAAAATAATATATAACTTGTGTAACATGAAAGGTAATACACCTGTAAATATAATGATTATATTTATTATAGAATTTAGTTATTATGATACATTATAAATATAAGATACTTGAGGAATAAACTTGCTTTATTCTGTATAGAGGATAGATAGAGTTATCGATTTTAGCTTGAAAGTGTTCCACCATTTTCATCTTGTGACTATTGTAAATGATGATAATAAATCCGTAATTTGCCACCTTTGTGTGCATGATTATTTAATTCCGGTGGTGTTTTGAAATTTTTTTATGCTTGGTTAATGATGAAAGGGGTAATTTATTATTAAATTTGTTGAAACTTGAAAGACATAGTATAATTAATTAATATATGGGTATGGTAGATTAAGCTTATCCTAAAAAGGAGAAAGAAATGTTATATCAGGGAGACGAAGTCTATCCTAATGGATGTTTATTATTTTAATTTGAAAAGGTTAACATTCTGTAGCGCCACCTTTTCCACGTTCTCACTTCTCATTGAGTTATCTTCTAAATAAATAAAAAATGAATTGGTTGTGGATAAGGTTTCACACTCTAAAAGAGAATCTATTCAAAAGTTTCTCTATTCTTTGGAAACAAAGAAAACTAAGTGCTAAAATGTCGGTAGAAGGGAATTAGATAATTTAGGCCAACAACAACGTACGACCAAAATATCATGCAATGTGGCGAATCATTTACGTTTTTGTTTTGTTTCTTATATGAGAATTCATTAATGCAAAAAGTAAAGTTAACTTTATTTTCAAAATAGAGGATAAATACGAGAGAATCCAAAGATATAAACCACATGTATAAAGAAAGAGTGATGTAATAAAAAAAGTAAAACATCTTATTCATACTTTTCCTGATCTGGCAGAGGGAAAGGATTCTTGGTTAGCCATAACTGGACAGAGATTGATATTGCTGTGATGGGAAAGCCAGCTAACGGAAAAGGAGGAATAGATTTTAGAAAATTTCGTGTGGTGTATGATATGATATATTTTCTTAATTTATGAGTCGTGAAAAATAGCTAAGAATTATTTAACTAAAATTAAGACAAAATAAAATATATCAGGGGTAGTAATTTCTTTGTGGAGCAGTGGAATACTATAAAAATTGTCAATATTTGTATTAATGTCATAAAATTGATGAATATTTGCTAAAAAAATATTGATATAGAAGAAAATAAAGAAACACGTCTAATTGAACTGTAGTTTTATTGTCCTTGTTATTTAAAGTTGTTAATAAAGAATAAGCTAATATGATTATAGAGTTTTGATATAAATGGGATATTGTGAAGTATTTCATTAAATATGAAGATAAGGAATCGATTCAATGATGTTTGACATGATGAATAAAAATTGGTAAAAACATATAACGTGGTTTATAAGATCATAAGCGTATAGTTTATCTTTTTGTTGATCTTATCTTATCTATCCCAATTGTTAGCTATTAAATTTAGCTAACTTTTTTTGTGTTGCTTCGGATTAATCAAGCAATATATATTTCATATTCTTCATGTTATCAATAACAGAAAATGCTTTTCTTCTGCAATCTTCCCTGTTTTTATATTCTAAATATCAGTGTACCATAATTTTTCCTAAGCTGCTACATATCAGCTAAATCAGACTCACACTTGACTTTGCCACAAAGCCTCTGAATCCTTTTTACCTAAACCCAAATGAAACCCTTTCTTTGATTCTTGTACTCTGCTAAATGACAAGAACCATCGCACATGGGTTCGTAAAATGCTCAATCTTTTCAATTTTTACCGACAAGACAAAGTCGTCCGTGCAGCGTAGAAAAAATTAGTAGATTGAAAACGGGAGCAGAATAACACTAATACTTGACAATAATAAAATCAATGAATGGAATAACAAATTTCTAGTCAAGCATGAATCATGGACCTAGAATAAGATGTTGTACTATTTTTTTGGGGGGATGGGGATTGTAAACAGACTCAACAATCCCAATCCGACAAAATTCTATGGCTAAAATCTCAGTAAGCAAGTTGCCGTTCATACTGCCACTGGTATACTAACTCCAGAGCTCATAACATCAGCCCCGTCTTAAAGTATAATAGTTGAAGTCGATAGGATTCTATCGAGTACCTAAGTATCGATGTGAGGATGAATCTGATCAGAAAAATAGCAACAGAAAAAGTTACTTAGATAACTGTCAACGCAGAAAACAAGTGAAAATGTCAACTAGAAAAACCATACGTTAAAGCTAAAATATTTTCTTCATCTTAGACTCTACTTATCAGAAAGTCACATTGGACTCTACTAATGCAAGTGAAGACAAGTCCTGTTTCAGGGGGAAAGCACTCCCGGTAGTCACTGTTTCTGTTTGGATAAATTTATGCTTAACTACTAATAGAAGAAGGAAATAAGAAGACAGAATATATAGATCTTCTCCCATCAACTAAAATCAGGTTAAATATACCAAATTTGAAAGAGTTAAATTTAGAAGGCTATTATGAAAGTTAACTTCACAAGTAGACTTCAATTTGTGACTAATTTTACCTTCTTATTTTGTTATTCTGTAAGTGTTTATGAGTAGGTTTATTCAAACAGAACCTTAGACCAATAGATATTACTAGTTAACTAACATATAGACTCCGCTTATATATGATTCTAAAGCCAGAGATTTTATATCTCTAATAGCCAAGTTCCATTATCGTATGAAGAACATAAAATGTTGAGAGCAATAATTTAAAAAACTGGACAAAACCAATTAGTCGAACTAGATATGTTTCTAGCTAGCTCAATTGTGGTTCAACTACAAATTCAACCATTTGAACCACTACATAACCAGTTCAATATCCGGTACATTTTATAAGCATTGATCCAAAACATTGTTTGGTCAAATAATCCACCCACATGAAAATGATGAGATGGAACTCACATCTTGAATGAATATCACAAGCATCAAAATAAACGCTGATTCGAACGTTACCTAACCTTTCACTTAAGAATGGGCCTATAAAATTGAACTATTTACACTATGCTTGAGCCAAGGTCTGGGAGTGAACTTACCAGTTACCACGTGACTCTAAAGATCCAAAATTATCTTTTCAGACCATTTGAAAATTTCGGAGTGCACTCTATCGCCACCTAAGTCCTCCCCAGAGGCTCCAGCTGCTACTCGTATAATATCTTCAAGCAATGCAAAGTTACCCAATATGTCAACATGAGCGCCACTCTGAGTTCCCCTACCTTCTAGAAGATTGGCCGGAGGGGCGTGATCATACTCCCTTATGAATGTACGAATTCCTGACGGATTAAAGCGGGTTCTTCCCCGCCAACCTTTGGCACACATGAAACCAGCACTTAAAACAGGAACAGTTTCATCACCATCAGAACTGTAAACCCCATCCCTCAGACATGAGTACTCATTTCCACCATTTGCTGAGGTATCAATCTGAAATGGAATGTAGCATTCAGATTGAGGAGTTAACTTGTAGACATATGCTCTTTCTGTAGGGATTCCAACTCCATACATAGAGTAAATCTCCATATCTGGAGCATTTGGTAATCTGTAGCAGCAGAAAAGAATCTTAAAAGTAACACAAATCGCAGGCAGGAATAGTTAAAGCAATAATCCATTAGTTCCACCAATCCAGGTATTACTTAGTCGTGAAGTGCTATGCAATGGTAGAATTCTTTAACACAAATCACAGGCAGCAGGAAAAAATATTAGAAGAGTATAACTCTAAAACATATCTGGAGCATTTGGTAATCTTCAGCAGCAGGAAATAATATTAAAAATAATACAAAACTACTAAAAACATTATATTTCAAATATAGCATGATATGAAACTATTGATAATAGTTAAAGCAACAGTCCATTAGTTCCACTAATCCAGGTAACAGAAGTGCTACGCAGTAGCAGAACTCTTTAAACCCCCAGCCCCATGAACCCAATTGAGCTAGAATGCTGTGTTTGTTTTGTATAAAATTAAATCAGAAAGGCTTTGGATGAAGGAAAAATAAATAGCACTCAGTTGAATTTCATCTTTTATAAGGATTGAAATACAAAAACAGAATCAAAGTAAAGAACCTCACGTTGTTTCCAAGGGGTTAGACCAATATTTATAATGTTTGTATTTTTCATCATCCAAGTCATCAGCAATTCCATAAGAAAAATGAGCATCTCCGCGTTTCATCATCTTGGGGGCGACAAAATGAAGCAGATCCAAAACTGAATCAGCTGTGTAAGCTTTGTAATCCGTAACAGCTTTGATTCCTTCAACACCCATATCATGGTACTCTGTCCACACATCACAGTTAGATGTGTTTGCAAGGTTCCTACCCTTGAGAGCACCCTGACAATTTCAACAAGTATTACATGAAACTCAATAATTCCTGTCAATTTCAACAAATAATACATGAAACTCAACAACGCCATTCAGAAAAACAATTGAAGCTAACTGCACATGGTTAAGAAGTATCCACAATTGGAGAATGTTGGGATTTGGGAGACAGATAAAGGGGAACTTCCAAGTTCCATCTGTAACTGCATTTGATAAAGGAGCAAATTTCTCTTCAACTTGAGGGCAAATAGGTCATATACATAGTAATTATTTTAGATTGGAATTGATAAATGAAAGAAAATGACATAACCATGAAAATTCATATACAAAAGAAACTCGGCTGTTTGACTAACTTAAGTTAAATATCTGAATTCTTGATATTCTGTTATTTAGTATGGGATACTCGGAAGAGTATTTAAATGTTTGGGTCTCCCCCTTTAACAGCTTGCTTTTAAGAATGAGTTCCCAATTGTTTGGATGTTTATCAATTGATATCGTATTTTAGTTGTCGACTAAAAAATAACTACGACTACCTATGGAAGAATCTTGACTAGTTGAGGATTCTAACCAACAAGGAATTTGAGTGAAGTAGAGTGGCCTGAGAGTGTAAGCAATTAAGATATCAGCTCTTAACAGAAAGTAATGATACAAATTTGGGTATTCTGATGTACCTAAGTCCTACATGGACTGGCATGGGATGCTCAGAGGAGTATATAAGTACTTGATTCTCCCCTTTTAATAACTAGCTTTTATGGTGGGTTCCCCAAGTATCCAAGTGTTTTATCATATTCAAAAGGAAAAAATCAGGTATTCCTCCCAAGAAACATTAAAAACAAGGATAGAGATTATAAACAAAATGCTCAATATATACTAGGAACATTACCCTAAAATCCAACCTCTCAAGCTTGGAGGAGTGTAACTCGGCTATATCTTTCCCAAACGATATGAGTCTTCCATAACTAATATTTTTCATAAGCCCAAGACTCTCTTTGTCATTTTGATAGGCATTGTGAGTATCATTGTTCTTGCGTTTCTTCACACTGCAGTTATAGGACACATCAGGTGACCAATCAAGGCTACCCCATATAGTATCCCCACCTTTGGGTATCATTGACATGGTTGAATCCCATGTTCGAGTCATCCGCATTAAATGTTGTAAAGTTTGAAGACCAAAAACATCCTTCTCCAAAAAACCTGGTGCGAAAGTCCTGTATGAGGTTTAGCGATTTATGAATAAGGACTTCATCCATATATTATATTACATTATCGTATATGTATGTTTCACAGCTAACACGAAAAATATCATCAATTGAAATTATATTCTCACCCAAGCAAAGCTTGAAAAAATCCATATATATATATATATAAAGAAACAAAATTTTGGAAATCTCAGAAACATATCAACAACATTAAAAACTAGCTTTTAGAGGAGAAAAGTCTGCATAAAATTAACAGATGATTGACTTATTAAAAATATTGATAAAAGCTTGAGCTTTTAAGGGGTAACAGCACAAATAAAGTAGTCACCTAGTGACTTATTATTCATTCAAAAGGAACGAAAATTACACAACCGCTTTCTACTGATATATATTCTAAATATTTGTTAAACACGATCTAAAACCTACTTGTCAAGAGACACGGAAACTTTGGGTTTCAAAACTACAGAGAGAAAAGTAGAGTAAAATAAGAACCTGGCAACTGCAATATCCCTGGCTTCTATTGAGAAAAGTCCCGCAACAGATTTTGGAACACCGAGAAAAGGTCCCCCAATGTTCATCACTGCTTTAATATGTTTGGCACACCAATCTGATCCACCCCCTCCACCCATTGGTGCCGGTGCCTCAACCCATTTCATAAAATGCAAAAAGTACAAAACACCCATTGAATGTGGAATAACAACCACCTTCTTACCACCATTTGTAGCCACCATGAGTTCTATATTACTTTTTATCCTGCTCAAAGATCGATCCCTTACCTGGTCAAATGAAGCAGGAAAAAAAGAAAGTTCACCTGAGGGTTAACCATGATTGAACCGGACTATAAAACAAAGGTTGGCATAGAATCATGAATCTTTGTAAGTAACAGGGAACTACCTCTGTATTCTGAAATGAAATTCTCCAATCATAAGCAGCCATATACATGTTTTTCTCCTCATACCCAATGCGAGCTAAATTAGCAATTAGAACAGCCCAAACAAAATAACCAGGTGCAAAATAATCAGCTGCTACAAGTCCAGAAACTGGCCTAACTCTAATGCCTGGACGGTCTAGTCCTGTTTCATTATATAGTGACATGTGTTCAACCCAGCATAACGGTCTGCAGAAGGTTAAAACAGAAATCATATACCATTATAGATCAATTATAGTTGAATCTGTAAACATCCATAAAACACGGACTTAAAATAAATATACTTTCCAATGAAAAAAAAAGGACAGATAAAAGCATAGCATGACAAATATTGGAAGGGCTATGATCATTAAACATTTGAATCAAACTGCCCAAACTCTGCCAAACAACCGGAATTCAATAAGTGCCAGAAAAAAGGGTTCAGCAATGCGGATCCAAGATGAACTTGTGTGTGTAAGAACTCTGCCTTATAATTAATGATACAAAGGATAGCAGAAAAAACTATTCCCTCTACCAAATGATTCAAATGTTATGACAAAAACATATAAAGGAAAAGTACAGAATACAAACCCATAAGTAACTGTAGATTGTAATGCTGCTATTTTCGCCCATCGTGTGTCCTATCTTAACAAAAATCAGTAAATTTTGACAGAAGAATAGAAGAAAAGGTACTTCCGAGAGAATGTTGCCAATTACTTTCCGCTATGTATTTTTGGTATAACTCATAACCCAAAAAAAGTATCACCACAAAAAGAAGCATCGGCGATTTAGCAGTTTTCAGCATCCAGTAATCAAGAAACATGGCATTCAAATTCAACTTACTCCCCTCCCAGTAATGCCAACAGACAGTATTTAACTGAACTCATTCACCAAACGCAAATTTATCCGCCGCTCTAAAACGCCGCTCGCTTACTTCCCAATCAAGTAATACAACATTTTCAAGAAGCTTTTCCAATTGTATATAAATAGTTCACACAACACGTCACTGAAGCACATTCAAATCCCAAACCCAATATACCAGAAAAAGAAACGTACCTTTTATACAATTCACCAAACGTGCCACCCCATAACCTCTTCCTGAACAAACCATCCGCACACTGACGACCCTCCCAGAGTTCCAACCCGCCGGTGACAATACCCGGCACGAAAACCACCGGGTGCTCCGCCGTCAACCCCTCCTTACTCAGTTTCACACCGGGAGGATCCGGCAACGGCCCCGTAATCGCCTCCGTCACGTACTGAGGGAAAGATGCCGGCATTGCATTGTACAAAAACAGTAAGAACCACCAAATTGAACATATCATTCCAATGAACCAACAACAACCATCCATGCACGACCATTTCCTTATCTTCTCTCCTTTGATAGTCCTCGCCTTAACCTTTTTCTCTTTCTCCTTTTCTTCCTCGTTCCGCACAGGATTCGCAGGGGCCTTTCTCCGTCGTATATACGACATCGTATAAAGGAGTAGAAAAACAAAAAGCGAAAAAAAGCTTTAAATGCTGTGAAAATGAAAGCTGTTCATTAATGGAGGAAGAGGCCCTGAGCTGGCGGATTCTGTGGCAGCGACGTGTAAGGTTCCGATTCAGTGACGGATACTCGTCGGAACCCTAACCGCCGGTGATCGGAGAGGAAAATTCGCCGATGCGCCGTGGAGGGATTTGATTGGCCGTCGTGCCGGGTCGTGGTTGTTTAAGTTGTTCTGTGGCTGTGTGCGGTGCCTGGGTCCCAGAGTGAGAATAAAGGTTTTAAGACATCGACACGTGGCACGATCGTGAACTGTTAGAGTTGTATCAGATTAGGTGTTTCTGAAGTCCGTGTGATGTGAAGTGTGGATGCTGCTCCAACGGTGAATTACCGTATAAATAAACGGTGGCGATTGAACCTGATATTAACAACAAGCACACTGTTTATTCACATTGAAGCATGGTAATGAAAAGTTCCATTGTGACTTTGGCTTTTTGTGGGGAAGGTTTTCTTGCTTTCTGTATAACTTCTACCAATTGCATTTCGACTTTTCCATTCTTATCTTTTTTATTTCAGTACTTTTATACGCTTTTATTAAGTAAATATATATTATGATAATATTTAATTTAATATTATTTCTCCTATATTTGATATGATGAGGTATCTTCTTTATACTATATTTTATTGGTGGTCCCGAAAAAATATACGTTCATTCATAAAATGACAAATCAAAATGAATATATATATATATATATATATATATATATATATATGCGCGCTCGTGTATATAAATATGCTTAGAGGAATTAACTTTTTTTCATAAAGAAATTACTTGAAAAAAAACTGTCCGAATAAACTTATTTTCACTTTAATTTTTAAAACAGATTATTTATTGTTTATATTAATTATACTATGAAATTATATTAGCATATAATTACTAAAAACTATACAATATTATTATTGATATAACTTTTGAATGGTAATTGTACTGGATGGGCTGGGACCGGACTATCAAGATTCAATAAATGGGTCGTCTCTATCGGTCCGAGTTTATGGAATAGACAGTCGAAAAATTATTTGAGTAAGATGTAATCAGATGGTTTAAGGCGGACTGTTAGTGAGGATCTGTGATTTATGCTGGAATTAAGGTAAGATGTGATTAGAGTCATTGGTCGTGATTAAGATTATGTTAATCTCTGACACATGGCCAGAAACTATAAATACAAGTCAATGGTATGAGGTAGTTGATTCATATTGACTCATATTCAAATATTCGATTGATTAGTTTAAAGAAGAATAAAACTAAGAAGTGTGATCAGACGATAATCAAAAAATATTGAAAAAGATATAAAAATAAAACCGAACAATTAAAAAAGCAAATTATAAAAATGTTAACACCAACTCGACCTCGCAATTGAAAGAGTAATTATAAAAGTCAATAAGTGGCGATACGCAACCAAATACTTATTTTATACTGCTGAATACATTATGTTTTTTTTGTTTAAAATTTAATTTTTTGAATCCATCTATTTTTCGTTTTAATGTATATCATTTTTTTTTTCAATCATTCTTAAAAACAATTACATCCGCACCGTGAATTATTGTTATTTCTAATGTAGTTAAAGATAGTTTAATTATTTTATACTAATATATATTATTTAAATTAGCAGTGATTCGTACTAAAATCAAAGATTTTTAATTATTTGATTGTTTTTAAATTCATAGTTTAACATAAATGTATTGACATGGGAAAAAAATCATTAACAAGGAATATGTTGATAATTAAATCAATTTGTTTATTTTATAGATTTTGAATAAGATATTCGTTATTTTATATATATTTTTAATTTGTACATTTTTATTATAGCACTGTAATATTAATAATGTGTATCATCATTGGGTAAGTTTCGATTGAGCAGATAATTTAAGTGAAAATAAATGAATGAATTTGATATGATGAAGAGGGAATTATTATATTACTTGAATTAAAGAAAAAGTATAATATGATTTAAATACATTTGAAACTAATATTTGTGTAAGATATAATAAACATGATAAATTTAAAAGAATGTTTTAATAGATAAAAGTATATTATTTCACTCTCAAAAAAAATTCATATAACTTTATAATTATAATGAATTAATGATTAATTTTTTTTGTCAGTATTTTAATTTAATCTTATAGGGTTAAATATGTTTTTATCCCTTAACTTAAGTGAAAATTAGAATTAGTCAATCTTCAAAACTTTTGTCTAATTTAATTCCCCAACTTTAAAAATCTATGAATTTAGTTCTTTTAACCAAATTTGGTTAACTTTATTTAATATTTCAAGCACGTTTCATAATAGCATTTGACATATTTGTTTCAACTTCAACTGATAAACACAATTGAAACATCAAATAAAGTTAACAAAATTTTATTAAAAAAACTAAATTTATACATTTCTAAAGTTTGGGACTAAATTAGGCCAAAGTTTTGAAGATGAACTAATTCCAATTTTCACTTAAAGTTAAGGAACCAAAAACATATTTAATCCTATCTTATATTTATCTAAACAACACTAACACCAATAAAAGACCAACGATTTTTACACCCAATTTCCAGAGATTACACATATCTTATACAATCCCGAATCTCGTTTCAAGGTTTATAAAGCATACATCACAGTTTATCCAAGATTAAAAAAAAATGTGTAATTTTGTCATTGTAATAAGTTACTACAGTGTATCACTTCAAAACTCCTCAATTCGCAAGAAATGAAATTAGGTACGCCACTCTCAAATAATGTTTCTCCAACACTCTCACAAATTAACAAATGAAATATGGTTTTACTTATTGTACAGTATGATATCCGGGTCGAGCGATTATGATATATCTCATTAAAGATATAAAATAATCAAGGGATAATCAAGAATATTTATTTAAAGATATTTAGCAACTGACAAGATTTTCAAGTAATTCTGTTTATATTATATTCTGTTTATATTTTATTCTGTTTATATTTTATTGGACTTATATCAGTTTAAGGTCCATGAGACAAATTATAAATAGAGAGCCAGGGCCACATGCCAGGTACTTCCAATCACCTTCAAATCACTCTCCAATCACATTCACAAATATTCTACAGTGATCATAAAATCACTAAATACTCAATAGTGAACTAAGGTTCATCAAACCGCTCTTAACTTGAGCGTCGGAGTGCCATTGCAGGTACCTCCCCCCTCCGGTCAAAGATCAAAGATCACCGAATGGTCAAGTGTGAAAGAGAACGAGCGGTCAAGACCCAGGAAGAGCGAGCAATCCAGTCAGTCCAAGCGTCAGAAAGCAGGAAAGTCACGTCATCCAGGTTAGCGTCTCGGTCCCCAAAAATATCTACCAAAACATTTTGGCGCCCACCGTGGGGCCGAGGGACATCTCATTGAAAGTCACGAGGAACCAAGACTAGCGTTCAGTCTCGACATTGCTGCTTCGGATCAACACTAGGAAATTTGAGTAGAAACTACACAAAGATCATCATCCCTACAAGAAGTTTCATCAACAAGATAAGTATCATATATATATATATATATATATATATATATATATAAATATTTCATAAAATATCTAATTGATAATAGATATTACAACAAATATTTTATATGGATATCATAAACATATATATATATAACTTTCGGAGCCATTACGGTTATAAGCATAATATTTATTAATTATATTACATTATATTATTATAACCGAAATATGTATATATTATATTATTATATTCTAATATATACTGACACACGAAAAGGAGTTTCCTTTTCAAAATTTTTATGCTACATATAATAGCATTACATGATTCCATCATCATTTAAGAATTTTCTAATCTTATTTTGCTGCATCATGTTTTTCAAAGCCATTTTGGTTTAACGTATGACATATCAAACATACTTGATAATTATTTTCTATAAAATCATCATAAATTTATCTTATTCTTTGATTGAACAATTTAATATCTTAAATGATTACATTAGAAAGCAAAAGTCTTATTTAGGGAAGAGAGTCCACTGGCGCACCACATCAATGCTCACCATATCCTCTTGGATAATGGTAGATTCAGGTCACGGAGCACATGGAATCAAAAGGAATGTCCTCGGCTTCCGCACACTTTTCTTGGTCACAAGACGCTAAAGCAATGACAGATTATTTGGTCAATTGGGAACTTACCGTTCGGACCACCTCACAAAACAAGGATGTGATTTGAAAAACTCCTGGTCCAAATCAAGCAAAAAAGTCAAGGAAATAATGTCAAAATCAGTAGTGGCTTTGTTCAACCATTCGGTCATTCGACCTCACAGGTTAATCGGTTTCTCACTTATCAAATTCGAATTGTTGGATTTCTTCATTGCAGATGACAGGAGCATGCACTCTCGTCCACAAAAACCCAGGGAACGCAACCCCTGGTCCTAAACCGAGCGGTGAGATTCTATACGGACTCATTCTCGTCCTAAACCGAGCGGTGAGATTCTATACGGACTCACTCTCGTCCTAAACCGAGCGGTGGGGAACGTTCTCTGTGAACGCTCACTCTCGTCCTAAACCGAGCGGTGAGATTCTATACGGACTCACTCTCGTCCTAAACCGAGCGGTGGGGAACGTTCTCTGTGAACGCTCACTCTCGTCCTAAACCGAGCGGTGAGATTCTATACGGACTCACTCTCGTCCTAAACCGAGCGGTGGGGAACGTTCTCTGTGAACGCTCACTCTCGTCCTAAACCGAGCGGTGAGATTCTATACGGACTCACTCTCGTCCTAAACCGAGCGGTGGGGAACGTTCTCTGTGAACGCTCACTCTCGTCCTAAACCGAGCGGTGAGATTCTATACGGAATCACTCTCATCCTAAACCGAGCAGTGAGATTCTATACGGACTCACTCTCGTCCTAAACCGAGCGGCGGGGAACGTTCTCTGTGAACGCTCACTCTCGTCCTCAACTGAAACGGTCACAGGTTTTCAACCGTTCGGTCATCTACAAAGCGACGACTAAAAACAACCTCCACCAAACTCATAAGTCCTATAGTTAATCATGGTTAAAGCCGAACGATTAACTTGGACTTGGGGGGCATAATGTACAGTATGATATCCGAGTCGAGCGGTTATGATATATCTCATTAAAGATATAAAATAATCAAGGGATAATCAAGAATATTTATTTAAAGATATTTAGCAACTGACAAGATTTTCAAGTAATTCTGTTTATATTATATTCTGTTTATATTTTATTCTGTTTATATTTTATTGGACTTATATCAGTTTAAGGTCCATGAGACAAATTATAAATAGAGAGCCAGGGCCACAAGCCAGGTACTTCCAATCACCTTCAAATCACTCTCCAATTACATTCACAAATATTCTACAGTGATCATAAAATCACTAAATACTCAATAGTGAACTAAGGTTCATCAAACCGCTCTTAACTTGAGCGTCGGAGTGCCATTGCAGGTACCTCCCCCCTCCGGTCAAAGATCAAAGTTCACCGAACGGTCAAGGCTAAAGGAGTGTGAGCGGTCAAGATCCAGGAAGAGCGAGCAATCCGGTCAGTCCAAGCATCAGAAAGCGGGAAAGTCACGTCATCCAGGTTAGCGTCTCGGTCCCCAAAAATATCTACCGAAACACTTATTATTATCATATTATACTAAATAATATTTTAAACAAAAGAAAGAAGACTCACTGAAATTCTTGATTATTAATATTTTTAGAATTAAAAATGCGAAGTAATTTAATTCGTTAAAAACCATTTAATTTAACGAGTTTAGTTATTAAACTATTAACTAAAAATAAGACATAATTTAAATTTTTGAAGTAGTATACTGTTAATAACTTGGTGATTTTAATAATTACGTATATGTAATTAGTGGGAAAAGGCTTGAATTTGGATAGATGTTTGGTGGCAATGATGACAGAAGAAAAAACTAGTACTGTGGTGCTGTGCTGCTGCACCTTTCCTCATACCTGAATACCTACTCCGGAGGAGTCGGGTAATTTAATTTGGTACCAATCATTCTCACCTAACTAACATTCTTTGTCCCATTTCCAAAATTTGTAGTATTCTATCTTATTCACTCATAATACTTTATTTCAAAGAAAAATTAAAACAAAAGGTTTAACTTTGACTTAATTATTTTTTATTATATTTTTCTTTAATTTTACCCATTTATTTTTAAAGTTCTTAATTTGGTTATGTTTTGATTTCATGATTTTATTCTTAAAAAAGTCTTAAACGAAGAGAAAAAAATATTTAAATCATTTTAGATACAAACATTTAACAAATAAACAAATTTAATATAATTAGATTAAAAAAAAGTATATTTATTTATTTCTAAAGTTTAGAGATGTATTAAAATTTCATACATCAATGAATTCTAATTTTAGGTCAAAGTTAAAAAACTAAAAACATTAATAATAACAATAATATGACATAAATACCAAATATGTCTAATTAGTAGTTTGATTCCTATATTTAAGTTTATTATTATTTTGGTTCTATACATTTTTTATTTAATTGAGTTCTCTAATATTTGTTAGATAAAATAACATGATTTCTTTGTTAATTTGTCATTAATACATTTTGAAAGTGTTAATATCAAAATCCAAGTTATCTACATTCTTAGAATCTCTTTGTTTTCTTTTTCTATTTCTTCATCCACCTTTTTCCATCTCTCACCACCTCTCATCATCTTCTTCCACCTTTCTCCCATCACCTTTGTCCATCTCTTTTCACCTTCCACCACATTTTATGTTGAATATTTTGTTTCTTTATATTTTCTTGAAACAGTTCTTAGATGGGGTGGAGGATTCCAAAATGAAAAAAAAAAAAATCATTGACACGTGACATTTTCAAATGAAGTTAAATTTAATGAAAATGATCAAAATGACACTATTTAACAAATAGTGAAACCTAATTGTAAAAAAGAAAATCATACAGGATCAAAATCAATCATAAAACTAAATATATGTACAAAATTATTAATAAAGTCACAACAAATTATACTTCTTTTATTAAATGAAAATGACATATAATACGAGTGCAATGAGAAAATCTAAGATGAAAGACTTATAAGTAAACACGTAAAATATTACAATATCACCTATAATTTTTTTATTGGAATTGGAACAAAACATAATGATGGATTGAAAATTCCAACTTAATTTGTTCAATTTTAGCTAACTGATTCCCACGTTATAACCATTTATCTATCTTAATTTTGAGTAAGAGAAAATATTAAATCTCTTATATAAATTCTTTATATGATATATTTTTTGTTAATAATTTTAAATTGTTAGCATTTAGAATAATAAAATAAAATTTAAAAAATCATCATAATAAGAGAAAAACTTTAAAACTCAAAAATTATTATTGTACTTTATTATTATAATATATTAGTTATATATTTCTTTATTTGATTGACTATTATGATATTGATTCACGTAAAGCAAAATCACATTTCCAGATTATTAAAAGTTAAACTTATGCATTATTTTAATATTTTTATTTTATATATATATATATATATATATATATATATAATATTTGGATTTTCGTTCAAAATCATTTTTTCTTAAATTATTTTCAGAAACTTGTAATTTAATATTTTAATTATTATGAATTATATTTATTGAAAATATAAGAGTTATATTTATCCGAAGTTAACAAGTTATTTAAAAGTTTACATATAGATATAAAAGGTCCACAGATACTTTAATTTTTTAAAATGACCTTTTTAATTTTATTATGTTGTGGGATTGTATTGTATTCAAACATGAATGTATTTCTCTTATATTATTTTTCAATACTTTCCTTACAATTTAATAAGCAGACTCAATCCTCGTATAAAACATTTAACAAAAGCAACTAAATAAAAACAATGTATATGTAGGTGTTTAACAAAAGCAACTAAATAAAAACAATGTATAGGTAGGTGTTTAATGTTGTGTTTCTTAAATGCATATTACTATTTTTGTCCACACTTTCACAAAATAATTTTTATAAGGAATGATTCAGGAGTAATTAACATATTCAAATATTAAAGGCCATAAATCACAAGTATGATAAAAACGATCAACATAATCACTAAAGGTTTACTCATGTTCACAATGCCCATGTTTCAATGACTACATCTCATGCCTTAACACAATTAACTAACATTTTGCACATTTTTTCTAAATATAGAAATAACACAGGAGACAACAACATTCAAGAAATACAATGTTGATGACTTTCATCAAAGGTGGGTCTTTGTCACTAATAGTGACTTTAGGACCACCCTCAAATTAAAAAATAATCCTTATAGCCTTTCCAGAGCCTAAGTGACGAAATTATTTTGTCGTTCACTTGATAAGAATATAAAAGCAGTTGAAAAAGTCAACCTTGTTGGTGTCATTCCAACAATCTAAAGTAATGACAACCTATATGTTTATTGGTTTTATAGGTGTTATCCATTAAGAAAATAATATTGAATGAATTAAATAATTTCACCATATTAGGATATGTTCAAAAAACGTCACTTATCATCTTAGATTCGTTGACACATTTACTCCAATTGATGTATTTATCATGTTCTAACAACATGATTATATGTGTCTATTTTGGGCTTTTTGATGTGGAAATTTGGAATTAGGGTTTAGAAAAATAATAATTAGAGAACGTTTACGAATTAGGGATTCCAACAGAGACGAAATTGGGGATTTAAATGACAACGAAGTAAAAGTAAAAAATCAAGCTTTCTCTGACAATGAAGTGGGTTCTATTGAATATTGAAGGTTCCATTGAATAATACATTCACACATTTTTACTCCTTACAAATGTGTTTTGTCACATCACCACATGGTTTTGTCACATTAATGCATAGTTAACACAGTTTCTAAAAATTAAATAAATGATCTTGATTGATGTACATTTGAGAACAAAATTGACATTTTTTTTAAAACGGAAACCAAATACACATATTATTATCCTATGGGAAACACCCTAGCAATTAAGCCCAACAATAATTAAATAGAGATCCACAACAAATCAAAAAATGAAACAAATCAAATAAGCAAATTAAAAAAATAACAAAATAAAAAAAATGTATTTCCAAATTCAAGAGAATACAAAACTTAATTTTGAAATCTGAATAACTTCTAAACCGAATTTCGAAATGTAGAATATTAAAAAATCATATTTCAAAATCTGAGACACTTCTAAATCGAATTTAACAATCCAAGACACTCATACACTAGACTTCAAATCTTGTATGTTCAAAATTTGGGACACTCCTATATCAAATTTTGAAATATGGTACACTTCTACATTGAATTTCCAAATTTGGGATATTCATATACCAGATTTTAAAATTCAATATCTTCAAAAACCAGGACACTCCCATATCAGATTTCAAACTCCGAGACACTCATAA
The DNA here is from genome assembly GCA_036885675.1 of Vigna mungo. NCBI lineage: Eukaryota > Viridiplantae > Streptophyta > Magnoliopsida > Fabales > Fabaceae > Vigna > Vigna mungo. The sequence continues at coordinate 13,973,874 of CP144696.1, forward strand.
TTAAATTTCAAATTTCGGTAATTACTTCAAACAAGATTTTACATCATGCAAAAATAGATTTCGAAAAATAAGAAATAATTATGAATAACTTAGAAAAAAAACAATGAAAACAAAGAAGACAAAAGTAAATACCTCTAACCTTCAATCAAAATAACAAAGATGAAATATGAATGCAGAACACCGTTGAAAAAAATAACACCTTGTCGTTGAAAGGAAGAAGAAAAAATAGAATGAACACAGTCCAATATGGTTTGTCAAAATTACTTGGGATGCTGAGAGAAATAAATTTAGCATGGCAACAGTAAATATCGTGGGTAACCAATAATTACTGTTTATCTAATTAATTTAATTATTTAAATATACATTATGTGGGGTTATAATGGGAAAACAATTATATACGGGGTGCAGGAATTAAAACGTTGGGTGCAGAAACAAACCCCTTCACTTTTTCGGATTGTAATTAGGCCTTCATTACCGAAAAACATTCTGGGCGAGCCCAGACCCAAGAAAGTGAGGAGTGAGTTCTTTGAAAACCGGGCAAGCAAGTACACAACTTGAAAACACAGTCAGCGCCAGAGTGGGGTGAGAGGCGGTTAACATCCGGTAACCAGTAATTCCACAAGACAGAAAAAAGCGAAATCCACAATAACAGACAGCACTCCTCTTGCACCATCATAGCTTCTACCGAACCAAGCAAACCAAAAATACCAATAAGACCACACACCCCACTCTGCCGGCACCGGAGACTTCACCACCGACTCCCTCATCATGCTTCCTCTTCCCTCTCTCTGAATTTCATTCACCACACAATCTCTCATATTGTAACTGAATTCAATTCCCGCATTAATTAGATTTGCTGCGTCATGGCTTCTATAAGCGCAACCACTTCGGTTTTCGCGCCCTATTAGTCCTCCTCCCCGCTCTTCGCTTCACCAACTCACGCTCAGGTGCACTTTGTGTGCTATTCTCTTTTTCTTTCGATTTCCTGTATCCGATTCTTCAATGCGAGCGCAGTGGAATTTGATTTTCTAATTTTTTACTTTTTATTATTATTTTTTCTCAGAGATTTAATTGAAGTTTATTATCACTACGAAGCGAGAATGCTTACGTGCATAGCTCGTCCGAAGAAACCTGACGAGTCAGATCCAAACAACGCCACAAGCGCTGCTAAATCGCAAGCCATCAAATCCCTTACTTCTCAGGTATTGTACAAGACGAAGCGACGAAATGGAAAGTTCATAACGATAGAGAATTGTTGATTTTCGTGTTTCTTTTTTTAATTGTGAATTTAGATAAGGGATATGGCGTTGAAAGCTTCGGGTGCGTACAAGCATTGCGCTCCGTGCACAGGGCCAGCGGCGCAGGGACGAGTGCGGGGCAACACCGAGTCGGACGCGGACTCTGACCGGTTCCGGTGGTCGTACCGGCGGACAGGGAGTTCAAGCTCGACGACGACTCGGACGTGGGGGAAGGAGATGGAGGCGCGGCTAAAGGGGATATCGAGCGGGGAGGGGACGCCAAACTCTGCGAGCGGACGGCGAGCGGAGCCGTTGGTGCTGTTCGTGGAAGAGAACGAGCCGAAGGAGTGGGTGGCGCAGGTGGAGCCTGGCGTTTTGATTACCTTCGTGTCATTGCCTCGTGGCGGTAACGATCTCAAACGCATACGGTTCAGGTACGTACTACTGCGTTATGTTACGATACGTTATGTTACGCGTCTCGTGCTGTGTTTGAAATGGGGGCGACATTACCCGTGGTGCGGTTGTTTTCGTTGCCGTTGGGGGGTATTGACCGGATGGTGAGTGTGGTGACAGTGTGTGTAGGGTTATGGTTGGTCGCTGTTTTGATCGTCCAGACTGTGATGATGACAACGAGTGCCTTTTGCTACGGTGGATTGTCAATTTCTCACACCTCATTAGTAGGGTCGTTTTCGCCTCTTTTGCATTCTCTTCTTTGGTAAATCTGGAACACCTCACTTCAGGATAGTTAAGATATTCTTTTGGGCAAGATTTCCCCTATTTTTTGGTGATAAATATAGATTTTTTTTTTTAAAATTTGTTTTCCATGGATCCCGATGAGTTAGTTATTTGAGTTTAGCGTCAATGTATATACTCTCACATAGTATCCGATGCTAGGTAGATGAATTTCTCTTCACTCGTTTCGTTAATAGTAGAATACTAGACAATGTAGTTTTTTAATAACTCGATTTCTTTTACACTACCCTCTTTTCTTAAATTTAGCTTTGTCAAAAGTGTATTTTCAAAGTTATAATCAATTATGTTAGGATTTTAAAGATTTTATGATACTTTGATTCTTTGAAAATGTAGAATGATCGACAATAAAATTTATTGTAACACAGACATAACAAATTGTGATTAGATTAGTTTATTGTCTTTTAAGAAATATGAAATCCATTGTTAAAACTTCCTATTCGCGTTAAAAAATCGATTTGGAAAGTAATAGAAATAATTTTAGAAAAATACTAGTACCATTGAGTTTTTTTAATTGTCGGTGGACTTATTTATGCATATTTTGGGTGCGTGCGTGATGTTAAATTCTATAAATAAATTCCTTTAGTGATATGTGATATAAGGTCTTGTATTACTCTGATTTTTGTGTGCCCGCATCGCATTGCCTAAAATGTAATGTATTATATAGTATTTAAAATAAAATATTTACAATATGTAGAAATACTAATGTTCTTTCCTTCTTAAGTCGTATTAGTGCAATTTTAATTTATGTACCAGATGGATGATTTTCATGGGTTTTGAATGCAGTGGGTGATGATCCTATAATGGTAACCGCGGTTTCCAGAGAATCATCCATTTTTTGGAACTTCAAGCCATTCCCACTGTTTAGTCTTTTGTAAGTGGATAAGTGGGAAAGGGTTTGAGCTTCAGCTCGATTACTATTATGCATTTATGCTCAGTAGTCGCTGCCAATCCAAGTATCCAAAGTTCAAATCCCCAATGCTATAAATGAAAGTATAATTCCTCCTCTGCAAAGATGAGAGTAGGTTTGGGCCCCACATTCCTCAGTAAAATTTCACGCCCTTGCCAAAAGTAATCAGAAAAGGTTTTAAAAGAGAATTTGTTGTGGCCTGTGAGGTGGTGGCCCTGGTGGGTCGTTGTTGATTGTGTTGGTACCTTTAAACCGAGTTTTGTCGAGTGGTCGGAGGAAACTCTTCTACTTCCTTTTCTTCTCTAAAACAAAAAAAAAAAAAAATCGTTGTGTCATGCCTGATTCTTCGCTTCTTTGTCTTCGCCTAATACCAGTATTTTTGTCTTCTAATCTGCAATATGCTGCGGAATGCACTCCTGCAATATACAAGACAAAAATATGAACCTCCACTACGTGGGCACGAAATAATGTCAAAGATAGATAGTTGTATAGGTTAAAAGTCTTCTAGATATTCTTTTTCACAATTTTTCTATAATTATTGTTGGATAGAAACATGAAGGACACTTGGGTATGTCGACCCCACTTGGTGACTTGTGATGCAATCCCAACCAATGTGGAATTAATGGGTGGGTCTATGTACGCATGATTTTCTGTCTCTTTTATTTTGTCTTTTCCACTTCCTCATCGCAGAAATTTAAGCATTTATTTATCTGAAGCTAATATTCAATTTAAAATCTATTCAATCATCTAAATCAATGTTTGGTGGGTTTTAGTTACGTATTTGTCACTAATTACGTTTGGGCCCACCTGCTTTCGATTGTCTAGACAAACTCCAAATATAAGGTCAAGTGTGGCTATGGAACAACTTTATTCCACGCACCGAATGACTGTTTTAGCTTTTAATTATTTATGAGAATTCTTTGTCGAAAAGTAACCAGTTGAGTAACTTAGCATAATGGATTACAGTGTCATAAACCAAACCACTAAGAGAACTTGGAATTCATCTAAGAGCTATTTATTGGTTGGTCAACAAAATAACATCATAATAACAGCCACAAACTGAAATTTCTTGAGGTTTTAAGCTAGAGTCACGCCGACCACTCATACAGATAACTTTGATTATCGTTTAGCTTAAAAGAATAATTATTCCACCCGTCTACCCAACATCACACACGAAAAAAGAAAAATAAATGAGTGGAAAACAGGATGAGGTGTGAAGGAGAAAAACACATTTTAGTTTTAACAGTGTTTATATACTGTTGTGTTTCTCTTTCCCAAAATTCAGATGCTAAATAACGTGTTGCTTTGTTCTAAAGCATATAGTTCATAGATGACACGGGGGATAGAAAGAGGTGAATTGAATTATGGTTTATTTTCTATTATGTATAGTCGAGAGATGTTCAATAAATGGCAAGCACAAAGGTGGTGGGCAGACAACTACGACAAAGTTATGGAACTTTACAATGTTCAAAGGTTTAGCCGCCAAGCATTCCCTCTTCCGACGCCACCAAGATCTGAAGATGAGGTAATTTAGTTGGCTTATACTATACTATTGAGTAATTGACTTCTGCATGTTACTTGGTCTATTCTTAGATCGTTCAGTTCATGTGTGTAGCCAGAAAGAAGTGTGGATTAAATTACAGTGTTGTAATCGGTTAGAAGTTTATTTAACCCTGTTTATTTTGCGCAGTGATTTTTAGTCCGATAATGCAATATTTAATAAATCTTCTAGGGAATAAAATATCAATCTTACCTCCTTAAATACATGAGTCTACGTGAAAATTTCAGGTGTGCAACAAACTAACGGTTGTTACATTCTTACCAGCTTTTCTTTTCTCTAAAAACAATAATCAATTACGTTGCGGCAATGATTATTTTCTCCCTTTTCTCTTAACTGAGTTATAGCGTCACTGTTTTTAACTTTCCATTTTTTGCATGGATTCATAACAGAGCACAAAGCTTGAATCAGCAGAAGCCAGTCCTGTAACACCTCCACTGACCAGGGAACGGTTACCTCGTACTATTTACCGTCCAACAGGGATGGGAATGGGATACTCATCCTCAGATTCCTTTGATCATCAGTCAATGCAATCCCGGCATTTCTATGACTCAAATGGTTTGAACTCTACCCCAAAAGTCTCCACTATTAGTGCGGCCAAGACGGAGATATCATCAATGGATGCTTCTATCAGAAGTAGCTCATCCAGAGAGGCTGATCGCTCTGGTGATTTATCAATCAGCAATGCCAGTGAGTTGGAGACTGAGTGGGTTGAACAGGATGAACCTGGGGTTTACATTACAATCAGAGCATTGTCAGGCGGCGCAAGGGAGCTCAAACGAGTCAGGTTTAGGTACGCTTGCCGCCAATTTTATGCTAGATAATTCCCTTTATCTTACTAGGATTTTTATAATATTTATATTTACATATATTCGAATAGAAAATATTACATCATTTATAAATATCTATAAAGAAAAATTATTTTTATAACTTATTTTTTAAGCAAATATATAATTCGTTATTACTTTTATCTTTATTAATATAATTCATTTTATTATTTGACTTTTAAGTTTATAAAGTTTTTTGTAAAATTTAATTAATTATTGTTTATAATAAAATTATAAAAATGATTTATTTAATAATTAATTTTATACATTTAATAATATTTCTTTATTTTAATAATTACAATAAAAATTAAATTTCTATTTGTGGTTATCATAAGAGAAAAAAAGTGAACCCGCTAATAATTAATAAAGATGATAAATGGGTGTAGGACTCGTTTCCAATATTTTTTTTTTTAATTTTTCATCGAGGCTTAAACCATGTTTTAGGAAATACATTACAACTTAATTGGCTTATAGTATAAGGATTAGTCTTTTCTTTTTGGTGCTGATTTGTCTGTTTCCCATTTTGCTCTCATTTATCAGTGACCCATTTTAAGATTGGATAGTGTAAATCTAAGGCGTGAAGATACATTCATGCATTAATTAGTATTGTGTTTGTTTTTCATGGTTGAATTTTGATTTAGAACTCTAGGGAATTTATTTCTTGATGTTGTGATGTGTTACACAGCCGAGAAAAATTTGGAGAAATGCATGCTAGATTATGGTGGGAGGAGAACCGTGCCAGAATACATGAACAATACTTGTGATTTTATAAAAGGGGTGAGTGCTGATGCTTTACAAAGTGTGGAGCTGGTGTGGCTTATTAAATTGTTCCATGAGATGAGGTGATACTTGCACCTCTGCCTTTTTTTGGGCTATTTACATCCCTACTCACGCTTCTCGTCTCTATGCCATTGGTTCAGGTTGTCTTCTCTCTTGAATGTGGGTAGTAAATATAGTTTCTAGCAGTTAAAGAAGCCTAAGAAGTCTGGTGGCTCTAAATTCTATTACTATTCAAATTGGATACAAAGAATGAATCTATCTTCTTTATTTTTTTTCCTACCCTTCTAGGTCCACCACGCATATAATTTATTATGCATAAACATCAGAAATGCACATATTACTACCAGGTTTACCATCTTTCATTACTGCTCAGTTACTCATTATTCTTTTTCTTTGCTTATATTCCTTACTCTGTACTCCGAATAAATATTGCATTATGTTTTTGAGGAAATATAAACACAAGCTTCCATGCTTCCAGGGCACTGATAGTAGTTCTTGACTAAAAGTACATCATTTTTTGTCTTCCAAACAAGTCCTGTTGAAAAATGTGGTCAAATTTTTAAAAAGTAAAACAATAAAAAAAATTAAGTTAGTTAAATGTGATGTGAAACCTTCACAAGAAAAAGAAGAAAGATCATTGTTATCCCTTATTTAAATGACAATGAATTTATTCATCTTACCTCCCTTCACGCTATTATCAGTATATTTGACTTTTGTTAAGTTTTTTTTTTTTTCTTTTATGCAGTCTCTTCAGGGACATCCGATAAAATGATTTTCTGTGCGCATATGAACTATTTAAAGGTCTATAGAGCCATTAAATTAAATAGAAGGTCATTTCTTTATGCATCCCCATATTTTTTTCCTGCACCTCCATAACTTGTGAAATACCTCTTTTGCCCTTATAGAAACTTACTATAATAAAGAAGAAGTAAATGGTCTTCTTGTCCTTCTGGTATGCATTATTCCGAATTGATGAATCTGATATATAAGAATAAGTTGTGTATTAGGTAATCCGGAATGGTGTTCCGAAACATAGACTCCAGTATATTAATAATGTGTTTCATGATATGATATCTCTCCATCTCGTCACTTCCAAGTATGCATGAGTTTTGGACACATCCACATACATATCCATATTGCTTGCATGGCCATTTAAAATAATCTTGGAATAAAAACATCCTTCCACGACATGCCTGAAACTCATGCATGCTTGGAATAAAGCATAAGAGAAGTGGAGAAAATACAGCCTCAACGGCCTCCTTTCTTGGAAGTCACGATCACGAAACACATTAATATATATACCGGATTGCATATGGAGTCTCTGTTTCAAATTTGGTACTGCATTCCATTCCAGATTAGCTAATTTGAAACTTATTCTTGCATATCGAATTCATAAATCCGGAATGGTAATATATACCGGATTCAAACTATTAGATCAGTGATACATAGTGGATTACCTATTCAAAAAACAAAAACTGAGCCCCCACCACCACCACAACCCTATCGGAGATTTATGAAAGCCATAAAACATTGTTTTATTTCAAACTTTTCCCTCCACTTTTCTTCTTCTATAGTGAGACCTTTGATTCCATGAAAACACAAATTACCCGATTCACAACTACTTCTTTTAATTACATTTAAACGCTGTTTTCGGTTATCTTCACAATCATAAATGCAACATTAAATCTTACTAAGAGATAATCAAATTATTATTCTGAAAACAATCATTTCGTACCAAATAATAATAAAAGAAGAAAAATTTTAAAATTAAAATGACAATTCATAATATATATAATTATGTTAAATTGTATTCACACTTTTTATATTTAAATAAATAAGTGACACATTTATGCTTAAAGTAATGTAAAATTTATATCTTTTTACTTTTAAAATAAATTTTCAAACAATTTATATTTATAATAAATAACATTTATCTTTCTTTGGTTTTTAATAAAATTATACTAACTTTTTTATTTTATTCTAAAAATATATCTACTAATACTTAAATAATAATTTGTGAAAATTTAAAATTTAAAATGTAAAAATTAAATTTTTTTGTATAAACAAGAAAGTCACTAAACTTTATAGTTTCAATGGGATATATAAGCGAACCAATTATTAAAATGGAGAATGCTCATGTGTATAGTTTAGTTTCAAAATATACAAAAGTATAGAATAAAATAATGGAATGTGAGACTTATCTCAAAAGAATGAAAAAATCAAGACTAAATGGACAAAATACTTCATGCAACATGAAAATTAATTCATATGTGTCTTTTCTTTTATTGTTTATTTAGTATATATATATATATATATATATATATATATATATATATATATATATATATATATATCAGTATTATCTTTACGATTTAAGACAAATTTTGGTAAAATATATTATTTGATTTGAATTATTGTCCAATTTTGTTTGTTTGAACATGTATATATTATTATTTTGAATACATGTTTGAGTTTCTTGTAAATTGAACATTTAAAAAAAATATATTAGATGGATTATAACGTTAAAAAAATAAAACATATTTAACTGATCAAATCTATAATATATGACATATTACTATTAAGTCTCAATTTTGTCCATACTTTTAAAAAAGTCTTAATTTCGTTCTCTTGTATAATTTAACCAATCAAATCCATTCTATTAATTTTGCAAAAACTAAGTTAACTTTGACAAAGAAGTCCACATTTTTTTCTTTCTCCTTTGCTCGTATGAGGTGCACCAATCATTAATCTATTTAATGTGTATTCTTTCTAATACAGAGGAAACACTATTTTTAATTTCATTTTAAACATCATTTAAACAAAAAACATTACTTGAATATTATATTTTAAAAATGTAACAATCGTATGTTATTCCATTGTTATTTTTTTAATACCTTTTATGTTTAACTACTCACAAGTAATGTAAATGTCTCATTAATAAAAATATTTATTTAATGAAATTCATGTGACTAAGAAAATTATAAAATACGTTTAATAGTAAACATATTTAATATTATTAGTTACAGATAACAAAATTTAAATACATCACATAATATTAATGATAATAAATATTTAAATAATTACATGATCGTTTTCATTCATTTTTAATTTATATATATTTTCTTAAAAATATTAATAACCTTTGATAAATTTATTTCAATATTTTTCAATTTAAAGTATAAATTTATTATTTATTTATAGTTCATCAACATTTAAATTGTAATTATACTTTTATTTATATAATTTAAATATATAGAAATTTTAAATATAAATAGGGAGATGTTTTGGTAGAAAAAATTTGAAAAATCTAATGTTGTATGCTTAAGTTATCTTGCATTGTTTAGTAAAAATGGGTTTTTGAATAATTTAAAAACATTAGCAGTGACTGGTGCATGTGAGAAGAGAGAGAAAAAAAATGCCGACTTTTTTTTTATCATGTCACTATAGAGTTAATTTTATTTATGTAAAATTAATAAAATGAACTTGATTAATGTACTTATACAACTTAATCCCTTCCTACAAAATTAATGAAATGAACTTAATTGGTACAATTAAACCATCAATAGAAACTTAAAAAAAACGAAATTAAGACTTAACTGTAAATCTAAGGATTAAATAAATCATTAAATCTTATATATAACTGATGTAATATAATTATATATTAAACTGGTTTTACAACGAATCTAATATGTTTGCACATATTTCATTTTGTGTATAGTAGATTGGTTGGAGTGAAATTTGATATTTCTCTATAAAGATAATTCTATCTTTATTGTTTACAATATAACGAGTAATTTATTGATAATTAAACGTGAGGTTTATGCTGTGTTCTTTTTTTTTTATTTCATCTCAAACAAACAGAATTTTTTTTTATTTCCATCCTCTTAAATTTTCTGCTACAGTAAAATACTCTCAAACGGACGATAAATGAGTTAAGAAATGAAATAGAAAATTGTAAGAATTTTCTAAAAAGGGGAATTGTAACATTTTTCCACAAGCGAAAAGAGGATTTGTAGGAAAGTTAAGAATGAAAAGAACGAGGGTTAATGAGTAGTCGGTAAAAGTATATTTAGTTAAAATATATAAAAAATGAGGTAAAGTATATGAGAAGAGTTGCATTTTTGTATTTTGGTTTAAAAATAGTTAAAATATATAAAGAGTGGGGTGGAGTGTCTGAAAAGATCGCCCGCACGCGCGGGAGTCTCTTCCAACTTTTTACACTTGTCTCTTTTTCACACCAATTCCAACTTTCTCATTGCCTCTACTGATCAAAATCTAAGAAACAAACAGAGAATGAAAAACAGAATAAGTAAACAGCATTTCTTAGCCAATCTGAGATGTGTGACATTATAATTACTCTGTATGAGTTACTTTGGGCGTTGTCAGAGTCTGCTATTTCCCACAACTGTTGCTTTCTCTAATTAACACTTAATTTATTTGTTTGTGTTCACCGAAAGGTGTAGGTACAATTGTAGTGCCAACGCCTACACATGCTTATGTACAAACACACACAAACACAATCCCAACCAACCCTGTCATTTCTCATTAAAATTCTCTCTTCTCTCCTTCCTCTCTTCTTCACACTCTTCAACTTGCATCATTTTCTATTCTATTCCTCTCTTTAACTAACCTTCTTTCTCTTCTCTTCACTCTCACTTTCACTTTCACCTCACAATGCACACAAGAACTCCTTCCTTCTCCTCTTCTCTCCTCGACGCCATTTGCCATTCCATTGACGACTCAAAATCCAATCTTCATCAGGATCAACCACCTTCTCTCTTCGATCACAATACGCACTCTTTCACCTTCCAAAAAGGTCGCAATAAAGACAGAATGAATCTTCGCCGGGCGGTCATGCTCGAAGATTGGATGGAGAAACATACTTCTCATTCCCGTTCCCAAAGTTCTCAGTTTCTGAACTCCAGTTCAAGCTCCTCAGAATGCAGCTCTGGGGGGATATTTTCCTCTTCGGAAACCGACACCACAACCTTGAAGAAACAAAGACCGAGACCCACATCTGAGAAGAAGAAACAAGACCATAGCGTTTCCGAGAAGCAGAATAAAGAGGGTGGTTTCGCAAGGACCAAGTTGCGGGCTTTGAAAATTTACGGCGAATTGAATCAGAGAGTGAAGCAACCCATTTCACCGGGGAGTAGAATCGCTAGCTTCCTTAGCTCCATCTTCAACTCCCAGAACGTGAAGAAAGCCAAAATGTGTTACGTTGGGGCTGTTGAAGATGTTAGCTTTGAACACAAATCAAAGTCCCCGTGTTTCTCTTCCACTCCTTCTTCCTTCTCGAGAAGGTCTTGCATGAGCAAAACATCCTCTTCGGCTAAAAAGTCCAACACCAATGGGGTCAAAAGATCCGTGAGGTTTTACCCCGTTAGCGTAATCCTAGGCGAGGATTCTGAACCACAACCTAGTTATCACAAATGTAGCAACATTTATGAGAGTGAGCCTAATTTCACTGTGAGGAAGTTCACCAGAAGTTCTTCGATAAAGGAGCTAAAGAACACTGTTCGGGGAGAAGAAAATGGAGCTGAAGAAGCAGCAGCGCGTGGTTTCGTAAAAGGTTATCGAAATTCTGGTAAGGGTGAGTTTAATTTTAGAGGCTTTTATGGAAATGAGGATGGCGACGACGACGACGACGACGAAGAAGAAGATGACGCGAGTTGTTCGAGTTCAGATTTGTTTGAGCTGGATCATCTTATTGGAGCTGCAAGGTACCAAGAAGAACTTCCTGTCTATGAAACTACCAATTTGGAAACAAATAAAGCCATTGCCAGTGGTCTATGTTTTTAGTTTAGTTTAACAACACTTAATTGTAATTATTTTCCATAGTTTGTGGAGTTGATGAATTTTTTTAAAAAATATTGTTCTCTTTTTGTTGTTGTTAGCTACCATTAACTGTGATATTTGCTGAGTTGAGATTCTGATATAGGCTTTATGCATGGTGGATTGAATTGTGAGAGTTAGAGAGAAAGATAGGTAGGTGGGTAGCTCATGTTCACTCGCACAACTTGTCAAAGCAAACTAAGACAAACTGAAAAGAGAAAAGTAAAAGTAGATTCATTTTTTTTTTTCCTACCCGATGAGAAAAGAAAAGTTAAAAAAGCTTAACGCTTTTCCACTGGGTTAGCACATGGCCTCACTGAGACATGGTAAAAATCTCCACCACTTTAACGTCATAGAAGATTTAAATAAATGATTACAACTCACAACTTTTTGCGCGTTTGAAATCCGCGATTAAAGAGTGATTTTGAACTGATATTCTTGGTTGTAAAGCCAAAATTGAAGCTAATCTAGACAGAACATATCAGCATATTCATACATATATAGCAGAGACAGGGTAGGGCCTCTGATTTGAAACTGGGGAAGTCAAAATATGGTAGGAGGATATGATCAGGCATAATAGCATGAATCTAAACATACTTTTGACACCGCAGGAGAAAAAATTGATAATCGTAATCTCCAGAGAGATGAAAAAATGAGACACCATGGCCACCTTGGTTGACCAAAACACCATCCCCCAAAGGCCCTTTTGAGTAAAAGATTAAAATGAAATCTTATGATTTGTTGCATTATGGAAGGTTGATTAAAGAGAAGAGTAATGAAGTTGGATGCAATGAGAGGCTGAATTGGGATGTTACTCACCAACCAAGCAGAAGCTGTGGCACATACTGTAGAAAGATTATAAATGAGTTGCAATTGCATGTGAAAGCAGCTTCACATTATCATCTATGGCCTCAGCCAAGGACCACTCATATGCCTATGATTCCTTTGCCATTTTCTTACCAAAAACACCTGCTCTCCTTCAATTCCCTATCTTATTTTAGCTTTTTCTTATGAAGTACTCATAATAATATTACCAAAATAATTCATTTCATTTTTCTCTTTAGAATTCAAAATGTTGGATAAATAATATTTTTAACATTTTTTATCGAAATTGATCTCTATAATATTTATACTTTACCTGAGTTGATCGATATTTTAATCTCTATTTTTGAATTTTCAATAATATTTATTATCTTTTATTGTTGGAAGTCTCACATCCACTATATATAAGACTATATTATAATATATAAATCGATTTTATGCAATTAAGTTAGACCTAAAGTCCAAATATAAGCCATTACTTTTTTGAAATTACTTTTTTAAGTATTAAACATATTTGAAATAATCATAATAAAAGATTAAGTTTAACTCAATGTATGGTTCCATCACTATTATTTTCATCAAGATATATCTTTAAGAAATTTAGCCATTATTATATTCTTTTCAACCTCAATGTTTTTATATAACTTGCAAGTAACATTTTTCCCAAAATATTATACACTATCTATATACACGCACAAAAATTTTAACTTCTCAATCATACCGACGAATTAACATAAATATATAATATAATATAAGAAATGTATCACCATAAATTTAAATTAAATCGTTTTAAAAATATATAGAATAGTAGGAATTTGAATGGAAGTATATTATCACAACTCCGCTGGCCCCGGTGTAGCTAGCTAAATGAAATAAAAAAATATTTAGTGATATAATATTCGTTATAGTATACACTATAATATATATTGCTTTATATAATATAATAATCGCCATATGTTTGGGAAGCTATGCCACGAAAAAGTAATTGCTTTCATACTTTAAAGGTATGAAATAGTTAATTTGATCAACTTTGAGTCGTTCCACGGGTCTAAAAGGGAAGGTTCTCAATTAAAAAAAAAACAAACTTTTTATTATGTTTGAATATAGGTCTAAATGTTTTTAAAAATAACTATATAGATAATTGGTGAAATAAAGTTCACCTGCAGTTTTTATTTATATTTGATGGTTAAGTTTATATTTTTTTATAGTTTTTTTTAAAGTGATGAAAGTGGTTGTCATCAATGTAATTATTTAAATTATTTAAAAAATTAGAAATTATAATAAATTTTAAGATTTAATTATTTTTATATTTATTAATTTTCAAATTAAGGAGCTACTACGTATAATAATGAATATATTTAAAAAATAATATAAATAGTGTTGTTTTTTTATCTTTTGGAGTTGAAAATTTTCAACATTTAAACTAGAGAGTATATATTGCGAACAAACATTTGTTTTGGTTTAGCCTTAACATTTTTAGTTGAAGTCGAGATAGGTACAAGTGTAGTTTTTTATTTATACTCTGTTGATGAGAGTTATTTATGTTTTATATCATTTTTGTAAAAAGTGTTTTTGGAAGTTTGGGTTAAAAAGTGATTCTACTTTAGTTTTTTCTTGGATTAATAAGAAGTTTTTTTTGGAGTTTTAGACGATGATGACTTTTGTAAGTATATGCATTTTAAAATTTTTCATGCTTTTGTTTGGAAAATCATTCTATCCATAAGTTAACTAATTTAACTCATTCATAAAAAAATTGTATTGAAGTACAGTAACCATGCTCCTGGTTGTTATCCATTAATTAGGACGCTCCTTCCATTAATTAGGACGCTCCTGTTTGTTAGATTTTAAATAAGTTTTTCCTTTTCTGTTACCCTTTTCCCTTAACCCCAAGAACTCTATAAATAGAGTTCCTTATCTTCTTTTAAAAGTAAGAACAAACATAGATCATGCTGGTTGTATCACACATTTTATTTTTCTTAGAAACATAAATAAAGTTTACTTTTTACTAACCTCAGACTCTTCCCGTTCTTTATCTCTTCATCAACTTCCTCCATCTCCGATCACACAAGCAGATCGCCGGCCAAAGAGTCTTCGAACCAGAGCTCCTGAGCTTCCTCTTGAGCTTTTACTTTTCTCTCTCTCACCAACTCTCTGACAGATGCAATGAAAGAGTGAGACCCTTCTCACTTATCGTCTCTGACAGATGCTGTTTACCTCATAAATAGATTGCCCTCTCCCATACTGAATGGGAAAACACCATATGGTCTCATTTATGACACCCCTCCCACTTATTTGAGTCTCAAAACCTTCGGGTGTCTCTGTTTTGCTTCCATCCTTGAAGGGGGCAGGAACAAACTCGAGCCAAGAGCTAGGAAGTGTATCTTCCTCGGGTACAAGAGTGGAGTTAAGGGATATACTGTACTTGACATTTATACCAGGGTGTTATTCATAAGCAGAAATGTTGTTTTCTATGAAAACATCTTTCCTTGGAAGGACCAACAAAACAGTACAGAGGTTACTGACAAGGAAAATGATCCAATAACTCTTCTCAATGATCCTATGGAGAACTCTGTTCCTGACAGAGGTGAAGGACCTATAGGTAGCAATGCGGAACCAACTCAAAATGACCATGGTGATGATGGAGATCAGGCCAGCAGCAGTGGGGAAGACCTTGGACACAGAAGGTCTGACAGAGTTAGAAGGCACCCAGGATATTTGGCAGATTACATACATCAGGTGAATCGATCCTTGACTTTAACTAACAATTTGAAAACACCCTATCCCATTTCTGATTCATTATCTTGTGAATCTTTGACAGGGAGACATCTAAAATACACTATGGCTATAACTACAAACAGCGAGCCAAAATCTTATAAAGAGGCCAAAGATGTGTCAGAATGGGCAGAGGCTATGCAGAAGGAAATTGCAGCCTTAGAAGCCAACAATACTTGGTTTATGACTGAACTTCCCCCAGGGAAAACTGCCATTGGGTGTAGATGGGTGTATAAAATCAAGTACCAGGCTGATGGTACTGTTGAAAGACATAAAGCTCGCCTTGTGGCAAAGGGGTATACCCAACAGGAAGGGATTGATTTCTTAGATATGTTTTCCCCTGTTGCTAAGCTGACCACAGTAAGGCTACTTATTGCACTGGCAGCTTCTAAAAACTGGTTTTTGCAACAGCTGGATCTGGATAATGCATTCCTACATGGAGATTTAAAAGAGGAAGTATACATGGAACCCCCACCATGATTAAACACTTACAAGACAGGTCAAGTTTGCAGGCTCACAAAATGTCTATATGGGCTAAAATAGGCTAGTAGGCAATGGTTTGAAAAATTGTCTACATTCCTCATTTCTGTTGGCTATGTGCAGTCACAATCAGACCATTCCCTTTTTGTTAAAAGCACAAACACCAGTTTCACAGCCTTACTTGTCTATGTAGATGACATTATACTAGCAGGAAATTCCATGGAGGAAATCAATCATGTCAAGAACCTCTTGCACAACAGGTTTCACATAAAGAACTTAGGAGAACTCAAATATTTTCTTGGCCTTGAGGTAGCAAGATCTAAAAAGGGAGTTCATCTATCTCAGAGGAAATATGCTCTAGATATTCTTAAGGAAACAGGGATGCTGGGCTGCAAGCCATGCACTACTCCCTTCTTAAGTGACACAAGTTCTTTGTACAAACAGGAGAGCTACTTAGAGGATCCAAGCTCCTACAGAAGGTTAATAGGGAAGTTGCTTTATCTATCTAACACTAGACCAGATCTATGCTTCTCAATTAATTTACTTAGTCAGTTTATGCAATCACCTACTGATTTCCATTTTCGGGCTGTTCAACATGTTCTCAGGTACATCAAGTCTAAACCATCAGAAGGGTTGTTCTTTCCAGCTGATTCACCTATCCATTTGAAAGCTTTCAGTGATTCGGACTGGGCAACATGTCCAAATACTAGAAGATCTACTACGGGTTTTTGTGTCTTTCTCGAATCATCACTCATATCATGGAAATAAAAAAAGCAAAGCACAGTTTCTAGATCTTCCACAGAAGCAGAATACAGGGCTCTAGCAGCCACTACTTGTGAGATACAGTGGCTCAACTATTTATTGGGTGATTTGCAAGTACGACAAGTTGGAACTCCAGCCCTCTACTGTGACAGTAAATCTGCCAGACACATAGCACACAATCAAAGTTTCCACGAAAGGACCAAGCATATTGAGCTTGATTGCCATGTAGTTCGTGAGAAGATACAAGCTAATGCTCTAAGACTTCTTCCAGTTCGCTCCGACGAGCAACTAGCTGACATTTTTACAAAATTTCCACATCGTGTTCGGTTCAAGACCATTGTTCCCAAGCTTGGTTTGATGACCATACATCATCCGGCTTGAGGGGAAGCTATTGAAGAAGGTGGTTACTGTCAAATACAGTAACCACGCTCCTGGTTGTTATCCATTAATTAGGACGCTCCTTCCATTAATTAGGACGCTCATGTTCGTTAGATTTTAAATAGGTTTTTCCTTTTCTGTTACCCTTTTCCCTTAACCCCGAGAACTCTATAAATAGAGTTCCTTATCTTCTTTTAAAAGTAAGAACAAACATAGATCATGCTGGTTGTATCACAAATTTTATTTTTCTCAGAAACATAAATAAAGTTTACTTTTTACTAACCTCAGACTCTCCCCGTTCTTTTTCTCCTCATCAACTTTCTCCATCTCCGATCACACAAGCAGATTGCCGGCCAAGGAGTCTTCGAACCAGAGCTTCTGAGCTTCCTCTCGAGCTTTTACTTTTCTCTCTCTCACCAACTCTCTGACAGATGCAATGAAAGAGTGAGACCCATTCTCACTTATCGTCTCAGACTCTGGAATTGGGCCTGGACCTGGGTCGGCCCAATTCTTTTAATATATTTAATTATATTTTTTCATAATAGTTAATGTTTTGTAAAGTCTAATTTTTATCACAAGTTTGGTAAATCACAATAATTTTTTTTTAGAGAAAATTAACCATTTATTGGTCCACATAAGAGATATATACTTCTACTCTTAGAGAGATGCTGAGGAAGTATTAGATAGTCTTAAGTTTGATCTATGAGTATCCGAGTCCAGGTGATTTTCCAAATACAATCATACTAACATTGATTTGATCACAAGTCATTGAAACCAAACTTAGTATGTGCGTGTGTATATTTTGATATTTAGAGTAGTATTATGTGTGGTGGGTATACCTGAGATGATATTATAGCACTAGTCGTGCAACTCATAAAATTTTATATATTGTACACTTAAGATGATATTTTATATTACATAAATTAAGACATAGAAAGTTAAAAATTGAAGGAAGTTTTTGCATCAAATTTTTACTAAATAGGTGAAACGATACATATATTATATACAATACATATTTAATTTTTTGATATGTTTATTTTGAAAATAATAAGATATAATATGTGCTATGTACATATAAAAACTATACATAAATTCTTAAAAACATGATAAAATATGATTGTTATGGTGTGAATTAAAATTAAAATCATATGTTTTAAACATTGTTAAAACAAAAGGTTATAAATTATTTACATTATAAAAATATTATTGCTTTATAAATTAGATGTTTTAAAGATAAATATAGGTGAAGTATCAGTGTCGAACATGACCTGTTAAACCTAAATACATGATTCAAATTGAAGTAAGGATATATTATTATATTGTTAATTTGCGTTGGACATGTTTAATTTTTTTTTTTTTTAATATTAACGTTAAGCAGATAAGTTCCCTTCAATCATTAAGACATAGTTGAGGATTTAGATGGACAAAAGAGATTTAAGTGTATTTTCATTTTATATTCTTTAATGCAATGGATTGCTATATGTATCATGCTGTGTTGATTATATTAGCAACCTTTATGTCTGCCGAAATTTCAATTACCATACTCAGATACGACGTTAGATAATAGTACTCGTGACAATGTAAAGTTTATACTAAATTAGAAAATTTCTTTACATACAACAAATATAAATATAAATAATATTTGATTAGTAATGAAATGGTAAATGATAATCCTAAATAATTTTAAAAGATGTTATTATACTATCCTAATAAATAATTAGAGATCTTTATTAGTAAAGAATTTAATGATATTCTAACCCAAGCCTTTATAATAATAAAAATATGTATTTTTAAAATATGATAGAAGTTGGTTCTATAATGAATGTATTTTTGACGTATTTAAAAAATGATTGTACATTGTAGACACCACAGAGATGAATTGCAGAGTGAGGTTTGTCTATGGAAGCAGGAGTGCCCACACAGCTGTCCCAACTAATTATTATTTTGTTTTTAGGTCTAAATTCCTTTCACTTAATATTGGATGTTCTTGCATACAACATCTGATGCTATTCCAATTATTTTCACGTGTCAAATCATATAAATGTCACCAAACAGAATCATTTGCTAATACTATATCTTCAACATTTATTAAAAATCATTTTTTACAAGTATATATATATATATATATATATATATATATATATATATATATATATATATATATATATATATATATATATATTCTACTTTTTC
Source organism: Vigna mungo (assembly GCA_036885675.1). Classification (NCBI taxonomy): domain Eukaryota; kingdom Viridiplantae; phylum Streptophyta; class Magnoliopsida; order Fabales; family Fabaceae; genus Vigna; species Vigna mungo. The sequence continues at coordinate 13,993,179 of CP144696.1, forward strand.
AAAATCATAATAAAATAAATTGAAATAGGAAAATCTTTTTTCGCAAAAGGAGGAAAATAAGGTTAGCCCGCTATTTATAGGGAGTATTACTCCCTGTACCTCCTCACTTACTCCCTACACCTCCCCCCTTACATTTTTATCTTTTATTCTATTTTTTTCCAATTTTATCCTTTAGTAAAAATTTACTTTTTATTTTCATGCTTTCATCCTTCACCTCCCTCGAAATTCTTTCTCCTATTCTTTCAGAAATTTTTTCTCTCCTCACTCTCGTTCAATTGGTGATTGTTGTTCAAGTGGTGATTGTGATACAAGTGAGATATCAAGTCCTGGTGCTCGGACCTTTAACCTGTTAAAAAGTAGCTAGGTGAGGCGAGACGGATATCGACATTCGTCGACGGATGTCGAAATCCGTTTCAGGGCCAAACGGATAGGGCTTGACATCTTCTTCCCCAGCACACAACACACAACGCACACAGAAACCTCAATAGCAAACCACAAAGAATAACCTCTCGAGAACCATCGCGCCGCACCGCCGCACCACCACCCACCGCACCGCTGCACACACCGCCGCGCCGCACTACCGCACACACCGTCGCACCTCGCTGCACCACCACACACTCGCCGCACACACCAAAAGCCAAAACCACCACCACGCCAACGAAGAGAACCGGGAGAATGAAGAGTTTTTGGAAATGAAAATTTTTTGAAAAGTTGAAGAGTTAACTTGGTGTGGGGGGGGTGGGAATCTGGGAATGTGTGTTTGACTGAAGTGATTGAAAGGAGAGAATATGTTAGGTTAATTTTAGTAAATAGGGTTAAAAAGGTAAAAACAATAAATAAAGAAATGTTATTTTCGTATTTTTAAAAAAAATCAAAAAAAATTGTGGGGGTAAAGGTTGGAAGTGGGGAGGTATATGGAGTAACGCCCCCTAAAATTTTAGGCCTGTTTGTCAGCCATATAAATAGGGGCGTTAATCCCTGCACCTCCACCTCTTTGGACCTCCACCTCCCCATCTCACTTTTATCCTTTATTTTTTTATTTATATTTTTATTTTTTATTTATATTCCTATTATACCCTTACATAAAATTTAATTTATAGATTAATTTTAATTTAATCTTCTACAGTAAAAAAACCTAACTTTTTTCTCATTTTCTGCTGTGTTCTGCTCTCTCTCGTTGGTTTTCGAATTCTTTTTGTGCTCTCTTTTCTTGTGAGAATTTTCTTTCAAAGAATCGTTGGGGAAGGAAAGTTGCAACTATACAGAATTCTTCTTCTCTTTCTCCGTGATCGTGTTTGCAGCGCGGTGGTTGAAGGAGATACGTGAGCGGCGCAGAGGTATGTAATTTACGGTTAAAAATAGCATAAACCCTTAAACATATCTGATTATCCGTCAACGGATGTCAGCATCCGTTTAGGGTGAAACGGATGTCGACATCTGTTTCCCCTTAAACGGATGTTGACATCCGCTAAAGATGAACAAATTCATTTAAAGGTTTAGTTATATATAAATATTTTTTAAATTTAATGTTTTTAATAATATATATTTTTTATTTCTATTTTAATTGTTTAAGAAATGACTGGAAAAGTTGAAAAAATTTACAAAATGAAGTGTGAAGCTTGGGTGTGTGAATGCGAAGGGAAGGGGAGGTAGGGCTGTTTTCGAAAGTTCCAAAAGTCTGTGAAAATGAAACCTGAAATAGAAAGTAAAGTAAAAATTTAGGGTTACTAAATTAAGAGGGTTAAAAGAGTAAAAATAAAAAATAAAAAAGGTTAGTTTTGTAATTAATGAAAAGTTAAAAAAGATGGGAGGTGTAGGTTTGAAATGGGGAGGTGGAGGGATTAATGCCCAAAATTTTATATAGGGGCAAAAGGCCCAGGCCCAGGCCCACGCAAGGATGACAGTTAGTTCATGATTGTATGGTTTAACGCTTGCAGTGTAAGAAAGCTAGACGCTGAAATTGGAAAGCAGATACATCTAAAGCAGAACAAAAATCTTCGCAATTTCATCTGATCTGTTTCGGTGCAATTAGCGTTAATTTTTTTCATTGGATTTCTTCCGATTCCGGCATCATGAGTTTCATCTTCGGAAAGAGGAAAACCCCTGCAGGTATCTTTGTTTTCTCCTACAAGTCAACTATTTCATTACATTCATTTCAAGAAAATTAAAATGTTTTAATTTTCTGCTTTTTGTTTGATAGTATTATTATTTAAATTATTATTACACCTGAAATGTTAAATGCAGACTTTAATAATATGATACCATGACTAAAATTTGAGCAGCACATTAATGTCGCTGTGACAACCAGAATTTTATCGAGCTATTCTCTGTGGCATGTTTTCCATTTTATGCAAATGGGTACTCTGGGGGATCAGTTTCAGTCATGCATTTATATTACCTTCAGGATGTACGCCTTTAGGTTGACATGATAGTATTATTTTAATATTTATAAGCTGATGCACTCTCTTTTGATATCACTGTATGTGATTGTAATATTCAGAAATCGTGAGGGAGAATAAGAGAATGCTGGACAGATCAATTAGAGAGATAGAACGAGAAAGACAAGTTTTGCAGTCACAGGAGAAGAAACTGATTTTGGAGATAAAGAAAAGTGCCAAACAAGGCCAGATGGTATGGTGATTTCCTTTTTGAACTTTTGCTACTATTTGTTGCCCAGTGGTTTATGTCTAACTCAAATGTATAAAACGAACTTATAACGTGATGATTGCTAAATTTAGGGTGTCTTTAATGTGATGCTAAAGTTATATTCTTCTCATCGTTATAAATGTCTTTTGTTTAATTTTCACTTATGTAAATGATTTGTAAGCAAATAAATTGTGATTTTATTACAGCGGCCATAATTTTAAACTCTGAAATTTAACTTCATGCGATTCTTGCAGGGTGATTGAAACTGGCTTGCGTATGATAAACTCTTATTTGGTTATAAGTACGCTTTTTTATGCTAGTAATATAATTTTTCAAAAATGCCGATTCTTTTGAACAATGAACTGATTTTTATGACAAACTTGATTTTTTCAGCAAATTTGTACTTATACACATCATGGTATATATTTAATTCTTAACACAGCCATTAAGGTGGGTAACCTAGGCTTTCCTGATGCTATGTTTTATTCATGCAATATTTTCCAGGGAGCTGTTAAAGTGATGGCAAAAGATCTTGTTAGAACTAGACATCAGATAGAAAAGTTTTACAAGCTCAAATCGCAGCTCCAGGGTGTATCCCTCAGAATTCAAGTATGTGCACCATGCTATTGGAAACTGATTGACTGGCTATCATTGAATTCCTGAAAAATTTTATAAAAACTCATGCCTCTGCTGAATGTGAATGCTAAAATTTTGTTTCTAATGTTTCAAAATTGCTCAGACTTTGAAATCAACACAAGCGATGGGTGAGGCAATGAAAGGGGTGACTAAGGCAATGGGACTGATGAACAGACAGATGAACTTGCCATCATTGCAGAAAATCTTACAGGAATTTGAGTATCAGAATGATAGGATGGAATTGATTGCAGAGGTGATGGGAGACACGATGGATGATGCTTTTGAAGGGGATGAGGAAGAAGAAGAAACAGAAGAACTGGTGAATCAGGTTCTTGATGAGATTGGTATCAACATCAACCAAGAGGTAACTTGTTTACCCTTCAGCTGAAGTATATGAACTAGTCACTATAATGTTATGTAACAAATTCTGATTTGATATGCAGCTTCTGAATGCACCATCAACAGCTGTTGCTGCTCCAGCTGCAAAGACCAAAGTGCCTCAAGTTGAAACTGCTGGGGATGATGCCGCCCTAGATAGCAATTTACAAGCAAGGTTAGACAATTTAAGAAAAATGTAATCTCCATTCTGATCAAGGGACGTGCAGTGTTATTTAATATCCATTCTGCATTCAGTCACCGTTGATTCACTACTCCTTCTATGGTTGTACTTTTTTCTTACTAGTTTTGTAAGTTGTTCAAGCTTAATTCTTCCGTAATGCTTTGTCCAAACAATTTCTATGCATGCTGTAAGTAGTACACTTTTGCATAGATATATACTACTTATTTTTATTTTTTTTACTTTGTTGCTCCAGCTCTTCGTAATCAAAAGAATCAAAAAATTATGTTCTATCTCTAACCTAAAGTTCATTTGATTATAACATTAGTTGCTTGAGTTCTTAGCGATATTATCTTTTAAAATTTATCCACGTGTTGTATAAACTTCTCAAGTTATAAGAGACCCATTCTAAATAATTGTTCAAAGAAAGTAAAGAACTAACAAGATGAATCTTGATATGAAAAAAGAGAGAAAAAAAAAACAGATGTGGTAGAATATTTATGCGAATCTTAATAAATAGCGATATTTATAATATAAAAACAGGAGTATAAAAAACTTCTGTCGACAGATAAATTGTGAAGTGACAAGTGAAAGACACGTAAGAAAAAGATAACAGAGTATCTAATTTTTAAATGAAAATTATCAATCTTAATATTCAATAAAAACAGACATATCTTGTACGGTTAATAGGGAACCTTGATTATGTTGTTTCATTTTTAAATTTTGAAGATAAATTATGTTTTTTTGGTTTATTCATTCTCCTCCGTGGAAAAGACGACATTCTTCTATGGTTTATATAAATTTTGAAACTATAATAGAGATATTAACTAAATTTGGTGCTAGAGAAATGTTGCACTAATAGCATGGCAATGGAAGTCAATTTTATAAGAGAGGTCTTAATCATGGCTGTCATGATCGTTCGCGCTTCAAGGCTTTTCTGCAACAGTAACCTGCTAATTTTTTTTTTTTCAATTATTTCTCCTTCATGGATTTCTCTACCGAAAGGGATTTTCCAGAGTTGTTTTACTACTTTTTCAGTAATATTTCATTATAATATCATTCTTTTAATTATTTTAAATATTATTTTCCTAACCAAAAGTTCGGAACGGACCATGCTATATAATACATGATATATTTACTGTGTGCATGATTAATTAAAGAATAATACATGCTATATAATATTCATTTTTTTTTACCATATTTTAGTATGTCTTAGAAAATTCACACTGCACGTATGCTTTACATACAATAAACATGTAAATTTCCAATGCTTCCGACAAGCATCCCTAATACGAAAATAATAATAATAATAATAATAAATTATTGCAACGTGTCTTTATAGAGTTTCAAGTAATTTGGCTTTGTTTGTGAATTATGCAATGATTTGAAATTTAAATAGACTTCCATAGATAGCTACGGTCCAACAACAACAATGGCATCGTACCAATCAGAATAAATGGCCGAAGATGTGATGATTTTAATTTAAACAAATACAAATTTTAAAATCAGTTTATATAAATAATAAAATGAATAAATTATTTATGAGTCAGCCTAAAGTGAACGGCAATGAGATATTTGAAATTAAAAATCAGATCCTATCACTCACTCATGTCTTGACGACAAGGAATCAAAATCGAAATCAAAATCTTTAAGTCTTACATTTTTATATCAGAAGTTCGAAATGATTAAGCCTATTAGAGACAGCAAATTCTTGTTCCCACCAAAAGATATACTTTAAGATCTGCATCAACAACCTATGCATAAATTCGAAAGTGCAGACTCTAAATTTTTATATTATTATTTGAAGGGTATAAGAAAAAAAAAAAAAAAGTGATGAGTACCGAACAGAACCTCTTTTTGTGACGTAACATCAGGAACAAGGTATCCAAAGTTGGGTGCTTTAAGCGGTGTTTGTGTCTGTTCCTTGTGGTCACAATTCCAGCGCAGTGACAGACCCCACAAACCATCTTCTAATTTGCATTTCATTCTGAATCAATCCATTCATAATTGCTCATCTGATTCCAGCAATGTCTGCGAGAAACCAAGCACAGGTGTTCGACAAATTGGGCAGTCCAAGTGAGAGTAGAGCCACATGTCTATGCATGGAGCATGAAACCAGTGCTTGCACTGTAGAAGCTTCCGAACTTCTTCTCCTTCTTCAAAACCAGATAAGCAAACTGAACATTCATCATCATAACCCACAACTCCTTCTTTTTTGTACTTGAAACTTGATGATGACACCAAGTTCTCTATTCTACTTTCACTCACCACCTCCACCAACCCATCTTCGCCTTCTGATTGCATCTGACTCCTTCTGCTCCTCCTCATCATCATCAAGTTGTACAGGGCTAATGCCGCCGCTGCAACCCCCACCACTACAAGCCCATAGTATAACATCGTTGTGCTCGACTTCTCCGAGGAAGACGCTGAAGGAGGGGGTGATGACACTATGAAGGGGCCTTGGAAATCGCCCATTTCTGGAGGAAAAATTAAGACAAGAACAACAGATTGGAGAATATGTTGTCGACACCAGACATCAATCAGAGAAAATCTCGTTTGTTAGCTTGGAGGGCCTGCCGCATGCAATTATAGACATTACCTTTTTTTTTTTACGAAATTAAATTAATGTAAAGTTGTTAATCTAAATGCCGTGGCGGTTATGTAATCCTTGGAGAAGAGAAAATGATATTTTTTATTTGAAGATATGATAAAATATATGTTGTAGCAATGATGTTTTGAGAGATGTAGTAAATATGTAATACAATAATGAGTACAGAGATAGTGAACACAGAGATCGATGTGTGAGAATGAGTACAGAGATAGTGAAACTTTTTTTCCTGTTGCATGCGTGTATGGTAATACTGTGTATGTAGTAGTTAATACACTTCTATATGAAACCCCTTTTGTATCCATTCAGAATGCACAATTGTATTTATTCGCCTCTTACTGTGCTCCTTGTAATGTCTATTTCAAAAATAGGGACGTTTTGATTGACACATGCAACACAATTTTCTGCTCTTTCTTTCCTTTTTCACCTCTTTCATCTTTTCGTTTTCAATCAAAAGCTATCAGGGCCACACCTTTCTAAGTATCTCCATATCATACCATTGTTTCGACATACCCCAAAATCATCCTTCTTTAGGGCATTTTCGAAAAAGCAATTTTAAGAGTTATGAAAAATAACTTCTAGAACAGATCAAGAAAATACGTTTCAAAATTGTCTCCATGGCTTTCTCTATATTTTCTTAATAAGGTATAATTTTATATGCAAAAGAAGGAGGGAAAAGTAAACTTAGCAGATGGGAGGAATGTAAACAGCAATAGTCCAATTCAAGTGGACTAGCCTAAAATTTTAGCCCAAAAAGAGTGGAAGACGCTCCGAACCCAATATAAGGTAATAAAACACAAACCAAAGGAGAATCTAACGTTATTTATACTTCTGAAGCAAGAAGACAAAAAAGATAACCTTATCCATCAATTTCCAATGGAGAAGATGCCACGTAAGACATAAGGAAACATGCTAAAAATTTCCACCTCTCCTCACTTTTGAAACAAGTTTCAGCAGAGTGAGAAACTTGCAAGGGAAAGGAATGGCTTCAACTTCAGCAGTTTCAATGTCTCTCCCACTAACTCACACCGCCCAGAAGAAGGTTGTACCCACTTCCGAGGCATTGTTGAAGGCACCGTTATCTCTGCGAACTTCAAAGGGTGTGGCAGTGTCCAAAACCAATGGAAGAAGGTTTGAGGTGAGGGCATCCATGAAAGAGAAAGTTGTGACGGGTTTGACTGCAGCTGCATTGACGGCTTCCATGATGGTTCCGGATGTGGCTGAAGCCGCCGTAACGCCTTCCCTCAAGAATTTCTTGCTCAGTATCGCCGCCGGTGGAGTTGTGGCTGTCGTGATTGTCGGTGTCGTCATTGGTGTTTCCAACTTCGATCCCGTCAAACGAAGCTGAGGGCTTTTCTAGAGTTTATCTGTGTTCTTCACTGTTGAACTCTTTTTTTAACATGTGATTATCTCCCTTTGAACCAATTCTTGCAATGTAATGAATCATTTTGGCGTATCATATAAACATCTTCATTGCTTACATGTTTCTGCTACGTAGTGTAGGAGTACGATGTATCACTTTTTCCTGAAATTTTCCTGAAAAATCCAAGACGCTCTATCATGTGAAGTACTATCATCGGGGAAGAGAATTAAAAATATCATATATAGAAGCGGATCATCGATACATGATCTAGAACTGCAAAATTAAAAATATAATTTTGACGTATCATATGTATGATATATAACGCTATAAAAGCTATCCTTTCTAGAGAAAAAGTTTTAGGTACATCATTCTTAGGTCCTTCAGGCATTCTGGTCGATCTTCCCTGTGGCAAAGTTCACAAAATTCAGCCCCTCAAGATGAGAACTGATGGGTAGACAAGTGTGGAGTTATCGGCAACATTCACTATATATATATATAAAAGTAACAGGTCTAGAATAGAATTGTTTTCTAGGTATAGAACCATCTTGTCTGGGTAGAGTTCAACATGCCAAATCCAAAAAAGTTTCCTACATTCATTCTTCAAATGATTGAATTTTTCTATGCAGGTTTCGGCTCACTTTTAGATGCCAAGTAAACACTACCTACCTCAATTGCCGTGATTGCCATCGACATTGATAAGGATTCAGGGTGCCTCGTGTAAATTGGTGGTAGCCAGTAGGCTCGAAAAATTCTCCATATTGTAACATTTATTTTGAGTTGGATGATGAAGATTATTGCGTACCCTCCTTATTATTGTTCTTGGGTGATGTCCATGCTGACCACTACAAAATTTCTGCACAAGGTCTAATTCCACACCGACCGCCATAATCATTACAAGCAGTTTAAGTACATAGTTTAATTCCGTACTATAAGCCTGTTTTAAGAAGCAGCTATGTTCCTTCTGCACCAAGTTTTTGACTCTTTAACATAGGCACAAACACTTTGGCACCCAATGTAAAGGTTTTGTCAATCTGTTGAATTTCTATCTCCCAAACATCGTCACTGAACCGTCTCGGAACTCGATTTATATTAAGATTTTAACTTTTATTCATCGTAAATAATTAAAATCTTACACTGTAAGTCTAAGACAATCTCTATCAGTATGACTTCACATTATCATGTCCTTTTCACCTAAAATCAGAGGAAAAAACAGAAATTAATGTGTTGTTATCATTCTTTATCAATTGAAAAAAACATTTTGTCAACTTTTGCTCTTTTCATCTTGTCATTTCTTTAACCTTGCCATCTTTATCGTGTCATCTTAAGATAATTATTTTCTGGAGTTTGTTAAGAAGATCAATGGGTATCAGTTAGCTCGACATCAGAAAATTGACTTTGCTTAAGTTCTTTTTTCATTTGGCTATAACATGCAAAACCACAAAAATTTCATCCACAAAGTCTGAATTAGTAATTTAAAAGTATTACTCTATAAATTTTGTCAGTAAAATCCTATTATAATCCAAATTTATTGATAGATTCATTTCTATAGTAAAAATTTGTGTGATAATTACAAAATTTTTTATAGTAATTTTGCAAAAAAATACGTACCAAAGATATTTAAGGAATTTTGAACAAAAAGTGCTTAATTTTTATTGCTGTTAGTTGTGGATACAGGTTATATTTGTATAATTTCATAAGTACCTGATTTTTTATTTTATAGTTTTATATTTTATAATTTTGTAATCCTGTAATTATATAATTATGTAATTTTATAATTTTACAATTTTATAATTCTAATATGACTAGCTTTCTTAGTTCATGTTTTATTGCATAATATTAATTAAAAAATTAGTCTAGTTCTTAGTATTATATAAGTTCTTGTGTTTACATGCTCTTAAGTGCTTTTAAGATTATGGATGACAATCGTGCACTTAACAAAGATCTAAAAGGAAATGGATATATAGATTAAGAAACTTAACATTATTTAAAGGGAGTAAAAGAAAACAAGAAAAAAAAAACAGCATTCTCTAATCGATTTTATGTTTATTACTTTTTAATTAATTCTGAACATATATTATGTTTAAATATAATAAACATTTGTGTTAAGTTTTGTCTACTTTTTAATTTTCTATTCAAATACTAAATCAAATAGTTTGTTTAAAAAATTAAACAAAAAAAAATAGTTTTGATCAATTTCCAATTTGATGTATTAATTTTTTTATATTTTTTGAATTAATTTGGTTTTTAGTCACCCTATGTTTTGTCTTTAAATGTAAGACACATTTTAAAAATTAATTTTTAATTTAAACTCCTATTGTTATTAAAATTAGTCTGAGATTTGTTTTGTACGCACAAACTTTGTCATTTGTTTCATTTATTAAAAGGGGATTTGTTAAATATAAAAAAAAAATATTTAATATAATTTTATGTTTATTTATTAATAACATTTTATTTCATATTAGATTTAAAATGTTTTTTAATATTAATAATTATAAAATCTCATTTGGTAGTATAAAATTACTAAATAAAATATTATAAAATTGAGAAAGCATATAGCTAGAAACATATATAGTATTAATGCAACTATCCAAATTGATAATTATAATCATAAAATATATATAGTCCAAACTATAGATAATAAAAGTTTTTCAAAAAGTAAAACACTCCTATTTAAGGAACTACTAAAAGCTAAAGAACTACTTCGCAATGTTTTTTATAAAAAGAGCATCATCACCTACCTCTTCATTGCAAAAGAGACAAACAAATATAAAAAAGAAACAAAGCACACAAAAGTAAAAACTAATATATAAAAATTATATTAAATCAAATAAATCATATCAAATACAAATTAAGCATGGATAAATTGGTATTTTTCTTATAGTTGATGTTTTTAATTACTATACAATAAATGTTATACTCTAGTGAAATTAATCTATCTTTTTTATATATAAATTGGCAAAAAAACTAAGACATGTGATCCTATTAGCTGAAAAAATTAAAAAATGATAAATCTTATACTCAATTTGGTCCTTCTTACATGATTTAACTTGATCCAAATGGACTAGAAAAAAAAAATCATAAAACCAAAAAATCCTTTATTGAAAAAACACACGGAACATAAATATCTACAAAAGCCTTGTAAACAAAGGCCACTTCATAGTCTTTCTTTAAAAAAAAAAAAACTATTCATTCTAAATTAAAAAAATGTAATTAACTCTTAATTTGTCAAATAATTATATACAAACATTTTAATTAGACTACCATAAACTTTATAAGAGGTTTTAATAAACTTGATTGCTTATAAAAATTACACAGCAATGTAAGTTATTTCTTAATTGGCTATACATATTTAATTTTCATAGTTAAACATATTTTTAAAATATATAACATAGTCATTTAATTTTGTTATGTAAAAAATTTTTCTACCTTTGAATCAAAACTAAATAAAACATCTCAATTTGAATGTTTATTTTATTTATTTTTTTAATGTATACTTAAATTTTACCAATTATTTATTTTTCTTATATATATATATATATATATATAATGAATATAGATTTAGTAACTAAAAGAAAAACTTCAGTGCTAATTTTATTATAATTAATCTAATAATTTTACATTTTTGCTAGAACTTCATATTTCTTTTATCGTATCTGAAACTTTATAATAATGTGTTTTATTTAATACTATAAGTTTTGTTCTCTAAAGAATTGTTAAAACGAATAAATAAATTATAGTCAATAACTATATTAAACTATATATTTTATATTTTATATTTTATTCAATAACATAGTAATAAGTATAATGTATAATTATTAATTTAAATATAATAAAATTACAATATAGGCTATCTAATAATATATATATATATATATATATATATATATATATATATATATGAATAAATGATATTTTTCTAAAAGTTAATTAAAATATTTTAATAAGGTCAAACTCACCTAACTCTTATTACTTAATATGGAGATTTGGAGTCTAAAGCTTTTTTTTTTTCCGATTTGTTTAAAGATGAGCTAAAATTGATCATGAAGCATGGATCAAGTTAACAATTCTATATCTCAATAATTTTAAGATTTAAAAGAATACACATATATTGTTATCAAAATTTAATGATACTAACTAAACTTGGTTTATTGTAAAAGTAATCTTATTATTTACTCTCTTTTTTTCAATGTAATCTCTTTATTAATGAAATATTCGAATAATTTCTTCAAATTTAAAAATACATTTTTTTAAGATTCGATAAAGTTTCTCAATTTTTTAAAACGGCATGAGATTCAATTAAGTTTCCGAATTTTTTTTAAAAATGCAATATAATAACCTTTCTATATGTTAAAATTAACATCACCCACATAGTTAGTTTTATTAATTACCGCTATGTATCTATTAAAAGAAACATTATACTTAAATTAAAAAAAATCATATTAAGCTATTAATTATTTTATTGGTAATTAAGTATTTGATTAAATCTTTAATAATGGGACTAAGCTAAATAAACAATACTACATAAGACATCTTTATCACGAGCACAATATGTACAATCATTAATTTAAACCCTGAGACTGTAAAATCTTCTTATGCTCATATAGCACAAAATTTAAAATAAAATTCTAAAAGTCATAAAAATAAAACAATATTTATTTGTCACGAAAGCAAATATTTCTCCTAAGATCTTATAAATTTTTTGATGGGAGCAAAAATTACAATAATTTTAAGAAAACTAACGGAATAAAATAAGATCTTACATAAGACTTGGCAAACAAAATGACCAAACAAGTTTGGATATTTTTGTTCTGGTTATAATTCAAGATCTGATTGAAGTTATAAAGAAATAGTGGTTTAGGGGAAGAGCGATTAAGCAAGCATAAAGGGGGATGGTGATGTAGTTTAAGTGAGGAAAAAAAAGATTAGGGATAAGTTTGGTTATTGGTGAAACTTAAATGAGACATGATCTTCGTACCAAACAATGCAATATAGAAACGTTAACGGGTGACCTAACAGAAGTGATGTCAACCTTGTAAAGTTGATTTTGTTAAAGTGTGGATTTTTCAAAAGTGTCTTTGTGAAGGGGAAGACCCAATGGAGTTTAGTTTATAAAAGGTAAGAGAGAGAGAGAGATGATGAGATATTTAAAATTATCGTCAAATTATTAAAAAGTTTCATTAGGGCATAATTAAAGATTTCCAGCAAGGGGCGTGGATTATTATAGTTGGATTGCTGGAATTGGGTCCAACCAATGATGGAGATATCTAAATCTTCCATTATTATAAAAAAATAGCTTTCATTGGCCGAACTAGAGTTGAGCTCCTTTCCAACCTATTTGCTGGAAATGCAAGGAACAAAGGGAAACAAAAGAAAAAGTAGATTCCCACCGCACATGTTATGTACTACACAATGTCTAATTTGTCTTAGCTTGCTTAGGGACCAAACTCCATTTTATTTATATCACATTTCCTCAAACATATACATACTTGTTATTTCATCATTCTATTTTGCAGTGAGGTGATGGTCTAAGAATTATAGGTAGGATAGTATTGACAAAGGTATGAAGGAAGAAAAGGTCCACTCCATCAAAATGCAAAATCTAGACCAGAAGCTGGCCATCGTCAGCTATCACCAAAGTGGGCCTTCTCTTCTGAGATCAGGATATTAGTCTGCCACAAAATGGGTCCACCAATAAAGACTTGTGCGCAATCAGGGAGAGAGAGAGAGAGAGAGAGAGAAATACAAACCGTGGAATTATCAAATATGAAGTAGAGAAGGATGTGATACAGTACATCTATAAGAGAATATAAAGTTAAAGTGGGAAATTGGAAAGTTAAAAGGAACGAACCTGTGTAGGAAGGGATAAGCATGGAGAAGTTCAGTTCCATCCCAAAAGAGAACCTTTGGGTCCCTTGTCATCTTGTTGGGGTCACTGTTTACACTCATACACAATCAACAGTGGAATATTTTTAATTTCTCACCCAATACTGCCCATTTGGCACTGCAACATAAATTAAAAAATTAGTCCAAAGCTCCTCCCATAGCTCATCTCAGATTCTGTTCTTGTGGAACCAAAAATATTTTATCTTATATATTATAAAGCTGCTCTCTTCCATCTGTTTCAGAGCATCTTCACACATATGTATGCAGTTCTCAGTTGTCACTCCCACAGGGAAACAAATGAACAGATAAACCAGGTATGGTTTTCTTGGTAAGGAAACTCTGGCTACATGCGCATAGGCCAAAAACAGTGTCTGCAACACCCTTCTTCTCACTTTCAGTTCTTGGCTAAAGTAAGATCTGGGAACAACATTTTGGTTCAGGATATAAAGAGGATAAAGGTACTCTATGACGAGTTTCCATCAAAACTAGATAAGAGATGTGAAAAAGAATGACGGACAAAAACTATGAAGACCCTTTGGCCGTTAGCCCCCTTTTGACAAGCAGAAACTCAAGAAAAGTTTATCAAAGCTAAAAGCCCTTATCTCTTGCAAAACCTCATCATGGCATAGAAAAAAGCATATAAACAAGAAAGGTCCATCTCATTATAATCCATCACATGTTCAAATCTAAAGGGAAAAAGCAATCACGTTGAATAGGAAAGAAAAGGGGTTGTTCTTATTCACCTTTTGAAAGACAGCAGCATGATTAAATTGGCACACAAACATGTTACATTCCTATTAGATCCACAGTCACAAAGGTTATAATAAAACTGATAGAAATTCAGGAAAATCATTTCTTTTTATTTGGAATGTAAGCAGTAAGCGATGAGCTAGAGAACGTTCTGTAATACACGAGGGCTTCGGCTACAGAAGCTAATCTTGATCTACCCCTCAACACAATTGTTATGTTGTGCATCTCCACCAAGGAAAAAAAAGAAAAGAAATTAAAATAAAAAAAAAGAAAAAGCAAAAAAGTTCCCTAAAGAGGCCTGTGTCGCTTGTGGCCAGCTTTACCGTCAGATTTCACAGCACCACTGGAATCCCCTTCGGAAGAAACCTCCATGGATTTGGTAAAGGAGCTTGAAAGATCCGCATAAAGGTCAACCACTCTTCTGATGTTGTTGTTAAGCTCCCTAATAAGGCCAACGTTTCTGCTGAGATTGTCAGGGACCTTGGACTCGTGATTCTGGTTTATCTCATTGATGAGTACCCGGTTCTGATCCAAGATGTCCTGGACTTGAACAAAGCTTTTCTTAAACGTTTGCAAGATCTTGTTATCAATCTGTGTACCGTTGCCGAGACCAGAGAATGTGTCTCCTTCCATGTTTTTTTATTTTTATTTTTGTTGGAGTCAAAAGCTTGATCGAGTCAGAACCAGCCCTGCATCATGGGCGGAAAGAAGATGATGAGAAGAAAGAACAAAATATGTGAAATACTGAAAGCGTTTCAACATATTTTTTTAATTTATCCATAATCATATCCTTCTGTGTACCTGCCTGCACTAACCAAAACAGAGAGACAAAACATAAGCAGTTTTGGAATTGTTTAAGGCATTGGGCAGATGAGACAAGCTCTGTAGTAGAAATCATGACCACCATGAGTTTCTTTTCCAGAGGAATCAGATTATAAACATCAATAATAATAATAATAATAATAATAATAATAATAATAATAATAATAATAATATTTATTATTAATATTTCTACTGTTGCTATTATTACTATTATTATTTATTATTTATATCGATGGGGTAATTTTTTAAAAATGATGAGACGGGAAAAAGCAGATCCCATTTCCATAAAAGGACCTTTTTTTAATGTACTCAGAAAATACCTACCTAAAGCACAGAGTTCCAAAGAAGAATCTAAAAGCCACCCCCACCAAAAAAACAGTCAATGATGCAGAAGAGATGATATTACGAAGTACCACAGCAGAGACAGTATCATTAACCCTTTTCAAGCAAAATTACGAAAAACAAAAATAGCAGGAGTAAGTAACCGTCCAAATGTTGAACTTTGAACTCAAATACACACGTTTAAGAAAAACAAAACCCCCATTTAATAATCTCAGACGACCATTAATACTCAATAAAACTCAGCAAAATCCAAACTAACTTTAAGGAATTAAAATGTTCCAAAGAAACTTGGAAAACTTTCGGCAGCTAGAACAAAATAAAAAACATTTGAGTTTGTCGAACCAACAAATTGCAATTGCTGAGATCTCCTGCGAATGTTTTAGTGGAGCGCAGAGAGAAGATGGCGAAGGAAAAGAAAAGGAGCTGATAAAACCAATGAGTGGGTGAAACTGAGATCAAGAAACTCCTCAAGAAACAGTTGTTGTGGGACAAAAACAAAGACTAGAGAACAAAATTCACATTTTATGAAATAATTTGTTTTGAGAAATTCATGTAAAGGTAAAAATAAAAAATAAAAAGATTGAAAAAGTTTGATAATACTAATAAGTAAAAATGATATTATAATAATTGGCATATGGATGAAAAATGGTACCTTGAAAATCTGAAGCATTATATTGAGGGAGAAGAGACAGAGCGATTGAAAGGAGAGACGAGGGATTCCCGAGGAGCAGTGAGTAATAAAGATCGGCGATTGAATCGAATCTGCGGAGCAAAGGGGCTGTCCTCTGAATTCAGAGAAAGAAAGAGAGAGAAAGAAAGAGAGAGAAAACAGAGAATATGTAGATTTGACAGTCACGCTCGGACCCCTTTGTGTCTTAATATTTAGCACTATTCTATAATGAATATCCACCTGTTTTCTCATTTTCATTTTATATATATAATATTTTTTTAATTTCATAAAATATATTTTTTAAGTTTTTTTTAAAATCTTAAATCTGACTTAATACCGTTCTTTCAAATGATATCCTGAACTAGGTAGCTTCTCGTATCACTGTCTCGAGATTAACCGACTTTATTAAATTATTTGCTAATTATGCTTAGTAGTGAGAACTTCTTTCTCTCTGTCGTATTTTTTCACTTACAAAACTTTATTAATTTTTTCTTAATCAACAAGTTAAAATATTTTTAATTTATTATTTTTGAATTAAGAAGCATAGGGTGAAAGGGAGAAAAAAAAGAAGAGTGGTGGGATTTTTTTTGTTTGACGACACGTGGCTGGTTCATGATGTCAAGATTTGTATGATGAGAGGACCCTACTTTTGCCAGCAAATCATGTACCAATTCTTTCCTTAATATTCAGAATCAAACGAATTATGATGGGCGATCACAGGAGTTCCAAAATTTCTGTCGGCCCAAATTTTATTTTTTTTTATTAAATGAATGTAACTTACCGTTTACTCTAATTCTGGTGGTACACGATCAAAACAATTTTTTTTTATCTTTGTATTATTGATTTAATATTTTTTTTATTAATTGTTAATTTAATATGATTTATATATATATATATATATATATATATATATATATATATATATATATATATTAAAATTAGTATATTCTTTTGTTATATTATTTCTTTTTAAAGTAGACCATAAACATGTAAAAAAAATTCCGTGATTATATTAACAGAATTTATAATAAAATATTATTTTTTTGTTGTAAATATAGAGATTAAAAATACGATTAAATCAAATGAATGGATATAAATATATCAAAATTAATTTAAAATTAAAAAATTGACTTGACAAAAATTAAGAAAACAGAGAAAAAAAAAGGAACAATACAAATAAGATAAAAATGTAAAATATATTGGTCAGATGAGACTAGCCTACTTTTCAATTTTTTTCATTTTCTTAATTAAATAGATCAAATTAATCTTTTAAAAAAAAAATCACCCTTCCCTCTTACTAAATGTATTAAAAAATTGAAAAAAAAATTGTTTACATGTACATTATGGTTTTTATATCAATGTTTGATTTTTAATATAATTATCTAATGGTTTATTTTCATTGATCTTTAAGTTATGATTTATAGTTTTTTAAACGGGTATGTTTCAAATAATAAATAAGAGGAAGAGGAGAAAGGAATAAAATGGAAAAATTGAATTGGAAAGTTTTTTTTTTTCTTTCAAAATTTACTTTTTTAAAATTGAACTCTCTCTTTCTTTTTCAGCTAAACATTATTGGTGCTCCCTTATTTATTTCTTCCGAAAAAAGATAGACTGTAAATAGCTTGTTGAGGTGAATTACCAGTTTTGGTTTAAGGAAAAATACTTGGGAAATAACAAAAATGGTTTGGTTATCTCAATCTTTTTATTCTACTCAAACTTTCCAATGATGGAATTTTGAACAAAGATTCTCAAAATGAGTTTTAACTAACATAAATTAAAAAATAAAAAAATAAAAGTGGAGGGAAATGATTTTGACTTAATTTGCAGGTTAAACAGATTTAAATGTTTAATTTTAACATCCTATATTTTGAATGATTTAACCATAAAATTTTGTTTTAGGTTTAACAAGAGATTTTTAATACATCTCCAATGACGAGGCTTGTAATTGGAAAAGAAAATGAATTGTGTGTAATATGTTTTGAATCCCTAGATGTTTGAGATTTGTGGCATGAATAAAATAAAGAAATGTAAAAATGTTTAACAAGTGTATTATTAGTGAAGATAGACATTATTAATTTACTACTTTATGTCTGGATTGTTATGGATCGTATACAAATACTGCTTCCAGCGCCATCCCACCTGGAGAATACCAAAATAATTCAATGTTTTCAACAATTTCATCTATATGCAATCTCACGTCAACAAAATCAAAATTTATTAAGAATTTATCTTTTTTATAAAACAGATTCTTAGATTCTTAATTAGTAACTAAGGTTTATGTTATTCATATTAACTAGAACATAATTGCTTCCTTGCTTGAAAGCTTCGGTATTCAATATTTTTATCTTTATTAAATGTAATTCGAATAAATCAACTTAATTAATTGATTTAATTAATATGGTGATGTAAATTTATGGGTGTTTTAAACTTTAACATCAATTTTTACGTCAGATTTAGATAACGATCTAACAAAATTATTAACGTCGTCAAGCAATATCATTTCCGAAAGACGTTGCAATATAAGTTTTAGAACACACATGCACCACTGTAGTATTTATGGATTACTCCTTTTTATTTATTCTATATTTTTTTTTTCTTCTTGATTTCAAGTACTTTAGGTATTATCATGACCAGTTAAAGTTATTTCGTCTAGTATCGATTTGCTGTTATCAATGCCTTCACATTTGTATTTCAATTATTTAATTAGTCATTTAGATTCTATTTGCAGAGAAAAAAATTAATTTGATCTTCCAATTTTTTTAGTTTTTTTTTTGTGAAAATGGACAATTTTATTATTTTTGGTCAATTTCTTAAAACATATCTAATATTTTTATCAAAATTAAAGTTGTTAATAAGGATAATTTGTTTTATTTATATAAATAATATAACTATAATGTTAATGTGAATAATTAATTTGTATCTATAAAATTCGCTAAATAAGAATATCAAGATTATTCCGACACTCTCAATATCTTAGGAGTTATTCTGACACTCTCAATATCTTATAATCTCAACAAATAAGAATAATTATTTTGTGGAGAGTATCAAGTGGTCCTTAGTCTGATAATCAATTGTTTTGTCCATAGATATTTAACGGATTAATTTTGGAGTGTGGCAGTTGATGTAAATGAGTCGTTGTTGCACCACTTATGGGGCAAAACCCCTATAATTCGATATCAATGCATATATTTTGATGGTTGAATCTAAAAATAATATAATTATATTTGTATTGTTTGATTTACATTATGAATGTGATTTATATTATGAATATGATATTATTGTTTTAAAATGTATGAATGTTCTTTTGGTATTTTAGCTTATTTTCTATCTTTGTTCGTGTGAGTTTTTATTTTTTCTTTAACAACGATCACTTTAATAGTGTGAGTTTAGGAATGTCTTTAGTAAACAGTTATTTATGGAGCTAGAATTCATTTTCTTTTTGTTTATTATGTTTTAGTTGAGTATAATATATCTCCTTGAAATACAAGACTGTGTATATAATTTATTTTTAGATAATTTTAATAACAATTTATATGTTTTTTTATTGACCTATTATTTTACTTTGTTAAAAATATGATATATCATACAATAATTAAATACTATAATAATTACAATCTTACTGCATCAATTTCCGTATATCGAAATTAAATTAAAACTTAAAAAATCAACTTCACATCTTTTAATAAAAACAAAAACCAAATAATTAATTAAACATATTTCAATTCCTTCTAAAAATGACTCATATCGTTAACCTCGATAAAAAAAAATCGAACTATTAACTTTAGAAATATAACCATATAATTTCAAATACAAAATAGAAATGTAGATCATTAACATCAATAAAAGAATATTACTAAATAAGAAAAAAATGTCGAATCGTGAAAAAAAATGAAAGAGAAAAAACCGTGCACAGAAATTACAAAAGGCATCTAATATAAAAAAGTAACTCTTAATTACAAACATACTACCACACTGTTCCACAAATTCTTCGAAATACACTTACCCTACTTCTTAAACAAATTATTATAGCATTTACCTCTTTTTTTTCATGAACAATTAATTGGTGGAAAAAATATCCAAAGGAGGTAGAAATATTAATAAACAAATTTTATCATGAACTGTATGTCACATTATTAAAATCGGTTTTATTTAAACAGTAAAACAAAAATATTAAGGGTGGCAGATGTATACTGCATTAAAATACCAAAGGAAATGAATTATTTAAAATTTCTTCAATACAATTATTTTTTACATTTTTAAATTTCCATCGTTCATTTTAATAATGAACAAAAAAAACATACCATTTTTTTAGAGCCGTCAAAATGGGTCACAACTCGCGAGCCAACCCGGCCCGTCACGGATTCGGGCCGGGTTGGGTATGAAAATACAACCCATTTATATGCGGGTCAGATTTCAACCCGGCTCACGCGGGTTGAACCCGTGGTGAGCCGGGTTGGCCCGCCAACCCACCTATCTAACTTTATTTTTTTTAATTTATTATTTTATTTATGAAACTCTAAAAAATAAAATACTTTCTTCGCTTGTATACAAAAAAGTAACATCTCCTCTCAAATCATTCCCATGGTACTTGGTCTCATTTGACGGTGCTCTCACCCTTACTTCACTACTAAAATTCTTCAAGGAGCAGGTAAAACACCTTTTTTTTTCTTCTCTTTTCTCCATATTTTTGTTTTCTCACTTCTCTTTCTTTTTTTTTTTTTCAAAAACCCTATAATGACAAAAATAGGGGTTTGTGAATTTGTTTTTTGTTTTGGGGGATTTGAAGACATGAAATGATTTTTTTTCATGTTCTCACATGCTTGTATCAGATTTTGTTCATTTTATTTAAACAATTTGAGTATATATTATTTGAACAAGCTCTTTTTGATATCTTTGAATTTGGGAAATTATGTTACAAATTAAACTATTAATTTTTTGTTGATGTTATTGAGTATTGTTTCTCTCTTTTTTGACTAATATTTTTTTATTGATTGTCAGAATTGTTCTGATATTAGGAAAATCTTTTATTAGTGAATTTAGAGACAACAAGAACAAGGGTCAAGGGTTACAAGAATTGATATGATAGACTACATTCAGGTAGGTTTGACATTCATAATGATTCAAGAGAGTATAATATTGTGGATTTATCTATTCAAGATTCTAATATCGTAAATGGATAAGGAACAAAAAATGATGAATATAAGAAACTTATTTGTATGTTTTTTGTGTTTGCTTTTGGATGACATTTGGATTATACTGTACTTTTTATTATTATTTTGAATTGTCTTTAACATAATTTTGAGAGTGAAATTTGTTTAAATTTAAATTACAGAAAGTTTGTATTTTTTATTTAAAAAAAATAATTAAATGGGCTAGTGAGCCAACCCGTTTACCCACCAACCCGTGGTGGGTCGGGCCGGGTTCAAGTTTTTCTGGCTCGCTAATAAATGAGCCGGATTAGGTTGGCTCACTAAATGACCAACCCGTGGTGGGCCGGGCCGGGTCGAGCCGGGTTACCCGTTTTGACAGCTCTACATTTTTTTGATATTTATAAAGGTTTCGAGAATCATAGCAATTTATACACAATAATCACTTCCTATTGTATAGTTTACACATTTACATTATTTACTTCTAGATAAATATTTTAAAATATTTGTGAAATACATATTTTAATTTTGTCATAAAAAATATAATAATTATTGATGTATATTATATATATACTAACATAAACACATGCGTTGCGTTGTGTATGTACACATATTTTAAATATCTATAAATTATTTAAATTTTAAAATTAGTAATCAAAAGAGTAAAATTAAAAAAAATAGAAGGTGTATAATAAATAATATTGTGTAAATATTTTTTTTATGAATAATTATTTAAATTTGAAAATATAATTACTAAAATGATAAAGATTAAATAATTTTTTTATTATAAGTAATTACACAAATTTAAAAGAGTAGTTACTAAAATGACAAAATTGAAAAATAATTTTTTTATGAATAAATATTTAAATTTAAAATATAGTAATTAAAAAGATAAAATTGAAAAACAAAAGAGAACACTTTCCTTTTATATATTGTGCTGATCTCAAGTCCATCAACAAATTATTAAGATCATTCACCACATTTTTGAGTTAGTTGACACACACGACATTTTAAATACTCCTATATTATGACATGTCTTTTAAAGACAAAATAATAACAGAGCACAAACTCTAAAATGGACAATACTTCATGAGAGGTGATTGATTCCAACTATTTCACTTGGCGAACTTGAAATTAAAACATTGACACCCAACATGAGACCAATAATGTGATTCTAAGACGAACTGTCAATTCCCTTAAGCCCTCCATTAAGGATAAACTCTCATTCACCTTGGACCTTGACTAGAGACTCATGTTCTTACCACGCCTAATAGTCTCATATCAAGATTAAAAAGGCGGTTTAAATACTTTTCCCATCCTATGAGTCCCCTTTCAAGGAAGAATCGTGACGGGACACATGCTCTAAAACAAACAATACCTCTGATGAAGGGTGATTGACCCTAACTATGCCGCTCGACGAAATTGGAATTGAAACATTAACACCTATTGTGGGATCGATAATGATGTTTTAAGACGAACCATCAGTTCCTTAAGTATTCTATTTGGGATAAACACTCATTATTCTTAAACCTTGATTGTGGACTTATGTTCTTACCACATCAATAGTCCTACGTTGTTTAGAAGTCAAGGCCTAAGCCAACTTAAATATATTTTCTTCTTTCCACCTTCTAAAGTGTCTTTTAAGAATAAAATTGTGATAGAACAAGACTATGAAACAAACAATATCTTGGATGAGAGATAATTAATTCTAACGATGTTATTTGATGGACTTGAGATAATACCATTGACACCTATCATGAACCCATAAAGAGGTTATAAGACGAATCATCAATTTCTTAAACACTTCATTAAGAATATGAATTTTTTTTAAGATATTAATTAGAAAGACTTATGAGTCTAATAATTAGACATAACTTTATAATCAAAATAAAAAATAATTTAAATATCTTTTTTCATTCCATTTTTCACTAGCGCAAAAACGTTGTTTAACGTCAGCCCTTAGACGTCCGTTCCGCGAAAATCCGACGTCTACTGTTGCATGGTGGCATTATCGTAAATAAATTGGAAAACTAGATGTCTGTTTCGATGTCAGGCGACGTCTATGACATCATAGACGTTGAACCTGCCGAAACCTGACGTCTAATTGTCTGAGGTATGTGGAAAGCTAGTCCATTGACATCGGATTTTCAGGGGACCGACGTCTACGAGACTGCAATTAATGCTCCCCATCAAATTCCCAGGAGCTTAGACGTCGGATAGAAAGGACCCAAACGTCTAAGTCAGTGACAGGAAATCAAACGTCAACCGAGACGTCGGATAGACGTCGGATCCCGTGAAAAAGCGACATCGACTAGGTTACAATTAATGTTGTTCACCTAATTTCCCAGGCAATTAGACGTCAGGTAGCCAAAGGCCGACGTCTAAGGCCTAGCTGGAAGGCGAGAAGACAAATTCTTCAATGTAGACGTCGGTCCTGAGGGGCACCGACGTCAAGGTTCCTGTATTTTCACCAAATTCGAAGGTTATAGACGTCGGATGTGAGGGGCACCGACGTGAAGTACTCTGACAGGAAACCAAAACGTCAATCTTTTCAGCTTCCCAGACGTCGAATCCCCTGAAACACTGACGTCTATAGACGTCGGTTTCTGGAGCAACCGACGTCCAATTTCATTTTAAATACACCGCAGACCCTTCTAACCACTAAGTTTCTGATCGCGTCTTCATTTCTTCTCCTTTTTCTCTGCTTCTCCTCTTCTTTACTCCCTTGCGCACCTCTTCTTTTTATCTCTTTCGACATTGCATTTTATTTTCTCATAACGTCATTGTCTTCGCCCTCTCCTTTTTCTCTCTTCATCCCAGGTGTGTGGTTTTTCTTATGCATACCGTTTAAATTTTCTTTAGTTTTTTATCGATTATCTTGTCGTTCAACTGATTCAAATTGGCTTTTTTTATGTTGTGTTTTAGTGCAGTTTTAATCCACTCTTTGGGTAACATAGTGCAACATTCTCCCTTTGCTAGTTTCCTCACTAAAAGAGTGGCGATCTTTTGAGTTTTCTAGTTCTTCCTACCCAAAATGGAACTTGGGTCCTTGTCTACTTCTCGACACCGTAATTTTTTTCTGTTGCGGTTGAATAATTGGAAGTAGCCATGGACCCAGGTTCGGTTTTGGGTTGAAAGGACTAGAAGATTCAAAAGACGCAAGCTTTTTTTTGTGGGGAAACTAGTGAGAGGAGAGTGTTACATAATGCTACCGAAAGCCTGGATCAAAACTGCACTAAAACACAAAGTTGTTGTTAGACGTCGGTTAATGTCATGTCCGACGTCTATAACAACAGAGATGTCGGTTAATGTCACTTTAAACCTCTTTATATATTCATCTTGACGTCGGTTTTTTGCGTAGGTAGACGTCTATATACAGAAATTAGACGTCGGTGTGGGTATAAGTAGACGTCTATATGGACATCGGTGAGTATCGTGAACCGACGTTTATATGGACGTGGGTTGAGAGGATTTCCGACGTCCCATAGACGTCACCCGTTTAGACGTTGGTTGTGAAAGTAACGTTAAAAGTCCAAATTAATTGACGTTAGGATTTTTGCACTAGTGTTCTCTATTTTAAAAATAAAACGATGACCAAACACAACTCTAGAATATACAACTTCTGACGAGGGTTGCTCCAAGTATTGGAGCATAAAATCCAAATGAGATAACAAGCATTTCTCAGTTATAAATCCTTTTCCTGACCCGTGGAAAGTTGTTTACCACTAATAATAAGTATAAATACTGATAGCAACAATCTGATAATGATATATGGAAAAATATTTCTTCCATTTGATATGATTTATTTTAAGGTAATGTTTGAATTATCGATATACACTTGTAAAAATATGAGAGATGGAGATATGAGGTTTTAGTAAGATATTTTATGTGTAATAATTCCCATAAAAAAACGTTGTGTTTGATAATAATTGGATTTGGACAGGTACCGTATATAATTGTACGAGAAGAAGAAGTGGATGCGAAAGGATAGTGGAAATCCAAACGGGGTGCTACTGGAGTCAACACCAACGTTATTCTCAATAGGATGTTCTTGTGTTGGATATTTATAGTGGTATATTAAGAAAAAACAGGTACAAGGAAATCTGAGGTAACTGTTTGGGGCCAACCAGACAAGGACACGTGGGAATGGTTAGATTAATAATGTGGAAGACAGTGGGTCCCACTAAGAATTGTGGTGTGCAATGCTCATATGAGGAACCGGACTTTTGGCCTCATCAATGGAGACCCATTTATATTATTTATTGGTGTCTTCAACAACAAGAAAAAACTACGTAAAGACAACTTCTTTATCTCTGTACATAAATGATAAAATCGCCTCTCTAAATTTTTTTAAGAAAAAATAAATGATAAATTTATTTTTCTTTTAAGTTTAATACAATTTTATAAAAGTTTGTAAAATATATATTTATTCATTATAAATTTACACTAATTATTTCTAGTCAGATGTTAAGATTTTAATATATGCCTCGTATTAATTTATATATTTTAAATATAAAATTAAAAATCAATAAGTTATATTATAATAAGCAAAGTAATTGATCTAATAAATAATAAATTTTATTGTAATAAAATAATTTTTAAATTGTGATATTATGTTTAAAAAAAAAATTAAATTTAATTCAATTTAATAAAATTTACATTTATTTATGCAGTAAAAATTGATTTAAACTCATTTTTAATTGATGTAGTGCTTCCAATTATTTAAATTGGTTGGATGAGAATTTCCAATTATTTGATTATAAATTATTGTATGTAATTTTGTTATTTTTATAATTAATGTTTAAGCGAATAAAAAAATTTAAACAATATTTTAAAAGTTACGTTTGAAATAGTATTTATTGATCAACAGTGTAAAAAAGCCTGGTTAATTTTTTATAACAATAACAATAAGGAGAATTATATAAATATAGTATAATGTGTGAAAATTATATAATACGTTATAATCTTAAATAAGAGTAATATACATGTGTAAAGTTTTTGTAGGGAGTGAAAATGTGATTGTAACTAATAAATAATATACATACTCAATATATCATATGTTTAAATTATTCTTAATGACTAAAATTAAATAAGAAATACTTATTGTCTTTCGAATGTTAATAAGAAAAAGTAGGTTATGTCAACATTAAGTATTTTTAACACATTTAAATATAATTGAATATTGTCTGTATATAACGGGTTTATTAATTTATTCTTATAAAATAATAATTTATTAATATTTTTTTCATGTTTATTTGATGAAAGGTGTACTAGGATCCCGGACCAAGACCGGCAGCTCTCATTAATATAATGGAACGGCGGTCAGTATGGAAGTTTAAGGTTAAAATATAACAAATCATAGGATTAAAGGTTATTGGGATGTGATTGGACATTGATTAAGGTTTCACTAATCTCATATCCATATATATATATATATATATATATATATATATATATATATATATATATATATATATATGTCAAAGGTAAGTAGGTTCATTTATTAAACATTTAATAGTACACTTGAATGCAAACAGACCACTGACTAACTTTGGGATCGGAAGACCTTAACAGGTACCCTCTCAGACAGACAGACTTGAACGAAGAAGAACGAATAGAAATTGTGAAGGAGTTTGGTGACTTGACCTCATATCGAAACAAAAGCAAAAACAAAAATTATAAAGAAACTTGGTGACTCGACCTCACACCGGAACAAAAGCAAAAACAAAAAAGTCTTTTTGTAAAATAACTTGGAGTTGCTTTCAAAAGAATTTTGTTTTTTCTCCTTTTCTTCTTTTCCATATTAGTAGCAGCGTTTTTATCACTCCGGATAAACAAATACAAGCAGCGGTTGCAAGATTTGAATAATACATTGACTTATGGGGTGACTTGTATCATGTAACCAGAAACTTCGTCATTTGTCCATGTTTGATTTAATGTTAAATCTAATAAGAGATGAAACCTTTTACTTTCCACATTGTTTGTGCTTTGTCATTTTTCCATTTTCTATCTTTCTGGTCTCCTTTCTAATTTTCTAATAACTTTTTTTTTTTAATTTGATAGTTTTTTATTGGGTTGTCGTTTTCCAATACTCAAATAATCAGTTTTTTGGATTTTCTTATGGATTGAAGTTGATAAAGGAGGAATGGTATACTATGCAACATGTTTTCCTAGTAAAATGACACGCAACAAGAATTTGAATTTATATAAATATTATTTTCATATAATTAAAAAAGTATAATAATAAATATATTTTAAAATACATAGACAACATTATAAATTTATAATAAGTACTGGTGTTAGACATTCAAAAAGAATTGAAAATTATGTATCGAGTGTGTATCACTTTTTTTTATATAAATATTTTTTTATAATTTATTAATATCAAATTTTTCGATATTTTTATTTGTTCTCTCAATTTAGCTTCAACTTTTATTTCTCAATATATTTTTATCTCATTTTAACTTTTTTCAATATCTTAACGGTATTCTCTATTCAATTTATTTTAATGCATTTATTTTTTATCTTTAATATTCTCAACAATGATATAAAATATTAAAAAGGAAAAGATATAAATAGTTACTAAAAGGAAAATTATGTATAAAATGTGACCAGAAACATCTTTACGTAAATTAGTAGACATGGTCATCATATATTAAGATTAACTATTTAAAGAAGTAATCGGAATCTGATTCTAATTCCTTTTAAGCTCACTACTATAGACAAAATGTAAGACTGTAGCAGCAATCTATAGTTAGAAAAATGATACTATGAACCCTTTCCTGTCACCTCAACCATTGAAATTTTAAAACATGGGTTTCAACAAATATGGAAAATTATGCATAAAGCGTTTTTACTAAATATATGAAAAGCAAATCAAAACTGCCAAATTTGCACATTCAAAAACTATAATTACAACTCAATTTAAATGAACTTCAATTATATGTATATGAAACGAAAAGAAAATGTTTAAGCAATCAATTTGTAAAGTAAACAAATTAAACAAAAAATAATAATGGGAATGAAACTGCAAAGGTATGTAGAAATTTAAAGAGATTAAAATTTAAAAGTTGATATTAAGAAACTTTGAAAATTATTAAAAATCAACAAATAAAAAGAAACAAAAAGTAATTGCAATAAACCGTAACTAAGCAAAAAGGTAATCAGAAGTAAGTGAATTCTACTACGTTGTAATTAATAAAATGTTTGAAAAGTATGTAAAAGATAAAAAAAAAAGTAGAAAGAGAAAATCCAGAAAAATTGAAGTGAAGAAAATTGTAAGATATATCGAAATTAAAAAAAAAAACATAAGAATGTAAGACTTGTAATTGAAAAAAAAAAAAAATACTTAACAGGAATCAACAAGTCATTCGAATGTGTGAAATATGTCAGGAGTTCAGAAATTTATTTATTTTTGTGATGGGTAATGTTTCAATAACAAAAAGTAGTTTACAAATATCTTATTTTTTAAATTATTGTCATAAGGGTTGAATATGAAGTTTTTAAAGAATTTTAATTATAATAATGTTTTACAAATATGAATATTTTACTACAACATGAGAGAAACAGAATGAAGGAGATAAACAAAATGAAGAAGGTATATTATTAGTATGTTTATATATAATAACTTATATATAGTTTAAATAAAAAAATAGGTTGTTTATTCCTATACTATCATTCTTGAACATTCTTTCTGAATTTTTCCTAATTCGACACGAAAGGGAATCTTTTGGAGATGACTTTTCATGAATTTTTCCTTGACATTCGTTGACAACTGAACAACAAATTATTTAAGTTATTCCTGTTGTGCTACTTTCCCATATTGAAAAAACCAAATTCTTCTTTCAATATCAACAATAAACTCTATATTAGTTTTTTAGGATTTTAGAGAATAATATTGAACCTTAGTATCATTATCAATTTTTGAAATTACAATCTGAGCCATCACCTGTCAAGAAATACAGTATTAATATTTGGCAGAAAGAAAACTGCAAACACGGTCATTAACAATTTTTTAAAGCTACACCACCTGCTCCTGCATTTGCCATAAAGAAAGACGAAATGTATAAAAAGGACACTCATAAAAGAAAGTTTTATTACGCACCTACTTCTTAAATACGTGCAACAACAACTACAAAAGCAAAACAAAACTCATCTCACTGCATCCTAAAGTGTCTGCACATTGCTTGCTTGTAACAGCACTGCCCTTTTGTTCTTTTTCATGTATCATCAATTACAAATACTTTAAATGAAGTATACGTATCACGTCATTCTTAAATTAAGAAAGAGATGCTGGGTTCCAAGAATGCTATACTTTCATCTGCATTGGGTTACAGAACTGTGTTCATAACCTTCATATTGGTACATTAATTGGAAATAATGCAAGCAGAGACAGAAACAAAGACATAATTAGTTTATCATGCTGTCATAAATTCACTTGCAAGGCTAAGCTATAACCCCAATGAACGAATGAGAGGATATAAATTCCAAACAATGATGATATATATAACCGGACAACATTCTACAACCACCTAACTTGATTATCAATACAACCACATATCACTATAAATTTACACTCCCAATCTCTTTCCACGCATTATCTTTCAGTAAAAAAAAGTTTCACAAGCTCTTTTCTATGTTCTCAGTTGTGGGATGTTAGAACAACCTCATAATATGATTCATGTTCATAAACAAAAACCTCGTACAGGAACCTAAAATATGAGGAACTCAAACATGAGTTTGTTATAAAAGGACTAAAGTGTTCTATAAGTAGTACACAAAAAATCTTTCAGTTTTGTACTGTTCTAGAGATTGAGATAAAAATTAAGAAAAAGCAACTTCTTTTAAAATTTCCCTTTTTTTTCAAGAAAATATATGTTATTATTTTTATTTTAATTATAAGACCTTGTATCCGGTGTTGGTAAAGTAGCTTTAATGCATGGGAATTGTAATAAAATTATCGGGAATGTAAAGATGGGAACTTCAATGAATGAAAGAGGGTGTGGAAGAAATGCATTGAAGTGTGTGGATTGAATTTCAGGAGCAAAGGGCACATCTACTATTTTTTTTATTTTTATTTTTATCGTAGTTGGTAAGGTTATCTAGGTACAGTTCTCACTTTACCTTGGTAAGAATGACATCTCATTTATTATACTATTTTTTATTCTAGTTTTTTAAAGTATTGCAGTGGAGATGAAAGAAATAAGAGAGATTAGTGGATGAAAAATTAGAAGAGAATGATGTGTACTGTTCAAGGTCAAAGAAGACGTTGCGCCGTCGGAGACAGATGGTGAAGAGAATCCGTTGACTAGCCTCCCCGGAACACCCACCGCTGTTGCGCATCCGAAACATCACCTCCTTCAGTTTCACCCACTTCTACCACGCGCGTTTCACGATCTTCTTGGTAGAGACGACTCCATGGCCATTGATTGGGTCACCGAGGTTCCCGGAAGTTCTGTGCCGCCGCCTGGCTCCGCCTTGCGAGTGACGTTTTTTAGGCTCAATTCAGCTCGAATTCAAACATGCCATTGAGGTGAGCTGCGGGGAAAATTTCTCTTCAGCCAGAGCCGTCAATGAGTTCTCCGTTAATTACTTTTACACTCTTGATTTTATTTATTGTTCATATACACACTTACACTTGTATTTTTTTCACATTCTAAGTGATTTCACTACTTTTTCTTTCCTGGTTACACAAACATACCGGCTGTTACACATTCTGCACTACACTCCTTTTATAAGAATTATAAAGACACACAACATGAGTGTGGTTACACCAACCAAAACCATGTCTCCATTTCTTTTATTAAAAGAAGACCCATGTGCTACACTCTCTATCATCATTGCGAACCTTGTTATTTGGTCTGCTTGTTGGGAGAAGCTATTCTCCATAAGCTTGCACCTCTATTCCATTATTCAAGACACGTGGCCTCCTTCATCATCTAATGTTTATTCTACAAAAACTTATTCATTTCTTGTTGCTCAAGTTTTCTATCACTTCTTATTCAGTGAACAATGCACTCAGATCATTACTTTTTTGAAAAATATAATCTGACACTTTCTAGATGATGACAAATTTTTTATACCGGTAACGTGTCACGTTGTCATTGGTCGATTTTTAAGAAAATAAGTTTTTATTTTCTTAAAAGTCAACCAATGACAACGTGACACGTTACCGGTATAAAAAATTTGTCATTCTCAAGGTTGTCTAAGTATCATTTTTCTACTTTTTCTTTTTTATTATTAATTCTCAAATTTTGTGAAATTAAATATATGTACTCTAATCGTCTATGAAATATAAATTTTTAGATAATGTAATTATTAACTTGTTATAACAAAATCACTAATGGGAGTATCCTCTTTCAAATAATTCTTCTTAATCATTGTTTGGAATAGTAAAGTGTAGGTTAAGTCTTCTAGAACAAAGTGTTTCTTTACTCTTAGCTTATGTTACAATTTAGTTCTTTAGATGTCCTTACAACGCTCAATGTACTTGGGTGTCACATATAGAAAACACTCTGACATTCAAGTTAATATTTGTCCAAATAGTTTTGTAGTCAATGTGTGGTAAAAAGTAACCAATTACCTGAATATCAAATATATATTTATAGACTTTCCTAATGGACTTTTGATTAGGGTTGATCCAATTACGACCCATGTACCTCTAACTTGGTTTAAGGTTAATTTAATTACTTTTAACAACTAATCTTGTTAATATTATGACAGACCGTTTTGTTGCTTGTTCTCAAGACTGCTCGATCCATGATTGATCGGGTACATCATACAGTACAATCATATTATCTGAATTATATAACTAGTTGTTGTCATGTATTCTACTTCGACAGTTGACATAACAACATATTATTTCTTTGATGATATTGCTCCTGTTCGTAGATGCATATTTTGAAGTGTTTTTTCTTATTTCAACGTCTCTTGCCCAAATTACTATTTTTATATTCAATAAGCTTCATATAATTCATATAATTAGTGTTAGCAAAATTATTTTATAAATTAAAAAGAATTCTCTTTATTTCATGTAAATGACATACACATAGTTCGTGTATTGATCTGTTCAACAGTCTTACTCTAAAAGTCTAATAGGAGTCAAATATCTAAAATCTAAAATGTTATTTATCATCTTAATATATTAAGAAAAATTGTTATTTTAAATGTTGAACTACTTTATTAAATAATCAATATAACATTAAAAAATTATGGTTGAAAAAAAAGTTCTTTCTTAAATTTACTTTTTTATCTATAGTTTTACGAATAATATAACTTTGTTTTTTACACAAACTTTGTTTTTTATCTATCAATTGTTAAAATTTAATCCATTGATTACATTTTGGTTACATTCTCTCTCTCTATATATATGTGTGTGATTTAAAACATGTTTAAGAGAAAAAAAAATTATTTGAAAATTTTAAGCAATATTTAATTACATAATCTTTTTTATAAACTATATATAAATATAGATTATAGTTTAAGTAATTAAATAGACATAAAAATCATCATTTAATTATAAAGGCCCAATTGCAATAAAAGAAGGCCCATGAGGCTCTGAATCTTCTAAACCCTAGTCTTCTTATTTGTGTATTCTCTTTGTTCTGTTGTTCGTCCCTCTCTAAAGAAAAGGCACTGGCGCAGGTTCTCTAGGCTTCTCTATTTTTCTTGGTAAGATTCAACGCATTCTTTTGCTTCTTGAAAGTCTGTTGGATTGCGTGGTTTTATTTATTGATTGTAATTAAAATTTGTATGACAGTGAGCAAGTATGGTGAGGGTTAGTGTCTTGAACGATGCTCTCAAGAGCATGTACAATGCTGAGAAAAGGGGGAAGCGCCAAGTCATGATTAGGCCATCCTCCAAGGTCATTATCAAATTTCTTTTGGTGATGCAGAAGCACGGTATCTCTCAGTAATCAAACTTTTTTATTTTTCGTTGCATCATTTAGTCTATGTCCTGAATTGTTGTTGTGTTTGGTGATGATTTATCGTGTAGGTTACATCGGAGAGTTTGAGTATGTTGATGACCACAGGGCTGGTAAAATCGTGGTTGAATTGAATGGTAGACTGAACAAATGTGGGGTTATTAGCCCCCGTTTTGATGTTGGTGTCAAAGAGATAGAACCTTGGACTGCTAGGCTTCTCCCCTCAAGACAGGTCAGTTAAAGTGTTTTCTTTTTATTTCACACCCTTTTGTGTGTTGTGTTCAAATGCATGTTTTTATGAACATTGTACCAAGGATTAAGAGTTTATTCTGTATTTACATTGTTTTACCGATCTGTTAAGATCAGTGAACCAATTCAGAACTACCGTCCTTCATGTAAAAGGGTAGGTATTTTTTCCTTGTGGAGATAAAATTACATCTATGATGTGAAGTTTTTGTTGAATGGTTGAGTTAGATTGGTTAATGTTCTAGTTTTTATTTGTTAAGTTTAAGGCTAAATTATTTCTATTGAGTTTCCCCATCATCAGATTTGGTTCCTCTACTTATTGGATTTTACTAATTATGCAGTTTGGTTACATTGTATTGACTACCTCTGCTGGCATCATGGATCACGAAGAGGCTAGGAGAAAGAATGTTGGTGGTAAGGTCCTAGGTTTCTTCTACTAGGTTATTTTGAATTGAGGATGGCAGTGGTTTCAATTTTGAGATTCACGAGTTGTAATGGAAGATATGGTAATCCTTTAGTAAAATCAAGCATAGCAGGATCTGTTTTGTTATGTTCTTTATTTTGGTTTGCAAAGCCAACGTGGTAACTATTAATTTTCTGTTTTCTTATCCTTATTTATTTTATATCATAATGTACTGGTTAAGTTATTTTTACTGGTAAGAACTTTGATTAGACAGTGGGAACATGCTGATGTTTGAGAAGGTGTGAGAGCTAGAGTTTTTAAATTTGCTCAGGTTCTGCGGTTCTATCATGCTACAAACTCCCGTTTCGAAGGTAATTAAAAACAGTAAACTAGCTTTAATTCGAAACATGAAGCATTTAGCTATTAATTAGACACTCCAGGAAAGGCCATTTGCTGTAGTAAACTATCAATTCGTCTGTTAAAAGTGTCTTAATTTATTTATGTATTATTATAATTGCTCTCTTGAATACTCGCGGAAGTAATTATTGGCTAGAAGAATGGAGTCTATTGCAGTGTTAAACTGATTTTCGTCTGACATTTTTTACTTTCATTCTATTTTAGTTGTGTGGTTACCTGGGGTGCTCAGCTTGCTTTACTAAATATTTTGGATCCTCGTTCATTGTTTTGTGTTTTTTGTAATGTGTCTTTCACATAACGGAAAATCATATTTTGAAAACTTATATAATATGATTTTTTAATTAATGGTGATTGTCTTTTATTTTATATTTTCTAATTTCTAATACATGAAATGTATAGATCTGAGTGATAATGATGCATAATATTTATTATTTAGGGTTACATCAATTATACGATCTCATTAAAAATGAATTAAAACATCTTAAGAATTTAAGAAATAATAAAATTTGCGAATGAATTTGTAAACTATTGAAAGATTTTGATTTAAATCTTTATACTTGAAAGAATCCTATCACACTCCAGCAAGATACTTGATTAATATAATTCATACCTTAATGAATGACAACTCGTAATATGGACTTTGGAACTTCATTCGAGTCCTTATTTCATCATCTAACTTCCGAAAGTCTTTAGAAGGAATTCGAAACTGATTACCAATAATGTTGAGGATCTCCTAAAGGATTCGTTTATAATTATTGGATTTAATCGTAGTATTAGTAATTTATTGGAAAGGAATTTAATATTATGACAGCATTTGAAAATAATGTATTTTTCGATAATATGAAAAATAAAATTAAAGAAAAAGAAAACTGTTTATTATTTAGAAATAAAAGAGTTAGTTATGAGCAAATAAAAATAAAAAACATTTTTGAAAAAGTTATTTCATTGCTCGTAAAAGCACCGGTAAATGAGATCTGTAAAGGAGTTGCTGCATAAAATGGATTTTTGTGTATGAAAGCAATGCCCGGGCTGACTTGGGGTATTGGCCCACCATGGACATTAATCGGGCCTTAGAAGGAATAATTTAATTTAAAAAAAAAAATGCTAAGCCCTAACGTCGGCGTCAGCCACAGCGATATCGATCCAAGGTAAGGCATTGACAAAGGAAGACCATACGTGCTTAGGATAAGGCATTGACAAAGGAAGACCATACGTGCTTAGGATGCTCCGTTTTAGAACGCCGTTGTTACATCCTTTTTCTCTGCCTCTAGACAGCTCGGTAAGTTTCAAGCACGCCCCTTCAGATCTTCCATCAAGATGACGTCAGCAAAAACGGTGGAGCACATTGTCCTTTTCAAGGTGAAGGAGGAGACGGAGGCGTCAAAGGTGAGTGAAATGGTGAACGGACTCGGTTCTCTCCTGTCTCTGGACACCGTCCTCCACCTCAGCGTGGGCCCGCTCCTCCGTAACCGATCCTCTTCTTTAACTTTCACTCACATGTTCCATACCCGCTACAAGTCCAAGGAGGATCTCCAAGCCTACTCTGCCCACCCCAGCCACGTCACCGTCGTCAAGGAAAACGTGCTCCCCATCGTCGACGACATCATGACTGTCGATTGGGTCGCCGATGGCCTCAGCAACCTCGTTCCGCCGCCGGGCTCGGCGCTTCGTGTCAGCTTCTTGAAATTGAAGGAGGGCGCAGCTGGAGACGAGGTTTTGGGTGTGGTTAGAGGAATTCCTGAGAATTTCAAGCAGATTAGTGAGTTCAGTTTTGGGGAGAATTTTTCGCCGGTGAGAGCCAAGGGTTTCTCGATTGCTTCGCTCGCGGTTTTCGCGGGACCGACCGAGTTGGAGGCCGTGGATTCGAATCAGGAGTTGGTGAATTACCAGAAGGACAAGGTTAGGGATCAGATCGACAGTGTGGTCGTTGTTGATTACGTGGTTCCGCCACCTCCTCCTGCCCAGAGTACGAACCTTTGATGAGAGGTTATTGCTTTGCTCTGCAATGTAACTGTCAGTTATGTTTATTTGCCTGAATAATGAGTGTTGACGATTCACTGAACTGATCAAACCCTACACCCCTCCCTCCATTTTCGAGCACCATTCTCCACAAGCACATCAGCTGCAATTGAACCACGAAGTGTTGCCCAATGCAATGCTAATGCTGTTTGTTGTATGTTGTCTTTAGCATTCACATCCGCTCCATGCTTCATAACAAGCATAGTTGAAATTAAAACATGCTTCATAACATCCTCCCCCTCTTCGTATTTTCCTTCTATTTCCCCGAAACCTTCAAAAATGACCTCCAAATGGCGTTTTTTGGGTTCGTTTCGGCCTCAAATATTTAAAATAAGTGAAAATCACCGAACAACAAGAAAAGAAAATCAAAATGAAACACAAAAACTCACAAACGATGTTTTTTCGTCTCCAACGGTGGTTTTGGCCTACGACGGTGCTTCCAAACAGAGGTTGCAGAGAAACGAACGGCGGGAAACTTTAAAACCCACGTCAATGGTGGTTTCGGTGTTGAACGGTGTTTCAAAACGGTAGAACGTTCGGGCAGAACGGCAACGGACATAGCTCCAGTGAACGGCGGCGATTCGGTGAATGGTCCTTTGCCGGTGAACTGCCAGTTATGGTCAGGGGAGGTTTGTGGGTCGAGGGACATGAAATGAGATTTGCAGTGTTTGTAACCCTGAAAAGTGAAACTGGCGAAACGAAAAGGAAAATGATACTTTGACAAACGATATTTGACAAATTTTTGACACCTACTACGTGTCAGCGTGTCATTGATTCAACATTTTGAAAAAAAAAAAAAATTTAAATGACGTGGACGGGTTGAGGGCATGGGCAGAAATTGGAAGGAACCACTTTTCCAAATTCAAATTCATTTGAAGGATTGTGAGAAGGAAACCTAGAGAGAGAATGAAACCCTCCCAGCCGTCAATCATCCCCCTTGCCACCGTCCAGCGGCGTCGACCATCATCTTCTCGGGTCTTCCCACCGACCACCTTGGCGGCTCTTCATGCCGGTCATTCTTCCCGCAACGGCCACCGGTCACCGTGACGGGCCGAAAACGCCGACTACTCGAGTCTCTTCCCACTCCTTGCCGTTGCCACTGTGTCGTTCGTCGTTGAACCGCCACCGGAGAACCACCCAGAGGCTCTTCTTCCGCCGATCATCTCCTCACCGTCGACGACCCAGAGGCTTTAACTTGCCGACAACGGTCAGGCCACCGTGGCTGTCGTTCGCTGTTGTTCGCACCCTCTTCGTGCTGTCTCCAGCCGCTGGCGTGGATTGTTTTCTCATTCCGCCGTCTTACCCTGCATTTAGCGAGGTAGGTATATTTTGGATATTTTGTTATGTACTTAATGGAAAATTGTAATGCCATGCTCTGTTGACTGTGTTTATGATGCGATATGAATTTGTTGATGGTTCATTAAGTTCAAAGGATTTTCAAAGTTGATTTTCATAAATATTGTACTGTATTATATGAATTGATGTGAGGTTGTTGCTCTGTTTTGAGCTTGTTGTTGTAACTCAAGAGCTTAAGTTAACAAAGAAAAAGGGTTTGTAAATGGTAACATGCCAAACACTTTTCAATCATTTCTTAATTAAAAAATTATGTTTGGCTGAAACAATTGTTCGAGACAACTTGAACGGCTTGAACACCAATCTTTAAGCACTTAACAAACAATGAAGAAAGTAAGTGAAGACTTACTTTCGTTGACTCATTTCTAACATTTTTTTTGCGAGACTTTATTTTCATATATCTTAGTTGTTTTTAACCATTACCATATATGTTTGATAGCATTCTATCTGTGTTCATACTTGTTATATGAAAACTAATATATGTTTGCACTTTAATCAACATTCACACCTCTTTACTGGGTACTAAATATACATAATTGCAAAAGAAGGAACTAATAAAAGAAGGAATAAGATACATACCTGTCTCCCCCAAAAAAGAGAATAAATATATTTGATTGTACAAGCACCTTCTGATAAAGTATTATTAACAATAACAGTAACTGTGGAGAAAAGTTTCTTTAAATTAAAATTGATTAAATCTTAACTTAGACTAACAATGTTTTCAAATAGATTGAATGGATTAATCATCCTATCTCTTTTATGTGAAATGTTACAATTGCTTGATTATAAAACTTTGATATAAAAAAGCTGGAATATAAAGATTGATAATTCATATGACATTATTTTTGTATCAAAACTTTTATACATGGCCTGCTTCAAAGAAGGTGCTTTCCGATTTAAACTATAGATGGAGAAGTTTAGGGGTAAGAACATTGATGTTGGTCACCGAAACATTTTGGGGTAGGTTCCTTCATTTGAACATTGTTTTATTAAAATTACGTTTCATTTTCAATTACTTTCGTATAGCCATGAATGAGAGGAAAGGTAATATCATGTTTCATTTCAGATGTCATTTTCTATACGAAGGCAAAACAATGCCCAACTACAGTAGTCTATGTAATGAAAATTTATAGTTATAACTCTTATTTGATTGCAGGAGGAACTTGAAGAGATCAGGGACAACTATGTTTCTCATCCTGATAATGTGCAGCGGAAAGAAGTCTTCCAATATATACCGTTGATGTATTAAATTTTGATGAAACCAATTTATTATTAACATTAATTAGTAATGTTATTTCAACATAAGAATGATGCTTCATTTACATTTAGTAATGATTTTGACAAGGCTTAATACAACACCGTCCATCCATTATGTGGGTACGATATTTGTTGCACAATGTCCAGGATTTATTATTGATAATGTGTGTTTAAGGTGTTATTTACAGGGTATTTTTTTTCACTTAAAATATCCATTTCAAAATAAGTGACAGATTGAAACATGCCCTTTTGGTGCAGAAACTTAGCCTAAACTACCCACTTAGAATGCCTTTGCTACCACTTTCGTCTCTGCAGCATGACTTCAACCATAAAACTTTTTTTGTAGATGGACTTAATTCAAAATGTCTTAGTACGACTTAATTAAAGAATTTTATTCAATATAATTGACTGATAATAAAGTCTCAGTATTTCAAAATAAGTTGTTCATTTAACGATACCCTCTTGGTGCAGAAAGTTACCGTAAACTATCCAGTTATAATGCTTTTGCTACCAATTTCGTTTGTGCATCATGGATTTAAAAAAATTGTTTCTTGGAGATGAACTTCGATATAATTGTGTTATAAAATGATAATTAAAGAATTTTATTGAATATAATTGGTTTCTGAAATAAAGCCTGTAGTTGAAAAGTTGTTGATTGAAACATGCCATCTTAATGCACAAAGTGAGCCTAAACTACCCACTTATACTGGCATTGGTACCAGTTTCGTCTCTGAAAAATAAGTGGAAACATAAATTGTTTCTTGGTCATGGACGTGAGTATAAATGTCTTATTAAAAATTATTTAATGATTAATATTCATTATAATTGGTTAATAATTAAGTTGTGAAGTTCAGAATAAGTTGTTGATTGAAAGATGTCTTATTCGTGCATAAAGTTAGCCTAAACTACCCACTTATACTGCCTATGCTACCACTGTTGTTTCTGCACCAATAATTTTAATGTTTCCTTAGGGAAGGAAGCTTAAATCTATTGAATATATTTGGGTGTATCCTTTGCAGGGTGCCATAACAAAGAGAATGACTACCATTGAAGAGATGACTGGAATGGATGTGTTATGCAGTGACAACCTAGGCACATTAACTCTTAACAAGCTTTCAGTGGACAAGAATATTATTCAGGACTCTTAATTTTTTTCATCTTAGTTCGAACAATGAAACTGAACATAGCTAATGGTTTGATACAATTTCATATGGCCAAAATGTCATTGACTTACAAAGGTGAATTGGACAGGACATGGTAGATTCCTTCAAGCAATGCTAATAATTTACTTCAACTTACAATTTATGATAGAGCACTGAAAAAATCCTTTTCATATAATCAACCTTTACATAGTCACATTAAATCATAGGCTTAAACGAAATAATCCATTTCAATTTGGCCGACATTGATTTAATCCCTCCTCATACATGTCCAACCAATGCATGTGCACAACTTACAATCTAATTATTACATGAACCAAAACTAACGCACAAAGACACTCACAGAACGCCGGCGAAAGAACACAACAACAAGGGCGGTGAGAAGGTAACCGGTGGCCGTTGCGGGACGAATGACGGGTGGGAAGAGCCGCAAAGAGACGGTTCTGTCCGCTGGTGGCCTTCTCGAAGAGACGGCTCTGTCCGCTGGTGGCAGTTGAAGAGAGACTGACGGTGGAAACGGGAGGACTGTGGGAAGAGTCGCGACTTCTGGGAAGAGACGTGAAGATGGTCGGTGGGAAAAGACGGTGGGCAGTTCTCCGGTGGCCGTTGATCGGTGA
The DNA here is from genome assembly GCA_036885675.1 of Vigna mungo. Classification (NCBI taxonomy): domain Eukaryota; kingdom Viridiplantae; phylum Streptophyta; class Magnoliopsida; order Fabales; family Fabaceae; genus Vigna; species Vigna mungo. The sequence goes on from CP144696.1 coordinate 14,033,997, forward strand.
GTGGTTCTCCGGTGGTTCTCTTCGGAGGGAGCGTTTCTCTCTCTACGTTTCCTTTCTCAAAATCTCTAACGGAACGCCGGCGAAAGGACACGGTAGCAAGGGCGGCCCGTCACGGTGACCGGTGGCCGTTGCGGGAAGAATGACCGGCGTGAAGAGCCGCCAAGGTGGTCGGTGGGAAGACCCGAGAAGATGATGGCCGGCGCCGCTGTGGGTGGACCTCTGGTGGACGGTGGCAAGGGGGACGACTGACGGTTAGGAGGGTTTCGTTCTCTCTCTAGGTTTCCTTCTCACAATCCTTCAAATGAATTTGAATTTGGAAAAGTGATTGATTCCAATTTCTGTCCCTGCCCTCAACCCGTCCACGTCATTTAAATTTTTTTTTTTCAAAATGCTGAACCAATGACATACTGACACATAGTGGGTGTCAAAAATTTGTCAAATATCATTTGTCAAAGTATCATTTTCCAAATGAAAAACTCTCGGAATCCCAAGCCTCCATTTCCACGTCATTTTTAGTTTTTTAAAATTTTTTCCACTTGGACCAATTACAATCTGAGACGTGGATGGTGTCAAATATTTGTCAAAATAAAATGTCAAAGTATGATTATCCAACCCGATATCATCATACTTACGTGCGTCATTAACTAATGGGATTGTAAAGTAGACATTAATTTGAAGGATTCATGCATTTCGGTTAAAAGATCCGAGGTAGCAAAGTGATAACTTTCTATATTTTCATTTTTTTCGATGTTTATAAATCATTATTAATTCATTTTAGTTTCTTATAATTTAGAATTAGATTGATTTTAGATTTTTCTTTTAAATTCTTAGAATTGTAAAATTGTAGTTAAAATTTGATTTTTAGAAGTAATTTGTAGTGTTTGTAAATAATTAGGATTTTAGTAATTTTTGTAGAGAAAATATTTTAATAAAAATAAATCTTTCTTTTAATTGTAAATTTTTTTAATTGTAAATTTTTTTAATTGTAATTTTTTTTTTTAGATTGATTTCTTTTTCCCTCTTTGCTGCGTATCTTTAACAATTGAGCCACTAAATTTTGGGTTGCACCTGGATTAATGTTGCATTTACACTTGAAATTGGTGATGCTGCGACGTTTGAAGAATTGGCTGATATGCTGGAAATGGGCCTGTGATTATTAGAACGACAGCGTTTAATGTATGTGCAGGCGCTGTTGCCACGCTTGGAAAGAATTGGCGCCTTTTGCCACTATTGCTGATTGGAATTAATAAAGAAAAGCTTGGGCTGATGCTGGACATTTAAAGCCACTGCTGCAAACTAATTGGGCTTAAGTGATGAAAAGCAATTGGGCTTGCGGATTTAGTTGAACGACACCGTTTTGGCTTGCACTGATGCAGTCCTGGGAATTGCTTGAGCTTCAGAAAAATGTTGAATTGCTTATGCTATGAACCCTCGAGCTAGGGCCGAGAAAGAGGGGAGCGACGGTAAGGAAACACCCATGTGCTAGGGCTCTTGTGCGAGAAGAAAATGAAAGATCGAGAAGGAGTGGAGCACGTCCTGACCAGGGACTTGATCGATGTCTTGACCGGAGCTGACCGGTGGAAATGAAGAGCTGATCGGATGGCTGGAAGTGGAGCTCGTGAGGGAAGAACGGTGACCGTCCGATGAAGAGAAGATTAAAGCGTCATGAGCAAGTTTCCTCTTTTCCCTCTTTCATTTTTTTTCTTTTCTTTTCAGACCCTATAAGAAGGGTGCTCTGCCATGTAAATAGAACTTCTCTCGTTCTACAATTCTCCATTCTGTAGATTAGAATTTTTCTGCTTTCGTAGAAGTAGGGTTCTTAGCTACTGGATTTCTCCTTGAAGCTCGCGGGAGTGACAGTCGCGAGTGGTTTGGTGAGTTTGGTAGTATGTACATTTCTCGTTCATATTAATAAAATTCAATTTCGTATCGTATCCTTGTTTGCGTTTTGATTTTGTTCTTTGCTTTTGATTTTTCAATTGTTTTGATTTGAAAACGAATTGCATTCTGTTTCTCTGCAATTTTATGATTCTTTTGGAATCAAATGACTGTTAGCATTAATTTTCGAGATGTCTTCTCGAGACAGAGTGAGTTCAACGAGGGAAAAGAATATTGTGAATTCATTTTTGTTATTGTTTTCTCTTCATAATAAAATTTTTTGGTTTGATTTAGGCTTTGAATCGTGAACTGCACTTTATTTTCTCTAATTAGAGAGACTGTATTGACACCACAGTGAACTTTTCTTTCTAAGGTGTCTCCTTGAGTCAGGTGCAATTCAAAACAGTGAATGAATTATTTGATCTGAGTGTAATGTTTGTGAGTGTTAAATGTCAATTCTTTATTGTTTTGTCACTCAATTATTTTCGTTGTTTTCATGCATCAATAGTTTCTATATTCAGTTTTAATTTTTGTTTCATTGCTTTGTTAGCATGTTAGTTTAGGTTGCATTCACTTCTCATTTTAGTTTAGATTCTGTGATGTTTTATATAGATTTATATTTTAGCTTAGGTTCAGGTTTTATTTCTTTATCTTTTTCATTAATTTCTTTTATACAGATTATAGTTTAGTTTTCTTATTTTTTTAATTTCTTTATTTTCAATTCTATTTCGCACATTGCATTAGTAAATAAATAACACAAGATTTTAATCAAATATTTCTGAAATTTAATCATAGTTGAGTTCTTGGATTGATTCTTGATTATCCCTCTACGGGAAAACTAAGTTTGTTGGTTTTGATGCGACTAAAAACGAGTTTAACACAAAGCTTGAGTAAAAAGAATACTTGGTGTTATTATGGTATTAAAATAGTAATTTTTTTATTTTTTTTTAACAAAGAACCATATAAAAGATAGAAAAAATCCACGAAAGAAATATTAATCATTCATATAAATTACTAAAAGGTAAATGGGGAGAAAAAATAACCGAAAAATAATGTTTGAGTCATTGTCAAGCCCCAACAAAAAATAAGCCAAGAGAAAACTATGAAGAATAACATTAAATATTTTATAATATTATGTTTTTTTAAAGTATACGATCTCATTAAAAATGAATTAAAACATCTGAAGAATTTAAGAAATAATTAAATTGGCGAATTAATTTTTAAAGTATTTAAAGATTTTGATTCAAATCTTTATACTTGAAAGAATCCTATCAAACTGCAGCAAGATACTTGATTAATATAATTCATACCTTAATGAATGACAACTCGTAATATGGACTTTGGGACTTCATTCGAGTCCTTATTTCATCATCTAACTTCCGAAAATCTTTAGAAGGAATTCAAAACTAATTACCAATAATGTTGAGGATCTCCTAAAGGATTCGTTTATAATTATTGGATTAAATCGTAGTATTAGTAATTTATTGGAAAGGAATTTAATATTATGACAGCATTTGAAAATAATGTATTTTTCGATAATATGAAAAATAAAATATAAGAAAAGAAAAGTGTTTATTATTTAGAAATAAAAGAGTTAGTTATAAGCAAATAAAAATATAAAAACTTTTTGGAAAAAGCTATTTCATTGCTGACACCGAACATAGTTTGCTCGTAAAAGCACCGGTAAATGAAATCTGTAAAGGAGTTGCTGCATAAAATGGATTTTTGTGTATGAAAAAGTGGAGATCTTTGAGTCGTTTGGGGGTGCGAAAGCAATGCCCGGGCTGACTTGGGATATTGGCCCACCATGCACATTAATCGGGCCTTAGAAGGAATAATTTAATTTTAAAAAAAAAAATGCTAAGCCCTAACGTCGGCGTCAGCGACAGCGATATCGATCCAAAGGTAAGGCATTGACAAAGGAAGACCATACGTGCTTACGATGCTGCGTTTTAGAACGCCGTTGTTACATCCTTTTTCTCTGAGGTTCTCTGCCTCTAGACAGCTCGGTAAGGTTCAAGCACGCCCCTTCAGATCTTCCATCAAGATGACGTCAGCAAAAACGGTGGAGCACATTGTCCTTTTCAAGGTGAAGGAGGAGACGGAGGCGTCAAAGGTGAGTGAAATGGTGAACGGACTCGGTTCTCTCCTGTCTCTGGACACCGTCCTCCACCTCAGCGTGGGCCCGCTCCTCCGTAACCGATCCTCTTCTTTAACTTTCACTCACATGCTCCATACCCGCTACAAGTCCAAGGAGGATCTCCAAGCCTATTCCGCCCACCCCAGCCACGTCACCGTCGTCAAGGAAAACGTGCTCCCCATCATCGACGACATCATGGCTGTCGATTGGGTCGCCGATGGCCTCAGCAACCTCGTTCCGCCACCGGGCTCGGCGCTTCGTGTCAGCTTCTTGAAATTGAAGGAGGGCGCAGCTGGAGACGAGGTATTGGGTGTGGTTAGAGGAATTCCTGAGAATTTCAAGCAGATTAGTGAGTTCAGTTTTGGGGAGAATTTTTCGCCGGGGAGAGCCAAGGGTTTCTCGATTGCTTCGCTCGCGGTTTTCGCGGGACCGACCGAGTTGGAGGCCGTGGATTCGAATCAGGAGTTGGTGAATTACCAGAAGGACAAGGTTAGGGATCAGATCGACAGTGTGGTCGTTGTTGATTACGTGGTTCCGCCACCTCCTCCTGCCCAGAGTGCGAGCCTTTGATAAGAGGTTATTGCTTTGCTCTGCAATGTAACTGTCAGTTATGTTTATTTGCCTGAATAATGAGTGTTGATGATTCACTGAACTGGTCACATTGTTTTTGTGTTTAGACTGTAACTTTACCTACTTTTTCTTTTGTTGCTTTTTGCTTTAGCCAGTTTTAGTGACCGATAGTTTGAACCTAACTCCAATTACGCTTTTAAATGTGGTTATATGATTCTTACATAAAAAGAAAGCAGACTGTTCGTGTCTTAGACACTGAATGAAACATAACAAGCTTAAGTATAATGTGTAAAATAACTGTTAATTTCAGTCTATTGCTTGAATTGTTGGTTATAATGTCTAGTGGAAAAATATCATAATGATATCATGTCTACTGTTTATACTATTATCCCAAACAATTTTCTTGCAAATAATGGCTTATGATTGAGAACAAGAGCAAACATCATAGACAGTAATAGTCAATAACCCTTTTCCTTTTCACACTCCTCATTTTCTCCTCTTCATTCTCACCCAAAAATGCCTATCCTTCGGGCATTCACTCGGAGTAAGAGTAATGATACTTTGACATATATTACATTCATTTGACACATAAAAAATAGTTATAAAAATGTTAACTGTTTTATTTGTAAAGGAAAAGAAAAAGTAAATGGTAATGAGGTGTAATGTCAAATTGGTAAAAAAATTGTTTGTCAAAGAATGATTACTCTCCGAGTAATATCCCAGTTCACCTTTAAACATGCTCGGCTAGTGCAACTTTAGAACACACACATGTCCATTAACTCCTCCACAAGACGAATCGAACCCAAATACTTACAAATCCATGATATTATCTTAGATTTTTAACTGTAAATCATTTTCCTCTTGTTTCTTCCTTAAATGCAATGCATATACAATATCTCACTCCTGCTTAAATTCAGTGTTATCCTCTTCCCTCAAATTTTCAATGAAAACTATATCATTCATACAAACATGCACCAAGGAATAATTTTTTTCATATCACTAGCAAGCACATCCAAGTTTAGATGAAAACATTTAAAGAATGAAGACCGAGTCTTAATATAAACTTGTCACAGTAGTGAAATCTTTTGCCTCCTGTCCGTGAATTCACTCATTAGTAATCACCCCATTATATATGTCTTGTATTATTGAGTCTCATATTGCATATAATAAGAAGAAGAATATGGTACTTTCGTTGAGAATAAAGCTAAAAATGTTACTTACTGGTTGGATCAAAGTGTAACACACTGATGGGTAAGTGAAACCGTTATTGTTAGGGGGAAATAATATAGTAGAGCTAGTGCAAATAGAGTGAAGGTTCAATGAACATTGGTTCTTAGAGGAGATGACAGTGTTATAAATCTCATGTGGAGTAGAATAAAAAGTTTAATGTAGTAGTTAAGTCATGAGACTCTCCTACTTAGTGAACTATTTTGGATGCTAAGTCTTAACATGAACTGCCCAAAAATAAGTCATGTAAATAACTTGGAAGTGAATATTTTTCCTTTCTAAAGTTTTTCATAGGACTTCTCTCAGCATTATATGATACGTGTTATTCTACAAACAGTTGTTTTTCATATGCATGTATCTTTCTTTACTTTAATACCTGCCCATCAACCTCTATAGAACAAAATTAAAACTTATGATCCATACCTTCCTCTCAAATCCTAATTGATCTCTTGTTTCTTAATTTTTGTCCAATTACCTCTTCTCGTAATTTTATACTTTATTGAATTTATTCTGTTCTTATATGTAGGAGGAACCCTCCTCCAGTCATTTAACAGTTTCTCGTATCTCAAGATCACGCTAAATGAATTGGTAAGCGAAAATAATACCTTGTTCTACACATTTGTAAACCTTAATGTGAATATCATAAGAAACAACAACTTTACCGTTGTCCACTTTCTTTAAAGATTAGACATGTAAATATAATGGGGGATGGGTGAGTATATACTACCAGGTTCACATTTGATAACCCTTAAGGTTAGAGAATGGCAAGCAATTTTTGCTTCCCAAATATGCACTAAATCTTTCAATAGAGAACAGAGGTTGACAAGGGTCAAGCTAAACTCAAGTATGATACTAAATCATCATAAAGGCTACCCAAGGAGACATGATCTGCACTCTAGTAGGCAACGAAGAGGGAAAAAAACATGACAGCGCTTAAGAGCTATTCATGATGTGAACAAGTTGGGATTCAAAACTATTACTCCTTTTTAAGAGATTCTGATGTTATACAATTTTTTAGGTTAAATTATTGTTGAAGATATTACCTTTTATCGTAATGCCTTCAATATTTGCCTTTTACTTTTAGACGAAGATGTGAAGTTTCAGAACTTATATCGTTGCACGATCTTACTGAAAATTCTAAACAACTGCAACTCCTGGTGTAAGTGGAGAATCTCATCATCCTCAATAATCCCTAATCCCTAAATCTCATACTTGTATTTCCTTTTACTGTTACAAAACCATTTTCTTTTTGTTATTTTTTTATTAATGTCTGCTAACAAATTTGTCTAATTGACTTTAGTAAAAGAAAATAATCTTAATTAATGTTGAGTGAAAATTTTAAAGTTAAAACTAGAAAAGAAATCCTAGTAATTGGAGTTAATAAAAAAAATCTAATTAATTTTGACTTATTTTTTTCTAATTAACACTATAAAAGAAATCCTAGTAAGTTACAAATAAAAGGAATTTTTTTTTGTTTGATGATTAAAAAAATTATTAGATAGATAGACAGAAAAAGTAATTACAACAAATGTATATTACAAAAATTTAATACACATCCCATAAAAAATAAGGTTGTGTGGGTAGTGATTGACAAAACTCTGATTAATATCGAGAAATAAACAAATAATCTAGATTAAAAAAATCTAATAACTTAAATTAAAAATAATTCCTATTAATTTTAATTAAAAAACTTTAGTTGGCATTAACCGAAAAATAATGTTTGAGTCATTGTCAAGCCCCAACAAAAAATAAGCCAAGAGAAAACTATGAAGAGTAACATTAAATATTTTATAATATTATCTTTTTTTATTGTAAGTTTTAGTTTTTATAAAAACATATATTTAATGAGTATATAGAAGAGTAGAGGAACAGCTACGGATGCAATTATGAATATATGATGATTTCATGCTGTTAAAAATCTATTAAAATAGAATAAATATGATAATGTCAAGTTATGCACTATAATTATTTATTATGTCATTTATTTATTTTTATATGATTTCACTATGAAGTGTTTTACAAACATATTTACTTATTATTTTAAAGCGTTAATAAAAGGGTGAGAATAATCATTGTAATAAAACAAATTTTATGTAACTTATTTTTTTTATTTTAATTTCTCATGTATTTTGAGTTTTGACTAAATATAAAATAAAAAGATAAATTTAAATAATTCTTTTAAGTCTTTCATCTGCCAAAAATTTGTATTTAATCCTTGAATAAATTTTCTTCCACTCTAGTTGATGCATAAATTGTAATTCCATTTTGGTCCCTACTATTTATTCCTTATTGACATTTGTAAAGTGAGAAATTATAATAATTGAGAAAATGTTAATTAAGTAACACATCAGTTGAGTAAAATCTTTTTAATGAATTTTTATATTTTATTTTTGTTCTTACTGTTTTTCTTCTAAGTTTTAAGTTTTAATCTTTTGTAAAAGTTTATCTTTATTTTGGTACATGACGTTGACATTTTTTTAGTGATAAATTGTCAGTTAGAGACATATTAATAACTAAAAATAAGTGATAATAGGATGGATAAAAGAATAATATTCAATCAAATTTGAATAAATTATGTAAATTTAAGCATATGGGAATTAGATTGAATAAACGGATAATATTAGATAAGTAGAATTGAATAAAATTGATAATTGTGGTTAAATTCGAATAACAGCTTAAAATTTTATAAATATTTGGTTTAATTTAAATTTATATCTTAATATTTATAATTTTATAAATATATTTTAAATATTTTTAGTAGATAATATTTTGTTAAAATTTAATAATAAGTTATATATTATAATAATCATTAAAAAAATTTTATATATACATACATATATATATATATATATATATATATATATATATAATATTTAAATAAAAAAATTAAAAAGTTAACAAGAAGTTATTTTCATATTAAAATTCTGGTAAAAAATTCAAAATCTTGTGAACAGTTACCTCAAGTCAATCCAATCCGATTAAAGATAAACGAAGATGGACTGATCGTATAAAGAAAATGACAATTTTGACTCATTCCAATTAATTTTTTTTATTGAATTTGTTTAAATCCAAAACAAATAGTAAATAAGTTATTTATATTTTCATCTCTTTCTAAAACACTTTACGCCATAAGTTGGTTAACTTTTAGGATAATTATATAAAAATAGTTATGAGCAATAAATTTGATTTATTAAGAAGATAATATTGGTATGAGAAATTCCTGGAGCTGACTGCTGCAACAAACATTCCAAGTGGAAGAGGTTCATGAGAAAGTCAGTTCGAGAGAGCTAATTTAGGTAACAAAAATATCTAACAAGACATTACTTTGAATAATTTTTGTTTTTCTCTTAATCATACAGAGATTAAGTAGTTCGATAGATGCTACAAACTTAATCAAAAGCAGAGAAAACTGCAGAAAATCAATCAGAGTAATGCAAGGAAGATAGATTCTATGATACATCACAAATGAGGGAATTAAGTCAAACTCACGTGCATGTTAGTCAAATCAACACGTGCTTCTTTAAACTGAAGGTCTACCAACAGATATATCTGAATTCTAATATATCTTGTTTGTGGAGTATTACAATCACTATTTCCATTATTAATATTGCATCATTAAGCCTGAAAAAGCAAAACCAAAGAGACGAACAATGCCGAAAAACGAGTCGGAGCAACACTTGAATGTCACCATCACCACCATGAAAGAGAGATAACTATGACGTTGTTGCAAATCATCATGACTTCTTCACCAACACAACCGGCACCACATATCACGCCTGAGTTATCGTCACAGATTCACCACCATGAGCCGTGAACACCTCACCATAGAAGAAACAAAACTCACACACCTCCAAAGAGATATGACATTTTCATACTAATTATCAATGTTAGGTTCAGTAAAAAACTTTTTAAAAAAAACTTTAAATCACTTTTTATTTCGATTATAATTAAAACTGTTATAATTTTTTTTTTATAACAGTTATAGAAAGTTTTTTTATTTATTACAAAAATATCATCATATTTTCTTTCCTTCCTGATTATAATAAAAGTCAATAATTTTTTTTTATTGTAAAAATGTCATTGTCTTCATTTTTATACCTGTTATAACTTTTGGTATAAAAATATTATTTTATTTTGTCATTACGACATTTTTATACTCAATGAATTATAAAGTCATTATAATAAAAAAGTGTTTTTATTGACATGTTAATTGAGACTATTTTAAGGTATAATATAAGTTTAATAATATAATAATAATAAAATACAGTAATAAAAAGAATTGATTTGTAAATGAACAATTAAAATATTAAAAAATTAAAATACATCTTATCAATAAATAAAATTAAGTTTCATACTAAAATATATCATATACGTATATTTAATTTAGTTATTTTAAATTTATATATAAGCTATATACTTCAACAGATAATTTGTATTAAACGCTTAAAATTTAAGAAGTTATTTTAACTTTTAACTTTCAATTGTAAACTAACATTTGAATTTTTCAACTATTTTTTTCAGGCTGGAAAGAAAAAAGAGCTATTTAAAAATTTAACAAAATTATAAGAATGAAGGTGATAAGATTTAAAATAAAATTAATCTTCTCTATCATTTATCTAGAGTACACGGATGCCACCAATCTTTATTTATATATAATTTACTAGTTATAACTAACCAACTATTTAACTAAATACTGGCAACTTCATAATTAGCTCATTTTCAATAATGATTAACGTCTAAGAGAGTACACTATTTTGTTTTCCAGTGAAATATTATTTTATGGGAGAATGAATTCTCCCGTTTAGTCCGACAAAAATCATATTAAGATTTTTTAAGCTAGTATTGTTTAATGTTATAAAAGTTTAAAATGTAGCAATAGAAATAATACTAATAACTCTTTTTTTTTCTTCCCAAAGGCAAAGTTACTTTCATATTTACAATTTTATCTAAATAAGGCTAATATGTTAGAATATGAATAAAAAAATTAATAATTAATGAGTAAAAAAATCTTCCATGAACATAGTAATTATTAATAATACTCTTAAATCAGTAAGTGGAAGTGTATTTGATTAGAAACAATGAAGATTAATTACAACTATACAACATCTTAAAAGGTTTCTTTTTTATTAAAGACTGGGATGATATATATATATATATATATAAGTTGGACCACACTAAAATAGTTGCTGTATAAGTATCCATATATACTGTGAAAGACTTTCAAAGTTAGATAGCAGAGAAAAAGAGAGAGAGAGAAAGAAAAATGGGAAGAAGCCCTTGTTGTTCAAAGGAGGGTTTGAATAGAGGTGCTTGGACAGGTCATGAAGACAAAATCCTCACAGAATACATTACAGTCCATGGTGAAGGAAGATGGAGAAATCTTCCCAAAAGAGCAGGTTTGAAAAGGTGTGGCAAAAGTTGCAGACTTCGATGGCTCAATTATCTCAGACCTGATATTAAGCGAGGCAATATAACCTCTGATGAAGAAGAACTCATTATCAGACTCCACAACCTCCTCGGAAACAGGTTTCTTTTTCTTTTTCAAAACGATGAGATAAAAAGTTAAATGTGTGTTACATATGAGAGGGATTGAAGAGGAAGGTGTGGGACATAAATAGTAAGATGTTAATTGAATGTGTTACTTTGTTTTGTAGATGGTCTTTAATAGCAGGGAGGCTTCCAGGACGAACAGACAATGAAATCAAGAATTATTGGAACACCAATTTAGGTAAAAAGGTGAAAGAAGGTAACAAAACTTCAACCTTTTGTCGCAGCACACAGAATCCAATGCCCCACTTGCCCAATCCTAAACTAGATTCCCACCTGGTCCGTACAAAAGCCACCAAGTGCACTAAGCTGTTTTTCCCTCACCCATCAATGCTGCAACTTCCCAACAAGTCCCAGGAAGAAGAAAAAGAAAAGGTTCTTGCGGATGCTGTAATGAATGTCCAGATGGAACTCACTACCGGCGATCAAGAAAAACAGCTCTCGGCAGACATGCTCACAGATTTCAACGTCGGTGATATCTGCTTGTCTGATCTTCTTCTCGACTCCGATTTCACCAATATCTGCAACAACCACCAGTTATTCTCTCCTTGTTCGGACCAAACCAGTGCTTCAAACAACCTTCATTCTTTCATTTCGTTCCTCGACACCCATCATAATAATGACTTCTAAGTTGTCCATTTCTTCTCTCATACATGCATTCCCCCAATAAAATTCTTCCCTTCAGGTTTTTGTATGTTAGGAAATAACTATGAGGGGTTCCATGTATTAAACTCCCACTATCCTTCTATTCTAACTCATCACTTTCTTCTATGTTTCATGCTCTATAATATTATAACATTCAAATTTTCAAATTTCCAAACAATTTCTTTAACATTAAAAAATTAATTTAATATACAATGTCAATTAATTAGAAAAACCTTATAATGGACGCATGCTTCATTACACCATATTTTTAAGGAAATTATAAGTTAAACTCTATTTCAAGTGTCAATAATACCCAATAGATAATGGTGACATCCATCACTTCTTTTTTTTTTTTTAGTCAGAATTCATTTTATTTAAATGAGAATGATGGTTGAATTTGTTCCCAATCAAGAAGATCCATTTAAATGAATGGTAGTGGAATTTATTAATTTTGTATTTTGCATTCATTTAAAAAATGCTTCATTTATAGGAATGATTGTTAAATTTGTATTTTAACATTAATATTCGTTTTATTTATATAAATAATAATCAAATTCGTTATATTCTTTTCAGTTTTAATTGAAAATCTACTATATTTACTTAATAATTTTTTTTTATCTATCTCTCTTTTATGGGATTCAAATATTATCTACCTGTAATGCATGGTCTCACTTTAATTCCTATTTTATTTTGAACCATAATAAAATTATTATTTTTATTTTTAATTATTAGTCATTGTTGGAAAAAATTTAATTACATCTCATAAGTTAACACTCTTCTATAAATGTATAATAAAAGTTAAACAATAACTCAAAGTGTTTTAAACTTATAATAACTAGGTTAGACATGGTGTTAGATTTGATCCATTGAACCATCTAAATAGTTTATTAAATAGGTTGGACTATTATGAAAAACTAATTATTTAAATTAAAGCATTTTAATTTTGGCTTGACTTGATTAGCTCATTATCTTAGTAAACTTAGATTAGCTTAATTTGTACACTTATATTATTTTATTTTAAAAGTAATTATTATTATAATTTTGTAAAAGTATTAAAACACAATATATATATATATATATATATATATATGTTTGAATTTTTATGTCATATAAAAAACTTAATTAATTTTATTTATGACTAAATTTTTTTTAAACCAATACATATTTGTTATTTTAAAAATTTTAAAGTTTCTTGAATATTTTGCTTTAAAGTGAAGGAAAATGATATTATATAAGAGTGGATGAAAAAAGAGTAGAAATAGTATGTAAGGATGAGACAGTGGAATTGGAATTTTGTTTGAATTGAGGAAATAAATGAAAGTGGTAGAATTTTCACATGGTTGTGTTGTGTTGTAGCAACGCCCAAAACTCCAGGAAATGCTATAATACAAACACTTCTTTTTGCCTATATCTATGCCGGCATATCTCTCTCAATCTTACCCACATAATTCTCTATCTACCTTTAATGTATACTTTTTAACTAAATCTTTTTTTTTTACAATACGTTAAAAATTTCATGTTAATTAGAGATAAAATAAATTTATAATATATGAATAAGTATAAAACTAATCTTATAAATCAATTGTATAAAATTATTGAGTTAGACTTAAAATTCACTTCTATATCATTATATTTTAATAAAAGAATTATATCAATACTTTTTAATAAATACTGAAAAAAATGGATAATTATTATAAATATGGGTTAAGGCTATTATAAAAGAAAAAGATATAAAAAAATATTTTGCTTCTTAGATGTTGCATTATTGTGCAACATTAATAAAAGTTTGTTGAGGAGAGAAAAAGAAGATGTGAGAAGGGCTCTATAGATAGAAAGTGATTGTTAGTAGGAGAAGCTAGGCCATTGACCACAGTTGCAATCATGCATCTTAATTTCCAACTTCATTTCATTACAATACTTATCATCTTCACCTATATACCTAATACTCAACCCTACAAATATATCAACCTATCATCCACCCACTAGATACTTATACTCTTTATTATGTGCTTTAAAAAAAACATAGTACAGAGACACAATGATAATGACAATGATACTCAGGTTTAACTTCCATAAAAAATAATATTAAAAAACATATTTATAAATTTTATTTTTTATATATTATTCAATTTTTTATCATTATTACTCAATACAAAAAGTTAAACTTATTATTTCTTTTTCCGTTTATTACGATACAAAAGTTATACATGAAATAAAATAATAAATGAACATGAATTTAATATACAAAATATATTTTCATTGGTGAGATGAATATTTGTTTAATATATAGAAGATATCTCCATTTAGTAAAAGATATTTTGAAATGATACTAAAAACAAATCTATAAACTTTGATCCATAATTTATGTGTGTGTTTGAATCTTCCTGCTAATTATGAGTTAGACACTTTAACCATTTAACTATAAATATTCAGAATAAATTTTTATTATTTTTTAAATTCATAGACTCAATTCAATGTAATAAAAATTTTCATTCATATAAAGAGAATTTTATAATTATCATGATTTTTTTACATATCAGATATTATCAAAAACATTTAATATATAAATTTTTTTTAACATAATTTTATTAATAAAAAAATAAATATATTAATTTATTTTAAAAGTTTAAAACCTAAAATTCATGAAAGTTTTTAATATAAACAAATTTCAAATCCTCATCAAAGTTTATAAACTACAAAGATAACTAATGATTGAATTATTAGGTTAAAAGAGTTGTTTTCCAATTGATTTACCTATGAGTGGCAACAGCTTTTGAATTTGAGCATTAAAATGAAAATAAATTTAGCTATATTTGATGAACTTCATTTTCGCTAATCCCTATTTTGTGTCTTACCCTAAATGATTGAATCGAAATAATTTAGAGGAAATGCATTAAAGGAGAGAAAGAAGTGTATATATGGCTTCTACTAAAGTACTGCCTACCATCTTTACTTTTCCCTCTCAAAGAAAAAACATTTTTCTATGTCAGAGATACATCAATCTTCAAAAACTCAGCATAATAAGCACTGTCCCACTTTCATCCAATCATACTCTTTTCATCTCTATTCTTTCAATTCACTTCCATAAAAAACCAATTTCATTTTATAACTACTCTTAATTATATGTTCTTAAATTAATTTTATATGTATAGGAAAACATTTATTTTTTTCTGCTAAGTTTATATTATTTTTTCTTTACTGAACACTTTCAAAATATACAGATAAACATTAATTTTGATATCGTTGAAATATACTATTTTTTTAATATATTAATATCAGTTTATTTTACTTTCAAAATATACGGATGAAGAATTTTTTTATGTTTTTAAAGAGTATTGATTTTTTTAATATACTAATAACATCAGTTTATTTTAAAAGCTTAACATAAAAGAAAAAAAAAACTCAGTAGAAAATAATCTTAAATAATTTTTTACAAATAAAGGTAACAAAACATGTTATATATATCATATATGTTAAACTGACCTATCACTAATTTGATGGAATAAATCAATAATTTTTTTTTATATTTATATTTCTTTCTATACTTTTAATAAAGATATTATCAAATTTTCAATGCTTTTTTTTTTCTAATATCATATAATTATATTTGATGCATTGATTTGCAGCATTTTCTTCATTCAATTTTATTTCAAATCAATTCTTATATACTTCCTTCCTGATATTATTTCACCAATTATATATATTAAGTTGGACTAATTTAATATTGTTTTTCTATTATGAAAATATACTTTTCTTTAACAGCAAAAAATTAAATTTAATGTTAAAATAGAGCACTTATGACATGTTCTATGTTTTTTTACAAAAAGAACATGATAACTCTATATAAGAGATGTAATGACTCTTGCATCATGAATAAAAAAAAATGTTTACAGATGAAACAATTTATTAAAAAAACATATCAAAAATAAATTTTTAATTGTATAAAATATTATTTTGATATATTTTAGTATAATTCAAACTAATCTGACTGAGTGAAAGTATATATCAAAATAAATTAATTGAAGTTTAATGATTAAGTATAAATTCAAGAATATAAAATAATTAAAACTATACAAATTCAAGTCAAAGATTATGTAAAAAAGACAATAAAAACATGAAAAAATAAAAAAATT
The DNA here is from genome assembly GCA_036885675.1 of Vigna mungo. Lineage (NCBI taxonomy): Eukaryota > Viridiplantae > Streptophyta > Magnoliopsida > Fabales > Fabaceae > Vigna > Vigna mungo. The sequence goes on from CP144696.1 coordinate 14,050,137, forward strand.
TGATTAAGTTAAATAGAGTAACAAAAAAACAAAAATTGGGCATTTAACCTTTTTTTTATATATATAAAAAAAGGCTTTGAAAATTGATAAAGATTTATGATAAAATATAATTTTAAAAAATATATAATATTAAATAAATATTAAAAGATAATATTTACTCATTCTTTTTTAATCTCCCAATATCTTATTAAATTTTTCTACATCTCAACATCAATTAAATATATCTTTAAAAATATTAGATTATTTAGAATATAATTGAATTATAGCAAGAGAAAACATCAAAATAAATCTCAGTTGAATAACTACATGTTAAACATTTGGATTGATTATGTTGTAATTTATATGTTCAAAGATTTTTAATTTTAATTGAAAATCTATTTTGATTAAATTTAGATACTTAAATGTAATTAAATAGGTTTTATTAATAAATAATATACAAAGTTATCACATTTTTCATTCTCCTTATCATCCAATTTCTTTTGTTTCTATTTTTTCTAACCACACACATGCCCTTTTTTCTTTCATTTTTCATTTTATTTTATTTTCCCAATTAAACAACTAAAAATCATCTTATTTTCAATTCTCTTTCTTTCTTCCTTTTCTTTTCCAATCACACATAGAATATAAAGGAGCGTTTGATTTATTTAAAAAAAAAAAAAAACACATTATATTTTTACCTTTAATTGAAAGGTATTGGTATTCTAGTTTACTTTTATTTTTAAGTATTCTAGTTTACTTTTATTTTTAAAAAGTATAAAATCAGTAAAAAAAAAATTAATCCCAGGTTCTCTTTTTCAATCTACTGTTTCTATATAAGTTGAAAAATAGATATAGAATGTGATTTTATGTTAAAAATAAAATAAAAATCTCCTTTTCAATACATAAATACTTATTTTGAAATGTTCTCGTTACAATTCATTTTTATCTAAATAAAAAATAAAAGTATGCGAGGAAGCCATTTCATTAGAAATATAAAATACGAAAGAAAATTATTCATATGTAACAATTATAATTTACATTTTATCATACACTAAATTAGGGTCAATTTTAAATGTAAGAATTTATTGATTTGAAAATGAAAATAAATGTATGAATAAAATAATATGAAAAGATGGATATAATGTGAATTGATATAAAAAAAAAGTAATATTCAAAACATTAGAGGTTTTCGAATCGGAACTCTGATTCTAACGTTATTTCCTTGAAGCTCATGTTTTCATCCTGAACAAAAAAGTTTAAAATCTCCCCCACTAGCCTTTCAAACAAAACAAAAATGGATGCCTTATTAAGAAAAGAGATACTAATGTTTATGTTTCACTGTTCTAGAAACAAGAAACCATTAACCGTAAATTAAAAATGATTCAATGAAATAACTTTTAATTCAATAACTGTGCTACCTACTGAACCTGAGAATTTCTGACGTTGTGAAGAAACAGAAAGCATTAAACATAAGAAATAAAAAAACATATTAGATAGAACGATTTCCACCTTCCTTTCCTGCATTAAGTTCTGTGAATCATATATGATCCCGTTTCAAGACACAGAAAATTTCATGCTCATTTTTCATATTTCCTCTCATTTCACTGTTTATGACATCATTTCAACAAATTCATAAATATATGTAAAAATGTAAACTATCCTTTTTTGGTAAATTTAAACTATCCCTTTTTGGAAAAATGTAAACTATCTGAAAACAAAAATGATTTGAATTTGTCACAAATCAGACAAATTGTCAAGGATGCCATCTATATCTGGAGTTACCGTAACATGTTTGCTTATCTCCCCAATGGTGCACATGTTTTTTTTCAGCCGTATTGATAGCAACCACATCTTGGGAAAAGGCACAATTCATACCCGAAGAAACCTGCAACAGTTTTTAAATCAGAAAAGTAGACAAATTTAGCTCATAAAGAAACAAACATTCTAATAATTAACCTTGTACTACTCATTTAACATACAGAAGGGTGAGTTGGATAAATATCCAAAAAGTAATACAGTAAAGTTGATTTTGTATGTCAAAGAAGATAACAATACCATTCTTGCAATATGACTTTTTGAAGATGTTTAAATTTTATTGATAATACATTGGAATATTGAGTATTTAAAGAATGATAAAATAATACTAGGATCCCAACCCTGTAATTTATGTAGTGAATGCAAAATACTTACATCATAAAGGGTATTGCCAAGCTTGAGCTTGATTTTACCACTTTTGTATACCAGCCTTTTACCCATGAAGCCAGATGGTAAGTCTTTCAACTCACAAAGCTTCTCCACTTTTTTTTTGAACCCGCAGGAGGTTTAGATTTCGTATTAACATCTTTGCCTCCATCAGTAGTTGATTGTATAACCATAGACAATTTTGAAGGCAATTTAATCAAGAACATATTTGCCTCTAGGTTTTCCTCCTACCAACAATTTGTTCAAAACATTATTATAACGATTAAAGGAAATTTAATTCATCAATTTAATTTCTCAAACTTCAGTTTACCTACCAAAAGGCCTATCTCCATTGCTGAATTTGATGCATCTTTATCGTATGTTCAGGACTATACAGCCTCCCCAAATTTCTCCTCATCAAGAACCTCTATCAGAAAAAAAATGTTACTTTAAATCCGCTAAACAATTAGATGTTTGGAGAGTATCTAGTGTGTACTACTTTCAAAGTACCAATGAAATAAGTTCTTTAACACCAGTCAGGAGAAAAAGGTGAACAGCTTCGTAACTAAAATTATTACTTCTGGAAATGAGCAGAACAAGTTTTTTCACTAAATAAATTAGCTGAAATCAGTCAGTCTTCCATGAATTTTACTTCATTATTTTTCTTCCTTTCTTTTGTGCAAGATAGTTCTTGAATTATACCTGGATTTCCAGAATATGGCCTCCTCAAAAGAAGAGTTACTTGATAATTACTGTAGTAGTCCTGTAGCATAATCCAACAACCAATAATTCAGAACAAAAATAAGCACGAACAATTACATCGATTAAGGATAAAAAGAAGATAAAACAGTACATGAATTAGAGAGCATATTCGTTTCAATCAGAATACTTACCCATGGTTCTTGTGTATTATTTCTCGGCCACCACTGCAATTAAAGCATCACGAGAATACTGTTAATAGGAGGAAGGATCGTGCAGCAAAGAGCACAGCATCGTGTTAAAGTGTATTAATGGTGACATACCACTAGATGTTGAATTCTGATTGATGTTGACACTTCTCCCACCCCTGGCAATACCATATGATTTCAAAGAAGTTGATTCACAACCATAACCAAAAGTCATTTGTGAAACTGACACATCGATATGAACTGTGCCAGTTTAGATAACAGAAAACATGATGTTACACTTGCCTAGGTGAAAAGGGAGTCGTGTCAAGCTTCATTATAAGATCTCTACAAAGACAGACTAGATACTGAGTATCCAAATTACGCTACTTCAACAACAAAAATCAATCAGTGAAGTCCGAGGATATTGCACATGCTCCCGTGGGAAGGGAGAGTAAATTCTAACTCATTGATTCTCCAGTAATTGGGCAAGGTATGAAACATATTCTCAGTAATAATTCCCCTAGGTGTCAGAGAAGTTATTTGTAGTAACTTTCTTTGCCATTAGTAATAATAATGAAAAGAGAGTAACAGTAGGTGCACACAACATACTACCTATGATTAAGGTCTTGAATTCAAGACTATTACAGATGTGAGTGCGGGCAACAGAGAGTGTTTGATAACAATAAGAAAAAAAGGAACAAAAAATTGAAATCTGTTGTGTGGTAAACATGGGAATGAAAAAATTGAGGCTACACACTTGTTACCATCATGATACATAAACTAAAGATGCTAATAAATCTCCTAAAATATCAAAATAAACTAGCTGAGTAACAGACTTAGTCATATAAATTACTTCTTTTCAAATCTAAAAAAACAAACTTCAAAAATGTAATGACAACCTGTAAGTGCACCAAACTATGATATCGAATATCTCCCAGTATCCCTAGATTTGGCTATCTAAATATTCCAGGTCACTGGTTACCCACCCTAATATTTTTAAAACAATTTCTTCATCATGCTTCTCTATTTAACAGTCAAGTAAACTTCAAACATTTGTGTGCACGTTCATTTTCAGGATTTATTATGAGAGGTAACATCTATTTTCATGATTTATTTCCAACAACAAAAAAGAACAAACAACGGATATAAAAGACAAAGATAATCAAATCAGAGAACTTCAGTAGCATAGCAAACCTTATTTCTCAACCTTGTTCCTTGCCTTCATAGCACTGTCCTACACAACATAAGAGGGATATATAAAACCACAGAGAAGTAAAATAATTAAGAAATACCAATCAAATTAAACTGACTTATACATTGAAACGCCGCAGTAGATCCTTAGCCTGGCTTGTATCAGCCGCAGCATCCTCAATCACTTCGCTTGGTGCAAATTTATGCTGCAACATCAATAAACCACAAAAACAGAGAGAATGAAGGAAAATGTTAGTTTAACACCCTTAAATCAAAAAGGTCCATTCTTCTACTGGTCGTTGATTGGAACTCCTAAACCCGTGAAAAGCAAAAAGAAAATCAAAACAAAAGTACTCACCACCGTCACTGAAGGCAGAGACCACCATAAGATGACTGAACTGCCAAACAAACAAACAACTCTGCCAGTGAAAAAAAAAAAGCAAAAACTGGAGAACACAATTCAAACCTTATTGTTTATTAGTAATATGTAAAATATTGTAATCATCTTAGACCAGTTTTTATTAATATTTTCATTTAATGTATTTGTTTTTTAGTTTCTTAAACAATTTTTTAAAGTCCAGTTTGTGATTTTACTTTTAAGTATCTATTTGGTAAACTAAAGGAAAGAAACAAATTTAAGATAGCTAATTCTAAATTTTACATTTATTAATTAACAATATATTATCTTTTAAATTTTAAAATATTGATTTTTGCTTGTTAAATTTGTTTATTTAAAGAATTGAATATCTTCAATTTGACAATTAAAATTGTTTTTTTATTTAAGATATTTATCAACCTGTAACTTTGGAAACTGCTGAGATCTTTTGTTCATGTAACTTTTCTATTTGGTTCAGGCACCCCAAATAGCTGTCAAAAATTGTTGTCATGATTGTGAAAGTGATAATTTGGTGAATATAATAACCAATCTTCCTATATATGATAGGAAGTACATTATAAAAATTTAAATAAAATAACAAATTATCTATAATTTATAATGAGGCTTTTTTATTTGATGTACACATTGTTTTTCTTAAAATTATCTATAACTATAAATTATTTATTTGGTATAAAATATTTAACTTTCTTCTAATTACTCCATGTAATTTTTATTTTTTATATCCCTTACATAAAAATCAAATATATATATATATATATATATATGATTTTTTAATTACAATATTTAATAATATTCAAATTATTTTTTTTTTTTTTCAAAAATTGAACACAAGTTTTCCTTATTCAAAATAATATTGTTTAGGTTACTAAAATTCTTGGGAAGATATCACATATTATAGTATTATTATCAATTTGATTTACATTTAAATTTAAATATATTATAATTTAATATATTTATATTTTTAAATAGAATTTTGAAATAAAAAAAATTGAAACTATATACAAATGAAGTAAAAGAAAAAATCATTTGAAATTTTGGTTAGTGAAAAAAAAAAGAACTCAAGCATCACAAAAAAAATGTACAAGATATACTAATACCATAAGTGATGTTTTTATATGAATTCTATCTTTAGTAATAAAACCATTCAACTTTCACTAACTTAATTAATACAATTATCATTTTGAAACTAGTTTTACTTAGATCATTGAGAGGTAAATAAGTATTCAATTTTATTATTATTTCACGAGTGTATTTCCTTAAGTGTGACAAATTCAATATTTTTTATAAACTAGTAGAGCTTATGATTACTATTTAGTCTCTCCACTAAGGAATCTTGTTTTCTTAATATATATATATATATATATATATATATATATATATATATATATATATATATATATATATATATATATATATATATATATATATATATATATATATATATATATATATATTTCTAGCGTATATTTCAAGAGTATGAAATGATAAAACGTATATTTTGAGTTTTTAATTCTCAATTATGTTATTTCCTTCTTTTATAAAATATTGTTTTGATATAATTGTACTATTAAGTTAAAGAAAAGCTCATACAAGTAATTTGAAATAAAGAAAAATACTTTTTGTTTTTTCTCTATGAAGTGTGTATAGAAAGAGAATAAAATATTATAAGAGTTTTGTTTAGAAAGGGCGAAAAAGGTAAAAGGTTAGTTGCACTTTATATTACTTTATATTAGATTAAAATTAGATACAAATTCTTAATTTTAATATTTCAAAAAAATCATTTGAAATATATATAGACGAATAATTTGTCTCACCAATATGTATCACAAAGGTACTATTATATATAAGATAAGAATGTGATTAAACTCAATTTTATTATCTTTATCGATAGTTATTTTTTGTTAGCAAAAAAAATTAATTAACAATATCTCTCATCCTCTTTTCCCAACCCTTCAATTCAATCTTACATTTTTCCAAATATTAATAAAAAAATGTTGAATACATAATCTTTCTCATCCTCATTTCCAATTTTATTGCTCTAACTGTCTTGACTAATAATGTACGGCATTCTTATCAAGAGTCTAAAACATACCAGAATCTACCGCACTTTAGGTGACCTATGTTTACCAATGTCACATGAACCAAATAAAAAATAATTCATGGACGATAATTTATAAACAGAATCTGAAATATGTTGGGGGCAGAATCTAGTACTTTAAGAAATATTTCTTCTAATTGAAAAACTTTAATCAACATCCAGTTGAAATTATATGTTTTGCAAATAACTATGGAAACAGAGTAGAAAAAAAAAAGGGTTTTGTCAATTAAATTTCACATTCTGATTCTTGGTACCTAGAGAAGAAGAATGTATACTTTGCGTTAGATGACTATAATACACAAAAGGAGTGATCTTTCAACTTTCATGTAATAACCAAGAAAGGAAAGCCTTAAAAGGTTCTAGTTTCGTGGCTGTGAAGATTGAATTAGTTGGGCCAACGCAGCAGCATACTGAACAGCAGTATGCTGAGAAGTATAATTGTCAGAAAGTCCATATTCTGCATAATTTGGTTCTGTATGCACGAACTGACCAGCTAATGATTTTTTAGACACTACTTCTTTCCACAAATCAATGAAATCTTCCATAATGTGCTTGGATTTTTCAACTGACGAAATAGGGAGATACTCAATCTGCACAAAATGAACATTGAATATTTATTTAGAAAGAAAGCAGAACTAACTATGCAAGATCTATCAAACCTCCTCTACACAAAAGATAATATATGTTTTCGATATGATCATGAAAGTGTCAAAGAGCAAGTTATTGTAGCCACATGTTTGAATAATGTTAACTTTTGAATTCATATATAATAATTAAATTTTCATTGGGTCTAAGAGCAAGTTAAATTTATTAATAAAGCATTTTCAACTAGAAGGTACAAAATAAAAATAACCACATTACATTGGGAAAGTACTTGGGTCTCTTCTTTATTCATTTACATTTACATTCTGTTAGTTACCAGTTTACTTGTTATTGTATCCATCCTAACAGAGTATCATGCACACCAGACGGGTTCACAGTGTGCACCACCATCATGCACACCACCTCCAAACAAAAAAGTCAAGATCGATCACTCCATTGGAATCCCAGATGTGAATTTCATTCCAATAAGAACGACAATCTTAGAACAAATATGATGAAGATTGTCAACAACACATAATTCTCATGATATATGAGGTGAATGACCAAGTGAATAAACCAACAAAGTCCAAAATTTATTATTCAACTCCTTTGATTTTACATAAAGGAGTATAGATTTCACTCAAAAAAGAAGAGAGGGGACAATTTGTTTGAAATAAGTTATATAATATTTATAAAAATAGATAAAGATTAAATCACTAAACTTATGTTAATCTATCGTTTAAAAAAAATCAAACAAAAGAATATTTATTAGAACTTAAAAATCTATCCTCATTTCCTCCCCTTCCGAGAAAACTAAATTCCCTAATTAGTTTGAATTAATAGAAGAGGGAAGAATAAAGGGAAATGAAATATACAGGTATCATGTTCCATAGTTTGGATTGGTAAAACGTGAATGGAATATAATGAACAGTAATGGAACCTATTCCATTGTTTAGTTTGATTTCCCTCCCAATTTGGGAAGGAATGGAAATTGTTCTACTCACCGTATAATATCAAAACAGACAATGAAAAGGAGGTTTATTTCATTATGATCTACCGTTTTATTCGATCTCATTTGTTTTCATCAATACAATCATAAATTTAGTTACATATATGAGTGCTAAACTATTCATGCAATCAATTCTCAAATCACGCAGGAGAATGTAGTCAGTCTCTTAACAAAGACATAATAAGCTATCTCTAAACTTCGTGCATCCGCAACAGACATCACAGTTCGTGACCAAGATGTGGGACAAGTGACCCCTTCCCCCTCAGTCACATTGCCTCACTCCCTCTCTCATTTTAGTGTATTCCATCAGTATTTTGTAATGCAGAAGTGGACATTTGAGTTAATGTCATGCTAACTTTTATTTATTATGCAACTTTCGCTACTTGCCTGTAAATCTATCCTCAACATGTATATCAAAAGTTTGGTTTTCCTGCATTTTCCAATATCAACTATTGATAACCTTGGTTCAGCATATCATAACGACATCAAGAACATGCAACAAAAGTATATTATCACCACTACAATTTTCAGAGTTAGTCACCTCAATCATAATTCCTCTGAGACTTTCTGCTTGATTGGGAACGACTTTAATCACTCTAATCTGAAAGTCTCCCAATTTATACAGCGCTCCCTGCACGACCAACACATACTAAGAAAGCAAAAACAAAACAACAAAAGTCATGGCACTGACAAAACAAAACAAAACGGACCTCAAAATGGAGGGCCACTTTGGACTTGTAGGACTGGAGTTTCTCCATGATAGTCAAGATAGAATAATCAGCCTCCAGAACAATCTTCTGGCCACGAATGATGAAGTAGTATTTGTTGGGCTGCTCTAGCATCGAAATCCCCAGAAAATCTCTAGGAAAATCAATGGCCGTGGACGGGTCTGCAAAAATCAGAAGGAAAGAAAGGATTTCAGAGAGAAGTAAAACCCCAAAAATGCACGAAAATGAAGTTGGGTCTAATCGAAAGGACTAATCTGTTTAGTAACAATCAAGATTCGAATTGTCATTAAAATACAGATTTAATGTTAATGTTCCACAGTGTCTGGAATAAGATTGTTGTGTCGAAATCAAGAATAAAAACAAAAAAGGGAGGCAGAATGCAGAGAGGTAACCTCGTAAATTAGGTCTGTAGAATGTGAGGGAGGCTTTGCATCTTCCTTCTTTGACGCCGTTAAGGCTTTCAACGCACTGCGAAATTTCATTCAAGATTTGGCTGTTCACCATGGTTCCTTGGCTGGGTTGCCAATGTAAAATACTAAGAAAACAAAACCCATGAATCACTTTTTGCAAAAACAAAAATTAGCAAACAATTATGGGATTTGTTTCACTCGTACCATCTGATAGGCATTCTAGCTTCTCCTTTCAACTCAAAAAGACAAACTTTTCTGTGTTCTTCTGCGGTGTTGTGTTCTGTGATACCCCTCTTCTATCTTCTATCTTCTATCTTCTGCCTTCCAATTTTCCAATCCTTTTAATGTGCTGGGTTCAATATACTTTTTGAGCTGAGAGGAAAATTAGGGTATTTATATTTTATTTTAATAAAGTAAGTTAAAATACGTATTTTAATTTTCCATGACTCGATTCTTTTCATTTTTAAGAAATGTTAAAATATGTGTCACTTTCTGGGTAAACTTTTTTTCTTAATTAACCATTTCAACCTATGGGTTGTATTGATTTCAATGGATTTGTGAATAATGTGATAATTTATTTAAAGGATAAAAGGGCGTGAGAATCTTTTATTTGGATGTTTTCATACTGAAATATTTATGTTTATGGTTTTATACATAGAATTGGTTCCCAAGCTTTGGATGGAGGAGGTTAATCGGTTTTGTTTGACCATGAATATAAATGGAATCGATTTTACGTATAACCCAGAACCAAAGAAATATTTTGAACAAGTGGTAGTGATAAATATTGGTCAATGAAATCCACGAACGCATCCACATTTGCATATTTACAAGAATTTTTCATCATGTGAAGTCAATATGATTAATACAATCAATATATTCTATATACATAGTTATTTATCTTCATTATAAAGAACTCATATATAATAAATAAATAATTATATTATTAAATAATAATAATAATAACAATAATAATAGTATTATTACTAATATTATTGAATAATAATAATAAACATCAATTTTAACTATAAAGAGAAGATAAAAATTTTACATTTTAATCTATTAAAACTTTATTTTTAATCTATCACATCAATTAAATAAATCATAAACTTCACTCTTAAATCTATTCACTTTCACATTTAGATTTCTTAAAAGAAACACAAAAAAATTATTTTAAAATTCATTTAAATTTATTCGTTCACTCTTTTTCAAATTCATATTTACAAGAGAATATACTTTTAGGGTGTGTTCATTTTTGAAAATAGATTTTGAGAAATGAGAAAATGAATTTTATTCGGTTTGATACATAGTAACCTAACTTGTGTTATTTTTGGTAAAGAATACGAATGTGACAGTGAAAGAATTTAAAATTAAAGTTTGTAATTGATTTGACTATTTGATATATTTAAAAAAGTATTTTAGCAGATAAAAAATTAATATTATCAAATTGTCCTTTGTGTTATAATAATATAAATTTGGTTTTCGTTAAACCATCAATCACTAACATATAAATTTCACCCCAACCAATAACTCACATGAAGGAGTCATTACTCTCTCTCACTCAACCTCACCAAAAGAAAAAGATCTAACACCACCATGTACGTGAAGGAAGTAACGGTGATTGAATAGAGATAAATATGTATTTTCATACTTATTTCCCTTGAATTGAAGTGATATTAAAAAATCTTTAAATCCTACTAATTCACAACTTCCATCACTCTTAAATCCCTCAATTAGAACATCCCTCACACTTGTAAATCATTCATCACTTATTATTTATAAAAAAACACACTTGGCAAGTAAACACATTAGTTCACAAGAAGGAACTTTTTTCTGTAAATATGTTAAATAAGTGATTGTATTGTTTTATTATTTATTGATTTTTAAATTACATAAAAGTTACATATTATTTTAATAAAAGAAACATTATTTAGTCATTACATTGAATATAATGGTTTTTTATATACAATTGAGATAAAATAGTTTCATTTTGTTTATTTTAAAGCTTTTGAATTTATTAATTATGTTGATGATAAGGATGCAGTAACTTTCAAAGCGAAAATGTTATTTTGAGGATATATTGAAATCGTTTTGATGAAATTATTTTCATTATATTGGCATAAACTTGTATAGAGAAAAATATTTAATTGTACGAATCAATGGAAATTCTCACAATATGATGCTTCAATATGAGAATCAAAACACACATGTATGAGAAATTCACCATATCATACTTGAAAAGGACATTGGTCATAATTTATTACTATATGAATGTGAACTTTCTAAGAGTGAGATACTATAATACATGTAGAATCTTTGAGTCTAGTAGAAATCTAATTGTGACTTAATTGATCATTTTGTCTTAAATTGACAGTTGTTTGAACTCAAAAATAATGTATGATTGTATTTATGATAGGACTAATTGTTTGAACGCATAGATCCAATATTAATAAGAGAGTTCATATGTATAAATATTTTTCATAATATAAATAAAATCCTTTTATTTTAAGCGCTTATTTTATAATTATGTTTACATAGACAACATATAACTATAACATGATAAATCCTTTTATAATATGATGTTTACATTAGACAACATCATATTTACGTTATTTACTTAAATGACATTACATAAGAGTGGTCTTGTTTGGTCTCATACATTATTTAATGTTTTTCTTCCGTAGCAATCGAGCTTCAATAAAAAGCACAAACACAAAGTTGCTTCATGTTTCGCATTAACAGTAATTATCTTTTTGATACTTCCATCTTATTTGTTTAAGAAATGTCATGTTTTTGTTTCATGATAAAGAAAAAAAAAAAACAAAGAGACAGGTTCTTGAGATTTGGGTGTGCATTAATATGAGGAAGGAAAGAGACAAAGCATTAAATTGTATTATTTGAATAGGATCTGTCTCACCTAAATCCACGACACAGTTGACTGAAAAATAAATAAAGTGAGAGATAAATAATAAAAAAAAAGTGAGTTTGGTTTGGAGAGTGATTGTTTGAATGTCGGGTAGTGACTGAGTGGTAACAGAGAGAGTCAGAAGAGATGGTTTGAATGGAAAGAAAAGGGATAATAAGTGTACCTTTCTTTTCCTCTTCTGTCCCTACTCATTACTACTGCTCAACTCTTTCTCACTTCTCACACCACTCTGCACTCTTCTCAACCCTTCTGCACACTCTCTGTATCACACTATTTACTTCCTCACTTACCCTCTTTTTTTTCACCCCTTTCTCATCAAAGATTCCACCTTTTTATCACACAAATATTATCTCTTTTCTTAAATACTCCTTCATAACTTCCTAAGTAACCATTACAATATTCCTTACATATCACTCAAATGTCACCAAGTTACATTATGTAGCACTGCTGTATCTTTTTCTTTTGTTTTAACCACTCCCATTTAAGTTTATTTTTCAAAATGGTGTTCAAATTTTAAGTTCAAGTTTTTTTTTTTTTTTTTTTTTTTTTTTTATGTTAATTGATGTTGGAGTTTTGTTGATAAAAAACACTCTGATTTTAAAGTCGATTAATTTTAATGTTAGCAAGAAATATATAATTAATGTAATTAATTATTTAAATATTATAGACTTATATTTATATATTAACTTCAAATTAATGTTAATTTAATTATAACTTAAATAATAATGGTTTAAATCGACCATTTGATTTTTTAACTTATTCTTATGAAACTGCAAACAGATATTATAGATATAAATAGAGATAGAGAAATTATTCTTTACTTTTTCTTGGACAAAAGGGAACGGAATCCTTCTCCCATGCACTTTCCATGGCATTATTAAAATAGAAAAAAAAAATGTACTTGTTTTGCCACTGAGAAGGGCGTGAAAAAAAAATGTTATACTTGGATTAATCATGCTTTATTTATATAATCCTAAAATTATGTGCTTAATAATTAATCAGAAGTTGGTTTTGTCTAATCATGCAATAGGAAAGAAAAAAGTGATTTATGGAGTTTGTCTTTTTGGTGAGGCAGGTGAATATTTGTAAAGAGCAGACAGTGTCCAAGCTTCTTCCTTTGACCCTACCCACGTGGAAGGACTTTCTCAGGTATTTAGTAATTTAATAAATAATAAATAAATAAATAATAATAGAACTTGGAAAGTAGAATATTCTCTTCTTTCTCTTTTATTTAGCTGCAAGGTGTACGAGAATTGCAAACTAGAATGATATTTTTATGCAATACACACGTTCCATATTTGAAACTAACATTTGGAGGATGACTATATGTTAAATTTTGGGCTAATTTTTCACCTTTTAATATTATGTTCCATTCATTCTTTAAGTTTTTTTCTTTCTTTTTTTTATGTTGAACAAACTAATTGTGACTGAACAAAATTGAAAGGTTAGTTTAATGTGAAAGATTCCATGGAGTTTAGGAGGTTAACAAGAGAAAGAAGATAAAATAAAATGTAGATTGGTAAGTGTTTATTTATGATTTGGGGTGGTGTAAAAGGTAGATTGTGGGATGACATTCTATATTGAATGCTAATATCATATGTTTCAACTTAATAAAGAAAGTATAAGAAAGAAAAAAGAAGAAGTAGGGACAATTATTTTAAATTATTTGATAAGTTAGAATTGGACTAAAAATGACATCAATGGATTGTTTCTGAAAAGGAGAATGGCTAGACATTGTTATGAAAGATATAAAAAAAGTTTTATTAATGATTTGATTTTTATTTTTGAACTTTTGATTAGTTTTAGTTTTTATACTTTTTTACTTAATTAATTTTTTTAAAATAAAAATAATGTAATCTTTTATCTTTTTAAGACTTAATTTGGTTTTATTTTCTTAATTTGGTGTTAATATTATTTCAAATGAGTTATAAATTAAAATTTGAATTATATTCTATTTTAAAACCCTTTTTATTTAAAATTTTTAGATTTTGATGTCACAGTTGAACATGTTTGTCATACATAAGTTTAGTCTAAATCTAAGACAAAAGAAACTCCTAATTTCTTTTATACATTAGTTATAATCTTTATCAAGATATTAAAAAATTAAAAATAATAAATGTAAAAACTAAACATAAAAAAATTATTACAAAAACTGAACTGATAACATAATTTCTTTAAGAAAGAATAAATAAATAATTAAGTTCAAACCTTGAGTTTATTTATATAACCATTTTCCTCACCAGATCTTTGAACAAAATTTTAAAATTTGTTTATCTTATGTAAAAAATTTAACTCTATCTATTCTTCTTTAAAGTCTAAAGCATTTAAGAATGGACTGATTAAATTAAAGTTTACATGAATGTTATAAATTCTGTAGCTAGTATGGAATATTTAATATACAAATAAACTTAAACAATTAAATAGATTAATAAATACATAAGTTGAAGATATAACACAAAAATTTATTATTTATTTAAGCATTATTTATTAGGAGAGAATTTGACAATGTAGTTTTTTTTTTTTAATGTGACTGTCATCTTGTCTTACTATTTCATTGGGATGTTGTCCACAGAACTTAATCATTGAACCCAGTTCTGCTGCTTAACCACAATCACAAAATCACTTTTGCCAAACTTTTTCATTTTCTTTCTACAAACAAACCTTGTTTCTTAAACACAATACTGGATACTGTCGGTGTTATTTTCTGATTTGAGTTAGAACTTCACTGCAATTATATATATGTAATGAAAGATTTCAACCAACAAGTTTGAATCACTGGGACCATAAAGGACCCAAAACATTGTACTTAGTCAGAGAATGATGAATGAGCAAAAAAAGGAGTTGCTTTGAGTGTTAGTTCAAACCACGATAACAGAAAATGGGGTGGTCAATGAGAGAATGAGAGAGAGAGAGAGAGTAGAAAGAAAGAACACAAGATGGAAAGCAAATAGCACACGAACACATTGGATCCCTTCATGGAAACACATATAAACTTAACAACATTTGAAAAGAGATAGAAAAAGGGGGAGCAATTAAAGAGACCTCACAAATCACAACATAATGTGAACCCCACCATGTAAGTACATTATTGGTCTTTGATTCAAGTACAAGGACTGAAGGACCCCACTATTCAAAGCTTAACTCAACCATCTGCAAACACAAAAAATGCAACTTATAAACAATTCCCAAGCCACTTATGACCCCATCATCAAAAAAAGAAATAAAAAAGCAAAACACGGTTGATACCAGTCATGTTTCATTACCTCGTTGGGTTGTTGAACTGAAAGTTGCAAAATCATGGGAAGAAGTGGGAATGGAAATTGAGAGCTGGGTGGTTGATGATTTGTCATCCAAATCTAGCCATGATCCTCTGCTCTTGGGGGGCCATTCATCGAAGAAGCGATGAACAGTTTTCTGAGGTTCTTCTTTCCCAAGTTTCATGAAAGTTTCACACTTGATACCACTGCCGGTTCCTGATATGTAGCAACCCTGATCTTGCTGGGACTGTTTTGAGTTGTTGCCACTGAGGCTCTGAAGTTGCAAGTAGGAGTACTCGTTGTTGTCGTTGGACAAACCAGAGCAACTCCTCTGTTTTGATGAGGAAGAAGAGCTTATGGTCAATGGTGTGAGTTGCCATGAATCTTCCATTGAGGAAGCAGAGAAGCTTCTCATTGTTCCAGAAGGTTCGGTGAAGAAGGCATGCTCATCCACCTCTTCTTTCAGTCCATACACATACCTGTTCCTTTTCCAATAACAAAAGGAGAATCACTCACATATCACTCGATAATAAGTACTTACATGTTGGTCTAAAAAGATAACAGAATCAAATTTCTTTCCGGATGCTAAAATAAATTCTTTAACGAATATGTTAACTTTAAAATTAGAAAAGTGGCATCATGTTAGTTTAGTCAAAAAAGAAAGAAAGAGGATATATAAAAACTAAAACTTTGAGAATATCTTGAAAAACTTGGAACCAAACATGATAGATGTTTGATTTATTTTCTGCCGCAAGTACTTGTTGAGATGTTATCTAAAGAAGAGTTGTGTTATGTATGTATGTATATATATGTAAGTGTGGAGTAGTACAGCTTTTAGATATCAGAAAAAAGAACCTGCAGTCAGTGTTGTTATTCTGAGAGCAAGAAGCAGTGTCGAGAAACAAGGGGGCACTGTTGTCTTGAAATGACAAAGCAACACCGGAAGAGGGTCTTGAGGGGTGATGATAGAGGAAGGAGTGGGGGGAATGTTGAGGGTGGTGGTGATGGTAAGTGTCATGAGAGAGAGAATGAGTGGTTGGAGAGAGTGCAGGACTGTTTTTGGTGATTGATAAGATTGTGGGGGTTGAGGCATCTGTGATCGTTGTTGCTGTCGTTGGTGATGTTTTCAATACTTCCACAGGCTTTCTTGAACGGTTTTTCCCTCTGTGCATGTGCCTCTCGCAGTACTTTGAATCTGGATAAGCCTCCTTTGAGCACCTCCATTTCTTTCCATCTGTTCTCCTGCATCTACCAGGCTCAGGGTCTATTTTCCTCCCCAATCCCATTGGCAAATAGTTCCACCCAACTGCATGCACACCAAACAAACCAACTCAAAACTATCCATTCAACAGCCTCAAACAAACATCTACAAAAAGAAGCTTTCTAGACATCATAGCTGATGTTGCAAGACATTATAGGTAAATACAATTGCAATTGCATGTCTCGAAAACCTTGATGTTGGCACTAAGATGATTGTTTAAAACCTTAAGTATGCACAATACAATAATGACGATGTAAGTGCCGGAGGGTATAAATAGTTTGGGTATGACAGATTAAAAGTTAAAACTTTGTTAAGAGTATTATGCAGAAAAATAAGATGGACTTACAGTGCTGAGACTGGTGAGGGAGGAGCCTTGAGGAGAGAGGAGAGTCCAAGTGGGTTCTTTTGATGGTGAAGAGAAGGTCAGGGGGGATGGAGATACCTGAAGCCATGTATTTGTAGATGAGGGCTTGGTGTTCAAGCTCTTGCCACTGGGAAGGAGTGAAGGGGAACCTGTTCCTTCCATTCATCATCAAGCAGAGGGAACGGGAAAGAACAGGAAAAATGAAAAGAGTAAAAGGGAATCAAAGAGCACAAAGGCTGATGAGTGATAGTAACAAATGAAACAGAAGCTACTGAGACCTCACAGTGTGTAGTTAAAGAGAGGACAGGTTCAGGTTCAGGGTTCAGGTTGGGGAGAAATGTGAGGAGAGGAGAGGAGAGGAGAGTGTTTATGGGGTTATTGCTTGTTGTTTGTTACATTTGCCCCTTGGTGTAGAGTAGGTATATTTATTTCAGGAACCATTGTGTTACAGTAATAAACTAATGGTTCTGATTACATAGCTGCATGCCACTGCACAAATGCACACACACATCTCTTTCTTTCTCTCTCTCTCAGCTCCTATTATGACTGCACCTCTCTGTTGCTACTGCTTCTGCGACTAAGCTGCCTCTCTGGCAGCCCTTGTCTCTGACATCTTTACGGAAATCCATAAACTAAAGGAGAGAGAAAGAAAAGGTCCTAAAGACAAAAGAGGAAATAGTTATTATTGGTATTATTGTATATGAAACTATTTAAGCGTTGGTGTCTGAAGCCAATGCCTGTCTGAGAAGATTGTACGGTTGGAGCTTTTACTGCTACTAACTCATTTACTTTTTCTGTTCCTTTACCTCAGACTCAGACCCTCCCACTTACAATTTGACCTTTTTCCATTCGAGAAATGTAGAAAATGAAAGATGCACAGAGAAAGCTAGAACCATACTCCTGCAACATTTTTCAATAAAAATAAATAAAAGAAATGTGGATATTGTTTAACTGGGGTTATTTTGTGTTGTCCTTTTGCTAGTTCCGTTGAAACAAGTTGGAGGTTCTGTTAAAGCAAGGGTACTTAGGGAATCCAAGTTCCAAATATTTTATTTGTACTTACAGTGGTTAGTGCTCAGATGCTGTGAACTTTATTCAGTGACTTGGTATTAGAACTTGATCCTCCGTTTACCCTGGAAGTTGAAGATCATTCCCTTAGAAATTTTACACAGAAAACAAAACACCAAACTTTATATGTCCACCCGTACTCAAAACCAAACGGCCTTCACATGCTTAAATATGCGATATGCCAACTTTTTTCTGTTTTATGCAAGACAGAAGAAAATGGCAGAAAGGAGGATCGTTTGAGTTTCATAACAAGTATAAATTAATCAATGGGAGGAAATTGTTGGAAACACGTGCTAACTATCTCTGCCTCATCTAGTCTAAGCTAAGTACCACTGTGCCCTGATGCTCGCTTCTTAAGAATTGCAGAACACTACAATGTGAATGTATATTTCAACCAAAAGCAGGTCAATAGTGTTGTCCTAGCTAGCCAAACACATATGGTCCAGGTCAGAAGTTTTGATGGAGCAAAACCAATTCAACCAAAAAGGGGACACATAACTACGCAAGTAAAACTAGAGACATAGATTGCCATCACTATTTATGTTGTTTGGTTGCATTAAATCCTTTGGAGCTATTCTTGTGTTGTAAGTTTCGCAGTACAATTGCACCATTTTTATCCCCATAGTAAACACACTGTCTCTACCTTTGTACAATATTTCATTTCAACCAACCAAAAGAAAAACAAAATAAAATATCCGCATTCTGTGTGTACTTATGCACTTTTCTCTTTCTCTCTTCTCTCTTAATACTCCATTTTAACCCATCTAACTCTTTTTACCTCACTTTCTTTAGCTACTCAGACTTCCTTCAAATTCTAACAAATTTAAGTACTTTACTGGTTAACTGCCATAAACACACCCTCTCAAATTTATGCTGATATAATAAGAAGCATGGGCTGGAACAAAAGATTACATTGCACATAACAAAATTTTGTATTTTGTGTATACGTTAACACTTGCAAAGTGAAAGCTGCGAGGTCACTGCTAAACCATACATGCCATGTAATTTTTTTGTTTGTTTTTCTGACAGTATTATTTTGTGCCATTAGTGTTGTCAAAAGGGTAGAATATCCTTTGCTAACTCCATGACATGTTAGCAAACAACATTCATTATCCTCACCAACAGTTGAAGAAGCTTTATGAATATTAGCATTTGAAATTGATGATGTCAGCTAGAGGATTCAATCATAACATTTATTAGCAAATATTAATGTAAGTTGCTACCCTTTTGGTTGGAAACAGTTTTGCTTTTGTCAAAATAAACAAGAAAAACAAAGTAAACCCAAACCCCACTTCAACTAACCAACAAATACATGTGTAAATCATTTATCCGAAAAAAATACTAGCCAAATTTATTAGGTTGTTGGATGTTTGACTCCATCTACCAACTCGGCAAATGTCAAGTGAAGTTTTCCATTTTTTGTTGTTTATCTGTGACAGGTGATAGCCAAGTAAATAAGTAATTCAGAAGGAAGAGTGAACTGCTACAAAATCTTACTGTCATATACTGCATTGTACCCTTTAGTTTTCTTCAGACAAAATAACATTATTTTTAACAGAAATATATAGATATATAATGCGTATGAGTGAAACAAAAGGGGAAGCAAGAAATTTGTTGAAATGTTTTATAAATGAGAGAAAGTGGTAGTAACACCTGTAGTAGTGATTACATTATTTGTTGTTTCACTTTATGAAAACAGAGAGAGTGAGTAAGGTGTATAAGCATGGGATGTACTTTTGTTGATATTTTGCAGTGTGGTGGTCATAATCAGTAAGTACAAATGCTTAATCAAGGCTCCACAAAACAACCAAGTTACTTGAAACGGTGACACATTTAAGAAGTAAAAGGTCGGAAGCAGAGACACATCAAATGTTTCCATTAATGTAACAGCGAGAAGGGCAAATCCCGGCATCTTTGCTGTAGCATTCTGGTTTAGAATCAAACACAACTGAACTGCCACATCTTGGACTTGGACCACCCTCTTCAGTCCACACAACCCAAGCTTTCTCAATACTGCTCATGTCCCCACTTCCATTTCCAAATTCAACATCTTTAAATTCTTCACATTATTTTTCAAATTCAACACCTTTAATTTTAATGCACACCTTTTATCTCTTTAAAGTTACTATCATCAACACTGAGGAAACATTCCACAATTTTTTAAATTTATTTCGGTAATGCTCCTAACTAAGTATTCTGGTTTCAAAATTTTGTTCCTATGAAACAATGTACGAAAAGGAACAAGGTTAAAAAATGCTTTTCTTTAACCCACCAACTTTTCAAACTTGTTACCCCTCTTCGATTACCATGTTTGGTTAAAGGCTTCAGTGACAGTTACTTGTTATTAAGCTTTCTTATGTGCCAAAGAAACATTTTATAGAAATATTTTCAGAATTTTACAAGATTTCATTGGAACCAACAAGTTTTGGTAGGGAGAAGATTTGGACGAGGTGATGAAACTTAAAAGAATAGAGAGGAAGAAATTTAGATGTGAAAGTAAATTTATTTGAATTAAGTGAAACAAAAAGTAAAAAGAGGACACAAATAAATAAAAGGTTTATATTGTTTGGAGTTGCTTCAACTAACTTTATTGTTGGAGGAAGGTGGCGTGCTCATTCAAATTGTTTAATTTTTTTTTTCCAGTTACTATTAAAAAAAGAAAAACTGTGCGTACTAGCTATTTATAAATAAAATCATACATTATTTTCTTTCTTGATGGGGGCTTCAGAAGAAGAAGAATTGAAATAAATCATAAAAAGAAAAATCAAAACATGGTGAATAAAGCATATCAAAATGGAAAAAAAAAAATCATAAACATATCAAAACCACGATATCACAACCAAATTAAAAAAAAAAAAGTTACACACAAATAAAAATCTAAATCTAAATAAGAAAAGTAGAAAAAAAAAAATCAATCTGCTAAGATGTGTTTCATTGTCGGAAAAGGTCTTTTCATGATGGTGGTTTGGAGTTGGATTATGAGTAAAATATTGACCTTTTTCACGTCTCTCCCGAGAAAGGAAGAGGAAAAAGAGGGCATATAGGAAAAAAAAGAAGAAAATTTGGTGGATTAAATAGAAGAAAGATAATTTCTTTTCACATTTTCTGATGGACACATTATTTTCTGCATCCTGTGTATTTTTTAGTATGCTATTGATTTGAATAAACTTAAACGTAGGTATTATTATAATTCATTGAAAAATTAATTATCTTTTACGATAAAAAGTTTGAATAATTTTCAATACCCACATTTATTACGTTTCCACCCCTCCTAGTCACTTCACACAGACTTGATAGTATAAAATTTGATGAGATAAAAATGTATCTCTTATAAGATTATCAGTGAGTGTATCAGAAGACATAACACAGTTAATAACTCATTATCCTTCTGACAAATTTTTAGTAACAAACATCCATTGTTTCTCCGAAGAGGACGGCATAAAACTCAAACATTGATGATCTAAACTGAACTCAAGCAAACAGCAAACTAAGAATTGGTTGCAATAGATTAAAATTTAGAGTAATATCAATCATATCTTTTCGTATTGGTGGATGACCAAAAAAGCATTACATCATAGAACTAAATCCCCTATATAACCCTTTTAGGCTTAAATATTACAATCAAATTAATATTTACAAGTACCGCAGACGCATAGAGCCTAAGGAAAGGGAGAAAAATTTAACTCAACTCAACATAAAAAAAATTATACAACACTGAACTTGCGTTCAACCGTGAAACGAAACAATAACATAATATTACCAAAATATTCTGCATGGCAGCAGCTCTATTCCTTTTGTAAGAAAGAGAGAACAAGGTCTGTATGTACAGAAAAAAGTTGTGTATCCACGAAAAGCTGTTTAGCACAAGGCAACAAAGGGGAGAAAATACAAAAAACTAAATTAGTAGTTTGAATATACTATCAAATATAGAAATGTTGATCTACTAAATAACGCAACCATGAGCAAAAAGATTATGTATATGTTCATTTGGCTTTTACAAGAATTGCTTCTCGTTGAGGACATTCACTGGTGTTCTCATTCGTATTTATGGTTGGTTGCATCAAATAACAAAAAAAAATCAGGTTTTGTTATTGCAATAGACTAGCACAAACCAATTCCCTAAGCAAAAACTTAGTGCACTTGAGATTCTAACCAAACGGTCCTTAGATTTCTACTCAAGGTTTTGAAACTAGCTAAAGCAGCATGATTCTGAAGCACTAGAAAAACAAATTATTGAAAAGAAATATCAATCAGCAAGCATAATCAACAGTTGAAAATCTTGTTTGCAATACAACCGGTAGTGTTTGCTAAACTTAAAGCATGAAATTTTTAGAAAAATATCACATAGACAGTGCAATAGTTGTGTTGTGATTCAACAAAATATGGAGGTGAATAATATTTACATAGTGCAAATTTTGGAGTAGCGTTCAACTACAAGAAATTAGAGAGAGAATTTGAAATTGCAAGTCAATTTTGACAATTTGATCGTTTTGAACTTCTACTAGCAAAATTGACTACAATTTGCATACATAGTTAGCATAAGGTATGATTGTAAGCTCACGAAAAATCAAACCTTCATAAAATGCCGATCCCGATAAGGGAAGGAGTCAATGAAACTCTCCTTCAGAAGCAATGATACCTGAAGGTACAAACCATCGTCTCAGATCTTCCTAATATTCACTAAAATATGCTATTTTAAAAGCAAGCGAGTGATTAAATTTTAGTTAAAAATAAATAAACTATATATATTCTTGTTTCGATTACTGTTTTCTATCTACGTATTTTAGTAAACCCAAGCTTATCTAGCAACCTCCAGATAATCTAGGATTTGGATCGTTCATATCACAGAACTTATCAACAACAACAAAGACTATTAGGACCAAATTAAGGTATTTATTGGACACAGTTTCACTAAAAACAGACTATGGTTTATAGATCAAAGGAAGAATTATAAGTAAGAACTAACTTAAAATTACAGTTAAAAATTAACCATTTTATAACAGGGATTAACCACGTAATATATAACTGACCCCCTTTTAAGGCATAAAAGTAAGACCAAGTACAGGTTAGTTCTAAATTAAAATTCTGAACCAAATCCTTATTTTCAGAGAGGTTAGAACAACTAAGATAGATATCAACATGTGTAACTTAATTTGTTGGTGAGACTAAAATACAAACCTTATCGTCATTGGATTGTACATTAGTGATCGTGTGAGAACGGATGTTACAGCAAAGAGAATCCAAGTAAGATCTTAACACTGAAAGGAATCCCTTTGCAGCTTCAATCTGTAGGAAAATTAACACACGAGTACAGATTAAAAAGTCGAGATAATTTGGAGTGACAAGTGGACACAACCGAAAAATTAAAAATATCTATGGATGCATGACTAATGATCAACTGTTAAAAGCCTGGATAAATTGTTTGTTGCAAAATATCAAAGTTGCTTTGACAAAGTACATGTAAGCATGACTAATGTCTGTAATTATTAATAATCTAATCATGACATCAAAGGTGACCAAAAGTGGAGAATCAGAATGACGGAGAGCAATAAAAAGGAAATCAAGAACAGTAATAATGGATAATGGTTATTTCATTAAAATGGGCACACCTGCATTTCCGTGCATTCATATACTGGCCTTCTCCTACCCAAGTAACTTTCTCCAACAAGAGTTGAATGATAAGGACGTAAAGAAGAGACTAGCTCTTTCTGTCTTGGCAATTGTGGTATTGTTGGTGACTTCACCTATTGCAACATAATAGCAGTGTGATAAGAAACCATGTTTGTCTACACTGATGTTATAGGATAACCAGATGGAAAACAAATTATCGTGCTGTAAATGAAAGTAAATGGCTAGTATTCTCATAATCATGGAAATAATAAAAAGAAGCAATTAGAAAAGCTTTTTCTGTGATCTCCAAACCTATGACAAATTCTTGGGAGCTTCGGATGTAAAATCTTCAACATATCTAACACTTCACCTAATCAATCCTAAGCTTTAGCTGCAGCCTCCAGGTTTTTAATGCTTTTTCTCCCATTACATAGTCAGCATGTGAAGTATCGTTTGACGAGATCAAATTTGCAAATTAAATTATGAACTTACTAAAGTTGAATATTGCCTCAACCAAATCTCATCAACCTAAACGCCACACCACTTAGTCTAAGAAAACACAAACTTAACTCCAAAGATATGAACAAGAAACTTGAATAACTAGTCCTTTATGACCAACAACAACAATCTAGCCTTCTTCCAGTAGGTGAGATTGCTTACTGGAACAAACAACATAATGATTTACCATACATCATGTCTATTAGAGATCCTCCATCAATAAGAGAGATATCAAATTATAATATATAAATGAAGAGCAATCTTATACAAGTAAGTTTTATGGAATTGATTAAGTCCCAAACTTACATTTTAAGATAGTATAAGAGTCTATCTTTGCAACTATTATTGGGTCTATCATATTACTTGCTATCAAACTACTATTGAACCACTTTTAAATTATCTAGTCCCACACTCAAGATACCTAGTTTTTAGCAAAAGGAGGTGTGTTTAAGATTTCATACTAGAAATATAATAAAATGATGATATATATAAGTGAGGAAAAGATGATATATGATAAAATGATGTTATAAGTCAATTTTGTGGGTTGAGCTAGGCATAGACCCCCATTCTAAGAATTTTTGTAAGCATCATTGGTTGCTAAATCCTTCTCAATGGTTTTACCTATAGTTTTCTGCCGTCTCCCTTTTGTGTCTAGCAATTAAGCTACCCTCTATTTGAACTACTCTCCTTACTAGAGCTTATACAAATCCCCTCCACACATGCCAAACCACCAAAGTTGAGTTCTTACCCATCTTTTCTACCATAAGTGCTATCCTATCTATTCTCTAATCCATTTGTAAAGAGAGTAAATACAAGGATAATTAAAAGAATATAATGCTCTCTAATTAACAGTTTATTGTTTCCTATTTACATGATTACACAAAATGTCAATTTGCTAGCAGTCATATAAAACTTGTATTTCACAAGAAAACGGACAAAAACATTACAATACAGTGGCACAAAATTAACAATGGATATGCAGGTTAATTTTTTCCTTCATTTCAAGCAATGATTTCACAAATGTAAGAAAAGATGATGCATACTAGTGTTTTATTTCACAAATTGTTAAGATAAAAATGATTTACTTTTACCTGGTTTCTATCAGCATCAACTAGAATAACATTGGTAAACTTTGACTGAACTTCACTAGTCTTGTTCCTGATACCAACCTAGAAATAAAATTTGTTGGCAGTTAGAGACATCACAAATGGCAGTATCAATTAAAAGATTAAAAAAAAAGTTGAATTTGAAACCAAATTTGAAAAACACTCTTGAATGGAAAATCTACGTTTTCTTCCAATGCATGAAAAGTAATACTAAAGTTTGACCAGCTTCAAAGCAATATATCCAACACCAATATCCAATTAATAAATTGACATGTGCAAGGGAGCTTGTTTTTCAAAGAACAAAATTATTCAAAATGCAAAAGCAACCTCATGGCCTTGCTTCAAGAAGATAATATACTTATCAGTTAAAGCCAATAACTAAATACTCACTACATAAGGGACAGGTGCATCTAAAAAGTCAAGCATGTCATTTGGTAAAACCTGAAAGAACATGTTCTCGTCAAATACCGTAAGGTGAAATATAAAGTAATAACTCATTCACTTTAATAGGGAAAAGAGAAAGAAATCAAACTGGCATTAGTAGGCTTTGCCACCGGTAAGGCTGGATTAGGGGAATAACTGATAAAACTGAAGCAGATAGGATTCCCTGATCATGAAAAAAAATCATAAGAATTATAAATCAAGCCAGTAAAACTTTTTCTAATATGCACTAAGAAAGAATATAAATGAGTTTTGCAATTAATTTAACATGTTGTCTCCCTAAAGATTGAGTGCTAAGCAAAGATGTGCATATTAATCAAGAGAAATTGTAGACATGTTTATTTAATTGTTAGAGTGACTAATCAGTAAAAACAAGAGGATAAGAATGCTGTTGCAAGATAATCAAATATATACAAACCTACATTCAAAATAAAATGCAAAATGAGTAACAAGATATGCATAAGAGCTTGCACGCAAAGACAACAATGACAAGAAACCAAAATAAAAATATAATTACTACTGTTCCCAATAGACCAGTGACCCCTGTCAACATGGAAACAATAATGTCACCAAAGGACCACATACATAACCAATAATTCATACCACTTTACAGAAGATGATGGTAGTGATTATAAAAGAATAGGATAGACTAATCCCTGTCATAGGATCAATACAAACTTGATATAAGTACAAGACATACCAAATTAGAACAGACAACAACTATCTGCTTCTCTAGCAGAACTCCTGCAAAGAACGTTAACACCTGCAGAGTGCAGAAGGGACACAAACAATTAAACCAACTCATAATTGTAAAACTCGATAAACAAGCATTATGAAACTATTAGACTTTGAGCTCAACATTACAACTTTTGGAAAGGTATTATTGTGCCTCTAATTTAGCTTATAGTAAAGGTGATCAAGCTACCGATGCATACAATGTTTTAATATTAAATATGGAAGCAACAGTGGCTAACAAAGAAGTAACTCCACAGATAACATGCTAATTTTCAAAGGATTAATGTTTTGAACACAAATAATGGAGGATGATACCATTTAATGTTGAGAAGAGAGAAACTGAGAAGAAATATACTGAATTTTGGATCACGTTACACACGGATATTTTTATTTATAATGAAGATACAATAATAAGGAACAAACTCAATATCTAATAATGGAAAATATTTTGATAAGATATTTCCCTGTCAAATCATATCATATTTCCCTATTTAATGTAATCAAATTGTTTCTCGAACACTCCCTCTCCAAGGAGGAGCATATGTATTATGTGACAATCTTATTACCAATGTCATTAACACAAGATTTCTTGAGAGAATCATGTCAGCCAGTTGGTTGTTGGAATCGATAGGGTAGATAATGACAAATGATATCTTTAACCCTTTCCTCAAGATAAAGCATATATATCATGAGTCAAGCTTGTTAGACATGTTAGAGGGTACGCCAATTGCTATTGAGCAGAAAATGCTTGGAGAATCCAATGGTTGCCAGAAAACAAACACATTGATGGCAGCAGTATTCTTTGAGAAAGCTTGGCAGTTAACAATTCTTACCAGAAAAACATTTGCTGTAAACAGTGTGCACGGGAAAAACATTAGTGGTAAACAGTACTCACCAGAAAACATTATTGGTTGTAAACTGTACTCTATAGAAAAACGTCAACAGTAAACAATACTTGCTGCAAAAACATTGACGATAAGCAATATTCGCTGGAAAAAGTCAGCAGTAAATAGTACTTGTTGGTAAAAGTCAGTGGTAGACTATAACCCTGGCTTTAAAAATAAAAGTTCATAGGAAGGTCGTCCATGATGAAAAATAATGCAGGTGAAGAGTGTATTTGTCATGAACAGTGCCATCAGGAAAAATAACAAAAACTGAAAAAGATACATAGTTTCTAATCCTATGAGTAGTGGGGCCACTGGGAACGCACGGATTTGAGTTTCCTTCTCGTTAGCCTCTAAATACCATGTTGAAAGGATAGTGACAAAGCAAGTGATGGAGGATAGTACCACTATATAGTATCATGTTGAAAAGAGACAAACCGAGAAGGAAAAGAATGAATAATATACTTATTTATGATGAAGAAAAGATACAATAATAAGGAACAAAATCAATATCTAATAATGGGAAATGTTTAGAAAGAATATTTCCATTGTAGAAGTTATACCCAACGTCATAAGTTTAAGACCTGCGTCTTATAAGACCCCTTTATTGAAGTATGTTGATATGAAATAAAATTTAAGATTCTCAGTCTTAAATAAGACCGTGTCATAGGAATAAAATACTATTTTGTTGTCTTGGAAACATTAACAACCAAATAAAACATTAATTAAAGTGTGGATCTTAGGAGACTCTTCCAGCGAAGTAAAAGTGCAAGGAGGTCTTAAAAGTAATGTGGCACAATGAGACCCATAAAAAGTAAACTAAAACCTCATTTAATGACTGTTGCAATGGAGATGACCTAAGATACTTCTCTATCAAATCATATATCAATCTTCCTATTTAATATAATCAAATCATATCTCTAAAAATTAGTTATAAAAGGCATATCCACAAATTCTATAGATGCTGAAATAATGGTAACTTCTCCCACTCAAAACCATAATGGATCTACCTGCATATAAGCTCAAGCTTGAAATGATGCCACCAAATCTATTGCGGAAAAAATTAATAATTCATATACTTGGAAATCAAGCATGATGATACAGACAATATATATGGAAACAAAATAGATTTCAATGTCTTGGAAAAAAACATAAAACATACATTTTCAAGTCTCAATGTACCGCACAAGCAAGCTACAGCCCATACAGATAGTGCATTTGCCTCTTCTACCACAAGAGCAATATGTGCCTGAGATTAACAAGCAACAATGAAGTACATTATAAATGTGACTACGAAACACAATGGAAGCAGACTCTTCCACTAAAAAATTATCATGACAACATACATCAACTAGTTCCAGACCAGTACTGAACGATTTCAAATCAACTGTTGAGCCAGCAAGACGTAATACGGACTCAGCTGATCTCTGATATTCCAAGGGATGCAAGTGCTCCAAAGGATGAAACGTAAGTGATGAGCCCCTGGCAGGGTAACTTAAACGGTAATACTCACTTATAATTTGTAGTGGTCCATGGTTATTTTCCTGGGAAATTGATAAATTACCATCAGCTACAAAATATAACAAAGAATGGTGATTAACAAGGCAAAAACAGATATAGATGCTCATCAAGCTACAAACCTTTGCCCATTCAAGAATATCATTTAAGTCATTCAAATCTTCTTGGCCGGAGAAAGATGCTTCTTCTGTCTCATTATCATCAACATCACTCCTAAAATTTCTGTCTTCACAAGGTGATCCTTGAAAACTGCAAAAAAGGCAGGAATCAAAACATCTGATTAAGATGAATCACCTAGAACAAAGAGAAAATTATTTCATTGACGGAAATTGATCAATATAAGATAACTTTGCACAAAAAATCACAAGAGCAACATATATAAAGCAAATACGTGAATAAGAAAAGAGCACTCCAATCCCTGTGCATGTCTGTCAAGGAGGTACTACAAAGAAACATAAGAAAACTGGGAGGGAGAGGGGCTTTTCACTCCAACAGAAGATAAACTATAATCAAGACATTATATTTCTTAACAAAACTAAGACCCAGTGACATGAACCTGCAGGAAGATTCAGAGCTTTCATACTGGCAATAGCGCAGGAGGGGCAAAATAGCATTAGGTAAATGTTTGTCTTCTGACTGTTTGTTTGTAGCAAAGGCATCTCCATACTGATCACTAGTTTCAGAAATTGTTGGGCCAGAATCTTCTTTAGCTGTTGCACTATCTGTTACATGATCAGCAACCAAAACATCATCATAGTTGATTCTCTCCTTATATTTCTGCAGCTCCCCATCAACCATTAAGTGCTCTGGTTGATCATCATCCACAATGTTTTCAGGTGTAGAATTTCCTGCTCTCAATGGAGAAATTCTTGGATTTTCACCAATTCTATCTTCTATTGGGCCATCACTCACCAAAGCACTCTCTGAGTGACCCTCTGGATTTTCTTCTTTTAAGTTATTACCTTCATCAAATTCTAAATTTAAATCTACAACACTTCTTGTCAACCGCTCTAGTCTTTCTTGTGTGAAGATGCTACAAAGATATTAGCACAATGAAATGAGCAATAATCATACAACCATATTTCTCATCATGTTAGAAAGTAAACAATTTGAAGTATCATGCAGAAGAATACAATGTGTGAGCACATACTATCCATAATTCAATTATTTCAGCCAAATATGGTTAATAAACAGCATGTCAATCACATAAAAAAAGGAAAACATATTTCATTCCAACTTCTAACAATATATAGAACTTAATCTTCCAACCAATGCAGAGAACTGCTTCATTTGAGAACCCCCCCCTACGAAAAAAGTAAAAACTAATCTCAAGCATCTGAAATCTGATGCTAAAGGGAAGGAGCAAGATAAACAACAAATAAAGATCCTCGGTTTAAAAGTTGAGTCCTCATTACACACAACCAGATTTTTGCCACAACAAACTACATCGTAGCTCCTAGGAAGATTGTACTTTCTAATTAAAACCAACCATTACATTTATTTGTTTCACCTAATCTTTGGGTATGAAGAAGCATTTTTTCCATTTTTCTCCAGAAGCAAACCATTTTACGATGTTTATGAGTATGTGTGCACGTGTATTTGTGCATATTCTTCCCTAGGTGGCAAGTCAATATGCTGACAATTTTTAAATATCCAGTTATGAGAGCATAAATTGTCACAGTTATATAATGCATTACTTTAATGTAATGCAAACATTCCTTTTGCAGTATGTTTTTATCTTTCACGTTAATACACTTAGTTGATCACGGTGACAATTCAATTTTCCAAATTATACCATATACAAATATATTAAAGATTAACACTTGACTTTTTTTACAGTTTTGATGCATATAAGGAGTGCAAAAAATCTTACTGTTATACTGACCATCCTTCCAAAATTTAATAAATTAAGAGCATAAAGAAATTGCAAATATTTTCTACATCTAGGTTCCGTCTGCTGACTCTTGATTACAGATACCTACCTATTCAATACACCAAAGTGCAATTCAAAAGCTGGAAGCCTTGAAAGAATGCAGTAACATCTCTGAGTGGTTAGTATATGTCGTCTCAAAGAAGAGGAAGAAGGCTGCTTATCAGAAATCAGAGAAAGCAATCCAGAAGGTTTTTCCACTAGTTCTTCAACTAAGACACAACACCCATAAAGTGTTGAGTTGTCAGCACCCTTCGAAGTTAAAGTAACAAACAAAGAAACAAAGTAACACTGTGAGGTAACTGTTGCAATTTCAACATAAAAAAATAATCAATGCATTGTTTGTTATGGTAGATTTGGAAAGAAAACAAAGCAAGTGATGCACATAAAGTACAGCCTTCCTTAGGAATTATCCTGGATTACTTTCTGGCATGCACTTTGGCATACCTCCCCACACTAGGTCTTAGGCCTCAAATTCTCATCAAGAAAAGGGGCTCTAGCCCAAACACATCAATCATATCCTTTCCTTTCTTTCCAAATCCACTCTGCTAAACATTGCATGCATTGTTGTAAATATTTAGACACATTGGTTCTCATATGAAAGACAACCAACACATAGGTTACACTAGTAGCAAGAAAATTGTATTCTTGCACAAGAGAATCTCAGCTTTTATACCTTGGATGACCTAATGAAAACACAGTTAGCATTGACAAAGGTGAAGCTGTTTTTTGCATCATATAATGAGGTAGACATCATAACCATTACTTTTATGAAGATCAAAGGGATTATGTCCAAAACTACTTCTGAAGTATCCATGTTAAACATGCTCTAGCAATATAATAAAGCAATAAGGAAAGATCCATCCAGAACAAAAAAAAATGAAAATATATGTAGAGAGCACATTCCCTCGATTAGTTTTAGAACATAATTTTAAAAAGTTGAATGCATCAAACATACCATCCCTGGAATACTTTTTCATCAAGAAAAATGGTAAAATCTGTCATAATGTCTAAGAGAAGAATATGTAACAAAATAAGATTGCTTTAGGTACCTGTAACCTGAATACAAATGACAAATCCCTTTGTTTAAGGTGTTCCTGCAATACACAAACAGACCTTAGTTACCAATATTTAACAACTTGCATATTCATTAGCACCCATAGCTGGTCCTGATGGACCCCCAGTTCAGGTGCACCAAATAAATGGAACAGAAATAACAAGAGCAGGACGAGAATTGAGGTGGTAGAGGACTCTGGTTGAGAGGATCCTCCTAATAAAAAGAATGCACAGGTGGCAGATGATTAATGGTGAAGGGAGTGCGGGAAGCAAGCTAAACGGAAGGATACGAGGGATGAAATGGGACAATATAAGGCATCAAATAAGTAGGGAATGTTTGAAGGCTTTTGCCTAAGGGTAGAGTAGCATTCTGGCTTCTCCCCTTATTTCAATTTGTTTCTATTCTATCTGTTATTCATGTTGTTTCTATAGCAGTAATTCTCTTTCAAGTACACATTTCTCTTTAATCTTGGTATAAATAGATGACCTATCCGGTTCTACCATATATACTCATGTGTCAAATAAGGTTGACAACACTTTGGAGTAAAGAAAAATCTGCTTGCCATCTGTTGACATGGAAAGTTACAGGACTGCAGAAGACAGCCTTTACTGAATGAAAGCATAAATTACTGAAAACCCTGAATCTGAAACACATCAGCAAACAAAGGAAATACCAAAAAAAAAAAAAACAGAAAAGGTATATTGGGAAACAATATGACAACTTCATGCAAGCGTGAAACACCTTCAAGAAAGAAACATTATGTAGAACAAATGCCCAATAGTGTCCAAGTTTCCATCACTATATTTATTTACCATATGTATGAAAATTGAAGTTGCATGAACGAGACAACCAGATTTACAAAGATGGGTAAGCCAATTTGTTAAGAAGTGGACTTTAAACCTAACTCAACCTCACAAAACCGGCTTATAAAGTGAGGTTTGCATCCACTTATATATTATAAATTGGCCTTATCTCTAGTCGATGTGGGACTTTCAACACGCCCCGCCGAGGTATAGACATCATCTCAAGCGTGAGACTAGACATTAATGGGTGGTCCAATAACGACCCAATAAAGGGGTAGAACAACGTGCCCAACAAACAACAACTATCACTAGGATAGACTCTGACCTTACTCTGATACCATGTTAAGAAGTGGACTTTAAGTCTAACTCAACCTCACAAAACCAGCTTGTAAGGTGAGGTTTGCACCCACTTATATATTATAAATTGGCCTTATCTCTATCCGACGTGAGACTTTCAACACAATTTGGATGGAACTCAAATTTGTGTACTTGTGAGAGAGTGTGTATCAGTGGGCTAAGCTTGCACAGCATATATTTCCAGAACTGCTTCAGTACTTTCAACTCGTGGCCCTCTTAAGTCTTTACTCTTAAGTTGATTCTAACCCACCAATGTATGTGAGACTTGTTTTCCAACACTCCCCCTAAAAGTAAAATTCACTTGGCCCCATGCTAATTTGTCTTTTTAGCCCTGGCTTTATAACTCAAGCTTGGGCCTCAAAGCGATGAAAGGTCTTGCTCTTATTTATTATCTAAGTTTATGCTATTGTTCCTGAACTTTAGAGACCTCAGTCTATTTTCACTTTTTCCCCTTTTTTTAAGGGGGACATTCTTTTGGTCTGACCCATACTTATTCTGGGACTTCTAATTTTTCTTGGCCAGTCCCTTTGTGTTTAAGGTTTAAATTTTCTCTTGAATATGGGTTTATAACATAATAGAATTTGCACGTAATCCCTTGTCCAAGAGTGAATGAGAATATGTATTAGAGGGTTTAACTATAATGTCCTGTTTTTTTAAAATGCTGACACGTTGGATTCAGTTAATGATTAGCTAATTAGTGAAGAACAGAAGGAAGATAAAATCACATATTAATCGAATATTACATTTCAAAACTAATTTGCATAAATAAACATTGCAAAAAAAAAAAAATACCTGCCCAAAAAGAATTTCATTCAACTCACTCATGGAAGGGGTTCTCTCAACAGCACGGACCTGAAATTACATCTAACAAAAATTAGAACCTGACAAAAAGCTCCACAGACCTTGTTACATATATGAAAATAAATAAATTGAAAGACAGACAAATAGATGCCTGACATTAGACGATTCACGACGCAAAGAATTTAAATACAAGCAATATTGACACCATTGATCACTTCAATTTTTCAGTTGCTATGCTTTATCGATACATTACACAAACCCAAATGATGTTCCCTTACTCACCCTAGCCCCACCCTACCCATTGCCACTTATGCATTATGCTAGATCCCCAAGCAAGTAAAAGATGGAATCTCCAATACTGTTATCACACTACAGTCTTACAGATGGGACCAGTGCCAATGAAGCTACAACAAGCTCACTGACGTATCTCTTTTGTTTTCTCGATTCCAGGGGAAATATTTCAATTCTTCAGGTTATTTCTGTTTTCATCTACATATAGCTTTTCTAATTAATAACAAAGATAACATGTTGATATAGAAAATGAAGGCAGAACAGATTGAAGTTCATCAAATATAGACCTACCTCTAAGCCTCCCGGGAAGCAGAAAGAAAGAAGATCTTTGCATTTAAGAGGCAGTGGTTTTTCTGGAGGGTAAACAAATAAGACCTGAAAAAATTGAATAATGTTCCTGATTTGAAAACAAAACAAATACTACAGACAGTAAAGAATGAATTTCTAGTAGTCACTGTAGTAAAACTTAAATGGTAATGCATCAGTATCTACTGATCACAACCTGAGGTTCAATATTGGGTTCTACACAAGATTGACTCTGATAACCAAGAGCACTTCTTAATTTAGCAGAGCCTTCAAACTTCCTTTCAAGATATTGCCTTTGCAGTGCCTGAACATCACAATTAGGATGAAGTCCGACAATCACCATGCTCTCAAATAATCGTGAGGGCTCCTTCCAAGTCTTATGGTCCTGTGAACTCAGATAAGATGGAGTGTATAAGAACAATCAAGGGACAATATAGTTCTTTTAAGAAGAAAACGTGTAGATCCTAAAGGCTGACAATGGCATGCAGAGTGAGGTGCTGAAAGTTCAAATGAGCGATGGATGCAAAGACTGAACTTCCAATGAAAAAGAGCATTCTATACCAAGTGTTTCATGATGATACAACAAGAAGCAACTTTCTTCGTAGTTCATACACGGAGGATTGAAGGAACACATAAATATGGTACATCGAAGTCAAACATGTACATTACCATATACTGCAACTGAAAGTTTGCAGCCCACTGACGCTTCAGACTAGTCAGGATTTCAGGATTGTAATTTGTGTTTTCAACATCAGGAGTGTGTGAAAAGCCTTTTAACATTCGAGCAACTTGATACTGAAGCCTTTGAAGTTGACTACCACTATTATCATCTTTTGATGACATTGGAGAGTTAACAGCAGCAGCAACAGCTCTAGCTACATCCTCTTTTGTCTGCGTAAAAAATGAAGCACCCCAACTAGGACTAGCTGACCCTTCTTCCTTGGACATTCCAGTCATCTCTGCCTTCATGAACATGACACAAATAAACAAGAATTTCATGCAAGCAACACGAAGTCTAATAAAGTACCTTTCAAAGCTAGACCTACATTAAATCTAAATGCATTCTGAATGATGAAAATAGTGGAGCAAGATTACCGCTAAAAACAATTATAATAATCAAAGCACCAAAAGCTGAAACTCTTGAGCACCGCCTGTCATGTACTAACTCACAAGACATCAGGTGGTAAAAGTAACACTTCAATGTTACTTGCTATTCATTCCAACTGCTACTCTTGTTGGATTTGCTATTCGTATCAACTGCTACTCTTGTTGGATCAACCGATGAAGACTTCGCCGCTAGGTGTCATAGGTTGGGACGTTAAGTCAATCCAATACTAATGGGGGTGACACTCACCAAATAAAGCCAACAACTCTTAAAAAGCTAACTTAACTGATTAAAAAGTGATGTTAGCAACCTATTTAATTGCTAGTAATTATACCAACTGACCATACGAGACCAAACCAAGAAACAAAGAAGCCTATACCGGGTCCACACAAATCGTGTCAAGTCCCATTTTTCCCATGTCTCTCATACAAACGCAAGCTTCCGCAGAACAAAGAAGCCCAAGGAAGATCAACACATACTAACACTAGCCAATAACCCACTCAATTACCCATAGCTCTCTATTTCAATTTTCATGTTTTGTTCAGCCTATTACACTAACCGAGAAACAAAATAATTAGAGAGAAATCAGGACTCCCCAATTGAACAAAACACAGCCAAAAAGAAAACAGAAAAAAAAAAAAACACCCAATCTAATAAAAGCTCACCGTACAACTCAGTAACAATATCCCAACCACAAAAACAGAAGAAAGCAGAAAAAAAAAAGCATGAAGAAATAAAATTGGCAAAGAAGAGAATGAAAATTGACCTCGAAATAGCAGAGGAAAAGAGGAAGGTGAAACGTAGAGAAGTGGGGCGGCCGTTATCGAAGGTAATAAATTGATGAGGTAGTGATGGGTTGCAGGAAGAAAAGTATATATTTTTATAAATTTATATGGGATTTGGAGGTGATGGGTGGAACATAGTGAAGAAGAAAAAGGGAATAAATAAAAAGGGGGAAATTGAGAAATGATAAAAGGGTGGAACGAAGGGACAGACAAGTTGTGAAAGTGATGGCAGAGAGGAAGAAGAGAATAGGAGAAGGTCAGTTTCTTATTTTGCACGCCTCCGTTTGGTATTAGCAATCAGCAATAGCCGCTGCTTCTCCTTCAGCTTCTGCAGTTGCTTCTTCTTCTTCTTCTTGTGTTACTGCCACCCTTGACTCTGCAACACTAGCATCCAAGATTCTCTTTGGTTGGTAACAACCCAATCCAATCAATGCATCTGCTTCTCTTTCCTTCCCTTTTTCTAAACAAATATCATAACTGTTAGATTTTTATTTATACTTATTAATTACTTTTACTTCTTTACTCATAAATAACATTCTATCTTCCAACAACTTTTGATGATGTTTTGTAGGAAAATCTACCTGAAAGATAAAAAAAGAAAACAATGAAAAAAACACTAGGTATTGTTATCCTAAGAAATTAATTTCTTTTTACCACAAATAATCAATGTATTCGTTGCATGTTAAAGTTGTGACAATTTAACAATTCAAATAATTAAAATTTCGGTTTAATATAAAGTAAAAATTTGTTTCTAAAGTTTAATAACAAATTTATCGTTAAAAATATAATTTAATGTTAGATTGATCTTTGAAGTTACATATTATTTTTATAAAAATATACTGTAAAACATTATTACACTGAGCCAAATTTTTTTTATTTTTCATATATCATTGTTATTGTTTACATTTTCGTAGACGGCATATCCTTTTTATTTGAACACGCATAAAATTTGTTTTTTTTTATGACGTTTTTATACATTTCTAATTATTTTTAATAAAACAAATTTATAGGTTGTGGTGTTCTAAAGATTATAGTAACCAAGCACCGAAACACTTCTTGCTTTAAGGAAAATAAATTGTTGTCTCAAGCAAAATTGTGTTCCTATGTAGTCTTTACATTAATATGATATACAAAACTTAAATATTGGTATTATTGGCTTTCTTTTAGTCAAAATCAAATCTAATAAAATTTAATACCTATGAAAACAAGTATACATACACATCAAAAGAAGTTTCAGAATCATTCTTAAATATGGTTTAAAATATAATTACTTAAAACGTCTCGCATTACTCTAAAAACGTTATAAGTGAATTAAAAATTTAGACAACTTACCATAAATTTTAAACATTTTAGAAAAAGTATTTATTTGATCTTCTAAAGTTACAAAGTAGAGAGAGTAACAGTTCCAAAATAGATAACAATGATGTTAGGAGTCATTGTAAAAGTAAAAAGTATATCTCAATTGTTTCCGTTGAAATGAACTAAAGTATAACGTTCTCATTGCTTACAAATATATTAAAAAATAATTATTTAAATATAAAAAACATTTAGGTTTCATTAATTGGTATTCTAAAAATACATAGTTAGCATTTACTTATAATGTATTAACCTGGCAGTTAGCCAGATTGTATTGTTGATACATTTAATTAATGCCATTAATACCATTAGGCCATATTATAAGTTTAGTTTGATTTTAAGGGGAAAAATCAAAACTTTGAAAATGGTAAATATAAACACTTTTTCAACTGAAGCAATATTTCCATATAAAAAGTGCTACGGAGAAATTACGCAATTGCATCTTGACCAGAATTTCATGTGAGAAAAAGTGGACCCAATAAGGTGTAATCTTTTAAGATTAAAAAAATATTATATATCTTCCCAACCACTTACTCTGTAGCTTCTGAAAATATTCAGTTTCTAAAAAGAAGTTTTTTTTTTTTCTATAAAATCTCTATTATTATAAAATCCCTTATAGAAAAATATGCAAAAAGAAGCTTGAATTGAAGAATATGATGATTGCAACCACGAGAAAAAGGGACGACGCCGTTTGTGCAAATGCACGAAAGTAGGGAAGGTGGAGGAATATGATAATGGTGTTTCCTTTGAATTGAAAAGATTTGTATTAATTTAATCATAATTCTTAAACCTAGAAAACCCTAAAAAGAAAAGAGGGAAAATAAAAGTAGTTGCAGTTCAGTGGTTAACGTTAGTGAATGCGAAGACTTTGGTTGTTCTTCCCAACCAGACAATGTTGTTGTCAAGAGTGACCATATAAATGTTTGATTTTCTTTCTCATTAGATGTTTCTGAAATTCATTATGAAAAATTAAGAAGGAGGAAAATTATAGTTGTTGTAATGTAATCTTAATGGGTGAAAAGCAAAGTCCAATTTAGTTAGGATTAGTGAATAAAAAAGATGAATGAGTTGAACATGATGAAAGTGACCAAACTATGTTGGACTTTTGTTTGCAGTGGTGATGTTGATGGTGGGCCCCATGGGGATTACCTTCTTCCATGGATGATGGCAAACATAATTGCATCATCTGACAAACAAATGTGAGGAAAACCCTCTTTTTCCTTTGTACTTCTACTCTGTCTTCTGAAACCTCTTTATGTGTTTGGTTGAAATAAAAGAAAATAAAATGGGAAAGAGTTTTATACAATGTGGTCGAAGAAGACAGAGTAAAGGTTAGAGGTGAAAGGAATCTTCTTTATT
Organism: Vigna mungo; assembly: GCA_036885675.1. Taxonomy (NCBI): domain Eukaryota; kingdom Viridiplantae; phylum Streptophyta; class Magnoliopsida; order Fabales; family Fabaceae; genus Vigna; species Vigna mungo. The sequence goes on from CP144696.1 coordinate 14,089,414, forward strand.
CTAAAATGTAAATAAATAAATAAATACTTTGATAGTTAATAATCTAAAACATATTCATTATTTATTATTATATAAAAATTATTAAAAAAATAAAAATCATAATAAACTATAAAATGTGGAAAATTTCTACCAAATTCTCGTGGTAAAAAACAAAATTAATATGCGTCTACCAAAAAACTACGCAATTATAAATCTAGAAAGTTGAAATTTCTGAATTTATTATAAAATATATATAAAGTTTACTGAGAGGTAAAGGGAAAAAAAGTCAAAATTTTGTTTTATCATCTTTCATTTTTAAAGTAGTAGGGTAATAGATTGAATTTATTAAAACATGTTAGTTTTGAGAATAAGCGTATCTTAAAAAAAAAGCTTAAGATTTAATTAATAATTTTGTTTTTATATTTATATTTTTAGTTTATATATGCTTTTTATATTATTGATTTTATTTTTTAAATAGAGTAAATATGATTTTTCCTAATTACATATCATAATTTATGTTACATGTTTTATTTTTGAAATTTCTTTATGATTCATTTTTTAATTATTTCTGTTTATTTTTATCTTCTTCTTTTTCACCACTTTTTATTGTCTATTTATCTTTTCTTTCTTCTTTATCATCCATCTTTCAACAGTTTTTTTTCTTTTTTTTTTCTTCATCATAATTTTTTTTAACTTTTTTTTTTGTATTCACTTTTAAAGATAAATTTGAAAATAAAAGATTTGTGATTTGTTTTAAGAGATTTTGAAGAAAATTTGAAGATAAAATTTATGTTATTTATTTTAAAAAAATTTGAAGTAAGAGTATAATTTTTTTCAATGACATATTGGATGACAACCTTGATAGGTGAGAACATGTGTAATGTCCTAAAATTTAAACTAATGGGTACATTTACCTCTTAAAATTTAAACTAATAAGTTTATTTTTAATCTTATCAAAGTTTTTTTTACAAAGTTTAAAATCTATGCACAAATTCAAACCTCTTCAATATTAATATAAATATTTATAATAGATACAAGTAAAATGAAATATTTGTCTTCTCTTAAATCTTTTCTTCTTAGTGTTTATTATGTACATAATACAAACATTGCATGTAGAAACCACATGTACTGAGTATTGGGCGGTCTTGGGCCGACAGGTACTAATAATTACTGAGACTGGAATGACCGAACGGCATGATCGAAAAGGTGATGAGGTAAGTTGATTTTAATAGGAATCTAACAGTTATCAGCTTTGATTAAAAAGCTATTGGGTTTGATTAGAGAATCATCAATTTCAGGCTCAGAACTAACACTATATATAGAGGTCAACACTAAGAGGTAGGTGAATTCAATTGATTGCGCATTTAATGCTATAACTGAGTAATCGAACGGACTTGACCATAACTTGAGCGTCGGAGTATCTGTGGCAAGTACCCGACCGACTGTCACTTGGAGGATTGGACACAGAACGGACTAGGAGGAGGTTTAAGGAGGAGATCAGATGACTGAACGTCTAGAAGGATTCAGAAGAAAGTATGTAGGTCAATAGGACCAGACCCTACTACCGAAACACCACATAAACAAAAATCAATGATAAGTTATTGACAATAAACTATAATACACACATCTCATTAACTTAATTTAAACAACTTGTATTATATCAAAACAATATGAAAAAAAGATCTAAATAGATTTATTGATTTCACCTTATAATATTTTTATAAAAGTTAAAATAAATCTTCTCAGATAAATAAACTATACAATAAATTTGATTCACATAATTATTCAAAATAAAAACGAATTTAACACGTTTATAAAAATTATGACCCAATTGAGACGGTTCAAAACTTGAGAACTAAACTGAGATTTTTACACAAATACGAGGACCAATAGAAGTATTAAGCCATATATATATATATATATAATAAACTTAGGTGATCATGCATTTAAGAGAGAAAAAAAACTTTTTATACTAAAAAAAAGGAGTTCTACAAATATATTTCATCATGATTTAACTTTCACATCGTTTTCATTTATTTCATTTTATTTTTCACGTTTCAGGGGTACGCTTTTCTTTCATTATGTTGAAATATAGATTGAATAATGTAAATAGGAGGTACGCATACTTCTACCGTATGAGAAGTGTAATATTGGAAAAGCACTGTGCTACTTGCAGATGCATATGATCATAACAATCATCTTTACATTTTTATTATTTTCACACAAAAATTATGTTTAATTAAAGATTAATGACATGCATGTAGCAAAGGTTAAGACGAGAAGATGTTATTTTAACCAGATGAAAAGTGAAAATTAATAAAATAATTAAACTAAGTCGCAAATGACCCGTCCGTACAGATATTCCAAAGATTAGTCATATATTTATATTATTTATGGTTTTCTAAATATATTTTAAAAAAGGGAAAGTGACTTTTTCTTAAATGAAAACAAATTCACATTTTTATTAGTAAAATGACTACCACACTTCTAAAAACTTGTACAGTCATCCTTAATTATCAATATAATTAAATAAAAATTCAATTAAAATACGAACAAATAATATGTAACGCCTGTACTCCGTGCATAGAAATTTAAATCCATTAACTGTCGAATGTTTACATATAAATTAAAGTAAAATTACTCAATAAAATACTAAACAACAGGTGTATTTGTATTTATCATTGTTCATCACTTGTATTTTTACTGAAATGTATGTTAATGTAACAAGTACAAAAAATGATATACAAATGTTGATATTTGAGTGAATTATAATATATAATATAATCATAATCATCGTATGAGCAAAGTATACTTATATTAACCATCAATGAATACATAATTATAATATAACTTTGAGACATCTTTTGGAATATTTATATTAAGTATAATTTACTAAAAATCATTTAATCCACCATAAGAATTTTAAGTTTATAAATTTCACTTTCACATATTAGTATGCTAAATTTATTACATAAAATTGTACATCAGTGTCATGTTTGGATGATGGAAGAAACTTTTCTTAAATAATATGTTATCCCAAACCATTTAAATCAATATATCATACACAGATTCAAGCATAATTAATATACTCATGCATGACACATCATAGTCATATATTATAATCATACAAACCAAACCAATTAGGTTACTTTATATAATAAATATACCGAGTGACTTTGATGTGTCATAAAATTTACAGAAAAAGTTTAAATTAGAACTTTTCCTAATTAGGTTAATCTCTACGTGAAACAAAAACTAATAATTTTTCATAATTTACCTAAAATTTGTTTTATTTCCGAACAATTCAAAATGTGCACACTAACAAGTATAAATTATATTGAACAACTTATATAAAAACACAATACAAGTTACATATAATAACCAATTTATCAATTTGAACTTTTCAAACCTACTTTTAAAAATGCAAAATTAAATCTCAAAATTACTCAAACATGCAAATCACTTAACCATTCTACCAAAATTCCAAACTCATTTCATATATGTTTCAAAATTTAAAAAGTATATACATCGCATTTCAAATTTATTTTCACTATTCAATATTATATTAACAAATTAATCTATTATTTTTATGTTCAAATCTAAACGTTCATTTACATTTAACAACGATTTTATAACCATAATAAATCACTATTTCAAAATTAACCTACCATAACTCATGTTTAGTGAAATATACTTGATGTCCAAACAAAAGATTAAAGTGAGAAAACACTCTTCAAACTTTAAAATAATAGATTCATGGGTTCTCAACCTGTTGTATTTTCTTATTTTTATTATCAAATCAAAACAACCAAAATTCTGCTAGAAAGAAAAATTGGAAGCTAGTTGAGATAATAAAAATTCTCAATTAACCAAAACAAGTTTAAATTGATTATAAATAGAATCATAATATAGAAAATAAAAAGATTATAAAGTCAAAGTAAACTTGTTCTAAATTGATATTCAATCAAATAAATGCACTTTCAATGATCATGGTATCGATCATCACAAATTATGGAGTTTTTCAAAAGCTATATAAGAAGATATGTAGCTGGTTAATGATATACAAATTATTGATAGTGGTTCATAGTTAAACTAACAAAATAATCACAGTTCATCATTGATAATGTATTATTCACTTCTATAATTTTTGTTCATTGTAAATTATAATAACTATTTTGAACAAAAGTAATTTTGAGAGGTATTATTTAATGTAAGAGTTTTTATAGAAAAAAAAACTAATGACATTTTTTAGGAATAATATTATATCTCTCTTAATCCATCATTTCATGTTATTTCTAAATTAAATTTAAACATTTTTAAAATGATATAAAAATTATACTTTTGTATCAGGATACAATTTATTTATAATAAAATTAACATATAAATTTTACGTTGAAGTTATTTGCGTTAATTTTAGAAAACAAGTATTTATAGAAGTCGAAGTCATTACAAGAAAAAGTTAGAATGGAAGAGTGGAAATGAAAATTGTATATAATTAATAAAATGTAATGAATTAAACAATTACAAGAAAAAAATAATAATAATTAAGTACATTTTGGACTATTTGGGTTCACGGGTTGTTGGAGCCCAAACTAATAGCTGAAGGCCCACACAGTAAACTAATTTCAATATACGGGCTTCTTTCTGCACTCCCAAAATTGATGAAGGTAAAACAAAAATTATTGTCTCTCCTTATTTCAACATCCACCCCTCTTATTTTCACTCTAACGCCCTACTCACCTAACACTTTCACCCTCTCCCCACACTTATTGCAACCCACAATTCCTCTTTCTTCATTCCTTCCACCACTTTCAATCTCCTTCTTCCCTTTCTTGCATCTCCTTCTCCATTCACCTTTTTCTTCATCTTTGCACCACACAACTCCATTCCTTCCTCTTAACTAAGATGATTTTTTTTATTGGTTATCTGGAGATGATCACAAAGAAAGGTGACAAATTAGTGGGTGAAGATTCTTTAAGTTATTTTAGATAAATTATCCATTTATGAAATTCAATTAGTTTAGTTTAATAAGTAAATCAAATTTGAGAATTCGCTGAAGAATGAGATGTGTGAGAAAATGAATCAGATTTCAAAATTTAGTGAAGAAAATATACAATATTTTAAAATTCCGTTAAGAAAATATACAAGATTTGGATATCTAGTCGAAAAAGTATAATAGATTTTGAAATCACGGGGAAACGTAAAAGATTTTTAATGTTATGCATAGAATTTGAGGGAGGTTATGCACAAATTTTCGAAATCTTTTTTTTTTTAATTTTAGTTATTTGGCATGTTCTGGTTTTTTAATTTTATTTATTTGGTGTAATATAGTTTTTTAAGTTTAGTTTTTTTTTTGTCACAAAAATAGCAAGAATATAGGATTACATACTAGACTGGAAACTCTACACAACATGAAGTTAGAAGAAAATTCATAACATTGCTCGTAAAAGAAGTTGTCAAGGTGAAGATGAAGAAGCTACACCATTCTCTCTTCGTGATGTTGATCAACAACACGAGAATGTTCTTAAGAGTAAGATGAAATAAATGAATATCTTATAGATTCACATGACATTACTTTACTGACCAACTATGTATCATTTATATTGGAAGAAATGCCAAGTTAGTAAAGTAGACGAGTACTTTTTTTTTATCTTCTAACAATTAATAATATGTTTAAATTTTATATATAATTGTTTTGTGTAGTACTCAATAAAGATAGAAATCTCCATGAAAAAAATGCTTTATTTTTTAATTTATTTTATATATTTATTAGAGTATAATATAATAAAAGTAAATTGATTTGATTCATTCTTTCATATCCTTATTTTATTAATTTATAGAATTAAAGTCTTCACATACTTTATCAAACATATATAAAAATATTAATTAAAAATTAAAATCTCAACTTAAATAACTTGACAAACAAATAAATTAAAAAAATACAGAATTGGAAAATTCTATTGCAAAACAAACCATGGTATTTTTTAAGGATCATCGTTTTTTCAAGAAATTTAAGTTGCTCAAATTAGTATACTCAAATATTTTTATAATTTATTAAAAGTAGAAGGCTATCTTTATTTATGATTGTTCTCAAAGTTTGAATTTATGCCTTAAAGACAAAAGACTGCGTGTTGGAAAAAGACATTTAATAATAATAAGAATTATATTTTAAGGTTTTTAATTTTCCTTTTTGTATGTGATTGAGCATTCTTGTTTAATTTGTGTGAGAAAATTTTATTCCCCTCTTGTTGCTCTATTATTGAACTCTCTTATTTGGGTCTATTATTTTTTCTAACCTCACTTAAAATGTTTTCCATTATAGAATAAATATCTTTTAAATATCATAAAAATATGATCATATTCAAAGTTTAACAAAAATTACATGAATAAACAGCACACTCTTAATGAATTGATGGAAAATACTATAAAAGAAACCATAAATTATGTCAAGCTCACCTCAACTTTTACACTCGTTTATCTCATATATATATATATATAGTTTGCTTCGTGTAATTGTATGAGTAAACACGCGAATTTCTATCCATTTTTTTTAATGTTTTTATTATTAATTCTTCAATCAATATATCATAACTATAATAAAATAATGTTATGGATAAGGAAAAAATATTTTAGATTACTGTTTCACAACTTTTATAAAGACAAGATGTTTTTAATATAAATTAATTTTAAAAAAATAGCATGAAATGATAACAAAAAAAATTATAATTTCAAAATATCATTATTCATATTTACCATAAGCCTAAAGTTGGGACCAGGAAGACCTAATAAGAGTAAAGTGAGCAATAAATAGTGAGTGAAAGTGTTGGACAGAAGAAAGTGAGGCACTAATCTTCAAAAAGTTTTGTCCAGTGGAGAAACCATACCCACAACCACGCCAACATCATTTTCATCATCATTCTCAAACTCAACTCAACCCACTCACTCCATCACCGTCCAAAACTCGACCCTAAAATATTATCTTAAATCAACGTCGCTAATAATCAATCAGAGATCAGGCACGTGCAAAACTCACCGCAGACAGTATTAATCACGTGCAACACTCAGACCAATTGAGCTTGAAAAAGCAGAAGCATATGACACAGTCGATCCTTCAATAATTGAAGTTCTCTTATATTCTATCAAAGTCAAGTGAAGCAAGATCATCGCCACTGCTTCCAACTATGGCGGAAAATTCCACCCTCTTTTCTCCTTACAACATGGGCAAATTCAACCTCTCTCACAGGTTGCTCACACAATCTTTTCATCACTTAGTTTTTTGTTAAATCTGTTATTTTTTCACCAACTAAAGATCGGGGGATCTGATAATCTGAGTTGGATTTTGCGCAGGGTAGTATTGGCTCCCATGACCAGATGCAGAGCGTTGAATGGGATTCCAAACGCAGCACTTGCTGAGTATTACGCTCAAAGATCAACACCAGGTGGATTTCTCATCAGCGAAGGCACCTTGATATCCCCCACTGCTCCTGGGTACTTCCACTATTCTCTTCCGATTCCTATTCTTTCGTTTCTCTTCGTCTTATTCATAATATATATTCTTCCTTATTCATTGTTGGCGGAGATATATTTTTTTCCATTCAATTTTAATTAGTTTTTTTTACATAATTTTTTTGACAATAAATTAGTCTATAATTTCTATTATAATATTAAATAATATATAACTCATTTTAACTTATATGTCGAAAATAACATATTATTGATTATAAGACTATTTAACTCCTCTTATTGATAAAAACATGTATTCCTTGTTTGAATGCAAAACTTTTTGGTTTTGTAATAATTTTTGTTACCGACCCTCAATAATTGAACTGTCAAAACAAGGAGTCACAGGGTGGTGCTGCTTGTGATTGGTTATCAGAAGACTCGTTTGGATAATGGGGGTTGTTTTTAATCTTCAATTTCTAAGATTTTTTGTGTGTTATATAAAAAATAAATAAATTTATAAACATTTTTACTTGGCATTTTTTTTATAACTCAGAAAAAATATTGAGAATATTAAATTAGATATTCATCGTTATTCAATAAAAAAATTGTCAATCAAACTGTACCAAAAAAGAGAGAGGAGAAATTTGTGCTTCTATATCTGTGTAATTGATTTTCTTTTCTTTTTTTGTTTTGAACTCGTGATCAGTGAATAGTAGTAATAAGTAAGTGGTGGTGTTGATGCAGATTTCCCCATGTGCCTGGGATATATTCAGATGAACAAGTGGAGGCATGGAGAGATGTAGTGGATGCTGTGCATGACAAAGGCAGCATTATCTTCTGTCAACTTTGGCATGTTGGCCGTGCGTCTCATCCAGGTAAAGTGCTCCTCATTCTCATCCACCAATTTAATTAGTGCTCATTTTGGATCCTAATTCTTCAGAGACATCGTTTGGCCTTTAAAATATTCTGATATACAATAATTTGTATTGCATAGATCCTAGACTCAAATTTTATGGTCACTACTACTTATCTAAAGACAAAACTTAAGCGAGATTTTTAGAAATTTTTGGTGTGAACTGTGATTAGAGTTTTAGAGTTTTGCTTGGATCATTTGAGTTAATTTTAATGTAATGCATATAATTTTGTTCTTTACTTAACTAACTCCATGCATGACAAATAGTTAATATTTTCAGATTTTGACTCAACTGATTCAACCGAAGTGATGGAACGTGTTAAGTTTACTCTTCAGTTATCTGTTTGTTGAGTTGGTCACTCATTTCGTGTCTGTGAAACAGTGTATCAGCCTGGTGGGGTTCCACCCATTTCGTCCACCTCCAAGCCCCTATCAGCGAGGTGGAGGATTCTCCTTCCCGATGGGTCCTATGGTGTTTACCCAGAGCCTCGTGCACTTAATACTTCTGAGGTACCTGAAATTGTGCAGCATTATCGCCAAGCAGCAATTAATGCAATTCGAGCAGGTTGGTTTCTTAAAATCAGCAACAACAAATGGTTTTTGATACTAAATGTAGTCGTCTCAATTAAGATATTACAGTATGTTAATGTATGTGTTTAAGTGAAGTGTCTCTGTAGTATTTAGCTGTCATTAATGATGACATTGTGTACATGTATACACACCATCTGTTTCCCTTATCTGATCTATTTTTCTTGTAACTTTGAAGAAAATAAAAAGAGATAAAGGTGGTGATGATATGCTGCATTTGAATTCTATTTTCAATAATACATTTCAATTCCTAGTGAATGAAAAGTAAAATTGACTCTAATGGGTTAAAGTTAGCCTGTGGATGCGTCTCAGTGTTATGTTATAGGTAGAAAATGTTACACACTGTTTTAATGAGCTTAGCAATAAGGAGAAATAACTGTACCATACTTCAAAACCTACAAGATTACAGATTTCTACGCTTGAAAACTGAGGTGTTGATTAGTTTTTGTGATACTTCTTAGAGGGGTTTGGCCCTTGTAAAAAGTTGTGTGGAAGATGTGAAATAATTGCCTACTATTTCTAGTAAGATAATGTTTTCTTTAAATTTCTACGGCAGTTTCAATGCAGCTGGATGGGGATTAATTACTCTTGATATGTTGCTGTGAATTCTTTACATTTCTAGTTCGTGCATGTGGGTTTTTTTATACAGAACACAGTTAAATAGGATATGATTATAAGGTATATGATGAAATGTGTTATGTGTGCAGGTTTTGATGGAATTGAGATTCACGGTGCACATGGATATCTCATTGATCAATTCTTAAAGGATGGAATCAATGACCGAACTGACGAATATGGGGGATCACTAGCAAACCGGTGCAGGTTCCTATTGCAGGTGGTTGAAGCTGTTGTTTCTGCCATTGGGGCAGAAAGAGTTGCTGTGAGAATTTCACCTGCAATTGATCACCTTGATGCCATTGACTCTGACCCACTTGGGCTAGGCTTAGCAGTGGTTGAGAGACTCAATAGTTTCCAGAAAAAGCTGGGCAGAAAACTCAGTTATCTTCATGTTACTCAGCCTCGATACACAGCTTATGGCCAAACTGAGTCAGGTAGACCTGGCAGCGAAGAGGAGGAAGCTCATTTGATGCAGAACTTGAGAAAGGCTTATGAGGGAACATTCATGTGTAGTGGTGGTTTTACTAGGAAGTTAGGAATGGAAGCTGTAGCCGAAGGCCATGCTGACTTAGTATCCTATGGTCGTCTTTTCATTTCCAATCCAGACTTGGTTTTAAGGCTCAAACTTAATGCACCTCTAACCAGATATAACAGGAAGACGTTTTACACTCAGGATCCTGTTATAGGCTACACGGATTATCCTTTCATGACCAAAGAAACTGAGGCAAAGGACCCAAGGGCACGCCTTTAACTGTAATGTTTTTTGGCTTTTATAATTTAGATAGTCATATTTATAATTCGAATGTCTCAATCTTAAGCGAATGTCTTTGTTCTGAAAATTTGTCTGATATATAAGTTCTTCGGCCAGTATAGCCATCTATATTGTGTGGAAGTTACATCTCTGTATTTATTATTGAATTACTTTGTATAATAGTTTTAATTCCGTTCCTTCTTAATAAGCTGAACTATTGTTTTTCAGCTTGAGATTAGTCATATAACCAATGAAACCTTGGAAGTGTATAATGCTATTAATTTCATAGCTTTTCTATATAAGTGGCACGGTCCTCCCTAGGAAATAAGGACTTCAGACATACTTTTTATTTATTTTTAAATATAATTATTATTTTTATTTCCTTCAACATCTATAGTTAATAACACAGTTATTTATTACCTTTATTTTAATAACTATGAATGCAGGCGGTATCAGATGGTTTGTCTTGTTGATTGGTTCATACCAGTACAATAATTAAAGTCTTCCTAGTGAAGAATTCCAGGTAAGCATGTTCTGTTTAGATGAACAGTGGTATGAAGGACTACTTGTCGTTTAGGTTGGTTGGAAATGCTTTCATGAAGGGATATTATACCAATGTGGAAGAGACTCATCTTTGGAAAATCTTTTGAGTAGAGAGTTGTATTAATCTTTTATGTGATTGGACTCATATGTTTATTTTATCTCCTTAAGTTTGCAAAAAGCTGTAATCATAATTTCTTTTTCCTATATAAGAAATATAAATTAATTTCTTTGTCTCATTTCCAATAACATTTGGTTCATAGGCATGCAAACTATTTTACATAAGAAATTATTTGTTTTATATTTTTTCTTTATTTATAGCATGTTAAATATTAAAATGCAAGATTTTAATAACTATATTTTTATTTAATCAAATTAATAAAAATAATAAATTTTATAGGTTTATTTTTTAAAGCAAGTCATATTTATAAAGTCTCATAGAAGTTTCCTAGCATATATAATTAAAACAATAACAATTTGAAATAAAATTAAAACAATAACAATTTCAAATAAGTAAATTGTTAATACTGAAAATTGAAAAAATCTTCTAAAATAAATTCAATTAATGACAAATTCACATAATAAGTGAACATATTTTGAAACAAATTCACACAAGTTTAACATAGTAAAATATTCAATTTATTCTGTACTTTTTCTTACTAGTCTAAATAGCCTGTCGTATAGTTTTGTTTTTTTTAAATGTTCTTTAGATACTTACAAAAACAATAAAATATATGCCACTTATAATTTTTTTTTTCAAATTTAAAAGGAAGACTTATAATTAAAAAATTAATAAAAATATTCAATGCAGAGACATTAAGGATTGTCTCTCGTTAAATCACAAATCAATAATTAAATAAAAAATCAATAAATAATTCTGTAAATATTATAATATGGACAGAATGAATTATTTATTAATAATCTTAACATTAATGGACAAGAATTTTTAAGATAGATTTTTTTCAATATTATTAATTTTATTCTGACATTTTTATTTTCTTATTTAAATAAATCTTAATATTTTCATTTTTATAAATAAATTAATACCATCAATATTAGAATATTTGCTAAATCTGTTTTTTATTTTCAAAATTAACACACCATGGTTTTAATTCAGCGTCGTTTAATAATTTCTGGACCTAAATAAAAAATATTTTCTTTTTATAAAAAGTGTTCGAAACATTTGACATGAGTTGCAATAGTTGAAAATCCTGAAAGTAAGAATAATTAATATAATATATTTTGTTTCAATTACATTTGCAGGCAATCTCTTTACATAATTTATATTATATTCCCTAAAAAAGATAAAAGTGACCATTTGGATAGAAAAATTCAATTCTATTTATTTTCCTTTCATCTATTTTTTTTTTCAATTTTCTTCTTAATTTTATTTTCCTTTTACATAATTTATATTATATTACTTACTTTAATATCATAATATTATGTTGATTTTTATTTTATAAAATTTAAATAGTAAAGATGTAGTATCTAATAAAAATTAATTTCACACAATCATTATGCAATGGATTTAAATTACAATTATTCACAAAATGCTATATATTAAATATTTTAATTATGTATCCACCACATAAGTCAAATAGTTTAATAACTTTACACATTCCTGCTCTTTAATATAAACATAAAAGTTAACGAAACACTATAATACACTTCTTAAAAAAATAAAAGATATCGAAAAAGCATTTTCTATAATTTTAAATGAAAACAATAATAAGTATGTTTTTTACATTTGAATAAAGAATAGTGATAAATTTAAAGTCAATTTTATACAACCAATATACAACTATTATTACTATTAACTTAAGATTGGACCGTTTTATCATATAACTATTAGCCTCTGTTCTTTTGAGTTGATTTTACTGTTAAGGGAGAATTGCAAAGACGGATGGAGGATTAAGCTCGTGTTCTCATCAGCTGATTTGCGATCAAATAAATCAACTAATTTGCGAGATAGCACTGTTGAACCCATCCTGCAAATTTGAGAAGATTTGTGCTGATTGTTAGGGCAAAGACGTATATACTCCTGTACGAAAAATACACTTTCACCAGCAACCTAATAAATGATACATGAAATTAATATTAATAATATAGCTAATCTATCTTTCCATTCTTTATGTCTTTGTTGCTGGTTCAAGCCATTTCCAACATGACCAAGATAGTTCGACGAGGAAGAATGATGTTCATGATGATGAGGGAGTCCATGCAGCCAACCAAACGTGCAAGGAGGGATTAAAGAAGTGAAGAAGAAAGTGGAACGAAAGGCAGTAGAGGGCGTGGTTCCAACACTGTGAAAGTTTCAAACCAGGTCTATCCGGATACATTCATGGCGTATCCGGATCGAGGTTGCAGAAGAACTTCCATTAACGGTCTATCCGGATACAAGGATGGCGTATCCGGATCCAGTCGAACAACTTCCATTCAAGACGATCCAGATTGACGTTCTCGCAGGCAGTTGACGTATCCGGTTCCGTCTTCTCCAGCAAGTTCGGCGCTTTGGTTCGTGGTGGTGGAACGACTTCGAAGGTTGGCGTAGTTTCCGGTTCGGTGGTGGAAGGACTTCCACGGAAGCTGTGTGCGGGTTGATTGGGTGCTGCCGGCCTCGTTTCCGGTTGGGTGGTACGTCACTGCTGTTGACGAGAAGGGCACAAATGATGATGGAGGTTGGTCTGTGAGTGGTGTTCGGAGTGGTGTGTGACTGGTAAGATGCAGAGGTCATTGATGGTGTGCACTGTGGTGATGATAGAAGAAGAAGAAATGGGTTTCATTTTAATATTAATGATAATAATTAATAATAATAATAATAATAATAAGTACTAATAATATTAATGATAATAATTAATAATAATGATAATAATTAATAATAGTAATAATAATAGTAATAATAATTAATAATATTAATGATAATAATTAATAATAATGATAATAATTAATAATAGTAATAAAATAATAATAATAATCAATAATATTAATGATAATAATTAATAATAATGATAATAATTAATAATAGTAATAATAATAGTAATAAAAATAGTAATAATAATTAATAATATTAATGATAATAATTAATAATAGTAATAAAATAATAATAATAATCAATAATATTAATGATAATAATTAATAATAATGATAATAATTAATAATAGTAATAATAATAATTAATAATAATCATAATAATGATTTTTTTCTCTTTATAATAATAATAATAATAATAATAATAACATCAATAATAATAATAATAATAATAATAGTTATTACTATTATTATTATTATTTCAATTTACTAAATTACCATTTTTTTATATTTTAAAAATTAATTTTTCTTTTTTTCTCTTTATAAACATTTTTACAATTAAATATAACATTAATAATTATTATTTTATATTATTTTAATACTTAGAGCATTTTAGTAATCTTTAATTTCTATCAATTAAATAAATTTTTTAAAACTATCACATCAATCAAATTCTACACTAATTTTCACAAACTTCACTCTCAAATCCACTCTCAATTACCCACAAATCTACTCAAAAAAACAACAAAAAAATTACTCTCAAATCCATTCAAATCACCTCCCCCAAATCATCTCCTTCAAATCCATCCAAAAGAACACACCCTTAAGGATGATTATATTAAATGTTTAATCTAAAATCTATAAATATATATTTGAGAAATGATTATAAATAAATAAGAATTAATACGTATTTATTATCATTTAATACGTATTTATGATTAATATGATTGAATCCTTATCAAAGTAATCTCTATAATTAAGTTAAAAGAACAAATAAATGAAAAGAACCTCACAAGCCAAAATAATTATTATTTATTAAATAATTTAATTAAGTATCTTCATTTAACAATTTATCATTAAAGTTGTAATCTGATTATATAGAAAGAAGGTTGTTATGAAAATATTTTTTTTCTTTTAAAAAAATGATTTTTGAACACTCAAACAATATTTGACGCCTTTTTTAAAAGTAATATAATCATAAAAAGTATATTTATGTAATTGTAAAAAAACAAAAGTAGATGCTATAACTTATTGTATGCATAGAATTTATTAGAATTTCAAGACGCCTTCTACTGTAGAAGAAAAATTGTGTGCAGCCAATGGCAATTTCAGAGTCAAAGTCTATGAATACAAAAATCTATCAGACTATCACGGTGAAGAAATGGCAAAAAAAAATAAAAAATACAGAAACTTGATTTAATTTTGATGAAGAAAATAAAAGGTATTCATGTTGGATTTGGCAAGATGTTTGAAGATGTGGTAACCGACCACAGAGAGAATATAAATCACGTGGAAGTCAAACCGCGTGAAACATATGCAGCAGAACATGGATTACTATATATACGGTACCCAAGTGCGTCGTATGGCACCATTCACCATTGTCTGATTGCCACCTTCATCAATTTCTCTTCTTTCAACAATGGCAGATATCTCCACCCTTTTCTCTCCTTACAATATGGGAAAATTCAACCTCTCTCACAGGTCACTTACACACCTTTCATTGCCTTCTTCTTGAATCTATTCCCACAAAATCTATGAATTGAGCACTAACTGTTTGATTTAAGTTTTGTGCAGGGTTGTGTTGGCTCCCATGACAAGATGCAGAGCGTTGAAGGGGATTCCAAACGCAGCCCATGCAGAGTACTACGCTCAGAGATCAACTCCAGGTGGATTTCTCATCACTGAAGGCACTTCCATCTCTCTCACTTCTTCTGGGTACATTCTACTTATCTCTCTTCTCACTATTATTATCTCTCTTCTGTTGTTTAATTTAGGGATAAACAACCAAACAATTGTCAATTTTAATCTTTTTTTTTTGTTTGTGATGAAAATGATGTTTAGGGGTATTTGAGGATTGAATTAGATTATTTTGATGAAAAATAATGGTATAACATTCGTTTATTTTGGTTTTGTTCCTTGATCATTCGATTTATTTCATGTTCTGAAAAAAAGATATACAGATTTCGAAATGAGAAATAAAATTTGTACAAATTAATCTACTATCACACATAAAATATAATTCAAATTTTACATTTTTTGTTTTAGAGGAAAAGCTACAAAGTATACCTTCAAATATATGTAATGCTTTAAAACATGATTTAATAATCTCTCAAAAGATAAATGAATGTTAGGTAATAAATTCCAGGTTCATTCTTCTTGATTATATGAGCATGACAGTAATTTATGATATTGAATAATATGCAATAAAGTTTGGTGTTTGAGTTTAAATTGGATCAATTTTCAACATATATGTACAGAATCCTAAATCAGATTCAATCCAATAAAAACTCTTTGTTTTTTTTCAAATTTTCTGGATTTTCATTTTGTTTTCTAGTTTTTCGGTTGAGTTACACGTACCGTGATTCGTGTGAACGATTTGAATCATTGTTGAAAATGATATTCATGAAACCATAATTAATTTTTGTAAGTTTTTTAATATGTGATAACTGCACCGTCCATAGTAATCCATTTTCTTTCTTTTTACTCAAATCAATTTGCTTAACCAATGGTAATAATTAAGCAACTAATTAACAAAGAATTCTGATTTTCTTTTTAAATAAATATATTGATAATATCGAATATTATATATTTTTAGAAAATATTTATATTTTTTAATCATTATTTACCAAATAATGATTAACTAATATAACCATAAAAGAATTGACATTTTTTAGCTCTTAGGTAGTATTTTTTGTAATTGATTATATAGTTTGGTGCACGATATGAGCAGTGAGTAGTAACTAATAAGTGGTGATCTTGATGCAGGTTTCCTCACGTGCCTGGAATATACACTGATGAACAAGTGGAAGCATGGAGAAGTGTTGTGGATGCCGTGCACGCCAAAGGCAGCATAATCTTCTGTCAACTTTGGCATGTTGGCCGCGCATCAAATCCAGGTAACATGCATATGCTCCTTTACTGTTCATATTTGCATCATGATAAATTCCATTCCATCCTTAATAATATTATGTCTTTTTATATGACATTCACTTTTCAGTGAATTGTTCACTCATTTAGCACCTTAAGTGGATTTGAAACAGTGTATCAACCTGGTGGGGCTGCACCTATTTCGTCCACCAGTAAACCTATATCAGAGAAGTGGAGGGTTCTCATGCCAGATGGGTCCCATGGCGTCTTCTCAGAGCCTCATGCTCTCACCACTGCTGAAATATCTGAAGTAGTGCAGCATTATCGCCAATCAGCAATTAATGCAATTCGAGCAGGTTGTACTTTATCGTTTTGCTAAGTATAACATCTACCTTTTCAATTTTCAATGAAAAAAAAAAGTTATTTAGATAGATTTGATTTGAGTAAAATAGTCTTAAGAAAAGTTAAGTTTTATATTTGTAAAGAAAAAGAAAGTGGGAAAGGTAGTGAAGGATGGTATAAAATAGAAGTGTGTGAAAGGGCTATTGTCCTTCCTATATATCTATGTATATATATGATGATGATGATGAAATGTGACATATTATATATATACTAGCACAGGTTTTGATGGAATCGAGATTCATGGGGCACATGGGTATCTCATCGATCAATTCTTGAAGGACGCAATCAATGATCGAACAGATGAATATGGTGGATCACTAGAAAACCGGTGCAGGTTCCTAATGCAGGTGATTGAAGCTGTGGTTTCTGCTATTGGGGCAGAAAGAGTTGCTGTCAGAATCTCACCAGCAATTGATCACATGGATGCCTTTGACTCTGACCCACTTGGCCTAGGCTTAGCAGTGATTGAGAAACTGAACAAATTCCAGAAAGAAAAGGGAACAAAACTG
This sequence comes from Vigna mungo, assembly GCA_036885675.1. Classification (NCBI taxonomy): domain Eukaryota; kingdom Viridiplantae; phylum Streptophyta; class Magnoliopsida; order Fabales; family Fabaceae; genus Vigna; species Vigna mungo. Next base: position 14,107,052 of record CP144696.1, read on the forward strand.
GCTTACCTCCATGTTACTCAGCCTCGATTCACCCTTCTTGAGAGAACCGAGGCAGAGAGGGAAGAAGAGAGTGTTGATCTGATGCAGGAGTGGAGAAGGGCTTATGAGGGAACATTGATGTGCAGTGGTGGCTTTACTAGAGACTCAGGAATGAAAGCTGTTGCTGAAGGCCTTGCTGACTTTGTTTCCTTTGGTCGTCTTTTCATATCTAATCCAGACTTGGTTTCGAAGCTGAAGCTTAATGCACCTCTCACCAGCTACAACAGGAACACCTTTTACACCTCAGATCCTGTCATCGGCTACACAGATTATCCTTTCCTGCAAAAACAAACTCATACAAATTAAGGAGTTAATCTTTTTATTTTTGTAATTTCAAAAAATAAGATTGTTTTAATGAATTATATGTCCTTTACATTCTACATTTGTTTTTCTTTCATATACTTTTTAACTGCACTGTAAATTTCTTCTGCAAAACTACATCTTTCTTTCAAAGTTATGATATAATAATGAGCGAACAAAAAGAGATAAGCGTCGCCTGAGAGATTCGAACTCTCGCGGGGAAACCCCATGTACTTAGCAGGCACACGCCTTAACCACTCGGCCAAAGCGACTTTTTGTGAGCTAAAAGCTGCATTTCCTATATATACAAAATAATAAATATTTAATAGAATGCTTCAGAACTTCTATATAACGTTTTATGTAAATCTTGTAATATTTTGCAAGCATTTGGACTATTATTTATCAGTGAGCTTACTTGAATAAACAATGGTGTATGATTTACTCTTTTGTTCGCAACTTGCAGAAAATTCAATTTATACTTGGGTTGTTGATTACGATAAAAGATAGAATGGAAATAATATTTGCAAATTGCATTAGCGTAAAACATTGTTCTCATAAAATCATGTTAGGAAAAGTACTTGTTATTATTTTTCTGGTTGAAAGTTCAACTAAGCTCAAACTCTTATCTCTTTTAGACAGAGGTGTCTACTAATTTTACAATTTTTTAAAACAATAGAAAATAATAATATATAATTAATACTTTATATATCACATAAAATAATTTTTAATTTTAAAACATATTGACTTTCTTTTCTTTAATCATATTTTTCTTGTTTATATTTTTCGAAAAATACTTCTAATAAATTATTAAAGATATAACAAAAACATTTAATCTTTTCTTTCATTTAATTTTGAAATACAAAGGAATCATAAAACTCAATATTTTTAAGACTATACTGATCATTAAATCGACAGTGGTTCAAAATTTAATAGTTTAGTCATAATTGAATTAGTATTAAAACTTATTTTAACATTTATATCATACAATATGTCAAACAGATTTGAGTCTTATAAGATTCATCACCTATCTATCAACAAATATTTTTAACATAATAAATATATTACGAATTCACATTAATGTTTATTCATTTAGACATTGTACAACTATTTCTTGCAATACAATTTTTATTAAATTATTATTTTAATATTGTTAGTATGATAGTATATGAATTATTTTAGGTTTTCCCAAGAAGGGAGATAGAAAATTTTTGATTTTATAGCAAGGACCCATAGCTACAGTAGCATGTGACCCTCATTTTGTCCCCTAATGTTTGAAAAACACTCGTGACTTTTCCCAACACTTATTTCCTTTTTTGGCCTTTTTTCTATCATATATATATATATATATATATATATATATATATATAAATTTATTTAAGGATTTTTTAATAAACATCTTCCTGAAGACTTTTGGAAAAAGAAAAATAAGAGACACAAAGTGAAGTAATTTTTTTTAATAAATATTAAAAGTAATTTATTTAAAAAGCATAAAAATTTAGATAAAGCATGAATTTTTATAAACTGATTAATGCATAGATTTTTTTTAACTTTCTGGGAAAAACATAGAATCATTAAAAAGTATTTAACTCAACAGATTTGAAAAAAAAAAAGATTGAAAACATGGATAAGGTACGTGCATGGCAGCTCATCAGTAATTTGTACAGATATAAGAAACGTTCACCTTTTTCTTCAGACGTCTATTTTGGGTTCAAATATCTCTGAAAGCGTAGCAGTGTCCTGCAATGGTTCTCTTGGCAACATCTCACAGATACAATCGACAAGGACATTCAAATTATGACACAGTGAAAGTGATACCAATGCCACCCTTTTCTTGAATTTGGTAAGAAGTGAATGACCACTGTTGATTTCTCAATGACATGCTTATCCTTATCAGTTCTTGGAGCATCCAACAAACATAGCATCTTTGTAGCAGATTTGCAATATGTTAGAGAAGATACCATTGACCAAAAGAATGGTAATTGCTAAGATGATTAAAATAAATGAAGATCTTCATTATTCTTAGTTGCGTTGCATGTCGGGGAACACCAAGTTGACTTTTTGCCAGTTTCCCTAGAAGGAGGGGAACGTATGGCAACCTCATATACATGTGCTTGCTTAATATCCACACTAACACACAAACAAGACTTTCAGAAAGGGTAGCTGTCAAAATGTCTTTTTATGCCCTTTATTTCTTTCTTTTGCTATGCTGTTGAGGACCACCACTTGTTTGTCATTTTCAGATTTTCTTATTGTTTCTGGGAATGAACGTTAGATTTACAGTCTGTGAATTTCTGTAAGTAGAAAAGGAAAAAAATGAGTGTCTACTTGGATAACATAAATAGTAAGTTTACAGAAACTGTGTCTCTCTTGCAGATCATGATTGAGAGTATGGTAGAAGAGATTTTGTTGTTCAGACTCCAAATTTAGATAGTAGAAGCTAATTATGGCACGTACACTGCTTGTTTCAAATAGTAAGATAAATTGAACGAGTTCACCCAAAATCCTAAAGCAAACACCAAATTCAAGAATTAAAGTGGCTAAATGATAATTTTGATAGACACTATATTTATTTAGTCCTTGACAATTTTACACTTTGATGCCTTAAATCCATATCCACTATTTGAAGGGTCACAAGAAAAAAAGAAACTTGGAATCTTCATGCATCTGAGTAGGAGCAATATTTACAATTTCTTGAAAAACACTCAATAGAGTCCAAGAATAGACATTATTCTAACTTATCCATGTTATAATGTTGATTCTGACATATATAGCATTGGAAACATTACCAAAGAATGTCTCAAGAACTAAAATTGAAGAATTAACAAAAAAAGTATAATCTATGTATCTACACTATGCTTCAATCAAATGAACCAATGAAACCCATTGGTTTTGGATGATATATACTCCTACAATACAACACTGAAAACATCATCATTTACCTTAAACCCCAGTACTTTCTTTTACAGTTATCCCTGTTCCTTCGTTAGTTACTAAGTTCTGCATAATATCAGTATCACCTTGAGTATGGTTGTTCAATGTTCACTTAAGACAGATTGAAGCAGAATTATAAAGAACAGCATTACCATAAAGTGATCTTAGTTTAGGTCATTACCAATAATCAGGAGTGCAAAATAGAGCATTTGAAATAATATCTTTCAGAGTAAAAGAAGATACTCGAAAGATGCCTGTGTTCCTTCTACATTCAAACAAAAAGTAGGTCCTTGTTATATGTACGAAAAAGTTTGACATTCACATGCACCAATCCAAGCTCAAATTATGTCCTTTATGACCATCGGTGAGAAAAATCTATCCATATCAAATCATATCGAAACAATCCAATGGCCATGGTGAAGAGAGGTCCATACCCTCCCCTCATATTATATATAGTGTAACCAACCAAACACCTTCACTAATACTGCATCAAGTTAAGGTGAGAGCATTCCAATCTACAATAAGCGATGATTCTCATTATCTCCCTCGTTTTTTCTCTTTTCTCCTTCTCCCATGCTTCTGTCCTAGATTTCTGCGTGGCAGACCTTGCAGGTCCTATTGGTCCTGCAGGATACTCCTGCAAGAAGCCTTCAAAGGTCACAGCAAATGATTTTGCTTACAGTGGCCTTGCCATTGCTGGTAACACCTCAAACATTATCAAAGCTGCAGTGACACCTGCATTTGATGCTCAGTTTCCTGGTGTAAATGGCCTTGGCATATCCGCAGCCCGCCTGGACTTGGCAGGAGGTGGAGTTATACCACTTCATACTCATCCCGGAGCTTCAGAATTACTTGTTGTAATACAAGGAAGCATTCTGGCAGGATTCATTTCGTCTGACAACTCTGTCTACATCAAAAAACTTAATAAGGGGGATATTATGGTATTCCCTCAAGGCTTACTGCACTTCCAAATCAATGCAGGTGGTTCTTCAGCCCTGGCTATTGTTAGCTTCAGTAGCTCCAACCCTGGTCTGCAAATTCTGGACTTTGCTTTGTTCAAAAGTAGTTTCCCCACACCACTGATAGTGGAAACCACTTTCCTTGATGCTGCTCTGGTGAAGAAGCTTAAGGGTGTTCTTGGAGGTTCAGGCTAAACCATGGGTAGTTATCCATGAAAGAGACAGAACTCAATCATGTTGTATCTCATGTTTAAGTTTATTTATCGCCTGGTTTGGATTTAGTATGCATGTGTAGGTAGGACTCTTCTTTGAGCAAGCTTTGTAGTTGAGAATAAACCTTGAGACGATTTGGTTGTTGTTGTGATTTTTATTGTTATCAAGTTTCAGTTGAAAGCAGATGATTTCGTACTTCAGAAAATTGAGCTGAGATGAGTTTAATATGTGGCCTTTTCCCGTGTTTATTTTTATGAATAATGATTGTAAAATTTTGACATGCACTTGCAATCCAACAATGTAAAAATTTAAACTTGGCTTTTTCAGAAAATGCATGAAGCCCACTTCTTACTAAGTACAGGGGTCTTCTATTCTATACAGTAATAAGGAGTGTTTTGTTACCATAGTTCTGCTATATTTATTCAAACTTGCTAGAATCTTAACATTATTTTAAATAAAATACATGTTCTGTCAACCCACTAGGTAAAAAGAAATTCAATGAGTTGTTTTAACGTATTTTATAGATACTTAACTGTCCAGCACCAGAGTGATGGGGGTGATGTACTAACAAGATAATGTCTAATGAAGTTTTTTTACACCCCTTTCATTATTTAGAAAAAAATGTCTGACTCGCCTTTTCAAGATGCACTCCCTCTATCCTAAAATAATAGCCATTCTACTTTCTTTTCTTTCAACAATATAGTTTTTTTAACCTTTTAAAACCACGTATAATTAAAAATAATAAATAAAGTACCACCTAGAGACACAAGTAGTTGACAGCTGAAGATTTTTTTTACTGATTTTATATTAATGGAGTATTTTATTTTTCTTACAGGTGTATTATCAGCTTCAGAGACAGTTATTTATACTGGAGAGTTCAAAGGACTCTAAGCCAAAACTTTTACATAAAGACTTCAGCTTCATTTAGTGGACTCCATGAGTTTCTCGCAATAAACAATTTATTAGAAGAAATATATTAAAAGAGTACATTCCTAGTATTACTTTTCTAAAGAAACCAGTTTAAAAAATTGATGAAACTAGATTTCTATTCTTTAATCTTATTGTACAACAAGAATACAGCTTATTCAGTCCCACCCCCTTCTCCTGCTATTAGTACAAGCAATGAATAAAATATAATCTAGAAAGAAAGAAAAACCATTCATAAGTGTGGTTAGACATGAGGTCTGCTTAAAAAGGTATGGTGTTTAATTTCTATTGAATGTATTGACAGTGTATACTCTGGCCTGCCCGTGCTCGATCCTTAAACTTAATACTGCTGCTAGGAATATCAGTTTCTTATCCCCCCACCTTAGCTTTTTATAATCTTATCCCAACAGCCAGGAAATCATAGCACCTTACCAGACAGCCCAGCACATTGCTATCTCCTCAAGACAGAAGTATGGAAAATATCAGACAGTTTGTGTCTATTGATTGTAGCTCTGCCATGACATCATAAGAAAGACAACCTTGAGGGGCGTCTCTACTGCTATCTTGTTTCACAAATACATCCTGGCAGAGGATTTGCATAAAAACTTTCCTCCAGCTTTGGAAATTCTCCAGGTTCCCTTCGGTATGGAGCACCAATTCGGTCTTCATGCAGTTTTTTGACCTTGGAGCTAAACTTTTTCCATGAAATTTTTCCTTCATCCAACTGATCAACAAGATTAACAAAATTCATCCTGCATCAACCATTGAAATAAACTAGTGAGAATGAAGAATCAGTTAACACAGATCTAAAATGCATATCACCAAATCATCATGTTCCACATAATAAAGAAACAGGTTAGGAATACATTACTTGTCTGGATTGATGGTCTTCTTGAAGTTTTCAAAGCGCCTATGACCTTGTACCGCCTTTGCCATATTTCCATCATAAGTGTAAAAAAAAACATCACTCTTTAGGGCGACAACATAGTCTATACCGGCCAACATGTTCTGATGATTCTTGAAAGGATTCAACTCTTCTTCAGAGGACAGTGAGGAATGAGAGAAAATGTTGGGGAAATCATCCTTGAGATATTTCATACTCCCTCTTCCAAATGCATCTCCAGCTACTAGATAAATCCTGGTGTGTGATGGAAAACCCAATGCTTTAAGCAATAGGGAAGTTTCCCTTGGAGTTAATGGACAACCTCCTAGCAATCTCCTCTCAGTCCCATTAATCTCCTTCTCCTTCCAGTGACTGACTTCATATCGCATCTGTCTCAGTTCTTCATCTTCTTCTGCAGTCAAATTATGACTGCATCCTGTAAATGCAAGCATATCCTTCTCATATCTATAACAAATTACAATAGTGTAAGGTTAGAAGATATTTATTTAAACTTCTTGACAAAAATACAAATATCTTCTGACTTGAGATCATCAAAGGAGTGCAAAACTAGGGTAATGCTTCGGATCCTTATTCCGTGAGACAACTTATAGAATCTGATTTAGTGTACAAATTAATTAAACTCTATGCACGTATTATAAAAAAATATGGAAGCAGGTTTAACATCTGACTCAATTTGAAATAGATATTGATAGAAATTTAATTATAAAACCAACAACTGTAGGATCCAAATCTTTGACTTTCATTAAAAAAAAAAAAAAGCACCTCTAAACTTGCACAAAATCTGGCCGGGTCCAAAATTTCCATGATCAAAATGCCAAGAAAAACTTTCATATCAATGGGTCCTTCACCAAGAAGCATGCTAATTTACATTGATCTTATTATTAATCCATGTAGGTTCAAATGAGAGATCAGTTTTCAAGGAAATAATATTCCACTATGTTCTTGTCGCTAAAACAATCTAGGGAAAATCGCATAACATAAGCCAGGCCTTGTAAACTCCAGAAAAGGATCCTAATGTCCGGTCACTAACCTTATCACTATTCCTAGCCAAACATTGCTTGGGTGTAATTGAGTTGCACTATAATGAGTTAAGAAAATCAACTAGTTAATTACTTGTTCAAACTCATTTATTTAGTTAAACAAACAAACTCAAGATTGAGATTAAACTTTCAAAAGCTCCCCTTAATCACATAAAGTTAGATTAGAAGGAAATGAAAGGTTAGGATAAGAAATAGCTCTTTAAACATGATCTACATCTATATCTATCTATCTATCTAGACACACACACACACACATTAATAGAGTGGTACTTAGTATTAAACATTATTTTCCAACGGAAAAATTTGATATATTTTATTGATCTTTGTTATTTATATATTGCTTATGAAATAAGTTATAATATTTTTAGGACAAAATATATTTTGTATGCCTGTAAAGTTCTTAAAATACTAAATACATCTTAAAAAATTCATATTAATTTCCTCCCTCTAAAATTTAAACATATTTTATAAGTTTCTCAGAAATTATATATGGTGTTAATTAATTATACATTTAACAAAAATTACTTTTAATTGTAAAGTTAAAAGGTCAAAATCGTATTCATGAAATTTTTTGGTATAATTACTATTACTAACAAAAACAAATAACTAAATAGTAGTATGTGTAAATTTTGATGAACAAGGAATAAAAATAATACCAGAAGTTTTTGGAAAACATATTTAATACATATGAAATGCAAAAACACACTTTCCCCTTTTTTATTTACAAAATTATGAAAATGTAATAGTCTAAAAGTTTTTAATTTCACATATCACATGTCAAACACATTTTTGTATCAATAGATAGTTATCTAGTGTTAATATAGCTATTAAATATTATATTAATAAACAAAAATCTTCATAAAAGCATATTATTTAAATTATAAATGAACTAAACAAGCTAAGCTCAAACTTTGTTTATTTCACAAGTTCAAGCTTTCAATTAGGCTGTTTAAATAAATGAACCACATTTTTTTTTTCACAAGTCAAACCCCAGCTTCAGGGGTTCGAAATGGCCTGGCTTGACTGTTTAACCCCTAATGTCAACTATCCCTTTGAAACTAAGAGATATATGGTCAAAAGGTCTAAATAGCAATTGATAAGCAACTTGGAAGAACCATACAACAAAAGTTATTCTATGCAGTTAGATTTTAACCTCCACCCTAACCCTTCATATGAATGCATAACAATAAAAAGTAGAAGAGAGAAGAAGGAAAAAATCCAGCATACATTTGTAGCAGAATATTAAATTGTAACTTGCCTCAAATGAAGGGCAAGATACGAACTTCCATTCTGTTGCATCCTAGATACTAGCGTGTTTCCAAATTCCTCAATTGGAGCTGAATACTTCAGTGCTCTGTAATTTACACGGCATCTTAGTTTCTGTATGGAATGTGGAATGTCATTATTGGCAAGCCTGGAATCGGTATGAGTGAAATAGATCACTTTGTGCTGCTTTAGGAGGGGAAGAACCTCAGTCTTATAATAAGGAACCTGTACATAAACATTATGTATATATTTAACCATGGTTATTTGAAATATAATGAAGGAGTACAATGGTATTGTGTGAATAAAATTCAAACGTTATGATACAATGCCATTCAAATGAGAGTTGATAGTGATGTTTTCATTTTTCTTAAAAACATAATTGGCTACCAAAAAGACCATGTGGACGGATGACCAACTTCAATAAGAAAGCAAGAATCAATTAATCAGACATACTATTCCAGATTTGAAAAAGAAGTAATCGAAGTTGAAAAGTTTTGTGGACCTTGGACCAAGATATTGGAGTTTTTGGGAAAGGCTCAATTCCAGCATAAGCATGAGGTAATTTCTCAACTATGTGTACATCATCCTTCAGCATATGAATAAAATACTTCCAATCAAACAAATCCTTGAAGCCACTGCAAATATATTAAACAAATTAAGTTGTAGACCAGAAAGTATTCAACAAGAGAACGGAAACTCATCACTTAATAAGTTAAAAAACTATAATGAAAGGGAGAATACATGAAGGAGAGATTAGGAAAACCAGTTAGATCTTTCTGCCAAAACCCTTTCTATTAAAGACAAACTTGTGATAATTGTCCACAAAAAGATGTTGATTGTATGATAGCAATGGATTGCATACTTCCAAAATAATGTTACAAAAGTACTAAAGGAATAATGCTGTATTCCCACATCTCTTGGACATAATTAATCAGCCGAAGTTCTAAGCTGCTGCATGATTTGAACAAAAATAACACTCCAAGAAGGGGGTGTCAGTGACCTGGGTGAGTTCAATTTAATCTATCTTTTTAACCCATCCCAAATAAATTTGATTTGGTTGGGCTGGGTTTACATTTTTTTTTTAATCTAGAAAACACAACTCAATTCAATCATAATTGGGCTTGGTTGAGTTAATCATCAAGTTGAGTAATTAAATATCACATTTTACTAAAAAAAATTGTCAACACTTCTCAATATCATAAGGCAACACAATAATTATAGCACATACACAAACCATATTCATATCATAAAACATAAAAACATAATGATAAAATTGTTAAACAATTAATATTCTTATTATATATTTATTAAGTACATGGGTTCGGTCACAGACCCATAACTCAAACCAATTCTAATTGGTTGCACTACAAAATACTCAACAAATACACAAAAATGTAATTGGGGTTGGGTGGGTTTGTGGGTAACTTGCTTACACACGTAATCTGAATCATATATCAATTCATACATATAATTAGCATTGATTGAAACTGAATATTGCTTTAGGCTTGCAAGAAACAAGGACATATCTAACTGCATAGTAGGAAAGGGAAAGAAAAAAAACCTATCATCAGCCCAATAGGAGGTATGATCAAGAGAAGGAAGAACAAGCGTTGCCTTCATAATCTTAGCAACAGCAACCATATCGCATATCTGCAATCAAATGTATATTGAGAAGAAATCAGGTTATTGCAGCCAAACTTTCTATTATGTACCATCAGAAATCAACACAGCCAGACCCCAAATCTCATCTGATTCAGACCACCATTTGCATTTACTAGAATGTAGCCGTTCACCTTTGCATCTAGCTCTGGCAAAAGAGAATGTCAAAAGTGAGAAGAGAAAATTCTTGGAATAACCTATTGCATGACAAGAGAAAGAAGTATACTTGATAATATAACTTCATACTTTTACGATTACTTGGAAGATCTATGCATTGGGTGAAATTGTCACTGTTGGGCTTAGACCAGATCCCTGGATCCTAAATAAAAAGCAGACTTTTATAAACGAAAAGGAAAAGACATGTTTGAATAGGCCTATAAATTACCCTTTTTTCCATTTCATGTACTTCCTTGAATCATTTGAGAACCGAACATAATTAAGTCAATGAACTTGAGATACAGATTTGAGACTTACTTCAGCCATGGCAGTATGGCTGCCACCTACTCTCGTTGCTAATGTTTTTAAAGTTCGTTCAACATCACTTGCTTCCCCCCTATATGCATAACCAAGGGAGCTTTTGTCCATTAGATTTAGACTAGGAATGGAGTCAGGCAGTTCCTGATAAAATGGTAAAATAATTTACTAGGTAAGATAAGAAACGCAAACACAATCCCCACACCCCACAAATATTAATATTGTAACGCAAAAGGATACAAGCACCTAGTCGGAAATCGGATCATGATATATCAATCTACTTCTTAATCTCTAAGTAGATTATTTTCACAATGGGGTAGAATAAGAGTAGCTGTCTATGGTTAACAGCCATAAATTCACATCCTAGTGCAAAAGACGAGGCTCCCACAAAGTAGACAGAGTGCAGCACATAAAAAACCAAAACTAAACTTAATTGGGTTTTCCACTTCACTTTAAGTGTTAAAATGATAAAATATTATGTAACAGTTAAGAAAGTGGGGCTCCCGCTGCTATTCCAAACAACCCAGTAGCTCACAAAAAATCAGATAGTTTCAAACACAAAAGCAAATAACTAGTACTCACAAAAGGACGCAAAGAAAAAAGCACAATTGCCCAGTTTCAGAACAAGTTGCAAATGAAAAGGTTGAATAAGAAATCCCATAATTTTAAGGAAATTATACTGTTTTGCACATGAAACACAAGATTTCCTATAAATCACACCAAAATTTCAAATTCAAAAATACCAATCTGAATTCTAGATCGGATGAAAGAAAATCTAACTTAAGTAATTAACTCGAACCTTCTGCAGCAACAAAAATAGATCCACAATAAGCATAATAAATAAACAGAGTCTCCACTCAAAGACAAACTAATAAACACTATAAAATTCAGCTCGTTTCCAAAGTTAAATATTGACAGCAGTCTTCCTAAAACTTGAAGAGCTTTCATCGCAGTAAGAAATTTACAATACATGATCAAAGAATGTCGATTGACAGGAGACAGTAGCAGAGTAAAATAAGATGCCAACTAACCAACCTTATCCGATTGAGCTCTTTCAATGGCAGATCCAAGCCAGCCAGTGGCACATATCTTGAGAACACCAATGAAGATGCACAGCCCACAGAACGCCAAGAACATCAAGTGCCCAATTTTCTTCTTTTCCCTAAACCCCAAATCCTCAACGATGGAAGCAAGGGGCTTCTTCAGCAGCCCCCTGACGTGCACTCTCTGGGTCACGTGATTGTGACTGTGCCTCCCCACTGGAACACCCTCCGACGGCTCTTCCGATCTGGGCGAATTGATTTGGAGCTCAACCTCACCGGAGCCGCCGTTGGAGTTGGCGCCGTCAGTGTTGCGCTTGAAGGAGTGGGCCCGGCGAGTCATTGGGCCGGAGAACCGCGGGCTGTTGACTCGCTGAGACACCCCATCGGAAGCGTTGTGATGGTGATTCGATTCGGAGAATATCGCCATTAGAGTTACACCCAAGCTTTTTCTGCACTTGTATTTGTACTTGTAGTGCCTGTATTATACTTCTAATAATAATAATGATGATGATTAGTTAATTTGGTTATTATTTATTTTCAAAATATCATTTCAAAGACCAATTCAGTAATAAATTAATAAATATTTTATTATAAAATTATAATATTTAAAATTTATTAAAATTATAAACTAACTCAGATTTATTAATCTTCCCCTAACAAATAGTTTTTTCTCTCTCCCCTTTATTACGCGTCCTGAACTCCGGACATATACACTGCTTCAAAGGTTGTTCTTAGTCTTTTCTCTTCTTCTTGGAAAAGACAATAAAAAAAAAATCTCAATTTATGGAGGGTAATAATTCCTGTTCCTAATCATTGACATGGCTGCTTCTATATTTAAGGAAAGATGGTGGTTCTGTTCTGCTTTCTTTTTAGTTGTAATTAATTAAGAATTAGGAAATAATAATTTGACTTATTTTAATTTGTAACAAAATTAAATTTCTAATGGTTATATATCTCTAACTATTTCCTATACTCAGTTAAAGGAAGAATAAAAAACTACTTCCTTTCAACTAATTTTAACGTAGAAAAAAATAGTTATTTCCTTATTGACATTTAAATTTATCTACAACTATTGTGTTTTTATATTTAAAAATTAATCATTATTTGTTTGTGTGTGTCTCATAATTAAATGATATAATAAGAGAAAAATATTTGTTATAATTAGTTTTCAATATTTTTTACTTTTATATAAAATTGTAACTAAATAATAATGATATTGTGGTAAAGAATAATTAATGCACTGTATAATTTTAAAAAGTAATAAATAAAGAAAAAATACCCCTTCTGAGAAGAAAGTATTGTATTTAGAAATATAAAAAAACATTTTGAAAGTATTATTTAAATTTGAAATTTGTCTTAATTACGATAAACTTCGAAGTCAACGGTCTATAACTTAAAAATATATGATAAGTAAACGTACGGTAAAATGTTCACAGAACTTGGATTTATAATATTTAAAAAAAAACTCGGAAAAGATACAATGATGATATTTAATATTGTATGTTTATGGATGATACTTATCATATACCACAATTTAATTTTTATCTAAATATAATTAAATTTATTTATAATAATAATAAAAAAATAAAATCTAAAAAGTACGGCACAAAAACTAGTTTACTTATATACTTTATCAAAGTGAAATTGTTAATTATATGTTTAATGGAGCTTGTTAAATCTTACATTTTTTCTAATATTTGAAAATGGGCATTTAAGAGTGTCGGTGAAGAATGAATATTGAATAATTGCATATGAAAGATTAAGTGAAACTAACAGCATATAATTGCAGCCTGTAATTGACAACCATTAATGCATTCTTAATTTGATTCTGAAACTATGTGTGTGGTGTTGTTAGCTGGATCAACCTTTCAGACACGCAAACTGGATAACAGACATTGAACATGTTTTTTGACCAACAACAAATATTCACTTAATTAGGTCATATAATTCAAATTTGTTTTACTTTCTCATTTCACCACAAAATAGTGTAAACGTGTGACGACCAAGATTCCAAAAGAAACTTTGGATGCATTATTTAAATATTGAACCACCTTATCATTTTCATATTCAGTGGTAAAAAAAAAATGCTCACTTTTCTCAAAATCCTTCTTAATTTTGTCAAACCTTGTCAGTGGACAACATCCATCATTCCGATTCACTTTCACATTGGACAAATCATAAGTGCCCTACCAAACGGTTTCCGAGCAATATTAAATGTAAAACGTGAGGTCAATTTAGCGTACTTATCAACTATTATTATATGTGATATGCCAAAGTTTATCTAATAATGTATGGTATATTAGACATACTCATTGAGTTAAGTCACTTGTAACTAATAAAATAATTTTGATTTTGTGATTTTAACAATATAAAAAAAAATTAATCTTAATCTAATACAGTGCATTAATTATATGCTTCATTCTCGAGTTATGACAAATATGTACATGTATTATTATTCTGTAAGCCATACAATTACAAAATATTTAATATGTTAACGCAAATTTGAATTGGTGTAGAAAATATTTTTAATTAATGGTTTTCTGGAAAGTCCTTAACAAGATTCAGTATCAATTTTGAATCTATTAAAACACAAGAAATTATATTAACTTGTAAAGAATATTGGAAAAGGGTGCAAGAAGAGAAGGTAGGTGAATGGCATAACTATGGTGTTCCAGCGAAGCCTCCCAATGGAAGTGGAGAAGGTGGTGGAAGACTATGACACAAAAACAACCACGAAAAGTCTTATCATATTCGAACCATGTTGAATAGAATTCCTACTTTTTCTTGTTGTCGTGAAAAGAGTAATATTTTTCTTAATAAGACACATCAAAATTATTTTTTATTATTTTAATGTTTGAGAATAACACTAAAAGAGAAAAAATAATTTCATTTTGAAGATTTTTTTTTCTATTTCTAAATTGTTATTAGTTTTTCTTTTAAGTTAAAGAGAAAGTTATTATAATCTTTTTGTTTAGTAAAAATATATTATTATTGTTTATTTTGTTTTTTTATTATTAATAGTTATAAAGTTGGACTATGAAAAATTTATTGTATGATTGTTTTGTTAACTATAATCCACACATAGGACTATCAAGTTATCTAATTAATTATGACTCGAAAGATCAATCATGGTCAATTATATCTCGAGTGATTAACCACCACTCACATGACAAGTCATTGAGTTCAAACAATCACTTAAGATATCATATCAGAAGATTGCACATAAGACTGATTGGTCTGAACATAATCAAATGTATATCAACCCTAAAAACCAATTAATTCAAAGCTAAAGCATGATTATTCATGTTTGGGTCAAAAGTTCACCACAAAATTTATAAATAAATGTTTCAGGTAAGAAAGTGGATAATGTCTTGATTATAACATTCATTATTATCTGTCTAAATCGATTTGACTTTGGTATCAAAGTACTTTATACAAGTATCATCCGATTAGTTTGGACGGAGAAACTTGTCACCAAACAAAATTTTGACCTTAAACATCACATCAAAGACTATAATGTTGACCTTGACCTTAAACTTGAAACAAAATGAATAACAAATTCTAACTTATTTTTATTATTATTTATTGTGATTTTTGATGAACTTTTTGTATCTAGATAAAAACAAAGGCTTATAGAAAATGAGGGGGAAAATTAAAGTAATTTGAAAATTTGATTACATTAATGTTACAAAATGAGTATTTAATTGTTAACTTTGATTTGTAATAAAACACGGAAAGAGCAATCAATAGAGATAGAGGTCATAAAATGATCTTTTATAGTTATGATGCTTATGTTGAGTAGTTCTATAGTTAAAATACTGATGTTGAGTAGTATTATTTATGTTTCTTTTTTTTTTTTTTTAAATTGGCGTATAGTTTGAATGCTTATATTAAACAATATTGGTCATTCTTTTAAATAATATGGTGCACCAGAGGTGCTTATGATGAATAAAACTACTCGTGCATCTATGATAAGTAAGGTTAGTCATGGTTGTTTACGTAGTTAGAATGTTTATGCTGAACATATTCATCGTGTTTATATATATAACCAGGTACATAATTTAAATATTTATCCTCGACAAAATTTATCATATTTTTTAATAATTTTTTTTGATAATTTTTTTATAACATATACATCTCGATAAAATTTATCACATTTTATTAATAATTTTTTATAAATTTTTTATAACGTATAAATTCGTTTATTTTATTAAATTAAATTTAAATAAATCAGTAAAATAATAACACATTATTTATTATTAAAAAATTATTAAAATATTATGATTTCTTTTTTATATTACTCCATGCATATTTAAACGTTACTTGCTTTCTTTTATTTTCTCTTTATTTTTTTGGTTCTGTGTTTTTTTTCCATCCTTCGATGTTAAAATAGTGACACATTATTTATTATTAAAAAATTATTAAAATATTACGATTTCTTTTTTATATTACTTGATCCATACTTAAACGTTACTTTTTTTTTCTCTTTTTTGTTCTATCAGGCTCCCTTCGGTGTAGTTCTCTCCTTTGGTTTGATTCTATTCCCCACTGTTACACACTCCAACGTTCTCATGTATATTTTCTTTACAAAATTTATTTTAGTTTATGTTTTGAAATATTTATCTTTTTAGTATGTTGTTTATATTTTTGGTATGATATATGTTGAATTATTTATTTTAAAAAAAAATAGGTTAATTTTATGTTTGAATTATTTGTTGTGTTGAGTGGGCATTAGTTCCATTCGATATTCAATCATTTTTAAAAAAATATATATTTTTTAAAATTAATATGATCTCAATAATTTATATGTATTGAATTTTGAATTATTCAATTTGTCAATTTAAGAAAATTAATATTTTTTAATAGTTTATTAGTGTTTATTTATTTTAATAAACATATATTAAATTACATTTGTTAACTATATTTTGCATTCATCTTGGGATACATATTTAATTGTTATTGATAAATTACTCTTATTTTGTATAACCTAATTATAATGTGAAATGTTAAATGCTATAAAATATTTTAAAATTTAAGAATTGTTTAAAATTAATATGTACAAGTAAAAAGAAAAGTAATATTCTTGAATGAGATATGACCACACCTTAAATATAAAAAGTGATATGAGATAATTTATTTAGAAAATACAAAATAAGTATACCAATTTTATATATTTCTTTTAAAGAAATAAAATTTAATTTGCAATATTTCAAAACTAATATGTGTTGCCATGTTTTATATTAAATATGTGATCAACTTTGTCAATGCAGTGTTTGTGTGATTATAAGTTTTTTTTTTTTTTTTTTTATATCACCACTGTCGTTACAAAATGATAAAATCCAAACAAGCACAATACAGGAAGTAATATAAATATGTAAAGTTTAATAAAAAAAAAATAAAACATAGAATATTAGAAATTTTATATCTTTATAATATAGAATATTGTTATAATTTAGATTATGAGTACTTACATATTTAATAATCTATAATAATGAATTAATTTATTAATTCGACGTATAGAAGTAAGAATTTTAACATGCTTAATTAAATATATTAATTAATTAATTAATTAATGATATTAAATATTATGAGACTTATTAGAATTCATATATCCTTAAGATAATGGAGCTTATATCTCTATCTATTTTGTTTATAACAATTAATCTCCCATATAACTAAATATTATGAGATATATAGATACATATCGTTCCAATAATTATTAAAATATTTTTTATACATTACATTATAACAAAATTCTTAAGTAACAAAAAAAAAGTTATATATATATATATATATATATATATATATATATGTATATATATATATATATATATATATATGTATGTATATATATAATTAGTTGTTATAATGTAAAAATTGATGTATATAAAATAGTTTATATTATAAATAAAAAATTATACCTACAAATTAGTAAAATATACCTCGTTATACTTATATCCGTTTTTTTATGAATTTAATATCAAATAAGTAATACTTAAAAAAATAATGTAAAATGAAATATGATATTACCAAATATTAAATATCAAAACTATACATTAATGTCAAATATTTAAAAATAAATAAATAATTGTATAAATTTTAAATTAGAATATTGAATATCAAATAATAATTAAATAAAAGTGAACGAATTATATAAAATATTATACAATTATACATAAATAAAATTTTATAAAAATCAAAATATCAATTTTAAAAATGTTAATGAAACAAAAATTGATAAAGCTAAATTCTCTTTTAAAAAAATAAAAAAAAAAGAGAGTAAATATTTAACTTTAAAAATATTTTAAATGTTTTTTTTACTTCTTTTATCTTATATGAATTTTATTTTTTATACATTAATAAATATTACAACCTACTACTTAAATAAAATCACTAAGTATAGAAAAAGATTAAATTAATAATAGTTCTAATGTGAGACCTATAAATTATTTACTAAAATCCATAATGCACCAGTTGAACATGATAAAAAAATAAAGCGTAATCAAGATTGTGATAAAAAGAAAATTATTTTTGAGATGTGAATGAATTTTGTGAATATAAAAAAAAGAAAATAAGGATTGCGAAATTAAGGAGATGAAATTGAACTAAATAAATAAATATGAGGACGAAATATATAATTAAGCCTTAATTTAATTATTTTGTTTTTTCTATTGAAGTTGTATTTTTCAAATCATACCTTTTAGTATGTTATTTAATTTTGTTTCTTTAAGTTATGTTTCTGAACATGTTTTCAGTTTCTTTATAAAATTATATTTTATGTAAGTACTTGGAAAATACTTAATAATAAGAGTGTATTTTTATAAATAATACTCAATTATTTCAATAAAATGTCAAATTATAAATAAAAAAAATAGATAATCAAATTTCATTATATATAAATTATCATTTTTTTCTAAAATTATTCTTTTTCTTTTCTCAACTTTTTCTCTAAATTTTAACATTTGTACTAATCTCTTTGAATATAAGAGATTACAAATGAGTCTTGGTGTAGAACACAACAATTTTTTTCGATCAAAATATCCAGTAGAGCAAGTTCTTTTTTACTTTGACTTTGAGACATTTTAGAAATTTGCCTATATGGTTTGATAAGTGTTTACATGAGGCTTTTTTGGATTTAAAATGAATCTCTAGTTGTTTATTTTTAGGGCATGTTCATATAGTTAAATTAAGTTTTTGATGTACATGTATTGCATCATTGGTGAATAGAAGTGTTTAAAGGTGTTATAGGATCACCTTTAGGTAAGGAAACTAGTATATTTTTCTGTTAGTGTTTTAGTTGAATGTAGTAATTTTGAGAATAATTATGATTTGTTAATTAAGATAATATGTTATATGTTGATAACATGTGATTGTATATGAGTTGTTCAATTATTAAATTTTAAGTCAAATTTGAAATGAAATATACTATGATTGTTTGGTTGTGTGAGTTGTTGATTTGATTTTGATATATTATTTTGCTTAATTTCTTTTATCTAAAGGCATTTTTGAACTAAATAGTAGTATTTTATAATATGAGAAAGGAGTATATTGCCCAGATAGATAGATAGATTGATGATTGATGATATGATACATCAATTCAATTTTAAAAATTATGCAAATTTGCTAGGCAAGCTAGCTAGCTGCTAAGTGAAAATCTCAGGTTATTTTACTTGTTGAGTGAGTCAATACTCACTAAGCAAGCCTTTTGAAAAAAACTCCAAGCGGTTTAGGTCGTTGGGTGAGCAAAATACTCATTGAGCAAAATATTTTACAAAATTTCATAGTGTAAGGTGGTTAGGTCGTTGGCAAACTCTTTTCTTGCTGGACATATTCATGTGTTCTTGTTTCTGATGCTTGGTTGTTAGGAAACTCAATTCCCTCATTGAGAGAAAATAAATTGATGAAAATCCAAGGAGTTCAAAAGGGATTTGTCATTGGTCGTTAGACAAGTCAGAACCCACTAATTGAGGATACCTTTAATGGTGTCTCACTAAGTGCTTGAAACTTTGAGAACTCCCAACCTTGTCTCATTGGACGAACTTGTGTGCTCTTAGAGTGAGAATGGAATAAAATGTGTTAAAATTCAAAAATAAAATAGATGGGTGATAACGGTAATTCTTACCACTATCTATGGTGTAATTTTCTTACCAAATCAACTCTCCTGAAGCTTGAAATACGCTTAATCCTCCATTTAATCTAACTTTGTGAATAAATTTAGCTTAGGTTACACACATCAGTTTTCATCACTAATTCCTCAAATTTTGTAGGAACTTTGTGTGCTTTGGAAGGACATTCAAGCCATCAAGAGTGGAGAATCAAGGAAGAGCTTAGAAGATGAAGTTTCGAAGATGTTTTCCTGCACAAGTGGCGCCCAACGCCCTTCAATTCGCAGTTTTGCCCATTCACCCACGCTCAGGCGTCCAACGCCCTTCAGTTCGCTATTTCCCCTAATTGATGGCGCCTGGGCATCCTAGAGGGGCGTTGGACGCCCTTTGCTTCGCTGTTTCACCCAGAATATGGCGCCCGGGTGCCCCTGGGGGGCACGGGGCGCGACTTTCCGCTGTGTCAAAATGGGTTATTTAAACATGGGTCTCGCGATTTTTGGGGGATTATTCTCCTCCTACACTTCATTCTTCGCCTATAGAGATTGAGAGAGGCCCTTGGAGGCTATTTGGGGTGTTGGGAAGCTCTCCCACTCCTCCTTGGGTCTTCAAGCTTCACCAATGGTGATTTTGCCCCTTTTGGGTTAAGGAAGAAGATGAGTCACAAATTGGAGATGGAGATGCGAAGGGGAGGCGCAAATGGAGCATGGAGCAACTGCCAAGAACCTTGGGAAAGGCTTTGCATCTTCTCTTTGGTTCCAATTTCTTCCCTATCTCTTCAATTTTGTAGAACCCTAAGTTCTCCACCATGGAGGGCTTTTCCTATTTGTTGAGATTAATTGTAAAACATGGAATTCTTATGTATTTTGTGATGTTAATGATATATGTTTTTCTAATTCATGTTAGTATTTGATTTCTATGCTTAATGCTTGTTGTGGCTTGATCACCCATGACATGAATTTTGGTTCTTGATGTATTGAGAAATATGATTGAACCTAGAATTGAAATTGAAGACTTATTGGATGGAATTGAGATGTTTGTGAATGCATGAGAATGAAATGGATGAATTCTAGTCTTGACAAATTGTAAATACACTATGTTAAATTCCTTGCACACCAACTATTTGATAAAATACCAAAAAGAGTTTCTTGTGCTGCTTTTGTGCACTTTGATGTCTAATTGAGTTATAAAAGGAAGAATTGTCATGTGTTGCACAAGTCCCTTGGGAGAGAATGATATTTATCACTTGCTACGCTGTGACCGGTGCACTTGCCGTTGGTTTTGCAGCCAACAATGGGTGTATGGTTGAGTAGAGCCAAGGTGTTAACCGTGATATACTCTTTTTGTGTGTGGGTGTGTGTAGTCGAGTAGAGTTAGGACATGAGTTGTAATCTATTGTGAGATATTAATTGATGTGTGAATGTAGTTATTTTCAAGGAAGAAATATTACATTGAGATATTGTAGGTTCTATATTGAGTAGTGATTTCATGTCTAAGATGATCCTTATGTGAGTTGATAAAAGTTATTGTGATATGGAGGAACAATGTAAAAAAGAATTATATCTAATAGATAGAAGGAATTTGCTCTCATATGAGATGATGACTTAGTTCTTAATATATGTGGATCTCTGTGAGTGAAAGGTAGTATGATAAATGTAGAATATCTTAATCTATTCAATACATTGTTGGTCTTTCGAAAATAGAATCAAATATCTAATATATAAGTTTGGGTCAAATGATTTGTTATTTAAACGAGACAAATGAACTCTCATTATTAGACATTTGATTGTGATGTTTGTAAATGAATATTTGGATGATAAACAAATATATTTAATGCTTATAAATCACTAACTGACCATTTCTTGTGTTTGTGTTGGTTTCAACTGAAATGGTAATGCGATACATGAGAACAAATAATGTTGTAGGTGGAAGTGTAGAGTTTATAGCATAGGAGAAAAAATTGTATTTTTGTTGGATTTCATAAGTGTATCTCAAATAATTATGTTAATAAGTAGACTTTAAATTTAACTTAAACATATAAAATTAACTTGTAAGGTGAAATTTGTAATCACTTATATCTTATAAATTCGCTTTATATCTAGTCAATATAAAATCTTCAACACTCACACTTAGACATATATAGATATCACATGTGAAATTAGACATTAATGAGTAGTTTAATATTTTTTTAATTTAGTTTTAAAGATGTGGCATGATTTTAATTTATTGTTATAGATAATTTTATTAAAAAAAATATAACCGTTTAAAAAACTTGTTTTAATAGTTTCAGTTTTTTTTTTGTCTTCTTTTGTTTATTTTATAAAGATACCTTTAGAATTTTAAATAAGTTGATTAGCTAATTTAATTACTCCTATTAAATTAAAATCTTTGTTTTAATAAAAAAATCAATAAATTAAAGAAATAGATGGTTTAAAATATGTATGAATCATTTATTTAATTATAAATTTCGTTTCAATAATAAAAAAATAATAATTTATTTTAAATTGATTCATTTAATGTTGTATTTGTATAACTTGTAAATAAGTTTTAAAAAATTGTATTGGCTTGCTTGGATAACTCTTTTATATTGCTTACTATATCTAATGCCTTTAAAAGCATTGCATTTTAAAAGTTCTTGGTTCTACGAAACCTATTTCATATTTCATTATCGGCTAAGTACATTGCACGTTCCACCTTTTTTAAAACAAGACAAAGAAAAATAAAATAAATATAAATATATATATATATATATATATATATATATATATATATATATATATATATATATATATATATATATATATATATATATATATATATATATATATATATATATATATATATATATATATATAGACACACACACAAAAATACAATTTAAACAAACCCTCAAAGTGGATGATATCAATTCGGCTTTAGAAACAGAGATTGTGTTTGGCCATACTACCTACTGATTGACTTGCTAAGCCTATCCATTTGTAATCTGTTTTTAGTTGGGTTAAGGTACCTAACAAGTCAAAAATGACTTACCTAAGTGATCCGAGTGGTCTAAAACTACCCCTAACCCCTAATTCACGAAATCACTACCCAAGTTCCCTAAATTGACTCAAAAGCTAAAATTGACATAACCATGTACTTTCAATCTGCAGAAACTAAATCCTCACTCTTAAACCATAAAATTCCCATCATACACATAGTCATACCATTCACAATTGGTCACATATCAGTTCATATCAAACACAACCCATATAACATCAATTTCAGCACATACACTTTTTCATCCAGTTCAAAAATAAAGCAATTCTTCACTCAATTTATACATGCATCAAATTGTAATAATTCTACCTAAAGATCAAACAAGAATGCAGATATTTTTCAAACCAGAATTTAGATCCTAGCTCCCCTTACCTCTAAATGAAACACCAAGCTCATGAAAACCCCAATTGCTCACTTACATCTCAAGAAAGACTAGGATTACCTACAAATCATAAATTTGTGGTAGGAGGCAGAATTAGGGACCTAGACAGACTTGGAAATTACAAGGAAGAAGTATAATGCTCATGCAAATAAAAAATCTGGTGCATGTAGTACATCCTTGAGATGCATGGGAAAGGGAGGACTACTTACCGGCGACAGAACAAGAAATTGACCGGCCGGATTTGAAGCCCACAACTTCGAGATTACCTACGCGGTCTCTGATGGTGGAATAGATGGATCAATGGAGGAGAAATCTAGAAAGATAGTGGAGAAAGTTTGAGAAACAAAGCTTTAGAGAGAGATGAAAATTTTTGGGTTCTTACATAATAAATATCTCTTCTAATTATAAATAATATGTTTTTTAATTTTAGAATTTATTATATGAGTGTAATATTCGATATAATAGTTATATGATTAAAATTTATAATTACATTTTGGAGTTATATATTATTTTAAAACAAAATGTATTTACATTGTTAAAGTAAAATATAGATATATATTATGTAAAATGATTGTGTACAAAATAAATATAAGAAAAAGTTGACATTGACATTATGATAACTAATTATTTATGTATATGTATTTGTTTTTAATTATGTATTTATGTATGAATGTGTTTGTGTTAAGTTATAAAATTTACGTAATAATTAGTTAGTGATTTATAATAAAATAATATTATTATATAATTAAAATTTACAATTAGAATCTTAAGTTATATATTATATTAAAATGAAATTCATTCATTCTTAAAGTAAAATATAGGCATAATATGAAATATGATTAGTACAAAATAAAAATCACACTTTGATATTAAAATTTGTAAATTGAAGCCCATACACGTATAAACCGCATGTATTGAAATTTATTAACATATAAAATCAAAGAAAAATGAAGTTAAACATAAAATACGATAAACTAAATTAACATACAAATATGATTAATTAACTTAAAGTTAAATACAAACATATCGTGAGATATAATTCCAATTAAAAAAAGTGAGAGTAGAATGACTTTGATGTTAAAATATTTAAATAAGAATACAAGCAGACATGGTTATCCATCTAAACATTGAATTTATAATAACTAATTATTGATGTCCACGTATTTTTTTTTTGTTTAAAATTGTAATATTAAATTAATCAATAATATTTGGATATGAATTTGTTTATTTTAAGTTATAAATTGATATAATAATTTATTAGTGATATATATATATATATATATATATTAAAATGAAACGTGTATGCATGAGTCGCTATTAAAGTAAAATGTATATCTGGAAATATGATCCCGTATAAAATAAAAACAACACGAAACTAGTATTAAAATTTGTAAATAGAAACATAGATAAACACTCTCACACTTAAAAAAATGTGACTCTAACATTGTAAAAAAAAAAAAAATTGATTTGATTGTCATATGGTAACTTATATGCATTTTAGCGTGATTATTTGTAATATGACTAAATTAGAATATATATTTTTCTATTATTTGCTTATATAGCTATAAATATTTGATTATTAATTTTAGTAAATTGAATAATCTCACATGCAACATCAACCTTTCCATGAGAATGTGTGTCATGTCCATTAAATTATGAGAATAGTGGAAGCTAGGTGTAGACCGAATGGAAACCGAAACTCGAAAAGTGGAGGATAGGTGTGTATGACCAAGTGGACACATAGAACTTTGACAGTAGTATTTAAATCAGGATTTTTAAATTCGGTGTCACTTTTTTGCATGCACCTTTCTTCTCAAAATTTATGATTTTTATTTTCTCATCATTCTCTTTAGATTTCTCTATCTTCTCTATAAGAATGATCATCTTTCTCTTCTTCCGATCACATTCAGGCAACGTCTGAGCTCTTCTAGCGTCAAGAACATTCAATTTAACTAATCAAGTTTTTGCTTTGAAACACGTAAACTCAACCCATTCGCACTGTAGAGTTTCTGCATTTTCTGTTACATGCAAGTATTATTTTGCTTGCATGTTTAAATTGTAACATCCCGATTTTTTTTAGATGTTCGAATTACGAGAAAAATTAAAATCTTTTAAAATCATCATACCATCGTAGATATCCAATTATAAAATACCGAAATTTATAAAATAAACAACAAAATAAAGTAAATCCAATTACATTGTTTCTGAAATTTATAACTCAAAGTTGTAAATAAATAAAGGTTGTCCCCCACTCTCACGTCGCTATCACGTATCTGGAGCATCTGCTACACCCTCTCCTCCCGTATAACTAAGGTCATACGATCATCGCAAAACACACACACAACCACAAACACAACAAAAATGGGTAAGCCACCATAACACAACCAATAACAATAAAATAAAATATGTATATGATAAGTAAACACAACTTAACAATAATTCACTATCTATAACGCTACCTACAAATAGAATCGTCATGATCATCATTAACATTCTCATTAACTATATCATTACTATACTATTATCAACATTGTCTCTAAACACAAAGTTACTTCGAACTCAACATTACCACGTAGGACATTATTCTATCTCCTGTAGCTTTCCCATACAGATTCATAAACATACCACTTGTCTGATCTAATGGGCACTGGTAGTGGAAGCCGCCAACACAGCAACAATAGCAGAAAGCAATTGCAAACCGTAGAGCTGAGGGTGACGATGGATTGTGATGGTTGTGTGCTCAAGGTTAAAAAAACTCTCTCTTCGTTAGATGGTAAGTTACGTTTTCCCTCAATTTTATTCTTATACTGAGCTTCTATTAACGTATATGGATATGTTGAAGGTAAAAAAATGGTGTAAGTGCAGGAGTAGAATCAGTGGAGATAAACAAGAAACAACAGAAAGTAACGGTAACTGGTTACGTGGAAGCAAACAAGGTGCTAAAGAAGGCGAAGTCAATGGGAAAGAAGGCTGAGATATGGCCTTACATGCCATACAACATGGTGGCAAATCCTTATATTGTTCAAGCTTATGACAAGAAAGCTCCCCGGGTTACGTGAGGAGAGTGGACAACTTTGCCACCACTGGAACAGTGACAACTTATGGAGATCCATACACCACCATGTTCAGTGATGAAAACCCGAATGCATGTTCCATCATGTAGAAACTGGACACACAGAGAGATTATGTTAAAAGGACAATGATATTTTGACAACTCTTTTTTAACAACTTTTTGACAACAGGACACGTGTCATCATTTTATTGGTCTGTTTGAATTTATTTTTAAAAAAGTATTTGAAACAGACCAATCATAGACTGCCACGTATGCGTTGCCAGAAAGTTGTCAAAAAAATAGTTGTTAAAGAGACTTCTTCCATGTTAAAAACAAGTCCTCTTTTACTATTTTTCACACGGCACTGTATATTTTCAAGTTGGGTCCCATTATTTTGACAACCATCTTTTAACACACTTTTGACAACGACAATTGTTAGCATCCCATTGGTCCATTTTTTTTTATTTTATTGATAAAAATTTTCCTAAAAAATGAAGAGAGTTTCAGAAAGTTTTCGTTCCAATTATACCTTTACTCTGTTTTATTACAATTGAAGGTTCTCTCTTGGTTTTCCTTCTCCCCTGCATTGTGGTTCTCAATCGTTCTCTTTCTCCATTTTCAGTTGGTTGTCGTTATCAATGTTCGAAATGACAAATTCCGGACATCTTCTTTTGAGCAAGGTAAATACGTTCTTCTTCCATTTTCAGTATGGGTTTTGGACTTTTCGCTTTGTATTTAGATTTGTGTTGTTTTCGTTAAACAATTGACCTCTTTTGGGTTTTGGGTTTTTCCTTTTGTGTTTACATTTGTGTTGTTTTCGTTGGGCAGTTGACCGTTCGTCATTCTTTTTCAACAAAATATGTATAACTCATAAAAAGAATAACCCATCTACTAGAAAAGCTTTTCCCACATCAAGCACTAACCTATTTTTAACGTACAATTAAATGGGGTAATGATCCAAATAAAAAAGAAACGAAAGCTCGATGCTTTTGGTTTTCTTATTAGAATTAGAACCACCAAGTTCCATCCCTTTATTAATCAAACCCAACTGAATTTTTTTTGTTACGGGCCAAAAATTCAAATAAAAATTTGAGTTGGATCCTATAAGACGTGGTCAATCCATTGAGCAGTGAAGATGATCATACAAAGTCATCTCGTCGTCCTCAGTACGATCATCACCATCCACTCCACCCTTTTTCTTGCATGTAAACCTAATACATCAATAACGAAAATATTACTCAAACAAATGAAATCACAAAATTGTACAAAGTTAATAAACAATGACAAAAAAGAGTAAATATACGCTTTTTCTATTTGAAAGGGATGTTACTTAGCAATGTAATTTTATGCATTGGATTCGATGTATTTGCTTTAATACTGAAGGTTTTCAATGTACATAAAACATATTAAACATAGAATAAAATATTCAGTTTTAGGGATATTTCTTTACCTTTGCACACAATAAAGAAAATGGACTTTTTGTCTTTTGATTAGAAATTTGAAAATACACCAGAGGCCCAATTGTAACTATCAAGAAAAAAACGAGTTAAACATAATTAGCAACTATATAAATTACTTGCCACATTAATTACCACAAGGCAACAAGTCAAGCAACACATCATACCCAAAGTATGTTACAAGCCAATTTGCGTACTTCCATAACTACAATGAAGACCCATGCACCCAAGCATACCTCCTCCTATATCAGCAAAACTCAATAGATGAACAGGGAAGAACGACCGCACACAAGCAAACAACCTCTGCAAACAAACATTGCTCTTCAATAATTTGAAACCATCACATGGAGATAAAATTGAATAAAAGTATTAACAAAAATGACTGACAATATTTATAAAATAATAAGAACACAATAGTAAGCCCTAAGCCCTATGCCCTATGCCCTAAGCCCTATGCCCTATGCCCTATGCCCTATGCCCTATGCCCTATGCCCTATGCCCTATGCCCTATGCCCTATGTCCTATGTCCTATGCCCTATGCCCTATGCCCTATGCCCTATGCCCTATGCCCTATGCCCTATGCCCTCTCCAAGGGACATAACAGTGCCAATAATGAGGGTGGGAGCGTTGGAAACAACAACGACTTCATCGGGTAATATTGAATTCAAGCCTCCAAGCTACACAATAAAGAAAAACACGGTAAGACAAATAATTTTCCATCACAAAAGACAACTACAACTACATATATTTGAAGAATAGCGAATCAAATATAATATTGTACCTTAATTTTCATCTTCAACCAAACATTTGTAAGATTTTGATAGTTGACAGTTAATGGTAGACCCAAACACTGGGTAACAGTTGCAAGTATCTTACTCTTCCTTAAAGGCAATAAAATTCAGTTAGTTTTCAGCAATAATAAACTTGAATAATTTCATAATGAAAAAGATAACCTTCACAAAATGTATAAATCACTTGTAATAAAACAAATAGAAAGACATAGTAAGATTATCATGGTCAAAGTCAGCATGAGTTTTGAAACTTACCATTGTTTTCATTCGACCACAATTGAAAAGATCTCCCACAAATCCTTGTGCTTCACTTCTGGCAAAAAAACCTAAGCTCCATCTTTTTCTGATTGAATAAGGTTTGTAGAATGAGTCAAGTGGATAACATCAATCATAATCTCTAAATAAGAACACAAATATTAAGATCAGAAGTTTAATTAAATACCTTATTTTTGAAATTCCACCTCCCAATTTTTGGTTTGAAGTCTTCTCTCTCTCCAATCTCCAACTGAACACAATACACACATCGAACAAAACATTAATTGAACAAAACAAAAATTACTAGTACAAGCAAAAGGTTTACAATAAGGATATCTTACTCACTTTTCAAAGTTTATCCCATACTTACCAGTATCAAGGAAAACACTAGAAATATAGGGTGCAAATGCATATACAACATCTCTGCAAAAACATTAAATTTTGATAAATGAATCTTGATAAATAATTATAAACTTTCTACATTTATTATAACCTTCCTTTTAGTCGCGTTAAGAATACCAAAACCAATATCCTTTCTAATACAATATAAGGAAACCGTGGATATCAAATCCAAAGAATTGGTACGTTTCAGCCTAGATTATATACTTAACCTAACTAAGATAATGCAATGGGGACAAAAGGAAAAAATATACAAAGAAACTATGTAAATGCACATAATGCATGCTTTGAGAATGTAAAATATGCAAGAATGCCTAAAACCAGCAGATTTATAAACATATGTACACACGTTTAAGACCAAATCTGCTTTCTTATAAAGCTAATTCAGAAAATATACATGCAGTGATGGGAACAAGTTTACAGTGATATTTATGAATGAATAATTTGTTGGGAATCTAATAATGAGTGTTAGAATATATTCAGCTGTTACAAATTTGTAGGAAATTAACTGTTATATAATCTAGGAAATTAAGATGATTGATTCCTAATTATTAGGTACTTTTATTATAATTGATTCTGTAAAATAATATAAATACATACTATATTGTCTGGACACACAATAAATTCAGAACACATTCAATTCTATAATGAGTTAAGCAGATAATTTAGTAAGAGAATAAATAGAGATGTGAAAATTATTTGGAGAAAAACTTAATATATTACCCTGACTTTGAGAGTAGAGTTTTATTAGAGAGAAACCTCACCCTTTAACAAAATGACTACGCGAGTAGAGTCTGTAGTTCTCTGAAAACTTGATATGGCGGAATGCGGCCAAAATAATGTGTTCTTGTACCCAAGAAAAAAGTAAAAAAGACAGTGCATAGCTGAAACTGCATTGTGACAAAACAAGCCAATAAAAATGACTGTACTTCAAATTATATGTTTGCAGGGGATTAAATATACAAGTTCAAGGCCAATTCAACAGAAAAGAAGAAACACTAATTTATTAACTGAATTTATAGTCAAACTCCAAAAATTGCAAGATGTTAGTCAAACACCAATGCTACTGCTTTTCAAGAATAATGCAATTAGCTACACATTTTGTCATTACCTAAACTTGCAGATGCGACCAAGAGACGTGTGTGTACATCCCAACTTATCAAATATTGATACTATACCTAATATCAACTATCTTGTATGATAGCCATTAAATTAAGGAAAGGGATACACACTTACCCTCAAGAAACCTTGCTCAAGAATGGAGCCCAAAACCATTGGCACAGCAGCGAACAAACCAATTTGAAAGAGAAATTATGTATTCAAAGCAGCACTCAGTGCAGTTTTCAGCCCTTTCTGCAATGGTTTCCCCAACACCAGATAGTGCCTGGAAATAGAGTGCATTTGTGGCTATAAGTAACGCAGAAAACAAATTGTGAAAATTACATCTTGAGTGATTGTTAAAAATAATCTGATTGAAACAAGACAAAATTCCACAAAATAACAGAAACAATCCACTGATAATAGTAAAAAAAAACGAAATAAAACCATGTCCAACTCAAGGCATTACAGACGTGAATCGGATGTGAACAAAAAACATGTGGCGCTAGAACTATAAAGTTTTGAACAAAAAGGAAAAGATAATCACAACACAAGAAACCTTAGATAAGTACCATGAACGTTTTACACAATCCAACTTACCAGATAGGCTTTCCCATATAGAAAGGCATACACAGTCAGCACTGTTAGCTGCAACATCAGAAAGACAAAAAGTCATCCAGTGAAGAAAACTGTATTATGCAGAATACTTCCATGACATGTGTCAGTGTTAATGTAATGTATGGCTGGGTTCACTCACTCTCATTCCAAGCCTTGCTCGTCAAAAGTTTTGATTCAAAACCCATGTTATAAATGAAACTATTTAAGCATCATCCACTTGTAAGGTCATTTTAAGTTCAGCAGGTCTTCCTAGACCCTTTAATTTGAATATAATCAACCCATTTAATTCAAGTTTGTGAGAAAAGAGACACTATAGCTTTTCCTTTTATTCTACAAAAGAACCTCAAGCATATTCCTGTCATCTTCTTCTTGATAGGCTACTCCATCTAAAATTATAATTTTCCCTCCCTTGTATTTTATTCCAACAAGTTGGTACTCCATTATTTGTTGTGTTGTTTAGGATGGATTCACATACTTACTGATTCAAACAACAAAAAATAAATGACACATAAATGGGTATACCATGGTACAGAAGTAGTATCCAACTGTTGTAAAATAAAACGACATCATCCGGAAAAAATCAAAAAGCTGCCCAAGTCTGTATACATCACGGCTGAGAACTTGTTCACCATTACCACCTGAAACTTTTCCTTCAAATAGTGCAATCTGATTGAGCCCAACATCTCTTCCCTTACCAACCAACAAATTTTCTATTGGAAAAGGATTTGTTGTATAGGCATCATTAAATGACAAGACTCACCTGAATATGTTCATGATGTGTAATATTTCCCTGACGTAAGGTTGAATTGAATCCTGTCAATTCAAAAGAACATAAAAAAAGTGTAGCAAAGGGAAAACAAGGAAAAATGAAAACGCCATTTCAAACAGTACACACTAAGACCTAAAGCTAAAATACATACAATACAATACAAGTGTCAACAAAGCTGAAATACCAAGGAGCATAGTGATGCCTAGCATGAGTTTTATAAGAGAAAAAAAATTGTCAAGAAACAAATATTTTCTTAATAGTTAGTGAATTTGGTCCACAGGTGTTAACAACCTCAAGACTTAAGTACCCCATCAACTTGCTGATCCTACTCAATGCAAGACTCCTAACAACTGTTGAACTCAACTATTATCCTAGTCAGTTAATTAGTTATACCAGTCTTTCATAAGTCTTGTTTTTTATAAACTTTACATGTTTCTATATTACAAGTTATAAAAATTTACAAATTCTAAATATAAAGTAGAAAATATTTTAATGCAATTTCAATTAGTTAAAGTCCAGATACAATGAACCATGTAATCAGTAGTATATTAATACAATGACTATCCTCACAAGGAACCTTGGGTGTATGCTAGTTATTTTAAACTAATGCATTGAGAAAATTTGACATTTTTACCATTCTCGAAAATGCAAAAGTTCAATGAAGCAGTAGTCATACCAGAATAGATGTCTTCACTAATGTTGATAACACGGGAAGCCTTACTGATACCACCACGGGTTATGTGAAAAATTCTATCAAAAACATCAGGATGCCCATAATGCATGCGAACCCTGAATATAATTGCAGTACTTAATTTGAATCTTGACAGGAAAAATAATTATATAATTTCAAATGTGCTTACTTTAATGGACTTGCTAAAACCCGCTGCCCCATAGTCAGAAAACTAGTTTCTTGACTGGACATAAATGATGCCAAAGATGAGACACTGCATCATTAATATAGACTTTAGATAGATATGCAAATGAAACAAAACCAAGTGTAAAAAGGACACAATCAAATAAGAAAAACATACCTTCCAGTAAAAACATGTTCTCTAACACCAAGAATAGTAGGAGGACGAAGCCCATGATCAGAATGAAATTCCTCAAGAAGGTTCCTCATCTTTAAAGCCTCCTCAAAATAGTTATCCTATAATAAATTATAAAAGGGGTCAAAATAAAGCAACAGCAAATAATTGTCAATTATCACATCATAGATCGTTATGAATAATGACAATCTATAAGTGAGTGGGTATATCTAATTCAACAACCTCTCACAAAACTAGCTTGTAAGATAAGGATTGGATCCCATTTATATATTATAATCTGGCCTAATTTCTAGCATTGCGAATCTCCAACAAACCACTAACGTCGAGGAATGAACATCATGAGCATGAGGTTAGATACATATGGGAATCCAAAGAACTTGACTAGAATAGTCTATGATTCAATCTAAGTCAATGACTTTATACCTAACTTAACCTCATAAAATTGATTTGTAAGATGATAATTGCACCTCATTCATATATTATACTATGATACAATTTTTAGTTGACGTAGGAACTTCAACAACTCTTAAAAATATTATGACTACTTTCATGTCAATTGTTTGGACAGTATTTAATATACACCAATGAAGATAACAATTAAGTCATCATACAAGACAAAATGACTTATAAAATAGGAGGGGACAAGCAGTGAGAATACAACACAGATCTGTATGAATCATGACAATATTTTAGGAAACAATTAGTCAAATACAGATATTAAAACTGATATGACCTGATTCATGTCAATTGTTTGGACTGCATTGCCACGGGTAAATATAACAGCATGATTTTGATGATCAGGCTTCCCTTCACCCAATTTGGGATTTCCAGGTAACTTCAGAGAGTATATCTCCTGTGACAAAAAAACATCAATAAATGGTGTGAAAAATATCAATCCAATTCAACAAAGGGAGGTCCCAAAAGTGAAAGTAAAAGCAACTTAAGTAAATAAGGCAATGTAATTCCATAATAGATTCTGTACGTGCTTAAGTTAAGTCAGTTATCAGGCTAAATTTGTTAACAAGAATAGATGTAAAAAGTATAAAAGCTTATTATTGTATATAACATGCATAGAAGAACAACACCTTGTCTTTCTCATTAATATAAGCTTTCACCAGCTTTAAGTAGCATTCTGTGTTCACTTTTCCCTCTTTTAAAGTTTCAACAACATCAATGAAAGCGACCCGTACAGCTTCATTCTAAAATCATTAATTGACAAAATAAAAAAAGATGTCACCCTTGATTAAGAATAATTTAGAAATAAAAACAAACAAAATTTGATCCATGTAACTGTTGAAAGGGATGTTACATAGCAATGTAATTTTATGCCTTGGATTGGATGTATTGGCTTTAATACTGAAGGTTTTCAATGTACATAAAACATATTAAACATAGAATAAAATATTCAGTTGTAGGGATATTTCTTTACCTTTGCACACAATAAAGAAAATGGACTCTTTGTCTTTTGAATAGAAATTGATAGTACACCAGAGGCCCAATTGTAACTATCAAGAAAAAATGAGTTAAACATGATTAGCAACAATAGAAATTCCCTGCCACATTAATTACCACAAGGCAACAAGTCAAGCAACAAGTCATACCCAAACTATGTGACAGCCTATTTGGCATACTTCCCTAACTACAACGAAGACCCATGCACCCAGGCATACCTCCTCCTATATTAGCAAAACTCAATAGATAAACAGAAAAGAACGACCGGCACACAAGCAAACAATCTCTGCAGACAAACATTGTTCTTCAATAAATTGAAACCATCACAAAGAGATAAAGTTGAACAAAAGTATTAACAAAAATGACTGACAATATTTAAAGAATAATAAGAACATAGCATAATCTGCCAAAAAATTAACCACAGGTTGTCACAGAATGATATTAAGAACACTAATTACTTCTAGATGATTATCCAAACAGTGTCCATAAAAATTACAAGAAGTGGAATATTTGAAAGAAAATATATCTCTACCATAATGTTTTGATTTTACTTGTGCGCCTCATCCTTTTTCTGAAACTTAAATTTCCATTCCAAAAGAAATCTGCAAAATACAAAATGTAAGCAATGTTATAAACAAAACAACCACAACAACGAAACCATATAGTTGAAGGAATTCTAACTTCAAGAAAAAATTTGAACTCAAGTCGCACAGGCACTAAGTTCTAACTTTTAAGTCCTAAGTCTTAAGTCCTAGTATACTAAGTCCTAAATCCTTGCCAAACTTTGACCTATGCCTTGAAGGCCTACAATGTCTTATGCCTTATGCCCTAAGCGTTGTGAGTTGTGAGTTATTCCCTATTCCCTATGCCCTATGCCCTATGTCCTAAGCCCTATGCCCTATGCCCTATGCCCTATGCCCTATGCCCTATGCCCTATGCCCTATGCCCTATGCCCTATGCCCTATGCCCTATGCCCTATGCCCTATGTCCTATGCCCTATGCCCTATGCCCTATGCCCTATGCCCTATGCCCTATGCATAACAATGCTAATCATACAATACTAAATAATTCTTGTTCAAAATAAATGGTCATAAGAACCACATAAGATTACTTATCTGTCACTTCTACAATTGAAGGAGTAGTTTGCTCTTGGGAGCCAAGGGACACAACAATTCCAATAATGAGGGTGGGAGCGTTGGAAACAACAACGACTTCATCGGATAATATTGAATTCAAGGCTCCAAGCTACACAATAAAGTAAAACCATGATAAGACAAATAATTTTACATCGCAAACAACAACTACAACTAATTATATTTGAAGAAATAGCGAATCAAATGTAATATTATACCTTAACTTTTTCACCTTCAAACAAATTTTTGTTAGATTTTGATCGTTGACAGTTAATGGTAGATGCAAACACTTGGTAACAGTTGAAAGTATCATACTCTTTCCTTAAAGCCAATAAAATTCAGTTAGTTTTCAGCAATAATAAACTTGAATAATTTCATAATGAAAAAGATAACCTTCACAAAATGTATAAATCACTTGTAACAAAACAAATAAAAAGACATAGTAAGATTATCACGGTCAAAGTCAGCATGAGTGTTGAAACTTACCATTGTTTTCATTCCACCACAATTGAAAAGATCTCCCACAAATCCTTGTGCTTCAATTCAGGCAAAAAAACCTAAGCTCCATGTTTTTGTGATTGAATAAGGTTTGTAGAATGAGTCAAATGGATAACATCAATCATAATCTCTAAATAAGAACACAAATATTAAGATCAGAAGTTTAATTAAATACATCATTCTTGAAATTCCACCTTCCATTTTTTGGTTTGAAGTCTTCTCTCTCTCCAATCTCCAACTGAACACAATACACACATTGAACAAAACATTAATTGGACAAAGACAGATGAAACTACAAAAATTTATCCAACTATGTAGATTCAATATGTGAAACATTCAGATCCATCCCATTATGAATTAAATTATTGTTGAATTTCCAACCGAAGATTTAGTCATAATTGATGCAGATTTCATCTCACGATAGCCCATGCCCAATTCTTCATCAATTACCCAATAAGGCTGCAAAAGGAGTTAGAATTCATATGTTGAAACAAAATAAAGGTAAACTTGTAATTAGTGAAACACATACCTTCCTAGCAGCCAAAGCTGATGCAGCACTAGTTGCCAACACTTTAAGATCCTCTCTTTCATCACTTTTAATCAGAGCTACCTGCATGGAAGATGCAATGACTTCAATGTAATATTATAAATTACTAGTACAAGCAAAAGGTTTACAATAAGGATACCTTACTCATTTTTCAAAGTTTATCCCACACTTACGGGTACCAAGGAAAACACTAGAAATATAGGGTGCACATGCATATACAACATCTCTGCAAAAACATTAAATTTTGATAAATGAATCTTGATATATAATTATAAGCTTTTTACATTTATTATAAACTTCCTTTTAGTCGCTCCAAAGACTACGAAAACCAATATCCTCTCTAATTCAATATAAGGAAACCATGGGTATCAAATCCAAAGAATCGATGCGTCTTCAGCCTAGATTATATACTTAACCTAGCTAAGATAATGCAATGGGGATAAAAGGAAAAAATATACAAAGAAACTATGTAAATGCTCGTAATGCAAGTCTTTGAGAATGTAAACTATGCAAGAATGCCTAAAACTAGCAGATTTATCAACACATGTACACATGTTTAAGCAAAATTTGCTTTCTTATAAAGCTAATTCAGAAAATATACATGCAGTGATGGGAACAAGTTTAAAATGATATTTATGAATGAATAATTTGTTGGGAATCTAATGATGAGTGTTAGAATATATTCAGCTGTTGCAAATTTGTAGGAAATTAACTGTGATATAATCTAGGAAATTAAGATGATTGATTCCTAATTATTAGGTACTTTTATTATAATTGATTCTGTAAAATAATATAAATACATACTATATTGTCTGCATTGGACACACAATACATTCAGAACACATACAATTCTATAATGAGTTAAGCAGATAATTTAGTAAGAGAATAAATAGAGATGTGAAAATAATTTGGAGAAAAACTTAATGTATTACCCTGACTTTGGGAGTAGAGTTTTATTAGAGAGAAACAGAAGCCTCACCCTTTAACAAAATGACTACGAGAGTAGAGTCTGTAGTTCTCTGAAAACTTGATATGGCGGACCACAAACCCACGGCAGTAGCTTGATACTGTTGACAAATAAACGGATTAAGAGTTGAGAGGATAAGTAAAGAAAGAGATGTCATAGAGTAGGCAGACAAACCCTTGCACCACCATGAAGAATGGTCCGGCCAAAATAATGTGTTCTTATACCCAAGGAAAATGTAAAAAAGACAGTGCATAGCTGAAACTGCATTGTGACAAAACTGACAATGGCCTGCAAGCGAATAAAAATGACTGTACTTCAAAATATTTTTTTGCAGGGCATTAAATATACAAGTTCAAGGCCAATTCAACACACAAGAAGAAACACAAATTTATAATCAAACGCCTAAAATTGCAAGATGTTACTCAAACATCAATGCTACTGCTTTTCAAGAATAATACAATTAGCTACACATTTTGTCATTACCTAAACTTGCAGATGCGACCAAGAGACGTGTGTGTACATGCCAACTTCTCAAATATTGATACTATACCTAATATCAACTATCTTGTATGATAGCCATTAAATTAAGGAAAGGGATACACACTTACCCTCAAGAAACCTTGCTCAAGAATGGAGCCAAAAACCAGTGGCACAGCAGCGAACAAACCAATTTGAAAGAGAAATTATGTATTCAAAGCAGCACTCAGTGCAGTTTTCAGCCCTTTCTGCAATGGTTTCCCCAACACGAGATAGTGCCTGGAAATAGAGTGCATTTGTGGCTATAAGTAACGCAGAAAACAAATTGTGAAAATTACATCTTGAGTGATTGTTAAAAATAATCTGATCGAAACAAGACAAAATTCCACAAAATAACAGAAACAATCCACTGATAATAGTAAAAAAAAACGAAATAAAACCATGTCCAACTCAAGGCATTACAGACGTGAATCAGATGTGAACAAAAAACATGTGGCGCTAGAACTATACAATTTTGAACAAAAAGGAAAAGATAATCACAACACAAGAAACCTTAGATAAGTACCATGAACGTTTTACACAATCCAACTTACCAGATAGGCTTTCCCATATAGAAAGGCATACACAGTCAGCACTGTTAGCTGCAACATCAGAAAGACAAAAAGTCATCCAGTGAAGAAAACTGTATTATGCAGAATACTTCCATGACATGTGTCAGTGTTAATGTAATGTATGGCTGGGTTCACTCACTCTCATTCCAAGCCTTGCTCGTCAAAAGTTTTGATTCAAAACCCATGTTATAAATGAAACTATTTAAGCATCATCCACTTGTAAGGTCATTTTAAGTTCAGCAGGTCTTCCTAGACCCTTTAATTTGAATATAATCAACCCATTTAATTCAAGTTTGTGAGAAAAGAGACACTATAGCTTTTCCTTTTATTCTACAAAAGAACCTCAAGCATATTCCTGTCATCTTCTTCTTGATAGGCTACTCCATCTAAAATTATAATTTTCCCCGCCCTTGTATTTTATTCCAACAAGTTGGTACTCCATTATTTGTTGTGTTGTTTAGGATGGATTCACATACTTACTTCAAACAACAAAAATAAATGACACATAAATGGGCATACCATGGTACAGAAGTAGTATCCAACTGTTGTAAAATAAAACGACATCATCCGGAAAAAATCAAAAAGCTGCCCAAGTCTGTATACATCACGGCTGAGAACTTGTTCACCATTACCACCTGAAACTTTTCCTTCAAATAGTGAAATCTGATTGAGCCCAACATCTCTTCCCTTACCAACCAGCAAATTTTCTATTGGAAAAGGATTTGTTGTATAGGCATCATTAAATGACAAGACTCACCTGAATATGTTCATGATGTGTAATATTTCCCTAACGTAAGGTTGAATTGAATCCTGTCAATTCAAAAGATCATAAAAAAAGTGTAGCAAAGGGAAAACAAGGAAAAATGAAAACGCCATTTCAAACAGTACACACTAAGACCTAAAGCTAAAATACATACAATACAATACAAGTGTCAACAAAGCTGAAATACCAAGGAGCATAGTGATGCCTAGCATGAGTTTTATAAGAGAAAAAAAATTGTCAAGAAACAAATATTTTCTTAATAGTTAGTGAATTTGGTCCACAGGTGTTAACAACCTCAAGACTTAAGTACCCCATCAACTTGTTGATCCTACTCAATGCAAGACTCCTAACAACTGTTGAACTCAACTATTATCCTAGTCAGTTAATTAGTTATACCAGTCTTTCATAAGTCTTGTTTTTTATAAACTTTACATGTTTCTATATTACAAGTTATAAAAATTTACAAATTCTAAATATAAAGTAGAAAATATTTTAATGCAATTTCAATTAGTTAAAGTCCAGATACAATGAACCATGTAATCAGTAGTATATTAATACAATGACTACCTCACAAGGAACCTTGGGAGTATGCTAGTTATTTTAAACTAATGCATTGAGAAAATTTGACATTTTTACCATTCTCGAAAATGCAAAAGTTCAATGAAGCAGTAGTCATACCAGAATAGATGTCTTCACTAATGTTGATAACACGGGAAGCCTTACTGATACCACCACGGGTTATGTGAAAAATTCTATCAAAAACATCAGGATGCCCATAATGCATTCGAACCCTGAATATAATTGCAGTACTTAATTTGAATCTTGACAGGAAAAATAATTATATAATTTCAAATGTGCTTACTTCAATGGACTTGCTAAAACCCGCTGCCCCATAGTCAGAAAACTAGTTTCTTGACTGGACATAAATGATGCCAAAGATGAGACACTGCATCATTAATATAGACTTTAGATAGATCTGCAAATGAAACAAAACCAAGTGTAAAAAGGACACAATAAAAGGATTTAAGAAAAACATACCTTCCAGTAAAGACATGTTCTCTAACACCAAGAATAGTAGGAGGACGAAGCCCATGATCAGAATGAAATTCCTCAAGAAGGTTCCTCATCTTTAAAGCCTCCTCAAAATAGTTATCCTATAATAAATTATAAAAGGTGTCAAAATAAAGCAACAACAAATAAATTGTCAATTATCACATCATAGATCGTTATGAATAATGACAATCTATAAGTGAGTGGGTATATCTAATTCAACAACCTCTCACAAAACTAGCTTGTAAGATAAGGATTGGATTCCATTTATATATTATAATCTGGCCTAATTTCTAGCATTGCGAATCTCCAACAAACCACTAACGTCGAGGAATGAACATCATGAGCATGAGGTTAGATACATATGGGAATCCAAAGAACTTGACTACAATAGTCTATGATTCAACCTAAGTCAATGACTTTATACCTAACTTAACCTCATAAAATTGATTTGTAAGATGATAATTGCACCTCATTCATATATTATACTATGATACAATTTTTAGTTGACGTAGGAACTTCAACAACTCTTAAAAATATTATGACTACTTTCATGTCAATTGTTTGGACAGTATTTAAT
Source organism: Vigna mungo (assembly GCA_036885675.1). Taxonomy (NCBI): domain Eukaryota; kingdom Viridiplantae; phylum Streptophyta; class Magnoliopsida; order Fabales; family Fabaceae; genus Vigna; species Vigna mungo. Next base: position 14,147,890 of record CP144696.1, read on the forward strand.
ATAGACCGATGAAGATAACAATTAAGTCATCATACAAGACAAAATGACTTATAAAATAGGAGGGGACAAACAGTGAGAATACAACACAGATCTGTATGAATCATGACAATCAATTAGGAAACAATTAGTCAAATACAGATATTAAAACTGATATGACCTGATTCATGTCAATTGTTTGGACTGCATTGCCACGGGTAAATATAACAACATGATTTTGATGATCAGGCTTCCCTTCACCCAATTTGGGATTTCCAGGTAACTTCAGAGAGTATATCTCCTGTGACAAAAAAACATCAATAAATGGTGTGAAAAATATCAATCCAATTCAACAAAGGGAGGTCCCAAAAGTGAAAGTAAAAGAAACTTAAGTAAATAAGGCAATGTAATTCCATAATAGAAGGTGGCAAAAGTAAAAGTAACATAGGTAGTTATTCTGTACGTGCTTAAGTTAAGTCAGTTATCAGGCTAAATTTGTTAACAAGAATAGATGTAAAAAGTATAAAAGCTTATTATTGTATATAACATGCATAGAAGAACAACACCTTGTCTTTCCCATTAATATAAGCTTTCACCAGCTTTAAGTAGCATTCTGTGTTCACTTTTCCCTCTTTTAAAGTTTCAACAACATCAATGAAAGCGACCCGTACAGCTTCATTCTAAAATCATTAATTGACAAAATAAAAAAAGATGTCACCCTTGATTAAGAATAATTTAGAAATAAAAACAAACAAAATTTGATCCATGTAACTGCTGAAAGGGATGTTACATAGCAATGTAATTTTATGCCTTGGATTGGATGTATTGGCTTTAATACTGAAGGTTTTCAATGTACATAAAACATAGAATAAAATATTCAGTTGTAGGGATATTTCTTTACCTTTGCACACAATAAAGAAAATGGACTTTTTGTCTTTTGAATAGAAATTGATAGTAAACCAGAGGCCCAATTGTAACTATCAAGAAAAAACGAGTTAAACATGATTAGCAACAATAGAAATTCCCTGCCACATTAATTACCACAAGGCAACAAGTCAAGCAACAAGTCATACCCAAACTATGTGACAACCCATTTGGCATACTTCCCTAACTACAACGAAGACCCATGCACCCAGGCATACCTCCTCCTATATCAGCAAAACTCAATAGATAAACAGAAAAGAACGACCGGCACACAAGCAAAAAATCTCTGCAGACAAACATTGTTCTTCAATAAATTGAAACCATCACAAAGAGATAAAGTTGAACAAAAGTATTAACAAAAATGACTGACAATATTTAAAGAATAATAAGAACATAGCATAATCCGCTAAAAAATTAACCACAGGTTGTCACAGAATGATATTAAGAACACTAATTACTTCTAGATGATTATCCAAACAGTGTCCATAAAAATTACAAGAAGTGGAATATTTGAAAGAAAATATATCTCTACCATAATGTTTTCATTTTACTTGTGCGCCTCATCCTTTTTCTGAAACTTAGATTTCCATTCCAAAGAAATCTGCAAAATACAAAATGTAAGCAATGTTATAAACAAAACAACCACAACAACGAAACCATATAGTTGAAGGAATTCTAACTTCAAGAAAAAATTTGAACTCAAGTCGCACAGGCACTAAGTTCTAACTTCTAAGTCCTAAGTCTTAAGTCCTAGTATACTAAGTCCTAAATCCTTGCCAAACTTTGACCTATGCCTTGAAGGCCTACAATGTCCTATGCCTTATGCCCTAAGCGTTGTGAGTTATTTCCTATTCCCTATGCCCTATGCCCTATGCCCTAAGCCCTATGCCCTATGCCCTATGGCCTATGCCCTATGCCCTATGCCCTATGCCCTATGCCCTATGCCCTATGCCCTATGCATAACAATGTTAATCATACAATACTAAATAATTCTTGTTCAAAATAAATGGTCATAAGAACCACATAAGATTACTTATCTGTCACTTCTACAATTGAAGGAGTAGTTTGCTCTTGGGAGCCAAGGGACACAACAATTCCAATAATGAGGGTGGGAGCGTTGGAAACAACAACGACTTCATCGGATAATATTGAATTCAAGGCTCCAAGCTACACAATAAAGAAAAACCATGATAAGACAAATAATTTTACATCGCAAACAACAACTACAACTAATTATATTTGAAGAAATAGCGAATCAAATGTAATATTATACCTTAACTTTTTCACCTTCAAACAAATTTTTGTTAGATTTTGATTGTTGACAGTTAATGGTAGATGCAAACACTTGGTAAAAGTTGAAAGTATCATACTCTTTCCTTAAAGCCAATAAAATTCAGTTAGTTTTCAGCAATAATAAACTTGAATAATTTTATAATGAAAAAGATAACCTTCACAAAATGTATAAATCACTTGTAACAAAACAAATAAAAAGACATAGTAAGATTATCACGGTCAAAGTCAGCATGAGTGTTGAAACTTACCATTGTTTTCATTCCACCACAATTGAAAAGATCTCCCATAAATCCTTGTGCTTCAATTCAGGCAAAAAAACCTAAGCTCCATGTTTTTGTGATTGAATAAGGTTTGTAGAATGAGTCAAATGGATAACATCAATCATAATCTCTAAATAAGAACACAAATATTAAGATCAGAAGTTTAATTAAATACATCATTCTTGAAATTCCACCTTCCATTTTTTGGTTTGAAGTCTTCTCTCTCTCCAATCTCCAACTGAACACAATACACACATTGAACAAAACATTAATTGGACAAAGACAGATGAAACTACAAAAATTTATCCAACTATGTAGATTCAATATGTGAAACATTCAGATCCATCCCATTATGAATTAAATTATTGTTGAATTTCCAACCGAAGATTTAGTCATAATTGATGCAGATTTCATCTCACGATAGCCCATGCCCAATTCTTCATCAATTACCCAATAAGGCTGCAAAAGGAGTTAGAATTCATATGTTGAAACAAAATAAAGGTAAACTTGTAATTAGTGAAACACATACCTTCCTAGCAGCCAAAGCTGATGCAGCACTAGTTGCCAACACTTTAAGATCCTCTCTTTCATCACTTTTAATCAGAGCTACCTGCATGGAAGATGCAATGACTTCAATGTAATATTATAAATTACTAGTACAAGCAAAAGGTTTACAATAAGGATACCTTACTCATTTTTCAAAGTTTATCCCACACTTACGGGTACCAAGGAAAACACTAGAAATATAGGGTGCACATGCATATACAACATCTCTGCAAAAACATTAAATTTTGATAAATGAATCTTGATATATAATTATAAGCTTTTTACATTTATTATAAACTTCCTTTTAGTCGCTCCAAAGACTACGAAAACCAATATCCTCTCTAATGCAATATAAGGAAACCATGGGTATCAAATCCAAAGAATCGATGCGTCTTCAGCCTAGATTATATACTTAACCTAGCTAAGATAATGCAATGGGGATAAAAGGAAAAAATATACAAAGAAACTATGTAAATGCTCGTAATGCAAGTCTTTGAGAATGTAAATTATGCAAGAATGCCTAAAACTAGCAGATTTATCAACACATGTACACATGTTTAAGCGAAATCTGCTTTCTTATAAAGCTAATTCAGAAAATATACATGCAGTGATGGGAACAAGTTTAAAGTGATATTTATGAATGAATAATTTGTTGGGAATCTAATGATGAGTGTTAGAATATATTCAGCTGTTGCAAATTTGTAGGAAATTAACTGTGATATAATCTAGGAAATTAAGATGATTGATTCCTAATTATTAGGTACTTTTATTATAATTGATTCTGTAAAATAATATAAATACATACTATATTGTCTGCATTGGACACACAATACATTCAGAACACATACAATTCTATAATGAGTTAAGCAGATAATTTAGTAATAGAATAAATAGAGATGTGAAAATAATTTGGAGAAAAACTTAATGTATTACCCTGACTTTGGGAGTAGAGTTTTATTAGAGAGAAACAGAAGCCTCACCCTTTAACAAAATGACTACGAGAGTAGAGTCTGTAGTTCTCTGAAAACTTGATATGGCGGACCACAAACCCACGGCAGTAGCTTGATACTGTTGACAAATAAACGGATTAAGAGTTGAGAGGATAAGTAAAGAAAGAGATGTCATAGAGTAGGCAGACAAACCCTTGCACCACCATGAAGAATGGTCCGGCCAAAATAATGTGTTCTTATACCCAAGGAAAATGTAAAAAAGACAGTGCATAGCTGAAACTGCATTGTGACAAAACTGACAATGGCCTGCAAGCCAATAAAAATGACTGTACTTAAAAATTTGTTTGCAGGGCATTAAATATACAAGTTCAAGGCCAATTCAACAGACAAGAAGAAACACAAATTTATAATCAAACGCCTAAAATTGCAAGATGTTACTCAAACATCAATGCTACTGCTTTTCAAGAATAATACAATTAGCTACACATTTTGTCATTACCTAAACTTGCAGATGCGACCAAGAGACGTTTGTGTACATGCCAACTTCTCAAATATTGATACTATACCTAATATCAACTATCTTGTATGATAGCCATTAAATTAAGCAAAGGGATACACACTTACCCTCAAGAAACCTTGCTCAAGACTGGAGCCCAAAACCATTGGCACAGCAGCGAACAAACCAATTTGAAAGAGAAATTATGTATTCAAAGCAGCACTCAGTGCAGTTTTCAGCCCTTTCTGCAATGGTTTCCCCAACACCAGATAGTGCCTGGAAATAGAGTGCATTTGTGGCTATAAGTAACGCAGAAAACAAATTGTGAAAATTACATCTTGAGTGATTGTTAAAAATAATCTGATTGAAACAAGACAAAATTCCACAAAATAACAGAAACAATCCACTGATAATAGTAAAAAAAAATGAAATGAAACCATGTCCAACTCAAGGCATTACAGACGTGAATCGGATGTGAACAAAAAACATGTGGCGCTAGAACTATAAAATTTTGAACAAAAAGGAAAAGATAATCACAACTGTTAGATATATTATATTTAGTTTATATTTATCTCTTATCTTTAGTTAGTTAGTTTATATTTCTTATTTAGTTTGTTTATATTTCTTATTTGTATTTTGGGCTTAGCCCATATTTCTTCTATTATAAATAGAGAACCCCTACGTGTGTATTTAACACAAGGGAGATTTCTTCCTATTTTACATGGTATCAGAGCAAGGTTCTCTGATTCTTTAGTCATTGTCTTCGCTGTCTGCTGGCGGCCAGCCGCCATGGCCGCCGGCAGCCCCTACTAAAAGTCTTTCAACCAATGTTATTCTGCTGCGGCCAAGAAAGGCCACTGCATCCACTGTGCATTGCCGCTACTCGCCATCGGTCATCATCCTTCGCCGCCGTCCTCCGCAGCCACTGTCGCTGCCGGACCCTCGCTGGACCCTCGCTGGAACCTCGCCGGAGTTCCAGAATCAACTGACGACCGCTCCATCCGAATCGCCTCTTGTGGTCGTTGAGGCAATCGGAGCATGTTGAATTTTTAGGGTTTATTTCTCTCTCCTGTTTATCCATGGCTTCTTCCGTTGCTGTTTCTTCTGACCTCTCTTTTCAGCGTTGCGTTTGACCCGTCCATATATGCTTTTTTCATGGAAAAGATGGTTTGTTGTTAGTTTATTTATAGCCGTGGTGGCTCTCCAACAATTACCTCTTTATCCAATGGTGGCATTCTTCAAGGGCGATTTGCAAGAAGAGATTTACATGGAGCAACCTCCCATATTTGTTACTCAGGGCGAGTCTTTTGGGTTGGTATTTTGTCTTCTATGTCGTCTTGCAAATCATTAGCAATTTAGTGTCTCTCGAGTGCAGAAGCAGATATTTCCACCAAGTCTTTATGGATTATTTTAGTAACAAGCTTGGTACATACAATCTGTATACTCCAGCTTGAGGGGGAGTGTTAGATATATTATATTTAGTTTATATTTATCTCTTATCTTTAGTTAGTTAGTTTATATTTCTTATTTAGTTTGTTTATATTTCTTATTTGTATTTTGGGCTTAGCCCATATTTCTTCTATTATAAATAGAGAACCCCTACGTGTGTATTTAACACAAGGGAGATTTCTTCCTATTTTACAACAACACAAGAAACCTTAGATAAGTACCATGAACGTTTTACACAATCCAACTTACCAGATAGGCTTTCCCATATAGAAAGGCATACACAGTCAGCACTGTTAGCTGCAACATCAGAAAGACAAAAAGTCATCCAGTGAAGAAAACTGTATTATGCAGAATACTTCCATGACATGTGTCAGTGTTAATGTAATGTATGGCTGGGTTCACTCACTCTCATTCCAAGCCTTGCTCGTCAAAAGTTTTGATTCAAAACCCATGTTATAAATGAAACTATTTAAGCATCATCCACTTGTAAGGTCATTTTAAGTTCAGCAGGTCTTCCTAGACCATTTAATTTGAATATAATCAACCCATTTAATTCAAGTTTGTGAGAAAAGAGACACTATAGCTTTTCCTTTTATTCTACAAAAGAACCTCAAGCATATTCCTGTCATCTTCTTCTTGATAGGCTACTCCATCTAAAATTATAATTTTCCCTCCCTTGTATTTTATTCCAACAAGTTGGTACTCCATTATTTGTTGTGTTGTTTAGGATGGATTCACATACTTACTGATTCAAACAACAAAAAATAAATGACACATAAATGGGTATACCATGGTACAGAAGTAGTATCCAACTGTTGTAAAATAAAACGACATCATCCGGAAAAAATCAAAAAGCTGCCCAAGTCTGTATACATCACGGCTGAGAACTTGTTCACCATTACCACCTGAAACTTTTCCTTCAAATAGTGCAATCTGATTCAGCCCAACATCTCTTCCCTTACCAACCAACAAATTTTCTATTGGAAAAGGATTTGTTGTATAGGCATCATTAAATGACAAGACTCACCTGAATATGTTCATGATGTGTAATATTTCCCTGACGTAAGGTTGAATTGAATCCTGTCAATTCAAAATAACATAAAAAAGAGTAGCAAAGGGAAAACAAGGAAAAATGAAAACACCATTTCAAACAGTACACACTAAAACCTAAAGCTAAAATACATACAATACAATACAAGTGTCAACAAAGCTGAAATATCAAGGAGCATAGTGATGCCTAGCATGAGTTTTATAAGAGAAAAAAAATTGTCAAGAAACAAATATTTTCTTAATAGTTAGTGAATTTGGTCCACAGGTGTTAACAACCTCAAGACTTAAGTACCCCATCAACTTGTTGATCCTACTCAATACAAGACTCCTAACAACTGTTGAACTCAACTATTACCCTAGTCAGTTAATTAGTTATACCATTCTTTCATAAGTCTTGTTTTTTATAAACTTTACATGTTTCAATATTACAAGTTATAAAAATTTACAAATTCTAAATATAAAGTAGAAAATATTTTAATGCAATTTCAATTAGTTAAAGTCCAAAAACAATGAACCATGTAATCAGCAGTATATTAATAAAATAACTATCCTCACAAGGAATCTTGGGAGTATGCTAGTTTTTTTAAACTAATGCATTGATAAAATTTGACATTTTGACCATTCTCAAAAATGCCAAAGTTCAATGAAGCAGTAGTCATACCAGAATAAATGTCTTCACTGATGTTGATAACACGGGAAGCCTTACTGATACCACCACGGGTTATGTGAAAAATTCTGTCAAAAACATCAGGATGCCCATAATGCATGCGAACCCTGAATATAATTGCAGTACTTAGTTTGAATCTTGACAGGAAAAAAAATTATATAATTTCAAATGTGCTTACTTCAATGGACTTGCTAAAACCTGCTGCCCCATAGTCAGAAAACTAATTTCTTGACTAGACATAAATGATGCCAAAGATGAGACACTGCATCATTAATATAGACGTTAGATAGATCTGCAAATGAAACAAAACCAAGTGTAAAAAGGACACAATAAAAGGATTTAAGAAAAACATACCTTCCAGTAAAGACATGTTCTCTAACACCAAGAATAGTAGGATGACGAAGCCCATGATCAGAATGAAATTCCTCAAGAAGGTTCCTCATCTTTAAAGCCTCCTCAAAATAGTTATCCTATAATAAATTATAAAAGGGGTCAAAATAAAGCAACAGCAAATAAATTGTCAATTATCACATCATAGATCGTTATGAATAATGACAATCTATAAGTGAGTGGGTATATCTAATTCAACAACCTCTCACAAAACTAGCTTGTAAGATAAGAATTGGATCCCATTTATATATTATAATCTGGCCTAATTTCTAGCATTGCGAATCTCCAACAAACCACTAACGTCGAGGAATGAACATCATGAGCATGAGGTTAGATACATATGGGAATCCAAAGAACTTGACTAGAATAGTCTATGATTCAATCTAAGTCAATGACTTTATACCTAACTTAACCTCATAAAATTGATTTGTAAGATGATAATTGCACCTCATTCATATAAAATACTATGATACAATTTTTAGTTGACGTAGGAACTTCAACAACTCTTAAAAATATTATGACTACTTTCATGTCAATTGTTTGGACAGTATTTAATATAGACCAATGAAGATAACAATTAAGTCATCATACAAGACAAAATGACTTATAAAATACGAGGGGACAAGCAGTGAGAATACAGCACAGATCTGTATGAATCATGACAATCAATTAGGAAACAATTAGTCAAATACAGATATTAAAACTGTATTATTATGTTCAACGCACAAGTGATACACCTAAAAGTTATAAGACTTTCTACAAAGATTGCTTCACAAACAAACTATACACATGATTATAAATTCAAGCACTTAGTGGAGAGGCCAAAACTGTTAATATTAGCCACATTTGTAATAACAAGTGTTATTCAAGTTGGAAGCAAAAACTTCAATTACTTAACCAACAACAAGATTGACACCAATGCCATTACATTCATCAATGTTAGAATTTAATATAAAAAAATATAGGGCCATCAACGAAGACCCATGCACCCAGGCATACCTGCTCCTATATCACCAAAACTCAATAGATAAACAGAAAAGAACGACCGGCAAACAAGTTAGCAATCTCTGCAGACAAACATTGTTCTTCAATAAATTGAAACCATCACAAAGAGATAAAGTTGAACAAAAGTATTAACAAAAATGACTGACAATATTTATAGAATAATAAGAACATAGCATAATCCGCCAAAAAATTAACCACAGGTTGTCACAGAATGATATTAAGAACACTAATTACTTCTAGATAATTATCCAAACAGTGTCCATAAAAATTACAAGAAGTGGAATATTTGAAAGAAAATATATCTCTACCATAATGTTTTGATTTTACTTGTACGCCTCATCCTTTTTCTGAAACTTAAATTTCCATTCCAAAGAAATCTACAAAATACAAAATGTAAGCAATGTTATAAACAAAACAACCACAACAACGAAACCATATAGGCGAAGGAATTCTAACTTCAAGAACAAATTTGAACTCAAGTCGCACACGCACTAATTTCTAACTTTTAAGTCCTAAGTCTTAAGTCCTAGTATACTAAGTCCTAAATCCTTGCCAAACTTTGACCTATGCCTTGAAGGCCTACAATGTCCTATGCCTTATGCCCTAAGCGTTGTGTGTTATGCCCTATGCCCTATGCCCTATGCCCTATGCCCTATGCCCTATGCCCTATGCCCTATGCCTTATGCCCTATGCATAACAATGTTAATCATACAATACTAAATAATTCTTGTTCAAAATAAATGGTCATAAGAACCACATAAGATTACTTATCTGTCACTTCTACAATTGAAGGAGTAGTTTGCTCTTGGGAGCCAAGGGACACAACAATTCCAATAATGAGGGTGGGAGCGTTGGAAACAACAACGACTTCATCGGATAATATTGAATTCAAGGCTCCAAGCTACACAATAAAGAAAAACCATGATAAGACAAATAATTTTACATCGCAAACAACAACTACAACTAATTATATTTGAAGAAATAGCGAATCAAATGTAATATTATACCTTAACTTTTTCACCTTCAAACAAATTTTTGTTAGATTTTGATCGTTGAGAGTTAATGGTAGAAGCAAACACTTGGTAACAGTTGAAAGTATCATACTCTTACCTTAATGCCAATAAAATTCAGTTAGTTTTCAGCAATAATAAACTTGAATAATTTCATAATGAAAAAGATAACCTTCACAAAATGTATAAATCACTTGTAACAAAACAAATAAAAAGACATAGTAAGATTATCACGGTCAAAGTCAGCATGAGTTTTGAAACTTACCATTGTTTTCATTCCACCACAATTGAAAAGATCTCCCACAAATCCTTGTGCTTCAATTCAGGCAAAAAAACCTAAGTTCCATGTTTTTGTGATTGAATAAGGTTTGTAGAATGAGTCAAATGGATAACATCAATCATAATCTCTAAATAAGAACACAAATATTAAGATTAGAAGTTTAATTAAATACCTCTTTCTTGAAATTCCACCTTCCATTTTTTGGTTTGAAGTCTTCTCTCTCTCCAATCTCCAACTGAACACAATACACACATTGAACAAAACATTAATTGGACAAAGACAGATGAAACTACAAAAATTTATCCAACTATGTAGATTCAGTATGTGAAACATTCAGATCCATCCCACTTTGAATTAAATTATTGTTGAATTTCCAACCGAAGATTTAGTCATAATTGGTGCAGATTTCATCTCACGATAACCCATGCCCAATTCTTCATCAATTACCCAATATGGCTGCAAAAGGAGTTAGAATTCATATGTTGAAACAAAATAAAGGTAAACTTGTATTAGTGACACACATACCTTCCTAGCAGCCAAAGCTGATGCAGCACTAGTTGCCAACACTTTAAGATCCTCTCTTTCATCACTTTTAATCAGAGCTACCTGCATGGAAGATGCAATGACTTCAATGTAATATTATAAATTACTAGTACAAGCAAAAGGTTTAAAATAAGGATACCTTACTCATTTTTCAATGTTTATCCCACACGTACGGGTACCAAGGAAAACACTAGAAATATAGGGTGCACATGCATATACAACATCTTTGCAAAAGCATTAAATTTTGATAAATGAATCTTGATATATAATTATAAACATTTTACATTTATTATAAACTTCCTTTTAGTCGCTCCAAAGAATTGGTGCCTCTTCAGCTTAGATTATATACTTAACCTAGCTAAGATAATGCAATGGGGATAAAAGGAAAAAATATACAATGAAACTATGTAAATGCTCGTAATACATGCTTTGAGAATGTAAAATATGCAAGAATGCCTAAAACTAGCAGATTTATCAACATATGTACACACGTTTAAGACCAAATATGCTTTCTTATAAAGCTAATTCAGAAAATACACATAGTGCCCTATTTAAGGGACTATAGACCAACGTACATAAGGCTTCTAAAATGCCCAAAACCAAAAAGCTAGTTAAAAACAATACAATATATTTCAACAAACACCTTGATATACTGTGAACGAGTGATAACAGCCTTTGGACGCCGAAGGAAAGAAAATATAAGTCCCAATGGAAGACAAGCAATACCAACACCACCGAATATCTGGATTGAATGGTGAGAAATCAATTGTTAACCTCAGTAATAGGCAATAAACTTACTTGTGACCTTGGATGCAAGGCATTACCAGAGTCATTATAAGCAGTTGCTTCTGCTTGTGAGAAATTTATAGGATCAGATTAAAATTTTTGGTGAGTCAACTAGACCAATATCCTAATTCATACACACTTTCACAAGAAAATAATATGATAATTGAAAGAATGTATGATCATTTGAAAAGAAAAACAAAAAAATATATATTTTGCTCAAAAATCAATAAACTACCAGGCAACATATGAGGTAGGATTAACTTACAACAAAAAGCACAGATCCAACTATAGTGGCCAGAGCATCAACATATTCCGGAAAGGTGGTACGCATGGTCCAGGTTTTCTCTGATGAAGGACTGGCAATGTATGCAGAACACTATTTTTCAAACAAAGGGGAAAAAATTAGAATGAGCACAGGCAAAAAAAAATTACTTTCAAGAGAGAAAAAATATGGACTTTCGGTCAGAGAGAGAAACAACAGACATGATGTGTGTTTCCAATACAGCATTATTATGGTCAAAGTCAGCTTGAACTTTGAACCTTACAATACTTTTCATTGCACTACACTTTAAAAGATCTACAAATCCTTGTGCATAACATCAGGCAGAAAACCTAATCGCCATCCCTGTTTGATTGTAAAGGGTTCGGAGAACAAGTCAGGTCGATAACGTAATTGATAATTCCTTGATGATAATAAGAACACCAAAATTTAGATAAGAAGTTTCATTACATACCATATTCGTGAGGTTGCACCTCTCATTTTTCTTGGTTTGAGGTCCTCTCCCTCTTCGATGTCCAACTGAACACAATTTCACATTGACCAAAACATTAATCGAACAAACAACAAATGAAACTACAACTCAGTTTACAAATTATCATAGAGAAAGAAATTAATCTGATCACAGTATGAATAAAATGAGAAAGTACTAGCATATGTCTATAATAATTTATCTTGGAAGCTTGAAAAACTCGTGTTTCTACTTTAGTAAAGCCAATACTTTTTCATCCAAATATTTGTTAAATATTGATCGTTGACAGTCAACACTTGACAACAGTTCCTATTTCAGCAACTACCTTATTCTTCAACGAACCCAATCAAGTTTAGTTAATTTTTAACAATAATAAACTTGAAATTCTTTTTTATGCAAAAGATAAATAAAATAACTCACCAATTTTTTAGGTCAAGAAATAAAGAGACAATAAATTGCAGAATCCAAGAAAGTTTAGCATCCACGAGGTACACTACTTTCCCCACTCTTAGAAGAGGTGGAACTTATTTATTGCAAAGATCTTCACAAGGTGTTTAAATCACTTGTAAGAAAACAAATAGCAAAACATAACAGCATTACTATGGTCAAAGTCAGCTTGAATATTTGAAACTTACAATAGTTTTCATTGCACTACACTTGAGAAGATCTACAAATCCTTGTGCATCACATCAGGCAGAAAACCTAATCGCCTTCTCTGTTTTAATGAATAGGGTTCGGAGAACGAGTCAGGATGATAACGTAATTGATAATTCCTTCATAAGAACACCAAAATTTAGATAAAATGTTTCATTACATACCTTATTCATGAGGTTCCACCTCTCATTTTTCTTGGTTTGAGGTCCTCTCCCTCTTCGATGGCCAACTGAACACAATTTCACTTTGACCAAAACATTAATCGAACAAACAACAAATGAAACTAATCCTCAGTTTACAAATTATCATAGAGAAAGAAATTAATCCGATCACAGTATGAATAAAATGAGAAAGTACTAGCATATATATATATATAATAATTTACCTCGGAAGCTTGAAAAACTTGTGTTTCATCTTTAGTAAAGCGAATATTGTTAGACATAAAGAACATGTTCAGAACCATAATTCCTTCGACAAAAAATACCTGTAATATCAGAATAATAAGACTCAAGCATCAACCAACAAAAAATTAACAGCCTCTTGTCATAGATATATATTAAGAACACTAATTGCATCTTGATGATAATCGAACAATGGCAAGCACTGAAATATCAGAAACAAAAGACATCTATACCTTAAGGTTTTCGCTCATTTTGTGCATCAAATCCTCTTCTTGAAACATGATTTTCAATTTCAATGAAATCTGTAAAATATTTGATTCATAAATTTTCACAACAATATTTATAGAGAAAAAACATGTAAGTAATTTTAAAAATAAAATATTAACAACAAAAAAACCATCTTGCAGAAGCAAAAAGAACTTCTACAAGAAATATGAACTCAAGTTCCACTACAACCAAGACCTAAGCTTTCTGACCTAACTCATAAGTCCTAGTACTCCTATACCCTAACCTTACTTTGAGCCAAGCCTTTAATGTTCACTAAGTCCTCCCTATGTAGTATGACTTATGACGTATGTACTACTTCCTATGCCCTCTGCCTTATGCACTATAATCTAGGCTGTATGCACTATGTTGTATGCACTATATCCTATGCACTATGCCCTATGCACTATGACCTATATCCTATGCCAATTGCCCTATGCCTTATGCCCTATGCCTATTAGACTACACGGAATAGTGTCTTGGAGAGCCCACAAACGCGTGAATGGCAATGATTAGGGCAGGAGCATCGGAAACAGATTGGACTAAAAGAAAATCTTCTTTTGGTAAGATTGACTTGAATCCATCAAACTGCACCATTAATAAAGACAACAATAAGACAAAAAATCTTCCATCAAAAACACCAAATACAAAAAATTATAAAACTAATTAAATATAATATCGTACCTTAACATTGATCTTCATCCAAACATTTGTTAAATATTTATCTTCGATAGTTAATGGCAGAGGAAACACTCGACAACAGTTCCTATTTCAGCTTGTACATTATTCTTCAACGAACCCAATCAAGTTTTGTTAATTTTTAACACTAATGAACTTGAAATTCTTTTTTAGACAAAAGATAAAAAATATAACTCACCAATTTTTAAGGTCAAGAAAGAGATAGACAATGAATTGCAGAATCCAAGAAAGTTTAGCATCCACGAGGTGGAACTAATTTAGTGCAAAGATCTTCACAAGGTGTTTAAATCACTTGTAAGAAAACAAATAGAAAACATAACAGCATTATTATGGTCAAAGTCAGCTTGAATTTTGAAACTTACAATAGTTTTCATTGCACTACACTTTAAAAGATCTACAAATCCATGTGCATAACATCAGGCAGAAAACCTAATCGCCATCCCTATTTGATTGAAAAGGGTTCGGAGAACGAGTCAGGTCGATAACGTAATTGATAATTCCTTGATGATAAAAACACCAAGATTTAGATAAAAAGTTTCATTACATACCATATTTGTGAGGTTCCACCTCTCATTTTTCTTGGTTTGAGGTCCTCTCCCTCTTCGATATCCAACTGAACACAATTTCACATTGACCAAAACATTAACCGAACAAATAACAAATGAAACTACAACTCAGTTTACAAATTATCATAGAGAAAGAAATGAATCCGATCACAGTATGAATAAAATGAGAAAGTACTAGCATATGTATATAATAATTTACCTTGGAAGCTTGAAAAACTCGTGTTTCTACTTTAGTAAAGCCAATACTTTTTCATCCAAACATTTGTTAAATATTGATCGTTGACGGTTAATGGTAGAGGCAACACTTGACAACAGTTCCTATTTCAGCAACTACCTTATTCTTCAACGAACCCAATCAAGTTTAGTTAATTTTTAACAATAATGAACTTGAAATTCCTTTTTATGCAAAAGATAAATAAAATAACTCACCAATTTTTCGGTTAAGAAAGAGAGAAAAAATGAATTGCAGAATCCAAGAAAGTTTAGCATCCACGAGGTACACTACTTTCGCACTCTTAGAAGAGGTGAAACTTATTTATTGCAAAGATCTTCAAAAGGTGTTTAAATCACTTGTAAGAAAACAAATAGCAAAACATAACAGCATTATTATAGTCAAAGTCAACTTGAATTTTGAATCTTACAATAGTTTTCATTGCACTACACTTGAAAATATCTACAAATCCTTGTGCATCACATCAGGCTGAAAACCTAATCGCCATCTCTGTTTGATTGAATAGGGTTCGGAGAAAGAGTCAGGTCCATAACATAATTGATAATTCCTTGATAAGAGCACCAAAATTTAGATAAGAAGTTTCCTTCCATACCTTATTCCTGAGGTTCCACCTCTCATTTTTCTTGGTTTGAGGTCCTCTCCCTCTTTGATGTCCAACTCAACACAATTTCACTTTGACCAAACATTAATCGAACAAACAACAAATGAAACTACAACTGAGTTTACAAATTATCATATAGAAAGAAATTAATCTGATCAGAGTATGAATAAAATGAGAAAGTACTAGCACATGTATATATAAATTTACCTTGGAAGCTTGAAAAACTTGTGTTTCATCTTTAGTAAAGCCAATACTGTTAGACATATAGAACACATGTTAAGAACCATAGTTCTTTCGGAAAAAAAATGTAATATCAGAATAATAAGACTCAAGCATCAACCAATAAAAATTTAACACCCTCTTGTCATATATATATATATTAAGAACACTAATTGCATCTTGATGATAATTGAACAATGGCAAGCAGTGAAATATCATAAACAAAGGACATCTATACCTTAAGGTTTTCGCTCATTTTGTGCATCAAATCCTCTTCTTGAAACATGATTTTCAATTTCAATGAAATCTGTAAAACAATTGATTTATAAATTTTGACAACAATATTTATAAAGCAAAATCATGCAAGTAATTTTAAAAATAAAACATTAACAACAACAAAACCATCTAGCAAAAGTAAAAAGAACTTCGAGAAGAAATATGAACTCAAGTCCCACTACAACTATGTCCTAAGTTTTTGACCTAACTCACAAGTCCTAGTACTCCTATCCCCTAACCTTACTTTGACCTAAGCCTTTAACGTTCACTAAGTCCTCCCTATGCCCTCTGCACTATGCCTATGCCCTATCTCCTATTCCCTATGACTACTAGACTTGATGGAGTAGTTTGTCTTGGGGAGCCCACAGACGCATCAATGCCAATGATCAGGGTAGGAGCATCGGAAACAGATTGGACTGAGAAAATCTTCTCATGTTAATATTTAATTCAATCCATCAAATTCCACCATTAATAAATACAATGATAAGCAAAGAATCTTCCATCAAAACCAACAAATACAAAAAATTATACAACTAATTAAATAAAATATTGTACCTTAACATTGATCTTCATCCAAACATTTGTTAAATATTGATAGTTGACCGTTAATGGTAGAGGCAACACTTGACAACAGTTCCTATATCAGCAACTACCTTATTCTTCAACGAACCCAATCAAGTTTAGTTAATTTTCAACAATAATGAACTTGAAATTCTTTTTTATGCAAAAGATAAATAAAATAACTCACCAATTTTTTCGGTCAAGAAAGAAAGAGAAAAGGAATTGCAGAATCCAAGAAAGTTTAGCATCCACGAGGTACATTACTTTCCCCACTCTTAGAAGAGGTGGAACTTATTTATTGCAAAGATCTTCACAAGGTGTTTCAATCACTTGTAAGTAAACATAGCAAAACATAACAGCATTATTGCGGTCAAAGTCAGCTTGAATTTTTGAAACTTACAATAATTTTCATTGCACTACACTTGAAAAGATCTACAAATCCTTGTGCATCACATCAGGCAAAAAACCTAATCGCCTTCTATGTTTGAATGAATAGAGTTCGGAGAACGAGTCATGTCGATAACGTAATTGATAATTCCTTGATAAGAACACCAAAATTTAGATAACAAGTTTCATTACATACATTATTCGTGAGGTTCCACCTCTCATTTTTCTTGGTTTGAGGTCTTTTCCCTCTTCTATGGCCAACTGAACACAATTTCACATTGACTAAAACATTAATCGAACAAACAACAAATGAAACTAATCCTCAGTTTACAAATTATCATAGAAAAAGAAATTAATCCGATCACAGTATGAATAAAATGAGAAAGTACTAGCATATGTATATATAATAATTTACCTCGGAAGCTTGAAAAACTCGTGTTTCAACTTTAGTAAAGCCAATACTATTGGACATATAGAGCACATGTTCAGAACCATAATTCCTTCGACAAAAAATACCTGTAATATCAGAATAATAAGACTCAAGCATCAACCAACCAAAATTTAACAGCCTCTAATCATAGATATATATTAAGAACACTGATTGCATCTTGATGATAATCGAACAATGGCAAGCAGTGAAATATCAGAAACAAAGGACATCTATACCTTAAGGTTTTCGCTCATTTTGCGCATCAAATCCTCTTTTTGAAACATGATTTTCAGTTTCAATGAAATCTGTAAAATATTTGATTCATAAATTTTGACAACAATATTTATACAGCAAAAACATGTAAGTAATTTTTAAAATAAAACATTAACAACAAAAAAACCATCTTGCAGAAGCAAAAAGAACTTCAACAAGAAATATGAACTCAAGTCCCACTACAACCAAGTCCTAAGCTTTCTGACCTAACTCATAAGTCCTAGTACTCCTATACCCTAACCTTACTTTGACCCAAGCCTTTAATGTACACTAAGTCCTCCCTATGTAGTATGACTTATGACCTATGTACTACTTCCTATGCCCTCTGCCCTATGCACTATAATCTAGGCTGTATGCACTATGTTGTATGCACTATGTTGTATGCACTATATCCTATGCACTATGACCTATGTGCTATGCCAATTGCCCTATGCCCTATGCCCTATGTGTTATGTCCTATGTCGATGATTATGACCTATGCCCTATGTCTTATGCCCTATACCCTATACCCTATGTCTTATACCCTATATCCTATGACTACTAGAGTACACGGAATAGTGTCTTGGAGAGCCCACAAATGCGTGAATGGCAATGATTAGGGCAGGAGCATCGAAAACAGATTGGACTAAAAGAAAATCTTCTTTTGGTAAGATTGAATTGAATCCATCAAACTGCACCATTAATAAAGACAACAATAAGACAAAGAATCTTCCATCAAAAACACCAAATACAAAAAATTATAAAACTAATTAAATATAATATGGTACCTTAACATTGATCTTCATCCAAACATTTGTTAAATATTCATCTTCGATAGCTAATGGCAGAGGCAACACTCGACAACAGTTCCTATTTCAGCTTGTATATTATTCTTCAACGAACCCAATCATGTTTAGTTAATTTTTAACAATAATGAACTTGAAATTCTTTTTTATGCAAAAGATAAATAATATAACTCACCAATTTTTTCGGTCAAGAAAGATAGAGACAATGAATTGCAGAATCCAAGAAAGTTTAGCATCCACGAGATGGAACTTATTTATTGCAAAGATCTTCACAAGGTGTTCAAATCACTTGTAAGAAAACAAACAGCAAAACATAACAACATTATTATGGTCAAAGTCAGCTTGAACTTTGAAACTTACAATAGTTTTCATTGCACTACACTTTAAAAGATCTACAATCCTTGTGCATAACATCAGGCAGAAAAACTAATCGCCATCTCTGTTAGATTGTAAAGGGTTCGGAGAACGAGTCAGGTCGATAACGTAATTCATAATTCCTTGATGATAAGAACACCAAAGTTTAGATAAGAAGTTTCATTACATACCATATTCGTGAGGTTCCACCTCTCATTTTTCTTGGTTTGAGGTACTCTCCCTCTTCGATGTCCAACTGAACACAATTTCACATTGACCAAAACATTAATCGAACAAACAACAAATGAAACTACAACTCAGTTTACAAATTATCATAGAGAAAGAAATTAATCCGATTACAGTATGAATAAAATGAGAAAGTACTAGCATATGTATATAATAATTTACCTTGGAAGCTTGAAAAACTCGTGTTTCTACTTTAGTAAAGCCAATACTTTTAGACATATAAGGCACATGTTCAGAACCATAATTCCTTCGACAAAAAATACCTGTAATAGTAGAATAATAAGACTCAACCATCAACCAACCAAAATTTAGCACTGATTGCATCTTGATGATAATCGAACAATGGCAAGCGGTGAAATATCAGAAACAAAGGACATCTATACCTTAAGGTTTTCGCTCATTTTGTGCATCAAATCCACTTCTTGAATCATGATTTTCAATTTCAATGAAATCTGTAAAATATTTGATTCATAAATTTTGACAACAATATTTATAGAGCATAAACATGTAAGTAATTTTAAAAATTAAACATTAACAACAACAAAACCATCTAGCAGAAGCAAAAGGAACTTCGAGAAGAAATTAATCTGATCACACTATGAATAAAATGAGAAAGCACTAGCATAGGTATATAATAATTTACCTTGGACGCTTGAAAAACTCATGTGTCTACATTAGTAAAGCCAATACGGTTAGACATACACAGAATATGTTCAGAACCATAATTCCTTCGACAAAAAATACCTGTAATATCATAATAATAAGAATCAACGATCAAACCATCCACAATTTAATAGCCTCTTGTCATAGATATATATTAAGAACATTAATTGCATCTTGATGATAATCGAACAATGGCAAGTAGTGAAATATCTGAAACAAAGGACCTCTATACCTTAAGGTATTCGTTTTGTTTTTGCATCGAATCCCCTTCTTGAAACATGATTTTCCACCTTCCGTTTCTTCGTTTTAAAAATGACAGAAATATTTATAGAGCTAAAACATGTATGTAATTTTAAAAATAAAACAACAGCAAAAACCATCTAGCAAAAGCAATAATAACTTCGAGAAGAAATTGAACTCAAGTCACGCTATAACTAAGTGCTAAGGTGTATGACCTAAGTCATAAGTCCTAGTACTCTAAGGCGTATACCCTAACCGAACTTTGACCTAAGCCTCTAACTTTTACTAAGCCCTCCCTCTGTCCTATACCCTAGCCCTATACAATACGTTCTATGAAATATTCCCTTATGTCATATACTTTATGACCTATGCCCTATGCACTATGTCCTATACCTTGTGTACTATAACTACTACACTTGAAGGAATCAATGCCAATAATCACTGTAGGAGCTTCAGAAATAGATAGGACTGAAAGAAAATCTCTTCTTGGTAATACTGAATTCAATCCTCCAAGCTGCACCATTAATAAACACAACAATAAGACAAAGAATCTTCCATCATAAACAACAACTAAAAAATTTACAACAAATAATACAACTAATCAATTATAAAATCGTACCTTAACATTGATCTTCAACGAACTATTTGTGAAATATTCATTCTTGACAGTTAATAGTGCAGCCAAGCACCAGCTAACAGTTCCCGTTTCAGCAAGTACCTTATTCTTCAATGACCCCTATCAAGTTTAGTTAATTTTCAGCAATAATGACCTTAAAAATTTACGTTATGTAAAAGATAAATAAAATAACTCACCAATTCTTTATGTTAGGAAAGAGAGATACAACGAATTGCAGAATCCAAGAAACTTTAGCATCCACGAGGCCCACTCTGAGATTAAGTGGAACATATTTAATGCAAAGATCTTCATAAGGTTTATAAATCGCTTGTAAGAAAAATAATAGAAAAACATAACTAGATTATTATGGTTTAAATCAGCTTGAATTTTGAAACTTACAATTGTTTTAATTTCACCGCACTTGAAACGATATCCTACAAATCCTTGTGCAGCACATCAGGCAAAAGACATAAGCTCTATCTTTGTTTGATAGAATAGGGTTCAAAAAACAAGTCAGGTTGATCACAAAACTAAATTTATAAATGAAAAACCGAAATTTAAATAAGAAATTCCACCTTCCGTTTGTTCGTTTGATGTGCTCCCCTCTCCGATCTCTAACTGAACATAATTTTACATTGAACAAAACATTAATTGGACAAACAACATATGAAACTATAAGAATTGAAGTCAAACAGTGCATCAGAAAAATGTGAAAGTACTAAAATAAATATATAATAATTTACCTTGGAAGCTTGTAAAACTTGTGTTTCTACTCGAGTATAGCCATAACTGCTAAACATACAGAGCATATGTTCAGAACCATCATTGTTTCGACAAAAAAAAAGGCCTGTAATATCAGCATAATAAGAATCAAGCATCAACCACCCACAATTTAAGACTCTGTTGTCATAGAACGATATTAAGAAAACTAATTGCATCATGATGATAATCGAACGACAATGGCAAGTAATGAAATATCTCAAACAAAGGACATCTTTACCTTAAAGTTTTGGTTATGTTTGTGCATCAAATCCTCTTCTTCAACATGATTTTCCATTCCGATGAAATCTGTAAGATATTTGATCCATAGAATTTGACAGAAATATTTATAGAGCAGAAATATGTATGTAATTTTAAAAATAAAACAACAGCAAAACAATCTAGCAAAAGCAAAAATAACTTCGAGAAGAAATTGAACTCAAGTCACGCTATAACTAAGTCCTAAGGTGTATGACCTAAGTCATAAGTCCTAGTACTCTAAGGTCTATATCCTAACCTTACTTTGACCTAAGCCTCTAACTTCTACTAAGCCCTCCCTATGTCCTATACCCAAGCCCTATACACTACGTTCTATGAAATATTCCCTATGTCCTATAGCTTATGTCTTATGCCCTATGCATTATGCCCTATACCTTGTGTACTATAACCACTACACTTGAAGGAATACTTTCTCCTACGGAGCCCACAAAGGAATCAATGCCAATAATCATTGTAGGAGCTTCAGAAACAGATAGGACTGAAAGAAAATCTCTTCTTGGTAATATTGAATTCAATCCTCCAAGCTGCACCATTAATAAAGACAACGATAAGACAGAATCTTCCATCATAAACAACAAATACAACATATACAACAAATTATACAGCTAATCAAATATAAAATCGTACCTTAACATTGATCTTCAACGAAATATTTGTTAAATATTGATTGTTGACAGTTAATAGTGCAGCCAAGAACCAGCTAACAGTTCCCATTTCAGTATCTTATTCTTGAATGACCCCTATCACGTTAAGTTAATTTTTAGCAATAATGAACATACTTTATGTGAAAGATAAATAAAATAACTCACCAATTCTTTATGTCAGGAAAGAGAGATACAATGAATTGCAGAATCCAAGAAACTTTAGCATCCACGAGGCTCACTCTGAGATTAGGTGAAACAAATTTATTGCAAAGATCTTCACAAGGTTTATAAATCACTTGTAAGAAAGATAATAGAAAACCATAGCTAGATTATTATGGTCTAAATCAGCTTGAATTTTGAAACTTACAATTGTTTTAATTTCACCACACTTGAAACGATATCCTACAAATCCTTGTGCAGCACATCAGGCAAAAGACATAAGCTCTATCTTTGTTTGATTCAATAGGGTTCAAAAAACAAGTCAGGTTGATAACAAAACTAATAATTTATAAATAAGAAAACCAAAATTTAGATAAGAAGTTCCGCCATCCGTTTCTTCGTTTGATATTCTCCCCTCTCTGATCACCAACTGAACATAATTTCACATTGAACAAAACATTAATTGGACAAACATCAAATGAAACTATAACTCAGTTTACAACTTATCTTAAAGAAAGAAATGAAGCCAAACAGTGTATGAGAAAAATGTGAAAGTACTAAAATAAGTATATAATAATTTACTTTGGAATCTTGTAAAACTTGTGTTTCTACTCGAGTATAGCCATCCCTGCTAAACATACAGAGCTTATGTTCAAAACCATAATTGCTTTGACTAAAAAAAATGCCTGAAATATAAGCATAATAAGAATCAAGCATCAACCACTTACAATTTAAGACCTTGTTGTCATAGAATGATATTAAGAACACTAATTGCATCATGATGATAATCGAACGACAATGGCAAGTAGTGAAATATCCCAAACAAAGGACATCTTTACCTTAAAGTTTTGGTTATGTTTGTGCATCAAATCCTCTCCTTGAACATGATTTTCCATTCCGATGAAATCTGTAAGATATTTGATCCATAGAATTTGATAAAAATATTTATAGAGCTAAAACGTGTATGTAATTTTAAAAATAAAACAACAGCAAAAACAATCTAGCAAAAGCAATAATAACTTCGAGAAGAAATTGAACACAAGTCATGCTATAACTAAGTGCTAAGATGTATGACCTAAGTCATAACTCCTAAGTGCTCTAAGGCCTATACCCTAACCTTACTTTGACCTAAGCCTCTAACTTCTACTAAGCACTCCCTATGTCCTATACCCTAGCCCTATACACCACGTTCTATCAAATATTCCCTATGCAATATGTCATATACCTTTTGTACTATAACCACTACACTTGAAGTTATACTTTCTCCTGAGGAGCCCACAAAGGAATCAATGTCAATGATCATTGTAGGAGCTTCAGAAACAGATAGGACTGAATGAAAATCTCTTCTTGGTAATATTGAATTCAATCCTCCAAGTTGCACCATTAATAAAGACAACGATAAGACAAAGAATCTTCCATCATAAACAACAAATAAATCATATACAATAAATTATATACCTAATCAAATAAAAAATTGTACCTTAACATTGATCTTCAACAAAATATTTGTTAAATATTGATAGTTGACAGTTAATAGTGCAGCCAAGCACTAGCTAACAGTTCCCATTTCAGCAAGTACCTTATTCTTCATCAAACCCAATCAAGTTTAGTTAATTTTCAACAATAATGAACTTGAACAATTTCATTATGTGAAGGATAAATAAAAGAATTCACCAATTCTTTCTGTCAAGAAAGAGAGATACAACGAATTGCAGAATCCAAGAAACTTTAGCATCAACGAAGCCCACTAACTCTGAGATTAGGTTGAGCATATTTATTGCAAATCTTCACAAGGTGTTAAAATCACTTGTAAGAAAAATAATAGAAAAACATAGAAAGATTATTATGGTTTAAATTAGCTTGAATTTTAAAACTTACAATTGTTTTAATTTCACCGCACTTGAAAAGATCTCCTACAAATCCTTGTGCAACACATCAGCAGAAGACATAAGCTCTCTATCTTTGTTTGATTGCATAGGGTTCCGGAAACAAGTCATGTTGATAACAAAACTGATAATCTATAAATAAAAAAAACCGAAATTTAGATAAAAAGTTCCACATTCCGTTTCTTCGTTTGAAGTTCTCCCCTCTCCTATTTCCAACTGAACATAATTTCACATTGAACAAAACATTAATTGGACAAACACCATATGAAACTATAACTCAGTTTACAACTTAACTTAAAGAAAGAAATGAAGCCAAACACTGCATGAGAAAAATGTAAAGCACTAAAATAAGTATATAATAATTTACCTTGGAAGTTTGTAAAACTTGTATTTCTACTCGAGTATAGCCATCACTGCTAAACATTCGGAGCTTATGTTCAGAACCATAATTGCTTCGACAAAAAAAAAATGCATGTAATATCAGCATAATAAGAATCAAGCATTAACCACCCACAATTTAAGACCCTGTTGTCATAGAATGATATTAAGAACACTAATTGCATCATGATGATAATCGAACGACAATGGCAAGTAGTGAAATATCCGAAACAAAGGACATCTTTACCTTAAAGTTTTGGTTATGTTTGTGCATCAAATCCTTTTATTGAACATGATTTTCCATTCCTATGAAATCTGTAAGATATTTGATCCATAAAATTTGACAAAAATATTTATAGAGCTAAAACATGTATGTAATTTTAAAAATAAAACAACAACAAAAACAATCTAGCAAAAGCAATAATAACTTCGAGAAGAAATTGAACGCAAGTCACGCTATAACTAAGTCCTAAGGTGTATGACCTAAGTCATAAGTCCTAGTACTCTAAGGATACCTTAACCTTACTTTGACCTAAGCCTCTAACTTCTACTAAAATGCAACTTATATAAAATAAATTCATGCAACTAAAAACAATTGTTGAAGATGACACGATCTTCCGTCAAAAATCACTATGGCTGTAAGAAGTGGTCAAAAAAATCATAGAAACTATCCTAAAAGTTCCAGATATTGGTGACTATGATTATACCAGCTTTGCATAACCCTCAGAGAAGGTTGAATTTGGTTTGCTTAGAGAGAAATCGGATATTAACTCTGACCCGAAATCAGCAACACAAATTAATTAAATAGAACTGAAATTCAAGGTGATACATGATTATTGATGTTTGATGCAAGCAACATAAAGTACCAAATACAAATAAACTTAAGATCAACTACGTCGGTGCATTTTATGCAATTAGATGCCTTACTTGCACCTGTACATATATGGCTTTTCCTTATTGTTCTCCACAGCTGTGTTATGAGAATTTTGATCGATTCAGCCTCCCCCAAGAATTCTTCCTACAAATGCACAATGCATATAAATAATATTTTGCAAATGCAAGAAACTTAAGTTACCAATGCACTAAATATTCTGCCTATGCTCAGTTTCTCACAAACTAAACAGAAGCCATAAAATGAAACAGGAAAAACAGAATATACGTGGAGCCAACCTCACAACGTTCTTGAAGTAGCCTGACTGGAACTATTTCAGATTCCACAAGCCATCTTGCCTGAAAAAAATGAAAATTTTCAAATCAATAGTAAATTATAAAGGAAAGAGAGACATAATGTTTACTCCAAAAAGATGAAAATTTACAATTAAGGTTTAAATCAAATAAAGTACACAAGAACAGCTTGATGAGACGAGAACGGGAATCTCCTGGCATTGTATGTTGTGCTAAAACCAAGGAGACAGTACCACATAATTAAAATAAATGGGTTTACTACAAACAATACAATAATAAATCATCGGTCACTAGAAATTGAAACAGTATTCATTGTCTTCCTCCAATCACAGATGACACACTGATTATACATATAAAGAGAGAGAAAGACTCTCGATATCATCCACAAAGTAGGGTTTGGTTCGCGACATCGATGTCAGTAACCACTCCACAAGAAGACGATCTTGTCGTTGATACAAGAGATACTCGGGATTGAAAAAAGGGAGGCAGTGGTGGTATCAGTGATATGAACGGTGGGATTGAAGAATCATCCAAGAAGTGACCAAGATTCAAACCTTAGACGGTGCCAAAGAAGAAAATTTAATCAATGATAGTGTTGAACTTGTGAAGAGAGAAGGCATTTTTTTTAAATCGATGGCGGTACAGTGATATAAGACATTTCATATTTAAACTAGAAAAGAAACATGATAAAAAATTCATCAATAAATTACCACAGATGTCCAATTTATTTATTTTCCACGGATGTCCTTATATTTATTTATTGAGCTCTAACGGATAGGCCTGTTGCTCTTGGAATACGCAACTTATTTAATATTAAGATTTGAGTATTATTTAGGCGCATTCAATTAAAATAAAAACGGGTAACAGATTCATGAATCTCAAATCTAATTAAATCTGATACAAATTAACCACATAATAAATATATGTTGAAAATATTATTTATCTAATGTATTGATTATGTATCTATTATAAATAGTCTTTACAATACAATTATTAAAGAAAAAGCAAAATATTTATTTATGAGTGTTTGCGTAAATGATTTTTTCAAATTACTTAACCTTCCATTAATTCTTATCTAACTGTTAGCATAAAAACGGTAAGTATAATGATATAAAAAATCGTTATCTCGAATAGATTTGTACAATATGATAATTCTTGCAATTAACAAATTAAATAAACAATAAAACTCACAAAAACATAAAAAACTTTTTTTATATGTTTATTAAATAGTTGGTGTTCGAGGAAAATTTAAAAAAATATTTATATTTCTTAAGATTAGATCTCATGCACTTTATTCTTGTATATTAAAAAATATTTTAATTTCAAATTTAATTTAAAATCAATTAATATTCAAATCTTATTCTTAATGACTTTGAACATAGAATAATTTATTAAGTTTCAATTTTTTAAAATTCTCAACAAAAAATTGTATATTTTAAGTTAAATAGTCTTAAAATATTATTAATGAATCATGTCTGTCTTTATATATAAAAGTTTCATTAGACACTCAATTTTAGTTTTAAATTTAAAAGACATTTTCCAACATCTTAAGAACCACAAATCATACATGAATGATCAAATCAAAGCAAAACATTAAAGATAAAAGTCAAACAGTAACATTGAAATGAAAAAAAAAATACACATATTAACATCACAAAAACATAAGAGAAACCAAAGACTTGAAGATTAGATACAATAGAAGTTAAGGAAAATTTGATTTTATTCACAAGATTTAACACAAATAATAGATAGGAAACAATGATATCACTACTCCAACCAAATTACAAATTAAGTTTCGTTGTTAAATAAACAAAAAAAGAGATAAAATTAATCTAACTTTAAAATAAATTTAATTGACTTAGAATGATTATATGACTTTTGGTTATACGCAAGCAAAGGATGTTACGAATGTTTCAGATACATGATAGAAACGTAAGAGTGGGAAAATGACTTTGATTATTTAAAGTTTTTGTGTTATAAATTTTAGAAACAATGTAATTAAATTTACTTTATATTTCATTTTTATTTTATTAATTTCAATATTATATAATTGGATTTCCACAATATTATTATCATTTTAAAAATTTTAAATTTCACTCATAATCAAGACATCCCAAAAATCAGGATGCTACAAACTCAACTTAACTTAAGTCCACCTTCGTGAGGTGTCTTTAACATTATAAAAAAAAAATGTTTCAATAGTCATATAATGACATATATGCATTTTAGTATAAACTAGATTTATGCATATGTGATTTTTTTTTCTCTTTGAGGTTTAATTATTTATTTGGTTTTTATTTTGTCAGAAAATATCTTCTAATTTTTTTTCAATTTGTTTTTTTTTTTTGTTAGTAGATTACAAACGGTGCTAAAGTCAATGCAACTGTATTTTTTTATTTATATGTCACTTCAAACTTGTGCAACATAACCTATGAGTGTGACATGGCAATACAAATGTGACGTAGTAGTGTCACATGGAAGAATTTCACTTTAATCTTTATATTTATTTATTCTTATTCAATTTAGTCTCAATTTTTTTTAAAATGGAATAATATTGTTCTTTTTTCAAATTGTAACAATTTTTTTATATAAATTTTGTTAATATTCTTTTAAATTAACATTTTTGAAAATATTTTAAACTAACTTTAAAATTTATATAAATCTATTTACAATAACATTAATCATTAATCAGAGTTTGAATGTGACTATTACATTTAATGTGAAAGAAAACATAAATGTGGCAACCAAAAATGACACATAAAAATAAAATTGATTTCTCCACGTACTTATATTATATTATTATTATTATTATTATTATTATTATTATTATTATTATTATTATTATTATTAAAATATTCTCATATATTACATATATTATGGATTCTAAGTTTTAAAGTTAAGGATATTTAAATAATTTTCATTCTCAAAACTAAAAAAAAGAAACTCTGAAACCCTTATTCAGCTCTCTTATTCCTCTCATTTCTTTCTCTTTTATCTCTCTCGCTCTAACCTTTTCTCTCTCATCTCTACTGTAACTAAAAATCAAAAACACTGACTGTTAAGCAATTTCTTACAAAAAAATGATTTTATAATGAATTTTCATTTTATAATTTTTGTCTTATCTAATTTTTACAAGCATAATGACATATGAAGGAATTGGTAATTCGCATGGAAAAAAATTAGAAACACTCGCTATTAAACAATTTCTTACAAAAAATGATTTTATAATGAGTTTTCATTTTATAATTTTTGTCTTATCTAATTTTATCTAATTTTCACAAGCATAATGACACTAGAAGGAATTGGTACTTGACCTGAAGGTTGTTTAAGAGATGATGATTCAACATCTACAGATGGTGAAATTAGAGAGGTTAGTGAAGATGATGAAATTGAAGAGATCTTGAATGAACATTTTCCTGAAGGCGAATATGTCAATGACACAACTCTTTACAAAGATAAATTGTTTAACGACAAGTATTTCTATTTTTTTTTCAGTTGGATCTACCATAGGATGATAGATAAAATGTTGGAGTGAGAGAGATGAAAGAGAAAAGGGTTGAGAGGAATGAGAGGTGAGTAAGGATTTGGGGGTTTCTTGTTTTCTTTAGTTTTGAGAATAAAAATCATTTAAATATCATTGACTTTAAAACTTAGAATTCATAATATATGAAGATACTTTTGTCTATATAATCCGATACACATTGTTAAAAATATATATATATATATATATATATATATATATATATATAATTTTTATTATAATTATTGTCCCTTTAAAAAATTATTTCTTAGTTTCAGTTTGATATAAATTTTTAGAAATTTTTAATAAAAATATTAGCATAAGATTTATAAAAGAAATTGTCTCAAATAAAAGACAGAGAACATTATTCTATTTTATTTTTATTTTATGGTGACAAAATGGAATAAGAAACAAATATAAAAACTAAATTGATGATCGTGTCACATTATAATGTCACATGACACATTAAAATGACACGTTAAAAATAATTAAAAAGTCATAAATTGACCATATTAACTTTAACAATTTGTACAGTATAAATGAAAAAAAACCAAAACAATTCACTTTTAAAAAAGTGAAAACCAAATTAAGAAGAAAAAAAAAACTCAATGACAATCGTAATAATATTAGAGAAAAAGAATCAAAATGAATAATTAGTTTGTTTTAAATCTATTCAAGGCAATTAATATAATTATTCATATTTAATTAAATGACTTTCTTGCATAATTATGTTGAAGTGATGTAATTATATTTCGTTATAATTTAATGTTTAAATAAAGAGTTTGGTATTATAAAAATAATAATAATTACTAACTTTATTATAACATATATTAAAAGATTTAATTATAAATAGACATGTGAATACTAAAATTTATAATAATAATTATATTGGTGTATTCTCATAAATTTTTATGATAGTGTTTTGTGATGTTGAAATAAATGGTTAAATGTAATATGTAACATCTCATTTATATAGAAACTATATAATATAGCATGAATCAAATATAATATACTAAAGCAGTTGAATGTAATATATGACAGTATAAATTATACAGTCATCCAAAACTAAAGGCAGAATTAAAACTAAAATAGGAACTTATATACATAAATAAAGTATCTCAAAATAAAAGGAAACTATCTAAGAAAAGCCTAAGTACTAGAATAACAAGTGTAAAAGTTTTTCAAAATGATAAGGAAAGATCTACTAAAGTCTAAGAGCTGGGAGGGACATCCTCTTCCTCCAGTGCTTGCTATAGAGGAACCTCTCCTGCCTCTGCTCACATCCAATTTAGAATGATCATTGCAAAGAGGTAATTCAAACACATATAAGCAAAGCAAACAGTGTAAGGGTAAGCTAAATTTCCAAAAGCATACAAGTTAATTAAAGTTAAACTAGAATAACAAGAGACATGCAAACAAATCAACATAGAAGACAGTTTTATTAGATTATGTTATACTTAGACTCGTCCGGACTTGGAATGAATATCGAGCTATGGCGGGTTATGCCCTTGTGGTGGCCTCTACTGCTTTGCAAAGCCAATTGCTATGGATTCCACCCTACCACCACAAGGTTAGTCCGTTATCACTCACCTTGACCCATTAAAAATGGAGACAACCAAGGCTAGGACCTCCTACTACTCTCACCACATTACATATTCTTCTCTAAGTGAGATTGAATAGTCATTAGAGTGTTAAGGAAAACCCCCAAGACTGAGCTACCTATATTCATTCCAATACTTAACATGATATCACTCATATCTTGGCCCATAAATGGAGACACCCAAGACTGAGCTTCCTGTATTTATTCTCAACATTAACAATGATCTCACTTAGAGATCTTGATTTGATTCTCAAAGCCCATGATTCATACCACCAATCTTGTTTCACTTCACTAACCTCATCCAATTAATCATACAATCTCATTCAGAAGCAAAATAAACATATATAACTCATACATTACATATCTTCACAGAAACATCATTTATTAATACCAATTTCTTTATCAACTATAATTACCTATACTTAAGAAATTCAAACAGCTTAGAGACCCTTACCAATGGCTCTGGAAGGGTAAAAAAACCCCAGAACGACCTAAAGAATGTCCAAAACGGACGTCCGGAACCCCTAAAACTATCAAAAACAAAAGCAACAGTAGAAAACTGCGCCTAGCGCCATTTAGGGGCGCAAATTTCTGCTGGAAAAACAGCAGGAAATGGCGCCCAGCGCCATTTAGAGGCGCCCAACGTGAATTCTGCAGAATTTTGAGGAACTCACACCCTCAAAATTTGTTTTAGGTCCTTTGGTGAAATTCTAACCTCCCTAACACGAAGTATGGTTGATTTTAAACTTGTTTGAGGGTTCATACATGATCTTAACACTCATCTCAAACAATTATGCATAGAATTTGGATCAATTCACTCAATTTCCATTACTTAAGAGTTCAAACTCACATCTACCATTTGTAATCTGTTTTTAGTTGGGTTAAGGTACCTAACAAGTCAAAAATGACTTACCTAAGTGATCCGAGTGGTCTAAAACTACCCCTAACCCCTAATTCACGAAATCACTACCCAAGTTCCCTAAATTGACTCAAAAGCTAAAATTGACATAACCATGTACTTTCAATCTGCAGAAACTAAATCCTCACTCTTAAACCATAAAATTCCCATCATACACATAGTCATACCATTCATAATTGGTCACATATCAGTTCATATCAAACACAACCCATATAACATCAATTTCAACACATACATTTTTTCATCCAGTTCAAAAATAAAGCAAATTCTTCACTCAATTTATACATGCATCAAATTGTAATAATTCTACCTAAAGATCAAACAAGAATGCAGATATTTTTCAAACCAGAATTTAGATCCTAGCTCCCCTTACCTCTAAACGAAACGCCAAGCTCAAGAAAACCCCAATTGCTCACTTACATCTCAAGAAAGACTAGGATTACCTACAAATCATATATTTGTGGTAGGAGGCAGAATTAGGGACCTAGACATACTTGGAAATTACAAGGAAGAAGTATAATGCTCATGCAAATCAAAAATCTGGTGCATGTAGTACATCCTTGAGATGCATGGGAAAGGGAGGACTACTTACCGCCGACGGAACAAGAAATTGACCGGTAGGATTTGAAGCCCACAACTTCGAGATTACCTACGCGGTCTCTGATGGTGGAATAGATGGATCAATGGAGGAGAAATCTAGAGAGATGGTGGAGAAAGTTTGAGAAACAAAGCTTTAGAGAGATGGAAATTTTTGGGTTCTTACATAATAAATATCTCTTCTAATTATAAATAATATGCTTTTTAATTTTGGAATTTATTATATGAGTGTAATATTCGATATAATAGTTATATGATTAAAATTTATAATTAAATTTTGGAGTTATATATTATATTAAAACAAAATGTATTTACATTGTTAAAGTAAAATATAGATATATTATGTAAAATGATTGTGTACAAAATAAATATAAGAAAAAGTTGACATTGACATTGATATTATGATAATTAATTATTTGTGTATATGTATTTGTTTTTAATTATGTATTTATGTATGAATGTGTTTGTGTTAAGTTATAAAATTTACGTAATAATTAGTTAGTGATTTATAATAAAATAATATTATTATATAATTAAAATTTACAATTAGAATCTTAAGTTATATATTATATTAAAATGAAATTCATTCATTCTTAAAGTAAAATATAGGCATAATATGAAATATGATTAGTACAAAATAAAAATCACACTTTGATATTAAAATTTGTAAATTGAAGCCCATACACGTATAAACCGCTTAAAAGACAAACATGTATTGAAATTTATTAACATATAAAATCAAAGAAAAATGAAGTTAAACATAAAATACGATAAACTAAATTAACATACAAATATGATTAATTAACTTAAAGTTAAATACAAACATATCGTGAGATATAATTCCAATTAAAAAAAGTGAGAGTAGAATGACTTTGATGTTAAAATATTTAAATAAGAATACAAGCAGACATGGTTATCCATCTAAACATTGAATTTATAATAACTAATTATTGATGTCCACGTTTTTTTTTTTTGTTTAAAATTGTAATATTAAATTAATCAATAATATTTGGATATGAATTTGTTTATTTTAAGTTATAAATTGATATAATAATTTATTAGTGATATATATATATATTAAAATGAAACGTGTATGCATGAGTCGCTATTAAAGTAAAATGTATATCAGGAAATATGATCCCGTATAAAATAAAAACAACACGAAACTAGTATTAAAATTTGTAAATAGAAACATAGATAAACACTCTCACACTTAAAAAAATGTGACTCTAACATTGTAAAAAAAAAAAATTGATTTGATTGTCATATGGTAACTTATATGCATTTTAGCGTGATTATTTGTAATATGACTAAATTAGAATATATATTTTTCTATTATTTGCTTATATAGCTATAAATATTTGATTATTAATTTTAGTAAATTGAATAATCTCACATGCAACATCAACCTTTCCATGAGAATGTGTGTCATGTCCATTAAATTATGAGAATAGTGGAAGCTAGGTGTAGGCCGAATGGAAACCGAAACTCGAAAAGTGGAGGATAGGTGTGTATAACCAAGTGGATAGAGAGCTTTGACGGTAGTATTTAAATCAGGATTTTTAAATTCGGTGTCACTTTTTTGCATGCACTTTTCTTCTCAAAATTTATGATTTTTATTTTCTCTTCCTTCTCTTTAGATTTCTCTATCTTCTCTATAGAAATGATCATCTTTCTCTTCTTCCGATCACATTCAGGCAACGTCTAAGCTCTTCTAGCGTCAAGAACATTCAATTTAACTAATCAAGATTTTGCTTTGAAACACGTAAACTCACCCCATTCGCTCTGTAGAGTTTCTGCATTTTCTATTACATGCAAGTATTATTTTGCTTGCATGTTTAAATTGTAACATCCCGATTCTTTTTAGATGTCTGAATTACGAGAAAAATTAAAATCTTTTAAAATCATCATACCATCGTAGATATCCAATTATAAAATACTGAAATTTATAAAATAAACAACAAAATAAAGTAAATCCAATTACATTGTTTCTGAAATTTATAACTCAGTTGTAAATAAATAAAGGTTGTCCCCCACTCTCACGTCGGTATCACGCATATGGAGCATCTGCTACACCCTCTGCTCCCGTATAACCAGGTCATACGATCATCGCAAAACACACACACACAACCACAAACACAACAAATATGGGTAAGCCACCATAACACAACCAATAACAATAAAATAAAATATGTATATGATAAGTAAACACAACTTAACAATAATTCACTATCTATAACGCTACCTACAAATAGAATCGTCATGATCATCATTAACATTCTCATTAACTATATCATTACTATACTATCCACATTTATCCATATCAACATCGTCTCTAAACACAAAGTTACTTTGAACTCAACATTACCACGTAGGACATTATTCTATCTCTTGTACTTAACCCTAACACATGTCGCTTCCCCATACAGATTCATAAACATACCACCTGTAGCTTCCCCATACAGACTCATAAACATACCACCTGTAGCTTCCCCATACAGGTTCATAATCATACGACTTGTAGCTTCCCCATACAGGTTCACAATCATACCACATGTAGTTTCCCCATACAGGTTCACAATCATTCCACCTATAGTTTCCACATACAGGTTCACAATCATACCACCTGTAGCTTCCCCATACAGGTTCACAAACATACCACCTGTAGCTTCCCATACAGGTTCACAAACATGCCACCTGTAGCTTCCCTATACAGACTCACGATCATACTACCTGTAGCTTCCCTATACAGGCTCACGATCATACTACCTGTAGCTTCCCCTTACAGGTTCATAATCATACTACCTGTAGCTTCTCCATATAGGTTCACAACCATACAGTAGATAGTTCGAAACTCGGGATTTACTAGGTACATGATAGACACATCCCTCTCTTCAAGTGTATAACATTAACAAAGTCAACCAAACATAACCCATAGTCAAATTAAATACTATTCACACCTCCCTTTTTATCACTTACACATCAAAGTATAGTCTTATGTAAAGACCATATAAATTTTTATAATATTTTAAGTCACAACTCAATCCAAAATAATAACTCATTATTACTTTAATTAATCATTAAAATCCCACTACTCATGTTTTGGAAGTAAATTAATTTCTAATCCAAAATATTTAATTTTAATTAATATGATTTCGAATAAATTACTTTCCATCTTATTCCAAATTAATTCCTCTTTTCTAGTAATTAATTTGATTCCAATTAATTATTAAATAATAAATTTCTCCTTATAATAATAATAATAATAATAATAATAATTAATATTATTACTGTTTTCTTCTCTCTTTGCCATTTAATTTTATTAGGTAATGACAGATAACCACGAATTAATAATTTCATTTCTGTTCAACTCTGGCTTTGTGGCCCAATTTATAAAAACAAGAGGGTTTCATCTTGCACCTCCAAGCATTTCATTCTGCACCTCCAATTTCTCAATATACCCTTAATTAAGTTAAGTGATTATTTAATAATTTTTTGTTTATTAAAAATTTTTGTGCCTACATTTCCATCTTGCTCCTATCACTATCCGTGCATCCTCCACCTCTGCATTGACTATATTCCTGTATTGATTACACTCTTGCACCTCCTCATTCCTACACCCCATTTCATTTTTATTAAGAGAGACAGCCTTCCATCCGATTTACTTTTTGTGAAGTATTTAAATTATATTATGTATGAATTACTGGTTTATATTAGTTTATAATTTTTTTTTTAATTTTATGTATTAATTTATAATGTATTATATAAATTTTAATTAATATAAATTAATTGATCTAAATTTATTAAAATTAATAAAACTATTTTTAAATTAAAATAAACTTGAAATCACCTATCGGATATGGAAATCCGAATATACCAAAATCGAATCTGGATATCCGATGCATGCAATATCGGCTGTTAATATCCGATTGAAGTTCAATGTCCCTAAATACAGTACTTCTTTGGTTATCATATCTCTCTTATTCTTCTTACGTCACACGTAAAACCATTCATTATTTGCCAAATTCTTTAATGTTGGAAATACAAATTCTATTGTCACACATTTCACTGATAAAAGGTTGTTATTATCTAATGCGATTGTTTTTCTTCTTGCAGGCCAGAATCCTTAGGCAAATGAAGGACTCAGATGGCAATGGAATGGACCTTGACCTATCAACTAACAAGTCGCTTGCATCTATGTCTAAAGCATGGCTCATCCAAATGCATTCTTTTTTAATATACTGCTACATTCTAGGACTAACATCTGCACCTTCCTTGGAAAAATTAGTCTCTACCTTGGTAAAGGCAGCAGCTTAAATACATTCCAATGTCAAATTTACCTCATGTTACCATTTTAGGCATGTAAAAAATTTTATTTTCTCCTCAATCCTCAAATGTTTAGGTCCTTCGATTGTGAACTAATGGTACTTAAGCATATCCCGTAAAAGATATTTAGAAATTATTTTTTTAACTATCATTAGTTTAACAATTAATATATACTAATATGGAGTATAGGTCATGTACAATTTAGAAACAATTTAGGTTGGAAAGAGACAAAGCAAAACAATTTAGATTGGAAAGAGACAAAGCAAAACAATTTAGATTGGAAAGAGACAGAGCAAAATACGGGAAAGATTGAAGAACAAAATAAATACCATACACAGAGGACAAACAGAGGTAAAATGCGGATCTACGTTTTTGGTCGGATATGCAAAGCCGAAGGGGGCTGAAT
The DNA here is from genome assembly GCA_036885675.1 of Vigna mungo. Taxonomy (NCBI): domain Eukaryota; kingdom Viridiplantae; phylum Streptophyta; class Magnoliopsida; order Fabales; family Fabaceae; genus Vigna; species Vigna mungo. Next base: position 14,185,389 of record CP144696.1, read on the forward strand.
CGAATATATCGGATATGGAAAACCGATGTAGTCTGAATCGGATATGCAGATCCGATTCAGTCCCTTCGCCTTTACATTTTTCACCAAACGCAAATCATACCACCAAAACACTTTCTAATCATCTACACTGCTATATCTACAACCCAACATTAAAATAAGTATGACACAATCCACCAACTTTTGCAAGCAGCGAGAAGAAGCGAGAAGCTGTGCTGTCTGTGTACCCTGGAAGCAGTGGAAGAACACAAACCTGTGGTGTGGTGTCTGTGTGCGCCGACTGGACTGTGCCTGCAACCAGTGAAAGAAGACGAAGAAGAGGAATTGTTTGTGTGCTTGACTGAAATGAGATGCAAAGAGAAAATGAAATGCCAAGATTTTTTCAAAAGTGAGAAAGAGTGAAAGTGAGACAGTGAGCATAAAAAATAAAAACTGTAGAGAATGTTTGACTATTTAAATGGTTTAAATATTAATAACCTTTTAAACAAGGATAAAGCTGGCATTCTGAAAAAATTTGGAGCTGCAGTATGAAATGCTGGCTTAGAGGTGTAGGATCAAACCCTCTAACAACAAAGACCCTCCCGGCCCAAAGAAGAATTTCGCCGCTTCAGGATGGACAATCAACGTAATACCCCTTGACCAAGCCAATTCTAGACCAGTCACCGCAACCTCCATGGCTGCACCACTCGCGTAACTCCGACAACCTCTACGGAACACAGAACTCATTTTACGCATCACATAAATCGCACGCATCAGAACCCAAAAGAAATTTTCCCCAACTCGGAACCCTAATTTTCACAATTGGAACCTTAACCCCAAAATTCGTGAAAACCCAGACCCAAACACAAAATCGAAGACATGCAAGAAAGAACAGATGAACAAACCAACATTTTTTCCTAATTCAGCAAACCCCAATTTCCTAAAATTTCCAGTTCGTAACCCTCATTTGCTTCACGCTGCAAGACCACCACGCTGCGAACCAGAACAGAGAAAGGAAGGAAAAGAAATCTCTCCCTAACACAGTGAGCATGTTCCATGGCGGAAGAGGAAGATAAACTCTCTCGAAGTTGTGCGATGAAGAGCCCAGCTCAGATCGTGCCTCAACCGCGCCGTCGCCATCGAAGAAGCTGGAGTTTGAACCCTAGCGGGAGCGCCGCCGCTGCAGGACGCCCTCGCCGCGCCTCTCCGCGCACTCGCCTCCAAAGTTGCATCTGCCGCGGTGAAGAGAAAAGGGCAGAAGCCTCAAGCTTCTAGGTTTCGCGTGATGAAGAAAGAAAAACAACAGAGAAAAGGCGGAATGAGGGCAACCTGCGTGGCCCTTCGAAAAAGAAACAGGCTGGACCCTTAATTGGGTTCCATCGATTGAAGCCCGATTGGAAACGGAAACAGAAAAAAAATCTCGACTTTAGGAAACAGTTGACCTGGTCACTGATCAGGGATTTAGGTTTTTAAGACTAGCACTAATCCCAATTAAACCCTAAATCAAAAGAATCTCCAAAACTCTAATTTTTATCTTAATTGCAATTAAATGAACTTTTTAATTTATTCTGATATAGAATTCAAAACGTGAATTCTTTTAGCATTTAATTAAGTGAATTCTTCATAATTCAATCACGTTGGGTTCAATTGCTTGAATTCCAAATAGATATTACATACTAATATGCAGTAAACACGACAATTTATGTTTAAAATGATGAACCAAATATTCCAATATTATCCTATCACGTTAAGAACATCACATCATAATATTAAGCATTCAATTAAATTAATCATCGACAATTTAACTTTTTATAATCATAAAAGATATTCAAGAAAATGTCTACATTCATCATATAATAAAGAAAGAGCAGGCTTCCCATACCTCAGCTAATCAAAAGAATAAACTTTCATCATTTCTTCTACAGACTCTCCTTTCCTTCGGTCTCTTTGTCTAATGTTTTCTTTTTCCTCTTTTCACAAAAGTAAGTACCACTCTTTTTACCTTTTCCTTTCTTTTTAAATAAAACTTAAAGTAACTTCTCTCCCTAAAATCTTTCAACCACTATTTTAAAAACATAACTGCTATATATATTATTTTCTTTTTCTACTTATTTTATTTAGCGTAAGTCTTTACTTCCTATACCCCTATTTATAATATCTGCACCTCAATTAAAAAAATGGAAAAGACATTTTTGCCTCTAGGCAAAAATATAAATAAAATCAAACATAGGTTTCCCATTTAAATATTTTTCCTTAGGATTTGAACTCATATCCATTCAACCCTAAACACACATCTCTACCAGCAAGTAACACATCACCTTACAATAACATATAATAAAATCTACAATTTTCTCGGGTCTTACATAAATTCATTCCTTCTTTGAATATGTTTTTGGTCTCTGATACTATGGTTGGTTTCCTTTCACCAATAAGAGGTTTGTAGAAGTCCTTAGAAGTTGCTTGAAACGTAAGACAACCGAGACAGATAAATGATAACATTTGATAATTATTAATTGTAGTTATAGAAAAATAATATTTGATGATTAATAATAAAATATTTATTGCTTATTAAGAGTAAACCTAGATACTTAAAATTGTTGTAATTGGTTTTTACATAAAATTGTATTTGTGAATTGACCAACATAGTAACAATGTGTTGAAATTATTTAGACGTGAGAGTGAGAGACTGTCGTTAGAACAATTTCAACACAGCTTGTCCTATGATGTTGAAATTGTTCTTCAACCTCTCAACTGTATTCAATAATTAATACCACGTCTGTTCTTCTACACAACACATCACACCTGTGCCAACTTTTATTTATAACATAAAAAAGAATAAGTTCATTTTTTATAAATTGTTTAAAAGGTAAAATTAGCTTATATGTATATCTCATCTAAGAATTAAATTATATACTAATTTTTAAAATTATTTTAATTTATTCATAAATTAGTTTTGCTTTTTGAAAAAAAAAATATTTTTTATTTTCTTTTTGTAAGTACTAAACAAGTTCATCCTATCACATCAACACTTAATTAACTTGGTAGAGAAAGAGATACCACTTTTAATTTCCATTTACGCTGACTTGTTAGGTTATTATGAGTAGTTTTTTTTAAGACGAGTGTTTCACTTTTTTTATAGCATTTATGTGATTAAATTATTTTATATGTCATTTATCTAATCGTACATTCTTAACAATATAAATATATTTCAGTTGGAAATCGAATTAAATACACGACGTAAACGTGTCTTCATTGCGCATACAAGACTTTTCTTTTAATTTTTGTCCTGGAAAATATTTATTTTGAGAAAATGTTCACGTTAGGAAAAATTTAATTCAGAATAATTATTAGGCTCAATTAATACTTAACACCCGTGAAAAATCTAGTTTAGTAGAAGCATTGGATATTTATTAAACTTAATTAGTTCCTCATTACTCTAAAAAAGACAATGATTCATCAATACGCAGTTAGGCATGGCAGAACCCATTGATGGCCAAACATCAGCTTTATGAGTACAATTTCAGCCACTAACTTCTCTAAAGTCAAAAGATAAATGGCATAATTTAAGATAGTTTATTTTTCAATACTTTATTTCCTTTTTCTAAAGTATGTATTTGTATAAGTATTTATTTTTTAATATAGAGATTTTTTTTTATATTCCCTCTCAATTTAATTACTTTATGCCAAAAAAAAAATCTATCTTAAATTTAATTTGTTTATATTTTCAAATTTATTCATCTTGATTTTCTTTCCAAATTTATCATTTTCCGTTTCTACATTTTTTTTTTCTTTTTAAAGTAGCTAGTCATACATATTTATTTATTTACCCTCACTAACATTAAAAGAAATCTCTTAAAAATCCAAAAAAATTGCTTCTAGGAACCATAAGCTTATTGAATAACCAATTAATGAGAATCCTAAGAAAGGTCCTTGTAGACTATGAATAGATAGCCATAACAAAAAAAAAAAATAGAGCATGAGTGTCTTCTGCACTAGTTCATTTGACCATCCAATTATAAGTGCTGAAGAACTTGCCTTTTGTACACCATAATATGTGGATCTCATGTTTCGGTGCCACACATTATCCACTCACAGACACATTTCATATCAATTTCTAATAAACAAATTATAAACCTTAAAAGTTACGATTTTGTGGAGTAAACGTTAAAAGCAAAAGACTGAAGGAGAAACAGAGAAAGTCATTATCAATGGATTTCACGCTATCAGACACAAGGTTAATCCATTTCCGTCATAAGTCCTAAAAAATTCCTTATATTATGACCTCTTTCTACTTTCATCATATAACTAATTATACTTTATGAGTCTAAATAGTTATTAAAGTGTGATGATAACCTTTATATTGAATCCACCAATGCATACACAAGAGAAACTTAAGACTAATCCACCTTAGATTAGTGTACATCATCCTTAGACAATTCACATGCATTGATCAATCTAATACTAACTTCTAATACCATTACAATTATATTATAAACATATAATTCTCAAGACAATAGATTAACTGAAAAATAGTCTTACTCACTTATATCACACACTCACTCAACGACCATTACTCAAAGGTCCACTCACTTAACAACTGGATGTCTCATCCAACAACCCTAGCATGAAACCATTCTGACGATTAATTTTCCCACCGAGCCTAATATGCACCCAGTGAAAGCACAATTAGAGCTCCCATGATTTTATGTTGCAAAATTCACCAAGTGATGCTAGATAACACCTAACAATAGTTAAATTAATGAATTCGTTGACTTTAGAATCGTCCAACGATAACATTAATGTTTAGTAACCACAAAGTCAGTGTGCTATTTGACTTTGATGTCGTCCAACAATGCAACCCTCGTCTAACAAGTTTGTATAATTGCAAAAAAATGAAACTTTACATTGTGTTAATTTTAAAAGAAACAAAATCTCATTTCATGCTTCAGAATGTCGCAGACATATCAATTACATGTTACATCAACTCATCTTAGTAAAATAAAACACTACATCCATAATTTTGTTCCTTATTTCACATCTCAAATTTAGTTGGATAAATAATTGTATAATCCACGTTCAACAATACATAACCTAAAACCCCAATTTCACGACACATATATAGACATGTACAAAAAGTATTCTCAATTTATTAGCTAATAACAATTCCATCAGATCAATCATATAATCACATTTCTAAATGCACAAGTCAAAAATCACAATAAAATTAAAAAATCAATAGCTAGAATTATAGGAGCATACCATTAATATTATTAATCAATAAATTAAAATAATGTCTGATCCTCTTCTTTTACTAATCTAATGATATTTCAAATAATATCAAATAAAAGATTTAAAATAATGATATAACTTTTAAGAAAACAAAATTAAAAAAAAAATTGAAATAATATAATTTTAAGTAGTCAAAACATTCGAAAATTACATGACATGCATATAATAATAAGACGTCATTCATTATAATAAAGAAAGTAGTCAGAATATGGAATGGCAATTAAGGTTCTAAGGAATTAAGATTAAGGATTACAGTTATCCAGATTTAGGGAAAATTAAAAACTTGGAATGCTAAAGTATTGCAAAACAGATAAGCTGGAACTGTTCAGATAACATCAAGGCCATAAAATTTCCTATAGGGACTAAGGAGATGCATCTTCATTCTCCTCCAAGGCGTTCTCCAAAGAAACCTCATTCCCTTATGTTCACATCCAAGTGGATGATCATTGCAAAAGGAAAGCACACACAACATGGCACAACACAACAAACAAACAATGCAAGGGTGAGCTAATTATATAAAAAAAAAACATCAGGTCAAACATATGACACACAAGAGTTAAGTACAATCAAAACAGTCAAAGCATACAACCTATACATATTACATTCTAGACTTCACTCGTCCGGACTTTAGAATGAGAGTCGAGCTATGGCGGGTCATGCACCCGTGGTGGCTTATGAAACTTGGGTTCCCCACCCTGCCACACTCACGAGGTTAGTCCGTTCCGCACCTTGGAGCATACTGGAAGCCTCCGAGACTAAGACCTCCTACTACTCCTCACCACATGATCAAATCCTCTCTATGTGAGAAGAAAGGTCATTGGAGCGTCAAGAAAACCCCCCAAGACTGAGCTCCTACTTTCATTCTAAAACAATAAGAATCTCACCGAGAGATTCTACACAGATGAAATTTAGTTTGACACTTGGATCGTACTTTCATCACTTGATAATCATATACTTTTTGCCACAATCAACATATACACAAACTCAACAATATACATTACTTACCACTCACAATTATAAAAATAATTACTCCATAATTTAATCTAAATTAATCAATACCATAATCTTTTATAATTTATTTCCAATGCCTAAAGCCTGTACAAATATAAAACCCGGTTTCCTTCAGCTATATTACAATAGTTATATTAAACTATTCTTCTATTATAAATTTTCTATTAAACCATTGCACAAACATTTTTAATTTATATTAAACTAACATTCATATTATACTATTATAATATTATATTATACAAACCTATTATTATATATAAAATTATATTATATTAATAAAATATAATAACATACGTACTATTTTATAACATTAATATGATTTATATATGCTACGTAACTATATTATATTAATATAATTCATTAACCCACATAAATTTATAAATACCTATATATTAATATATATATATATATATATATATATATATATTAATAATATAATATATTATGATACGTATTACCTCAAAATAACTTATAATACTCCCTTAGTTATGAAATTGTTTGCTAAATTATTCATTATCACAGAATGCTTGCTCCCAATCTCACCTCACTACCTAATTGGTCACCGAAGAGGGTTCAGATGTCTGACGCATCATACTCACCTTCGACGCCGACACATATGACTAGTCACAACGTACTCGACCAGGCCAGGGCTGCTCTATGATTAGGGATGTGCCAACTCAGGTTTTTAAGTCCACTCTATCCTACCAACAAAGAAAGGCCCTCAACCAGTTTTAAATAATTTATTTATGTTACCTAAACTAGTTTGTTGTGCTCTAAACCTCAAATGTTAGTTCTTTTTTTTTAATATTTTATTTCCTCTCACAGTAATCTAAAACAATATCTGTGTATCCAATTGCTACCCAACAAAGCTAATTAAATCTCACTTAAGACCTTTTCCAAAACATCACCAATCACAATCAATAACCCATTCAGAAATAATTCATAATCATCAAAACAGGACACATAAAATCAATCCCAATAACCCATTCAAAAACAATTCCAACCCCGAGTTGTGCGAGAGAGAGCTGTGAGACCTTGCATGTCTGCTATTGGGTTTGAAAGCGCAAAATGAGGGGGAGAGGCTTGACCCCATGCGTTTCTAGGTCAGGAGAAGGCATTCTAAAGAAATTCACAAATTTTACTATTTCAAAAATCCTAATTCAATGCCACGTAGGATAATAAATGACACTTCAGAATGACTCCGTTATCCATTTAAAGGGAGTTAGTGAAAAGAACAAAATTGAACTCTAATTATGTATTTTAGGACCAAATTGAATACACAAAAAAACATGGAAACCATTTCGAATTTTCTTAACTAAAACTGGGACCAAAAAGAGCTTTTAACCTTACTTTTAAATTTAAAGATATAATTAAAAAAAAATACAAAAAGTAATTCATAATATATATAATTATCCATAAGAGATATTTGTATTTTATATCTTTATACACAGAGATTAATAGAATTGTGTTTTTTATATTCTTTTAGGTACATTTTTTTAACATTTGTACTTTTATATATAATAATTTTATCAATTTAACATAATGATTATTATTAGTAGAAAATGATATGTATTGGTCCTAAATAACAAGTAAGAAATATCAAAGACTTATAACTCTTATAATTCACCGTTCAATTGGATAATAAAGTTTACAAAAATATGAAGAAACTATTTTTGGTGGTTTACCAATGAAAAATTAACACTGTCAAAACTAAATTTTCATTACAAACATCTCAATTCTAATTTAAAGTCAAAATTAACTTGTAAAATTATTCAAATCCTAATTTTAGTAATTTTGAATCCATAATAACTCAGAGATCAAATGAGTGATCAAACCATAACAACCATTAAATATAAAAATAAAATAGTAACATAGAAATGAAAAAACAATATATATAAATATCACAAAATACATAACTTTCAGTTTATTATATCTGATATCAACAAGCTCTTTATAACGAAAAACTTATAATAAGGTAAAATTTATAGCGAAAAAACAGATTATAATAAAACTGGTGTTAAAAATATATTGTAATTGATAACTTTATTGGAGTTTGTTTTCTACCACTTCTGTGTAATCAAACTATTTGAACTGGAGAACTATTTAAGAGAATCAATTTAACATTGGTGACACGTGTTAATACCAAATTATTTATTAAGTTATGCAAAATTATTTATATTTTCTTAATTAATTTAATTATGTTTATAGAATTATGTAAGATTATCTTAGAAGAGGTTGGAAAGGAGAGTGAGTGAAATGATAGATTCAATTCTATAATTAAAAAAATCTTTACTGAGAAATGACGACAGGAAAGTGTGAATTATGCACAAAAGATGAAGAAGGTGAGCTGAGTGTGTGGAAGCGAAGAAAAGAAGAGGTGAAGTGTGGCGGGAAAGAAAGGAAGAAAGCAGAGAGAGAGAGAGAGAGAGAGAGAGCATGGTGAAGTACGATAGGAGGGAAGTTTCTATTCTCTATCCTTCCCCGACATAACAATGGACACAATACAATATTATTATTAATCTCTCAGTCTCTCTCTTCTCTTTCTTTTTGCACAATTTGATGCAAAGGAAAGGCCCACCAACCAACCCTTTATATTCCCCACCTTCTTTCTCTCCATTCACCAAAGTGCACAATGCTACCGTTCAACCAAGCTACCCTAACTCCTAAACCCCTCAATCACACTCCTTCACCCAACCACCACCAATCACCACCACCACCACCACCACCACCTTCCTCTTCTTCTTCCACTGCTCCAACCATGACCAACACCAATTCAATTATAGATTCTAATCCTCCAAACCTCGAAGGAGATTCCGATTCTGATATCGACGCTCTCATCAATGCTTTTTTCGAACCTAATCCCCAATTCCCCTCTCTCGATCACCTCCAAGGATCCACCTCCGATGCCAAGGAATCATCTCTCAAGAGAGGATTAGACACCGGGGATGATTCTTCCCACGCACCAATTCCCCTCAAACGCGGTCGTATTGACAATGTCATCTTCCCTCTCGCTGATCTCCACGCCACCTTTCAAATTCAAAACCCTACTCCTTCTCCTTTTCCTCTCTCTCAGCCTCTGCCGCATGCCGCCGCTACCAATGGAGACACTCAAGTTGTGGAAGGGCAGGGGAGGCGCCCGGTGTTTGACTCCGATTTTCTCTCCAGGGCTCTCCGTGAAGCTGAATCGGTCTTTCCGCAGAATTCAGGCGACAACGACGTTAACTTTGACGTGGAACCTGGAGATTTTAGTGCACCTTATCTATCGCTGAATGATTTTAGGAGGATTCGGAACATGGAGCGTTTCCGACAGATAGCGAAGGAAAGCGCCACTCACTATGCTCGATTCACGTCGGAGGAGACCGCAGATGAAAGGCCGTCGTCTTCTGCTGCGCCTCAGGGAATCGACGATTCCACATCTCCGTTTTCGATCTCGATGAAGGCGATCAAAGAGGGAGCGGCGAAAAAGAAGGGGCGTGAGACGTGGGTTGCGAAGAGTCAAAAGGGGGAGAAGAGGGTCTGTGTTCCCTCCTTGCAAGAACTGTGTCTCAAAATTCTCGCGGACAATGCTGATGCCATGGTTTCCCTTGAGGGTGTACCGGATGAGTTGAGGCACAAGCTTTGCAAACTGCTCTGTGACTCGAGAAAAATGAACAGTCACTTTCTTGAACTTCTTCTCAGCGGGTCTCCCACGGAGATTCGCCTGAGAGATTGCTCGTGGTTGACGGTGGAACAGTTCGCCGAATGTTTTCATTCGTGTGACACTGGAAGATTGGAGGTGCGTATGTTGTTCAGATCATTTTGATAGGCATATGTCAATTTTAACATAGTGTTGAATTTTATTTAGAATGTTAATTTTTTTTAACAGGGTGGTTTATATTTTTTGTTTATTAATTTTTATGTGTGTATATTTTTCAAGGTTTTCTGTTGGTCCCTGTTTGAGTTTTCATCTGCATGCTCTACCTGTTTTCTGTGTATGTGACGAGCCACTTCTTCCATGGTGATCTAAATTCTGTTTATACATCTACTTGCTGTGTAGGTGCTGCAACTTGATCAGTGTGGAAGGTGTATACCTGATTATGCATTATTTGGTCCTCTGAGACAGTCACCATGGTGGTTGCCGAGACTAGTTAATCTGTCCCTCAGTGGTGCATGCCGTCTTTCAGACAAGGGTTTGCATGTGCTAGTTTCTTCTGCCCCATCACTAAGATCAATTAATCTAAGCCAGTGCTCCCTTCTCTCATCTGTCAGTGTCAATATTTTGGCGCATTCGTTGGGATCCCTACTGAAAGAGTTATATCTTGATGATTGCCTGACCATTGATGCTGCACAAATTGTGCCGGCATTGAAGAAACTCGAACATTTAGAAGTGTTGTCATTGGCTGGAATTCAAACTGTCTCTGATGAATTTATCGGGGATTACATCACTGCACGTGGTCACAACATGAAGGAGCTTGTTTTAAAGGACTGTAGGTAAGAGCTGCTTGAACTCTTTACTGAATCTGCTGACATTTGTGCTTGAGTCAGTTGAAGTTTGATTAACCATTCATCACTTTCTGAACATTGACTAATAACTATTTCTGACTTTTGGTTAAGTATTAGTCACTCTTTGAGAACGTCATTATTTATAAATTTAAGAGTTCTTTGTAATTGGGAATTATGTTTGCTAGGAAATCTCAAATTCTGATCTCCTTGCTGTTTTTCTTTGCATATTTTTCACTCTTGTTTATTTATGTTTCTTAATGTGTAGAAAATTAACCAATGCATCAATAAAAGTCATCGCCGAGCACTGTCCCAAGTTGTGTGCACTCGATCTTATGTATTTGGACAACTTGACGGATTTATCCATGGGATATCTTACGAATAACTGTCGAGTACTCCATACATTGAAGCTCTGCCGTAATCCATTCAGGTGCTTTTTTGTTTTCTCCCATTTTCTCTTTCTCTTTATACATTTGCTCATTGCTTTTGCTAGTTTCTGATATTTCCTGTCTCATTATAAGTTTACTGTAATCTGTCTGGTCGTTGCAAGATAGACTCTTTTAGAGGAGGTTACAGCTTTTAAATAAGATGATTATCTTTGTTCCTGCGGTAATATGAATTCTATCTAGCAGTGGTTAATTAATAACTATAATTTCCAATTTATTTTGGATATTGCTCTGATGACTTTCGAGACCTGAGTTAGATTTCAAACGGTTGATTTCAAAGCGTTTAATTTAAGCACTTTGATCACATGGATTGGTAGTGATTGTAGTATTTGGAATATCAGGAGTATTTTCTTTTATGGGTCTGAATGACACGTTCCTTGTCATCAAGAGATTTGAGAAAATTCTTCGATGCATCTGTTAATATCACCATTTATGCATGATACAATTGGTGTGTACTGGGATGGTGGTGATCAAGAGATCTCATAAATTCTTGTCGGTGAAGAAATTTAACACATTTTTTTCTCCACTAGTGATGAAGCAATTGCTGCATTTTTGGAGATTGCTGGAGGGTCCTTAACAGAACTTTCACTTAATAATATTAAGAAGGTGCGTTGGTATATTTACTTGTTGACTTTCCCTCGATTTACTCATATCTTACACGCTTAAAACACCGTGCCCCTTGTATCAGTAGCCTGATAAAAAGCTTTTCTGTGCCCGTAAAATGATTAATTTATTATCAGTATAGCCTAAAACAATTAGGCAATTATGTGTTCAGAGTGCAATCTATTCTATGCTGGTCATAGTTTTACTCAAGCAGACACATAAACATGTAATGTATACTTCAATTTATTTTCTCCAAAATTGAATTTTATAACTAACAAATTAATACTCATATGATAAACTATGAACAAAATATGGAAGTTCCTTGCCGTGAAATGATCGGCCATTATATTTCTGGTTTACGGAATCATATGAAACAATCTCTCCCAACGAGTAGTCAACTGACTCTTGGAATATTACTATTTAAAACAATCTCTCCTAAAACAAGACTAGGATATTACTACGAATTAAGGTCGTTGTTAATATTCTATTTGGTTTTCAATTAGCATTTTGGCTGTGATGACAAACAAAACCTTATTTATAATGTTTTATTTTCTGACTGTATGACACATTTGGTTTAATTCAGGTTGGGCACCATACAGCCTTATCTCTTGCTAGTCATTCAAAAAATTTGCATACTCTAGATCTGTCTTGGTGCCGAAATTTGACAGACAATGAGTTGGGTTTGATTGTAGATAGCTGCTTCTCACTGAGGTTGCTTAAACTTTTTGGATGCTCACTGGTAAATATGTTTCATCGAATTGAACTTAAGGCATTTCTGTGATGAATCTCTGCTGATCATAGAAATATATATATATATATATATCAGAAGTCTTTATATGAAAAAATTAGATGATTTTGTAGGAAAAAGGTTTAAAAGTTACATATTTTTTGTAGGTAACAGATGTTTTTCTCAATGGGCACTCAAACCCAGAGATTCAGATCCTAGGATTGAAGATGGCTCCTTTATTGCAAAATGTCAGAATGCCTGATACCTGTGAAGGTCCTTTGCGTTATTCACCAGTCTCGGTAGATTAGATATATAAATGACAGTTAAAAATGGAACATATGGTTATTTCTAGTAAAAGCAGACATAACTTTCTGCCAACGTGGTGCTAACCAGAAGCAAGAAGACAGTGTTGCCCGATTACTTTTAGTTTTACTGATGCCATTGTTGTTGCAAGGATTCAATCCCAAACATACAGACAATTCATATTCATTATGTACAGTGGATATGTAAATTTGACTGAGACAGGTAATAATATTTTTTTCCTGAAAGGAAGAAAACTTCAACCCAGTTTGTCTACACTACAATGTTTTTTTTACGTAATAGAGATAGAAAATAAATTATATATTTCGGTACGGGATAAAAAAATTGCAGTCAGATGAAAATTTCCTCGTTTATGTAATTTGAGTGAACCCATGACAATGTGTTTTTATTCTGGAAATAATCTTAGATCCGGATTTAAATTTCCATATTGAATTGAGATTAAAATTTTAAGTATAAATAAAATTCTAATTTATTTTGCTATGTCCACTTGTGTTTTTCAACTAAATTTAAATTTAATGGAATTTAAATTCATGGGCTATGTGAAGTTCCTTAATATGAACTTGATTAATATGAACTTGAGATCTAATTTATTAAATAATAATACTATTTTATTTATTTATTAATTAAATATGCATTTTTAAAGTATTATATATTTAAGTATCAGATAATAAATTTTATTCTTTTTAAATTAAATAAAAATATAACAAAAAAACCTTTGAAATTATAGTAAAAAACATTTAACATAAAAAACAAAATATAGCTGTGAGTTTCAAACCGTAAATCATGAAACAGAATATCATCAAAAAGTTAATTTTATCCACACTCATTTAAACCCACTATGAAAGTGAAATAATTTGATAAGAAATTGTTATTTTTTTTCCCTGATAACACGGTTTAAGACAATAATGTTAATGGATAATGATATTTAGACAACATTTTTTTGACAACATTTGAACATTGATTACGTGTCAATCTGTGATTGGTCAAAAATTATTCCACAATAGTGTTTATGATTATTATTATTGATTGTTGAGTAATTTTTGACCAATCACAGATTGACACGTAATCAATATTCAAATGTTGTCGAAAAAATGTTGTCTAAATATCATTATCTAATGTTAATTGATTACATAAACTTAAAAAGAAGGGACACGCTAAAAAAAAGCATAATATTTCTTCAAGAAAAAGAAGAAAAAGGAAATGTGAGAAAAAACAGCAACAGTGAAAGTTGCTATAACAATGTTATGTACATGTATTTATATTAATCACAGTACCAGTTTGAATCTTGTAATCTTTGAATGAAAAATAGTTGTTGAAACTCCAATGTATGTTGGTTTTTTTAGAATACTTAAAAAAATACTTCTATATTCTTCATCTTTAAATGAAAAATAGTTCTTGAAACTCGAATGTATGTTGGGTTTTTTAAATACTTAAAAAAATACTTCTATATTCTTCATTGTGAGATAATGAAAAAGCTTAAAATATTTAAAACTTAAAAAAATAACTACCCACTAATATTTTTATCATAATTTTAATTCAATACTCTAACCCATAATTAAAAACTAACTAACTCCTAAATGAACAGACTTTGACTAAATTAAAATTAAAAATAAAATATTCCTAAAGCATTTTCCTAACACTTATCGCTTTAGGAATTACAAAAGTCCATGATTCAGAAAAAAAAAATCTTAATCTTGAATTGTGAATTCCATCAGGCTCCTTTTCTTCTTCGTCTTCGTAGTCAAGAAGCTTCTTCTCGTTTCAATAACATATTAAACTGTTTTGTGGTTTGTCCATGGTCACCCATCGTGAACAACTAGCCATCGTACTGTAAAAATTAGATAGGTCCTATCTATAGTCATTGGAGCCTCCTAAAAAGATCTACTAAATTCATCAAGTTGTTCCAAAGGATCAAAACGTCCAGTTATGATACGATCATGGCCCTAGCATTGTAACTAGAAGAGACAACAAATACATCACTTTGAAGGGGCGTGTCCTTAATCCTATCGACATTTCTAATGAAAGAATTTGTTTTGCCTCGATGGCAAACTGCAACCACATTGAGAAGGATCAAAACCAATGTTGCAGCCATTGCTACAAAATAAAAGAAACTCTTTGCACCCAAAATATGATGAGGATGTCTTAGCTTCTTGTGCCAGATTTCTGTCACATTTTCCTTGAATGAAAAAATAGTTTGCTCCTCCTCCAATGGTTTTAGAGCAAAGCTTTTACCTTTCATTTTTACCTTAAATATATCTTGACCAGCTGCATCTTTAATCAAACAATTTTTTTTTTCAAAATTAACTTTAAATCCTCTTTCAATAAGTTGACCAACACTTAACAAATTTTGGTCGATTTTAGGAACGAAAAGAACGTCTGTATTTTGGTCAATTTCAGGAACGAAAAGAACGTCTGTAACCATTACCTATTCTGACTTTGGTGACATTAGTTGGCCTCATATCTCTAAAGAGTGCCTTGTCAAAGGTCATGTGGTTAGTACAACCACTGTCAATTAGCCAAGATTCACTTGAAGCATTGGTTGAAAAACAGGATGATCCATCTTGTTACAATGCTTGCAAAAAGGATACTTTCCCTTACTGTTTGGTTGTTGGTTCTTTTTTTTTTTTGTTTTTCCAACTGTCTTCATGTTTAGAAGGAAAGGCTTCCTCAAAAAAGTCTTTTTCTCTCCTTCGTTGTTCTTGTGCCTGCAAGGAATTCAACAACGATCTTTGAAAAATCCTTAGTGTTTTCTAAGGTGGTTATGATAGCTTTAAATCTTTCAGGTACGATAATCAAAATTTTTTCAACAATACGAGAGTCCTTAAATTCAGAACTAAGCAATCTTACTCTGTTTGCTATGTTAAGAAGCCTTGCAGAGTACTCCTTGATAGTTTCATATTCCTTCATCTTCTACAATTCAAAGTCTCAAATGAGATTCAACACCTTCATGCCTTTAATTCGATCATCTCCATCATATTCTTCTTTGAGATAATCCCATATGGCTTTGGCTGACTTTAGAGACATGATTCAAGTGAAAATGGTTGGTGACACTGCAACAACAAGTCACGCATTTGCCTTAGCTTTTCTGGTTTTTTCGTCCTTGTGATTTTTGATTTGAGCCATTGTTGGATTGTCAGGTAGAACAAGAATTTCATAATCCTCTTCAACCACCTCCCATAGATCCAGAGCTTCTAGGTAGGCTTCCATCTGTACCGTCCAAATTTGATAATTTTCACCATCAAAGACTGATGGTGCCATTGTTGAAAAATTTGAATCTTCTTCCATGCTTTCAAATTTTTCTCTAACACATCCCTCAAGAAAAAAGGCTCTGATACCAATGATTGGTTTCTTAGAATAAAGAAACGTATCACAATAACGTACTTGAACAAAAAATACTTTTGTATTCTTTCTTGGGAAATAATGAGAAACCGTACAATATTTAAAACTTAAAAAAATAACTACCCACTAACATTTTTATCTTAATTTTAATCTACTACTCTAACCCATAATTAAAAATTAACTAACTCCTACAAATAAGTAACAAACTCCTTTACATATGTAAGCGAAGCAAGTACAAATTACACGTAATCATCAAGGGGTTTGCAATGTCAAGTACCTGTACAAAAGTAAACAGACAGTTGCATGTATTTTATGAAGAACTATACAAAATTCATTATTTAAAGTTTAACAACATGAACAGACAATTGCATTACCTTAAACCCCAACTTTTGGAACAATGCCAAGGCAGGACCATCATTTCTATTTACATGCGCATAAACACTATTCACACCTGCATGCACAACCAATTCTTCAAAACCCATGCACAACCAATTCTTCATAACCCTTCTTATTTTAGCGTGTAAAAGTTTCTCTCACATAATGTTCATATTATATTACCTCTAGATTTTGCATATTTCACAGCGAAACACAACATGTTGCTTGCAATACCCTTGCGGCGATATGATTTAGCAACACACACGTTTGCAATATAACCGTATCTGCTTGATGATCTTTCCTTGACTTGAACACCGGTAGCATTTACCCTTTCCTGCACAAATTGTCAGTTAGAAAAGGATTCAAAGATAAAACAATAAAAAGTGGATAAACATAATATCTTACTCTAGGATAGCTCTCCCCAAACTGCAAACATCTGATATTCAAATCAAGGGTTCCTACTACACTTCGTAGGACTATTCGTGTTACATCCTTTACTTGCTTCTTTACCTGATAACTTGACACCACACATCATAAGGGAAAGAAAACAAAGATGCTTCATCAAATAAACAAAGAACAAGAATGCTTATACCGCGATGATGCATGTGGAGCTATGACTGGGTTGTGGCTCCCTGCAGTGCTTCTTTATCTTATCATATTCCTATCCAAAAGTAATTTTTGTTAAAGATTTTATTTCAGGAAAATCCAAAACACACAATACACAAAGTTATTAGCATAAACTCTTACCTCAATAGTGTGTATCCTCTTCTCATAGTGGTTATATCTGTTGGCAACAAGAAGGCAAAAAGGTTGGCTGCGTTTTGAAAAGAAACTCTTTCTTTTTCTCTGCATTATTTCAAATAGCTGATACAAGTATTTATAGGCAAAAGATTTGCCTCTTCACGTGCTGGAGATAAATCAAAAGTTTTGTCTTTTCAAATTCTAGAGATAAATGATGATGCCTATAGGTCTGCCACCTAAAACCATTAATGCTTTCTAGGAATACTAAGCAACAAGAAATAAAGTTTCTTCATTTAAGTTTTATAACAAATCTCCCCCCTAAACTTAAATACTATTCCCATTTCTCATTCCAATAAGCCTTTTGCAATTCTCCAACAATATGGTCGGCAATGGCTTGGTGAATATGTCCGCGGCTTGAGCTCCGCTTTCAACATGTTCCAACTTGACTTTTCCTTCTTTGACTTGTTCTCGGATGAAATGAAAACGACGTCGATGTGCTTGCTCCTTCCGTGATTAATTGGGTTCTTTGCCAACTCGATCGTCGATTTGTTATCAACTCGGATCACAGTCCCTTCATTTTGGATCACTCCCAAATGCCTTAATAGATTTAAAAGCCATACTGCATGACACACACTCCAAGAGGCCGCCACATACTCTGCCTTGCAGGTAGATAGGGTTACAATGGGTTGCTTCTTAGACAGCCAAGTAAAAGTTGTATTTCCGAGTAAGAACACGTAACCCGAAGTACTTTTCCGGTCATCAACATCACCACACCAATCGCTATCTGAGTAACCTACTAGTCGATAGTCATCTGATTTTGAATAGAAGAGACCAAGTGATAGGGTTCCTCGAATATATCTCAGAATTCTCTTCAAGGCCTTCCAATGTGTATAGCTTGGATCCTCCATGAATCTGCTCATTATCCCAACACTCAACATTAAGTCGGGTCTCGTGCTTGTAAGATACCTTAGACTTCCAATTAAACTTTGATATCTCCCAGAATCAGCTCGTTCTCCTCCATCAAACTTTGAGAGTTTAGTGCCTGGTTCCATTGGAGTAGAAACCGGGTTGCAATAATCCATTTTAAACTTCTTTAAAATTTCAAGCGCGTACCTCTCTTGGGATATAAAAATCCCTTCCTCCGATTGCTTCACTTCTAGGCCAAGAAAATATTTCATCAAGCCTAAGTCTGTCATCTCGAACTCTTTTTCCATTGCCTCCTTAAACTCCTTAATCAGTTTCATGTTGCTTCCGATGAATATGAGGTCGTCGACATAGAGAGCAACTACCATCATATCCTTTTCTGATTTCTTTGTATACAAAGCATGTTCGTACGGACATTGCTCGTGCCCGGTTTTCTTGAAATACCCGTCAATTCTCTCATTCCAGGCACGAGGAGCCTGCTTAAGTCCATAGAGGGCCTTTTTCAATCTCAACACTTTCTTCTCATCCCCTCTCTTTATGTACCTGAGTGGTTGCTCAACATACACCTCCTCTTTCAGCATGCCGTTTAGAAATGTCGACTTCACATCCATCTGTTGAATTGGCCATTGGTTCTGAGCAACTAACGAGATTAAGAGTCAGATTGACTTCATTCTTATGACAGGAGCAAATACTTCATCATAGTTTATCCCCTCCTTTTGTCTATAGCCCTTTACCACAAGTCGAGCCTTATAACGCTCAACCTCTCCCTCAACATTCATCTTCTTCTTGTACACCCATTTTACTCCAATGGGTCGAGCTCCTTTAGGAAGGTCGGTCAATTCCCAAGTTTTGTTCCGTTCAATAGCTCCAATCTCCTCATTCATGGTTGTTCTCCACTTCTCTTCTTGAAAAGCTTTCTCAAAGCTCAAGTCTTCAGAGTCGACCATGAGACATACAACATGAACTTCATTTGTAGTGTCGTATATTTCCTGTAGACTTCTCATCCTAGGTTGTGGCTGGGTTTCTTCATCTAAGGACTCGGTCGTCGTTGTTGTTGAGGGTATAAAAATCTCTGAGCTAGTTTCTTTTTCGACCGAGTTACTCCAACACCACTCCTTCGTTTCCTCCACGTGAACATGTTGGCTCACCACTACTTTCTTGTTAACAGGATCAAACAGTTTATATGCTTTAGAATTTTTATCATACCTGCTAAATATGTACTTCTTGCTCCGATATTCTAATTTTGTCCTGTGCTGACTTGGTACTTGCCCATAGGCCACGCTACTGAACACCTTTAGATGAGAGACATTCAGCTTCACACCACTCCAAATCTCCTGAGGCGTCTTCTCACCCAATTTTGCATGTGGACATCTATTTTGAACATAGACTGCGCATTGCACCACCTCTGCCTAAAACTTCTTCGGCATATTCTTCCCTTTCAACATATATCGAACCATGTCGAGAATGGTTCGGTTCTTCCGTTCTGCTACGTCGTTTTGCTGCGAAGAATATGGAGCCGTCAAGAAACGCTTGATTCTATGTTCCTCGCAGTATTTGTTAAACTCGGCAGAAGTGAACTCGCCTCCTCTGTCAAATCGGACTGTTTTGATGAGTTTGTTTGTTTCTTTCTCTACCATCACTTTGAACTTCTTGAAAGTTTCAAACACTTCTGACTTCTCTTTTAGAAAGTAAACTCACGTCTTCCTTGAGAAATCATCAATGAAAGAGACGAGGTATCTCTTACCGCTAAATGATTCTGGAGTTATTGGCTCACATAAGTCGGTATGGATCAGTTCGAGCTGCTTCTTTGCTTGGTACTCAGAGCTTCGTGGGAAAGAAGTCCTTGCTTGCTTTCCGATCACACATTCTTCACAGAACCTCTTTTCGAATTCCATTTTAGGCAGTCCGAGCTCCGTCTCCTTTTTCACCAACTCGGTCAACCCTCCAAAGTGAAGATGACCGAACCGCAAATGCCACTTCATAGCCTCATCCTTCATACCAAGTTGCATGCATTTGTCTTGATCTGTTTTCAAATCAAGTTTGTACATGCGGTTTTTCTTCATTTCTACTTGGGCGATGAGCCTCCCAAGTTTATCTCTTAGTTGTAATTCTCGGTCCTTCATTAGAACTGAGTACCCCTTCTCCATTATTTGTCCCATGCTCAGTATGTTGCTTTTGAGATCGCGTACATAGTATACATCTCTTATCTCTCCGATTCACCCATTTTCCTGTTGATACCAGATCGTTCCTTAACCTTTGAAAGTTACTTTTGAAGCATCGCCGAAAGAAACAGATCCGGATTCCACCTTTGAAAGTACTTTTGAATAAACTCTCGTCACCGCACATATGGTTACTTGCGCCGGTGTCCAAGTACCAAACCGAATTATTAGAACAGCTCGGTTTGACCTCAATTTCTGGAATGTTTGTCACTAGCAGCAATCCTTCATCTTCTTTCTCGGCAAGGAAGTTTGTTGGCTCCTCATTTTTCTTCTCGGACCTACAATCCTTGGAAATATGGTCTATCTTTCCACAGTTATAGCATTTTACCGAGTAGCAATCCTTGGCAAGATGTCCATACCTCCCACAGTTATAGCATTCAATGTTGTTTGTGTTTGTCCGACCGCCCTGAGTCTGACCTCAACCACCTCGAACCTGACCTCGGCCACGCCAGTTTTGTTGGTCGACT
This sequence comes from Vigna mungo, assembly GCA_036885675.1. Classification (NCBI taxonomy): domain Eukaryota; kingdom Viridiplantae; phylum Streptophyta; class Magnoliopsida; order Fabales; family Fabaceae; genus Vigna; species Vigna mungo. Next base: position 14,206,306 of record CP144696.1, read on the forward strand.
TGCTCATTTCTTCGTTCTCCTCTTCCTCTACCACCTTGGCTTCTGCCTCTTCCCTAGCCTCTGTTACTTTGAGCATAAAACACATTATCTTTTTTTATTGTCGCCTTTGTCTGGAGAGCTTGTTCAAGGGACTCCCCCTTCTTGCTTTTCCATCTTTGCTCATGTGCTTCTAGGGACCTAACAAGCTCTTCAATGGTGAGCGTTGATAGATCCTTGGACTCCTTTATTGCGCATACGATATTCTCGAAATCATATCTCAATGACCTTAAAATATTTTCAACAACTCGGTTTGATGAAAGATTCTCACCATTTTGATTCATTTTGTTCACCACGGTCTCCACCCGAGTAATGAACTCAGATACGCTTTCAGACTCATTCATCCTCATGTTTTCCAGCTCGTGCCTAAGGGTTTGAAGTCGGACTTGCTTCACTCGTTCCTCTCCTTTGTTTGCCTTTTCGAGTGTATCCCATGCTACTTTGGAAGATTTTGCATTTGCTATCTTCTCAAAGCCGGATTCGTCAACAGCTCGGTATAACAAATACAAAGCCGCCTTGTCTTTAGCTCGAATGGCCTTCAACGCGTTCAATTGGGCATTTGAATATCCATCTGTGCTCGTCGGTTCCTCATACCCAGTCTCGACCACATCCCAGTTATCTTGGGAGCCGAGAAGGGCTTTTATATGCACCTTCCAATTGTCATAGTTAATGTCTTTCGCCAACTTAGGTAGCAGGGTACCATTGGTTAAACCTGTCATTTCTCTCAGGTGTTTACACTCAACTCACACACCTCACAAAACTCTCAGTCGCTCCTCTCTCTGCCAGCGCACACCGCGGCATTCTCCCTCTCTCTTTTCACCTTACACTCACGCTCTGATGCCAATTTGTTGGCAACAAGAAGGCAAAAAGGTTGGTTGCATTTTGAAAAGAAACTCTTTCTTTTTCTTTGCATTATTTCAAATAGCTGATACAAGTATTTATAGGCAAAAGATTTGACTCTTCACGTGCTAGAGATAAATCAAAAGTTATCTTTTCAAATTCTAGAGATAAATGATGATGCCTATAGGTCTGTCACCTAAAACGATTAATGCTATCTAAGAATACTAATAAAAAAAATAAAGTTTTTTAATTTAAGTTTTATAACAATATCTGGATAAAAAATAGCTACAATTATATATATACATATATATATATATATATATATATATATATATATATATATATATATATATATATATATATATCAGCATGCAACTTTTTCAACCCTTTGTCAATTAAAGGTTACTATTCATTAAAAGAAGAAGAAATCCAAATGTCGATTTATTTACCATAAAAATTGCACTATATATAGTAGCATGCAACTTTTCATCCATTTGTCAATCAAAGCGTTACTATTCATTAAAAGAAGAAGAAATACAAATGTGGATTCATTTACTATAAAAATTGCACTATATATAGCAGCATGCAACTTTTCATCCATTTGTCAATCAAAGCGTTACTATTCATTAAAAGAAAAAGAAATCCAAATGCCAATTCATTTACTATAAAAATTGTACGTTCCAAAACGTTTTCTGGAATCTCTATCACTGTATTATCATTGATAATCCTAAATAAAGTAAAAAAAACACAAAACTAATGCACTTTGAGTGTCAGACCTTGATTTATTTTCCATCTTATGTTCTGCCCTTAGCGCAGCTGCTATCTGCATTAGTAGCAACAAAAGCAAATACTCTTAAACATAATAAATATAGGTAAGCAAAAATAGAAAAGATTAAAAGAAAAGAAAAAAATTTAAAAGAAAAAAGAAAAAAATCTTACCCAATACTCTTCATTAAGAAAGGCCTCTCTTGCAATGAAATTCCTAAACTCCAAGCTTTCATGTGGACCCAATTCTTCCGGCGAAGGTTGCTTCCGCCCAAAGTTGAGATGGCAGAAAGTCACAGTTTTTTGTCTGGGGACACGTGCCTTTAGAGTCAAAAGCTGCAGCGAGGTTTCTTTCTTCAAGAAATCAGAATCCCTATTCCAGACAGAAAACAACAATGAGCAAGATCATACATTGAAGCAAAGAAAAGAAAATGTTTGATAATGAAAAAAAAGAAAGTGACATGGAGAGAGATGACGCAGTTCTTGGGCATTTGGAAGAAACAGAATCGTGGAAGAATGGAAGGTGAATTGTAGAAGAAACAAAATGCATGATTGTTTGTAAGAAGAAACTGTTCTGAATTGGAAGGAGTATTTAAAAAGAAAAAGGGATCATCTGTCCAAACTCACTTATTTTTCTCATATATAAGTTTTTAATTTTGTTCGAGTAAGAAGAATGGTAGTTATCTTTTCTGTTGAGAATTTTTTTTTTTTTTTGTTATTCAACTGACTTTTTCTTCTTACCATAGGCAATTGGCTGTTTTTTTTATATCTTTGTATTTTTTTTAAGTGTTTCGATTTCTGTATTTTATTACACTTGTTTATTCTAATTAGATAATTTAATATTATAATGTATAATAAAATAATTATTTCGATTATCAAAGGTTCACACCTTTTTTTTCACGGTTAAAAAGGATATGAATTTGAACTTTTAAGAATTAACTATTAACATCCTAATTAATATTTTGTGAAATAACTTATAATATCATAGTGGATGCTTGATATTTAGGAAAGTAGATACAATATGTTCTTCCTAGACAAAGTTAGTTTAATTAAAAATTAATAATCAACAAAAGTTATATACCACAATGAATATAATATAGCATTAGAACTAAATTAGTTAAAAAATTGCTAAATGGCATACAAACTAAATCAGGTGTCAGATAGGTAGTTCAAGTTTCAATTTATTAAAATCTAAATTGTAAAATGGAAACAAATTGAAATACTATAACTTTCTTTCTTTCCTTGCAAATAAATGAAAACAAACTACTAATCAACCTCAAAAACCTGTATTGTTGAGTTTATCGGTAACATCAGTAAACAAGTGGAAACCAATAATTGTTTGAGAATTTATATTTATTCAACAATTTTCAGTTTTTCTTTTCTAAATGATGTGAAATTCAGCTAAATCTAATAGGCCAACCATCGAGTTCCTATCACAGATCTCCTTTTTGTCTCTAATGTTCACCATGAGGCAATAAAAGAATACTCCTTTTTATTAATGTTATTATATGTTACAGATATTTTTTCTTATAAGCTATTTTTTTATTGCAATTAGATATTTTAATTTTAAAAAGAAGTTACTTAAATAATAAAAATATAAGAGTTTATGCACAACAATAAATAAAAATTATCTCGTATGACTACATTATAAACATAGCATATAACAAGGAGCAAGAAGAAGAAAAAAAGAGTTTGTAGGAAAAAATTGTTGTAGAAAGAAAAACAATCTTGTTAAACTCCAATCACACTTTAACTCTCACTTTTTCCAACAATGTTAAAGAAATTAAATTAATTCTGATTAATGATATATGTAGCATATTAATCAAGATCATTTCTTTTAATGTGAGCTTAAGAAGAACTTTTTATGTTTTCAAAATCGGAGTTGTTCTTAAATCACCTAAGTAAACATGTTTTTCTCCATCCTCAACATTACTATTAGAGATAAAGATACTTGTTTTTATAAATATGTCTCGTAGCATCAAAGTCTACTACCCACTTGTTCACATTGGTCATCAAATTTATTTGTGAAACGATTGCAACAATAGTATCATCTCCTTCGGCTATATTTGTCCTAGGAGGATTGTCGTATCCTGTTCCATGCATGCATTGTGGTACATGATGGTCCAGCTTTCCACATATGAAATAATTTTATTTCTTCTTAAAGACGAGGTTAGATCCGTTCGAACGAGATTTTTGAAAATATTTTTCTTTTTATGATCAAGTTTGTCTATCATATTTGTTTATGCAGTAACACTCTCTTTTCTATTGGTATCCTCAATAATTGTGTGTGTTATGAACTCTAAAAGTGACATCTACTTATGTTTGTATTTCAACTCTTGTTTGTAATAAGTCCAAGATGACAATAATTCCTCAATCAAAAAGTTCTAAGACAAACTAATTAGGCAGAAGAATTTCTCTGGCTTGATATCTTCAAGCAACTTGTGGTACTTATTGATTTCCCAATGATAGTAGTTTCTAATGACGAATTTTTTTCTGACGACATCTTCAGTAGTGTATTTGAGAATAATTGAATTCCAAATGCCTTTTTTTTTTCTTATAGAAACAATACACATCGAATAAATCATTAGAAAGTGCACCAAGTAATGTCGTTATACTTTGTTCACATGAATCTAATTTTCAACTTGTTTTGAATTTGAAAGGAGACTAGAGTAGGTTTTTGGAGATGAAAGAGTGGTAGCAACTTATATGTCTTGGAAACACACATTCTTGCAAACGCTGAAAGTTCTGACAAAAAATACCTCAATTGATGTCACCTTTAAGTTCCTAAGATTGTTGTAAAAAAAAAGGACAAAAACCACAAACAATAATTTTCATAAACATATAGATTTACTTTCTTTAAAAACTTATTTGCAGTATTTATTAAAGATATTTGCTAATTCTGTTATTGAAGATACTTGCTAAACTTTCCAAAAATTTTAAGAATAACAAAACTAACAAGTATCTTCGATAAATAAACATAACATTTGTGAAAAAAGAAAGAGTGAGAGAGAGAAGGGACAAAAAGGAAATAGCTCAAGATGAATTTTGTAAAAGAAAAGGAGAGCTCTACAAGAAACTATTGAATAAAAGAGAGAACTGATAATAATGTATTATATACTCTTTAGAACATACATTGGTCCTTTATTCATATAGTTTGGATGTGTAAAGTGACTAGCCCAAAAAGACCAGTCTTGTGTTCCATTGAGATCTGTTCCATTGAGATCGTATTAACAACCCACAAAAAAAAGAAGATGAAATCTCGATTCTTAGGAAGAGAAGCAACAAGCTTTAGCGAAGCAACTTCCAATATAACTACAAGTCAAAAGTTTTAAACTTTTGTAATATCTATATAAAAGCACATGTTTTATAACACAAGTTTTGTACAATTTATAATTTTTAAATTAAATATTGTAAATTATATGTTCAACCGTGAAGACATAATAAATGGATAATTATAAAACTAGAGAAAGTTTAATAAAATAATATAGGTATATTAATAATATTAATAGGAAGACTAACCTATAAATAAGTTTTGATTATATAAAATTTAGATGGAAATATGATTAATCTCTCTCTTTTGTACTTCCTTTTATTTTTATTTAATTTTGCTAATTCATATCTTATATTTCAATCAAAGATCAATTTTGAGTTCACGGCGGATAATTCTACACATTCAGCCAATTGAAATACTAGAGTAAGTTATTCTTTTATCATTTTCTAGAAATTTGATTTGTTTTTTCGTGAGTTTGGTAAGTTGTATAGGGTTCCATCTTCTTTTATATGATGATAATGTTACTTCAAATAAGATTTAATAACTAAAAAACTTATACTAAAAAAACATTTAACACCATATATCTAATATAATTCCATAAAAATTAAGTTTAACCCATCTTGAATTTATCCCATGTAGAAAAAGAAAAACATAATTTTCAGTTGAACATTATTTAATTATTCGCCACTCAGAAAATAAAATATAGTCAATAAGCAGTAAAGAAGTAAATGATCAAAATTATAGAGTTTTGTTAATAATTTTCGTTTCAAACTTAATTTTATAAAACTAGTATAATAAATGAATTTTATCAACACTCATTAATATATATAAATATATATATATATATATATATATATATATATATATATATATATATATATATATATATATTTGTGAGTATATATATGTGTAAATATTAAAAGTAAAAAATACAAATACTTGCATAACGGATATTCACACATATGAAAGGGGTAAAACGATTATTTATCCAGCAGAAAGAGTAACTGGAATATATTTATCTAGAGAGAAAGAAAGAAGATAGATGTATATCTAATTTAATCCATAGATACGATATTTTTTATTTAAGCTTATTTTATAATTTAAATTATTAGTTTTTTTTTTTGTAAAATTATATATATAAAATAAAATAGGTGGATAAATTATATATGAAAAACAAGTGCGAGGCACACACTAGTTGAGTAAAAAAGACTACTCCTACCTTGAATGCTCACAACATTCAAATTCAATGGCCACCCTTTTTAGTGACCCTAAACAAGCAACACCAACAAATAAATAAACAATAATGCAAATATCTACACTAATAGTACAAGGTAGAAGGAAGACAGAGGAAAATGTTGAAAAACCTGAACCTCATGGTTCAAAATCAGTCTTGACCCATTTCCCATAATTGTTTTTCATTTTCTCATCCAATTCTTTAGCTTTCATTTCTGCCATCTTGGTTGCATTAGCCATGGATTCCTCTTGCACTTCAGCAATCCTTCTACTCCTCTTCCTTGCTGAGGCCTCTTTCTCTGCATTCAGTTCCTTATAATCCTTCACCCAACAACTATGCACTGCACAACTCAGCATCAACACCACACACTGCAACATGCACATTGCCATCAAGGCCCCACATTCCACCCTCACCAAAAGTTTGGCTTCTTTGGGGTCCCTTGGTGACTTCAGCAGGGACATGCTTGCTTTCTCTTTTGTGAACAAGGCCAATATGCTCAACACTTGTCCTATCAAGGAGGCTAGTAGAAGTGAAATGTGGGTGAGGAAACAGAAGTGTGTGAGCTGGGAGTAGAAGCCCACAAAAGATGAGAGAAGTGATATGCCAGAGACCATAAGGAGAGCCAAGCCGAAAGAGGTTGGGGGCATCTTGAGGAGAATTGTGGGTGCAAATGAGGATGCTGAGAGGATGAAGAGAGAGAAATTCAAAAAGCTAAGGAGAAGGTTTGTGAAAGAACATGTCTTTCTAAGCTTGGAGGAAGCCATTTTTGCTTTGGTTGGTTGATTTCTTGAGACTTGTTTGTTTGCTTTGTTTTTTGAAGAGAGAGGAGGATTTGAATTTATAAGGGGGTGAAAGGTGCCGTTAAGGATTGGTATAACGGCTAGCACAAGGGAGACCCCACTTTTTTTTACTGGTTCTTGGACAGTGTTATATTCCCTCCACAGGCATTCAAACCTGTCCTGAATTAGAAAAACCTATGATTATGAATCATTCATGGAGCTACTTTACAGACGTAACTGGCAGTGTAGTAGTACACTATGAATGTGACAATAACGTAAACATTGCAAATACCCGCTGACGCGGATCAGTATCACGGAAAGTACCCCCTTTCAGTATATACAACAATAAAATCCATGGTCTCGTTATACGAATTTGATAATATACTAATGATCTAGAAAAAAAAAGAAGGTTCTATTGCAACACAAAAAAAAAAGGGGGGGCGTGGGGATTTATTTGTATGGACTCCATATACAGTATTCGCTTTTACAGGTATCGGAGTATTAAATTTTCAATATTGTTAAACCAGGTTCTTTTGCTACTGAGGTTAGAGAGCAAATGACAATTGAATATTCCACATTCTTCTTCTCTCTGGTAGAACAGGGATATTTAGGGGAGCAATCAAGAAATTTGCAACATCTTAAATTTGGATTCGAAACAGGTATAAATTACAGGCACGTGTACAAATTATTGCAATGGAAAAGCATGTAAAAATAATGTATGCACAAGGCAAAATAGTCCCTTTGAGTACACGAGGAGTTTTCTCAGAGTATCAGACGCTCCATTACTTTTAAATGGGGGCCATGTCACGATTTACAAAAAACTTTCTCAGCTTCATCTTGACTCCACTTTTGAGACTTGTATGCATTACAAGCAGGTAGGCAACATTTCAAAATTGGACTTGCACACTGCAGAAACTATACTCGGATCAGGAAAGCTGTCAATCTCATGTAACAACTAGTGTTGAGCTAATTATCATGAAGCTATTTAATTTTGCTAATATCTAAACAACCAATTCAATTTTTCAATACAAAAATAGTGTTCTGTGCAATTTTATATTAAAATTCTAAAGAAAAGAGTACAGCAACGGCGTGATCTGCAGAATCTTGGAAAAAAGGTCTAATTCTTAATAACAATGTGTATTTCTTTTTTTCCTCTCAACTACAATTGAGATTCAATGTCCACAGTATAAAATAATGCATAGATTATGCTAAAACCCATTGCACATAAAAACATCGTTGTATATATTTCTGATCTTAATCTTGATAAAAACCCATTGAAAGAGTAATCAAATTGTTGAGTAAAGGAAGGCTATTTTCAACTTTTAGCATGCATTTATTCCTTTATCATGTTTGCTGATGTTATTGTCTTCAACCACTACTTGGAACTTCTTTCAAAAGGGAACGGGGGTCATACTATACCTCATTAACATTATCTTCTATACCAAATCATGCATCATCACTGTGGGTTAAGATGGCCTCAACTCTATCTAGTGAGGCTTGTAGTCGTCCCGAGTGCATGTTGAACAATGGTTCATCAGTACCCAGAGCCCTGTTAAGGTTTAAAATATAAATTAATCAGTCATTCATGAAATAAAACATAGATAACAAGTAACTAAAATGAATAAGAAATAAAAAAAAAATGTGATACCACAGCTCATCCCAAAATAATTTATCAGGGTATACTTTCTAAACACTGATAAAAGTATTTTAGTTTAAAGCTATTATTCTGACAAAATCACAAAACTTGCCCAGTAATTTCAGGAAGAACATAGTCCGCCTTCCATCCAAACCGTAAGTCAAAACCAGGAAACAAGGCAACTGATGTCTTATTTCGGATCCGGGATATACCATCTCCACCCAAACATGTGGTAAGCTTCCATTTCCAACCAGTAGCATGCATTTGAAAATTGTGTCCTATACCAACCTGCACTGTTTATGTCAGTTTGAATAATTTCAAATGAAATTTTTACAGGAAGTGAGACAAGAACATATCATGGCATGGAACACAATGGGGTCAACATATACAAACACAAGCACAAGAAAAATCTCACATTTAATACTATTTTCAAACATTTTCAGTAACTATCACAATAAATTGTCAAGCCATGAAAAATAGACACCACCAGACCTGAAGGTTAAGAAATTTGGTGATGGGGATCTTTTTTGAGAGAACTCTAACGTCATGATGAAGGGGTTCATAAATTATCTTCCACTTCCATTCAGGTGTTAAAGGCTTCAATACAAGCTTGGCTTGATATTCATTGACTGGGGCATTGTAGAACTGCACCCAAAAAAAACAGGATATCCTGAATAAGTAGAACTAGTCATCATATGTAAATAATAGATTGGTACACAAAAACTCCACAACAGTAACCTTCTAGTTGGCTTGTAATCATCATAGGTAGTACATAGACAGTTAAACTTCACAGAACATTACTCCAACAAATTTTAGTGTTCTTTTTGACACTTATTGCATGCTTGCAACAGATGGTTTTAACCACGTACACAGGATAAAAAGCAATAGTCAACAGCTGCAGAATTAAGCAACAAAGAATAATATCTTGATAAACAAAACGTATAATTGCTACTAAAACAAACCACAAGGTTTGGAATCATACAAATTACAATAGGTTTTTCTCCCTATGGTTTAAAAGTGATATCAGCTAAGCTTTTCTTTGCTAGCTTTTGCATATAAGTGTATATAACCACCTGTAGGTTTTTCTGTCCAAATTATCCTTCATGAAACATGATTAATAAAACAAGGATTAAGAATGTTTTTAGTCTTGGACTATGAAGCGAAATTAGAATTCATCCCTCACCGAAACAATGATACATTTCCCAGTAAATATTGAAGTGAGAAACTATCAAACAATGTAAATAACTCAAATATTAATATGAAATACGTTTGACACATCAAAAAAATTTATTCTAATTGGATTAGGAAGAGTATATCAATTCATTTTTAAAATTTAAAGACCAAAATATATCAACGTTTCATACAACAACCAATTCCAATTCCGCTTCAAGGATCCATAAAACAACATCACAGTATGTATCTGTCCATTTTACTTATATGTATGGAAAAAGTAGTCTAATTTTTATCCCTAAAAGAGGAAAACTTAGTATGGTAAATAGGTCTATTAGATGTTAAATTAGTCCCCAAATTTAACTGATTACTCTCATCTAAATATATCTTAATATTATCGCATTAGTCACAAGTTTTTGTGAACTTTGAACTAATGTGACTGACTGTCCAACTACACTTCTAAGGAATTCTTTTTTTTTTTTTCATATCCTTCAATTCAAAAACTAAGATAACAGTCCCACAAACTTAGGAACACAAAAATGACAGTTTAGTTGGAACGAAAACTCAACTTACATGAAACATAAAAAGAATGTTAAATGATAAAAAGAGGGAGCTATAAATGAATTGGGGTATGGAAAGAATGAGTAGCGATAAGATGAAACAGAAAAAGAACCTCCATATTGAGACCAACTCGAATGCCCTGAAGTTCTTTTCGGAACTTGAAGAACAACTCGGAAGGCATCAAATTGATGTTGTATAGCTCATCCCACGAAGTGGGTTCCTCCCCGTTTGGCACCGATTCCATTTTTGCAGAAATTTGAAAAACTCACTTCAATGTATAAATAACATCATCCATCAATAATCAATAATCAATAATAATAATAATGTTGTAATTTAATTATCATAAAGCGGTTTACCCCCAAAACCTACACTGCAGGGAGAAGGAAGAGAAGCAATTTCACAAAGGACTCTGAAACTCCCACTGCTATTTTCTTTAAGTATTGGTAATTGTCTTTCTTATTGTTTCTACCATTTTCACTCACTCACTCACCCTAACAGCACCCAAAACCCTTCTGCTGCTCAACTCAATCCTTAAATTTGTATATTAGACACTTCTGCTAAAACCTTCTGTGATTACTGATTTACATGTTAAATTTTTACAAAAAAGATAAATTTAAATATATTTTAATATATGTAATTCTCCTGTTCATTATTTTTAAAGTTAATTCTCTAAATAGTTTTGTTTCACGGTCTAATATATTATTGCTCAAATTTTGTCAAAATAATATATATATATATATATATATATATATATATATATATATATATATATATATATATATATATATATATATATATATATATATATATATATGTAATGTTTAATCCCGTAATAACATGACTTATTTTAATCAGATGGAATGAATGTCTTTTACAAAGTTATTGGTGAAAAGAAAATTGTGATTGAGTATTAAAGAAAAATTATTTCAGAAAAGAAAACACTAAAAATTTATTTTAAATATGACTTTAAAATAATTTCTATACAAAAAGTATTTTATAGGATAATTTATAATTAAATAACAGCCGTTTTGCCTAATGCATTGTACTTAAATTATAATGATTTTATCTGTAATTTTTTAATAATAATTGACTCCTAAAATCACTAAATTTTTTTCATCTAGTAATTCAATTATTTGTAACTAGTTCATTTATTTAATTATAATTTCCTTAATGATAAATCCATTGCTACAATAACAATTGCTATAAATATGAAATATCATAAAATGATTTTTACGATGAATAAATTTCATCAGAAAATAAATATGAAATTCATTAAATTTTGGTTGTGAATCACATTTCCCGAAAACAAATTAAGACCTGCTTTCTTTTCTTAAATTCTTTTTTCTTCAAGGGTACATGAATAGAGGCAAGTTAGTAATTTAATTTATTTTAATCGTTTTTTAATTTAGTAATATATTGAATATTAAATTGGGATGAATGTTTTAAAATGAGTGATTACAGTACAAAATTTATTAAGTTTTGAAGATTTGGAATATCATCATAGGAAGATTAATATTTAAGTAATATTTCTCACCTTTTCATGATTTTTTATAACGTATTAAACAAATTATTTTCGCTATAAAAACAAAAGCATTATTTCTGCAATTACTTTAAGGATTTATCTTTTTAGGTTTCAATTTTAAATAATAATAATAATAATAAAGAGAGTATATTAATGCATAATAAATATCCAGTAACTTAAAGACTACTTGGTATTTTTGAAAATAGGTTTCAAAAGTATTTTGGTAAATATGATTATAAATTTTAAAATTTGTACAAAACATTTTTTATTATTTTGTAAACCCTAAACCCTAAATATTAACATTTTACATAAAAAAACAATAAAAGTAAAAAAAAAAACAAGAAATATAGATAAAAGTTAATCTTATTTGGTGAGCAAGTATTTTTAGCTATCATTAAAAATTAAATTTGTTCAAAAAATGTCTTTGTAATTTAAACTAGAAGGAACTAAATAATAATACCAATTTTTTTTGTTTTATACGTAAATTATTCGTGTAATTGCATAAATTAAAGGTAAAAGTTTGTGTGTATATATATATATATATATCCAATATGTAAAATACAAAATTTTGTTTTTATTGAAACTTAAAATCAATCTTTTTAAAAGGTTGATTCCTAAATAAAAGTATAAGAATTGTTTCTTAATGCATCTTAGCAAGACTAAGATATATTAATATATGAAAGAATTTTTTAGTAGTTTCGTATGAAGTGTCATGTGGCTCATAGTAGTATGTCTAACATCTAAAATAGAAATATGAAATATCAAAGACAAGATGGGTTGTTGCAATAGTTAGAGATACCAAAGTGGAAATGAAATAACATTTTTATGGATTTTGTTACCCATTTGTCACTGTCTGTGAGAGGACATTTTGCAGTGTGGGTGATAATGGATAGATTGACTAAGAATGCTCATTTTTTTGCAATGAATCTAAGGATCTCTATGGCTAAGCTGACACAATAGTATATCATAAATATAATAAGATTGCATGGAGTGTCTTGTAATATTGTATCTGATAGAGATTCACTGGTTTACTTTCAGGTTTTGACAAATGTTGCAAGATGCTTCAGGAAACAAGACGAGGATGAGTTTTAACTATTATCTTCATATGGATGGTCAGTCTGAAAGGATGATTTAGTCGCTAGAAAATATGCTTAGGACTTATGTGATCATCTATGTGGATCTTTCTTTAGGTGGAATTCACTTACAACAACAACTTTCAAGTGAGCATTGGTATGACATCTTATTACAATGTTTGAAGGTTTGTATTAAATAGGAGTTGATTAAGATAATTGTGGATGTGTTAAATAATTGAAGTAGTTGAGAAAATTTGTAACTTATACGTAGTGATTCGTCTACATTTTTATGCTCAAATGGGTTTTGTCTAATTATTTGAACTAGAAACTCATGTTTTAGTATAAAAAGTGTGGAATCAATAATCAATTTGAGCATCTCTATGTAGAAAAATCAGATTTTATCTTTGTCCTTATAAAATTGAATTTTGTAGTTAATATAATTTTTTCTATGAGACCTTTGATTGATCAAACTTGGCAATTATTGAACTAAGAGATTGATATATTATGATATATAATAAATGGAGAATAACTCAAAAAGAGTTAATTTGCTCAATTATAATTTGATACATAATTGGACGTCGTTGTAGTTGCCATTGACTTAAGGGGCATTGGACGTCACTTCTGGAACACCGGACGATCTCAAATCAGTGGTTCCAGTGGGTGTACCACCAGACACCACTTTCCAGCATCGAGCACCATCCTGTTTTTCTAGTTTGAGTTATTTAAAAAAATGAGATTCTCGTTTTGTTAACTATTAGATTAAGCTGAAATTTTTACCGTAGGTCCTAGACATATGAATCTTTAATTTGACACACTTTCCAGCATCGAGCACCATCCTATTTTTCTAGTTTGAGTCATTTAAAAAAAATGGGATTCTTGTTTTGTTAACTATTAGATTAAGCTGAAATTTTTACCACACGTCCTAAATATATGAATCTTTAATTTGACTATCAGAGCTTTGATTTGAGGTCTATGGTTAAAGAATGTCATTCATTTTGATATACTTAATAGAAAGTAAATGATGTAATTTTTAATGTTTCCCTTTAGTTAAATGATATTTAGTGAGATTGGATGGAAGTTAGATATCTTTAATTGAATGTTTAACTTTTAATAAAATATTGTGTGATATACTTATGTATATGAATGAATAGTAACGATGTTGATTGTTGAATGTGATGTTCTCACGATGGAAATGATTATGTATAGAAATTTCCAAGGAAGAAAATCGTATTATGTGTAATTAACTGGGTTGAGTCTTGAGGTAAGGAATGTTTCATTTTGCGAAGTTATCTTGAACTCTATTAACTATTCATACTCACATAAAAGAGAATAATTAGGTGGTGAGAGTGACATGAGATCCTGTTATAATAATTATTCCAAGGTTCTTATGATCATGACAAATATTAACCTTATATATAACAGTTCGATAAGACAGTTTAGTAGGACAATACAATATATTTATATATATAAATCACTACAAATAGTATGGTTTCACAAGTCTGACTCAAGTATTAAGTCTATAAATTTTAAATATATTTTTGTGAACTAATTTGATGGTTAAAATTTTTATTTTTCCAATTAAATAAAGTATAGTATAATTTATAACTCTTTTTCTACTAGTTTATCCTATTTTGATGCTTTATTGTTTGTTATATTTTGTTTTTTCTTCTTATAATAGTCACTTTGTGATGTAAGTCAAAAATAATAAAGTGTTGATGCATCTCTATAAGTGGTGAAAGAGTTTTTTTATGTGATTTCATAGAAAAACTTATATCTTTGTTTTGAATTTTTTATTTAAAAAACCTATAAACTTTGTAGTTTTCATGTATTTTTATAGCTATACTCTTTTTAGATAAGTGTATCAATCAATTATATAGAATAAATTTATTTATATGTTACTAAATATAAAATATCTTTTATTTAATATCTCTTTAGTATTAGATAGGATGTTACATTAAACATATATCTCAATATAATAAGTACATTTTATCTAAAACAATATAAAAACTAAAACTCCACTCATATTTTTTAATATAATTAAATAATACATAAATATTTTATCCATTATTTAAAAACAAGAAACATTTTATCTTCCTAATCCTACCTATTAAAAAATGTGTAACAAATACATGAAAATAATTTGACTTTAGAAGAGTGTATGATTTGACTTTAGAATTTTATCATCTCGATTCTTACAAACTTAGTAAATGATTGTTTACAGAAAATAACAAATGCTCTTGGCACTGATAACATGGAAAGTACATTTGTTTTTTTAGAAGGACACTATATTTTCTAAAAAATATCATAAAATAAAACATAAATAAAAATATAGTTATTATAATGAAATTATTTAGAAAACATTACTGCAATTTATTTTAAATTATATATATAATAATTATAATTATTTTATTAATTTTTATAATGTTATAGCTGTATAATATAGGAATACTTATAAATTTCCATCAAAATATAAATTAAGATTATAATGATAATAAATATATATATATATATATTTATATATATATATATATAGTTATAAATTTTTAATTTTTATTGAAAAATTATTATCAGTATTATATAATACAAATACTTCCAATTTTTATGGTTAATTTTTTTATATAAAATATAAAATAAAAGAGATAAAAAGTATAAAGAAAAAATATTTAAAATATAATTTCATTATTAATGGCTATAGATAAAAATTGAAACAATTCAATTTTATTAAACATATTAGGTTTAATTAGCCTGATTTATTTTGTTCTCCTCCTTATTTTTAGGAGGTTCTTTTAAGAGTTGAGAAACATTTGTGCAACCTTGTATTTTGAAAATACACATGGGTAAACTCAGAAAATACAACTCATATGTAAGAAAATGTTTAGGAGATAAATAATAAAAAAATAATTCATTTTTTTGTGTGAATTTTTGTCATACTCTTTTAAAATTATTATTTTTTATCTCTCATAACCTAGTTTTATTTATGATTTTTTTTAAAGATGTAAATGTGAACGGGAATGCACTCTGATGAATAAAATACAATACTATAACTCTTATGATAAAACGATTTATTATTATTATTATAATATGATACTTTGACATTCCACAAATATTATTTATTTAATAATTAATGCATTAATAATTTTAATTATATTTTTTAATTTTTAACTTACATATTAATATATATTATCATATTATTAAAATGAATTATGGATTGATTGTTTTATTTTTATTAATGAAAACAATTATTTAATTATTTTTTCAAAGTCTAATCAAATAACCATGACAGTCGTTTTCCCTTCTCACATATACCTCAAATTTAAAAATAGTTTAACGTAAAATCTTGAAGAAAATTCATTAAAACATTTCAAATTAACTTACAAAACTGAAAAAAACACATGGAAAATGAAAATAACAATTACTGCATGACGAAAGCAACTTTGTCTAGGATCTTGTGTTCGAGGCTTCCCCGGAAAAGTTACCGAGCGTTGTTGTCAGCATACTCCTTGCAACAATTCGTTTGGGTACGAACTTTCGAGCCCATACATGTTTTCCATTGATGGTGAATTTGGCTTTGATTGCTCCTCTGAGAATCATGTCAATGGTGGAAGCAATGCGAAAAACAATGCGAGCAAATAGTGCTTGTTCATTCGATTGCACTTCCTGCATGTACAGTGCCTCAATACAGTCTCCATAAGCTATGGTAAAGAACTCTTTGACTTCCCACTCCTCCACCCGATACCCCTTCGAGAACGTCACAAACAATGTTCTATCATCAGCTGGAACTTCAACCCTTGAATTCGATGGTCCAATTGAGCCAAACCACAAAGGGTTCTGGTTCTGATTCTCTGAACTGGGTTTCAGCACCACCTTTTGAGCTTCCACAACTCTGTCATTGGAGTTTCTTATGATGGCTTGCTGCATAATGTCAGTGAAAGCCCTCACACACACATCTTGCATCTCTTTTGCCACACCTTGGAGTGCGCTAACGCGGTTTTCATACAAAAACTGAAGTGAGATTTCCTTGTCCACTAGACTCTGCAGAAGGGGAATCTCACTGTTCTCGAAAGAGGAAGGAGGTGCTATGAAACTACTGTTGTTAATGCAGTTCAGACACACGACCGTTTCGTCTGCAACTTCGTTGATCAAGATGTTGGGTAAGGCCAATATCCTCTTCACCACGTTGCGAAACCCCACCCTCTCCAGCCACAGCCACAAGGCATGGACTTGCATGCATTCGCCTGGTTCACGGAAGAGAATCATCACAAGGATCTTGTACAGTTCTCTATCTATTCTGTGGAACAGATTGAACTCGTCTTGGGTGACGAAGAAAGAAGAACACTCCAAATCCATAAAAAACAAATACTATGATGTTCCTGAGTAAATCAATAGTTTGATTGTCTCAGTTCTTATCACTAAGTTGGCCAGTCCAATATAAATACTGTGAATGTAAATCAAACCCCTTGAAATGAAACGGTACAACCACTGGACCCAAAGCACGTGTCGACATGCATGTTTGGTGGGGGAGTTTGAGAGTTATGACACTAAAACTCGTTTCTATTTACTGTCATCAGTTTCAAGAAGAGCAAATGGGCCAACTCAGATTCTCTACAATGGGTAGAGAAGAATGTGATGAGGTATGATAGAACATAGAAACATGAACCAGAAACTGATAGTATTAATATAGAGCTTACAGGGTCACAGTAAGATAATCTTTTTAGTGTTAAACAATGAATTAAACTGTTAATGCCAGTGCATGCTTAGGAAACAATCAGTTACAAAACTTCTTCCATATCAGTTTCAAGGTTAAGTTACAAAGCAGATTCTTACATTAGTTTATTAGATTAATGCATTAGATAAGAACCTTTTAAATTTAAACATGGTAATTACATCAAGGTTTTTTGAGTCTGCAAGTCCTAAGACTTTAGTTGTTCATTCTCATGTAGCAAATCCTACACCATATTTCTGAAACTTTTTAAAATTGATAAAGAGAGTATTATTATAATTGCAGAAATAGCTATTAAGGAAACTATGGTAGAAATGAAATTATTTTAAAAAATACACGCTTTTACAGCTAGAATGACTGTTGTATTCTCTGTATCTAAACACAAGACGTGTATAACTAATCCACTCTTATTATTTGGTAATATTCAATTTATCTAAATTTATAACATATTTTTTCAAAAGTAATATTTAATAAATAATTAATTAATTAATTAATGACAAAGAGTTAATAACATTAATGAAAGTTTAAACTTTTTAAAAATAAACTCTTTGATTTTTTAATCTTCAAAAGAGAAAGAGAAAAAGAAATTATATAAACATTTATTACTCAAAGACTAAGATAATTAAAGGTATATTTGTATATTTGTAAAACACTATTAACATAAATAACAATCAGGAAACGTGGTCTTGGTAAAGAAAGATAATAAATACAAATCAAATTCTTATACATAGAAACAGAAAAAGAAAATCCTAAATATATAGAGAGAGTTACATGAATCTAGTTATGAAACAATGAAAAATTAGATTTTAAATAAAAATTAAACTAAGATATTATAATTCAAGAATAAAATTATCTATAATTTTAATGTCAAATTAATCTAAAAATTATATTTTAATTATAAAATTAATGATTTTAAAAAACTCAATAATATAACACAATGAACATTTTACATATTTAAGGTTTTAGTTTATATATCATTTATTCAGTAATAAAATAATTCTATAATAACAAATATCTCATTAAATTTACATTTATATATTTTTCCATATTCTTCCTCCATATCAAATGAAATGACATTACAAATTCATGGATTATGTTTGTCCTAAACATTGGACACAATTGCTATTGGAAACCTCATTAAAAAAAAAACAAACATTGAAAAACACAACTTCAAAACCTTATTATGATTTAACAATCCATGATAAGGTGGTTTTCTGATTGAATACCACATTTTGTGTTTTTAAATTAAAATACAGTGAATGTGTACTAATTAATAATTACTATTTCTTTTGTTTGGTAACATCAGACAAGGCAAGAAATATTAAAATTTTTGTATGACACCAAAAAAATATATTTCTTCCTTAAAGTGTAATCAGAGAAAGAAAAGTTGCATTGTTTTGATATATCTAATTCTTGAAATAAGGGGGTGAATGTGTTGAACTTAAATAGAAATTATTGAAAAGTCGTGTTGTTCTAATATCTGTAATTCTTGAAATAAGGGATGAATGTATTGAACTGAAAGTAGAAATTATTGAATATTACTTCATGATTGACCAAAATTTACTTAATTTCCAGTTGAACTTTAAAAATGTACTTGAATAAAAAATTAATAAGTAATTATGTGTATTTGCCTAATCAATTAATTGATCACATATCACTTATTATAACAAATTTTCTAATTATTACATGTTGATTATATAACTCTTGCCTGATATGATCAACGGAGATAAACTATCCTCTCTTTTTTATATAGTAGTTAGAATTTCTTTTTATGCCTAAATGTAAATAAGTGAATTAATTTACAAGTGATAATTAATATATGTTTAAATCTTTAATATATATATATATATATTTAATTATGTGTTTAAGGTATAGTTTGATGTGTGAAAAGTAGTTAGGGAGGTGTGTTTGAAAATAAAAAATACGGGTTGTTGTATTGGACTTTATCAAGAAAGAAGATAAGATGTGAAGTTACTTTTATTAATGTTATACTTTCAAAATTCACCATTATAAGTTAGAAATTTCATCTATCTCAAAAGAGAATTTAGCCCTCAATTCCTTTTGTTTTCTTCTTCATGGTATAAATTTATAACAAAACATCGCTTAAGTAAATAGATTAAGAAATATTTCCGTAGATTACGTTGTTCTTTTAATCCTAGTTCATGTTGTATTATATATTTTGGAACAATACAAATTATCAAAATATTTTTACCGACGGAATAAAATTCAATGATAAATATTAATTATCGAAAAAGTTGTCAACAAATATTTTTGTTTGACTTACAAATAAATATATTTGTTGATGAATTTTTATTATCAATGAATTTATTGGTAGATGTATTTGTTTAATTTATAGACAGATATATCTTTCGATAAGGTTATACGTGAAATTGTTAACTAATTTACTAACAAAAATGCTTAATTATCGAGAGATAAAATTTATCGATAACTTACTTGATGAAATCATATTTACATTTTATATTTCCTCTCTCGATTTTAGTTTCGCCTTCCACAATTTCACATACATAACTCTAGCAAAAAGTGAAAATTTGTGACGTTGTCCTAACCTTGCTCTTTGTGACATTACTATGATGTGTCTACTACCCACTATGATCCTATGGTGACAATGTATTTTTGTTTGTGGGTTGAGGGAGCTTGTCGTTAAGGGTCCTTTTTGCATTTTCTGTCACTCTGATCTTTGTGGGATCCTATCATGGTTGTTGTCGAGGCCCTATCACATTTTCTACCACACCGACCATCGAGGTAAGTCGTGCTTTCACCAATAGCCAATTTGTATTTTGGGAAAGATTTGATGTGATTGATGAAATTTTTCATGTTTAGGGCTTTGGTTTTGTTAAAACTGTTAAAAGCTTAATCTTAACTAAAGGAAGAGGTGACGATGGTTTTAACATGTTGTCTTTTGGGATGAGTGGTGATGTCGTGGCTTTGATGTTTTGAAATTCTCTTAATTATCGTAATAAATGTGCTACAACCCAAAGGAATAAAGCCTTTGAAAAAGGGTAAAACCCTACACAGGTGGTTTTATTACCATTCATGAGCATGTCATTGGTATGGTATAAACCTTAATTTTTTTTGTTTTCATATTATGATTTAACTTATGTCTTTTAAAATTTATGTACATACATAACCCCAGACGTTGGTCTTTAACTAGAAAAGTAAATGCTTGAGCTTGAGAAGCTTCTGGACCAGTGGGTCCATAAAACTCACTAGGATAAGCGGTATTATTAAACCAGACAAAGCAACAAGCAATAAAACCAAAAACAGATAAAGCACCTAAACTGTAAGATAAGTAAGCTTCTCCAGACCATACAAGTGCACGCCGAGCCCATGCAAAGGGTTTGGTTAAGATATGCCAGATTCCACCAAGTATACATTTGTTACAGACACATGGGCTGGAAATAGTTGTATTTGTTGATGAGGTATTTCAACAAACCCATCTTTGCAAGGTATTTAACCAGTTTGTTTACAAAAGGTCTAAGAGGACACATGTAAGTTAAGGCTTTTACTACTATTTTGTTTAAACTTAAACTTTTACTCTTATTTAACTAATTCTTTAACAAAAAGAATTTTCAAGTAGACTCTTACAAGTCAGATTTGAGCAAAGGTTATGTCTTGATGTATTAGAAAAGCATAATGATGATGGTATATAGGATGACATCATTAGGACACACTTTTTGGTTGATGTTGTTGGTGGAAAAAATAAAAGACAACTATATGGAACATGACAATTTGCTATAAATTATAGTGTTGGAAGAGGTACCTCAAGCATCAATCATCTTCTTCCACTAGTGCTATAAGGAGGTCATTATCCACCTCACGCAATGGCTATAAGCATCTGATCAATCTTATGATGATTTGAGTCGCAAGTTTGACACATTACAAAATCTGGTCATGAGATTCTTGTCTTAAGAAGAGAGAGTTGTCTTCAACAACCTTAATACGATCCAACACTGTCCCAACAACAACCCACTCCAACCCAGTCCAACCACAATCTCAACAACAACAAAATCCTCAAGAAGAAGAAAATAATTATGATGATTATCTAGATTATCAGGACTTATTTTCACATTATTACATTTCTTTTTATTATGAGTGGATACGCTTTTTATAGAAACTTAATGTTTGTCTGAATTGTCTTACTTATAACATGTGATGTTTGTCTGATATTATAATTAATCTTGTTTGGACTATTTAGTTAATGTTATAAACATTATAATTAATGTTGTCTGATATTATAATTAATGTTGTTTGTCTTATGTTTGTCTGATATTACTTATAAACATATTGGATTGTCTAGTTTTATAACATTGACAAATTTGAGTATGAAAAACACATTTCAGTAGACTAAAAAATGACATATTATTTACTAACAGAGAAATTTTCGTTCGTAATGTCTGAGAAATATATTTCTTAATAAATTTTACTAATAATGTTTTAATTGATAGATTTTTGTTTATCAATAATTTATCAAAAATAGTGACTATCGACGAATTTTTACAATTTTCAATAAATATAGGCCGTAATAAATTCAATTTTTGTTGTTATATTATTTAATGGAATGTTGATTGTAGTTGGTGATAAGTTTTAGTAAAATATGATGAATAAAAACTTACTTTAAATAATATGAGAATTATGATGGAGATAATGTGAGATAGTAAGACGGTAAAAAAATCTTATATGAATATACTATAATTACGAAATATCAAAATTGTACTAATAATACCAAATACAGATGTCGATGCATTAGATGTTGAGATTGAAATTGTACAACTATTTAATAGTTTGGTATATCGCGATAAATATACCTATATTCTTCAATTTTGAATTTGACTGCTAAAATAATTAATGACTCTCTATTCATTTATTTAACTAAGTTTAATTGGAAATTTGATTTTGACTTCTTAAAAAATATTAAATTTAAGTTTCATTTGTTTAATTGATTTATAATTTGTATTTTAATCAAAATTATTATTTTTAAGCTTCATCAATATAATATTTGAAGTTTTTTTTTTTAAATTTATATACTAATAAAATATATGCATAAACGTTTTTATTAGAAAATATTAATGTATTAAAAAATTATTATTATTTTATACAAATACAACTCAATACTAGTTAATAGAACGCGAACTTCATAAATATACCAATATAACATAAACTAATTTATCTTTCCATTATATATATACATACACACACACACTCATATTGCTTAATGTGAAGCTTTTACAACTTGGATTAAAATCATTTTAGTAATAAAATCTAATTGAAAGCTTAATTTTATTTAATCAAATTAAAATTGACTAATTATTTAAATAATCAATAATCTTATCAAATCTCCACTAATTAAGTTATTGTCCTTCATGTCAAATAACATTGAGAGCTTTTCTCCCTCCATTTAATTGTACAAAGCCAACATATTGCATCAATATTAGACCACGTATAGTTTTTAGGTGTCTTCACCATAGCTTTAGCAACAAAACTTAAGGTCAGGTACTTAAATAAAATATAATTCTATTATTTAACCAAATTCGACAAAAATAACAATATATAGGTAATACAAAATAGGACAAAAAGATGTACCAATGACAGACGTCTTAACATAAGCTCTTAAACATCATTGATAGGTTACCATCGTTTGACTCATGGTCAATACTGTTTGTGGGATTATTGACAATATGATAATATCCTTATTTAGAAATACACCACATAAAATCATCCAAATTATAAAATTTGACAACTTCAGATAATGTCCGAAATATAATAAAGGATTCCTCAAACTCAATATTAGAGACATTGTCCTATAGATCTCTTAAGTAGTTCCTCCCAATTAATAGATATAGTTTCCAATTCAATAAAAGAACCTTCCTTAAAAAAAATCATGTATCATACATGTATAATATATCAATGTATAATATATCGGATTGTTCTGTTTGTCAGAAATCTCAAAATGAGTTGATTGATTAAATGAGCGGTCAGATTAAAACGAAAATTAATATTAAAAATAATGTTAAAGTTAAGTAAAATTATTATCAGTGGATTGTTATTAAGTCGATTTTAATTAAAAAATTCTTTTAAAATTTATAAATAAAATGTCTTTGTAAATAACTCTTCTGTTTAACCAAACGATAATATAAATGAAAATCTTAACCTATACTTAAAATGGAAAGAGTGAACAAAAGAAGAAGAATTAACCTCAACCCATAAACCCAAGCAATACATCATAATACCATGAATATACAGAACACAAAAACAGGAAAAACCATAAAAAAAAAAGGAAAAAAGAAAAATCAGAGCAATACACGCTTATTAATCCAGCAAGGAAAAAAAACAGAACAATGTTCAGATAACAGCTGAGTTTTTCAAAACCCTATAACATAGAAAACATTTCACCATGCATATTCAATCTTTCCAAACTAAGCTTACCATTAACACTCCAAAAACAAAAACACTGCCCAACACGATTTATGAAACCCCAAACTTATCCATTAACAAGAAATCAAATCAAAAATCACAAACAAAAAATAAAAAAACATATATCTTACATTCAGCCTTCGAAGTGTTACCTTGGCGGGACTAAAGAAACAGATGGTGTTCCGGAAGAAGTTCTTGAAACTATATCTATTACAGAATGACATTTTCGTACTCAAGAACTCGCCACAGATGATGAACTACAACTCTGTTTATTTAGAATAATAATATTTTCACACACACAAGTTTTTTATATTTATTTCTACATTAATTTTTATAAATTTTTCTCTTTTCTTTTTATAAATAAAAAAAATTATTTTTATGCGAATATTTTAATAGTGTCAAATGAATACCATTGCTCATTTATTTATTACTTCGTCCTTCCAATCTAGAATTTAGAAGAGCAAACGTTAAAACTGAAAAGACATGATTTTTCAGAACTGAAAAGACGTATATTATTGACATATATATATATATATATATATATATATATATATATATATATATATATATATATATATATCTTTTTTTTTTCCAAAACAAGAGGCTCTGCATGTATGCAGGACATACACACAGCAATCTAATTACATAGTATTTAATTTTATTTCAATTTGAGTAAAAGTTAACATAGAGTCAATTTATTTCCAAATTCAAATTAAAAGACATGCACTTAAACTGCGATTATATGATTTCTTTATTATTACTGTATACTTTATATAAATTTGAATCCAGAAATTTCATAGAAAACAATGTGCGAGGAAAAAGAAACAATGCATCTACATACAGGAGTTAAGAATTAAGCATACCTCTGTCATTATTAATCAACTTAAAAATGTTTCTATCTTGGAATTCCTTTTTCGTTTTCTTGTCTCTCAGTTGCAAACAAGTCGATTATGAAATGTTGAGATTATCTCAAATAACTGCATGTTATCTAGGAAATTGTGATTATAAGGAGTGAATAACCAAAAGCTGAGATATAATATACAACACTCTAGTCAGTTGGGTATACATACGACGACATTGAGGAGGGAGTTGACAAAGTAATGTGGCATTACAAACAAACTCGAATGTGAACTAAACTCACCACTGGGCAGCAGCTACCAACTAAAAAGTTACATTTTAGTGTCAAAAATTTAGTTTCCACTACAAATAGCCAAACCAGATATATCATGAGCCTCAGCAATGGCGTTTAGATCAGACCAAGAATATGACCTCCAAGGAACACTTCGTGTGGCAGAAGAAGGTTGAGGCAGTGATGACCTATTGTTGGCACGTGGATGAAGAGGAGGAAGAGGGCATGGAGGAGATATGGATGAGGAGCTGCTACCCTCTTCACTACTTTGCAGATTGAGAAGGGATGTTCCTCGACCAATGTTTGATGGTCGCTTTGATATTCCACCAATGTTACTTGCACAACTGCGACTCCTCTCAATCGATGCATTGCGAGCTATTAGATTCTTGCGTTTCTTCGCATAAGGGTCCTCTGGCTTCACTATCTCTTCCATAGAACTTGCAGCTGCAGCATCTGCTAAGCTTGTGAATGACTTCGATTTCCCACTATAAAACTTCGATATGCCTTTCCTGAATTACACAAAAACATAATCACACAGGTCAATAAAAAGGTCTTTTTACGTCTGCAATTTTTTTAATTTTGCATCACTAGTTCTCAGTAATTTGGTTAATCTTCAACTACTGAATCAATAATATTCATCTCTTTGACACACAAGATAATAACAATCACAATAGGAGCATTTGTAGTGTCGTTCATAGTAGCTAATACAAACTAAGGTAGCACTTCCCAATTAAGGTTGTTCACTTTGTATAGGAAAGTTTATATTTATGTCAAAAAATAATTTCCCTTTTCAGCTAAAGAACTTCTAACACCTAGAACTCATCGCTTACTTTAAGCGGTTACAAGACATCTTAGAAGGGTGGCAACTCAATTCTCCAAAACACCTTCTCTATACACACCTTTTAGTACACTTTCTACTATAGACTAAGTTTATAGAAATTACAAATCATGACAGTCTAGATGAATTTATTCGAAAGATGGTACTAGACGGAAGAAAAAAATGTTCATAAGCATACACTCTCGAGGCTGCTTCTTATTTGTTGTTTAAAGTTCTCAAGTGCTGTTTAAGGTTCTTACAGGGAATCCAAGAAATATAATAAATTACCTTGATTTTAATAAAAAATTCCAATTTACCCTTGTTCATTAAAGAGTGAATAATGTTGTTTTCAATTTTGAGAATCTCTTAAACTTTGATAATGACAACTTAAATAGAAACATTTTTTTTTCAAAGTTCGAGGGTCAGAAAACAAACAGGGAGGGAGTATAGCAGAAGAATGAAATATGCATCTATTTAGAAATCTTAGTTAATTTACGAGAGAAGTTGTTGTTTAGAGTAAACAAAATAGTAGGCACTATATGACTTTAAATAGGGGTCTAGTGTTGTGAATGCGATAAATAGTTTAGGTGTTGCTTGGAAAACTCTCAACATGAGCACTGAGAAGAAAATAAAAAGAGATAAAACAAATTGAATTTTATAGCATGAGTACATTTTAACTATTTATTTTCTTCGTCTAAAAGTAAAAGGGAAATATTTCATTCATGCATTAATTTTTTTTTTTTTTTTGAATGACCTCTACATGCATTAGTGGTCTATTTTTATCCAACGATTGTTTT
This sequence comes from Vigna mungo, assembly GCA_036885675.1. Taxonomy (NCBI): domain Eukaryota; kingdom Viridiplantae; phylum Streptophyta; class Magnoliopsida; order Fabales; family Fabaceae; genus Vigna; species Vigna mungo. The sequence continues at coordinate 14,233,088 of CP144696.1, forward strand.
TACATCAAAAATTCATGCAACTCAATCTACTTGCCATCGCTTAGAAGCCAATATATCATGCTGTGAATTTGATAATCTACTCTGCGTATTAAGACACCAATGTTGTCTAATTTGCTTTGGTAAGGAACAAGCTCAGCCTTCACCCTGTAATTGTGTAATACTAAACACGGACTTGGTCTTGTTTTTCCTAGCCCAGGGACATCATAGAAAGATGCCCTGTCTCCACTCACCAATCTTTTAGGTTTTGGTGGTGGAGATCCATTATGCCAATCAATTTCAACAATCCTTTAAGTAAACGTCTGGAACCAGATATATTCTGTAACCCACTTACCCCAACCACAAAAGCAGATCACTGAATTAATTAATGGATTATCTAATTAAAAGAAAATAGTATACAACTGTATGGAATTTTTCTAAAGATGCACTTTCCATAGTGCTTAAGTCACTCAAGATAAATAAGCACACTCAACACCAACACTGGTAACAAACCAAACCCCTCAAGGTCAAAACAGTAAATTTCTAAATCTCCTAAAACCAAAAATAAAAACAATTTCCTCTGCTCTTTACTCTTAACACAAACTGAGTAACAGAACAAAATAGAATCCCAAGACCCCAAATCAACATGCTCTATTACCCACATGAAAATATTGAAGCTTTACGAACACCCAGTTCAGAAAAACACATAAAAAAACTTACTTGATTGGTAAATCTTCCTCTAGATCGTTCATGGTATCCAAAGGGCCTTTGAAGGAGCTCTGAACCTCAAGGGCGTCTTCGTGGTCAGAGGAATCTTCCGACGAGACGCTGTTCCTCCCGATGGAGGAGTCGGAGCTGGAATCAGAATCCTCAGCCGGAAAATCCTGATCGCAGATCGCGACGCAGTGGGCTAAGGAGGAGAGTCCGATGCTAACTCCTCCGTTGTTTTGCAGAGCAAACGTCATATTTTTTGCAGAAACTTGAGAAGAATGGTTGGGTGTGAAATGAAATGAAAGCAGAGAGAAGGGTGCGATGAGTTGTGGGGTATAAATATATAAATGGCTGGTGTGTGCACATGGGTATCAGATTTTTTTTCATCCATAGTCCGATCGAGAACAGTGATTGATAAATCATTTTTTTTAACCTAAAGTTTTAAATTTAATTTATAAGAATTGTCTTAGAAAATAAATAAGAATAACATAGGACGGTGACATTTTATCCTCATTGGGTTGAATAGAATAACATGCCCTACAAAACAAGTCTCTTCAGAACACGTCTTTAAATATAAAATTACAAAAACATATTTATAATTTGGATTTAAATATTAATAAAATGTATTAAATAATCTCAACTGGTAATTTTTCTCCATCAACTTTTTACCGCAGAAAAGATAAAAGATTATCCCTTTAAAAAATAATAACCTTTATACATTATTCTCTTTGTGGTTTGTTTTTAATTGGATGTTTCTGGTGAAGACAGAGAAATGGTTGACTGTCAACCGTCTGATTAGGTCTAATTAGACAATGGATATAATCTTGGAAATGGATCAGGTGGATCCCACATTTCTCACCCACCATTTTGTGTTTATTATTCCTTCCTTTCTGCTTTACCTTTAGTTTAATATTTAATTAATAATGAGTAATTATAGAATATATTCTCTTAAGCCATTTGCCCCTTTCTCACTGATTATAATTATTGGCTTTCCACAAAACAAACAAAATTTAACTTATTTAAATGTTAATAAAGGAACATCCAACTTTATCCCATTATTTATTTTATATATTCAAATGAAAGTTCTATTTCAATTAACCCTAAGGATCCTGTAACTAACATTCTTACAACCAATTACACAATGGGTTAGCCCACAATATAAAATAGCTTACAAAAATATATTTTAGTTTTTCTTTTATTTTGGATTCAAAAAGACATTTATTTTTTGTGGTCCTGAATAATAGTGTAATGTGTTTTTTGTCATTATTTGTTAAATTGATAATAAATAATAGATTAAGTTTATTTTGTGAAAAGATGAACAAGGAGGAGGGTGGCACGTTGCTGACAGAGAGTGGCCGGCGGGAACTTGTCCCACAAAGATTATGCCACGTATATATGAGAAACAGGGATTTGGCCACGTGTCTCACAAACTCAATCTAGATAAGGCCTGCAACTACTTCATTCTACTATACTGTTGTGACATCCACTCTTCTCTCTTCCTCCTTTTATGGCGGCACAATTTGCCTTTTTCATATTTCATCACTCTTTTCCTTTTCTCTTTTGTGGAGTTCTTCAATTTTATGCAGGTATGATGGTTATTTAAATGTCACTGAAATATATTAGATTAGACTTATGTCATGGATTCTAATGTATGAAAAGTATTCATATATGATATTTTACAAAACTTTAATTTGAATTCACAAATTAATACTCATACTTTTAAGAAATTTCACATATTTTTTAATATATATATATATATATGGTATTTTATTATTTTTAAAATTAATGACGTATGAAATACCTCATACATATAATATTTGTGTATAATAAGATGAAACTTTTATTTTTAATTTATTTAAATTAAATGGGAATTTTATCTTCTTAACTTTTCATTTAATTTATCTTAATTTTAGTTTGCTAATGAAATAAATAATTAGGAAAATATTCACAAAACATATACCAATTTTAGAAAAAAAAAATAAAAAATAATATATATATATATATATATATATATATATATATATAAAAGTTTTATATTTAGTGAAAATACACGTGTTTTGATGTGTATGTATATGTTTATTTTTTATAATTATAAAAATAAATAAGTGAATTTTATTTAATTTTTGCAAATTTATTATTTTAGTTTAAAAAGGGGTTAAACTTAAAAAAAACAGTTAAATTTAAAAATATCAATTAAATAATAAAATAATTAATTTCATTTAAAAATACTATTATATAAATAATAAAATAAAAAACAAAATGTAGACATAAAAAAATCTTTATAAAATAATATAATTAAATCGTGTGGTGTCATTTTCCATTTATTAAACGGGAATAAAAAACTGAGGTACTCAATTTTGGGATGTTGTGTCCTAAGACCAGATAGAAATGGTGAATCATGGGCCCTCTCCGTGTCCTATATCCATTTGCTTTTGGGTTGCACCTGTTACAGTAATAGTGTGTTTACTTTTAATATAAAGTAAAAGTATTTTTTATGAGTAAAATAATAATAATAATAATAGAGTTTAACGAATTTAAAAAATACCAATATAATACCCAATTCAATTATAATTACATCTAAACAAATTTTATAAATTAATAAAGTGTTAGATATAGATCAAATTACATTACATGATGTGAAAAGGGAAGATGTTACTGTATTATCACAGTATGCTAGACAATGGACAAATGTGCATGAGTTTCAAATAGAAAATTAAATTAAGTTAACGTAAAAAAAAAATCATTACATTTTTTAAGTAAAACTGAATTTTGAGTGGTTTTTTTTAAAAATCAAATATACACAACATTTTATGTTATTGAAAATTAATTTGATCATTCCAACTTAAATTAAAATATTATAAGTTTTTTTTCTATGCTTATCTTCTCTTTCAATTTAATTTTTTATTAACTTAAAAATTAATGTGTTCATTAGTCTTTTATTTCTGATTAGTTGAATATAATTATTATTCTTTTAAGAAAAAACATACTCAATTTAACCATTGCTCAACTCGAATTAAAAATGAATTGACCTAATTCATCATCATTGTGTTATTATCTTTTTAGCATCTTCTTATAAGTATTTTTATTATAATTATTTACTTATATAGATTAATAATTTAATATTTTAAATATTAAAATGTTGTTCAAAATGTTTAATTAGTTTAAAGTTTAATTTATTCTTATTTAAATTATTTAAGGTGATATTTTAATTTTTAACTATTATTTTATAATAATTGATAGAATTAATAAACATTTTTATTATACAAGTATAAAAATAAATTAATTGAATCAAATATTAAATGTATTATAATAAATATATAAAATACATAACATCAGCTTACCAAATCCACTTATTTATTATGATACAGGAAGTTGATTCATGTTGTACAAATGATCATTTTCAAAATCTTATTTGTTTATTGGTATTTTACAAATGATCCTGTTCTAAATCATAATCTTAAAGTCATTCAAGAAAATTAAAGAGTATTTGAAAGGAAAATATAAAAAAATGAGAATATTTAAGGCATGGAAATGATAAATTTGATGATGGACTTTGGATTTTAAATGATGAATTAGTTAAAGATAATTAATAAACATTGAATTAAATTGTTGTGTATGACTAAGAAGATAAACCTATTAAGAAATGAGTTTATAAATTCTAAACTTATTGAGAAAATTTAAATAATAACAGAGATATAAAACATTTATTATTTCATTAGAAAACATAAAAGATTAAACTACCAATAAGAATGATATAAGAAACTATCATGCGGTTAAAGGTACTTTACTTCATATTGATAAAAGTAATTTTAAAATTAAGAATAACAAAAGGAACAAATACAACCACAATGATAACATGTGTTTTTTCCATGTTGTTCCTATTAAAAAAAATAATCATCATGATTGTCCTTGGAAAGTACACGTATAATTGCAATTAAAGCTAATTTAAGTGAAAAAATAATTTTTGATGTATTATATACTTTTGAGATTATTTAAATTTTTTCAAAATGTTACTCAACTCATAAAGAACGTAATTAAGGCCTATTTTGATAAAAGAATTCTCTTAAATGAGTAACAATATGAATCAACACATAAGATATTAATATTACTTTTAACTCAAAACTACAATAAAATATTATTTTTTCATTTATAAGGTGAAACTTAGACTCACATTTGAAATAATATATTAATAAAGAAAGTTAAGAATTACAAACAAAAGAGAAGGTAAAAAGCAAGCCAACATATAGAAAGGGTTATCAAATTCCAAATTACAGATTCACATCAACAATTATCCAGATAAGAGGGAATGCTAACAATATTTGCTTAATATTTTTTATTAAATTATTATTTTAAAAAATATATTATTTTTTTGAAATATTTTTATACAAGGATATAAATATATGGTTAAATATGTTTTTATCTCTTAATTTTAAATGAAAATTAAAATTAGTTATTCTTCAAAATTTTAAACCAATTTAGTCTCTCATATTTAGAATGATTTAGATTTAGTCATTTTAATAAATTTTATTAAATTTATTAAATATTTCAAACATGTTTCTTAAGGAAAAATATGTGAAATAATACAAGCAATTTAAATATTATAAAACAAATTTAAAATAATCCACATAAATATAAAAAAATTTGGTTAAAAAGAATAAATTAACGCATTTATAAAGTTAAATGAATAAAGTATATCAAAATTTTAAAAATTGACTAATTTTAATTTAAGCAAAAAACATATTTAATCCTAAAATATATTTATTTATTATTTATACTTAATAAATCAAGATTATAATATTATAAATATTTAATATTATATTACATTTGATTTTGTACATATTATATGAATAAAATAAAATAACAATAGTTAGATAACATATTTCTTAATTTATCTTACATTTTAAAACCAAAAAATTCAAACATTAATGAAGTGAAAATTCTCAATCAACATGTAAGTGATAAAACTATCTAAGACTGAGACCGTCAACACACTGCATGACACCAACAACTACACATAAATTCTAACACAGTTGAGAAGTTGAAATCATCATCCATATAAGATTGAGACAAATATCTAAAACTTTTTTGACAACATCTTTCAAATGACAATTTGCAACTAATCAAGTGATGATAATAACTTAATACTAATCACCTCACTTAAATGTGGAGTTAAGAAGGAAAAATGAATTTTATATTATTAACACAGAAAGTAAATTGATTCTATCAACCAAATATTAACTTAAAAGTATCTTTATAAATATTCCATATAACAAATCTTCTAAAACTATTTAGAAAATAACAAATCTTCAAAAGCAAATAACAAATCAACCATCATTTAGAAAATTATGTCAACCTTCTAAAACTATTTTAGCACCAGCACCCACTGTAAAACTAGAATCCACCATTACAAAAGTCATCATGGGAATTATTATTATCTTCGTAATGCTATAACTACCTTTATTACGTATTAATACTATAATGATTTTACGTTTCATTTTCGACAACATCAAAGATAGATTCTTTCTTCAATTTTGGAAGAAGGGCTCTTTTGATTTTGTGGAATATCCGTGTACTTGTGATTTTCAACAACAGTCAAATTCTCCTTCATCTCTTGAATTTGTGCACATGGCATACCCAAGCTGATGACTTTCTCGTTTGTCACTGCTTTTCGAGCCTCCCATTACCATACTCTTACTCGGGTACTACTAGGGTTCACCATAACAACACCTGAATCTTGGTTTGTCAAGATAGTTTCTACCCTTTGGATGTTGGATTTTTGGATTATTTCCGTAAGCATTTAACTCCTTCTCATGTCTGAGCTTATTAAAAGGCTTAACAATCCCAACTTAGGTTTAAAGTTCTATCAGTTCACTAGGAAGAGATATTGAGTATGTCTCATTCATTTTGGACTTACAATATGCTTTTGAGGTCCCTTTGTCAAGCAAATTTCCATAGTTCAGCAAAATTGTTATATGATTCCATGATGTCTGATGGGCAATTGCTTGATTCTGGGCTTTTGGGTTTTTTGGTTTCCTCTTTTGATGTTTCAAAGGAATTACTTGCTGAAGCTCTGTGCACTGGGATTCAAGTAAATGTGATTGCTAATAACTTTTTTGAACATATTCATAAAACACAATAAGTTAGATTATGCCATTTGTTTATTTAGGGAGCTTATGAGAACACGTTCTTGTCTAGAAACCTTCACCTTCAACATTTTAATGCGGGGTTTATGCATAGCCGGAGAAGTTCATGAAGCTTTTAAGCTTCTCAGTAATATGAGAAGTTTTGTTTGTTTCCCCTATGTAGTTACATATAACACTCTGTAACACGGGTTGTGTAGAATAAATCAAGTTCATAGAGAATGCGGTTTATTGAAAGAAGTTTGTCAAAAATGTGAGTTTTCCCCTAATGTTATTAGCTATACGACAGTGATATCGGGTTATTGAAGATTGAGTAAGATGAAAGAAGCATCCTCTCTTTTTGATGAAGTGATATCGGTTTACCTTCACTGCTCTCATTGATGAGGCTAATGCAATTGTTGCAGAGACGAGAGAGAAGTGGAAGCCTGATAAGTTGACATTTAGCATTCTTATTATTGGCATTGTATGAAAGGAAGAACACCTGAAGCAATTGGTATCTTCTACAAGATGTTGGAAGCTGGTTGTGTACAAAATAAGAGAAAATCTCATTAGAGGATTAAGAGCTGATACAGTTCTGCATTGGAAAATCCTTGGAATAAATCATAAATGGAAAAGCATACACCATGGACCATGCACAATATAAATGGAAGCCTTTTTGTGGTGTTCTGCCAATGCCTTTTGTAGTGGTGCCTTTGGTACATCCATGCTGCATTGCATGTTTTTGTGTTCCTTATTTATTTCTTGTACCTTTATTTCCCAATAAAGCTTTTAAGGATTTAACATCCTTTCTTAATATTATTTTTGTTAATAAATTATAATTCAAATTATTTTTGTAGGTCCCAAGTTAGGTACTTCTCATTTTGCACGTTTCATGCAATCCTAAACCTAACACAAATGTTGACAATGAGATAAGATTTGTCGTGTGTTGAACGAGATTTCATGCATCAGCTAGGCTTTCCAATTGTACTTCCTCTTTATCTTTCTTTTCTTTTTTTTTCATAAAAGGTTTATTAGATATTATAATTGTAAAGGCACTATAGGAAATATTTTTAGCAAAGTACTTTGTAGAAAAGAAAATTAATTAAGGTATAATGAATCATCTTTTTTCCAAGTTAACATTTAGTTGAATATTTCTACTCTTTTAAAACAAAGTTGTAAAATTGTACAGATCGTAATAGTGGTGTGGTCTTATCGAAACCTTTTCACTAAGATATAAGTGTTGATCTTTAAACCATGAATTTTAGATGATGATTTTCGAGTTTATTCAACTAAACTCCTGTCATAGTCAAATATTAGTCAAGTTTTTTAATTTTGTTGAGATAAAAATGAGACTGAAAAAACTCTACAACATATGATTTCAAATTATATTTTAGTTTTTGAGAAGTTACATATATATTTAACATTCCATTAGAGTATAGTTTGACGTAGGCTACTAACATTATTACAACACCTGCATTCACAAATTTCTGTAAATAATTAAATATATAGTTTCTTATTCTATAATTATACGAAGTAATAAATTAGACTCTTATCTTTTGATCCGCAAGAAACTATCCTATATACATTAAAACAATGCCACACACACGCGCGCGCGTGTGTGTATATATATATATATATATATATATATATATATATATATATATATATATATATATATATATATATATATATATATATATATATATATATATATATATATACTCGGTAAAACCTTATGATAGCAGCAATTAATTATTCAAATGAAAAAAGAAATATAGTGTACAACTTAAGAAATTTTAATACGTTATAGTAAATTGAAAGGACAAATAGAAAGATATGAAAATATTAATTATTATTTCTTTCTTTCTTTAATTAAGTTTAAAGTTTTTCAAAATATTATTTTATATTAATCATATACCAATGTGAAGAAAAAATATATTAGATGAAATAACAATTAACAAAATAATTAAATATAAAAAACTTAATTGAAAATATAAAATTTTGTAATAAATAAAAAAGATCAGTAACAATTTAATTAAAAATATACACAAATTTATGACTTACTTGGCCTTTAATTGAACTTTATTTTTATATTGATTGAGATGTGAACACGAATTTTGATTTTATTCTTTTACATATAAATAAACTGTGTTGATCCTGTCATCATGGCATGCCACAAGTCATAGTTTTATTGGTTAAAACCATGGCTAACGTTCCGAAGTCCACAATAAATGTTGGTATCTGTCATAATCTATTCTGCTGGTGGTCCATACAAAATGAAATCCAAATCCAGAACATAAGTTTTTATTTGAATTGAAAACGAGAGGGAGAAACCATGCAAAGTTTGGTCCATTGGGAGATGATAAGTTCCTGAACCATGATTTCAACAGCATGCTATCCTTAAATTTCAATGAGATTGGAAAATCCAATCTCAAACTTATTCACCATGATGGAAAATAGGAAGCATGAGGAGCAAGGTGCAGTAAAATTGGCAAATCTGAGCACAGAATCTCTCTCCCCCGTACAATTTAAGCCACAACAGGATACGATGCACAGGTTGCAACACCTGAAAATTAAATCAAAATGGTATAAAAACCAGTAGTAAAAAATGACTAATCTCAGATTGACAAATTCAGAATTATATCATTAATATAAAAAACTCTAGGAATGTCAAATTTTCACCAAGTCATAAAAGGATTTGAAATTTTTGAAGTTTCTCTCGATATCACAATCTAAATGCCTTTGCCACATTTCTCCAATAACTTAGACAGAAAAAGACTTCAGGGGTCACTTTTGTTTAAAATATTAGGAAAAGTGTTGGTTGCCCCGTCTCCTCTGTATTCATTGAGACGTGATTTAACACCTTCTTCTATACAGAAATGGTATAGTTCTCTTGCAATAGATAATGTTTGACCAAGTGCTGACAAAAAAAGAAGGTTTGATAAAGTAAAAACTCATTGCAAAAAAAAAAAATGACAAGACAAATATTCTGATTAAAAGAAAAGTTTGTTACTTGTTTAATTATGGTAAAACTAGTGTCCTTCAAACATACGAAATGCATAGAAATACCCAATGAGCTTTTAACTATTCTTTAAGAATTTGGATCCGGTTGAGCCTTACCGCACATATTCTTTCCATACTCCATCTTGAAGTAGCCATTGTCCCCCCAGTCGCTTCCCCACGAATTTTTAATGATCCAATATGGAACTCCATCTTCAACTCCATACCCAACAGCAAGAACGGCATGATTTACATCCTGTCACCCAAATTCATATTCCAATTAATGTCCAAGAATGACTGTCTTAGTTACGAACATGTGTCACAGATGCCAACAGTTATATACGTGCATGAACAACAACTGTGTTTCAAGATCCATAAATTTGACATAAACAAACTTGTAGCATTTTGTTTGGAAAATTGCATGACACACTATATTTGACACTTACCATGGACGTGCTGCCACAAGTGTCGCTAGTGTAAACTCCTTTCTTGTAGAATCGGAAGTCGTCCACCACTTGATATGCCACACTAACTGGTCGAACGAAAGCAACAGCATGTTTCAATTCATCCTCAGCACCCTATACCGAGACAATTAAAATCATTCGAGTTGTTTAGTTTTTTTAATCAGCACTGAAATCATTTGAATATCACACATAAAAGTAGTGGAAGTAAGAACTATCCACACTCATCAAGAAGAAACCTATCATTCACTTTAATTACCAAAGTGATATTAATAGAGTCACTGAAATCATTTGAATATCACACATAAAAGTAGTGGAAGTAAGAACTATCCACACTCATCAAGAAGAAACCTATCATTCACTTTAATTACCAAAGTGATATTAATAGAGTCAATGACTCGAACAGCAACGTTTGCAGATTTAAATTCACAGGAACCATCTTTTCCGGTGTAGGGATATGCTTCCTCAGTGTCAAGGCCACCATTGTATTTAATGTATTCAAATGCTTGGGACGGCAATCCACCTGCACAGCCAAAGTTGTTGAAAGCGCCGGCACAATCTACTAGCTGCTGCTCAGAGAGACTGATATTCTTCCCAAAGGCCTGTGCGTAAGCTGCCTCCAAGGAACCAGTTGTGCTGCATAAGACAAGTTTTGGAGTTAAAGGAGTGACAAATTATAACATTTTACTCATTCCAAACAGTTTCTTAGGGTCACAATGCAACCTGAATGTCCAGCAAGATCCACAGTGACCTTGATCTTTAACTTCGCTGACTATACCTTCTTTTCTCCAATCTTTCTGCACGCACACAAAGAGGCTCTTTGGAATAAGAAAGCAAGGTTTTCTCCAAAAAAAAATTAAAACCAAGGACATGAACCAAGATGAAAACTATCACTCACTCTAATACCTAATACTAATTAATGGTTTATTTTGATAATGTTTTTTTGGATGAATCTCTCCAACCTTTTAAAAATAAATAGATAAATATAAAACAAATTTCTTCCTAAATTAAATTGAACTTATTATATACATTAATGCTACCTCTGTGTCCTTATTTATGTAACATTTTATTTTTAATTTGTATATAAACTATTTAGTTTATTGTTATTCTTTTCTATACAACTTTAAACATGTTTTAGAATTGATATATAAATTAATTTTAACTTATACTTTTTTATTTAATAACTTTACTATGAACAAATTATCTATATATTTATTTCTTTTACTAATAATGTTGGACAAATTTTTCATAAATACTTATAAGAAAAAAAACATACATATACCATAAGTTTAATTTTCTTTTTTATAAATTAAAATGAATTATTATACAAGTTAATATAACAGTTTTTTTTTACAAGTTAATTTATAAATAAACTTATAAAAGAATTTATTTGATATTTTTATTTACGTGTCTTATAAATGCTTTAAAAAAAGTGTACACAAATGTACCAAACTGACCATGAATAACTTCATCAAATGATAGTGAAGTGAAATTTCACATAACATAAGTGGTATTTTAATCATACTCTTTTCTTGATCATAATGATCAGAGTTTTTTTATCCCAGATTACTGATATAATGAAGTATTTTTTTTTTAAAATTTATTTTTAAAATTACATTAACATTTATATTTGTAACAAATAAAATGATTTATTTATTGAGAATATGTGATTATTGTACTAAAACAGTTTGAAAAAAAAATAAAATACTTATTATTAATATAATTAAGGTGAATATTTCTTAAAAAAAATAATTAATGTAAACAACATAACCCTTTTACTTGAATATAAATCTTGTGAAAGGGTGTCACTTTTACTTTTTCTCTTTTTTTTTATGTTACACTTCATTTCTCTTTTCTTAATTTTTCATACTACCTCCAAATCCAAAACATCAATGAAGCCAACAAATTGTAACAGTTAAACTATGCAATATTCTCCACTACACACAGAATCTGTATACTCAATTATATGATTTGATATTGGCATCATTTAACATGCACTATATCAATCTCATGTGATGATTAATTCTTTCATTAATTTCACGAAATGCTGAAGTTAAAATCAAGAACATTTACTATTGGCGAACCTACCTCTTCAGGAGGAGCGGCATCCGTGAGCCTGTAGTTGCCTTTGAGGGTGGCGGAACAGTTCTGAGCAGCCCCGAGTCTGTGTCTAGTGAACTCCTCCCAAGTCCAGTCAGCAAAATCTGTGGGTTTATAATTTACAATCTCAATTCAAAATGTAATGGAAATGAGAAAAAGGAAGAAAGATAAAAAAACAAAAAAAAGTGAAATAGTGAATCAGTAAGCGAACACATACTATTTACACCGAGTTTGTAAGTGAGATGCCTCTTGTTAGTGGATCTGATGAGTCTGACATTGTCTGAGAAGATCCGAAACCGGTGCTGGATCTCGTCAGTAGAGTGGTAGTTCTTGCCGTGACGGAGAGCAAAGCGCACAAAGGAAAGAGCACGGCGGCTTTGTCCGATCACATCGAGCATGCGTGACTCTAAATCTGACGCCAGCCGGATGGGGTTTGACTCGTCAAAGGTGGAGCCTGCGACGGCTATGACAACCGTGCAGAACACAAAAATCGGTAACAACAACCGTGCCATCTATATCAACAAAAGTATGGGTTTTTCTGCTCTTTTCTCGCTATTGACTGGATTTTAAAGAAACGGAGATTGGCCACAAGTAGTATGGGAATGACCAAATTGTCCTCCGTTTATTTTACATTATTTCACTTTCTCGCTTTAACATATTTTAATTGTGGTTGAGTAAATGTAGGATAATGGACTTTATAAATCTGTCTTCAAAATCCTACATCCCAAGTAAAAGACTTTTTTTTAGTGATAAAACATTAAAAAAGAAATAAGTACAGGCGAATAAGTGAGGAAGAGTGTTTTCTATTTTTCAGTCACATTTTAAGTTTGACACCAGATTTATATTTATAGGAAATGTTATACAACTTATAGAAATTTACAAAATTTTATTTTTATAAAAAATTGATCTTGTTTTTAAATAACTAATTAAGCTAAGCAGACTGAAATTGATTACATATTGATAACATCAACATGAACTAGTCTTATGAAAAATGGGTATTTTTTTTTTCTTTTTAAATGACTAAGATTAAAATTGACTGACAAATTGAAAACATCGACATGACCTTAAATTTTGATGGTATGACCAGTTAAATTCTATCTTGCAATTATATCTTATTTATATTATGTTACCAATTTATTTTGTTAAAGGATGCATTTGCAAGTAAATAAGATGTTCATTTCAGTGTATTTGAAGGCAAAGAAAGGAATGGATTTGTAGGAAGATTGAAATTCACATATGCTTTTGTAGGAGGAGATACTCACAGATTTATTGGTGCATAAGTATGAAGAGATCAAATTCTTCCAACAATATTTTTGAAAAAAAAAACATGCAAAAGAAGTAACTCTGACGAAAGAAAAAACTGTTTGTAATAATAATAACAATAATAATATATAATAATAATTGTGAAGACTTAAAAATTGTATTTTAGAAATGATAGTATTTTAAAACACATTATTTTTATAGAGTTTTTTTGACTTCTTTCTAAAAGTTCTTACATTTTGTTTATCTTATTGAAGATTGAAGACGGCGAGTGATCCTCGTGGCGAACTCTTCAATTTGCACCTATTAGTTTCTTTTATCGTGTAAGTCATTGTTATTTCCCTTTTCGTATGATCAATTTGTTTTTATCTTGCAAGTGAGCTTTTCTTGATCGTATGTGTTCTTTAAATCATTAATATGGTTCTCTACTTATCAATGATCATTTAGGTCCTGATCATTCTTGTGAAGTTCCTATGTGCAGATAGAAACATCATGTGCAATGGAAGATGTTTTAGGTTAATGGTTGTTTCACATGTGTGGGAAGCTAATTATACTTGATTTAAGTTAAATTGTTTGGTTAATTATATGTAGTTGTGTTGAGATATGATTTAATATGATATGGAGTTTGATTTAATCTATTTTATATGTGTGTTATTTGTTGGGAATCCAAGTGTGAGTCCAAGTCCCACATTAGATAAAAATGAGAAAATAAAACATTATATAAAGGTTAAAGACCCATTAACTTATTGCCTTAAGGTTTTGGGTAAAGAGTGGTGTCAATCGTTTATATAGTTGGGCTTATAAGTTATTGGTGTTTGTGTAACCTACATGTAACATCCTCCTCGTTAGACCCAACATTATTCGCATGTATTGTAATGCTTTCGTGAAATCTTTGAGCGACACTGGACTTTTCCAGTGTCGAGTGCCACTTTTTTTTTACCATTAGATCAAATTGAAATTTTGATAATAAGTCCACATAAATTGTTATTCTGACCATGAGATATTTTATTCGAGATTTATGGTTAGAAAAGTTAGTATCTTATGTTTGTTCTATTTTAGGTTTCTCTTTGTGAAAACAATTTTTATGTATGGTTTTGGTTTGATATTGGAATAAAAGATGGTATATGGTTGTTTATAAAATTGTTGATAGATTCATTGATTAATATGCATGTGTATAATGATGTATGAAACTATGATGATGACGAGTTTCTTAATGGATATGAGCATTATAAAAATATATTATGGTTATATTTGATCACAAACATTATATTACTTAGTATGGATGAATACAAATATGGGTGAATGTTTTGTATTAGGAATTTGATGTGGAATCGAGTTTATGGATAAAAGTATGAGTTTGACGTTGATTTAGTGTGGTTGTATAAATATTATATTTTTATATATAGTCTTATATTTGTTGGGGGATGTTCGACACACTTGTTAAGATATTGTTTGCTTTAGGTCAGACCCTTACGAATTTGCTTTTGGTTCCACTCTAAAAGATCTCTTACCAATTGAGATATCTATGTGTATATAAACATATATCTGTCTTTTCTTTTAACCCAGGTGGGACTTTGTTTGTATTCCAACAATATTTTTGTAAAACTGTATTAATTTACATTATATTCTATATTATCTATTTTAAAGTATTATTATGAAATATCTTATTTTATTAGTTTTATGCTATTAAGAGGAGATGTTGTAATAAAAATAATATATTAATTTTAATTATGGATTCAAAAATAATAATCTTACATCTATCAAATATTTTACATATTTTACCTTTAAATATCTCCACTTTTATCTTTAAATTCCTTGAATTAAACAACAAAAACTTTATTTTCAAATCCATCCAAATCTACTGATCACTCTTTTTCAAATCTAACTTAATAGTAAACACAAGCAACAACTTATAGTTTATAGTTTGTGTGATATTGATCAAATCAGCATACCAAATTAAAAGATAAATAGAATTTTAAATTTTTACCATATAAAAACATATTTTTGGAATGTTTTATCCGTTAAACATTATCTTGTATCACATACAATTTTATACTTTGTTGAACTGGACATTTCTTTCAAGTCACACACACACACACACATATATATATATATATATATATATATATATATATATATATATATATTAAATGTATATTTTTTAATTTAATATTATCTTTATAAATTACTTAAAAATTAATAGAAATATATATTTCCTCCTGAAAATGGCTTTCAACTAACCATCTTACTAATGTGTAAACTTAAAAATGTTATTCTTTATATTTTATTTGTTATTTCTTCTTTCTATTAAATTGATTTTCTATCTGCAGTTTTATTATTTATATAATGCTAAATAATTGATTAAAAATATACAACTTTTCAGCTTGATGTCTATCAATCAATCGGGTTATAGGTATGCTTTGGGTTTTTGTAGTGCGTTGAGTGGGCCTCAATATAATAAACTGGTGGGTTTGACTGTGTACCTTTGGCCCATAAGAATGAACTTTTGTATTTTAGAGTTTTTTTCTTCTTTTGAGCCCCTAAACCTCTTATTCTTATAGCCTTTTGATTTCTGAATGCTTTTGTCTTTCAAATATATTTCTGTATCTTTAGTCCATAGAATGAACTCCTTCCGTTTTAAAGTTAGGATATTGTTGCTATTAAACAATGTTTAAACAAATTTAATAATATTAAAATGATCATATATTTAGCCTAAAATGTTGTTATTTAACATTTAGAATTGTAGTTATTAATTCATGTTACAACATAAAATAATTAATATACTACATGCTAACTTTTTAAAAACATGTTAATTTAAATAATGTAAAATCATGATATTTGATCAATGTCATGGAATCAATAAAATTAGTATGAGTGAAAACTTTTTTTTTTCTTAACTTATAAATACTAGTATTTGTTAGGCTATTATCTTATATATGCCTTATGTCTTAATTTTGTAAATATATAGAAAAAAAATCCAGATATTTATTTAATTATTAAGATTGTTTATTGTCTTTGATTTTTCTACCCACTTAAAATGATAACTTTTATTGAATATGAATTTATGTATTTACTCAAATATTGTCCTTAATAATTGTTCTTAGATCTAAGTCAATCCCAATGAATGAATTATTGGTTTGATTAATAGATTGATAAACATCTTTCTACATTTTTTATAATTATTATTAGGTTTAAATCCTTTTTTATCCTTAAGTTAAGTTCTGATGTTCAATTTAGTCACCGTTTTTTAAAATGTCAATCTTTAGTCTCTATGATATGAAAAATGTATCAAATTAGTCCTCATGACAGCACTTAATGAACAAATCACAAATTTTCATATCTACGTATCTAATATTTTGTGATTTGTTAACGGAAGGTGTTATGAACAACAAATCACTTAATGAAAAACTTGTGATTTGTTAACGGATAGGACTGATTTGATACATTTTTCATATCATAGGGACTAAAGATTGACATTTTTAAAAGCGGAGACTAAATTGAACATCAGAATTTAACTTAGGGACAAAAAAAAAGGATTTAAACCTTATTGTTATAATGTATAATTTTAGTTTTCTTTCATATTCATAAAGAAAGTACATTAAACACTTTTACCTTTAGCTTATACCACTACAGTAAATGCGCGTATTACCGAAGGGTTATTACCGACGGCCACCAGGCCTTCGGTAATGTTTTGGTGTAATTAAAAACCGAGGGCTTTCACCCTTCGGTAATGTCTGCTATGCTTTAAGTTGAAAATTTGAGTATTCCTTCTCAAATTTCCCAAATTTCACAAAAGAGTTCCCTCCGTCCTGTTCGTCGAACTCAGTCCTTCACTTGGGGTCGTGACCTTGGAGGCGATCAGCTGGTTTGACACCGCGGTTCGACAGCGCGAGTTTGGTGGTGTTGACGGTGATCGAGGTTCGTTGCTGGGTGGCGCTCTTCCATTGTACTCTCTGTTCGAAGCAGTTCGTTGCTGGGTGGCGCTCTTCCATTGTCGCCCTAGGCCGGTTTGAAGCTCTTGCTGTTGCGGACACTGACGGCGGTTCGTTGGTGGTTGATTTGCGGCTAGGGTGAGTGTTTTGGTCCTTCTGAGTGTTGCAACAGGGGTGGGGGTTGTTGGGGGTTCGCGTGTCGAGGGCGTTGCAGTGAAGTGGTGTTGGTTGATTCGTAGTGCTCAATTGCCACAACAACAGGTCAGGATTTGTTTCCTATTGGGTTTGTAGTGAAGTGTCGTAATTTTTGAAGTTTCATTTGGAGCACACATATAATAATGGGGCGTTTCTGCATGCTTGGTTATGCTTTGTGTAAATTGAAGTATGGACTGATAATTCCCTTTCTGGCATGTAATTTTTTTAACCCACATGTGTTTTGAAATTTATATGAAAATATATAGAATAAGCTGAAAGTTATTGAGAAATAATCAATTTGATAGATATCTGAAAGGAATAAGAAAGAAGAAAATAAATAAACTGATATATAGAAAGAACTTATTAGGTAGGAGTGGAATTGTGATAGTTACAACTATCAGTGTTGACTTATAAGACAAGAGACACAGATGATGGTCCCAACAGTTAGTCCGTGCATTTTCATGTTCCTAAACAGTCACTTACCTTTCTTTTCGATCCTTCCCTCTTTCCAACCTCATTTCACTTTCTTGCCCTTCTTCTATGCACTAACACGTTTATAAAATTCGAACCACTTCAACCAGAAAAATCTGCGCTAAGTTTAATATCCACATTTAGTACTATCTAAAAAGTAATTATGCACACTAATTTAAAATCAACAAATTAACCTAACTATGCTCCTATCTACTCAAGAAAGCTTAAAATGCATAATATGACTACATGAACCTAGAAAACTAGTTCAAAATAGTAATAACAAACATAAACTATTCTAATCTAAAAATAATACTTAAAAACTTTCTAAACTAATTCTAACAAGTTTTAAATGCCTAACTAGGACTAGAATTAAAATGCAGTACTGAAAATTATGCAAAATTCAAAATATGACTTTAAAATGGAAGTCAACCAGTTAAAAATTTGTTTTCCAGCTAAGGTTTGATTCTGGATTAGTAAAAGTTGATTCAATGTTTGAAACTGAAATTAAATGATGAAAAGAAGTATAATCAAGTGATAGAAAGCATATAGAACCTTGTTCCATTTTAATTCCTCATTCTTGGCTTCTAAGTTCTCAACACTAAACAAATTGGTTTGTTGAATTCTGGTGCAGTATAATAAACCTAATGTACACTTATTTTCACTTATGTCATCATCCTGACATGTCTAGAGTAGTGAAATGAACCTAGGAAAACATTCAAAAGCAATGAATTAGGCAGAACTCAAAATTTGAGTAGTTGGAACCTAAAAAAGGTGCCTAAAAGGTGAGAATTTGCAACCAGACCTAATGCACACTTATTTTAACTTATGTGAACATCCTAACATGTCTAGAGTAATGAAATGGACCTAGGAAACTATCCAAAAGCAAAGAATTAGGTAGAACTCAAAATTTGAGTAGTTGGAACCTAAAAAGTGTGCTTAAAAGGTGAGAATTTGCAACCAGACCTAATGTACACTTATTTTAACTTATGTGAACATCCTAACATGTCTAGAGTAGTCAAATGGACCTAGGAAACTATTCAAAAGCAATGAATTAGGTAGAACTCAAAATTTGAGTAGTTGGAACCTAAAAAGTGTGCTTAAAAGGTGAGAATTTGCAACCAGACCTAATGTACACTTATTTTAACTTATATGAACATCCTAACATGTCTATAGTAGTGAAATGGACCGAGGAAACTATTCAAAAGCAATGAATTAGGTAGAACTCAAAAATTGAGTAGTTAGAACCTAAAAAGTGTGCTTAAAAGGTGAGAATTTGCAACCAGACCTAATGTACACTTATTTTAACTTATGTGATCATCCTAACATGTCTAGAGTAGTGAAATGGACCTAGGAAACTATTCAAACTTTTGGCCCTCGGTAATAGTTAGCGACAAGGTATTTATCGAGAGACTTTCGGCCGTCGACGGGCCCTCAGTAATGGGTCTTTACCGAGGACTTTTGACGCTTTCCGAGAGATTATGGCCTTCGGTAATGTCCTTCATTACTATAATCTTTTTATCATATTTTGTTAATTACAGATATAATATAATCAAATTTAAAAGAATTTTTTAAAAAATAGACCATAACCTAATGTTTATTGCGGAAAGACATAAAAAAAACATTTTTCTAAACATGTACAAAAGCCTCTTGAGGTATTAAAAAAATTTAAAAATAAATGTTTTTGATTTATGAAGTAATATATAAAATTAGATTTAAAAATATTGGTTTTTGTTTTTATTTTTTAATGGTTTTAAAGTTTATCCTGGCAAATAATATTTCAATTCGAGCTCAGAAACGTTTACACGTGTAATCCGTGTTGTTTTCTTTATTTTTTAAATAAAATACATTTTTTTTCTTTCTTCTACTCCTTCTTGCGACAGCACCACAAACCAGAGAATGGGAACGCTAAGACCTCAAAGGAGAGTGCTGTTTGGAACTGTCTTTTTGCGCCGATTTGATAATGAAAGACATGCAACTTTCCTCAGATGGACAGTTGCTCCAAAACGCATGCATCTTAGGCTTGTGAGATAATTTCTTCTAGAAGTCGTAGATTTAGTTACTGACAAATTCTATATTTTCTAGTGTTTTCTTCTGTCATTTATCATACCTATTTTATGCTTCCCCGAAGTTATACATACGGAAAACTTTAATAATTTTTTTCATAATCTTAATTTATATGATTTAGTTACTGAAATTGTAATACTTTCTTTACTTAATGGATGATTCATCTTAATGATAGGCTATCTAGATATGTGACAAAGAAAGTTCTTCCTTTATATATATTTCCATACTTCTTTTTGAAATTGTACAGTAAGATATTTTCAACGGGCGTATAAACTGACCAAACGCGATAATCAAATAACTGGATCGAATTATTAATCCTACTGAGTCGATTCTTATTGGGCTTATAGCCCATCATGTCACAGACGTGAATAATATCCAAAGAGAAATATATCAAACGTATCAAATAATATTCAAACAGAAATATATCAAAACATATCTAAACAAAGATATGTCAAGTAAGTTTGTTTATATTATCTTATATCAATAAAAAGCCTATAAATAAAGGACCAAAGACTCCAATACGCAAACATTCAGCATTCTCTCTACTTCCATCATAATCATACAGCAATCCAACTGTCAACTCTCTCATACTGAGAATCACTTTAATAAGACAGGAAAGATAATCGGAAAGCGAGAAAGCCACGTCATCCAGATTAGTCCTTTCGGTCCCATAAAATTATCACCGAAACAGAAATATTTTAGATAAATCAAATATGTTTTAAAATATAAAAACTCGCATCCTCTTTCTTATTATGTTCACACTCACGCTGAAACTATAGATTTTAGTTGGTCGTGGAGAAGCTGGAAATAGTAT
Source organism: Vigna mungo (assembly GCA_036885675.1). NCBI lineage: Eukaryota > Viridiplantae > Streptophyta > Magnoliopsida > Fabales > Fabaceae > Vigna > Vigna mungo. The sequence continues at coordinate 14,254,191 of CP144696.1, forward strand.
TTAAGACTTTCATAACAAAGGGAGACTGAAGCTTATTTTAGACAATGTGGAGTTTTTACATGTTAATTAGCTATATTTCCTAATCATAGAGAATTACATTATGAATTTATTGCTGTTTATAGGGCCTCTAATATAAAGGAAATTTTGTAGATCCTGAATATGTACACTAAGGATTCTGAAATCTCTGAAACAAAAAAGTTCGACAAAATTAGAAAATAGATGAGAATTCAAGCCTGAATTGCAAAGAATCGACTAAACCTCTGTCGCTTTCTTGTATATTTCTGAATTTGGCACTTGCTAATTCAGTCCGAGATTTCTGCATTATGACAGAAAAGAGAAGAGAATGAGGAAAGAGCAGAAGAAGATTGAGCCTAACCTTATTAGAAAAGACGCGTTATACCATTTGCTGCTGCAACTTTTGCCTTCTGTAAGTCACGTTAACATTTTTTATCTATTTGATGTGGGACTACAGGGGACACTTTCAATTGGAATCTTGTTAATTATAGTAGCTACAACGTGTGTAAACATGCGTGCTTCCATTTCTTAACACTTGTATATTTAACCATTGATTATCAGATTTTGATTAAAGTTTTACTATATTTTAAAATATTAAATTTAGTAAAGTTTGAAAGTTCATTAAGAGAGAACATCAAACATGAAGGAGAAAATCTAGTGACAACTGGACCCGGTAGTAATGGTTTGTTTTATTAAATATATAACATGAATAATCATATGTAGCCAAGGTTCCGCAATAATTCCATTCCCTTAAAACAGTCACAGGGTCCTACAAAGGTGATATCACGATGACAAATACTGCACGTATACTTTGTAAAAGAAAAACACGCATGCAGTACTGTTTAATTACGATGGAGAAAAATGCATGAATCAAGTGAGATAATATAGATATTGACAAAACTACAAATTATGTTCATGCACTTTGTTGACAGAAACTAGCACAACATCAAGCTACGTAAAATAAATCAGCTAAAGAATATGCGTTTTTAAGAAAGTTAGGTGTTTACCAACATATATTGGTCGGAGACTTAAGTGAAAAGGGGTTCAGATTTAAGACTTGTGTGCTTGAGGAAAAATATCAGAAGAAAAGATGAAGTTGGGAGTGTTAATTAAAAAAATGGCGAATTCCCTAAGACCTTTCATCCTTCTCCATTATTGTTGAAATTTTGCTGGCAATCTTTATCTGACATGGACCCTCGTTGGGGTGTGTCTGTCATCTTCATGCATTTCAACAACATGTTAATTAAGCAGATTAATTATGAGAAAGTGGTCAACCTTGTTCATTATAAGTTTCTGCAGCAACAGTTTTCCATATTTTAATTAGAGTTAACAGAGATTGGGTTGACCGTAATGTTGGTGGATCCCATTTTGCAAAGAGGAGAATTACGTACCCCACCTATATAAAAAAATACTGGTGTTGAAGTTTCATAACAGCCAGAGGCAAAGCTTATGCATACTTTTAAATATGTAACTCCGTTGAATGGTGATTTGGTCATAGGAATTGGGATTAATGTATTCGATAATTTATTGGTATGATCTATGGATATGTCTTTGTGTGGTCCAAGAAAGACAACTTGAACGGCATTGGTGTTTCCCATTGCATGGAGGACGTTGACGAGACCGAGTTGGTTTACCTTGGTTTGATCAAATCAATTAATGACGTACATGGTTAGTGTGTTACAGACAGGTCACCACGCGCAAGAACTCATCTCCTACAATTCTTTTTGTACTCTTTCGTTTGTACATCCACGCTCAACTGAACTGACAGCGACCTGAACGAAACCATGGGTAGGTTTTTCGATCAGATTGGATTCCTTTTCAGTCTCAAATAAGAACTTCTTCACTCTATTTAAATTATTGCTATGTAATGATGTTTTTTTTAATGTCATTAAAAAAAAAATAACTTACATTTTCAAAGATTATACTATCTTCAAAATTTCTATTATATTTAGAAGTGATGTCATTGGAATGAAGTATAGATATTTTATTATTTAATTTAAAATTTTATAACTAAAAGGTTTAATTATTTAAATTTTATTTCACAATTTTTTATTTATTTATAATTGATTATTAGTAGTCTTTGTCAATGCGTAACTTTGTCTTAATGACACTAATAGAGTGTATAGATTAGGTTAAAATGAGTTTAAAGGTATACATTAAACAAAATTAGTGTTTTATTTTTCAAATACTTATTCCTCAAAATATTTATCCAAACACCAGTGTTTTAAAACAAGAGAGATATCGATATGAATTTCTTAATTATTTTACTCTTTTTATAACGGAAAATCAACATTGAGAAGCCAATTTTATAATTATAATTTAAATAATTAATTGTGTTATAATATTTTTTTTAAACAGTTAATCAAGTTACCCTGTCAAAAAAGACTGTGTTTTCATTTTATCCAATCTAAGTAAGTGATAATCACAATTTTTTTAAGTCTTTATGTTAGTGAAAGTTTTCATGCAAAGTTTTTCTATAATCGGTTAAATTTACTTGTGGTGTCATATTATGGTTATGAAATTTGTGATTTTCTATGAAGAATTTTCTAATATGCCTTAAATGCAACGACAGTGTCTTGCATATATATGTATCCATTTGAATTTGGTTAGATAACAATTTGAGACGTGCTGAAAAACCTATGTCCAACAACGTTACAAAGTTAGAATGATGGAAAATGCCATAAAAGAATGTGATTCTTAGTCATAGGAGATAAATGTAATTAAAGGAAAATCTTATTATATTGTTATCAATTTTATCATAATCAAAAAAATTAGAAATATGTTTTTATTTTCTAAATTTAAGTTGAAACATGTCAAATGAGGTAAATAGACGAAATATTAGTTTAAAATATCATTTAACATGTGTTATTATTAAGATTTGAAGTATAAATCTTTAGGCAGGTGAGAAAATTTGAGTGAATTGAAATTTTTTTATATATGTTTATAAAGACTAAAATATTAGATAACATCTATCTAAAAAAAGACTATGTGACACTTAACTTAAAAAGATAGTTGAAATCTTTTTTAGTATAAGACAGTGAACACGAGTGTATTTTATAATGAAATAACATGTGTATTTATAACAATATGGAACTCTATGACTCATGTGATAAATATATATATTATCAGCATTGATATTAATTAGTGTGAATAAAATGACAACTTATCATATATATGATAAGTATCATATATATGGTAATTAGTAGAATAATCACAATAATGTATATCTTACTTAATATATTAATTATTATGCAATTGTATGATATAGAAGAATATCATCATGTAATCAAATTGTCGAGATTTGGTCTCTTATAATTTTTTTCAATCACTTTAAGTTAATAAAAATAAATAATTTTATTGAACCACATTACTTAACCTGTTTGTTAAACTAGGTATATACAACACTTAAAAAGAAGTAAACTTCATTGGATTAAAAAAAGTTATATTCATTTATTTTTAAAGTTTGAAAATAAAAATTATCAAAATTTAAAATGTGTATATGATTTTATGTCTAAATTTAAAAGTTAAAAACATATTAATCCTAAAAAATTAAAATCAAAGACATAAATAATCTTTTAATGATAATTATGTAGTTTGAACACATTATTCATTTGATGTTAGTTTTTGTACTACAATAACATTAGAAAATCATGCTCAGTGTTACATTTTTTAAATGTATTATTGTGATCAACTTCTTTGTTTCTTGTTTAATTTTTTTATTTTATTTTCAAATTTTATTCTTCTTTAAACTATTATCTTCATCTTTGGGTTCAATGCCAGTTTGTGAAATAAAACATATAGATCAATATATAACATGTTATTAACCGACCAAACAAATATGTGATTGTAATAGTTGAATCATCGTTGTTTTAAAGGTTATTCTAAACTTCCTTTGATCTTAACTATTTTTCTTTTCCCGATGACAAACCTTCAAATACGATTCTTAGATCTGAATCTAGTATGTTTACTTTAGGTATAAATTGTTAATCAGGCATAAAAATATATAATTGTGCCAACTTTATTCTATTCAATGATAAAATTTATAGTAAATAGTTAATATTTATGAGTAACCAGTATTTTAATATCTATTAAATGAATATCATACTACATATTCATTATCGATAAAAAAAACTAAAACTAAAACTAAAATTAAAATTTAATTTATATTTTATTAAATTAAATTAAATTATATTAAAAATTAAAATTAATTTATGTTTTATTAGATTAAAATTAAAATTAAAATCAAATTTTAATTTATTTATTTTATATTTTATTTTATGATTTTATTTTAAAGGTTTATAAAATATATATTTTTAAAATATTTGATGTATACACAAGTTTTAAAATATTTGTAAATATATTTTAAATGGATATTTAATAAATAAAAAAAACAAATTTTTAAATAAATATTCGACAAATAACGAAATAGATAACATAATACAGTGCAATTTTTTTTTTCGGTTGTGACATGTTCTCAACCTTTATTTAGATCAAAGATTCACAGAATAGGTTGTACATGGAGTTTATATAAAAGGCATTATTGAACATTCCCTCATTGGATTGAAAAGTTATAATTAGAAATCTTGGGACCCTATTAACTCATTTGTTACCTTTTTTTAAAATGATAGAAAATATATTTTTTAAGAATTTGAATACTCAATTACCTGATTCATAAAGTCATTGATTTTCAACCATCAAATCAAACTCATATAATTATAACAATTTTACTTGTTATTTGTCAATTATTCCAGTTTTAACATTCTTTTATATAAAAACAATTTTGTGACCATTTCAAAAATATTCTATCTCTTTTAAGTTATCATTTTTATTATTTTTAATTGTAAATTAAATTTTAACATACTTAAGCGTATTTTATCAATATTTAAAAGTAAACCTATATCATTAATTAAATTATTTATTGTAAATATAAAGTGTAGTTTAAAAGTTAAAAAATTATTTATTGCAATTGTTAATTGCAAAATTTATATGGGTCCAAAAAGGGAATTGAAAAACGCGTAGATAAACATGGTGGGACCACTTCGTCACCTGTCCAATCAGTTTCACCGGTTGGTGGACCCCAAACACAACACGTAACATCCATTGCTAATCACATGTTATAATGAGTACAAATTACAGAATAATGATCTCGATAAGACTTGCTATTAAGTATAATCACATGTTAAATCATCCAAAATCGTTCATTCCAACTTCAGAACATTTAAGTTTCTTGTTACTTGTCTTTTCTTAATATTTACCAATAACTTAATGATAGATTTTAAATTCAATTTAATTTTATAAGATAGATCTGTTATGTAAGATTTATATATATTTATTTATAAGTCTTGAAACTACGTATTAATATTAATATGATATGATAGTAATTAATAATAAATTACATAATAGATTAAAAAATAATAAATTTCATAACAATAATTTTGAATGATTATGTATTGTATATTTGACTTATCTAATTGATTTGAAATTTGTATTTTAATTTTTCCAGAAATTATCGATCTCTATTAAATTATCATCAATCAAATATATTTTGGACAATAACTGATGTACTATATTCTGGTGACCAATCGACTAAGGAGAAGCTAAAACAGACAACTGACTGATTGTCATTTAAATACTAATTAGAAAAAGTAAATATCATTAATAGTCAAATATATTTAATGGTCATATTAAATACGAATATACGCTATTTATCAGTGATTGACGGGTTATATTGCCTATAAAAATATAGTGTACTAATATTAATGAATGTACTTGGATGCTACAAGTCTTATAAATATACTATCGACGTTCAGGTAAACCTTGAACTATCCTAAATAAAGTATAAATCTCTTTATACAACATATCCGACTTGAACGTCATAGTGTTTTTTGCAAGTCAACTACCCATCAGAGGATTGTGTTATCAGAAAGAATTAAAACCATTGAAAGAGAACAGAGAAGAAAGATCAACCGATCCTCGAACCAATTTCACCGAAACTACTGACATGACAGATATAATAAACAACAATATATATAAGATTTCTAACACCATTTTATATTAACTATTTCGAAACAGTAATTGTAAAAACTAATGAACATGTTTTTCCTAAATTATATATCGTCAATCAAATGCATAATTTGATTTAGTATATTATCAGGCAGCATAATTCAAATTTATAAACCAAATCACCAGTTAAAGATTATTTGCGTAATTTTTTTCCAAATACATAAAGATTATCTTTTGGTTCTATTTTTTTTTATTCTTTGCGATGATATGCATTGACTTTTGTAAAAGAATCCCGAAAACGACAATGTTAATCGAAATACCTACTCCCTCACTGAAGACCTTCTTGTTTTGTAAACCTTTGCACCGCAAAATACTTGTTTTCCAACAAATAGTTATATAATTATGGTATATGTTGTTTATGGATACTTTTCTTTTTTTGGTTGTCAACTTCAATTTATCTTTATTCTTAAACGTGGAAATATTTAATTTGAAACCGAGTTTTTTTTTTTTGAAAGGGTAAAAAAATTATATTTTCAACCATAAACATTAATTTTTGTGAGTAAAAATTCGTAATAGGATATCGAAAACATATTAACCTTTACATTGATAATTATTTCTATTATTAAAGTAGTCCTCGTTTTGTTTTTTAAATAACATTTGAGTCATGAATAAGTTGTAAGTTGAATTGTATCAGGTGAAGTATGTTATATTTAAGAAACATCATTGTTTACAAATTCTAAACTAGTGTCATGTGTTATATAAATTTGAAGAGTATATTTTCTGTATGATCTGTTTAGGGAATCTCAAATCTACCAGGTGGATTTCCACTACTTTTAAAAGAAGAAAATTTTGGAGAATTTTGTGGAGTAAAATTACTCCAATGAGAAATTCGACAAATTTACTAAAAATTGACGGTGGATTAAAATTTCCCTCAATCGATCCAATTTAGAACGTTTTTATTCTTATTAGCCAAATTTCATTCGATGAACGGTCATTTCATTTAGCATATTTAAATAAATGATCTTTGGTTCATGAAGTGAAGTCAATTATTATTTTCTTTGTTTTTTAACTTATAAATTTGGGTTAAAATTTCTTTTCTACTTTGTATTTATTAAAATTCAGTTAAATTGAGAAGTTATTTACAAAATACACTTCTATATTAAAATTAGTAAAAATTTGATTATATTAATAATAAATACGTATTAAATGTAATTAATTTATTATAATATTTCAAATCCATATTTATAGATTTTGAAATGAAATTTGAATTAATATTAATTTAAATTTTATTGAGATTTAACGTAATCGTCTTTAACATTAATTATTGTTTAACACAACTACTAGTATATTCTATTGATTCTTTTGGAATTTCAGACTGATAGAATCATTTGATCTTGAGATGATCGAACGATAATACTACCTAACTAATATTTTAGTTATAGCTTATATTGTTTAATGTGTTTGATGATAACTTTATAAAAATTAAAAATATTTATATATCATTATGTTTAGTTTTTCTTGTAAATAGCCATTTGAAGTGTGTATTAAACACTCAAATCATTAATATTTAGAGATCTTAAAGTTTTATTAATTTCACTTAGATCATAATTTAGTTATGAAAAGTTTATCAATATTTTTAAGTGGACAAGTATATGCAAAAATATATGCTTAAATACTATGAATCTTAGAATAAGCAGGCTCGAATCTTAAGTGAAGTTTTATTTTTATTTTTTTATATGTGTTCGATATAATTATGTGTACGTGATAACATAATAATTGTATATGAGAATAACATTGCTATAATATTTTGAAATATTGACACTTAGATTTTTCTATTAATTTTAAATAGTTAGTTCCCCTATCTTTATATTTTGTATAGGTTATGCTTAAGACTTAAAATCAGATCTCAGTGGAGATAGTAAATATTAAAAGAGAAGAACGATAAATATCTCCAGTAGTTAAACATGATCGTACATTCTGTATTATCATTTTTTTTATATGTAAACTTATTATATTTCTCAAATATAATCGAAATTCAAAATTTATTTTTTCCTGGCAAAGCATAATATATATTACCAAACTGTTTTATTATAGTTTATTAAATAGTCATTGATGTTATTTTTTTTTATAATAATTAAAAGCAACGACAAATATCTTAACTCATATGGCTACCTTTTAAAAGTAGAACTATAAGATCTACATGAGGAAACATAATAATGAAAGAACATCATTGGAGTTCTCCATTTTCTTTGATTCCAAGAATCAACGCCGACACTGCACACAACAAACAAACAAACCATTGAATTCACACCTTCTTCACTCCAAATGCCAGTTTTTAAGCATCTGGTGTTTCTATTTTGAAGTTTCATATAGCACGTGAACAAACCAAAAAGAAAGCAAAAGGTCAAACCATGACAAAAAAATAAAATAAGCAAAGGCTTTGTAAGAATAACGTACTTAGAAAATCTCTTCCATTTCAAAACAATAAATTTATTAGTATTTTTTTCTTATAAACACCATTTAAAATCTCTCTAAAGAAAGCTTGGTATTTCTCTTATATATCAGGTTAAACTTGTTAAGAATTATAGTGTGAGCAGAAAACACAGATGAAACAGATTTGTTTAAAGATAATTAGTATATTGAGATTTAGAAGCTTATTTTGGATTGTTGTGAGCAGAAAATGAACGAGGCAATCTGGAAGGCACGAAGGTGCTTAAAGGATTCCAAATTTAAAATCAGCACAAAATGGTGCAAAGTCAAGGAGGGGTAACCGCGTCATTTTCTTTAGCCCACCTTAGACCTCATACTACTCGGTTCCCATTATCGATCCTTCAAATCTTTGGCCTTTTCATCCTCGCCAAACACCAACCACCTTTTTTTCTCTGTTTAAATCTAAACAAGGTAGAAAATTTCCATTTATTAAACAATCTAGACAACTACTAATAAAAAAAAAAAAAAAAAACGGAGGAAAATCAACACGGATAGAAAACCCATCAGCACAAGATTTTAAATCCATGCTCTCCCTTTAAAATCTTCAACCTTTTTCCATTTCTACCACGCCATCTCTGTCTTCCTCAACCTCACATCTTCTTCCCAGGAAAACTTAAGACTTATCGGATTGAAGATAATTCAGACACACCCCAGATAAAGCACAAGGGTAACTGACATGACAATCGGATGGGGTTCGATCTTCTCTAGTTGTTTCAGGAGTGAGTCTGTCTCTCCTTCTCCCAAGCCCACCACCAAAGAGGTGGCTACAAAGGGTGGCTCTTCTTCCAACAGGGTCTCCATCATGGACTTGAGTTTTCCTGGCTCAACGCTTTCGGAGGATCTCTCTTTTTCTTTAGTGGGATCTAACCTCCATGTTTTTTCACTCGCCGAGCTCAAGATCATCACACAGAGTTTCTCTTCGAGTAACTTTTTAGGAGAAGGAGGTTTTGGACCCGTGCACAAGGGCTTCATTGATGACAAGGTTAGGCCTGGTCTCGAGGCTCAACCGGTGGCCGTCAAGCTCTTGGACTTGGACGGTTCTCAGGGCCACAAGGAGTGGTTGGTAAGTACCCCTTTTCACCTAATGCAAAATGTGGATAATTTTATTTTACGATTACTTTATTAACAACATGGACTAGAATTAATAATGTGATACTGACCTGGTTTGATTTCTTTTATTGCCTATGATTTGCTTGATTAATAATAATCAGTATGACTGAGATCTCACTTCTGACCTTTCCCTCTGGTTTTCTGATGACAGACGGAAGTTGTGTTTCTTGGTCAACTAAGGCATCAACATCTGGTGAAGTTGATTGGATATTGCTGTGAAGAAGAACATAGGCTTCTGGTATATGAATATCTACCACGAGGCAGCTTAGAGAATCAACTGTTTAGAAGTAAGATTTCTATGGCAATATATAGTACTTAACAACACTTTCTTTTTGTATTATTAAATTCAGTTCGCATAGCGATGAAGGACTAAACTTAATTTTTTTTTTTCTGATGACAGGATTTACGGCATCGTTACCATGGTCAACAAGAATGAAAATTGCAGCGGGAGCTGCAAAGGGTCTAGCCTTTCTACATGAAGCAAAAAAACCAGTCATCTATAGAGATTTCAAAGCTTCAAACATTTTGTTAGACTCTGTAAGTAATCAGTTAATCACTTTCTCTGTCTCACTCTAGTGTTCCGTTTGAAGAATTGGGTTATTAACTCACTCTGGCCATTCATTCTTTCAGGACTATAATGCAAAGCTTTCTGACTTTGGCTTGGCAAAAGATGGTCCCGAAGGAGATGAGACGCACGTTTCAACCAGAGTCATGGGCACACAAGGGTATGCGGCCCCGGAATACATCATGACAGGTAAAAATAATTACATCAAAATTAAAACACAACGAGACATGGTTCACTTCAACGGCGATTAATGAATCAGTTGGTCACTCAATTCTTACATGTGCAATGTCTTTTTCTTCCGTATAGGACACTTGACAGCAATGAGTGATGTATACAGTTTTGGAGTTGTTCTCTTGGAGATTCTAACAGGAAGAAGATCAGTGGACAAAGGTCGCCCCCCAAGAGAACAAAATCTCGTGGAATGGGCCAGACCTGTTCTGAATGATTCCCGGAAACTCGGCCGAATAATGGATCCAAGACTTGAGGGACAGTATTCTGAGGTAGGGGCAAGAAAAGCAGCTGCATTGGCTTACCAATGTCTCAGCCACAGGCCAAGAAGTAGACCCTTGATGAGCACTGTGGTTAGTGTTCTTGAGCCTCTTAAGGACTTCGATGATGTTCCAATTGGACCCTTTGTTTACACTGTTCCACCTGATCATAATGAAATGGCAAAAGAGGTTGAAACACCCAAGGATAGGAAGAGGGAGAATGGTCATCATCATCATCATCATCAAAAGAATGGCCATAGACATCATGATCACGATGAGGCTAATAAAGATGCAAATGGTCACCATCACCACCGAAATCGTCGCCACAATAGGCCTCATCCACTCAAATCACCCAAGACACCAATTTCATCATCAGAGTCACAGAGTAATGAACACCGAAATGCCAGAAGAAGTGGGTCAAATTCACCTGACACCTCAATTGCATCAGAAGCACAAGGAAGCATGGGCTAGTAGACACACACGGATCATACTGTAAATACCTATTTACTGGTTAATTATTAGAGGTGATTACATAGTATAGTACTAGTACTAGGCTAAGTGCAACGAGCCTTCAAGCGAATAAAAGACAGAAAAGGGTGCAAAGGAAAAGTAGAGATGAGTGCCATTGTAATGGTCCTTGCACTGGAAAACAGGATTGAGTTTTTTTTTTTTTTTCTATTTATTTATTTGTCCAGTTTCCGGAGGAAGTTAATTATTTTGAATTGTGTATAGAATGATGAAATTTTCCCTTATGAATCAAAAGACCAGTTCAATAAAAAGACAATTCCAAACTAGCAAGTTTAAAAAAGATCTGCAACAAAAGAGAGTACAGCTAAGTAGTTTGACCAAATGACACGTGAAAATATCCAATTGCCAATTCCATATGATAGTAATTTATTTGGTCATAGTGCAAGACAGCCGCCCTCATCATTATTTTTTTTTTTAGTTTACGCCACATTAAGATTCATTTTAATTACTTTCGTTCTTAATTTTTATAATCACAGTTATAAAATAAGTGACGATTAAACAACTATATAGCCGAAATTTTATCATCATTGATTAACAGAAAACATGTTATAATATCGTGATTAAGCTTCCACAGTGTGAACGTGCTTTCTCTACCACTAAAAGAAGATTGTTGTGAAAATATGTGGTCCTGGCATGTAAGGACAAGGAATATCAATTATTAAAGAAGACGTAAATGACAGAACTCACCAACTTCACCACAGTACACAAGAGGTATATATAGAATCCAAGTGTTAAATACATTACAATCAAAGATAAGTGTGTTTAAGAAAGTAAATACCACTGCTCTGAAAGTAAACTTTAGCAGTAAAATGATTATATTAGTTGTCACCATTCAAAAAATATACTCATGATAAGCACAGCTCTGAAATCCACTCCACAGGAAACCAGACAGCATTCATAGTCATATTAGTTTGCAAAAATGAGGTCTGTGAAAGACAAACTGAAATAATGCAGACCAACATATATAATATATGAATGCATTCAGTGACCTTGGTAGATTTGACAATAAGGGCTGCTTCTGCAAATTATATATGTAGGTTTTGAAACTTACATGACAGTGTGTATATATTAATTAATTAATATAGCAAACAGTTGAGAACTGGTATTTGCCCAAAAAATTCCACATTAGGTGCTGCTAATTGTCAAAATATTAGGCGTTTAGCCTTAACTGCTAGTACTTTTAAATTATTATTAAAAGAGAGCAAGTGGTTATATAATTGAAACTAATGAAGACATTCTAATAAGGAAAATGAATCAAAGATACGTGTGTTTAAGAAAAGATGGAATAAATTCATAGAGCTACTTTGTTCTTTGCTGATAATAATACAGGAGATGATATTGGTCAACAATATCTGCTACACAGTGGTTCCCTCCAAGGTTAAATAAGTTGGCCTTATGAAATGGTATGCAGTCATTTATTCCATCTGCTATTACCTACCTACTAATATAGCGTTTAAGAATGATTCTTTGATCTTAAATGTTCAATTTCATTAAAGGAAGGCATTGGACATGGTTTTTTTCTTAATTAGTTAGGTCGTTGGTTTAATTGGTGTATAGTCCTTTAATCGTTTCATAAATAAAATAGTGTTGTGATTGCATGAAACATGTAATTAGATAAGATACTTGACATTAATGATTTGGTTTTAATTGTGTTCCTTTACTTTATATTAATTATTATATTTAAAAACTAAAAGACTTCTAGTTAATGTAACAGATAAAGCATTTTTGTTTTAAACGACAATTTATATTTTTAAAACTTTGTCTTTTTCATAGAGAAGTTTACTTTCTTGGATGGAAGATCTGCTGAGATTTAAAGAATCTTTTGATTGAAGAAGTCTTGGTGGTTAGAAATTATATATGTTGCCCATTTTGGGTATATAATCAATACCCTCTTCCCTACACAAATTTGTCACATTAAGTAATTTCAATTTTGAGATGCTTTTTAAAATATTTAACCGTTAATAGTTAGTCCTGGGTTTCTCTGCAAGATCAGATTCCAAAACATGGTAAAATTTAGGAAAGTGAAATTAATGTGTATGCTTGCTTAGTTGGAGAAGAGATAATATTCCTTAATTATAATTATAAAGTTTAATATATCTTGTAAAGACGTTTGAATCCAAGCACTTCTAGTTTTACAAACCAGGTAATTGATTTTTTAGAATGTATTCGTCCTCTTAAGCCAAATGAAAATTGTGTCTCCAAAAGATACTTTAACACTCAAGTTAGTTAAACCATTAAAAAGTAATAAATGTAATAATTAATGAACATAAATGGTTACATCATAAATTGTTATTTATAGTATCATTTATAGGTTTTTTATGGTTACATTTATACATCATATGACTAATTATCTAGATTAGTTCTTAGCTAATCAATATATTTAATTATACCTTAATCACTATTTTAGGCCGATTGCTCCTTGTATGCTATTCATGACTTATCCGATATGTATTCGACCAACCTAATATATATTCAACCAGGTCGATAGTATCCAGCTAGTCCATTATGGTGATGAATCAAATAGTGCATATTGGGTATATTTATGTATGGGTGATCAAGATGTATTAGGATGCACTGACATGGTCTAAGAGTATTTAGTTACGTATAGCACAATAGCCTCCCAAACTTAACTTGTTCGATGTTTAAGTCTTGTAAACTGTTGTCATCATGTTGGACTTTGGTCTTTGTCGTAATGGTTATCTGCGAAAAAAATTGTATTTCTTTTGTTATGTACAATAGCCCCACAACCTCCGTAAACAATGCTGGAAAAAAGGATGCTAAATTTGTTATGTTAATGATCTATGTGGTAAGCATAAAGTGATGTTAGGTCTAGATACAAACACTAATCAGACATTAGTCCAATAATATAAAGAGTTAACACTACTTTCTATTTAAAATCTTAAGGTTGAGTTCATAGATTTTTCATTTTTATATAGTATTCTATTTTTTCATTTTTATCCAATATGAGATTTAGACTCGTACTTTGATTCCAACAAGTATTGTTAAGAAAGTTGTGCTAGCAAAGGGACGAGGCAATGGAAAAGATGGTAAAATGTTAAGACGAGAATTCGACCTCCAAGCTGGTAAGCAAAGCGACTTATTATGGTGGACTGGATAGTCTTCGATTCATAATACAGAAAGGTGTTTAAGTGACACTGGCCTACAGAAATGCGACTGATTTTTATTTTATATTTTTGTAATGGGTGATCGATCACATGTAAAATTAATAATTGAATGTAAATATTAAATAATTCATCTTAATTTTTGCTCAGCATAACCTGTTTATATAGGTAAGAGATCGTTTCAATTTTATTATTCAATACTTTAACTTTAGTTCTTTATTTGATGCAGATATGTTCGTTTAAATTGGATAACATATATTAAAAAGAAAAGAAATCATTTAGGCGACATATATAAGTTGAAAATTTTGGGATTTTGTAGTTTAAGAGACCTACCAAGAAATAAATACGATATGAGTAAGGATTTAGTTTCATGTATGTTTAATAATGCGTAATTTATTTTGAATGTACATTGTATTCTGTTTTTTTCTTTTTTATTATGTATATTCATAATAGGTTAAAAAGAGGGTTAACGTACAACGTACTTCTCTAATCACTTTGGACTTATGGTGGGTTTGGGTTAAGATGATAACGGGTGCCAATATCATTTAGGGGTTGCCTTTAGTAAATGAGAACACATTTTTCCTTATCAAAGTTTCGAGACCAATTTCATTTTTCCTTATCTTGCTTTTCATTTATTTGTTAATTTATCTCTAAGCTTGTTTTATACAAAAAAAAAAAATGCCTACTAATAAAGTATTCCCCTCTGCATGTTTCTAAATATATTTCAGACAAAGAAAACAATCAAGACATGTTGACAGCTTTTTCATTTCATTCCCAAAATCATGATATTATTATTTTATTTATTCTTAATTTATGAGTCAAATGATAATTTTCCAATGGAAAATATAGAACTCAAATAACATGTATTATTTTAGAGTACTTGACTAAATTATTACTTAATATACGAATATATAATATATATATATATATATATATATATATATATATATATATATTCTTATTAAGGATGTATCTTATAAAAACTTCATTAATTTCACAAACATTTCTGATCTTTTTTTTTTTAAATATTTGTTTTTTTTCTTGATACTCAGTATTTTGTAAGATGAATGAAGTTGTGTCTAGAGAAGACACTTAGAAGCTCACGTAAATATTAAATGTGTAATTAGATAATGTAAATAAAATATTTCGATGATTGTATTATTTAAAATATAATTTATTATGAATATGAACTTTTATCTCAATGTGATTGATTCACTAGCGCAAAAACGCTGTTTAACGTCATCCTTTAGACGTCCGTTCGACGAAAACCCGACGTCTACTGTTGCACGGTGGTATTATCGTAAATAAATTGGAAAACTAGACGTCTGTTTCGATGTTAGGCGACATCTATAACATCATAGACGTCTACCCTGCTGAAACCTGACGTCCAATTGCGTGAGGTATGTGAAAAGCCAGTCCATTGACGTTGGGTTTTCAGGGGTCCGACGTCTGTGAGACTGCAATTAATGCTCCCCATCAATTTCCCAAGAGCTTAGACGTCGGATAGAAAGGGCCCAGACATCGAAGTCACTGACAGGAAATCAAACGTCAACCGAGACGTCGGATAGACGTCGGATCCCGTGAAACAATGACGTCGACTAGGCTACAATTAATGTTGTTCACCTAATTCCCCAGGATATTACACGTCAAGTAGCCAAAGGCCGACGTCTAAGGCCTGGTTGGAAGGCGGGAAGACAAATTCTTCAATGTAGACGTCGGTCCTGAGGGGCACCAACGTCAAGCTTCCTGTATTTTCACCAAATTCGAGGGTTATAGACGTCGAATGTGAGGGGCACCGACGTGAAGTACTCTGACAGGAAACCAAAACGTCAATCTTTTCAGCTTCCCTAGACATCGGATCCCCTGAAACACTGACGTCTATGGACGTCGGTTTCACGAGCACCCGATGCCCAATTTCATTTTAAATACTCCGTAGACCCTACTAACCTCTAAGTTTCTGATCGTGCCTTCTTCTTTTCTCCTTTTTCTCTGCTTCTCCTCTTCTTTTACTCCCTTGCGCACCTCTTCTTTTTATCTCTTCCGGCATTGCATTGTATTTTCTCATAACGTCATTGCCTTCGTCCTCTTCTTTTTCTCTCTTCATCCCAGGTGTGTGGTTTTTCTTATGTTTACCGTTTAAATTTTCTTTAGTTTTTTATCGATTATCTTATCGTTCAACTTATTAAAATTAGCCTTTTTTGTGTTGTGTTTTAGTGCAGTTTTGATCCACTCTTTGGGTAACATAGTGCAACATTCTTCCTTTGCTAGTTTCCTCACTAAAAGAGTGGCGATCTTTTGACTTTTCTAGTTCTTCCGACCCAAAATGGAACTTGGGTCCTTATCTACTTCTCGACACCGTAATTTTTGTGTGTTGCGGTTGAATAATTGGAAGTAGCCATGGACCCAGGTTCGGTTTTGGGTTGAAAGGACTAGAAGATTCAAAAGATGCAAGCTTTTTTTGTGGGGAAACTAGCGAGAGGAGAGTGTTACACAATGCTACCGAAAGTCTGGATCAAAACTGCACTAAAACACAAAGTCGTCGTTAGATGTCTGTTAATGCCATGTCTGACATCTATAACAACATAGACGTCGGTTAATGTCACTTTAAACCTCTTTATATATTCATATTGACGTCGGTTTTATGTATAGGTGGACGTCTATATAGTGAAATTAGACGTCGGTGTGGGTATAAGTAGACGTCTATATGGACGTCGGTTGGTATCGTTAACCGACGTTTATATGTACGTCGGTTGAGAGGATTTCCAATGTCCCATGGACGTCACCCGTTTAGACGTCGGTTGTGAAAGTGACATTAAAAGCCCAAATTAACTGACGTTAAACAGCGTTTTTGCACTAGTGATCTTAAATTCAGTGATTTATTTATCTTATTTGAACAAGTGTTTAATCATATATTCTGATAATCGTTGCAGAATAGTCATTACGTCATTTGTTTTGGTAGACCAACAAGCAATCGATCATGCTACTTAATGATAGTTACATACAATACGAATTGGACATGTTTAGGTCACAGATATTCGTTATAATACAACACATTTGTACCTTCTTAAGAAATTTTTTGCTTACATCCCACAAGAAAGAGGCAACAAATATCCAAGAAAGATTCGAACAAAGTCTTAGGAGCATGATTAGTAGCGTCTTGTGATGTGGTTTGAGACAATTACCTATGAGGTTCTGGTTGCAAATGAAGTTTCTGACGGTATTTTGGAACGGAAACCCTATATTTATATTCCCTTCGCCGCATTAGACGATGTATCCTCGTTCTATAATTGAGTAGGGATTAGTTATATATTAACGTGAGAGATTTCGTTTTATGAATAAAATATAATTATAGGTTTAAATAAAACATTAACTTTAAATAAATAGCTGTGGCTTCAACTTGCAAGTTAACGCATTTGTGTTGATCCATACAAAGGGTTTTGTTGACAGAAATTGCAGCATTTGTGCAGACTAGTTTGACCATACATCCAAAAGCATAAGCAAACATAAAACTGTGATTTCGTGAGAAAGCAGATGTGTTTTCAAAGGTGAGGGCAGAATCACAAATAGCTTATGGTGTTAGTGATTAATTATCTACATATATAGTATAGGTTAAGAATTTAAGTTTAAAGTTTAAATATCACAATTTTTTATATAAAATGTTTGTTTCTGTTATTAGTGCATTTGATTAGGATGTCTCAGATATCAAAATTTGAGTGGATTAATAATCAAGTTAACTACTATTTTCCATTTCTATTAGTGTTTTATATTTAATGTGATCTAGCTAGAAAACTAATATAAAGCCAAAATCAATAGATTTTGTTGCCTATATTCATTAGTGGTTGTAAAAGGTTTAGCTTTTTTCTTATTTTGTATACAAATTACAGTACACAAGTAAGATACACACTTTTGTTGTTGTAAGATACAGTACTTTTAATTCTTGACGGAAAAAAAATGGACAGGCTGGCCACAAAATTCACCGACACCATCTACTAACCCTAAGTCAATGATGTATAGTGTGTATTTAAGATAACGATCACATAATTGATAAGTAATTATGTTGATGATCTTTTGTAAAAGGACAACGAATAGTAACATTTGATATCATTATCTATTAAACTAATGCTACATAAGGCTTATTCAATTAAAAATCAATTTTAGGTATTCATAATAATTTTAACATTCAAAAATTAGATATAGCACTATTAAATAGTAAAAATTAGAAACCAATTTTAGAATTAGTAATAATAATAAGTAATTAAAATTTTGGTAGCTAGAAAATAATTTAAATTTTAATTCACAAATTAATTATGATTTTTTTATTAATAACAGAAACTTTTTTAGATATTTAGTTTGTAAAATAATGTTTAACTTAATTAATATAATGACTTTTTATTTATAAATTTGATTGTTATTGGATGATTTTTTTTATAATGTATAACTTTTATAATTTTTGTGTGGACCTATAATACATTACTCTCAACGCGAAGAACAAGGGATTAAGTTTTGATTTCGATAGTGGAATATAGTGTAATAGATTGTTCCTAAACCTATACCAATCTTCTACATGTTCAAAATAACTTAGATATTCTTGAAAAAACCATTCAATATATCCGTAAATATATTAGTATTAACTACTTAGTCCATATCAATTTTATTTACAAAGATGTTAAAATTGTTATTCATAATCTAAAAGCTAAAAGTACTTATAATAATAAATATTTTGTTATTCTTCATATAAAAAATGTGGTACTCTTTTATTTACTTGATACTAAAATCAATAAATATAAATATTTTGCACTTTGTCACAACCGAGTCTTTCAATTATTGATATTTTCTTAAGATTTTGTTTTTATATACATCAAATTCAACTGTACGAAGGAATTTTAATTTTGTACATGGGCCAGTGATTATACACTTAACCTTTAAAATTCATGGTCTTTTCAAAAATTGATTTTAGTTTAATATTTTTAAAAATAAATGTATATATTTTAAACTTCTATCAAAACTTTATTTACTTAATGAATTTCAAGACAATAAATTATCTGTGAAGTTTTAGTTCAATATATAGTCTTTTGAAGTAAAAAACATTTCCCGTCAAGAGAAAAAAAAAATATCATTTTTGGTTTTTTGCAAAATTAAGTTTGTTTACCTCAAGTACTCCTATAATGATTTCCATCTAGTACTAATGTGGTTGATATTGTATCTTTCCCACAAATATTGGTAAAGACTTAGAAAAACCTACATAAAGAAAAAAAAAAGTATCTTTTAACTTTCTTTTTATTCAAGACCAACTTATATATATAAAGCATAAGAAAAATTTATTACCCTTATATAACTCCACATATGAAACACCTTCACCAATTATGTAACATTTTAAACTAGGAAAATGATATTTTAACACTGCACACATGTCAAACTGTGGTTGGATGATTTCAAATTAAAAAAAAATTGATTTTTCTCTTCCAAATATGTTCTTGTTTCAGCTTTTTTTAATTTGAAATCGTCCAACCACATTTTGACACGTGTGCAGTATCAAAATAGTGTCAAAAAATGATGTTAAAATATATTTTTCTTTAAACTAATAATTCATATTAGTATAAGGGTGTGATATATAGCAGCTGGCAAAGGGTTTATTTTTTTGACTGCAAATGAGCAAAGGTCGTTCAAAGTTTGACCATTTCTAAACCAAAACCAGGTTTCTTTCTTTCTCATAGTCTATGAACATGTATAATGTGTTTTTCATTTCTTTGACCAATTGAGCATATCGGTCTTTCTTTGCTAATACTTCAAGAAGATCCAAAATTTTACATTTACATGCATACAAAAATTGGAATGCAACAAAAGTTACTACATTTTGATACTACTCTTATTAACTACATGCAAGTAAATAATAAAAATTCACTAAACAATTACAATCCCTAAGTGACTGTCAAATTGGTCTCATAGACAAAACATGGTCACATACCAAGTCCACTGAATCAAGTCACTAAAAGTTTTTCAAATCAACCAAGAATCCAAGGAAAGCAAAACGAACTTCAACCTCATCTTTCACGAAACCAGACATGACTTAAAGTAATAAAAGGGTTTAAGGAGTGTTTTTCCTTGAACTTGCTGGGTTCATTCCTCGAAATACCTTTCTCATTTCTCTGTAATACGGAAACTATTATATACAGGTTCATGTTATTTGCTATTTCTCTTAGTTCTTATGTCTCTCAGACCACAAATATTCTCAGAGTTTAGTAAATTAAATCTTCAAAAAAATTTCTGGCATCTCTTCTTTTTCTTCTTCTTCTGATAACCCTCAGGTATCTTATTGCAGGGAAAATTATGAATCGCGACAAAAGTATAGACAAGCCAATGAAACCGCGAAGGCGTGAACCTCAAAGATCAAGACGCAGTGACAGTGGTGGTAATTCTGGTGACCATCAAAACCCAGTGCTAGGTCTGTGCCGATTTGTTTTTGCGGTTATCTTTTTGTCTTTGGTTTTGTTTGTTTTCTTCTATTTCATTTTAGGTATATGAAAAATGAGAACTATTATAGTGTGGTTTGAAAAAGAGTGGGGCACAGAAGAATAAACAACGTTTACAGTAAAATCACGGGACTCAGGTGGATCAAATTCCATACACTTTCAAATTTGAGAGGAAAAGAATGACTCAATTAGGGCACAGTGCTGCCAATGATGGTGTAAGGACCTTGATCCACTGTAACTATTACAAGTAGTACAATAATTTACTGGTATATATTAAGTTTGTATTTTGTTTACAGTCAAGGTTATTATTCTATGTATTAAGACTAATTCTTCACTTTATTACTTTGTTATTATTTCACTAATTTTATAATTTTTCATATTTTATTATTTTGATATTTTCTTTTTAATGAATTAGATGTGTATTACTGACATATTCTTAAACATCTATGTGGTTTCATTATTTTCTTATATAAAACAGCACACACATGAACATGATCATATGCTTATGAGAAAAACTATGTTTATTAATTAAAGCAAACAAAATCTCGCAAAGGTTGTATAAAATTCTCTTTAGTTTGTTTGCATCTGGCACTGCTTGAAGCTCTAGGTTAGATAAATCAACACGTCTCTTGTTTGCATCTTGTGGGTTCTATCTTGATTTATGTAATAATGTCCTTTTACATATGATTCCCTGTCAAATGATGGGACTGAATAAATTGATTTATAAAAATATATTAGGATATTAATACAATAGAAAACCTCTTCGTTGACTGTAAAACTTAATTATATAATATTTTTAATAAAAGATCAAATCTTAATGATATATCATTTTCGCTATTTAATTTTTTGTAATGAAAGTGGACCCTTTTTTCTTCAGAACATAATTTTTATTAATACATACATTCCACTGCTTAATATTTTTTATATTTTACAAATTCTACTGTTTTAATTATGCTCAATCTTTCGATTTTCTTATAGTTGTTTAACTTTTGTTCATATCTTTTAATCACTACATATTTTACTATCACCGTTTGTAAAATATGTCGTCATTTTAAAATTAATATAATGCCCAATGTTGCTTAATATACTCCTAATTCCCTGATCTGTTCACTGGTAAGAATATCCAAGGATGTGTATTAAATTTGTTTGATGTTGACATGGTATACTGAGAAAAAAATAAAATAGTAGTGAAAATTAGTTTTAAAGTTACAGTTATATTTGTTTCTGTGTTTGGTAGAAGAGATCTAAATGCTGCCAAAATAAATAATATATTTTTTAAAATTTATAATTAAATTTTGAATAAAATTAATATGAAAACTGATTTATAGGTTTATAATATATATATATATATATATATATATATATATATATATATATATATATATTAAACTTTAAAATATGTGCAGAAATATACGATAGACTCTCTAAATATATAAAAAGATATATGGAAATATGTAAATAAGATTTGCTAAAAATATAAATTAGTGAATGAATAGAGTGGTCTATAATGTGAATTGTTATATTTGTTTAATTAATGTATTGAAAATTTTGTCTAATATGCATTGTTAAACTAATTTGGTGTATATTACTAGACCAATTTAATAAATAAATGGACAGATTCATCTAATGTATACTATATAACTCGTCTAATTAGATAGCGGGTAGAGTTATATAACGTGTATTAATAGACTTGTCTAGTATAGACTTACTCAATATATTGTTATACTTGTCTAACCAATGTATGAAAATGACTCATTTAATGTATTTTTCTATACTCATTTAATCACTGTATGAATTGACTTGTCTGTGTTGTTAGACCATTTAATTTTTTTGCTATATTCATTTCTAATAATGTACAAAGAGATTCATTTAATGTATATTGTAAGATTCATCTAATTAATAAATGGACAAACTTATTAAAGGTTTATTAATAAACTTATCTAATTTGTGTATGAAAAAAATTGTCCACTGTATATTATTAAAATTGTCTAATAAATACATAAGTTACTTGTCGAATCAATATAATGACAAACTCGTCTAATATTTTTTGTTTGAATAATCTAATAATTTTTGTTATGCTTGTTTAATATATAATTTTTAGTATTTTCATTTATAATCAAGGTATTATAAACAAATTTTATAATTTTCATTTATCATGAATTTTTATATTTTCTTATGGTATAGTAATCTAGTTTTTTACTGTATATTTTACCTTCATATTCTTTAATCTCTACACATTTTACTATTACGTTTGTAAAATATCTCATCATTATTTTTAAAATTAATAAAGTCCATTGTTACTTTCTAATTTCATAAAACGCTCATAATTACCTAATCTGTTCACATATATTGAAGGAATTCGAATTTGTTTGATGTGAGATTTGTTTTTTCAAATATTTATTGGGATTTCAATTTGGTTCTTTTTCGTGATGTTGTCTAAATCATTAACAACAGAGTGTACACGTTGACAGTGTTACTTACATGATCGTCCTACACAGTTGCTTACGTGGTCATACAAATGTTTTTCTTGCTTCATCACCTACGACGCACAACAACACGACCATGCCAATAGGTCTTCTTTCCTACTCGTGGGTTTTTGTCCTTTCTTTCTCGTTTTAGTGAACTGCAACCTATTGATTTTATTTGATCTCCTTCTGTCATCATTGGTTTTTCTTTCTTGTTGATCTGAAAACATTGTTGCCTCCATTTCTGGATCTTCACCCTTTCCAAAAACCAGTTCTCAAAGACAATCCACCACAACCATGGGTTTTTCAAGTTTACAAGTTGGACTTTTTGTTTTTGCTAAGATGGTTGGAGACGTTTTTGTCATGATTGCTTGTTGGATATGTTCGTTGGTGAGATCTGGTGACAGTGGAGGTGCAACTCCCTCTTCTTCTCGCGGTTCATATCCAGAACTTGTTGGTTCGCAATGATTTCCCTCGCATAAAGTTTTGGCGCAAATTTGTTTTGGCACATGCCTGTTTTAGAAGTTTCATATATGGTTTTTTATATTTAGTTTTCATTTTTCTAGTTTATAAGACGGTGGAGAACCACATTAATATGCGTAGATCCACATAGTAACTTTTTTAAACAACTTGTGTCAAACATGTGTCTGGAGAACTAACTTTACTTAATATTGTTGTGAAGCTCATGATTTAGGATTTTTTTTTATTTAAGGTTCAATGGTTGTTGAATTTTTTTGTTGGTGATAGTGAAAGGAAACCAACAAAGATGCAGGTGTGTTTCACGTTTTGGAAGAAGACGCGTTGTTGACGCTGTGTAATAAAGGTACTTGGTGGTTGATGGTAATGGTTAAAGTTTCTGATGTGTTGAGAGGTTGAAGATGATGACATCATGTATATTGTGTTGGATAGGTCATGTATGTCAAAAATGAACATGTCATTGTTTACATGTATTCGTTAACAATTTAGACAATGTTACGAAAAAATGACTAAATTGAACATAAATTATGAAAATTATTAAGCTTATTTTTTATTATCATATTGTGAAATAATATTTATAAAAGAGCTTTTAGTGAAAATTTTATAAATAATATGTTTTAGTATTGAATGAATAGTCCTAAAATAAAATAAAGAAAAAAAAGAAGAATTTTTAGTGAAGATTTAAAAAACAATATGTTTTACTATTAAAAGAATAATCCTAAAATAAAATAAAAAGAGAATCGTCGCCTGAGAGATTCGAACTCTCGCGGGGAAACCCCATGTACTTAGCAGGCACACGCCTTAACCACTCGGCCAAAGCGACTGATTGTTAAACCTGAATAGTGGCTTTTTCAAGGTTGAAGCCATATTGTTATTCAAGCACCCAATTATAAGAGTTAAGTGCACTTATATTTTGTGATCATGAATTGATTGGTCAACTATTATAAGATTAAGAACTAACTATTATAATTTTAACAATCAACTTATTTATTTTATGAATCCATTTCCCTATTCATTATATTTTGACGGACAAAAATATTGATGATGTGTAATTCTAGTATATTTTTATTTTATTATTCCAATGACTATTTTGATAAAATTATTACCGTTTTCAATATTAAATTGATGATTTAATCTTAAATAAAAAGTTTATTATTATATTTTAAATTTATAATGAAGACTTCGAATTGTAATAATTTAATTAATTAAATTTGGACACTTTTAATTAAGTTTGTATTAATTTATTTTGTTTATTGAGTAATAATTTTTTACATTTTCAATTAAATATTGATCAAATATATCTTTTGGTCCTCATATTTGTTCGTGAATCTCAACTCAGTCCTCGTTGTTTTTTTTTTCGGTCTCAATTGAGTCCATAAACTTGTAAAATTGAGTCAATTAGGCACTTTCCGTTAAGTTCTTACTAACGCCGTCTAACTAAGATGAAGTGGTGATGCTTACGTGTGTTGTTTGATTATGTAAAATTTTTATTTAAATTAAAGGATAATGACATGACAATCTCTGTGTTCTTCATCTCCATTACTGGATTTGGAAGTGAGGAATGGGATGATCTTGGTTGAAGGGTGAAACAGATGATCCTCTGGTTCATAAGTAGCAATCATAATAGTGAAAACCAAAATTTCAATAACAAAAAATGAGAAGCAAACATTCCTGGCCATGGCATTCTGTCCTAAATTCTTAAGCCAAGAAGTCTCGGTTCCAAAAAATGCAGACCGACCCATCATTCTTATTCTTATTGTGTATCAAATCACCCTTGAGATATGTATCCTACAAATTTAAAGTTGTCATTTTTAAATCCTCTCAAAGAAGTCCCCAGAGAAGCTTCTGCTACCACAGCCAACATATCTGGATCTCAATACCTTACGCTCCATAGAAGAAGTGGCATGAGCAGTGTGACTGTTACTGCTGTTATTGGTGTCCTATTGAACAACAATGTCAGTCCTGAGAGAAGAAGCAGAGGAAGTGTTTTCCTTGAGCTTGACAGAAGTAGGTACTGGTGCGGAGTTAATGGTAGAGATCCTGGGTGGGTGGTTGACGTTGATGTTGGTGTTGGTGCCCCTGAAGCTCTTGGAGTTGAGTTTCTTGGATGATTTGGAAGAGAGGTAAAGAAAGGACCAGAAGCCATGTCTCTTCCTGGGACTGAAATCTTGGTCGTGGTTAGCGTCAGGAAGGAGTGGTTTGTTCGAGATGTGGCGGTGGACTTGCTACGCTTGAGAACGAGGTGGGAGGTGAGCAGTGGAAAAAGATGAAAAAAGGGCAATGGTGAAGACGGCACATGTGGATGATTATGGTCCAGTATCAACAACCAAATATTTTGGTTCCTCTTCCACATGATAGAGGCCATGCTTTCTGTTATTGGGAGAAAGAAATCTGCAGCACACGACTTTGTAACCCTAAATCGTTCAAGAATCTGCTCTCCAATCCCTAATTTAAATGGTTTTTATTTTTCTTTTCTTTTATTTTATCTAATTTCATGTCATCAATTAGAATTAATTTCCACGTAATAAAATTTATTTCAACATAATAATATCACACAGATCAGCATCATTACATCAGCATGAGTAAACAGCGTTAATGAGAACTTAACTGAAAGGGTCTAATTGACTCAATTTTACAAGTTTATGGATTCAATTGAGACCGAAAAAAAAATGAGGACCAAAAGATATATTTAACCTTAAATATTTAGTTTAATTTTGTCTTTAACTAAGTGGAATGGTTGATATTTTGTTATGTCATTATTTATCTGTTTTATATTTATAAGAAATTTGAAGTATTGATGTTAATATAAAAAAAATATGATTGTTAATGTAAAACGATAAGTTCATTCCTTGCATTAAAAATTAATTAAATAAACTATCGTTGTTATTTGTATAATGATAGTAATAGGAATGATAAAAAGAGACAAGTTTGATAGGTTAGTTTGTCAGTCTGTAAGCCCAGTAAAAAAAGATAGACCGAGATAGTATTTTCAATTCAAGAGTCTGAACCAAATTGGTCTGCCAAACTTGGCAGCTTGACAGACTAACCTATCCAACCTAACAAGTCATCCTGCAACCTGACTTCATTATACTAACACAATCTGACTTCATCTCCATCATTCTCCTTTCATCTCCATACCAGTCTGACCCACCCCTTACCCTTTTCGATTTTGCCATTGTTTATGTTGAATTGAAGAATTTATTTTGTTTTTGGTTGCTTGATAGTCTGACATCAACCTATTTTTAAAAAATAAAAAATTTAAGTCTATTTTCATGTTATATTAGACTTTGTATAACAAAAAAACATAGGTGAGTTAACCTCACAGCTCAACATGTCGAGTTATAAAGTTTAATCCATTTTCAATTAGCAAGTCAGCCCAACTTAACCCGTTTTTGGTGGACCAATATCGGATTAAGTTTAAACAAAACATTTTAACTCGTTTTATCACCCATAGGTAGAGCTGTCAAATTGGCCCACTTGATAGGCCCTGGCCCTAACCCATGTGGGTTGGGGCCAAAAAAGCCCACAGGGCAAAAAATAATTCTTATTGAAAAAGCCCACAGGGCCAAAAGCCCCTAAAGTCCTGTGGGTCAGGGCTAGCCCATGGGCTTTTCTTTTTATCATGAAAAAAAATAGATAAGTATGGTTGAATGTAGGAATCTTGAAAAGTGGATAGAAACGAGGGATATTTATTTTTATATTGATTTAAATTTTCATTTCTACTCTCATTAAATTAAATTTAAGTCTTATATCTTATATTTTATACATATTAATCTTTAATTAAGATTTAGATTAACAAAATAAATTTACACAATCTCGCCCTGGAAAAAGTGGTGGCAACTTTAAAAAATTATTTTTAAATAAGTAAATATGAAGATTGTAATGAAGTTTTGTCGAGATAGTTATTTATCGTATTTAAAATAACAATAATACATGATGAAAAATATCATTCAAAAATAGAAACTAAAATGATGCTCAAATATTTTCTTACGTGAAACTATAATTTTCTCAGTAATACACACTTTAAGAGAGAAATAAAATATATATTTAACAAATAAAAATATGATTAGTTTCATAATAAGAAAACAATAGTAAAAAAATAGTAATAATAATTAAATAATATTATCTAATTTCAAATTATAAATTATCATCTTAAATATTTCGAATTTTGAATTACTATGAAATTCATGAGGTAAAACATTTTATATAAACCTATATTATATTATATTATATTATATTATATTATATATATATTATATATATATATATATATATATATATATATATATATATATATATAATTTGTTATATATAAATATAAGTACAATATAAAAGTATAAAATTATATATTTAATAAATGAAAACTCAAAAAATATGAAATGTTATTATATATTTTATTTAATAATATAATAATAAGTATAATATAAAAATATTGATTTAAATATAATAAAATAATAGCATTAAATTATCTAATAAAATATATAATTTTGTATGTATATATAAATGATGTTGTTTTTAAAAGTTAATTAAAGTAGGGTTAAATCCACCTTAGTCTGACCTTAACCCACTTGAAATGGGGCTTTGGGAGGTGAGACTTTTTTTTTGCTCCTATTTGAAGGGGCTTCATAAAATGAGGTTTTTTCAAGAATTGGTTAGGACTAACCCATGGATTATGGATCAACTTGACACCTCTACCCATAAGTGGTAAAGATAATAAATTCCTAATTATTATAAACGATGACAAGTTATTAAATGTTATCATCTACATTATTATAATAATAGTTCCTTAATCGTTATAGATGATTATGCAAAAAATAATCATCGAGCTTGGTCATTGACACCAACCGTAATAACAACAATAAGCATTTTCTTATTTTCCAACACTTTTATGAAAAATAAGTGATTTTTTTTTTTATTTTACGTTAACTACAATCTTATTTTATATTAATTATAAAATCTAATATTTTTCAATTAAGGTAGATGATGAAAAATACAATAGCTATTTTAATTAAGAAAAAAAAGTTAAATGACATGTTTCAATCTAAAATTAAGGGATTTAAAACTTAACTTAGTCTATTTTTATGAAGATTAATAATTTAAAATTTAATTTAATGATAAAGATACATATTTTGAAATAGTTGATAGAAATGTGCATAATTTCATAAATTTAACGGTGTGTGAACTGTATTTAAAAAAAAGAATTTTTTGTACAAAACCATAAAATGAGAAAACTGAAAATCTCATAAAATCATGAATTCTAATGTCGAAAATTATATTATTTAAAATAATAATAAGTATTTTATACTGATCATCATACTTAAACAATAGCTAAATAATTTAAAAAGTTGATTTAGATTAATTTATCTTACAAACTCAAACGAAAATGTAAATATTGTGAAGGTAAAACCAGAAAATATGAAACAAGATAAATGTTTGAATAGAATGATATTTACATAATTAATAGAATGATAATATTAATGGTATCTATTCCAACACCTCCATACTTTCTTCCACCTTCCACCTTCCACCTTCCACCCTCCATGACATCTTTTTCATCTTCTTCCTGCAGCCCCTTCGTTCATTCAACCAACTGTCATTTTTACAGTCCATTAAAGATCCTGCGACAGAGGTGTTTTTTGCTGCCCACCATCGATTAAATATATTTTTTACTATATAATTTAGAATATAAATTTTATTTTTTTAAATTTAGAATTAGTAATGAATAATAAAAATTATAGTTTAAATGCAAAATATAAATTATTTTAAATTATACAATTTAAAACATTTTTTTTATATTTTAAATTGTACATTTTGAAACATTTCTAAATTATGTAATTAGGAATTTAAAATAAAAAGAGGATAAATTAGAAATTTAAAATGTATGATTGTGTAGGAAGAAATTATGGAGATGAAAAAGAAATATTATAATAATAAATATCTTAAACTAATCATCATCATACTCAAAAGAATTAAACCCAGGATTAAGAAAAATACATGGGCTCATAATGGAGAACTTTTTGCCTAATAAAAAGTCACTAAAAATAATATAAATAGATAATACACTCTAATTGTTTACAAATAATATTATTACTCTTTTATTATTGCATTAACTATGATTCTTATACACTGACTTAAATTTCAGAGTTTCACCAACTTACAAATATTTGTTGAGTATTTTAAAATAACTTATTTTAAAATTTTCTAAACTTATAAGTTATCATCTACTACTAGCTTACATAGCTTGTACTTTTTTAATTTTCTTTCAATACAACCCATTAAATTATTTGACTATACTTTCTTATTATCTTTATTTTCTTTTTAAACATTATTATTTTATTCAATCCTATATACAGAATTAATGGTTGTATTATTTTTAGTATTTGTTAAACTATTATTTTTTATTTATGAAAATAAAAATTAAATATAATCAATATTTATTAAACGTCATTTAAATAAAATGACTTATCCAAACAGAAGGTAAATCTACATGTCTTTTTAAACTAAACAGAAGTGAAAAAAGTTCAATTAAAAATAATTATTTTAAAAATTTTAAAATTACAATGACCTAATAATATATTTTATTTATATAATTATATATTTTTTATTTTATTTTATATTTGTTGAGTTTTTTATCAATTAATTTAATAAATCCTTTTAATTAAATAGATTAATTTATTAACTTAAAAAAATTATTGAATGAGAAATTAAATTAAATTTATCATCCTTATATTTGCTATTTGATGTGTTTTTCATAATAAAAATAATATTAATTGTACCGTATGTCCATACGGACCAATCAAACAAAACCACCCGAGAGGATGACGAGTTAAATGGTATGTCATTTACTAAAGGTTAGACAATTCAGATAGTTACACACCGTCTGATCATAAAAGGAACTGACAACCTACAATTTTAATCATTCATAAACATCATTTTTTGATCAAGATTACTCCTAAGCATTACTTAGCAGGTAATTGGACTGGGATTAAGGTCTCACTAATATATATATATATATATATATATATATATATATATATATATATATATATATATATATATATATATATATATATATATATATATATCAAGGCCCATATGAAAACTTATAAATAGAAGTCAAAGATAAAAGGGTATTTAATTGCATTTATTGCGAATTTAAGACTTTGTTGTGATCCCGATCAGGTTAATTACTGACTTTTGACAGATATACCTGGACAGTTCAGAATAGCTAATTTGGAACAAAATATTGTGAAAGAGAGTTGTGTGAAGATCGTCTACCATATACCCGAAACAACAACAAGAACAACAACAACAACAACAATAATAATAATAATAATAATAAGTTTTTCATCAATTCAAGCTTTTTACTTAATTTTATTTAAAATTAATCATTCACATTACAATGTATTTCTAGCAATTCCATTTTATTGTAACTCAGGGTCTCATTTTAAAATAATTTATATTATTTTTTTAAAATTATTTTTATAAACAAAGATAAAATTATAATAATTTTATCAATTAAATTTTTTTAATCTATCAAAATCATTATATTCACCAACTTCCAAAATTTATATTTAAATCGAAACACAAGATTAGAATAGTTTTGTGAGATCAATGAACAACATTACCACTTTGATTAATTTATACTGACCCGTGAGTGTCTGAAAGAAGGATGGCAATGATATTTTATCTTTGCAGAAGCAAAGAGACAAAACATTGAATGTAGATATTATATTAATGATATACTTGCATTTTAAACTGTAATCATCTTTATTAAACATGTAAATACAGACTATGCATTTGTGTTAAGTTATAGAGCTGGTCACAGTCCACGTGAACAAAAACATGAATACCAACATGGCAACATAGAATGACAAAATTGGCATAATCCTGTGTCTTGTTAGAGATTTGATATTAGGTCTTTGCTTATACATTATATAAGAAATAACAAATAAAAAAAATAAAAACATTAATGATTTACGTGGTGGTGATGTTTTCTCTTTCTAGCTAACAGAGTTGTGTTCATAATAAAGTGAGAGAAGAGTTTTAGATATGTGGATGAAAAGAAAGAATGTGGAAATGCATGTGCATGTGGAAGATGAAGCAGAAGCAGCCAACAGCAACAACTCATGCAGACACCAAAACTTTGTGATTGGTACTTCTAAACTTTCTCTGTCCATGAAACACCCTCTTATTTTGTTCCATTCACACTCTCTCATAACAGGTATCCTTCCTGATATACATTACTCAATATGATATCATTTAAATTGAAATGTAAATGGTAGATTTTAGACTCAAAAATACTAATTTAACTGAAATTGGCTACTTAAAATAGGTTCACAGTGGATCATATTTTTTTTTTCATAAAACAGTTTTTAAGCAATTTTTTAATAGTTTTTCTTAATTCACTCAAAGAAATCTTTTAGTTTATTTTCATGAGTACAGTATTAATGGAAAGAAAAATGTGAAAGGTGAAACATCTACAAATTTGTGAGAGATGGTGGTTTTTGCATATTTACAATTGTAGAAAAAAACGACATGAAAGCAAGAGTTTGACGTTTTAGTTTCACATTTTTACCCTTGATTTTTGTGTATGAGACATAAACCTTCCTTGACCAAACCCTACCCCATTTGGTTCATGTTATTGAATGCAACCTATAAGGTCTTTTGGAGGTTGGCATTAAAAACCTGTTAATCCTTGTTTTTCCTTCACACGTGCATTGCTTCCTTCTTGTTTTTGTTTTTTTTTTTTTCTGAGTTCCTTTCTTTATTCTACGATTGGTTGCCAAAGGTAATTTATGCTAGTTTAGTTGGACTGAGAAGGTGTTCTTGCATTCAGAAAATAATTATTAACATCAAATCTTTTAGTTGCATTCCTTGATATGGGCATGATGACTAAAGTATGTTCTTGCTTGAAGACAATACATTAGGCTAAGACAAGTAATATATGATGGGAGTGTTTTCTTAAGTTGTTGGGGTTGTATTTTCCATTATAATCAACCTACACCGTGAGAATAATTATAGCTAAAGGACAATTTTGAAGGATATTATAGTTAATTAAATATGAAAATATTATCAAAACAATTTTTTTTAATAAATTATTATCAATAAAAAGATATTATGAGTGGATAAAAAGATATTTTAATAGCATAATATTATTAAAATAAAATATTTCATTATAAATATTCAGAAGACAAATAATTCAATGAATATGGTATATTAATAGTTTTACAAAATAGGACTATAAAATATCACTCATATACATCTTTAAACTATTATACTACGATTCTATTACAAAACTATACTTAATATGATTTAATATCGTTCAACCTCTAAGATAACTAACTTCTCAATCACAAGGGATGTATTTGTACCTGCATCTCCATCTACTCACACTAGGAAAGGGTGAGCTAATTTACAAAAAGAATATCATATATTAATAAAAACATGTTGTATCACAATATAATGTACTCCAACTAATCATACAAATATAAACTATATAATAAAAAATTCTTCTAAACTCAATTATCTAAATACATGCACTTAAGTTAGATTTGTAAAGCCCTGCACTTGTGGTGGAAATACATTGCTCTACCAAGCTACCACACACAAAGTTAGTTCATAACACAATCATTAGAGCCAAATATTCATCCTTATAACAGGACCTCCTATCACTCTCACTACCTCATCATTCTCCTTTACATGAGTATCAATATTACTAGAGTTCAAAATAACTGTACAGTCCTTACCTCAAGACACACTCAAGTGAATCACAATTGATAGGATTCTCTTTTTAAGAAATCACTATACATAATCATTTCCATCATAATAACATCACATTAAAAAATATACATCGATACCATTTATTAATATACCTATGTATATCAAACAATAATTTATTCAAGGTTAAACATTCAATTAAAGATATTTGAATTCCGTCCAAACTTACCAAATATCATTTAACTCAAAGAAAACATTAAAACTTACATTATTTGTTTTCTATTAATTACATCAAAACGGTGAACTACATTTCTCTAACCACAGACCTCAAATAAAAGATTCAAAAATCAAATTGAAGATTTATATGTCTAGGACCTCTGTCAAAATTTTAGTTTGATATGACAGTTAACAAAATGGGAATTCGATTTTTCCTGAGATGACTCAAACTAGGAAAATAAGATGGTGCTAGATGTTACAACCCTGTGGAACCCACTAATTTGAGTGCATTCAATGGTCTAAAAGTGGCGCCCAACTGCACTACAATGGCATTTGATGATGTATCAATATCCATAACTTTCCTTCTTGAGCTTTGATTGAACAATTTGCTCTTCTTGAATTAATTCTCACTTAGTAAACTTTCAAACACTTAAAATTTAATGTTTTTAACTCAAGCTTGACCATATTACTCAATTAAGGAATCGCATTATGACATTACAACAACTCACAGAAAAGTCATAAAATTTATGTTTTCAACATGTCACATACATACGAATAACACACATCTAAAATAGATTAAATCAAAGTTCATACCATATTAAATCACAAATCAACACAAATACTTCTAATTAACTAAGCAATTTAACTTAAAATAAGTATAATTAGCTCTCATCACCTGTTAAGATATCTCAAACAGCTTTAAAACTCCAAACTCTAACTACAGAATATCTAAACATAGATACATTACAAGAACAATCAAATCATGCCATCATGATTACTTATCAAGATATACTCAAATAGAAAATTAAAAATAATTGCAAGCTGAAGAATTGATTGTAAGTTTTTTTTTTCTTGTACGATTTTTGTTCAAATGATATATTGCATTTAAAGAAATATAAACTTGAACTTGATTAAGTCAGATATCTTTGAGGACTAACTTAATACAAATTTAAATACAAGTATATTCATTAATAGTAGGGATGGAGATGAGACAAAAATTAAATATTTGTTGACTATTAAAATGAGAATGTATTTACTTTGGGATAGTCAAACTTGCATTTATTTTGCTATGTTGTCATCTACTTGAAATGCTCTGAAAAGTAATGTAATGATTTACATTTTTTTTTATCCTAGCGGGTCCAATTTACATAGTTATCCACAAACTCAAGATCATATAACACTTTTCACTAAAAAAAAAGACCACAGGAAACAAGTATGACATTTCATACATAGACTAAATAATTGGTATATAATGGTTGAATATGTTTTTAGTTTTTAAATTTGGACAAGAAATTAAAATTTATTTATATATAAAATTTGGATACATTTTAATTTTAATTTTTACAAAGACAAAGAGTAAAAAGAATTCGAAAGATAAAAAAAATTCTAACAAAAGGTAGTTCTTAGAAAGTTAATACATAAAGTATTAAATTTCTAAATTATATTCTTTCATATACAACTTAAATTTTAATATTTATTATTGAAAATGATATCTTCTTTAAAAAGCAAAAACAGGTTGCCCGAAGTCCTAAATTCATTCTAATAATAAAATTGATGTATCTCTAAGCAAATTAGTTCATCCTGATTTCCTTCAACTTTCAAGCATAATCATCAAAATCAATCAATCACATTACTAACGTCTAAATTAAGGGTCAATCTCTTTTGTCTCTCTTAATCCTTTTTCTTCGTTTTCTCTACTTAAAATCCAAATTATATCAATATAAATTATAATTATACTCTTTCATTTAAAATCTGAGTACATTGAAAACGTATACAATTAGTTAAACTTTTACAATAAACTAATACATATAACTTATCATCTACTTTTGAAAAATAGTTCATGTCTCATTTTTTTCAAAAAATCAAGGTTAAAATCTTTTTTTTCCCCACTAATTCTTATAAAAAATTTAATTAAATTATTCATTTCTGTTAAATTAACATTAAAATTTATACATTAAATTATTTTAATTAGAATGATTTAATGTATAAATTATAATAAAAATTTAACATCAATTTAGAAATGAATTAATTAGATCTTTTTAAAAATTAAAAAACTATAACTATATAAAAATAAAAAATTTAATTAAATTTCTTATAAAAATCAAAGGATGAAAATAGAATTAAAAGAAAGTACACAACTTCATTTTAAAGTTAAAAGAAAATAGATTTTTTTAATCTTTTGTTTGTTTTGTGATGAATACTTGTGAAAAGAATATTGATCTTGAATCCAGCACCAGTACACTGTTGAGCACATGAATGGGATATTCACTGTCTAACAAGGAAACTTGTCATTGAAACAAATTAATAAAGCATCATTGATCATCCTTGTCGTGGTGCTACTTTTTGTTTGTCTTCCATTTTATAATTGTTTCTTTGTTATATTGCTGTTTTTGCTTACCAAGTCCGTGAATGGATAGGACAACAAGAAAGAAGGAAAATAGTACATTATCTGCACTAAAACATGAGATTCTCTTATTAAATATTACTCATAAGTTTGGAATATGAAACGTCAAATTATACATTTAAAGATAAAAAAAGAAAAACATTTTATTCAAGATTCTTTCATTTAAAATTCATTCTGACACTGTATAATTGTATAAATATGAAATAACTCATTACCATTCACATTCTATTATGGGGATTTGTACCATTACATACAGAAATGAAGTTCAGAGAATCTTATAAATTTAAGTATTAGTTACAAAGTTTTATATTGAATAAAACTTCAAAAAGTTCATTAATACATAAAACTGCACATAGATTCAACCTTAAAATTTCATATAATACATTTTTTTATATGGATAATTCACATTTTAAAAGTGATAAAGCTTATTTGGATGAAAAAAATTCCAAGAGATACATATATATATTTGTCATTTAAAGTAAAATAAAACACCATCTTGGACAAACAAAGATTGAAAAAGTTGAGAAAGGTGACGCGCTTCCAGCTGTTAAATCCATGTCCATATATATATATATATATATATATATATATATATATATATATATATATATATATATATATATATATATATATATATATATATATATGTATGTGTGTGTGGTTTGATGAAGACAAAAATATCTTCTTCACAAACTCAACTCCTATAGTCCAAAATTAGTGAATGACATGACTTGTATTAATATCCTTTTTCACTAATATTCTAACAATTTTTTTTACAAAGTTAACTTGTATATAGTATGAAATAAAATCGAAGAAAAAAATTCAAGAAGTTTTTTTTTACCTAAAATCTATTGGACATATATTGATAATGGTAAGTCTTAAAATAAAAGAGAAAAATAACCATTCAAAATGAATTTAATTTTATAATCTTGTATATGTTTTGGTTTATAAAATACTGTTATCTTACTTTAAAAAATATAAAAAAAAATGCTATTTTTTTCTTTCTCTCTTTAAATTCTCAGTGTCATAGTCCAATGATTATTTTCATATTGTTATTTTAAATATAATATCTTTAAGTAAGTATAAACTTTGACTAATTTACCAGAGAGAACATTGATGGATTGAATTTTTGTGGTATGTTTTAAACGGGAAACAGATCAAAAGAAAATTGATTGATTATCCTAAAATCATACAAAAGTAAAAGAATTGTGATTAGTTGAAAGAGTAAAAAGTTGTAACCTTAATGAAGTTGTAGAAAAACCAT
Source organism: Vigna mungo (assembly GCA_036885675.1). Taxonomy (NCBI): domain Eukaryota; kingdom Viridiplantae; phylum Streptophyta; class Magnoliopsida; order Fabales; family Fabaceae; genus Vigna; species Vigna mungo. The sequence goes on from CP144696.1 coordinate 14,291,528, forward strand.
ATTGTCTTAAAATGTTATGTTGAAAGAAGAAATGCAAAAATTGGAAGTGTTGTAAAAACTGAAAAGCCCGGGATTTTTAAACAAAAAGAGATATGATGAAATGTTCCCTTATAAATGAAAGCTCAGAAGAAGCATTGGACTCTAATGGTGTGATTAAGCAAAAAGAAAAGCAACTCATGGAATTATTTTCAGTTTTTCTTTCTTCCATCTTCTCTCTGTCTCTTCTCTTCGGCCTCCAACTCACGCCGCCGGTGTCTGCCAGGAAGAGTTACATAGTACACATGAAAGAGCGTCACGATCCTAGCGTGCACCCCACGCACCTTGACTGGTATACTGCCACTCTTTCTTCTTCTCCAGACTCTCTCCTTTATGCCTACACCTCTGTTTACAACGGCTTCGCTGCCACGCTTGACCCTCAACAACTCCACGCGCTCAGAGCTTCCGACTCAGTTTTGGGTGTATACGAAGACACTCTTTACAAGCTACACACCACACGCACCCCCGAGTTCCTTGGCCTCCAGGCCCATTCTGAGTTTTGGGAAGACCTTGACCACGCATCACACAACGTCGTTATTGGGGTCCTTGACACTGGCGTCTGGCCAGAATCCCAAAGCTTTGATGATTCCCAAATGCCCCAAACCCCCACGCGCTGGCGGGGTACCTGTGACTCCGCACCTGATTTCGACCCTTCTCTTTGTAACAACAAACTTATTGGCGCTCGCAGTTTCTCCAAGGGCTATCTCATGGCTTCTGGTAATTCCAGAAAGCCCAGAGACATTGCTTCGCCGCGTGACCGTGATGGCCACGGTACGCACACAGCCTCTACCGCAGCAGGCTCCGTCGTCTTCAACGCCACGCTTCTTGGTTACGCCACCGGCACCGCAAGAGGGATGGCGCCGCAGGCGCGCGTGGCGGCTTACAAAGTCTGCTGGACTGACGGCTGTTTCGCCTCCGACATTCTTGCCGGAATGGATCAGGCAATCCAGGACGGAGTCGATGTCCTCTCGCTCTCCCTCGGCGGCTCCTCCTCCGTTCCATACTACTTCGACACCATTGCTATTGGAGCCTTCGCGGCAGTGGAGAGAGGAATATTCGTTTCGTGTTCCGCAGGCAATACTGGACCCCGAAGCGGTTCTGTTGCCAATGTCGCTCCGTGGATCATGACCGTCGGAGCCGGCACACTGGACCGTGATTTTCCGGCGTACGCTACTCTTGGGAACGGGAAACGATTTGCCGGCGTTTCGCTCTACAGTGGTGAAGGTATGGGAGACGAACCGGTTGGATTGGTTTATTTCAGCGACCGGTCGAACTCTTCGAGCAGCATTTGCATGCCTGGCTCACTGGACCCGGAGACAGTTCGAGGGAAGGTGGTGGTTTGTGACAGAGGGCTTAACGCGCGCGTAGAGAAGGGCACAGTTGTGCGCGACGCGGGCGGGGTGGGGATGATACTTGCGAACACAGCGATGAGCGGCGAGGGACTGGTGGCGGACAGTCACCTTGTGGCCGCCGTGGCAGTGGGGGAAAACGCGGGTGATGAGATTAGAGAGTATGCGTCGATGGATCCTAATCCAACCGCTGTTCTGAGCTTCGGTGGGACCGTGTTGAACGTGAGGCCGTCGCCTGTGGTGGCGGCGTTTAGCTCTCGCGGGCCCAATGGTGTGACGGCCCAGATACTAAAACCGGATATTATTGGGCCTGGAGTGAACATCTTAGCAGGTTGGTCCGGTGCAGTTGGGCCATCTGGGTCCGAAGACACTCGCAAAACGCGGTTCAACATCATGTCCGGTACTTCAATGTCTTGTCCTCACATAAGTGGGTTGGCTGCGCTGTTGAAAGCAGCGCATCCAGATTGGAGTCCAAGTGCGATCAAATCTGCACTCATGACAACGGCTTATACCCAAGACAACACAGAGTCTCCGCTTCGTGATGCAACAGGAGAAGAAGCCCTCTCCACACCATGGGCCTATGGGGCCGGTCATGTGAACCCACAAAAGGCCCTATCTCCTGGCCTTGTTTATGATGCCTCCACACAGGACTACATTGCCTTTTTGTGCTCCCTCAACTATACCCTCGACCATCTCAGACTCGTGGTTAAGCATCCCGACGTCAATTGTTCCACCAAATTTGCTGACCCGGGTGACCTCAATTATCCATCTTTCTCGGTCGTTTTCGGAACCAATAAGGTTGTACGGTACACTCGCACGTTGACCAACGTGGGGGAGGCCGCATCTGTGTATGACGTGGCGGTTAGCGCGCCATCCTCTGTGGAAATAACGGTGAATCCTAACAGGGTTTCGTTTACAGAAGTGGGGGATCGACAAACGTATACGGTGACCTTTGTGTCGAATAGGAGTGTTAATGATTCGGTTGCTTCTGAATTTGGTAGCATCATGTGGAGCAATGAAGAACATAAAGTTAGGAGCCCGGTTGCTTTCACATGGACATATTTTTGAGGTTTTATTGTGAATGTGCACTCTTATTATTATTATTATCTAGTAGGCCATAGGCTGTAGAGTTTAAAGCAAAGAAGCTGCATGCATGACTTTACCAGTCTTTAGGTACATTGCTGTTGCCATCACTCCAGACTGAACTTGTTGTAATAACTAACATATTCTACAAGCTATGGCAACACCTCATCACCTCCCATACAACGCCTTCCTTCCACTATTAATTTCAAAGTTTCAAACTGAAGCTGAGGTAGAGTAAAATTGATAGGGAGATGTAAGTAACGACCATATTTTTTGAGTTTTTCACTGATCCCGGGATCTGGTGACCGATTTCACAAATATAGAAACAGATCACGGACAATTTTGCGCTCCTGAGCACCCATGTGCAACTGATGCATTTTTTTTCTTCCTGTTTGGTACAGGCCTGCAGTTAAAGGTGGTGGCATGTTCTACCGCAGTACATACTACACACGGTCATTTCAAAGTTAACGCTTCCTCTGAATTACTAATTACTAGTTATTTCGAAGGGTCTTATTCCAAACGATCTCGGCCATGAATGGCTACTAATCGGTGTACCAAATGAAAAGACATTTCCTGTGTCCTGTGTCCTCTGTCAGTTATGCAGAAAAAGGTAGTTCACAGCAATCACTTATTTTCCTGCCGTGCCATTTGATTATTTAGTCGATCATCAACTTTCTGGTAGGACCACAGGGATTGAAACTTGGAGGAAAAAAAATCAATAAGACAAAAAAGAAAACACTTTTTCATTTCTGTTTTCGGAGATAAAACGCTTTATCCTTATCGTGTTTTCAGGAAGCTTACAGGGGTTACAGCATGTAACATGAGTTCAACTAACTTTAGCTTATTCATCAAGGTCCATTAAAACGAGAGATTGATATTATAACACTTAACTACACTTCTTTTTGCATTTAAAAAAATGGAACAAACATTGATTAAACTGATCAAAGCATGCAATCGTAATCAATAGCCATTTTCTACTATTTGGGTCTGTCTTTCACTTCACTCGCGCAACATTGGAGATTGACAACAGCAGAGGGTCGAACTTATCTGACCCACAATTACAAACCGAGCTATTACATTTGCTTGGAGTATCCATATAGCGCACAATCTAACTTACAACATTTATAACCCTTTATATTTCCAAAATTTATACTCTAGCTATTATGAATGCAATTTTGATAACAAAAGCTTCAGATTTTTTTTTTTTTTTGCTTTTCCTTTTGGAAAGAATATACTAGCAACATAAACAACATGGTCTCCAACATGACTTTGTACAACAGCAACATGAGGTTACCTTTGGACAGCTTGGGCAAGAGCATGTGCAGGTGCATTTGCAACTGCAGCAAGAGGGGCAAGATGGACAAGTTGGGCACCCAAAATTGCAACTACGTGGGAGAGTACAACAATTTCCAAAACCACAGCTCTCTTTACAGAAATATGATTTGGGGCAAGAGCAGCAACAGCTCCACTTTGGTAAGGAGCAGCATTTGATGGATGGAAGACAACTGCAACTGCAACTGCATGGTTTGCAGTCACAACAGCAGCGTGGCAATTTTAGTGGTAAAGATAATCCTTCACAGCAGCAGCAGCAGCAGCAGATCCAAGAGAGGTTAAAACAGGGCATGCCACTGCACATAAACAGGTTACTTGTGTTATTCATGAATCATGATAGTTATCAAATAAGGCTTACTATGAAAGGGTGTGCTGCTTCGATAAATGGAATTTAACCAGCTTATCAATCATCAATCATTTTCTCATGGCAACCCCGGTTTATCTCAGTTCAGGTACACACACTACCGTTGGCATAATGCATGATTCAGCCACATTCAAACAAGTTTTTTTGATGCACAAAATGAAAAGAAGACAAAGAAAACATAATAATTGTAAAAATTCTGAACAGCACAAGTGTGTTGTTCTTTAAAGCTAAACCAGTCTTCACAGAAAGGGTGCTTGAGATTGATGCTTATAGTCTTTCTTGTCATTCATTCTTTACAACAAATAATTGAAGGTGTGGGAAAACAAACTAAACAGTTTTGCATCAGATAGAAATCAAGAAATTCAAAAATCCTACTTATCATTTAGTATAAAAAGGCAGCTAGTTATTGTGCTTGATATAATTATTATATTTGTATTAAACTTTTTAATATATTTGCACCGAGACCAAACTCTTCTACTGATAAGGTTGTTATTCACATAAAGTAACTGCATAAAAAAATGGTACCAGAGCCACTTCCAGAAGCGGCATGACCGGCTGTTCTTCTTGGTTCTGCTTGAAAGAAAAGAAAGCATAAGAATCACTATCTCTTTTAAAGAGTAACAAATGATGGATTATGAGAACAGTTCTTACGTAGGTAACAGAGGATCTGCGTTTGCTATCACATAATCAGCAACCCTGCAACATTGTGGCATTCAATCAGCTGTAATAGTTGAAACATCCTGAGAAATTTCTCAAGTTTCATAATCTAAATGGCATTCAAGCAACTCCACAAACAAACATACTCTTTGCAGCATCTTGAAGCTGGTTGAAGACCCTCAACAGATTTCAATTCTTCCTGCTAGATGCAAGATTTTGTCAGTAAATTGATTTCGTCACCAAAAGATGTCAGAAAGAAACTGCACAAACTCAACCCAATCGAAGTTGGCAGGTTTGACTGTACACTCATGGTGTCATCATGTTACAAGTTGCTAATACTATTCTAACACCACATCTAACCACTGAGAGGGGAAAGGGGACAAATAATTACACAAAAATGCTTTCAAACCACTCATTTCATCCTTCATTATTGTTTTCAAACAATCAATCCGCATCCACAGCTAAAAGATTCCACTAGCCAAAACAGCATTTTTGTGTAAATTGGTAAGGTTAGCTACTCCTTACATTAGCCACGGTAAAAGAGCAAATTATTGATCAAACCATTAGAAAACCTCCAAGGCAGAAGATCACTGAAAGAGGCAATGAATTTGTAAAAAGATTCAAAACCTTCTTTCCTTATTTTAAAGAAAAAGTCACATTTACAGATAACCTAACTAAAAACTGCCTGGGAACCCTGACAGAGATCACCACATTAATTACTCTGTTTCATGCTCAAAGACAATCACAAAAAAACCATGTCAATTTGTCATCAAGGATAGTTGCAAAAGACATGTCACATTACATTACACTCCCTCCATTTCACATTAACTCCCCCCATTTCACATTATCAAAAACTGAAGACTGAAGTTACAGAAGAAGGCTGTAAGAGAGGGGTCTGAAATTTTGAAAAGAAGCAAAAACTGAAAAACCCACCTCGAGAAAAGTGATTTCCCTCTCGAGCATGTGAACCCTGGCTGTTTCACGGCGCTTCCCATACAAATCTGGATACTCCGGCGGGGATTTGGGGGAGGGAGGAGGCAGAGAAGGGACGGAAGAAGAACGCAGGGTGGGAGTGGTGGCCATGGAAGAGAGAGAGGGAGAGAGAGGAGAGAGAGAGAGAGAGAGAGGGAGGGTGAAGTGGACAGAACAAGAAATGGCAGGAGTAGCAGGCAGTAATAGCAGAAGTCCTTGTTGATGCACTAAGGATGGGGGCACAAGTAACAGTAATGGTAAGTGACAAAGAAGAAGCGGCAAATGAGGTTAGGTGTGAATACCATACGAAAAGACTGTGGCAGGGGCAGTAAATAGGGCCTCTGACAAGGGATAATTAAGAAACACCCAGAACCCAGAAAAATACTAATAAACTAATAATTAAACCAAAATCCAAACTTGTGTTAAGGGGTTTGAGTTGAATTGAATTTGGAAAGGAAAAAAAGCAGTAACTGAAAAGAGTGATAATGAAGGTAGAAAGAGAGTCATTATTGTGGAGTGGGCAGAGAGGGCACGAGTGGGAGGGAGAAAGAGAAAGAGAAAATAAAAATTTGAAAAAGAAGAATATGTGAGAAGAAGAGGGTGAGAAGAATGGAGAGAGATGCACATCTTTTATGCATGGTGTGATGTGTAAGGTAATAATAATGGTAAAGGGTATTAATTATAAATAGTAAAGACGGCTGAGAGAAAGCCTGCCACTGCAAGTTTCTGTACGAACCTATTTAGCAAAGTTGGAGGAGTGTTGATTGAGGGTTTGATTGAGATTTGAGGTTTCGTTTAGGCAAAGAAATCAAGTGAGAAATGCAATGTGAGTGTGATAGTGTCACAGTGAAAAATGGTTTTCCTTGTTTTGTTTATTTAATGTATTTGTTTTGTGATGTGGTGGTGGTTCAGTGGAAGCAGCGAGAGCTAGCAGAGAGTGAGGAGTGTGGGGTGGTGTTGCAGAGACCAAGCGAAAAGCACGATGGGAATACCTCAGACCGCACGTGACCGCTGCGTAGGAAAGAGAAATCCTTCTGTTTTAGGCGCCACTCTTCCACCACAACACCATTTTGCCCTTATTTTCAGAATCATCAACTCCTTTCTCTGTTACCCGACCCGACATGCACAACAATATTATTATTTTTTTACGACTTTATGTTCATAATTAATTCTATGTTTTTTCAGATCCTAACTTCCCACTATTACATTAATTTAAAACTCTCTTTGTTCTGCTTCACTGAATACAAAACCAACAAACTTCTCCTTTAATGTAAAGCAAAAATTCAAATTTACCAAAACTTCAAATATATTTTGAAGAGATCTACCCATTTGGTTGAACGGAAATGTACAGAAAAGAACAGAACAAAAAAAGAGATAGATTGATGTTTCTTATTTTCCAAATTGCTTTCAGTTGCTGGTTTGATAATATAACCTTATATTCTTCGTACCAAACAATTTGTACGGAAATGAACATTAAAATTTGAGTCTTGTGATTCACCTTTTACATTGTTATTATGGCGTATTTAAAAGTTAAATAATTGATCATGATTCTTGCATAATTGGTTATAGCTAGGGATTCAAATTTTGCAAAAGTTATTCTAACAATGACTTATCTAATCTCTAATTCACCACCTTAAAAATATAATAAATTATGTAGTGAAAAACAAATTCTCATGCAACATAGATTACATCATATAGGTTATATTTTATTTTATACATTCAACATATTTTATTTTACTATTAATAGTGGTCATTTATATTTCACATATTTAAATTTGCACACCTAAGATCATTAGTTTTAATTTTATTTAAATCAATTGATTATCATATTTTTTTACTTTTTTTTATAATTTAAATAATATTTTTTCATTCTCTTTTTTTCTATTATTTGGACATTGTTTAATTTGGTAAAAGGTAAACAATAACAGTAAGTTGTAGATATTTGCTATTTGTATGGAACAAATCATCTAATCCAAATTATTGATGTAGGTATTACCTCCATATTTGGTTAAAAACACTTTCAACAGTTTATGCTAAAAGCTACATTTTTGGGCTAGTAGATACTAGCATCCTTACCATGTCTTTTACTCTATTTCTTTCAGTTCCATCTTTCTATTTATTTTGCATATTATGCAGTTTCTTTCATTCAACCATCTTTGTCTCCTTCTCTTGTTTTTAAGACTCTTGTTGTTCTTTTGTTGATTTGGTTATCTTCTTAAATCAACTGAAATTCAGATTTTAAATCATCTCTTTCTTGGTTGTTTTCACTTGTTAACAACATATTTTGATTATTATTAGCCAATAATATGTGGGCAAATTAGATGACGTTATTATTTTAGCTATGTTGTTAATGGACTTACTTTGTAACATGAGTTTTATTTAAAATGTTTCTTATACACTGTCAATTAGTTAGAAAGAATAATAACTGACATTTTGAATGATAATGGTTTTAAATCATAATACTAATATAAAAGGGTAGCAATAAATTTATTATAATTTCTTTTACTGAAAAAATAATGATCGACGTACTCCTTTCCTTTTAAATGTTTGAGTTCTCAGAAATATTTTTGGATAATTAGATTTTAAATTTATCTCAATTACAATATTGTAATTGTTGTTGGTCTAAATAATTTTCAAAGTATAAAAATCAATACAAGAAAAAATATATATATTTCCATCCACAAACAATAAAAAGAAAAAAAACTATTAATTCAAATTCATAAGAAAAAAAAATAAAAACATGCTTTCAAACTTATAAATAAACTGCTAGGGAATACTACATTTCATAAATTTGTTGTTTGAATTTTTTTTCAAAACAAGATACAAGAAAGTACAACAATATTAAATTAAAGGGCATGTTTTAATAAAGAAAAAATGGCATATGAATTAAATAATCTTTAAATATTTAAAACAAATAATGATTTGTTAACTAATACGCAAAACAGTATTTTACTAAAAGAATTTACATCTATTATAGAAATATTAATGGAATAATATGCATGTCACATATCAAATATGTATTTTACACATATTATATTATTATTATTATTACTTAAAAGTTAGATACGTCCTATAATTATTTTTTAGTTTCTGAAAAAAAAATCAAGACTCTAAATGTCATATACAATATCTGACGTTTTTTTTTTTCATTAAAATAGATGATAATAAAGATTGAAATTTAGGTGAATTAATTCACAACACCTAATGTAAGTTCTGTAGTTTCATACCTCACTTCTGATATCATCTGAGACACTTTTACAGATATTTTTTTTCGAAGATTTCAAACATTGTTTTGAATTCTCCTTATGCATATGATACTTTATGAACTGTAAAAGAAAAAATAATAATGAGCTTTAATTATTTTTAGTTACATTAATCATTTTGTGATATATTTGTAATGTTATTTCTTTTTTTACTTTAGTTTGATAAAATTTATTTTATTTTTTAAAATTATTATTTTTTAATTAAGTTGTATTAATTTCATCTTCAATAAATATATGCAACAAAGGTTATATCAAGATATATAAAATAAAATAAATAAAGTATTAATTTTTTCTCTGTATCTTATCAAATAAATTTTAATGAAAAAAATACTATTTATCTCTGACAAAATACAGTTTCCTTTCCTCACTAATTTATTGTGATTTACAGATCAAATCTCATTCATGTACCTGACTAGAGATAATTTAAGAACACTTATGGTTTCAAAATTCAATATATATCCATCATAGATATATCCATGATAGATGTTAACATTTTAGATCATAAAATCGCAGATTTCAAACAAATATATTTAAATGTAATTTTTTTAGGTGATGTATAGTTTTGAACTAATTTGATTATGATATGCTTGTTGAAAATGATTTGCTTGTTAACATTATTCTTTAATTATAAAACAATAATTTCATACAAGAATTTATACAAGTTTAAGCATCTAGTTTGTCTGATAGTGTTACTTCAGTGGATAAAGAAATATAATATTGTTTTGTACTTAAACAAATAGACTTATCTGAATAGACTTTTTTTTTTCTTGTGTTTTGTTTACCTACCAATTTTTTTTATTGATCCATAAATCATTCAATAATATTCAAAATTAATGCTAAATATTATATTTTGTATAGATTAAAAAATATAAATAATACATTCTCTATTTTTTTTAAATTATATTTGCTATTATTAAAGTAAGTTTATGTAATATTAAAAAGAAAAAGAAAAACAGAAAGGATAGAACAAGATAGAAAATTTACTCACTTAACAAAATTATAACTAAGAACTAGTCTTCCTTCTTTCTCCTAAAAACTATATCAAAATTGGATAGTTTTCTTTTCAAAATTATAACAGCAGTAGACTTGCCTATAAAAAATGTCATATACTATATATATATATATGGGTTTGTTAACACATGTATGCCTATTTTTCAATGGGTACGTTTTAACAATGTGTACTGAATTATAGTAGACAAAAATACCTTCATTTATTATGGATTCTAAGTTTTAAGGTCAAGGATATTTAAATAATTTTCATTCTCAAAAAAAAAAAAAAACCCAAATCTTTACTCACCTCCGTCATTCCTCTCAACCCTTTCTTTTTCATCTCTCTCACTCCAACATTTTTTCTATCATCCCTACTGTTGCCCCAGTTGAAAAAAATCAGAAACATTGTTTTGAGAATAGAAATTAAAGAAATAGGTATAGAAGAACTCCCTAGGAGTACAATTCTTTCAATTCTAGGAGTACATCATGTATACCATACCAAAAGAGAAAGGAAAAAGAAACACAAGGGAAAAGGACAATAGAGAGAAATATCTTGTTCTTTAAAAATATAATGAAATGTGGTGTAGATGTGTAAATGATGTATGGAAATTTAATTGATTTATGAAGGTTTTATTTACATGATTTAATTTAAAAATGAAATTCAATAATAATAAGGGAAAATATATAACACATCCTCCAAATGAACGAATAGAGCAAAAGCAAGAAATTACCATGTCGCGGGTTGTTGTGTGTGGCTGAGGGAGAGTATGGAGAAGAGAGAGAAACAAATTGGATAAGTGAGGAAAGTGGATTAGGGTTAGGCAAGGGTTTTTTATTTTTATTTTTTTGAATTGGAGCAACAGTAAGGATGACAGAGAAAATGTTGGAGTGAGAGAGATGAAAGAGAAAGGGTTAAGAGGAATGAGGGAGGTGAATAAGGGTTTGGGGGGTTTCTTTTTTATTTAGTTTTGAGAATGAAAATTATTTAAATATCTTTGTCCTTAAAAGTTAGAATCCATGATAAATGAGGGTATTTTTGTCTACTATAATCTGGTACGTACCAACTGAAAAACAGGCGTACGCGTGTTAACAAACCCCATATATATATATATATATATATATATATATATATATATATATATATATATATATATATATATATATATATATATATATATATATATATATATTAAAGTATGATAGAGAAAATGTTGAGGTGAGTAAGAGTTTGGGGGTTTCTTATTCTTTTTTAGTTTTGAGAATGAAAATTATTCATGACTTGAAAACTTATAATCCATAATATAAGAGGATATTTTTGTCTACTAAAACCCGGTACACATTGTTAAAATATACTAACTGAAAAACAGGCGTACACGTGTTAACAAACCCACATATATATATATATATATATATATATATATATATAACAATATACTTAAACTAAATTGAATAAACATAAAATTTAGATACATCTAGTTAAGTATAGCAAATATTTTAAAATATGTTAGTGATACGTATCAAATATTAGTAAAATTTCACATGAAATTATGGTACTTATCTTTTAAATTGTGTTTATTTGATATTAATTCTCTTTAATTTAAGAAATGATAAATTTAATGATATGTTTACAAGTTTTGATTTAAACGTAATCATTTTTCTATTTTGTTTATTTTTCATGAAATTTAAGATAAAAGGAAGAAAAGGACTTAAAAAAGTAAAAAGAAATGAAGAAAGTAGGGGTAAAGAGTTAGCCCCTATCACTCTCTCGCTTAAATGAGTGTGATCTCGCTTAAGCTAAAATTATCATCACTTTCACATAAGCGATAAAAACCTAGTTTGAGCATTATTCATCTATTGAATCATTAATTTTGAATGTCATCATCGCTTAAATGAGGATTAGCTTAAGGAAGAAGATTTTCTTCATCCTGAAGTACCTTCTCACTTAGGCGAAAATTGATTAGTTTAGGTGAGAACTCATACAGTATTTATATATAATGAGACAAAAAATACTAGATGGAAACACTCTAGATCATTGGGGAGACACATATCAATAAGACTTAAGCCAAACTATATAAGGGATTGACACAACTCTCAACCTAAAACCTTAAAGCAATGGGTTCTTCACCTTTATATGATGCTCCACTTTTTCATTCCTACCCAATGTGGGATTTAGATTCACACTTAGATTTTCAACCGTAATTTGGTGATATTTATATATAACTATTATGTCTTTACTCAATATTAGTATTCTTGTTTTGTTTTTTAATGATTGATTATATCTTATCATTAGATCTTTGACTGTGATTTTTGGATTTGACTAGGAAGTATTTCTGAAAATCTGATTTGAACAAAAATACTTGATGTATTGGAATATTAGGAAAAGATTTCAGTATATGTATTGTTATAGCACTTGAACATAAAGTTGGATAGTTTGTTGGATATGTGAAGAATCAATATTAGGAAACTCATCTTATGAATTTTATACCTAAAGAATCAATAATAATTGTTTTGTGTTCCATCAATATTAGTATTTCCAAATGTTATCTGTTGATATTCATTCATATTACAAATGAGTAAAATAGACGAAATTCAATCAAATCTTCTCTTATTGAAACTTTATTTAATTATATTGTTGTGTTCATATTAATTAATTTTATTCAAACTTAGTACATTTTTATAACAATTAATTATAAACTAACTTTTCCTCGTGTATATATTTTAATTGAGATAAGTTATCTATTTTAATCAATTTTGTTTGTTGTAGTATCGACATCTTTACATAAAACTTATTATACTAAAGTTAATTATTGATATGCTTAATAAGAAATCAACAATTAGATATTAAATCTTGTGATAAATATGTTTAATGTGGTTTTCTAGAATATAATATATATATATATATATATATATATATATATATATATATATATATATAGGCTTAATATCTTCATTGGTTCTCATATTTGTGTGAAAATCTCAGTTTGGTCCTCAAATTTTGAACTGTCTCAATTGGGTCATAATTTTTGTAAAAATGCACACATTTTACCCCAACCGTTAACCGATCTCAAACGGCGTTAAGTTTAGCTGACGTGGTATGCTGACGTGTTGGCTTAATCCCTTCTTGGTCCTCGTATTTGTGTGAAAATCTCAGTTCAGTCCTCAAGTTTTGAACTGTCTCAATTGGGTCATAATTTTTGTAAAAATGCACACATTTTACCCCCAATCGCTAACTGATCTCACTGTGCAACAGTTATATTCTGCTATTAGTGGAATAAATAGCTTAAAGGTTGGCGATGAACCTATAGATTACCAAGTTGGTTCGTTTGCAGAAAAGGCTATGAGCCTGATTGCACTGGTTACGCGATTTTTCCAGTGACTTTATTTTTTGAGCCGACGAGATAATCTGTGCAAAATCCCTTATTCTCAGAGAGATGAATAAAATCCCTAATTCAAATAAACTAAATAATAAGCATTGTGCCACGTGAAACACTGCTTATTTTAAAAAATAATTCATATAATTAAATAATACACGTCAGCTAAATCTAACGCCGTTTGAGATCAGTTAACGATTGGGGTAAAATGTGTGCATTTTTACAAAAATTATGACCCAATTGAGACAGTTCAAAACTTGAGGACCGAACTGAGATTTTCACACAAATACGAGGACCAAGAAGGGATTAAGCCAACACGTCAGCATACCACGTCAGCTAAACTTAACGCCGTTTGAGATCAGTTAACGGTTGGGGTAAAATGTGTTCATTTTTACAAAAATTATGACCCAATTGAGACAGTTCAAAACTCGAAGACCGAACTGAAATTTTCACACAAATACGAGGATGAACGAAGGTATTAAGCCATATATATATATATATATATACTTCGAATAAATTTAAAATTTATGGTATTCATAGTAGGTTATTTTAGCAGTTTGAATTGGTTGTTGTCATGTAATATTTATAAATGCTCAAGATACACATATAGGTATAAGAATCAATATTACATAATTATTTTTATAGATAAAACCATTCGTGTATAGATTTTTTTGTATGTATTTTAGTCTTGTAGTAGTTAAATTGTCACACCAACTCTCTTTCAAGTCATAATTTTTTTTTTGTTACATTAATCATAGTTGTTCTCATTTAGAAAATTTAATTTAATAAATAAATAACTAATCATCTAACACAAGTTTAACCTACGTATTTTTATCCTGATTTACTCAAAGTGTTTAAGTCCTGTTTTGCAGACTTTTTTTTATTGTTGTATAAAATAAGGTTACAGTACAAAATCAATTATAGAAATTAAAAATTAAACACTTTGAAAATTGAGGAACCATATTAACATTTATAAATAAATAAAGGAATAGAAACTATAATTTAACCTACAAGTTATTTTGATGTAAAATAAGCTGGTAATTAGATATTTATAAATAAATAATAAAAATGGCTTAAGAGTTAAATTTTAGAAGAAGCTGTTCATTAGAATTTCTTAAACACAATATTGATTCACATTTAATACAAATGGTGTGATGACATACCAACCCTTCTCCACAACATCTTCATTGTATGGGTGTTTCAGTCAATTTCAAACAAGATACCTTTTCTTACCAAACAAGAAATCAAATGTTGTAAAAGTCACTCTTCAAGTGAACATGTCTCACATTGAAGATGCTTATTGAATTACAAACACTACTAGAGAGGTTAAAGAAGTGTGAATTAATCCCAATTTGTGTTGAAAAATATCATAAAATTATTTGTTTTTAAATAATTGTTATATATAAGTATAAATTGATGTATTTCTTTAAAATTGTAAGAATCACTTTCTCAAAGAAGAATGTAATCGCAATTATAAAGAATTAATAAGTAAAAATAAATGAGAAAAGGAAAAGAGAGACCCTAAAAATAAGTAACTCTTCATTACAAAATTCCTATGGCAAGACTTTTATTAAAAAAAATCATAAAAAAATCCTTTTGTTCTCAACACAAAAAAAATATAGACTCTTACTATTCATAAAAAACCTCATATTACAATTTTTTTTTTTATTTCTGAAAAAAAAACTTCAAGTTACAAATAGTTTTATGCCTACTGACTATTTCTATGCATTTTTAAAATAAATTATCTATACATATATAAATTGTTAACAAGTGATTATTTTATTGAATAAAGTATTTTTTTTATAAGAATAACATTAAGTAATAATTCCTAATTAATAGACCACTATTATTATATTTAATTATTGTGAGTTAGTTTTTCTAAAAATAACTTTTTTTTCTTCCGTGTTTGAAGTTGTAAATTCAAATTTTAGAGTGGTACAGACTACAATATAATTTACAAAGCCTACCAAGATTTTTGTATGTTCATTAAACTAACTGGGGAAAGGGAGAATTTGTCTTGGATATTGAATTAAAGAAAAAAATTAACAAAAAAAATATAAACTACAAGTTAGTAATAAAAGTTATAGTTCAAGTGTAATATTGTAACATTTTTCAATGTAATTATTATTAGATTTCATTTTTTCTCTTTAGTAGAAATTATTTTAAAAAGATTAAGTATGAAATCTATGAATACTTTTTTTCTTTATCTTTTTATGATTTCTCGTTAACTTTGTAGAATTGTTTTTTATTTTTATTTTTTAATAGATTGTACCTTGTATGTAAATAAGATTTCAGAAAAATATATTGAAAAAAAAAGAAAGACCCTTATAATATAAAAGAAACATGACAAGAAAAATAAATAAATAAAAAGTTCTAAAATAGTTTTGTAAAAATGGAGTTAAAAGAAGTTAGAGAATACATAACAAAATAAGTTTGAAAATTTTAGAGATTATACAATATTATAAAATACACTTGAATGATTCAATGCAAATTGATTTTGAGACAACATTGAGTGTTTTACTTTTATCTTAATTCTTATTTTGGAGAACTTCTTCAAGTAGCAAATTATCCTAACTTATCATTTACAAATTCATTTAAAGGTGGCATGTTTATTATCCCTTTAATTCTTTTTCTCTTTTATTTTGCAAATAGTTCTTATTTTTTTCTTTGTAATCAATGGTAGTTGAACCTAATGCATGCTTCTGCAAGCTTATCATGTCTTTCATAAGTTATTGGCCCTACAAAACCTCTTAGGTTTAAATCCTTTTTTGGTTCCTGAGTTAAATTCTGATGTTCAGTTTAATCTCCGCTTTTAAAAATGTCAACCTTTAGTCCCTATGATATGAAAATTGTATCAAGTCAGTCCTCATGACAACACTTAATGAACAACAAATAACAAGTTTTCATACCTACGTATCAAATATTTTGTGATTTGTTAACAGAAGGTATTATAAACAACAAATCACTTAATGAAAAACTTGTGATTTATTAACGGATAGGACTATTTTGATACATTTTTCATATCATAGGGACTAAAGGTTGACATTTTTAAAAACGGAGACTAAACTGAACATCAAAACTTAACTTAGAAACAAAAAGGATTTAAACCAACCTCTTAATACCAAGATCCTACCATTATCCTAAGTTGTCGGTAATAGTGCCGATGGTAGAGTGAGGATCAATGTGACTAACCAACATTTTTTTTTAGAGTATATGTTCATTTTTATTTTACAAACTTCTTATCTAGTTTGTTGTAAGTTCATGTAGATATTTTAGATTTTCATAGGTTTGAGAATATGACGTTTCATCATGATTATTTCTTTTTATTTCGATTCCTTTAATTTTTTTTAAATATCATATATGTCATCGAGGTTCTTAGAAGTAGTTTCCTATCATAGGATATCTCTTTGGCTATTAAACAAAAATTCCTATTAAGAGATCTATGTCAATTTGAGTAATTGAGAGACAAACCATTATAGGAACAATATTAATTTTAAGTTTGAAAATTCTCTCCAAAATAATTAGTTGTTATACTAAATATGAATGTTTGATTATCTTCACATTTGATATCCATTATATTAAATTATTCATATATTAATTATTATTATTGTTATATTTGTTAAATTAAACATTACTTTTGTGATATATATATAATATGTTTTGGAGTTTTACTACCACTAACTTACAAAAAAAAAAAACACGTTAAGGTTAATTCTAAATAATTAAGAGACCCTTCCAATAATTATAATTTTTTTATAGTTGAGAAAACCCCATTGATTTTTTTTTATAGTCAGGCTTAAATGATTGACTAGAAAATAATTATGAATTAATAAAAGTTGAAGAGAAGCTTTTAATAAATTAACTTATACTAAATTAATTTTAATTTATGAACAGTATTTTTATTAAAAAAATTATTTTTCTTTATCATAAATCTTTACGAAAAAAATTGTACAAAGCAAACTTAATGTTTGTTTCCTTGCCAGATTTATAAAAAATAAAAAGAATGACAAAAGTTATAAGAAACAAATCCCTAATGAACAATTTGATTCTTGAAAGTAACAGTTTTTTTTTTGTTAAGTTTCTAAATCCCTTTTTTGTTAAACTAAAAAAGAGGTGATAATGTCTCACCGAAAAATGAAAACTTTCGTACTTGTATTATAAAAAATGGAATCTAAGTTTCATAAAAAAAAATGTAAAATCCATTAAAGATCATGTTTTAATGAAATTGCATATTCAGTGGAAAATTCGTTTTGTATTGAATATATTTTATACGTAGTAAATCATTTCATTTATTCAATTGAAGCTCGATTTGAACATTTGTTACAACATAAAAATAGTTTTTAGTTCAAAAGATTTAAACTCTAAAGTTAAGATTATTAAAGAATATTGAATTAATCTTGACTTTTCTTAAGATTCAAAATTGTCTGTTTTCCAAATTTCTTAAAAGAATACGCTTAACAAAACCTGTAACATTGCTACTACTCAAATAAGTTTTTTTCAAAATTAAAATTACTTAAAAGATTAACAATGTTACAATATATATTAAATGAATTAATAGTCATCTTATCTGTGTTAAGTTTGAAATAATAGCATCACTTCATTCTAAAACATTTATAAAAGAATTTGCTGCCAAATAAGTTAGGAAAGTAATATAGAATTTAATAACTAATAAGTTTGTCTAAATTTAGGCCACGATTTTTTACCCACGATTGTGTTGAAGCAATAATACTTTTGCTCATATTTGAAGATTTTTTTTTTCAAAAAAAGTTCCACCAATTTATTTCTCCATATTCTTCTTTAAAAAAATCTTTATTTTTATTTTATTTTATTTATCCTTTTTTTTTTCTCAACCAAATCGACCTTTAAAATTGTTATCACGAAGTATTTTTTTTTCTTTGACTTCAACTCCATTGATATCACAAAGTTCATTTAGATTTTTCAAATTTCTTTTCATCAAAATTTTATTCATAATAGTATAACGACACATCTACGTTCATTTTATATTATTTTTATAATACAAAAGTGAGAAATAATATGTTTTATATATATATATATATATATATATCCCTAGTAAAAAACAGGATTATGCTACGGTTCACTAGAAACCGCAGCATAATGCTGCGCGATGACAGTTTTGTAAATAAATCAAACTTATATGTCGCGGTTCCCCATTTAACCGCGACATATACCCCAGTCAATCATCACCTCTGACTTCACGTCAGAAAAATAAATTTAATCACAGGGGAATAGGCCGCGGTTCTGTGGATAACCGCGGCCTATTCCCCCTGCTACTTGCTGACATTCCCCATCAGTCAGCCCCTGCAATAAATTGGCAGGGGGAAATGAGAATCGACCGCGGTTATCTGTACAATTGCGGCCTATTCCCCTGCGACCTCTGACATTCCCCTGCCAATTTATTGCTGGGGCTGACTGATGGGGAATGTCAGGTAGTAGTAGGGGGAATAGGCCGCGGTTCTGTGGATAACCGCGGCCTATTCCCCTGCTACCTCTGACATTCCCCAAAAGGCAGTTGGGAAGGTGGTTGAGGGATTCTGAACGTTGGGGAACCTATTCCCCTGTTACCTCTGACATTCCCCAAAAAGGCAGTTGGGAAGGTGGTTGGGGGATTCTGAACGTTGGGGAATAGGCCGTGGTTGTCCAGGTAACCGCGACCTATATGCAAAGAATCTACTGCATATTGGCGGGAAACCGCGGCATAAACTGTTCTTAAAATTTTCAAAAATTGTCATTACCATTTAATTTTGAATTTTTTTAATGCAAATATGCCGCGGTTTCACGCCCAACCGCGGCATAATGTGATATATGACAGCGGTTATCTAGACAACCGCGGTAGATGCTCTGTCAGAGGTTAAAAAAAAGAGTTGAACAGTTTTCGTCTTCACGCGTTTTACAGTTTCTTCTTCATCTCCACAGTTTTCTCTCTTCTCGCTGCGATCTCCGACAGCCTCCACGACGTCGGCCATTCCTCCGTCAGCCACGTCCGCCACTGCATTCCGCATGCTGCCACGCCACTACCCTGCAACTCTCCGCCACTGCATTCCGCCACTGATAATCCAGGTATGTTCGATCCTATGTTCGATTGATTTTTAAGTTTTCATGTTCAGTGCATTCTGATTAAAATTGTTTGCGATTTACTGAGTGAATGCATTTTGATTTGAATCATGTGAATTTGTATGTATGAATAGGAGAAATGTATTTTGATTTGAATAATGTGAATTTGTATGTATGAATAGGAGAAATGCATTTTGATTTGAATCATGTGAATTTGTATGTATGAATAGGAGAAATTGCAATAGCAATTCATGGGTGTGATGTTGTGCTGGAAGAGATGGTGAGTTTGGTTGGGTTGCCCCCAAAATTTCCCTACAAAATGAAAAAATAATATCAATATTATATAAAATTAAAAGAACCATTAATTAATTATCTTGAAGTTTTGAATAGAAAAATAATATAAATATTTTATATATCATATTCTAAATAGTATTAAAACCAATTTAGTGAAAGTAACTTTAATGACTTTTTTTATATAAAATATGGTGACTAAAAAACTTTAAGGAACCATGTTGAATAATTATGATAAATATTAGATCAAAAGTGATATTAATTTTTTTCTAAGTTTAACTAATAATTTTGTTTTATTGTTAGATTATTGAAACTTTTTAAAAGTTAGCAATATAAAATTTTGTATGATAGAATTTATCATTTAATTGCTTATTAATTGTATGATTGTTTGATTGAAATTATTGTATGATTTGATTTAATATGTAATTGTGTAAAATTTAGGAATGGGTCGAAATTGGATTAATTTACCACGTATTAGTGCTGAGTATGAGAGAGGTGTAGAGGAATTTATACAATTTGCGCAACGTAATGAGGGGAGAAGTGACGATGAAGTGAAGTTTAGATGTCCTTGCATGGATTTCTCTGCAGGTTTGACATATGCTAAAGTCATACTTTGTTATAGTTGTTTTGTTTTAATGTTATTAACTAATTATATGATGATATATTGCAGTGTAACAGACATAATGGGTCATATGAGTGCGGATACTACGTAATGTATTGGATGACCCATATTGTTCATTCTCACATCACAAAAAGTTGGGAAACGGTAATATTTAAATCTACCAAATTTTGATTTTTTTTCCCCAATGTAGAATTCATATACACTAATTATATATATTGTCTTGTGCAGAAATTCAAGAGTACTAGAGCACTTCCTGAGAAACCACTTTTGTTCACGAGGAAAGCTCTTGCAAAGTATATAGTTAGATTATATAATAGTTCTTAGTTATTAGTTATTAGATTTAAACATTCTATTTTAGTACATTGTATTTTATTAGACTTTGTACTTTAGGTTTTGTTTGAAAGCATTTGAACATCTATTTGATATGTGTTATCTGTTGAAAATGTATTTCATATGCAGGTCTATTTTTGTGGTAGTGGATATCATAAAAACAGACTTGCTATTTTAAAAAACTGCAGGACAATATGTCGCGGTTCTTACCAAGACTGCGGTAGAAAATAGGAGAATATGTCGCGGTTCTTACCAAGACCGCGGCCAAAAGCCCATTGTTATTTTTAATTTTTTTTTAATTATTTTTTGAAAATAAACATATGGTCGCGGTTGAATCCAGAACCGCGGCCTATTCGGGGTCTTTTACCGCGGTTCCAACCGCGGCCTATAGTTGGATTTTTTTATTTTTTTAAAAAAACTGGGTTTTTGACTGCGGTTCCTTTTGCAACCACGGTCTATTCTTGGAACCTTTTACCGCGGTTGCAACCGTGGCATATAGTCAGAGACTTTTTACCGCACCTTTATATGTCGTGGTTCGGAAACCGCGACATATAGGAAAAAACAACCGCGGTCGTTTCCCAGATCTGCATTAGTGTATATATATATATATATATATATATATATATATATATATATATATATATATATATATATATATATATATATATATATATATTCTCCTAACTTTAGAAAATGAAGCTGGAATTCCACATTAAATTATGTGATTTGTTGGACATATAAGCAATCATTTATAATAATTTCTAATATTTGTAATTTTCATTTTTTTATTTAAAATATTTTTACTCATAATTTCAAGTGTTTAATCCCAAAATCCTTAGTTTTTTAACAACCAATTTTTTTTTTCTTCTTAAATGGTTTCTTTAATGAAATCCTCTTTCGAAAAATATTTTTTTATTATCTTTTTTAATTGTTTGACATTCATAAATTATTAATATTATCATAAAATTTACAAAAATAATATAAGATAGTTGTCATGAAATTTCAATTATAAGTAACTGTTTACTCTTCTCTATAATTGACATTTGTACATCTGTCATTTGATACTTTATTTTAATGTTTATGTAAAAAAAAATTCAGTAAAAAATATGTTTGACATTAAAAAAAAAAAATGTTTCTTTTACATTAAATAATCAGTGATATCATTAAATTTTGACTTTAATGTGAAGAGTACTCTACTTCTGAGCTAAAACATTAATTAAAGAGCTACTATTAATGTCAATAAAAGCTAAAAGATTAGATACATTAGTGAAACTTTACTCCACATCTTGTACTTAATGGTTTAATAAAATTAGATAATGGAAGTATATAGAAGAAGTTGATTCTTAGAAGCTGAGATTGATGTGGGAATTTTTAAAAAAGCAGAAGCAATGTTTTGCTTAAATTGTATACATAGGTTTGAGTTTTTAAGGCAGAGGTGGAACAATGAGATTTGGAATGGAATAAAATCAATAATTGCTGATTGGGCCATGCAGCTTAGACGCAGCATTAATGCAAAAGATAAGTTGTCTTCCATATTGTTCTTGTTCTTTCCCATCACCACTCCATCATTCCATATTTAGCACTGTACATTCACTTCCCTTTCATACAATTTCGTATGTGACATGTCTAAAACATATTTCACCTCAGCTTCTTGAAAAAAAAAAAACTTCTAATAAAATTAAAACTGAATTTTTGGTGTAATATATTTTTTGTCCTAATTGATGTATTAATTTAAATTGAAGGATTTGGGGAGTAGCGCGTAGAAGGAGGGAAGGGTGGGGCCAGGATGAAACAGACATGTCATGGAAGCACTTCCCGCTCTTTCCCAAAGTTCTAACTTATGCGCCAAAAAGGGTTAAAAGTAAAACTCATTCATGACGTGTCTTACCGTGTTTCCGGCGCATCTTAGAATCCCTCAACCACCTTAAATCTAACGTGAGCCTAGCGGTGAATTTTGGGATTCCGGCAATCAATCATTGCCCACTTTTTATCTTTCTTCACTCACCCGTGGGTCACCTCCACACCTTCTAAAACCTGCCTACAGCGTGCCACGTGCACCAATCACAATAAAAAGGGTTATTTGAAGTGTTTTTATGGTTTGAGTGACCGTTTAAGATGGAATGTGAAATTTGAAACGAAACATGGAAGCAGAAATACGGGAAAGAGTGAAGAGTGGAAGTCTGCAATGCCATAAGTGTGGGCATGAAATTGATACGAGAGGGTCCGAAAACATAACAACGCAAATAGTACAAAACATTATGCAAAAAGATAGACTAAGATAAGACAAAAAGCACATACAAAAACAAAATTCCTCAAAATTATTGGTCAGGTTTTCTTAGGTCGAAAACCTGTTGCTTAACTCAATTAAGTTTACAATAACTTTCACCACTGTTTATAACTTTTATCCTTGTTTGATACCAATGAAACCGGGAAAATATTGATGGAAGGACCAAAAAATTATGAATATACTTTATTTTATTAATTGTTTTATCACTTAATTTTTGTATCTATTTTTTCATAATCATTTTTAATAATATATTTTATAAATTTAATGATATTCTTATTTTAATAATAATTAAAATAATATTTTTTTATTTTACTTATTTTAGGGTGTGTACACGTGAGGGTGACACACTAATTGTGGATATTGGAGAGCGAGAAATAGAAGGTTAACTTGTGTTCACTTGCACCTATTTGAAGATATTGGAGGGCGAGGAATTGCGGAATTTGTTACTTTTTAATCACTCGCTGTGGAGGCGAGATTTGGAGAGATTCAAGTGAAAAAGTCTCATATGTCCCTTCACTGCACTGTGCATAGGAGTTACTGGAAATGAAAGAGGCGAGATTTGGAGAGATTCAAGTGAAAAAGTCTCATATGTCCCTTCGCTGCACTGTGCATAGGAGTTACTGGAAATGAAAGTGGACATTGCAAGGTTTTGGTTTTTCTAAGTTTCAAATTCAAATTATCTCATAAACATATTAATTAATAAATTTATAATTTTTTACTTTTTAAAAATTTATTTTAATCATTATTTTTAATTTTTTACTCTTTATAAACATTTTACAATTAAATATAACATTAACAATTATAATTTTATATTACTTTAATAACTAGGGACATTTTGGTAATTTTCAATTTCTATCAATTAAACAAATTTTTTTAAATTATCACATCAATCAAATCTTACACTAATTCTCACAATTTTCACCCCAGATCCACTCTCAATTACCTTCAAATCCATTCAAATAAACACACAAAAATTTACCCTCAAATCCTCTTAAATCCACTCAATCACTCTCCTCCAAACACTCCAAGTAAACACACCCTTAAAGTCCTAAGATAAAACGGACGCGTGTGTTTCCACTGGATTTCTGTAAAGATATTCTTTTCTTTTTTATTTCTCTGACTTAATACAGACATAAGTGCACATTTGATTATGAAAATAATTATGTATTTTATTTTTGCCTCAAATATGTGTTTTTATTGTGATGGTTTAATTTGTTGTGTTTCTTTTATAATGTTAAATTTTCGATATGATATCCAAAATATTCTAAAACTAAAAGTTATATATTTATAAATATTTTAAAAAATAAAAAAATGTAATTATGGAAAAAAGAAAAAGTAAATATATATATATATATATTATAAAAGAAAATAAAAAATTAAGATACTTACAGACTAAAATTAACTTAATTTTAAAGTAAAAACGTTTAATATTAATATACTCTCCATTTCAGTTTTACATTTTTCATTGTACTTTGTTTTTTTTTTCATGAAAGTTTCATTTTTTTAGTTATTTCTAAGTGTCATGGAAATAATATAAATTTCAATTCTTCAAATATCACCCACTTCAAAAATAAAGGATGAGACTAAAAAAACACAATGTTTTTTTATCTCACTTTAAAATTGAATTTTAGGATTTAAGTGAATGAAAAAAGAAAAGAAAAAAATAACAAGTTTATTAAGGAAAAAATCACAAAATATTAATAAGTTTTGACATCAATTCATATAACACATCGATACTATTTTTAACCAAAATCTTAAAACAATGAACTTATAAGTCTTTTATTTTATGTAATGCTAAACTTTCTTATTTCTACTTAATATAAGACTTAAATCATACTTTGATTTTCAATAATTTCTTTCTTAAAAATAAGTTCTTTCCACATTAATATACTCTCCTTTGAGAGAAAACATTCTTAATCACGCGAGTATCTTTTTCGTATTGCAGATCATCAATAGGATACACTTACCTAAACTCTTGGTCAAAAAGACTTTCAATATAAAAATCATATTATACTTGTATGAGTCAACTAGAGATATTAATAATTTGATACCATTGATGTTTTTATCAATGCTAAAATTTATCAGGAAAACATAACATACATAAATGAGATTCAAGTATAATCCACGTAACTGATCGATATAAAACTTAAACTTACACTTGTATTTCTAATAGAAAAAAGAATCAGAAAAAGTTATCTGATTAAAGATAAGAAAATAAAAAATATTTATAAAAATTTATGAATAATTTTATCAAAATAATAAATTTAAAATTGATAAAAGAAATACTGGTCTTCTTCTTATTATAAATAATTAAGATTTTAATTTTAATTTTATTAATATTATTATTTTTTATATTTATTAGTGGTTTGATATGAATTTATTTTATTATTGTTATTAAATTTTTTATTTATTATTTATTATGTCTATTATTTTTCATGCAATATTAAAATTTTAATATTTTATTATTAATATTGTCATATTTATTTATATATTATTATTTTTATTGTAACATTAATTGTATTTTATTAAGATCTTATTATGTTATATACCCATTATAATAATGTTATAAATAATTTATTATGTAATTAATAAGGCAATGTACTAAAATAACATCATTAATTATGTTATAACGATAATGAATTGTGTTTTTTTATAAATGCCGTGCTATATATTTATTTGTGTAATTTATATGTAGGTCAACAATAATCTTCCATTAAAATTTTCATCGGGAATGAAAATTTATTTATTTGTTTTTTCAATCAAACAACACTATTTTCTATAAAACCTTTATATAGTTACTGCAGTACATACATACGGTAAATGGACAACTCTTCCACTCGCAAATTAATCTCTTTAAACAATAAATTCCTCAAAGTAAAGAAAGTGTAAAAAGTAAAAAAAGTAAAGTAATATTTTTTATTTTGGTGCAGAAAACTTTATATAGCTACGTAGTACATACATACGGTAAAGTTGTTCAAAAAGTAAAGTATACTGCAGTACATACATACGGTAAAGTTGTTGAGTCATGTGAGAAAACTTTAAGAACTTAATTAGCAAAAGAATAATCGCACTGAACCAATAAGTTATGCAGAAACCATTTCATATTGTGAAATTGTGTGAAATTATTATTGTACGATAGTGGAAACAGTACAATACTTTTCCAAAAGTAGGTAAAATAATTATAAGGAGAAATAATTAATACAAATAGCTAATTAAAAGAAAGTATGTGTATTAATATTATTTTATTAATAGATTTGATTTTATTAGAATTTTTTTAAGAAAGAATCAAATAATTATTTGAAGAAAGTAGTTATCTAATTATTTTAAAATAATTATCAAAACCTCCAATTTTAATGTATAATTAAAGATTTTTTTTTTTACTTGCCTATTAGTGATAAGGGTGACAAAATAAGTTGAATTCCATTCAATTCATCAAATTGTTCAAATGAGATAAGTCGGATTGAAAATTTTAATCTATTAATTCTGTGTTTTCGTTCAGCTCATCAATTCAACATATCAAAATACGTATTAGTTTTATTGAAGTAGTTAACATTTTATTTAATTAAAAATAGAAATAAAAATTTAAGAGATTAACTTTTTTTATATTATATATTTTTTAAATATACATATATAACAATATCATA
Organism: Vigna mungo; assembly: GCA_036885675.1. Lineage (NCBI taxonomy): Eukaryota > Viridiplantae > Streptophyta > Magnoliopsida > Fabales > Fabaceae > Vigna > Vigna mungo. The sequence continues at coordinate 14,318,191 of CP144696.1, forward strand.
ATTTAAATTATTAATTAAGTCTTACAAATTAAGTTCCACATATTACTTGGTAACTTAACATATAAATTTAACAATTATTTTAATTTATTTAATTAAAAACATTAATTAATCAATTAAAATTTTAGAAAATATTTTATATAATTAAATATACTTATATATATATATATATATATATATATATATATATATATATATATATATATATATATACACACACACACACACAAAATAGAAAATTTAAAAAAATTAAAAAAATTAAAAAAATAAGTAACGGTCAAACTAGTTCAACCAGTCAACTCATTATAAACATAATAAAAAATGTCTCTAATAACTTATTTCTATTTAACGTACTAATCCAATTCAACCCGTTTTTAACTTGTCAATAACAAATCGGATCAAGGGCCATACCTTACTTAGTAACCTTTATAATATCATTTATGTATCTTCTAACAACTCCTTAAAATAAAAGGAGGATTTCTCAATCAGATTTCTTATATAAGTAATTTCATATCACAAAATAAATTTTAAATTAAGAACTTTTATTTAGCCTACTTTGTAAAAAGTACCCCTGAAATAAATCTGACATTTTATACCAAATATTTCAGGATATCATTTTCAGATTAAAAAACTAATATTTTATTTATTTGTTTTCAAATTATTTACAATTACCTATGTTTTTTTATCTATTTTATTTATTACCTTGAGATTTAATGTTTTATATTTTTATTAACTGTAATTAAAGCTTATATTTGTTAATTTCTTTAAAAATTTAAACTGTCTGGTAATTAAACATAAAAAAAACGAGTACTTTTTTTTTCATTCATAAAGCTTAACAAACCCCATATATATATATATATATATATATATAAAATTTGCCTCTCACGAATTCTTTGATGATACGTGGACAATTTGCGCTGTTACTTTAATTATTTGTAATGCAAGTAAACATACAGTAATCGTTACGTACGTGTGAGTTATGGTTAGTTGAGGAACTGTAAATAATGAATGGAGGGTACTTTTTGCTAATTTTGCAGCATGTGTGCATTCTGCAGTATGTTCTTCTGCAATGGTTTTTCTACACTGCATCATATAAAATGTAGGTAATGAACATGTGAATTGGAAATAGTTATGTTGAAGTTTCTACCTTTTTAAAAATGGTGACACAGGGTAATTAAGAATCAATCTAGAAAGCATGAACACACCGTAAGTAATTTCTAGTTTCCCTATAAAGGTTTCGACTCAAATGTAAGAAGCCATCAACACAAACAATACTTTAAAAAGGAAACTTCGTTATTGATTATTGACTGTGGTTTGTCTGATTTATAGTAAAAGTTGTAAAGTATAATCACGAATCATTAATGCTGACATAACTAAAAGGATTAATATATAATTAATTACACAAGGCATGGTCTTCTGGAGCTATATATGATCATCTAATCAATATGTTATGATTAAGACACATGACCTTATCCAACAAAAAGATATAAGCTACATAGCCGTTTTGGTGTTTGTGGTCCAAGGTTTAGATAACTGAAAAAGCAACCTACCGAAGGCAGCCACGTATACAAGAATCCCGAAATGAAGCGTGTGCATGAATCATACGTCAGTGCGTCAACTTTACTACAAAGAGAATGGATCGAACTTTTCACATTTTGTGTTTACAAAACGAAAATCTAAATTTACGTTCTCCTTTTCTTCATAGAGTAATATACACGAATAAAAAATGATAACAATATCATACAATTTCAGAAGGGTAACATTACACTGTATTCGGATGGGTGAAGGAAGATGAAGAAGTGAAGAAAGAAACAGAAGAATAGAAAGACAGTGAGAATGAAATGAAGTAGCACACGACATCATACACAGACAGAAATATTGAGCTGGGCTTACTGAAAGTGAAGGGAATTGGCCACTCTGTTAGATTCTGCTATCACTGTTATGCACCCATAAAAGGCATTCACTTTTCTAAATTTGAGACGTGCAAGATTGCATTAAAACACTCATATTCCCTAAGGTGTTTCTACATTATAATCATCATCGAGAATGGTGGCATAAATAAAGCCACACACTTCCATCTCAATCCATGACTGGTAGAGATTCTTCCACCTGAAAGCTAAGACAAAGAAGGAACTTGATCGTGTCGGTTTTTGTTTTCTTGAAACGATCAAATGACTGCGAACACAAACACGATGCCGATCGTTGGCAAACTGTACTGTTCATCGTCTCAGACGGTGCATGTGGTGAGGAAGAGGCCACACGTGGTGAATGGTGGTGGTTTTGTGGTGATGGATTCTAGTGCCCAGAGGGTTATGTTCAGGGTCGATGGTTGTGGTGTTCGTGGCAAAAAGGGAGACTTGATCCTAAGAGAAGGAGATGGAGAAGCTTTGCTTCTCATGCTTCGGAAGGTATATTTATTTTTATTTTTTTTGCGTCAAGACTCGTGTTTAGAATCTTGAATATGTTAATTTTGATGAAATGTGCAGGGAGGCATAGTTGAGGCCTTGAGCATTTACAAGAAGTGGAAAGGTTACAGTTTAGACTACGAAGGATCACGGAAGCTGGTTTTCAGCTTGAGAGAACCGAATTCTTGTTTGTTTAAGAACAAGGCAATCAGAATCTCCACCAGGAACAGAGGCTGTGATTTTAAGATCAGTGGGTATTTCCCGGACAAGTGTTGTAGCATTGTTGACTCAAAAGGCAACGAGGTAGCACAGGTATTGGTTTTTTTTCAGTTGAGAATACGCATAACACAGTATCAGATAAAAGTTGTTGCTTAAATGTGCTGATTCATTATCTGTTTATTAGGTGAGGGTGATGAAGGAAGTGGAGGAGTTGGTGGAAAACAAGGATTTGTATCATGTGGTGGTGAAACCTGGGATGGATCAAGCTTTTGTTTTTGGAGTCATAGCTATTCTTGATCACATTTATGGAGAATCTACCCACTGCTAAATTCAGAACTCATCAGATATGCTCTGAGTTCTGTGAATTTTTTTTTTTTTTTTTATGTTGAATCGTGTAACCAAGTTGTGGTTGAAGAATTTGTCTTGTATATTGTGGAAAAATGTGGATATTAAGGCGGTTTTCCTTGTATTAGAGGAGGTTGTCTTACATTGGGTCTTGTTAAATAAAAGAAACATCCTTCTTTAATTCTTTTTCTCGTTTCGGTCCTTGTAGAAAGGGAACAGGGTATTTAAAAGGTAACAATATCCTTCATCAACTTTTTCTAAATATTTTTCCTTTTTGCATTTTAATAAGAAAACAATTAATTTTACCAATAAGAGCCACATCTTCGTTCGTGTTTCGTACTTGTTGCTCTTTAGAAACTAACTATTATATGATAGATATGTTTAGAAAGTTACTATATTGGTCCATTTGTACAAACATCTTAGAGATGTTAGTTTTGTGGAGACAAAATAAATAGTTAGATATTTTACTTTTTTACAAGTATTCGTATAACTTTTATTTTGATTTAAATAGTTTGACATTTTTTCGTGCTTCCATATGACATCCCATGTCTTAACAAAATTGATTAACATTTTTACACTTCTCTTGTACATTTTTTTGAATGTGGGGAAACATCATAAGAGATGACATTGAGGGAATATAGTGTTAATGACATTCGTCAAAGTTAGATTTTTGTCTCTAATAATAACTTGTGGACCATCCTCAGATCTCAAAAATAATCCTCTCAACCTTTTCAGAGCCGAGGTGAAATTATTTTATCATTCACTTGATAAGAATACAAATGTAACTGGAAAGTCAAGCTTGTTGATGTGATCCCAACTTTCTCATGCAATGGCAATCGATATGTGTTGGTTTTGTATGTGTTATCCATTAAGAAAAAAAATATATTAAATGCATTCAATAATTCTATTGTATTAGGATGTATTCAAAAGATGTCACTTTCCACGTCATATTCGTCGACATGTTTACTTCAATTGATATATTTATCACGTTCTAACATCATCGGCAACTCCTATAATTCAATTCTCAAACCTCCCAATGGTGGTTTTAAAGTGTATCTTACATTATATAACTGCTTGATTGTTATCACATCACTCTCATTATTTTTTTAAAGGTAAGAAAAATATTTAGATATTTCATTTGATTCTTAGTCATATCAATAAACAATGACGGTTTAGTAGAGTTTAATCTTCAAACTTAAATGATACTATTCATCTTAGACTATAACCACCTATAATGTAACATCACAATACCTCATTTTTTTAACAATAATAATAATAATATCTAGAGATAAGGAAATTATTGAAACAAAACAAGTAAAAGAAATTAAAAATATATATTAAAAAATAAAAAATAAAAAATAAATGAATATCAAGTTTCAAAATTCGGAAGAAGTGTTCACTAGATTTTGAAATCTAAAAAATATGTTAACCTAATTTTGAACAAAACTTAACTAACAAAAAATGCGTGGACCTGTATTATGAACGAGATGAAATGAAGGCAAAATGAAAACCAAAGGGCTGCTGTTGAATAAAGAAGAGAGCTAATGAAGATGAGAGAATGCATGGTCGTTTAGTAAATATAGATCTCACAATAAATAGATTTGATAAACAGTAATTATTGTTTATCTAATTTATTTTTTATTTTTTATATATTTACCGAAAGTTAACTTTATTTTCACAATGTGCTGGAAGAAAACTTGAAAGTGCTCGAAGAAAGCCCCATCGTTGACTTTTGAGATGATGCTTCTCAAAATCCATGAATTCGATTGCTTGCAGGGAAATGGGCTCCAAGCAATGTGGGCTGTTACTGAAATGGTCCATGAAAATGGCTTTTACATCCAACATCCCAACAATTTCTTTGTGCAGACTCTCACATTTTTAGAATGACATTTTACCTTTTAAAAAGTTACTTCCGCATCACATATTCTGAAAATTTTCAAAACAAGTTTTTCAAAATGCATGAAATACATTTCAGAATAAATTTTATGGAAAAAAAAATTGAAATAAACTTTTCAAAGGCCTTTCAGATTTTAAAAATATTTCTACATAAAATGTGTTCTGAAAAGAATTTTCATTTCTATATTTTTAGAAAAACCAATATTTTCAAATAATTCGTCAAACTTCATTCATATTAATTGGGAGACTTCTTATATATTAGAAGTCTGTATGCAAATTTTATTTTATAAGCTATATTATTTTTAGAGTTAAATTAGATTTAAATTACACTCTTATATTTTTCTGTAGTATCATGAATATATAAAAATAGTCTGTCCTTACCTGACGAGAATTTTCGAGTTATTGTATCATACTCAAGATTTATTTTAGTCCTAAAAATAGGTGTTAGACTTAAATGCTGAATTAATGGGTAAACTAAATGACATAAGTAATTATTAGAATAATTTTCTGTACAACTAGATCTTGGTTTTTCTATATTGCATTCAAATGTTTCCCATCAGTGCACTTGATATGCTGTTCTACGACAAAATATGGTGGTCTCCACTTCAGAGATTCCATCTTTCTGATTTTTTTTTTCTTTTTTGCTTTGGGTTTAGCTTCTTGAAAACCTTCTTCTGCCTAAATACCAGTTCTTGAAAAAAGAAAAAGGGTGCTGAAAATTGGGCTTTGATGTTGATTTTACAGTGAAAACGAAGGTAATGAAAAGTCAAACTCTTCATCATGGTCTTCACACGTATACGATCATCATCCAAGAATCAATTCACCTTGCCCAACATATATACCACCCAAATCAAACAAATTAGATCATTACAAGTATAAATTGCAGGCTTTTGTCACATCAAATTTCATTCTAATACTAATTAACATGGTGTCGATTAAAGACAAACATACTTTTTTTTAAGATATATCAAAAATCATATGAAACATGTTTTAGTATGGTTTATTGTATTACTGTTACTGATATGTTATTAGACCATTACTAATGTGTAATCTCATGTTCGAATAATATATGTCTCAGACACGAGAATGTACGATGTTGGAGATGCTGCATGTAATATATAAGACACATTTATCATATATTAATAGGTACAGCATCAACATTCAACACCAATATCAAGTAAATTGTCCTATAAATAGTGGCACACCAAGAATTGAGTTATGCGGGTTGAGATTTTCCTGTAAATTGCCGGTACTGAAATAGTATAGTCTTAATATAATTAATCTTGTAAAAGTATACAAGAGAGTCACGATTTTACAATATCATCAATTTATGTGCTCATAAACATATCACAAAATAAGATTCAATTTCTTTTCGACATCAACGAGAGTCAGAAAAAGAATGGTATATATTTTATGTATTATTTTAGACATTCCCCTTTTTCCCTTGTGAATGATAAATAAAAAAACTGAATATGATGGCACTGACACTGTCCTTGTACTGTTCCTGCATATGCAAATGTGCTCAAGTCATAGAGAGAGTGTCTAAATAAATTGAGAGAAAGAAAGAAAGAAGAGTCTCTTATTTCGAAGCTCTTTAATGTTATTGATCGTTGTGGTCAATGTAGGGTCACAGAAATCACGTAAAGGAAAACCAATGATGATTCCCACGTTTAGTTCCTGTTTAGCAGCTAAGGTAAGAGTAGAAAAATGGAGACAGAAGTTTGGTTATGGTCTTAATAAGCTCTTCCTTATTGGACTAACTAGGCCATTTTTTCATTGAGGGTGGACGTGCACGAGGAATAGAACGCAGATTGATTTCATGAGCAGCATGAGATGGGGTTAGGTAAACTACCTTTTAAACAAAGTGCATAATTGGAAATCATTTCGGTGACCCATATAAAATGATGGATTCCATTCACCATTGTGTTTTTATTCACCAATGGTGCTAATTTATGAGGCAATACAATAGCAGGGACAACAAGTTTAATGTACCAAATTTGGTTCTTAGAAAATACTCTTCTTCACATGGAAAACCAGTTCCTTTATGTGGCTGCATATTTTTCACTCTTGTTTTACTTGAAGGTTACTACTTCAAACTCTCTCTAGTCTGTTACCATACTTTGCATTTATTGCCTTTGATTCTGGTTTTCAACCATTGGAAACTCATCTCAATGCTTATTTGCTTCTGACATTCGTTTATCTTTTCCTTTCTACCATTAAATTAAGATAATCCTCATGCTGTCTACACGTATGTCTCAAGATCTGCCACTGAAAAATTGTAGTTAGACACCACAATACGCGACCTTGTAAGTCGTTGACTCTCTTAATTTTTTTAATGTACCTATATGTAGTAAAATAGTAGATGATTTTGGTATTTTACTCTAACAGAAACACGTAAACACAAACTTTGAAAATGTGTTAGAGCAAAGTTAACTGGCTGGAAGAAACGTAAAGTGAACGAGCTCCTGTTTAAATATTTTTATCTTTTTATCTTCGAGTGAATGAACTCCGAGTCTTCAATAAAAACACGTAAATGGCAATAAAACGACATATAATATAATTAATAATGTTCCGATTTGTTGGATGTGTATACTTGACCCCACTTGTTTTCTTTGTCAGTTTCGGGGTATATCATGTTACAATTTGCAGAAAACTCCTGGAGAAGAAGATGCACCCCGAAGGTTCGCATCAGACACAACACAACCATGTTGTTCTTTGTTGGATAAAGAGCTCTAATTCCAAAGGATCCAAGTGGATGATCACACTGTAAAAGTTACAAAACCTTATACCCCTGAACGCATGAAATGCAAAGCAATGCAATTCAGGTATGAAAAAAAAGCAATGCATAACAAGGCATTCGGATAGAAGCACAAGAAAAGGAACATAAGATGAAAAATGTGCAACTTTTTGCAGCTTCACTCCAGTCCAGAGTATTTTTTCTGTGACCCAAATTCTGATCTAAACTTTGGCTCGCATACTCATACTAACTGTAGCTTAGAAATGCTAAACTTTTCCAACAAAAGTGATGGCTCTTTCACTGGAGGGAAATTTCCCTGCACCTTCCTCTTGTGTAAATATCTTTCATGCAAAGTGCCCCCAATTAAACAACTTTCCTTAATATCTTTTTTTTTTTCTTATTATTATTATTATTATCAAAATGAAGGCATCACTGTTAAATCGCCATGCTGCAAATTGGCACAAACAGCTAAGCACACCTGGAATTATTAGCTTGGAAAAGGTTGAAGATTCTCATATTCTTTTAAGCATACATACAGCTATAGCCAATGAAAGAAAAAATGGTTGCTTTTCAGGACTGCTTGAGCCTTGAGCCAGCCATCATAATCGAAACTTTGCGCTGTCTTTTTGTTCTGTTCTGATTCAAATTCAGAAGTTGCAAGACTTTTCAGCTTTATTTCCTTAAAGCAGATTTCCTTTATAACCCCAATGCCAAAGTTAAACATAACAAATTAACAGCATTCGGAAATACGTTGAACCAGAATGGAGAAACAAAAATCCGCTCGAATATTAATCAAGTTTTATGCTCTTTAGGATGGTTTCTTACGTGCTTTCAGTATTATATTTCAATCAAAATTTCAGTTTTACTTTAATAATCTGCTGCACAGTAAAGATTAGCATCAGAAAACAGTACAAGAAACACACAAAAAATATATCTAAATTTTGCTTTTTCACGTAAACACCGAGAAGGGAAACGGATTAGAAGAACTCAATTTATGAATTTGATAATCAGTCTGTATATACATTAAAGGACGTAGAAAAAAGGAGCTAGTATTAAAGTCATAATGGGATAAATCCCTAAACCAATCTAAACATAAAGGGCCAGTGTTAGAGCCTTTGTTGTAGATTTCTAAAACCTGTCAAAGTCACAGAAAAACACTTACACACAGAGTATTCAATTCTATGCTTCATGCTTAACCTGCAACTGCAAGAGCCTAAAACAAAACAGAAAAAAGAAAAACAGACCTTTTAGCCGGAGATTGAAGAGAAGCAACTCTCCGATCGAATCAATTGCAGGGCTTTAACCCCGAGAGCTCCAGTGGAGTTCGATCGGAGAGGCTTGGGAGAATCGAGGCTCCGGCGGAGGAGGCGTCCCATAGCGAAGATGGGGTGCTCAGTTTCGTTGAGAACGGTGGATGATCGGAACTCTTTGCAGAAAGTGATGTGGCGGTCCAGGGCTTCTTCGGTGGTGATTACACTTTCTGATCTCACCACCTCGTGTTTCACAGCCTCCACGCACAGCCCACAGAGCCACCGACCCTGGTACCTCTGGCGCACCCTCGAGATGTACGCAGGGGTGCATTCCTCCGTGAACCCGCACGAGTCGCATTTCACACACTCAACTTCCACCTGAGACACAATTTTTAGTGAGGACGAACTCTGAGTCTCCGACCCTGAAATCGCCATGCCTTGTTGGTGATGCCGGAACAGAACTTGCAAGATCACACCCTCTCTCTCTCTCTCTCTCTCTTAATAATGATATGGTGAAAGGAGGAAGGGAGGGAGTCAACACAGATTTTTGTTGTCCTATGCTAAGAAACTAATGTTAGAAAACTGTGTCACACAATAACTTATTTCTTAGTATAAATAAATACGCCTCATATATAATATCAGGCTCCTTCAAATGGATTAGACATGAGTCACTCACCACCTTTTAACTTGTCACTTTGGTGTTTTCTGTTGCCACGTGTCTCTCCAAGCATATCGCAGCATGGACAACCAGAGAGATTGTCTGGTAGTAGATCGCTGTCACTTTGTTTCATTTGGCCACATTTTTCTGATTTTTAAACCCTTTTAGTTTATCTTGTTAATCCGATAAACAGAAACTTAGAAAAATATAATCGGATTTTTACATGTAGGCCTCCAAACTTGTGCCATCTCACTCCTCTGTGTCTCGTACATTTTTGGTAATTGCCGGTGCTCATCGGAAACTATAGTGTAATTAGGTGCATTTCTTTTTTCTGGGCAAGAAATGAGTTTAATATGTCCACTCTAGGAAGCATTTGACTCAATTTTGATCGAAATTCGTTTCATTTGGTCGCCAATTACAATATAGTTACTTGTACGTATATGCCAAGGAATTTTCTTTTCTTTCGATCCATTGTTATTTGCTAACTTGTAGGCATTCATTGTCAATTATATTTTCACATGTGAAAAACAGATTATTGTCTTAATTTGTTTAATGTCTCTGTATGTGTGTGTTTATGGAAGGATGAATTGTGTCTTTACTATTGAAGCAGTGACTATAATTTTAATTTGATCCTTAAGGTGGGCGTGACGTGTGATACAAAGTTAGTGCTATTAAATGTTCGTACTGCACTTGGTATATATCGTTATTTTTCAACTGCACCCGCCATTCTATTCTGGTTTATTCACCTGCCTTTTAAAGTGTCACGTTGTTCAATTAATCTAGATATGAGCCACCATCAAGTTTATTAGAGGAAAACAGTTCACACCAAAATCAAGTGGTTTCCATGTGTTTAACTGTTGATTAGTAGATTCCGAGGTAGGAAAAACATGAGCTGACCAAAAGCAACTACTACCACCAATTGCATATTATATTGTCTCCAGCTTTCGAATGAAACGCTACAAGAATATAAGGCGTTCTCATGCATGAAACTCTCACTGACAAAAAGACATGGCATAATTCTCATTATGAGCTGGGAGCTTTCATGTTTTGACAGTTTGTTAGCTTTTTTCCTTTCAAGTTGATACTGGAGGGGTATTTTACTTACTGTAGTTCATCTTTAAATGCGACAGTTCGTTAAACATGCCTTAAGCAAGTGGCAGATGTGGCCTTTGAAGCTTGGGAATCAGATTGCTCCCGAGTGAGTATCTCATTCATTGTATGAAAATGACATCGATCACAACGACTTCGAATTAGCCTTGTGCAATTCTAGACCGATGTAGACACATTGAGAAGTTACCATCGTGATATTTAGGTGAGACTACTCCTTCTCTGCAGAAGACCTGGACCTGCAGAAGAGGTTAACGTGACAAACCAGAGTACAAGTCTCCCATGGGAAGAAGTGTATATATTTCTTATTCAATTATTCCTCAAACAGAATTGTCTCTGAAAGAAAATAGACCTTGGACTTGCATTCATTAACAAGAGTAAGACTGTAATCGATAAGAAGGGAAGGAATCTTTTCCTATTGGGACCAGTGCTACAAATGATACATCAAAGAGTGGTGCCTTTTGAGATGCATGCATTAATATTACTTTCAAGACTTTTTGTACATGGTTCGAGACAAAATATTGAAGTAGTGTCTGTTAGTGATTTGTGAGCAACCTGCACCGGTCCCTTTCAACATGGTATTTTAGGTTGAATCAAAATCTGAAGTTAGTGATTTCCTTGCCAGTAGGCATAAAATTGAAGGCCAAGAGACCCCTGGTCCATGTGGTTGGTCCCATGACTGCAACACTCATCATATCCAGAACCAAAGGGTTCTGCTGGCAATCTGCTATGGTGTACAGATTTTTAAGGTGTCACTTGAATATTCCTATTTTGAATGCAGCCACCGGCTATAAATCTCTCAAAAGGTTTGAACCAGGTTTATAGACTATATGATGTTGTTTAATTATTGAGAGTGCTTTTAGCATCAAACTTGGTCTCTCTCTCCTCTACTCTCATTTTGAGTGTGCTAATAGTAGATGCAGTTACAAGTATGTTAACTTGGTTTCTCACTTAAGATGTAACTTCTAACTGAAAAACTAATGTAGTTTCAACACTTCGTCTAAACGTAATTTCTCACTACTTTTCAACGATTTTTCAAACAGACAGTGTGCACAATGAAGTTTGGAAATGGGCAGACTTATTTCTTGATGATATTTCCCTGTCCTCTCTCGTTATATGACGCCTCAAAAGGAGTGCTATTTTGTGTGTTATTCTATATTGGGAAGCAACCCATCAAGCTTTATTTTGCTATGATGCTTCTGACCTGTCTTTCTGATCATTTTACATCAGGTAATATGAGTATGGATTATAAGCATATCTACAAAGTAAAGAGTTTATAGTCACCAAACAAGAAAATTCAAGCCAGTATAAGCATGACGTTGAATTAGTCTTCTTCAATATCAATTCCATGCTTACCTTTGTGATTCTAAAGGAGTAGGATCTGTGCACAGCTCCATGGTATCCAAACACCTAGTGCTTCATTTCCAAGGATAATTAATAAATATGGACAAAATAGTCAATAAGGAAATGGTTATGCAGGTGTCTAGCAATTGATTGCAATGATTATCAGAAAGTTTGGGGATCATATGGGAAGGTAGTGTTTTCTATGAACTCAGTTTTTCTACTTCATTAAAAAGAAGATTGCAGCGTGCATAGAATTGGTAACTGACAGCTTCAGCTTTTCATTAATAAGGGTGTGTTCACTTTGTATCAGGCATCTTATGTTATGTAAAAAGATGCATGTACTGCACGAAAAAAAAGGAGAATACTGTAGTGTCCTTGATATCTTAATTTTTGTGCCTTTTTTCCCTTGTCAGATCTGTAACCAGATTTCTGTAATGAAAGAGTTTGTAGATTTCCAACATCACTTAATACTACTGCTATTACTTCTCACTGTAACAATAAAATTTAGATAATGTAAATTTAGCAGTGATATTTCATGACATACCTGCCGATTCCGTTCTACCCTCAAGAAATGTGAAATGAAACTCTGTCATAATCATCTGATAATGCATTCCCTCAAAATAAATAAGGAGAAATTTGTTATCAGAAACCGTGAAGGATAAATAGCCCCATATCGCATGCAACATTAATGAGATCCAACAATAAAAATAACGCAATAGCACAGCTGGGAGGAAAATCTCACCAAATGCAGATTGGGCCAACTGAAAGGGAGACAAGAAGAAATAATGGCACACGACTCTTTTATAAAATTAATGTTATATAACTAAATTCAAATTTATTTTGAAAGATTAAATATAGTAACTCATCTTTTTATGAATGACATACACACTTTTAAATTTTACTTTTTAATTAAATAATTGAGATTCATTTTTCATAATTCTAAATATCTTGTTTTATTCTATATATTATATAGCTGTGATCTTAACATATATATATATATATATATATATATATATATATATATATATATATATATATATATATATATATATATATATATATATATATATATATATATATATATATATATATATTATGTTATATGTATATCGTATGTTTTTAAAATTAATTATTTTTATTCATGGACGTCTCATAATAACTAATATTTGTTAATCATATATTAAGCCTAATAACTATTTAACGTTTTCATTCAATTAATTTTATATTTAATCTTAATTCAACTGAGTTTCTATTAAAAAAAAACTTAACTTGTCTCTTTAATTAAATTAATGATTGAAAGTATTATGTATTAGAATTTTGATTATTTTTATTTAAAAAATTCTTTTACTTTTTTCCCTCCCTTTATCTTTCTCTGCCTCCATTTACTTTTCACCATTTTTTTTCTTTTTTCTCATTTCTTTTCCTTTTAGGATTTTTATTATTCATGGATTGTTGTTTAAAATTATGTTAAAGTTGAATGTGATTGTTTATGGTGTGTTGGTTATTATACATTTGAAATTTAGATTCATAAATAGAAATGTGTATAGGGTGTGTTTAAAGAATTTTTTTATCGTATTTAAATAGATGAAGCAAAACGAATTAATTTCTTGTAGATGGTAGAAGAAAGTGGTGGGAGGTTGATGAAGGTGGAAAGAGATGAAACAAGATGAAAAAGAAAACAAAAATAAAAATAAATAAATATAAAAATTTTGAAGATAAAAGATAATTCAAATTTTAAGACGATTCTAAATCATATTAATATCAATTTAATGGAGTGATTGCAATAATTTAATAAATAAATAAATAAATAAAAACTCAATTAAATAAAAAATAAATATAAAAAACAGCTGGAAAAGTATCAATTAGTAATCAAGCCTTACAAATTATAAATATATAATATACTCTCGTCATACATGCATATATTATTAGTTTTACAAAGATTTAAGAAAAGAAAACAAATATATATATATATATATATATATATATATATATATATATATTATCTCAATAAAGATGGAAAGAATTATATCATCACATCAATAAATAATTAAATAATTATGACATCTTTCTAAAGATACACAGAGTAAGTTTTAAAAAAGAAAATAAAAAGTTACGTATTGTTTTAGAGTTCAATTTTTAAAAACGAAACTTATATAAATTAATTAATAACTACACTAAATTTGGTACTGATAGAATCTTATCTGACATATTTTTTTTTAGTGTTTTTCTTTTTGTATTTTGATATTTATGTAGTTTAGCTTGCAAAATTTCACTTCCTTTCTTGTAATTTTCATTTTTGAAAATAATGAGAATTAAATTCTCAGAATCAAAAATTATTTTCGAGTGAAAGACTGTTACTTTCACTTCCAAGCACATTCTCTCGCTTCCATTTTCCATTCAATAGTGTTTCTCTCTCACCCTTATAGCATCATCATTTCTCAAATCCGCGCATCAGCTCCTTGTGCCATTCATCATTAGCCACAAAATAGCTGATCCAACCACATCCTGGAGGTTCTTCATTTTCTCGTTGCCACGCGTGCACAAGAACATTTCTCACATTCACTTTCGAAGCCTCCTCTTCCGCGAGGTCTCAACACCAAAACCTTAGCATCTCATTTTTCTCGCGTCTTCGCTCTCTCTCTCTCTCGAGAGAGAGAGAGCTCCTCACTGTAAGTCACATTTCTCATCACAGATTCATATTTCTTGCTTTGCTCATCCCCTGACCACATCATGCGCTAGGGTTTCCATCTTCTCTCATCATTTTCTTCGTTTTCCATCGATTGTCTTCCCCTTTCTACTGTACTTTTCACCAACAATCTAGCTTTCCCACCGTTCAATCTTCATTTTGAACCGATTAGTCTGTTCATTTTAGGATTCCTCCGTCAACCTGGGATTTCAAGGTTCTTCGAGTTGAATCCTCTCCATTTTTTAGTGTTTCTTGTTTCGTAGAGTGTCTTTCGTTTTCTCTCTCGATCAGAGTTTCCTAACATTTCGTTGCATCCTTCTTCGTCGGAGAAGCTTCGAGGAGGTTAGGTTCATGTTCGCACAGCTTCAATCGACATCTCCTTAAAGCCTCTTCCATCAGTTGGTGGTGACGTTATAAGGACAAGAGAAAAACACCATGAAATGGAAAATGGAAGTGAGAGTGTGTGCCTGGAAATTGGCTGGAGGGAATATCTGAACTCTATGACTCTCAAGAAAGAATAATTTGAAAACTTAATTTTCATTATTCTGAAAATTACAAGAGAAAATATTTCTCATTTGAGAAAACTTAATTCTTATTATTTTCAAAAGTGAAAATTATAAGAGAGAAATTGGATATTTATAGTAACACATGTAGGTAGGGATGGCAAAAAAATCCGTGCCCGCGGATGTTTACTATCCGAAACTCGCAGATAGCGGATATTTTAATATCGGTTTATAAACGGGTCGGGTGCGGGTATTATATTATCCGTACCTGCAGATATCCGCTACCCGCAAAAAATAAAAATAAAAATATAATTTTTATTTTATTAAGTTAAATATAATTAAATATAATTAAAATTAACATTAATTTATATTTTACAAGGTTAAATTTAATTAAAATTGTACTATATCAAATATACCGATCGGAATTAATTGTCATTTATTGACAATTAATAGGTATTAATAGGTTAGTTACTCTTATATGAAATATACCGATTGGAATTAATTGTCATTTATTGACAATTAACAGGTATTAATAGGTTAGTTATTCTTAACAAAATATACAGGTATTCGATTATTGATTAATTGGGTTTGATTGCCTATAGGCTCTATAAACATACAATCTTTCTCTTCTATCTTAATAAAATTTAGACATTTTTATATCTTGAGTGTTAGAGTGTCTTCTGCATGTCAACAACCCATCGGAGTGAATGACATTCTCAAGAAGGATTGAAGATCAAAAGAGAACAAAGCAAAGAAGGACGACTGACCATCGAACCAATTCAACCCAAACAAAAATTAAATTTTATTTTATATTTAATTAAATTTATATTATATTTTATATATTTTTTTGTAATTCTATTTAAATTTTATTTTAATAATTTATAAAAATATATTTTTTTAAATATTTGCAGATATCCGTGGATATTCGAGGGTTTTAAAATATCCGCGGATTTTTTTTAGATGGATATCCAACGGGTAATGGATCAGATTTCGGGTACAGTTTTATCCGACGAGTCGGGTTTGGGTATCACACTATCCGACCCAAACCCGACCCGTTGTCATCCTTAAACACATGCTCGTTGTAATAAAAAATGTAAAAAAAAAACACCAAGTATGTCAGACCGGATTCTATTAGTTAAACGTTTAAAAAATATAAACTCTTAAATAAGATAACTAATTACCTTCCTTTATCTATATAAATTTGTTTATATAAATTAAAATTTATTTTCTAAAAAATATTTTTGTTTTAACGTGATTTGAAATATTTTTATTTTGACACTTATTCCAGTTAAATATAAAAACTATTAGTATCCTAAAATTATTTTTATTTATTTTAAAGAGAAAAAAAGTCACCATAAAGTGTTATATACACTTATATAAATATTCTCAGAGAGATACAGTTTTATTATGCTTTGGATTGTCTCTTGTGAATTGAACTAATTAACACAAAAATTAACAAAACAAAAAAAATTCCCAATGAGAGTAAGATGCAAAATTTAATCAGAAGTAGAAATTTATGAGTTTAATATACATAGATTAAACCTAGAAGATGGAAAAATAGATCGGCAGCAGAACCGTTGATAAAAAATCTTTGGGACTATGGTGAATCAATAATTGAAAGAAGAAAAAAAATGTGATGAGAAAAGGTTTTACCGTAAAGCACGATAAAGAAAAATATAAAAGAGACAGTTTATACAATTAACTGCATGGAGATACAAAGATAAAGGTTCAAGTATAATTTAATTTTTAATAAAAATTATTTAGCTTTTATAGTTTAATATATCATGAATAATTTATATTTTAATACAATTAGGTTAATTATGTTAAGCCCTAGTTCTATCTACTCAAGAAAACTTGATTTAAGAACATCATTTACGTTTTTACCATCTTATATTATAATTCACTTTATTTAAATAATACAAAACGGAAACCAAATCAAACAAGTATTTATCATTTCTCATCCAATTTAATAATTATATATTTCAATACATACACATTAATTTTATTCACATCTTATCATCAAAATTATACGAATAACATATCATTCAACCATCACCATCTCTAAACATGCATTTAAAAAAAATTACAACATAAGTTTTCAAAATGTATAAGAAAATTTGGTTTGTTCCTTGCTGAAGTGTCCAAAAGAGCGTTTTGAATATCCAAATTCTCGTAAAATTTACTTTCATAATCACTTAGGTTGATTTTCAATTAAGAAAAATAATTAAATATGTTTTTGGTTTTTTAACTTTAGAAAGGTATGAATTTAGACCTTTTAACTCAATTTTGTTAGATTTATTTAATGTTTCAAGCACATTTTATTATAACATTTGAGTTGTTACACATTTTTACTTCAATGTTAACCGATAAATGCAAACAGCAAATAAAGTTAACAAAAATTGGTTAAAAGGACTAAATTCACACATTTCTAAAAATTTGGAAACTAAATTAAGCCAAAATTTTGAAAGGAAATAATTTCAATTTTAAAAAATAAAAACATATTTAACCCTAAGAAAAATAATAAAATAATTATTTTATATAATAATATTATTTTTTATTAACCACAAAATCACGTATCTTTTTAACACTTAGAGATAAACAACCAAAGTAAAATTAGATGACAGACGCATTATTTAATTAATAAAAATAAAAAAGTAGAATAACATATTTTCAATTGAAAAATATATAAACGATAAAATTAAAATTTAATTGAAGCTTTACTATTATTAGAGAACTAATTTATATAAATTATTCAATAAAGTGAATTGGGTTATGTTATGGAGCAAGGCCATCGTCGCCGAGTAAACGTTGATCGTCACGTGACTAAAAGTTGATTAATGAGTCCACCTAATACATGAGTGACATCATAACATAATATATCTAAACTTAATTAATTAATGCTAATAAAAAAATAAGCCGAGTTTAAACTTAATGTCTGGCCGCGATCCCCGCTGTTCCGATTTGTTAGTCATCCACAGATTCGCATTTTCCTCTCTTCTCCCAAAATTCTCATTCTCCTAATTTCTTTTTATTTTCTTCATTCAAACATTCTGGTATTTTGGCTTCTTCATTTGTTGGAGATTCAGCAACGTTGTAAATTCACACTTTCCATGTTCATCCCAAACAGGTGAAATTCTCATCTGCATCTCTTACGAACCCGCCTCATCCATTGTTATTTTATTTGCGTTTCTGATAGATTGCTAGCTAGCTCTTCAACTTTTTGTTTTTTTTGGTCTTTTGATTTTAGGGTTCCTCTGTATGTTCGTAGTTTCATGTACTTGTCCTGATTTTGATGCAGCAAATTGTCCCACACAACATCAAACTTTGCTTTTCTTTTTCTATTCTAGTGCCTCTGTAAATTTGTGTTTCTTACAAATGTAAAGTAAGTGCATGATATGGATCGCAGTAACGTATCTGAATTTCACAATTGAGATGGTGAGTGGCGCATAATAGACGGGTAAGAACCACTTTTGCGGTGGGAAGTGTTAATTTGGATCGGTTTCTTGTGTGCTATGTTGGACTAGATTAAATTGCAAAGGGAGGAGAGAGTGAAAAGTGAAATATTGACAACGCAAGATTAGGGTTAGCCTGCCAAATAAATAGTTACTGCTTTAGACTGTTTGTACTGTTAGCAGTTTGTTAGGATTTGCTAACATCGTGGACATGTTTTTAGTGTCTAGTCTATGTGATGTGTTGACTGAATGTAGTTTTTTTTATTCTCTCTTGTTAGAACATTGTTTTTCATATTGCTGCCATAGATTCTAGGCCACTGTTGAGTTTGAACTCATTTTCATAACTGAGAGTTTGTCCTTATGTTTTCCACTTCTTTTTTATTTGTAATTTAATGGTTATGCAGGATGAAGGTAGGCTTTAATGGATTAAGGGGTAAAGAAATTTCACTTATTTCTATTGTTCTCATGTCTGCAACTATCATTTTTTGGTCATGGGAGAAAATGCCTGGTCTTAATACCTTTCTTCCTCCTGAAACACCATCACTGCAGTTCTCTTCAGGTTTACTTCCATTTATATAATTGTTCTTGAGAAATACTTTTACTAATATTATACCCTGTCAATGTGAAAAAAATATAAATATTTATTTTATGAAGGTAAAGGTGTGTGACTTGTTAATGTTTCTTAAACATTAATATTTTACAGACCAAACAACTATCAGGCTTTGGTTTTGTACCCAGGATTTGAAGGTTCATACTAAATAGAGCCCCTTGCATTGTTTGATCTCAGTACTGATTTTTGGGAGGCTTGTTTTACATATGTGCAGATCATTTAGTTACCACTCGTTCAATCGAGGTGCCATCACCAGATCCTCGTTTGGGTGAAGATGGCTCATTGTTGGCAAAGACTAAGACCAACAATGAGTTCAAAGAAGAACTCGATCAGGAGGGAGTATCACAGACTATTCCTTCACTAATATCTTCAGGGAAGAGCAATGATGAAGAGGGCCCACCATTACTGCCAAAGGAAAAGACAACTAATGAACCAGAAAATCTTCATCTTGAAGGAGCATCACAAAAGATTCCTGCACAAACCACTTATGAAGGAGAAGATGGCTCATCATTGACGAAAGAAAAGACCGTAAATGAAGGAGAAAAACTGCATTTTGAGGGAGCATCACAGATGGTTCCTGTACAAATATCTTCTGGGAAAAACATGAGTGGGGATGGCCCATCATTGGCAAAGGAAAACACCACTAATGATCAAGAAAAAGTGCATCTCAAGGGAGCATCACTGATGGTTCCTGCACAAACCTCTTCTGGGAAAAGCATAGGTGAAGATGACCAACCATTGGCAAAGGAAAAGACCACTGATGAAGCTATGGAGGAGAAAACTTTGAAACAAGAACAGGAGCATAGAAATGATTCTCTGATGAATTCTCCACAAACAAGCTCTTCAATCGTTGGGAAAGACGACAAATGGGAAAATTCTACAGTAAGTAAAGGTATAGAGGTCTTTTTGCTAATCACCTAGCCAACTCTTCCCCGAGTTTCTCTCCTTGGTATGAGTTGCACGAAAGTCAATACATGCTTTTAAACTCGTTTTATAAAATGACATTCCTTTTAAAGAATATCTCTGGATTTTTTTTAGTAACTTAGTTTATTTAATGGTTTCTAAGAAAACTCGAAACATTAGATCCATTTCTTTGGAGGTTGAATAAAATTAATTTTATGGAACTAATTTTGAACTGTTAAACACAATTAGAATGCGTGTTCAAATTATTTTCAGGTTCTGATTGTAGGTTAGAATGTGTCACGATAAGATGAATTGGTTCTAGAGATGGGCCAAATAGGCAGGTTGGTAGAGGAAAATTGATTTTTGTTCTTCTACTTATTTTCCAATGATGAACTTCGTAATGAAGGGCATCTCCTAACTTATAAGAAACCATTTTTAGTTCAGAATTGTTGAAAAAATTTATAATTATCTTGTAATTAGGCTATTGACTCTCTTTTTTCTTGTTTGCAAGAGAATTACCTATTATTCTGGTAATTCTCAGTCACAACTTTTGAGTAGGTTGGTATAGTTATATATTATTGATGTGAAAACGAATTTCACGTATTAGACAACCTGGCTTAAACTTTCTAAATTACTGCTCCTGTGTGCCCTATATCATAAAAAAAAAAATATTCTTCAGCTGGAGGGACATACCTTGTACATTTGTTAAACTATGAAAAATATTTGAAGTATTGATAACTAATGTATGTTTCCTTGTTGACCCTTTATCCAGTTTGTAACTATGCAAGAGGAAAATGGGTCCCAGACAACAATCGACCTTTATATTCAGGTTTTGGTTGCAAACAGTGGCTATCAACAATGTGGGCTTGTCGCTTGATGCAGCGCACCGATTTTGAATATGAGAGGCTTCGATGGCAACCCAAGGATTGTCAAATGGATGAATTTGAAGGTTCTAAATTCTTGAGAAGGTATTTCATTCATCAATATATATAAGTATAGATTGAGCTTTTGTGTAATTGTGTATGATTTCGTACTGAACATTGTGTTTTTCAAATTCCTTTTACCCTTAGATTTATTCAAATTTATTCAGGCATAGGGTGCTCCTCGATTGTCTTGAAGGAGGATTGGATTAGTCAACTTTGGTTGAGTGCATGTATAATTTTGTATTTTTGAGCATTGTGTTTACTCATTATCGCAAGACTGATGTTTTTTTCAATGCCCTTTTTTTCACCTTTGTAGATTTCCTCTGATTTCGAAAACAAATATCCCTGAACTTTCTCATCCACATTCAGTTTTTTTACTGGCTTGTTTTTGGGTTCAACAGAGAAAAAGTCAATAAACAAATGATCAATTGATGATAATTTTTGTGCTTTCAGGATGCAAAACAAAACTCTAGCTTTTGTTGGAGACTCATTGGGGCGACAACAATTCCAGTCTTTAATGTGCATGATCTCTGGTGGTAAGGATGAGCTTCATGTTGAGGATGTGGGGAGGGAGTATGGACTGACTATAGCTGATGGCTCTGCCCGTCCTAATGGGTGGGCATTTCGCTTCTCAAGCACTAATACGACCATCCTGTACTACTGGTCTGCAAGCCTTTGTGATGTTGAACCTATTGATATAAACAACCCTAACACGGATTATGCAATGCATCTCGATCGACCACCAGCGTTCTTGCGCCAGTATCTCCACAAGTTCAATGTATTGGTTCTCAACACAGGTCACCACTGGAATCGGGGAAAGCTCAATGCTAATCGATGGGTAATGCATGTTGGTGGTGTGCCAAATACTGATAGGAAGATAGCAGTGATTTGGGGTGCCAAGAATCTTACAATCCACAGCATTGTTAGTTGGGTGAATTCACAGCTTCCAAAATATCCAGGTCTTAAAGTATTCCTTCGGACCATCTCTCCTAGGCATTTTTTTGGTGGGGAGTGGAACACAGGAGGCAGTTGTGACAACACCAAACCAATGTCTGTTGGAAAGGAAATATTGGAAGAAGAGTCTAGTGATCAAGGCGCTGCACATGCTGTGAAGGGAACAGGTGTTAAACTCTTAGACATTACAGCTCTTTCTCAGCTCAGGGATGAGGCTCATATATCACGGTTCAGTATTACAGCAAAGCCTGGTGTGCAGGATTGCTTACACTGGTGTTTGCCTGGTGTTCCTGATACATGGAATGAAGTACTCTTTGCTCAAATCTAGTTTGCACTATAGTGCTCGAAGAGTATCTGGTTGGCGTTGAAAAGGTTACGACCATTTCTTGGCTTGGAAAGGGTCATTCACTTTCAAAACCATATAGTTTTTCAGAGGATGTAATCATGGAGGTTTGCCACATGTGCTAACTGAGTTCGTTCTTCAGAGAAGATCTGATGAAATATCTGAAGTCGTACGTTGCAAAGATTTGCTTTACGGTATTGCCTTAGAAATACCTCTGAATACTCAAATTTTGTGGTCTTTTGTTGTATGACTTATTTGACACGTAAATTAGTTACTCCTTTATATGGCTAACACATATAGAGTGTTCAGTAGAAAAGAGGATCGATAAACAGCTGCAGTACAGGATAGGATCATTCGACTGTTACTGAAAGTGAGTTCTTCATAATTTATTGTGACCTAGATTGAAATCAGATAGAACAGGAAACACCCGTGCTCTCTATTTAAAAACGAAACATACAGGGTGGAAGATAATAGTGTATTATTACAAGTTTTGGATTTTTTATAATGTAGTTTCAAAGCTTATATGGCGTATATTGATACATGTCATACTGAATGTAATATGCATCATTGCATGTATCTTCTGTAGTTCATACAGGACAATATTTCTAGTGGGGTCATTGAGCGTTATAGTTATGTTGATTCGCATTCATGTGGTCATGGATCTATTTGCACGCCCGACAATACCTTGCAATCATATTTACTAGCATGATTTTTATTTGTCTATTAACAGTGTCCCTCAGAGATTCTTAGATGAATTTATAATATAAAAATACGTGTAAATTTTCTCTTATTAGATTATTATGACATAATCTGTTAATAGATAATCTATTAATATTTAGTATTAGATGTACATATTTTGAAATCTTACCTTAAAAATTGATTTTGTAAAATTTAATTTAATTTAAAATTTAATTTTTAAGACGGTGTGTGCATCTTCTCTATAATAGAATTAAAATGATATATGTACACCTCTAATCCTTAAAATTGATTGCTGATCGCAATATGTCTCCTTCTTGGGATTTATTCTGGCTTGTTAGACCATTCCGATAAAAAAACATGAATACAAATTAGTTGCATTTCTTGTCATTTTGGTATCATGGATTTGAATTGAATAAAGTTTTCAGATATTATTATTTTGCAATTTTAGTCTTTCGTCGTTCTTTTGTCAAATATTTAATAAATTTTGCTACCAACTCACTAAAATGATTGAATTATATTTTAATCTTTCACGATTGCGAAATGAAAGGAACTAAAAAGCATAATTAAGTTATATTAATGTATTTGTCACTAAAAGAAAAATAGAATAACATTTTCCTTCTTAGTGTGTCCTAATATAACTAAATTAATAATTCAATAAAATTGAAAGATATGTTACATCTTATTGTGAGTGTTTCATCATGCACCTCCAAGCATTTCATCCTGCATCTCCAATTTCCGAAACTATCCCTGATTAATAAATAGTTTAAGAGTTTAATATTTTGATTAGTGTGAATTTCTGTGCCTCCATTGACTGCACCTCTATTTTGTTCCAATTATTAAACATGCATTGTTGAGCCTGCACCCCTTGACCCTGCATCCTGTGCACCCTTACACCATTCCTGCACCTGTTTCATCTTTATAAAGGAATCCTACACCTCTGCATTTTGAGATGCAACTCTTTGCTTGAGGTTTTGTACTTTGGAGGTCTAAGTGAGTGTTCTTTATATATATATATATATATATATATATATATATATATATATATATATATATATATATTTGAGAATGATTGTTGAATGTAAGTTGAAGTGTTTTTCACTTGTGGTGTCTTGTGGTGTGGTGCTGTATTGAAGTTCTTTGCTCATTCTTTGTCTTCGTGTTGAAGGAGGTTAGTATTTTATTTAAATCTGTTTGCATCTTCTTGCTTCTAATGATATACGAATGAATGATATAGATGATGGATTGTTAGTATTTTTTTGTAAATCTATATGCATGTTCTTGTTGTATTGATATTAATGAGAGAGGTATTTATTTTACTTAAAATGTATGCATAAAACGAAAAATAAACTGAGAGTCGATGTAAGGATCGGATGCGGATATCCGATTGACACTCTTCGTATGTGGATATCCGACGCACAAACGCTCGGATGTGGATATCCGATTTACGAACGTTCTGACATCCGATAAATGTGGACATCCCAATACACCATTTTAATATATTTATTCAACATCTTTACATTAGGTATTTTTATATTAGTTTAAATTTTTTTTAATACTTCTTATATTAGTTTCAATATTTTTCTAATTTTATGTATTAGTTTATAATATATTTTATAATTTGTAATTAATAAAGAATAATTTTATGATTATATTAAAATGAATAAAACTAATTTTGAATAAAAAAACATAAAATGAAATTATCGGATTTGGATTTCCGATGATGGTATATTCGGAAATGAAAATCCGACGAATGCATATTAATTTATATAAAAGTAATAATATATTTATTTAATTATTTTATTAGTTTTTAATTAATTTTAAAATTATACATGATTTTGTATCAGTTTATAATGTAATTATATAATTTAAAATGAATATAAATTAATTTTTACAATTTATTAAAATTTATAAAACTGATTTAAAAAAATACTGAATATGAATCGGATCTGGAAACCCGATGAAATTCAATTAGTTGTTCTATTGGAAGGTAGGATTTGTTTCTTCGAGATGCAGGCATTTATAACAAATTTTTGTTATATTACTTATTATTTTATGATTTTATAATTATATTTAAGTTTATGTGTAATTTTTGTGAATTTATAATATAATCAGATAATATGTAATTGGTAAAAGATAATTGTTTTGAATGTTTCATATTTTTGCATATTGTTTTATTAATATTATTTAAATAGGTTTGTTTTATACAAAAATTTAATAAAACTAGTTAACTACATTTTTATAAAACCACACATTCTCTGAAATTCAATCTGATTCTGTATTGGGAATATTTGACCACCTTTATAAATTAAACAGTTTTTAAAAATTAAAATATCTTTTAAATTAGGGTTAAAATTGGAATTTTATTAAAATTTAGAAGTATAAGATAAAATGCTTGAAGGTGCAGCACTCTCGTATATTCTCATTGTGAAAGCCCAATCCCAAAGTAGTTCTTTTTTTATGATGAATTTTTTAATTCTTTAGTAGAGATATGTTTATCTCGGACTTGCACAAAAAAACCGTGAGTTTTTTATTTTTTTAATTTATTTTTCTATAATACGTTTCCTCTTTGCAATTTCATCATATCATTAATTTAATAATATATTGGTAAATTAAGAAGGAAAAATATTCTAAAATTCTTTTGTATACATGTGGATTTTATGCCACTCACTGACCATCTATTAAGATAAAAAGAAAAAACTATTATTGATTATTCTATAATTATTGAGGACCTTATATATATATATATATATATATATATATATATATATATATATATATATATATATATATATATATATATATATATATATATATATTTCTTTGAATGTTACCATTTTATGTGTATTCCAACTCTTCTTAGGAGAGATTATTCAGAGGACTCTATAAAATGAGTTAGCATAATTTCATAATTTTTTTTAATTGATATCTTTATTTTTATTTCTTACCAGAGAAAAAAATAGTGAAATGGAAACCGTGAAAACCTAGATATAAATTTTAAAAAATAATAAAATTATACATTATTATCAATTTTGTTTTCCTTGTTAATTTATATATGATAAAAAGTTAAAGATTTAGGAGGTTTACTCCTAAAATAGTTTTTGAAACTTCTTTCTTTTTTAGTTCCCAAAAGCTAGTTGGTTAGTGTGGAGGGTTTTACTATATAACCCAATTTCATCATAAAGTTTGCTATTTATGTAAAGTCAATATATTTTTCTTATATATATAACTTTTTCCTGCATGTAATTTTCGTGTTTCCTAGATGAAACTTTATCATGCTATGATTCTAAAATCATGTTTTGATAATTGATTGCAATATAATAATTTTAAGTGATAGAGTCGTGTAAGTGAAGAATAGTAATAAGTGTATTCTATAAAGTGAGGGGAACCAAATTTCTTTCAATCTTAAAGTCATATGGTTGAATTTAAAAACTCGGGCATGAATGTTGTAGTTTCATATTAACTTAAATATGATAAATTTAAGAAATTATTGCCAAAAGTTTATTGGGTCTCTAAAATTGTGGATTTTCTGAGTATAAGTGTTGATTATGAAATTTTAAGTTAAAACATATTATTGAAAGCATGTTGGGTTGAGGAATGTTTTAAAAACATGGCTCAAGTGTTAATTATTGAGATTTGTAAGAATAGAGAAGAAAATCAAATTTAATATCATACTAATGAATGTGATATATTGAGTTGTTTATTTTATTTTTATTAATATGTATTTCTTTTAATTATAGAAGAGTGACGTTACAAAATAAAATAAAATTCAAAATAAATAATTGTGTTTTAATATAACATAAATAAATAACATAACAAGAATATAAATTAATACAAAGGATGAATGTGTAATTAAATATGATTAAATAATATAATTATAATTTAATAAAGGTAATCTGTATCTACTAAACATAAATTAAATTATATAAATAAAATTTTAATAAAGATGACATGTGAGTAACTGAAGATAGAATATATATATATATATATATATATATATCATAAAATATATAATTTAAATGACATAATTACATATTAATGAAAAAATTAATGCGTAATAAAAGAGGAATCAAATGATATAGTTATATAAAAACATGGTTTCAAAGAGAAATATTTAAATTTTGAGAGATAAAAAGAAAGAGTATTATGAACATTATCATTATTATATTGTTTTATATGTTTACAAAATTATTACATGACTTATAATTATTATGAAGATTATAAATAAATATTATTTTTTGTAAATTTTTTAATAAGGATCTGTCAATTTAATTAAGCATTCATTTGATTTATTTTTATTAGTAAGTGTTTAAAGTATTAAGTTTTTTTAGTATCAAATAGTCCAACATTTGGTAAGTGAAAATAAATCCACTATAAAGATAAAGTTATTACAACATAATATGATTGTTCTTTATCGTAGAAATGAAATCACCATATTGTAACACGGTGTTGGAAAGAAATATATCTATTTAAGGATGTCCAGATTGGATTGAATAAAATTAATTTAAAGAATCCATCCAAATCAAACCAAGCTACAAGTTAATTTAATATCTAGATTAAATAACATTTTAGTTCAAAATCCATCTAATTTGATTAAGAACATATCTTCATTTATGATTTTCCAAATAATCTTTATATCAATTAACCAAGTGCTATTAATTTTGTAATAAATTGAAAATGATAACTACAGTTAAAGAAACTATAACATATCTTTCATTATTATTTTACAGCGAAATATAATTTTAAAAGTAATGCCGGAGATTGATACATCCTCGCAAGTTGACTACACCGCCCAAAGCGTAATAATTTCAGACATATTTTTATAACTTATTTTTAGTTTTCATTTCAAGCGGATTTCTCTCATATCATTCATTTTTGTCCTACCAAATTTCGAATTATTATATTGAGATAACATATATATATATATATATACATATATATATATATATATATATCATCATCATCAGGGCCATAGCAACGGTCAAGTTTCAAGGGGATGGGATAATGACAGAGGAGAGAGGTTTATTAATTACGTCTTATTAATGCGACAGTGCATGACATTTATTTTGAATTGACCATTACTGCCCTTATTATTGTGCCATCCTAATTAAGTACTATATAACATCAAATTATGATAAAATAAAAGAAGTAAATCAATCATAATAATAAAACTTTAAACCAAGCCAGAAAGTAATCCGATTCATCCTTCCATTTGCCGACAGAGGATCAGGCCACGTGGCAACAGGCAAAAAGCTCACACGCAGTTCCTAACGGAAAACGGGGCTGGGCATATGAGGGGGCCCCACACTCTATTCTTGCTACTTTTTATTTGCAATTATATAAATATATCCAAATGCGAATTTTCAAGATTACCGTTCTGCTTCTTCTGCACTCTTCTTCTCTTCTTCACATTCCAAAGCGTCTCTTCTCTATTCTTCTCCGTCATGGCGGAGGATTTTTCCAAGGCGGTCGACGACGGACTCAGGCTATCGAAGCGTATATACTTCGGGAAGGATAGGGCGGTGGCGCCGCCGAAACCTCCGCCCTCGATGGCCCGTTCCTCCACGGCGTTCCTCCCTTCCGCGGCGATGGTCTACGCGGTGATCTGCGATCCAGGAATCGTGGACAACCCTGACATCCCTAGCTACCAGCCGCACGTGCACGGAAGATGTGATCCCCCGGCGCTGATTCCGCTTCAGATGTACGCAATTGAGATGGAAGTTGACTGTCACCACGACACCGCGTTTGTCACCGTTTCTGGCACTTGGAGACTCCACTGCATCAAGGGAAGCCGCTCCTGCGATTGCCGTGTCGCTATTCCCATGGGCCTTCAGGTACTGTGGTATACAATCATGGAGGTTTATTTGGTTTGATTTTTAATTTAATTTGATTAATGAGATTTTTAACGTGTTATAGACTTTTGTGTTCTGATATAATTTGGCTAACAGGGTTCAATTCTAGGTGTTGAGGTTCGCGTGCCTAGAAAATCGTATACTACTGAACTGGTTGTTCTGGAAGATGACAAAGGGAACCAAAACTTCGCGCCACCTCAAAATGGAGGGTTTCTTATCCCTAATATATTTACTTTAACTATACCGCAGGTAATTAGGCTTAATGCGTTGCTTTGATTACTTGATTTGTATGGTTTGGTTTTTTTTCTTTTTCCCTTGATGTGGTGCTGATTGTGGTTGGATTTTCACTGTTTTATGATAGATTGATGGGGGTTCCAATTTGTCGATTAAAGTTCGTTGGTCTCAGAAAATAGCTTACTCCAATGGCCTGTTCTCTTTGAATGTACCTTTTAACTTTCCTGATTTTGTCAACCCTGCGGGGAAGAAGATACCTAAAAGAGAAAAGATACGAATTAATTTGGATGCTGTTACTGGAGGCGAGCTTCTGTGCAAGACAATAAGCCACCCAATGAAGGTTCGTGTTTTTTTTTTTTTTTTTTTTTTTTTTTTTTTTTTTTTTGTGGCAACGCTGTTGAATTTTACTTATGACGTACGCACTAACTGATTGATTATTTCTCGGGACTGTCCAGCAAGTGAGGCGTCATGCGGGTAGTATGGACTTTGTGTATGAGTCTGATGTTCTCGCGTGGTCTAAAGTTGATTTTAGCTTTTCATACGCTGTAAGGACTCATGTTTCATGACCAATATTTTTTCTTAGTTTGTGAGGTTGAAAGGATATTTTATTGGCTAACTGTCTGCATTTAGGTTTCTTCAAGTCATATGACTGGTGGTGTTGTTTTGGAATCTGCATCCGCGCATGATCTTGATCAAAGAGAAATGTTCTACATGTATCTTTCTCCAGGAGATATTCAAAGTGAGAAGGTTTGTACTGTAACTTCAAACTTTGTAGGTGTACTTCTGGTGTTTAATATATATATATATATATATATATATATATATATATATATATATATATATATATATATATATATATAGAGAGAGAGAGAGAGAGAGAGAGAGAGAGAGAGAGAGAGAGAGAGAGAGAGAGAGAGAGAGAGAGATACATACATATAGACACACACATACTAGTGTCTTTCGTCCTTACTTCTGGTATTTTAATTTGCAGGTATTCAAAAAGGAAATAATATTCCTTATTGACATCAGTGGTAGCATGCAGGGAAAGCTAATTGAAGACACAAAAAGTGCACTGTTAACCGCTCTCTCCAAGTTGAATAGTCACGATTCATTTAATATTATAGCCTTTAATGGAGAGACTTATCTATTTTCCAAATCGATGGAATTGGCTTCCGAGGATGCTGTCGAAAGGGCTACTGAGTGGATTAACGTGAACTTTGTTGCTGGAGGTGGTACAAATATTTCACGTCCATTAAACACGGTACTTATGCTTATAAAAGACTCTTTCTCACTAATATAACTATAATGGAGCACTGGTTAAAATGAACCAAGATATACGAAATGCAATAAACTTAGCAGATTAATCAGTTTTCTTTGGAGAAAAATAATCTTTTGCGCAGCTTGATGCGGGGAAAACCAATTCCTTAGATTCCGTTGCATCTTTGTTTGTTTCAAGACTTGTTCGACGTATTTTTATCAGTGTAGTTGTTTTTTATTTATTTATGCCTTTTTTTTCAGGCAATAGAGATGCTCTCCAATGCTCAAAATTCGGTCCCAATAATTTTCCTAGTTACAGATGGAACCGTTGAAAATGAGAGACAAATTTGTGCTATAGTAAAGAACCGTATGACCAATGGAGAGTCAATATGCCCTCGAATCTACACTTTAGGCATTGGTACGGTTCCTAGTATTTTTAGCCTTGATCAAAACTTGCTACTTGTCATAAATTTTATTTTTGTGACATTCTTTTAATTTTCATAAACCCTGTTTAAGATATTGCTCGTAGTTATTCTAATTCATTGTAAGTATTGGGAAAATTTCTTCATTTTATCACTCATCTTAAACTCGTTTAACCACAGGTTTATTCTGCAATCATTATTTCTTGCGGACCCTTGCAATGTATGGTAGGGGCCAATACGATGCTGCAATTGACGTTGGTATGTTCTAAACTTACTTAAATAAATACATATAATGGGCATTATTTATCTTTTTCTTTATCTGTATCTTTATATTCACAATTTTCATTCTAAAGAAGGAGAGGGGTTGTCTTAGGTCATTGACAGCCAACATTACTCATCAGTACACTTGAGTGACAGTGTTTCTCGTAAGTAGCAAGTAGTATATTAGAGGAAGAATGGCACGGGTGTTACTATGGACTGAAATTCCAAAGGTTTGGGGACAATATTTAATATCAAATTAATGGTTTCATCAAAGACCGCCGAAATCATCCATTTGTATGCACATCATCAATACTTGCACCACAATTAAGATTGGAAGAACATTTACTAGGAAATCTTTGGATAGATTTAGAGGGGTTTGTTGAAGGGTATTGTATCCTAGAGGGAAAGATTATCATAGGCAAGCATCTAAGTGGACATGTTAGTACTTTGTAGCCAGAGAAAGTGATTTTGGTTTCGGAGAAATAATGAGGAAAGACAGATTATTCTGGATTTCTCTCTGTCTTATGATTTCAATATTTTAAATACTTAGAGAGCGTAAGAAACATCAGTTTAAGGTCACAAACTTATTTCCTTTAGGCTACTCGTATTAGTAACATAGTTTGTAAGGATTACAAGATGCTTCAAAAATAATAATGTAATGCAATGCAACACAGTTACTGATCATTGATGTTTGTTTCAAGGGACAAGTTTATCTAGGTGTCAAATTCTGGCAGATTAAGGATGTTAAATTTGACTCTTAAAGGTTTTTAGGATTTACGAGGTAGTTTAGTCTCATTTTTTATGACATATCTAAGAGGATTAGAAAGGTTTTCGATAAATCATGAGATTTCTCTTGAGAGATGATAAATCTCTGTGATTGAATTTAAGTGTTTGAGTATATCGATTAAGACGAGTCTAGAGTTTTTTAATTTAAAATCACTGTACTCGTGTGTCTAAAACTTAATTTTGTTTTCTTTTGTGAGAGTTGATGTAAAGGTACAAGGCAAATATGAGAGTTTTACATAGTTTTTCTTGACTTTATATGATAAAGTATGGAGAATTATTGCGGAAGAATCTAGAAAATAAAGGTGTTACTTATATTAGAACTGTGTAAGATATGTATGATGAGTGAACTACTTAAAGAAAGATGTTACTTATAATTGAACCGTGTAAGATATGTATGATGGGAGTGAACAACTAGCTTAAAAATTTCAGGATGCGCGAGACTTATGATTTTACCAAAAGAATAGGATTACATCAAAATTCAGCCTTACGGCCTTTGCATGTATTTTTGAGAAATCAAATAAACAACTGACTGTAATTTTATTATTGTTTCTAATTGGTCTGGGGCTCTTTTACCTTTGGTAAATCATACAATTACCTCATGGACAGTTAGTTTCACCCACAAATGATATAAATATGCAATAGGGACAATCTTTTTATATGTTCCTCAGCACATTTCATCCTTACGTCGTTGTTTAATTTAGTGTTGTATGAACAAAACAAGATTCTTTCAACTCAGTCTCATGGGGTTATGTGATCTAATCTAATCTCATTTAGTGAGATAGCATTTTTGTTCTGATATTTATTCTAAAGTTATCTAATAATTGCTGATATTTATTCTAAACTTTTATACTATTTCCAAATACGGTCCATAAACTATTTAATAATACCACGGCTTAACCCTGAAGGATTTCATAATTACATTTTAATATTGAAGTTTGAATGGCTAAAGTACCCTTGCCTGGTATATTACGGAATTGTTGAAATTTAACGAAAGTAGGTTCAATTGGATAGTAAGAGAGAAGGATGTTAAGGCTTGATCTATTAAAACCTAAGTTGATAACGGGCCCTCTTTCTTGAATTGCCAGATTTGATTGAGTCTCGAATGCTGAAACTGTTTGACAAAGCTTCATCTCTCGTTCTTGCAAATATCAAAGTGGATTCATTGGATGATATTGGGGAACTCGAGGTAAAAAATGCTTACAGAATACCTTGTTAGATTGGATTTGAAGAATAACATTTTGCTACCTGTTTTTCACTCTTTCCCAAAAAGTTTATATGTACAAAACCATTGTCTTTCACTTAAAGTTTTTTTTTTTATTATTCTCATCCTTCAGTTCATCTGCCATGGCCACCCCTTCAGCTTTTGAATCTGCATTACTGTCTTAACTTATGACCAGTGCTGAATTGATCACTCTGCACGATAAAATGTGCCGTTATGCTCCATTTCATTATTATTCTCCTCGTTCTATGCTTCTTAATACTGTTGTTCCCTATATCTTTTGTCATGCCTTTTTCTATTTGTATTGTCTTTAGAGTGACATTTGAAAACGAAGATTGATATGAATGCCATTGTGAATCTACATGTCCTGGCCTTTATGACAATTTATTTTCTGTTGCAAATATCCTGAATGTCCAATTTATACCCTCTCTTACGCGATTATCTGCAATGTATGTTATAGGTATACCCTTCTCACATTCCAGATCTTTCATCAGAAGGTCCACTGATTTTATCTGGAAGATACAAGGGAAATTTCCCTAAAACTCTTAAAGTCGAAGGTATTTTGGCTGATTTCAGTAATTTTGTAGTAGATATGAAGATACAAAATGCTAAGGACATGCCTCTACAAAGGGTAAAGTAGTCTTCTGCCTAGTTTTATTGTATACAAATTGCGACTGAAAATATCCTAGAGGAGGCTCTAAGTTTTGTTTGTCGGTGATGCTGAGCTATTTAGTGCTACATGAACAACCTCTCTGAAAAATCTGTTTTTCAAATAGCAAACTAGGTCGGTCAAATTTATCATAATTGTAGTAAGATTTGTTGAAATGTGTACATACAGAATCATGGTTTATTTTGTCTCTTTTGTTTAGTTTGCCAGTGAACGTAAATATATATGCAGCTTCATCTTATTCTTTCAGTCATGGTCCCAACATGTTTTGATCAGACGCTGGTTTATAAATTAATATATTAATGTCCACAATTTCACATTTGTGTTTTATTTTATTTATTATTATTATTATTCATTTATACGTCTCTATTTTCTTTCTTAGCAGGTTTGTGCTAGAGATCAAATAGAGCATCTTACTGCTCAAGCATGGTTTTTGGAAAATAAACAGCTAGAACAGAAGGTTTGTTAATACTACTGCATGCCATCACTCCACTCAATGTGTAGGGGATTTTGAGTTTCTTTTATTGTTGAATAAATTTTCGTATGCATCTTCATTAACTTTGCAGGTTGCAAAACTGAGCCTGCAGACGGGCTTTATCTCCGAGTATACACGAATGGTTTTACTTGAGACCGATCATCTAAAGAAAGTCAAGGAATCAGCCGGAACGAAAGAAGTATGTATACCATCACTCCACTCATCTTTTTCAATAAAGCAGATACTAAATAACGGTTTCATTTAAACGTCATTCGGTAATTAGAACTATGCCTGTTCATTATGGTTTGTTTATATTATTTTGCTATCAAACATGGATAAAATCTGACGTAGAAACTGTTCAATTGATGTTTGTTTTTTTTTTTCATTGATCGCAAACAGGCGTCAAAAAAGAGCAATGGTCGGTTTGAGACAGGCGTCCAAGGGCAGAGAATGATTTTACTACCACATTTGGGTATCGGCTTTGGAAACTTAAGTGCGACTGTTGAAAATACTCCTCCCGGATATAAATCGAATTTGCCTGAAGTTCCTGAAATCTTCAAGGCGGCCACAAATTGTTGTGAAACGTTGTTAAGTTACTGCTGCTGCATGTGCTGCATCCAATGCTGTGCTCGGTTAAACAACCAATGTGCAACTGCATTGACACAACTCTGCATTGGTCTAGGATGCTTTGGCTGCATCACTTGTTGTTCAGAGATATGCTGTTCTGGAAATGAAGGCTAGAATCTCAATTTTGTTGTATGATTTTTGTATTCACTGTTTATATAGTTGTCAGTTGGGAAAATGTATATCAGCAAGTCATACTTGTTATATTGTATAGTTTTTTCTGATGCAAGTTTAAACTTGCAATAGATATCAAATCAAATTATAGCATTCTATCAACAAAGAAAGTAACCCATACCAAGTCTTTTCTGCCGATTTCTATTGCTCTAATTTATTTTTAAAACAACTTTCAGCTTTTTTTCGGCAAGCCATCTCGCCTAGGTTTCTAAGTTTTTAATCGGATCACTTGCTGAGGAATTCCAGTCTCAGGAATAGTTTTGACAAATTAAATTTTTTAAATTCATTATTAACATAGTAATTTATAATTAAAATTAGTTTTAATTTGAATAATTGTATTAAAAAAGTAATTTTAAAATTGTTTTATTGAGATAAATTAAGAAAAGCAGATCATATAATAGATTGCAGAAAAGTTTAACAAAGCTATTGAGAAAAAATAAGCTACAAAAGTACATATACATAAATTTATTTTTAAAAAAGAATCTTAAAAGTACAAACAATTTTAAAAGAAAACAGTCAAATTTTTTATTAAGCTATCATTAAACATGTTTATTTTAAAAAAATGGTGTAATCAATAATTTGCACTATCTCAATTTTTTTAATGATGAAAAAAATTTGAGTTACTACTTCTATAAGAAAGATTGTTGAAAACATCAAAACAATAAGAGATTTTGTATATTTGCATAATATGAAAATTTAAAGATTTGGTTGAAAAAAAGATAATATATATATATATATATATATATATATATATATTTAAAATAAACCTATATTAATATTACGTTTTCAATTTTTCTCATCTCTCATTAAGTCTACCTTGAGGCGGCAAGAAAGATAGAAACGATTTACAAAAAATTGTATTTATAAAACTCAAATAACCCCTTTTCTTTTCACTTTTTCATCGGCAAAACAAACAAAAGATGTGTCATGCGTGATTTCTTTCCTCCTAAATTTTTCACTCCAATTCAAACACATTAAATATTAAATATTATAATTTGTTGTTTTACATACTCAATAACTAGCTGTAATAAATGGAAATATCTGCTTTTGTCCACTAATTGAACAAAATACATAATAGTTAGAACCAAATCTTTGCTTGCTTGTACTCTTTTCGCAAAACGAAATTGTACAATTTCATTAAGGTAAAGGGGGTTGCATGCAAGCAAAGAACAATCAAAATCAACATTAACTCTGGCATGGGTGTAGAGGATCAAGATCAAGTCCTCTCCCAATTCAACCATTTGTAAATAATTGTGGACATACACTTTACCAAAATAACTTTTGACTCTCAGCATTGCTTTGCTACTACTTTCTTACAACTTCTTTATTTTCATAATCTTACCCATTCTATGATACAAGTATTTACAAGACACAAGAATTTGCATGACAAGCCACCAACCACACACTAATATCTTCCCTATTACTGGTATCCTACATATCAAAAGCCCCACATATCCCACCAAACAAAATAACCATATGATTATGAAGAAAAGTAGATAAAGAACCAAGATCAAACTCCAAAAGCACGTCTTCGGAATGCGGAAAGGATCGTCTTCAACCCTTATATTCCCATACGGTGTTATCTTGAACTTAGTTGCAGATCCAAACATTGACAATTTTCCCAAAGCTATTAGTCTTCTGAAGATTAATGTCTCAAATAAATACTTTGGAGAAACCGATTCATCGGTTCGAACAATAGATGCCTTCATTTTGCCGTAAGATTTATTAAACCCCATACCATCTTGCTCAATCCTCATCATTAATTCTTCCAATTCAGGATCGTAGTATCCTTCCTCCAAGGATTCCTCATAGCCAAAGCCCGAAGCTTCCTCCATGGCTGGATCCAAGCATTTCAATAAAACAATGGTTATCCTCAAGTTTTCAAACCACGAACCTGAGCTGGAGGCGGCTTTGTCGCTTGTCGAAAATTCCAATGAAAGTTGGATATACTTCCTCAACACTGCTTGGTAAAATGGATCTCCCACTTTTAATTGCAACACTCCCCAAAACCGTCGATATTTAGATCCTCCTACGTCAGTGTACTCTAGGAGAATAGGCATACCCAGGTCCAACGCGTCTTCCTTCATTACTTCTACCCGTGCCCTCAATAATCTTTCTACAAATCCACCAAACGATTGCATTTCTTCAGGGTTTGAATCAGAAAAATGTTTGGGTACATTCTCCTTTATCATCTCTAAAACCTGTACCACATCGTCAACAGATTCTTCGTGTTCTTGCTTTAAACTTGCACCGTAGACTGAAACTGAAGCTTCCTCGGTAATCTCAGCCTTAGCATTCCTCCAGGTCCTCAAAAGTACTTTTCCAGCCCTGCTTGGACCTTCTTCTGACTCTATTAGAGACAGATTCTTGTTAAACATGTCTCGTGGATCAAAACTTTCCAGCATATGTTTCATTTTCTGCTTTGGACAACCTTTTGGAACCAAAAGTGATGATGGAATTAAGTTCTTCGTGGAGCTGGGAGTGGGAAGTTTGAACTGGATATCTTCCATGTTTGTTTCTTGCTCGTACACATTAACTCCCCAATGACTCAGAATGAGGTCTGATTCGTATTGAACCTGAATGGCCTTCCAATCATCTCCAAGACTTGCTTCAAGGCCCTGCCACTCTTCATCCCTGAACAAGACTCGGAGATCACAAAATAACACATGATCTTCTCCAACGTTGAAACAGTGGTAATCTCTACCACATATTTCTTGTCCGTCAATAAACAAGTGGAGGCTTACAGTGTGCCAGTTCATAAATCCAGTGAACGATTCTACAGCTGACTGGAAAGCATGTTCAAGATCAGACAGTTTCTTTTTCGATTCCTGGAAAACGAATGCTAAAGCAACAACAGGAAACTTTCTGCGAGCCCAGAAATGTGGAATCTCTTTAGTGCCTATGCAGTCAAACCATTCAGGTATTTCTCTTTTCAGCATCGGCATTACAACTTGTATTCTTCGGATCTC
Organism: Vigna mungo; assembly: GCA_036885675.1. Classification (NCBI taxonomy): domain Eukaryota; kingdom Viridiplantae; phylum Streptophyta; class Magnoliopsida; order Fabales; family Fabaceae; genus Vigna; species Vigna mungo. Next base: position 14,356,159 of record CP144696.1, read on the forward strand.
TTCTGAGACCTGTCACAACGAAAGACATTAGTGTGTTTGCACCAACATACCATTTTTATGGAATTACAGTATCTTGAATCATAAAAATAATGGTACGGCGAATGTAATTAAACCTTAGACAATAGCATGCTTGATGCCTCTGAAGTTAAGGACTGACAGTATCTTGCATCTACTTTCTGAATACTCAAGGGAAGTTCTGGAATTTCCTTAAGATTCCTGCAGAAACTAACATTAAGACTTTTCAAGTGAGAAGATCCTCCGTTGATGTTTGGTAGGGCTACAAATCCGTTGTGTGATACATTTAAGTCTTCTAATTTTGGAAAAGTTTCAAGAATGGCACAAAGATCTTCATATGATGGATTAGTCTCACAAAAATGAAGTGTCACTAAATTTGAACTGCCATTTGCCACTGAATGGCGGCTCTCTTGGAACCTTTGAAATGATTCTCCAAGTTGAGAACATTCATCAACTTTTAAAGTGACAAGTTTTGGAAGCAAAAAGAAGCTACTTGGCAGATTTTTAAGCTCTTTGCAAACTGACATGTCTATATGCTCAAGTCCAGTAAGGTTACCAATGGATTCCGGAATCTTTTTAATGGCAGTACTCATCATGTATATCTTTAATGGCTTATCCATTTTTTGCATTACATGAGGGAAGTGTTCAAGTCTTCTGCAAAAGTTAAATGAAAGCACTTCGAGAGAGGGCAAATACATCGTTGGCACAAAACTTGTGAGCAGAGTGCACTCTGAAGCACTTAAATAGACAAGGTTAGGCATAAACCCAATGGATTTATCGAACCTTGTCAGTCTATAGCATTTATCAAGTGTAAATACCTTCAAGCTTTTAGCTCCAGACAGGTCAGGAATTTGAGTTATGAATTGACAATGGGAAAGATTGATGAATGTCAGATCCTCAAATCTCTGCGACACAAAGTATAATTAAAGTGATTAGAGCATAGTCCTTATATTAGGCTTTAAATCATGACAGTTTTGCCACATGCTTCGGGGGGATATAAGGAGAAAGCAAATGTGCGTACCTGAAATGGCTTTTTAAATATCAGAGAACTATGAGGTAACTTGAAGTCAACAATTCTGTGGGGATAAAAATCTGGCGGAAAAGACTTTGATGGGTACCCCTTCCAATCGATTAGCCGTAAACTATTTGGCAGATAACTAGGACCAGACGAAAATATAGCATTGCGAACAATCAAAATTCTGAGGTTCTTCATCTTCTTGAAGGCTGTCACAGTCCAATAATCTATTTTTTCTTGTTTTGGGGGATAAAGCATTATTCCTTCAACTGTATCACTTCCCTGTGGAAACGCGTGTAAATGAAAAGAATTAACATAAAATACATTTGTAGCTGATATAAAAAACACACACATAAAATACATTTGCCAAAGTACACAAACATGTAAAGGTAACTAAAAACATAAAATGGTCAAGATTCTCACTGAGTTTTCTTTAAGTACTTCATGAACATCTTTATGACACCATAATCTGCTGCGGTAACCAGGGTTTGATGGCGATTCCTTCCGAACAATCTCTTTACCCATGTCTTGTATTAGATCATGCATTTCCAAGCAACCGTTTTCATCAACAGTTATGAGACATTTACTAACAAATACTTTTATATCCGGATTGAAATCACAAGCATCTAGTATCCTTTTGACATAATCCCACCTTTCCCCTTTGAAGAAACATGCAATGTCCAGGAAAATTTTCTGGTCCAAGTTGGATAGGCTTGTGTAGCTTATTTCCAGTACACCTTGAATCTCTAAATCTGGAACCTTTCTATATTTCTGTAATTCAGTCTCGCATTCTTCAGGACCTCTACCCTTCAAATTGGAGCCTATTACTCTTAATGCCAACGGAATACCCTTTGCATATCTTACTGCACTGGTAGAGATGTTAGCAAAGTTTTCTGCAGCTCTGCTCCTATTAAAGGCATACCAACAAAAGAGTTCAAGGGATTCATGATAATTTAGCTCCTCCATCTTATATCCTTTAATTTCAACATCATGCTTATGTAGAACATCCTTATCTCTTGTTGTTATAATGATCCTGCTACCAGGACCAAACCAATCATATCCTCCAGCTAATGCTTCCAATTGTTTTACAGAATCAACATCATCCACAACCAGAAGAACTCTTTTATGTCCAAGCCTGCACTTTATTTCAGAACTTCCTTTAAATGTACTGCCAATAATGGTTTCTGTCTCTTCACCCATCTCAGACAAAAGTGTCCTTTGGAGATCTTCCAGGCCCTTAATGCTTTTATTTGTTTTTTCTCTGACATTAGCCAGAAAACTTGCAGCTTCAAAATGATGCCTGATCTTGTTATACAGATCCACAGCAAATGTGGTTTTGCCAATTCCGCCAACCCCATAGATCCCCAGTATACAAACTTCATCATTTGATTCAACATCTATTAGAGATTTCACCCGTTCGAAACGAGAATCAAGTCCAACTAGGTGCTTGATTTGTAAAGGCATGGGAGGCAGTTTAGCCGAGGTGTCTTTCACAATCTTCTCAATAACCTCAGTTTCATACCTGCATAGGCACACAATACTTATGCCTATTCATTTTATAATAAACGGCAAAAGAAAGTTGTAATAACTAATTAAAATCTTACACTGTAATTGGAAACACAGAACAGAAACTAACTTAGAACTAACAAATAAAAATGTTCTACTTACCAGATTACTCCATTAAGACTAGAATAAATAATATATATAATTTTTAACATTCTCATCCAATAAAAAACAATTATCCATGGTAAATCTGTTGACTTATGTAATAAGTATCTTAAAAGCTATAAGAGTTGAACCAAAACAAGCCATATCCCTATTAAACTAATAATAATGATAATTATAGTTAAGTTGAATTACTTATTTGGTCACTTCATCTACACATCATCAATAACTTTTAGCACTTACGCATAAAATCTACCTGTTTTAGTCCTGTGATTACGCTTTTAAATTCATTTTATTACTCATAATTTTCCATTTAAATCTCTATAAGTTGGAATAGAAACTAAAACTGTTTAAAGAGTACATCCAGAAAAATTATAACAAGTAATTTTCAAGCGTAAGAACTTGTATGTTCGTGATCAGTTGATAAACAGAAATAGGATCGGAACTTACATATGGTTCCTGTAGTGTATTCCGGTTAGGTCGCAAACTCTGGACAAAGCTGATCGCCATGCTTTAACCTTCTCCGAGTCTTTTCCATATCTGCTTTCATGTTTACTCATGGCAATTGCGTAACTGTTTTTCTGGTACCGTACATCGGAAGGTTGCACCAAATAAAAAATTGCAACGACATGCTTTCCTTTGTTTTCGTAACAGTGAAGGATCTTGGCCAGTTCGTCAAGGCACCAAGAGGAAGATGCATAGTTTTGACAGAGCACGACCAAAGAGATTCTGGAATCTTCGATTGCCTGAAGCAGAGAAGGACGGATTTCGTCCCCGCTTCGGAGACTCTGATCATCTCTGAAGGCGTTGATTCCGTGACGGAGCAAAGCTCGGTAGAGATGATCGGTGAATGAGTAGCGAGTCCCATTTTCGCCCTTGAAACTCATAAAAACATCATACGTGAAATCACCATGATTCGCCATAATGACTGATAGAGAAATCAACCCTCCTCCTTCTCAACTCAACCAATGCAATTCGTTTTTGTCAACTTCTCATGACTTTCCAAAGTCAACCAATTCTGAAGATAATTTCTATGTTTTTCAAATACCATGTGAGAAAAACAAAAACATCGATATTATTGTACAAAATGTCAAATATTCTATTTTTTATATGGTTTTTTTCTCGATAAATATTGTTATAATATATTTTTACCAAAGAAAAAGAAATTAAAAATCATATTTTCATAAACTAAAGCTTTAAGTACGTGGTTTCTTTTATTTATTGTATTGTATATAAGTGTGTGTGAATTTATTAAAAGGTTATAATTAAATATAATTTATGTTTAAAGTTTAATTATATGGTTTATGAGTGACGGAGATACTGAATAGAAATTCGGCCTTCAGTTATTGGACTGAAAACAAAACAATAAAACAAAAAGAATGACAGTGAGGGCGTGTGCTTAGTATAGAGGGGTGCCACTAAAAATCTTCATTTCTCTTTCTTTCAAACAAACCAAACTCTTTCATTTTCTAAATTTTCTTATGCATGAAATCGTTTTGTGGGTCTGGAATTAATGATTCGAAAGTCACTTTTACAAGAATGTGGGGGTTATATTTAGAAATTGAATTAAACATTTTTCTATTTCTAAGTTAAGTAAAATTAAAATAATTTTCTTTTGGAAACATTCAATCAATTTAGTCCGAAATTTCTAACAACAGAACTAAAATAATGTGAGAATGAAGTATAGAGAGAATTGAACGATAACCCATTCCTCACCTACCACGCACGCGATCAAAGTTTGAAAATTGAATTCTGATGTTGAATTTTGTGCAGATAAGGTGTTTGAAATATAGAGAGAATTGAGAAGGGCATTGATCGGATTGGCAGAGAAAGGAGAATGAGTTTGACGTCATCAGAGATAGCGAAGAAGCTGAATCTGCAGCCTCACCCAGAAGGTGGCTTCTACGTCGAAACATTCCGAGACCATTCCGTTCATCTTTCCACCTCTCAGCTCCCGCCGGAATACAAAGTCGATCGCCCTGTCTCCACCTCCATCTACTTCCTCCTTCCCTCCGGAACCTTTTCTCGCCTCCATCGCATTCCCTGCGCCGAAACTTGGCATCATTACATCGGCGACCCTCTCACCGTACGCATGCTTCTCTCTCTCTCTCTCTCTCTCTCTCTTTAACCTGATATCAATTCAATTTTTCACTTTAATTAAATTCTTTTAACCCTTCTCTCTAGATTGTGGAATTGGATGAGAAAGATGGGAGTGTGAAGTTCACTTGCCTTGGATCGGATCTCGGTGAGAATCAGATGCCGCAGTACACAGTCCCTCCCAACGTCTGGTTTGGCTCCTTTCCCACCAACGATTACACCTTTTCCACCGATGGTGCCTTCAAAACTGCTGCTGCACCTCCCAGAGACGGTGAGAGGAACTACTCTCTTGTAGGATGCACCTGTGCACCTGCGTTTCAGTACCAGGACTTCGAGCTCGCTAAACCTTCTTACCTCCTCCCTCGCTTCCCCCATTTTGAGCCTCTCATCACCGCTCTCACATTCCCCGAGTGACTCCCTCACCGCGCCATTCTCACTTTCTTCATACCTTCTCTGGTAATATGTATTTTATACCGCTTTTCAGAATCCAATAATTATGAGTATATATATGTATGTGTATATTCTCACTTTCATGGGAATAATTTGGAAACGGTAACTTCAGCTCGTCCTTTCTGAATCTTGCTTCTGCTTACAGTTTTTCTCAATTTCCTTTTGATTTTAGGCTGTAGTAGTATATGCATGCAAGAGAATTTAGTGTTCTGATTCTGATTATCAACTATTCTGTTTTTCAATCCCTCTTGTTTCCAGATTGTGCAACTATTCCTTCATGTTTTCAAATATGTGTTGCTGGTGCGTTTATCTCATAGTGCATATAGATATTTTCCGGATTCGTCCTCCAACCTTTCGTACATTCCATGTTGAATTTCTACGCTATTTGAGATATTAACCTCCACGAACAAAGTTTGTTCCTAAATTCAGACATTTATAGCTCCAGAACAGTATTTGTCCTGGTCTAAGCGTCCCGTTTTTTTTTTATAGTTGTTGAACTTAGGCATATGTTTTTTTTCTTCCAGATGCTTCTTTACAATAATTACTAAGACCAAAACATATTTATGCTAATAACACCTTTTGGATCTTCAATCTTGTTAAAATAAACTTTGATATCGATATAGATTTTAAGTCATGGATGGATACATTCGGAGAAAAAAATGGTAAGATTTGAATTAAAGTACTGTGCATGCAAAATCTAAATTAAAGTTAAAACTTTATATATCCTAGACCTATTTTTTTCTTTATTGGCTTTAGAAGTGTAAAAAGTGTTTTGGTATATAAATCCTTTAAGAGTATATGACTTAGACAAATTGAGACTCTTAACTTTTGTACTACCCACTTATTCACAAAATCTTTAGAAGATGAATTATCATGTAGGTTCCATAATAAATGACCTAATTAACACAATGTTTTACATGTAAAATAAAGATTTAATTGTAATTTTATTTTCTATGTTGACTGAATATGCAATTTTGGTCATTATTTTATTTTAAATTTTAGTGCTTTAATTTTTAATTATTAGTCTCTGGATTTCTTTCTACGCTATTTTTATTCCTTAACTTTTGGTTATCTTAATACTTTATTTAACTTTCAATTTTAAAAATTCATTAATCAGAATGAGTTACATTGGTAACAAGTCTATATTGTCAGTCGTGTTCTCCAATCTCACAGTATCATGTTAAAACTAATAAAAATATTATAGCCAATTAAACTAAAAATAAAATAAAATAAAGTTATGATAATTAAAGGTAAAAGAAAAAAAATTGCTTTTAAAGAAATTTAAGAACCAAAATTATAAATAAAGTAAAATTTAGAAACTAAAATTATATACTTTGTAAAATAAAAGAACCGGAATTACTATTAAACTTAAAATAAAGTACTTTTTTACATATTAAATTGGCATAATTATAGCCCGTATAATAATTTTTTTCTTCTGAAGATAATTTTATTACGATATTATCAGACACTAAATATTGCTGCATCTTTCAATAGATATTTAATTATAACTTATACGACTGAAATTATTTGATGAATATATTTACTTTATATTTTTTAACAGTTTTTATCTTGTCTTCTTTAACTATCTTAGTACCTGTTAATTATTATCTTAAATTTTAATAAAATATTTAATGTTTAAACAAGTTTATAGTGACATAAATTAATAGGAAAATAAAAAATATAATAATTTTAAAATATATTTTTTTGCATAGAAGTTATACAAGTATTTCTATTTATATTATTTTGCATTCATAAATTATTTCGAGAACTAACTCTATTGAATACTTATAATTTAATAGTTTGTCTTATAAACCTTTACTTGATATACAATCTAGTTTTGCCGAACAAAGTTTATATAAGAAGTGAACAAAAATTAAAATTATTAATATATTGATTGGTTGTTACTCAAATAAATCAGAGTTTTTTTTTAAATGATTAAAACTTATGAGTAATATTTATATTCATTGATTTGCTACTCTAAGAAGGCATCCAAGAAATAACGATACCAAAAAAAAAGGTGGTCAGGTTTATATTCTAATTCTAATGGAGTTATTATTTTTAGAATTAATCTGATAAATATTTAAAACGAGTTGTAAACTTTTAAATTCAGTTTAGCTGTAAACGGATCATTTTGTTCCATTTTAAAATGGTAAAAAAAATAAAATAAAAATTTAAAATTTAAGTCATATTAGTGAGACTAATTTTAATTTTATATATAATAATTTAATATATAAACTATGATAATTAATAATTTTTAATATAATACTTTATTATTATTACAATATTTTAATTTTTAAAATATAATTATTATTTTATAATTCAGTTAATTTTGCCAAAATCTATTTTAATCATAAGTAAAACGCGATGAGATAATAAAAAAAATTATAATTCAATCCAGGTTTCACTTGAATAAAGCATATTCTAAAAATTAACATTACATATAAATAAAGCGTAAAATAATGAATTAAAAAAAATAGTAATATACAAAATAACACTCATGTTGAACTTTTAAACTTCTCCGTCATTGATTCAACAGTCGAGTTTTTAAATCTTCCTCATATGATAAATCAAATATTAATAATAAGATTTTACTTAAGTTAATAGAAAGATTATATATATTTTTTAAATTATTACTAAATTAAACGTTTCTATTAATTTAAAATTATTTAATATATCTTGCAAATAAATTAAAATTAATACAATACATATTTTTCAAATATTCAAAAATATAAATTATTTAATTAATCTTATGAAAAAATTACTTAAATAACCATAATAAGATTAATTCATATCAATCTAATTGAAATTTCCTCGTGTGTATATATATATATATATATATATATATATATGGTTTGTTAACACGCGTATGCCTGCAGTTGGTATATTTTAATGATATGTACGGGTTTTAGTAGACAAAAATATCGTTATATATAATGGATTCTAAGTTGTAAGGTCAATGCTATTTTAATAATTTTCATTCTGAAACTAAAAAAAAACCCAAACCCCTTACTTATCTCCCTCATTCCTCTCAACCTTTTCTCTATCATCCCACTAAAAAACATCAGAAATACTTAAGATTTCTTCAATTTCATCATCTGCAGATGTTGAATCATCATCTCTTAAAAAAAAACTCCAGGCCAATTACCAATTCTTTCTAATGTTATTATGCTTGTGAAAATTAGATAAAATTAAATAAGACAAAAATTATAAAATGAAAACTAATTCTAAAATCATTTTTTTTGTAAATTGTTTAACAATGAGTATTTCTGATTTTTTTTCTAGACCAATTACCAATTCCTTTGATGTCATTATGCTTGTGAAAATTAGATAAAATTATATAAGACAAAAATTATAAAATGAAAACTCATTATAAAATAATTTCTTGTAAGAAATTGTTTAATAACAAGTATTTCTGATTTTTTTTTTCCAGACAAATTACCAATTCCTTCCTATGTCATTATGCTTGTGAAGATTAGATAAAATTAAATAAGACAAAAATTATAAAATAAAAACTCATTATAAAATCTTTTTTTTTTAAATTGTTTAACCGTAAATGTTTCTGATTTTTTTTTTTCAATTGGGACTACAGTACAGATGACAAAGAAAAAGAGTTTGAGTGTGAGAGATAAAAGAGAAAAGATTGAAAGGAATGAGAGATGTAAGTAAGGGTTTCGTTTTTCTTTAGTTTGAAAATGAAAATTATTAAAATACTATTGACTAGGTTAGAATCCATTATGTATAAGGATATTTTTGTTTATTAAAATCCGGTACACATTGTTAAAATATAGAGAAAAAACAAACAAACCCATATATATATATATATATATATACACACACTCAAAAGTTACGTTAAAACCAAATAGGGAAATCTTGTATTCAGGAAACGGGTAAACAATCTGCGAATTTTTTTGACCCAATAGCAAAACTTAATAGTCTCGAGAAAGTCAGAACTCATGATTCTTGAACATGAAATTTTATTTATCACCCAAAACACTTCCTAAATAATGTTCACAGGAATAAGCAAAGTTCTTTGGGTGAGGAAAGGAGATTCTTTAAATTATGAAATGATGAGATTATTTACAAGCCTAAAATTTGTGAGCAGTGACAACCCTTGAGTGTGAAGGGCCCAAGGCGGCATATAAATTTGAAGAACATGAAATATAACTTTTTTCTTTTGAGGTGGTAAGTTTAGTGTAAATATAGCATCATCTCCTAAGTGAGAATCAATGCCTCAGAAACATTGTTTGATGAAACAAGCAACAAGTGCCTACCACCTGCACATCTTCCCACCATACTCATCTCTGGAAACCTTTCCCGAAAAATCCTTGAAAGGAGTTCCCCAGCCCGACGCTAACAGCTTCTGCCAAAGACTGTGCCTGAAAATTATGATGACTGAGAATCCTGGAATTCACCAAGCATAATATTTCGAAATAATTGAAATTTTAAAAACTTTTGGGACCAATCACTGTAACAATACGAGGATACCTCTTGAATGGTTTTCTTTATATTAAAGGCATCTTTCACTCGAGCATCCAAGAAAGCCCACGTATCGCGGAAATCTACCAGAAAACGAACCCCAAAATTGAGAAAAGTCCTTACAAGTCACAGCTTTACCACATCAAGCTATATGCAAGGTCTCAACCCCATTTATTCAATGTACAGATGCCACCAAAAAAAATATCAATGGAACGGCGATAAAAATCTTTTTTTTTTTTCTTCTAACAGTTAAGTTATCAAATTAATCCTTATAAATTGTCATGGAAGCAAACAGGGGAGTCTTGATTCGAGAAAACAGAAGTCTTGATTCAAGAAAACAAACGGTTGTTAAAATCATAGAACCAGAAGTTGACTCAAATGAATGATCATAGAAAACCACTAGTGCGCTTGGCAAATTATAAGAATGCTTGTCTTTTTAAAAGGGAAGTCAAGAAAAACAAACCAGGAGAGCTATCTGTCAGCATATAAATCTCAGTTGTCGAGTATATTCCTCCAAGGATAGTGCGCTTGGCATACCAATCAATGTCAGAGGCCTTATCACCGGCAGCATGCCAGATCTCATCCACAAGAACTGCTCTCTGCTTAAAACTTGTAGGAACATTTGCAGGTTGCGCCTGTAAAGAAAATATTTCCCAGAAACTCTTTCAGATCTACACTTCATATATGTAAGCCTCTAACCAGGGAAAAAGGACGTAGGCTACCTGAATGCTAAGAGCATGAGGCCATGTTGATATATATGGAGCTTGCATTTCTAATCGAAATCTGATAAGCTTAGAGATGCAATCACTTGGTGTCAAATTTTTTAAACTCTCATCAGACTCAATTTTATCGACAAGTCTTTGTAAGCAGTCATCCATGAAATACTGAAAAAGGTTTTAGAACAGCAGACAAAAATGGTCACTTCTTATAAACTAATAGTGGCAACCCATTAAACTTATTATACTTAATTATACCAAGTATAATAAACAAGCCGGAGTATCTGAATAAAACAAACCAAAAATAATTAAAAAGTTGGCGAGAATTCATCCACTAGGAACTCATAACTGAATACAGCAACCCAGAAAATACTATTAAACATGATCTAGAACTCCTGAAATAGTAGCTCTCAAATGGTCAAATCTTAAAATGATAGATTGAGTGAGAATATGTGCAGACACATGCACAAAATGTAAGTGAGGAAAAGGGATATATAACTTAGTAATCATTATGAGCCACTTATTTCATACAAAAAAAAAAACAGAAAAGCTAGAACAATTTTCTTCCATTATTACATTATCGACAATCACAGTGTATACAACTACTATTAAACAGATTATGAAACATTCACTATGCTTTTGGACACGTTATACCTCAGAAAGCCAATAAAATAAAATAGTCACTTGAATATTAACAGAGAAAAATACGAATTTTGAGCTTTTTAACTATTTTCTAAATCACTTAGGCAACAGAGACAGCAAACTCAACTCCTAAATTTTCTGCCTTTTAAATTGTTCTTGCCTTTTTCTTGGCGAGGATCACTTTTCTTCTATTGCGTTAGAGAAGATGGTTAGCAGCATAACATCAAATCAAAATGTGATTGGGGTACTGAAAGAATTATTAAAAATCCATCGTAATAACATGAAACATTATGAAGCAACAGACAGACAGTACCATCCTGCATTCTACCTGACATAGAATAACAACAGCAAGAGCAGCTGTAGTCATCTTTTAAACACCTAAAAGCATCAATGACTAACGAAGATTTAACAAACACCTCTACCTTCAATCATCACGGGAAACGACTGCTCAAAATAGTCACAACAGTCAAACGGGACACCACCACTCTACTACACTACTCCAAATCTAATAATCAGAAAATACTAATAACAATCACTAACAAGAGAAAAACTGTGACAAATACCACACACAAAAGGAAAGTGAAAATGAGTGAGATGTGATAAGAATAAAATACAGGAAAATGCACCTCGACCAGTGCAGCTTCCTTCCTGGTCAAAGATCCAACTATAGAAGGGGAAAGGCCAACATCCCTGGCTCCAGCAATTAGAGCTGCTTCGGTCCATCCCAACTTTATCTGAAAAGTCACAATTTCAGAATCACTTTGCTTGTCGCTATAATCAGAAGAAACCCTTGGAATTTATATACACGATAAGAAACAAACACGTGGATAGGAGTTTCGGAAAACTGAATTATCAAAATATAGTAGAACGAGGACGGAATTGAAAAGAAGGGGAATAGGATAATTAAACGAACGACGTAAGGGAGCGAGGCCTGAAGCACGCGAGTTTGTTGGTCCTCGTAGTTGGCTTTAGGGTTTGCGGCATCTTCATCCGTTGACGAACTGGAAGAAGTTGAATCTAAAGAGTTAGGCGTTTCGGTGGTTGTGACGACGGGAATGCCACGGTTAATAGAGTGTGGATCGGGAAATGGTTGAGGCTCTGATGTGAAAGAGCGCGAAGAGAGTACCAACTTCTGAGGAGGCCGGCATCGGAGGCCAGAGTTGGTATTGTAATAGTACCTTGCACCGCCCAACAACCGCTTCGCCGCCGTTCGATACATTTCGCCACCACCAGTGTGTTTGGAAAACGCATGAAGGAGTGATAGATGAGTTTTCTAGTTTGAAAGAGGACAAAAATAGTTTGAATTGACACGTAGCAGAGAACGGTTCTGCCACGTGTCCAACTATCTGCCAAGAATAATAAATCATAGTTTTGAAATTTACTTACCTTTTCAAGAAATGCAATTTTAATCTTACCAAAAGTTTAATTACAGATTTTTTTTAATAACATTACATTTCTTATAATTTATCATCTAATTATTTATCTAAAATTTTTATGTCTATAAATAATATATAATAATAATATTCACACAAACTACTTATAATGAAAGTTAATAATTAAATTTAACATACATATATATATATATATATATATATATATATATATATATATATATATATATATATATATATATATATATATATATACATATATATATATATATATATATACACACATATATATATATATTATTCTGTTGAATATACTAGTATTTGAATAATATGTTAACAATAAAATAAAATTACTTGATTTTAGTAAATTGAAAGATTATGTATACATAGTTAAAATTTTCATATAAATCAAATTATATAATTACAAAGTTAGAGCGTCAAAATAGGATACAATCTACGGGTTCGGGCCGAGTTGGGTTTGAAAAATACAACCAACCTATATGCGAGTCAGATTTTAACCCGGCTCATGCGGGTTGAACCCGTGGTAAGTCGGGTTAGCCCACCAATCCACCTACCTAATTTTTTTTTTTAATTTATTATTTTATTTATGAAACCCTAAAAAATAAAATACTCCCTTCACTGGTTGTGTATACCAAAAAAGTAACATGTGCTCTCACAAATCAAATCACTCTCTTTCATAATAGTACTTGCTCTCATTTCTCAGTCTCACTTCACTAAAATTATTCAAGGAGCAGGTAAAACATCATTCTTTTCTTCTCTTTTCTCCACATTTTTGTTTTCTCACTTCTCTTTCTTTTTTTTTTTCAAAAATCCAATAATGACAAAAATAGGGGTTTGCGAATTTGTTTTTTATTGTGGGAGATTTGAAGACATGGAATGATTTTTTTTCCTGTTCTGACATGCTTGTATTAGAGTTTGTTCATTTTTTTTAAACAATTTGAGTATACACTTATTTGAACAATCTGCTTTTGATATATTTGAATTTGGGAAATTATGTTACAAATTAAACTATTAATTTTTTGTTGATGTTGTTGAATACTGGTTCTTTTTTGATATCTTTGAATTTGGATTATATTGTACTTTTTATTTATTATTTTGAATTGTCTTTAAGATGATTTTTTGGGAGTGAAATTTGTTTAAATTTAAATTACAGAAAGTTTGTATTTTTTTTATTTAAAAAATGTAATTAAATGAATTAGTGAGCCAACCCGTTTACCCGCCAACCCGTGGTGGGTCGGGCCGAGTTCAAATTTTTCTGGCTCGCTAATAAATGAGCTGGGTTGGGTTGGCTCATTAAGTGACCAACCCGTGGTAGGTCGGGCTGGGTCGGGTCGGGTTACCCGTTTTGACAACTCTATAAAAAGTTATAAGAATCAAAAGTAAATTTATATAAACATGAAAGAACTTTAAACTTGTTCAAAATATGTTTAAAAAAGTTTTAAGAAAATATGAATGTATTTTTTTATAAAGCTCTCAAAATAGGTTACAACCACGGGTTTGAGCTGGGTTGGGTTTAAAAAAAATGTATTTTTTATACGAGTCAATTTTTAACTTGGCTCATTTAAACCCGGATCATCCAGATTGAACACATGCTGAGCCGAGTTAGTTCACCAACCCACCTAATTTTATTTTATTAATTTATTATCTCATAAAAAATATCATGTGACTCATTATACGTGGATTCTATTGTACTTTTTTTTTTATTATTTGAATCCTTTTGAATTTAACATCTTTTTGGAAGTAAAATTTATTTAGATTTAAATTATAACAAAAAATTGTAATTAAGTGAACTAGTAAGTGAATATTTGATTAACTAAATCGGATCAGATAGTCCATTTTAACAGTACTAGTTTTTTAAACAAAATTACATTTATTTACGGGGTTCTAGATTGGGAATAAAAAACATTTAATAACAAACTATGCTCGTTTTTATTTAACATGTCAATAACTTTAGACTTGAAGAATTATTATTTGAATTTTTAATATAAAATTACATTTTCAAATTGATATTTTACTTGATTCCACCTTAGTACAGAATGATGGGAGATAAATGATGCATACATAGTATTCGCTTCCAGCATTTGTGGAATTCTATTTTTTTTTTTCATTTTGGATTTAGAAATATATTTTAAAAATATAAGAGATGGGTTATAGAAATGAGTTTGTTATTTTATTTATTTACATGTTATATATGCAAAGTAGAATGACAGAAAATTAAATACTTATAAACATTTAATATTGATTCTTTAAATTTAAATAGTAAATTATATTTTTCTCATGTAAATATATTTTTAAAAGTTATAAAAGCTTATTTAAAAAATATATATTAATCAAATATTCTCAAAATTCTTTCTTGTCTTAATATTTACCTATTTGAATTATAAATTTTGTATTTGATTGTTTTCTTTACTTTACCTTTTTTTTTTGTTTATAACAATTTCTTATGGGTCACACTTTATTGTTTGACATTTTTTATTAAATTTCTTCTTTTATCAATCTTGCAATTTTTTTTTCTTTTTGTCTATTTTGAATAGAATGATAGTAATATTGGATCTTTAATGGAGATTAGAATGTGGTTCTTCATTTATTTTTTTTCTTTTAGACATCAAATTTCAAGAAATATTTATCTTCTTTTTATTTTGATAATATACTTTTATATCTTTTTTATCAAATATAAAGCAATATTTCTTTTCATATTAACTTTAAATATTTTATGTTTGTTCCCAACAACACTTAACAAATTTTAATTTCAAAAATATATTCAAAAAATTTAATTTGATACATGAATGAATTTTTACAATAATTATTCTTGTACCTATCATAATAAGTTTTTATTTGTTTATAATTTTTATTTTAGAAATATTTAGTTTTTCCGTCTTAGATTTGCAAGAAATGTTAACTGTAGTGACTAAGACAAGTCATAATTAAATCATGACACTTAAACTATTACACTTTTTTTTATAGAAAGAATTGAACCTTAATTTATACTAAACTTTAGTCTAGTGCTAGTGCTAAATACAAAATCCAACTATTAATATCAAAATAAAGATCACAATTAGGTTAAATATATTTTATTATATATTTAATGTATATATTATTTACAATATCTCAGGGCTTATATGATCATATAATTGACCAAAAGATAGGACTATCAAAAACTATTCTTGATAGACTTCGATAAGAGGTGATCCCATATAGTATAATTACTTTTTTTGTTGTTATTTGACTAACTTGTTGAGACTACTCTTCATATTAATTATAATATGTATTAAAACTTTTTAATTTTGAAGAAAAAAAGATTGACACTTTATTGAATAGGTAATATACAAGTGTGTAACCAGTAGATAATATTTTGATATTGTGAAAAGAGGTAAAAACATAGAAAGAAAAAGAAATGGATAAAACTTAGGACATTATACATTTGTGAAGGAAGATGTATTAGCTAACTTTAAAAGAAAAGAAAAAATGTACAAGAAGAAAGGAAAGGGGACGGAAGGGAGAAATGAAAAGCAATCCCTTAGATTTGATATAGGAGAAAGAAAAGAAGTGGTAAATCCCAAAATTGTGATAATACAGAGGGGATGCTGTCTAAAAAATGATTTCATTTTATAAGAATAGCATATAATTTACAAGGGCTGCTATCAGCAGAAAAGAGGCACGGCCTTGGACTTTGACATTTCTCTTTCTTGACAAGGACAAAAAAATGGGCAAAACTCCAAGCTTCAGCATCTTTCAATTTATGCCCTATTTCATAATATTTGTACTCAGATACATGACATGATAAAGTTCATTAAAAACATCTCACACCATGCATGCATATGCCTCCGATTTTCCTCCCCTCGTGCCTTTTTTTCTCTCTCTCTCTCTCTCTCTCTCATCATCCATTCTCTTTCGTCCATCCAGTGTGTGTATGTGTGTGTTTGGATCACATGCACAAAGTCATTAGTTGTCGGATATGTGAAGATGCTGAAGAGCAATGTTTTTTAGGCCTGCACAATTCTCACCTACAAAAGGCAACTCTGTACTAAGCTAGAGATATTGACAGAACAACCATTAAACCTGAACCTCCTCTATCCTCCTAATGGCTTCCTTCATGTTAAGTCGTTGTTCGGGGTTGCTCTCCGTGCAAGCAGCCCCTATTTGGAGAAGTTGTAGCATTTGATTCAGGGAGTTAGAGTGACTGCTCTTCAACTCTGGATCGATCAACTCCGCCTCTCTTCTTTCAGAGATTGCAGTTAGCACCCAGTGCACCACGTCAGTGCCACCCTTGCCATTGCTGTGATACTGAGAAGGGAATTTCCCGGTGATCACCTCAAGAACGATGATTCCGAGGCAGTAGACGTCCGTTTTCTGTGTCACACGCTGGTATGTTACGTAATCTGGAGTTTTGTATGCAAACATTGTCTGTACGGCGTAGCTGTGGTTCATTAGAGGATGAAAGGCGAAATCTCCCAGGAGAGCTTCGTAATTATCAGTTAGCAGAACATTGCTTGATTTCAGGTTTCCATGTGGCAGGTCTTCGCTGGAAAATTCTTTATACAGAAACCCTAACCCTCGTGCTATTCCCTTCACAATTTTCAAACGGATTGGCCAGTTCAGGTCCGAATGACTCGATCCTCTGTCACCTGAAAAACATTTTACCGAATCCCCTTTAATTATACATATCACTGTATCACCTTGCATGCATGCATGCATGCATGCATATAATTTTCATTACTCCAATATGTTTTTGAAAATCAAAATGAATAGTTAGAAATGAAGGTGGTACCGTGCAAGACGTATAACAAGCTTCCTTTGGGCATGTACTCTGTGACGAACAGCTTCTCCTCCTTGCGGTAATGGTAAGCGAGAGGCGTCAAGATGTTAGGGTTTCCGAGTCTTCCAAAACGTCTCATCTCGGCGTCGAAGATATCTCTGCTCACTTTATTCATCTCCCGCATTCGCTTTACCACCACAGACAACCCACTGGCCATGGCGGCTTTGTACGCCGAACCCAGCCCACCGTTTCCGAGAACCTCCGCCGCAGCCTTCATCAGATCAGGCAACCCAAACGTGCCCCTCTCGTCGTTCACCATCACGAGGTCACCAATACTCCGGCCCGCCCCTTTCTTTGACGTCGTCGACTCCTTTTTGCTTCCATCGGAGTTTCCCCTGCTGTGGTTGGTGCTTGGCACGTGCACCTGCACTACCTCCTCCGAGTTATCCCTGCTCATCACGCTGAAGTCATCGTCGCGTTGACGCTTGGATCGCGCCATGACGAAAACGCCGGCGAGAACAGCGGCAATGAAGATGATAACAACCACCTTCAATCCCCAACCGGGGCCTTCACTGGCCGCGGACTCACACGGTTTATCCAGCGGCTGCCCGCAGAGTTCAACGTTGCCGGAGAAAGATTTGGGGTCGAAGCGCGACATGGAGGAGGGGATTGGGCCTTGGAGCTTGTTGTTGGAGAAGTCGAGTGATTTGATGTCCTGTTTGAGTTCGGGGACGGGGCCGGAGAACTCGTTGTTCTCGAGATGGAGCTCGGAGAGGTAGCGGAGGGTGGTTAAAGATTGCGGGACGGGGCCGGAGAATTTGTTGTTGGAAAGCCATATTTTCTTCAAGGAGGCTAACTGGGAGAAGAAGTCGGAGGGGATGGGGCCGGAGAACTTGTTGTTGGTCAAGTAGAGGGCTTTGAGGACTCCGAGTTTGTTGAAGGCAGGAATGGGGCCGGAGAAGTTGTTGTTGTTGAAGCTGATGGAGCGGAGAGAGGGGATCTGGGAGAGGGCTTCGATGTCTATGGTGCCGGAGAGGGAGAGGTCGGTGAGATGGAGGCTGTTGATGACGTTGTTGACGCAGATGACGCCGACCCAACGAGAGGAGCAAGGGTTCTGGTCGGGGACCCAGGAGGGGAGGGTTTGGGGGTCGGAGAAGGATTTTTTTAGGTTGAGGAGAGCTTGGTTATCCGAGAGAGGATGGGAGGGAGGGAGGAGGGAGAGGAGGAGGAGGAAGAAGAATAGGCGAACAGCGGCCATCGCCGTGCCGGAAATCTTATGCGTCCGGGAGAGAAATGGACCGCTGCTCGGAAAGATTGAGGTTCTCTGATTGTTTTGGATTTGCCTTTTTTTGTTTTGTTTGTTGAATTTGGGTAGCCACCTACGGGAATGGAAAACTACCTAGCTAGGTTGTCGTGCGTGTTTGAGAGATGGAGCTCCCACAATTACCACCATTCTAACAATAGCTACCTCGCTCTCTCCTTCAAATTTTTCCCATTAATTTCGCCCACTCTTGACCCTGTCACCTTCATTTCTGGCCTTTGCCTTTTGCGGCTGTCAACCACTCATCCATGCACATGCACGTATTTTCCCTCCACCTCCCATCCATGCCTACCTCTTTCTCTCATCCTATATCTACAATATAAATAAACCAAACATACCTCTCTAATATTATCTCTTTTCTATTCTTCTTTTTTTATTTATTTTAACGTTAGATTTTTTCCATCCATCAATGTTTAAAATAGCATCTTCAAACTAGTAGCTGGTTTCAACTTCCAAACTACATTTAATTAGTAAAGACTACACTCAGTTAACCAAATTTTAAACCACTAACAGTTCATCTTCAGCGTAAACCTTAACACTGAATTTCACTAATTAATTTTAATAAAATTTCTCTTTTTTGTATTTAACTTAGCGCCTATGTGCTGATATGAATGTTGGAAAGCTTCATAAGAAGGTGGCTCATCCTCATCAAGCTCCAACCATGGAGACTGTTTCTTGGCATGGTTCGGCAGCAAGGTAAACTTGGATTCTTGAAGGTTCTTTTGAAATTAAGCAATTCGGTTCAGGTTGTTCTTGGATATACGTAGTTTATTTGGCGTACGTGGATCAATTCATGAATTGGTGGTTGGATGGTGTTTCATGGTGGTTGATGATTAATGACTATAAAGTCGGTACACCATCTAATATTTTGACACCATATTTTCAACACATGTTATTTTTTTCATTAATTCATTATTTATTTATCGTATTTTAAATTTAATGAAAAAATAACACGTATGTTAATTCAAAATACTATAAAAAGATATGTATTAACTTATCATAGTAAAAAAAAATCCAAGAAGAAAGACATAAAAAAGAACTATACTGTAAAGAAAGGAAGAGAGTTAGGAGAAGAGGTTTACCTTTCAAAAAATAAGAATTGATGAATGATGATTTAGAGGAGGAATATAAAAAAAATATAATTATGATATTAAGAAGAATAAAAAAACTATCATAGAACATAACCAGATATGATATTTGTTCGTATATTCTTTTAAGCAAAATCTAGTAAGTCAATTATCACATGATTCTCTTCATCTAGACAACAAAGTTTCCCCAACGTATACATTAGAATTTATACTCAAATATCAAGTGGTTTATTATTTCAATTTAAAATATATACATCAAGTTTTCATGAAAAAAAAAATGTATGAATTAACCTGAATTATTATAAATTTAAACTAGATTTTAAAAACAATTTTAAAACTATATTCTGAACTATTTAAAACAAAATATCTTATTTAAAATATATTATCTTTATGTATGATTAACTCATTTTAATGTTATTTTGATGTGAAATATATTGAAACATTGCTAATTTTAAAGTTTCAAACTTCATCCATTTTGTCTTGACCAGACGTTCTAATATTATGATTTTATTCTTAAAAATTATAAAAGAATGTATGTTTAAATTGCTTTTAATCTTGACTTTAAGTTATATATAATTATTCTGAACAAATATCATAAATGATAGACCAAGAATAATCAATTGTATATAAGCATGTTATAAATAATCATGTTAAAATAAAATGTTAAGAATTTGTAAAATAATTGTTTATAGATTTGTTTATGTTCATATGTAAACTTGTTTGACTTGCAAACTGTTGGGTCTATCATGGAGGAGGTTCATCGGGGAGATACAAACACCAATGAGATATGAGCCCAACCATCCCAACAATCTCCCCCTCAAGGGTGAGTCCCTTCCACATTGGTACACTCCTCCTCCAGCGGAAGCATTCCCATCCAACCGCCGTTCATCTTAACGGGACACGCTTACCTGGAACCCTTTGTCAGAAAGACTTTCGATATAGGTCTATCATGGAGGAGGTTCACCGGGGAGATACAAACACCAATGAGACATGAGCCCAACCATATAAAGGATTGACACCACTCTCTACCCAAAACCTTAAGGCAATGGGTTAACGGGTCTTTTCATCTTTATATAGTACTCTATTTTCTCATTTTTATCCAATACAGAACTTGGACTCGCACTTGCAATCCTAACACAAACTAATTAATTCTTTTGTTGATATTTCATTATCTATGTATATATTTCTTTTAAAATAATTCACCATTTAAGAAATTAAGAATGTATTATTGATATTTAATTGTTATAAAGTTTTTTTTACAGTAATAATGACTAATAAAACCTTACAAAAGTTATTTCAACCTATGTCTACAATCTTGGTTACCAAACTTTGTATTTATTGATTGAACCATCAACATTGTATTCGATTTGAAAACATATATTTGCGCCCCTATGCAATGTTTGCTTGAATATGTAGTTGTTTTCCAAATTCTTAATCTCTTATAATCTCTCAAGTCACAACATCTCTCCTTTTAAGATAGAAAACCACTTGATGATAGAATTGAGACACATTCACGTGATCATCAGCAATAAAGTATATATTCTGGAAAAACTTTGATTATAAACAAAGTTTAATGTTGGAGACAGAATTCAACAAAACTATTAAAATTATTCGATTTTATAAATCGAGACTTTAAATAAAGTGTTTATTTAAGGAGCCCTCGTTTATATAAATTTAATTATATGTTAAAGGCACAAAAGCGATTTATCACATAACTTTTTGTATTATATCTTGACCTATACACCTAATAAAAATAAATTAAAATGTCCTTATAAATCATTGATTATTTACACGTTTAAAGAACTAACCTTAATTTGAAAGTAACACTCAATAACACGCATTCATCAATCACTCATCAGGGGTGTAGTTCTGTTGTTTCTTACTTTCAAAGTAAAGTAATAATATTTTGAATAATGAATTTTGCATTCTACATGTCAAATGTGCAAGTTATTAATAATAAAAAAAGTGTTACAAATATTATCCAGACACAATAAATATATTTTTTATATAATTACCTTTGAAAGAAACTTTAAAATAAAAAATAAAAAAGTTAATAATCCACCACTCTTTTACTTTTTAGAGTTTAATAACTATGTACAGTTAGGTAATTTTTTTCTCTCTCTATATTTTACTGATCTAAATCAAAATTTTCAAATAATTAAACATAAAATTAATTTGATTTGAGTTAATGAAATAAGAAAAAGTTAATTATCCATCTTTAGAGTTTAGACAACATTTGATGAACAACCACCGATGGCGACATTGTCGTAGGAGCTAAACAAATGAGAAAAGATGGTATTTGAATTTGATATGAAAAGAGAGAAGTGATTAAGAAAATGAACTTAGAGTGTTGATGAAAGTTGATTCAACGAGTGTATATAAATTACATAAAAAAGCATAAAAGTTAATTTATTTATTTATATATAAATTGGTGTTAAAATATAATTTTCCATTGTAAAAAGAAGAAAAATAGGGAGGAGGCATGGAAGGATCGATGAGATTTTGAAGAGAGTGTTGTTTCCGTTCGTTGTCTTCGGACCACCCAGCTTCCAGTTCCACACTCTGAGACCTTCCCTTTCAATTCACTCAAAATCAAATTCATTTTCATCATTCGATCAGACCCTCCTTTTTCCACCAAGCCAATCCATGAGTTTCCATTGACCCACGTCTCCGTCACCTGCCAAATCCAACCCCGCTTCGCAAAATGGTGGAGACCTCCACGCTAGGGCGCTTCCACCACCAAAGGCTCGACCTTCGCCGCTGGCTCCCCGCCTTCCTCACCTCGCACAAAACCCTCTTCACCGTGCTCTGGATCGCCGCCTTCGCCTCCCTTTTCCTGTGGCAGAGGAACATTGTCGGCGGCTTTCTCGTCTTCGGCGCTCCTCCGGCCAGGCCCATGCCCAAGCTTCGCCCCACCGCCTTCAATTTGACGGATTTCGGAGGTGTCGGTGATGGCGTCACTATCAACACCGAGGCCTTCGAGAGGGCGGTTTCCGCGATTTCGAAGTTTGGGAAGAAAGGCGGTGCGCAGTTAAACGTGCCTCCTGGACGCTGGCTTACGGCGCCGTTTAATCTCACTAGCCATATGACTTTGTTTCTAGCTCAAGATGCTGTTATTCTCGGCATTGATGTCAGTTATCGTTCTCCCTTCTTGCCTTTTTTTTTAACTTACTGTTTGTGTTGTTATTTTTAATACGAAGGATATTGGGGGAAGTTGTAAGGTGGTTTGCACATGTAAAAGAAGAAACAGTAGTGAAGAGAGTAGATTGTGTGATCTTTAGTGTTGTGAAACTACGGAGAGAGATTGGGGTAACTTGGTGGTTATAGTTTGGCACTTTGGTTATTGTGACGGCAGTTGTTTGGCACAATTTTTCTTTTTAAAATAACCTTGGATTTTATTCTAGCTTGAATATTACAATACCTTGAGTCCATCTTGCCAAATGATTGGGAGATAGAAGGTGATGTCATCCACAAGATCCAAGAAGGTTTGCATGAAATGGAGCAAATCTTGTGATATGTGATAGAAAAATACCACACAAGCTCTTCGATTACGGAACCATATGATCTATATTGTTGTGCGGGACTGAGTGTTGAATAGTAAAGAGTCAGCAAAGAAATGCAGTTACATGTGGCAAAGATGATATTACATTGATGGAGTTGTTACAAAAGGCAAGACAGGATTAAGAAGATGGTCATTAGAGATAAAGCTTGTGTACCTCCCATTATAGAAAAAAAAATGGTAGAATTTCGTCTTTAGATGGTTTAAGCCTATTTTAGAGAACACTTGAAGAAGCACCAGTGAGGAGGAACATTTATCATGTAGAAGATAGTCCAATGGTTAGTGATAGTGGGAGACCAAGCAAAACTATTGGCCAAATCATTAAGAGAGATTTAGAGCTAAATTGTTTATCTTTTCACTTATACATGATAAAACTTTTGGTGTTTTACAATCTATGTTGCTGATCCCTACCTAGTGGGAAAAGGATATTATGTTCCTGTATTGCTGTTTTGATATGTAAATTTCCATTGGGGTAGACATATACTTCAATTTAGTACAAGAGTAATGATCAGGCTTGGAGCAAAATATGGTAGGATTACTGAAGAGGACCTCGAATTATAGGTGATCAAATTGATATAAAGAGTTGTACAACATGAATAATAACAGATAGGCTTCTGTTTAGGCCATATGATGTCGTTGTACAACATAACAAGTCCTAATTAAGATTTAAAGAGTAAAATGTTGCTTGATTTATCTTTTTGAAGAGTTATTGTACCTAGATCGTAACAAACTTTGATTTTGTCAAGAGTCAGTCTTCTGTTTGCTGAATTTCTTCATACGAGCCAGATTTCTGTAAAATATGTATCGACAGGTGGAAACAATGATACCCATCATAAATTTACAGGTCTACTTGTGCACTTAGCTTTGAGAGGGAGAATTTGGACAGTTGAACTTAATATCAATGATCTAGATATTATCACTGTTGAATTTAGCTTAGAGGAGTGCTATCGATTCTTTTTTTCCAAATCATATCATTGAGCTCTTCAATTATAGTTACTTATATTTGTAGTTTTGTCTTTCTCCTTGATAAATCTATTTCTTACATTACATATTCCTTCCACCCTCATATTTAAACATTTTACTTACACTATATTTGTCACTTATGTGATGGATGACAGGATGAAAAATATTGGCCACTGATGGCTCCATTGCCTTCATATGGGTATGGGAGAGAGCATCCTGGGCCACGATATGGCAGTTTGATTCATGGTCAAAATCTTAAAGATGTTGTGATAACAGGTTAGGATTTTTTATTGTGCCTACAATGTTTGAAGGACTAAAAAGTCATCATTGTTCTTGAGTTCTTTATTTAGTATCACTGAGATTGGAAAATATGAAAAATATCTGAGTTCAATGATCTCTTTGTGGATTCATATTTATACTGACACTTGAATCAGTAGAGAAACAAAATGATATGATGATTTACACATAGGTGTCAAATAGGTAAGAACATATGATTAACCTATTCTATCAAGTTAACTCTTTCACATAAATTACACAATTCTAACACTCTTCCTCAAGTTACAACATTCAAATCGTATGTATCAAGTTTGAAACATATAAATTGAATTCAGAGTGCCCTCAAGAAGGACTTAATCTAAATATTTGGGAGTTGATAACTGGAATTGACAAATTTTGTGCAAATTTTGTCGGTCAACAACTTCTCCCAAACAAAATGACAATCAATCCTTACATGTGTGGTCGTCTCCTGAAATAGAAGATTGGAAGTGATGTGGATACCCAGTTATCAGAGTGCATGCTCATTTGTTGTTTCTCGCAATTTTAGCTCTTGAAGGAATTGTTTTATCCACAGAAGTTAATAAATGAGTGATGTGATTGCCTTGTATTCAACTTTGACACTAGATTTAACAACAACATTTCATTTCTTGCTTTTCCAAGAAATAATATTTTCTTCAATGAAAATACAATAGTTGTGAAATGCCGAACTATAAGAGTTCCTACCCAATCGATATAACAACTGATTGGACTAACCACAGGTTTACAATTCATATCTATTTCTTTTAGAACATCTAAGGCATTTTTTTCCTGAGAAATAACAATACCTTCTTTTGATTGAGCTACTTTGATACCCACAAAATACTTAAGACAGTCAAGATCTTTGGTCTAAAAAATGATTGTATAAATGCTTGAAAAATTTTAGAGGCATTATTTCCTCTGATGACTATATCATTAACACATAATTAAGTACACACATTTCTTAAGAGAGTTGTGACAATAAAAGACTAAGTGATCTATTTCACCGTATTTCAAGCCAAGTTTGTGCAATGTGGTTGAATTTGCCAAACCAAGCACAGAGAGATTGTTTAAGATTATAGAGAAATTGACGCAATTTACTAACTCACACTCCCTTCAGCATCGGATTCTAGAGGTTGCTGCACATATATTTCCTCTTCAAGATAACATGGGAAGAAATTCTTGATATCCATTAATGGAGGGACCGATGACAAATAACAACTATGGTAATGAAGAGTTGAACAATAGTAAATTTTGGTTATAGGAGAAAATGTATCACCGTTATCAAGATTGTATGTTTGTATGTACCCATTGGCAACCAATCTCACTTTAAGGCAGCCAATTTTACCATCTAGCCCAACTTTAATGGCATAAACTCACCTCTGTCCAGTTGTCTTCTCAGGTAGAAGAGAAAAACAAGTTCCCATGTGTGATTCTAGTCAAAGTGCTTCTTATACATTATTAGAAATAATGATAGAGAATACATTGAGGCAAAGGGGAAAAAAGGTGACAGATGATAACTTAGAAAGTTGTAAATAGGATGAGGATTTTGGTAGAGCAACTATCTTTCCAAAGAGCTTTTGGTCGGGCAAGATCTTCATTATTGAGAGTTGTGGTATGGGTCAATGATGGTGAAGGAATTGGAAGAAGGGGACTTACATGGTAACGATAGAGCAATATCCCGTGTCCTGCATTGATAGATCAGAGGAGGTGATGAAGGCTTGGGTGAACTTGGAATAAGAGAGGGATTTTGAGAAGTGGTTTGATTTGGAGTGTCATGAGTAGGGGATGGCAATGATTGAACGGTGAATGCATCGCTTGATGAGATTAACGCATCCACTGAAAGCCAACAGCCAGTAACGGTGGACTGTAGTGGACAACAATGAATGGATCAGACAATGACGAATAGAGCTGAATCATCCTCCTCTTATTCCAACTTGAGGCTTAAAAATATGAAAAGTGTCTAAGAGAGTTCAATGGTCTACATTAGTAAAGAAACAAAAATGATATGACGATCTACACATAGATGTCATATAGGTAATACAAAAGATGAGTTAACGTATTCTAGCAAGTTAACTCTTTCCCATAAGTTAAGCAATTCTAACAATATCTAATGTCATTATAAGCACATTAAAGTTTAAAGTCTCAATAAAATTAATATCGTTGAAACTTGCCCTTAAAGTTTATTTGATTTTGATATATTTTCAAAGGCTAAAGCATTTGGTGAACAACAACCAGAATAGTTCCTTATTGACTCACATTTTTTTAAGTGTCCATATCAATCGGAATCAATTATATTTCTATATTTGAAGAGAGATGAATTGATTTAGCATTTACTAATACTTCCTTGATGTATTATTTACTAATACTTCCTTGATGTATTTAATTTGGTGATTGATAAACAGCCTGGCACCCTATACCTCATTTAGGTAAAAGGCTTAGCATAGAAGTCTTTTGTGAGCAATACAGTAATTAGGAGGCAATAATTTTCAGGATAAGAAATCCTAGAACTGCAATGTTATCCTCTTTTATCTCATCCTCCCTCATACCTAATGTGTTGCTTAAGCATTTTTTATAAATTTATTTGATTCCATCTATTGTCATAACTGACAGGGCATAACGGTACCATAAATGGCCAAGGACAAGCATGGTGGCAGAAATTTCGCCAGAAGCGTCTCAACCACACTAGGGGGCCACTTGTTCAGATCATGTGGTCTAGTGACATTGTGATCACTAACATTACTTTGCGTGACTCTCCTTTCTGGACACTTCATCCGTATGACTGCAAAAACATCACAATAAAAGGTGTAACTATACTGGCTCCAGTGTTTGAAGCTCCAAATACTGATGGCATAGATCCTGGCAAGTATCTTCTACCGAATACAAAACTTTATTTCATATCTAATTGAATGGTCTATAATTTGGTAATTAGTTCTATCCTATCAGTAAGGAAATAGATCTCGACATTGGGGTTAGGATAGCTTCATCTTGATAGTTGGAAATAACAAAGAAACCAACTTGAAGAGACGTCATGTTTAGGAAGTTGCATAGAAGGGGATTAGTATTATTATGTATGGTGGAAAAAAGGGTGGAAGCTTAATCCTGGAAATATTTTTATTTTTATGTCTAACTGAACCATTCAAAGTATGAATATGTACTCAGATTGATTCAGTGGGAAAATTATTATACTGGCAGGAATGAGTTAATTGATCTTTATTGTTCTTTTTTGGGTAAGCTTGTGTGAGATGTTTTGGGAATTGTGTTTCAAACATGTGGGTGATCAATTTTAGAACATAGTGTTGCATAACATGTGTGAGATGTTTGGTTGTGCACAAACATGATACACTCAATTTATCTGGCACTGGTTATACTTTATTTGGTTAGTGTTTCAATTATCAAACTTGGGAATCTAAATTTAATTGTAATGTTCATCTAATTTTGATTGTTTGTGTGAAGAATTTTAATAAGCCCTACTTTCTATGGTATGAACAGACTCTTGTGAGGACATGTTGATAGAGGACTGTTACATTAGTGTGGGAGATGATGCAATTGCAATAAAAAGTGGCTGGGATCAGTATGGAATTTCATATGGAAGGCCTTCCATGAATATAATGATCCGAAACCTTGTTCTTCGCTCTATGGTTAGGTAAAACCCTTACAAGGCCAATTCGTAATTTTCTGCTAACCTTTCAGCGTCTTTTTATTTGGGAAAATAATCACCTGCTTCAGGAAGCTTACCGAGAGAGCTTTTCCAAACGTATGAAAATAAACTGCTCTTATATGCCTGCATAAATTTAAGAACCTAAGTGCAAATGAATTCCATGTATAGCTGCTGGTCTGTGATAGAATGCAACTTTTTTTTTCTCATCTCTGCATACTGTTATAAGTACCCTAGGATCTCGGGTTTCATGTCTTATTTGGCTTTATCAATCACCTGAGCTTATATCAATACAGTGTCTGCCAAGCTATGCAATTGTACTAATTATCAACCAACCAGCATTTTACATGTTTGCCATTGTGGCATACCTGATTTAGTTTTAAGATTTGTTTATTCTTCCACCAGCATGAAACCGTGTGTAATTTGTGATTGGTTTGAAGTCACCTCACTCACCGGATCTCTATAATATGTTGTTCATAAGCTCAACGGCTGTCTAACTGATGCCAACTTTTCCCATTGTGCATAAATCAATCTCAGTTAACGTTGAGGAGAACTGGTTGCTAGTCTGTGTCTGTCTGTCTATAATAACATGTATTGAGTTCTTCATATCTTCATAATTTTGTTATGAAATGAAACAGTGCTGGCATCTCAATAGGCAGTGAGATGTCTGGTGGAGTATCCAATATCACGGTGGAGAATGTTGTTGTATGGGATTCTAGACGTGGTGTGAGGATCAAGACCGCCCCTGGACGAGGAGGATATGTGCGCCAAATAACTTATCGGAATCTGACATTTGAGAATGTCCGTGTTGGAATTGTGATGAAGACAGATTACAATGAACACCCAGATGATGGGTATGAACCCACGGCACTCCCAATTCTGACAGACATAAGCTTTACCACTATCCATGGCCATGGGGTTCGCGTGCCAGTACGTATACACGGCAGTGAAGAAATTCCTGTGAAAAATGTGAGTTTTCAAGACATGTCAGTTGGTCTAACCTACAAGAAGAAACATATCTTTCAGTGTGCCTTTGTTGAAGGCCGTGTAATAGGGACCATCTTTCCTGCTCCCTGTGAGAACCTTGATCGGTACAATGAGCATGGACATCTGTTTAAGCGTTCTTCGTCTCAGAATGTCACAGATATAGATTATGATTTTTGAGGTCTCATCTTCATTAAATCTCGGCCTTGTTCCTTTTACGTAGGCCTCAATTTATGTCTGTATTACATGATTTTTTAGGAGGTTGAAGAAGTCTAAGTCCCACTTTTTTTTTCTTTTCTGAAGTGGAGTTGTAAATACAGAAAATTTTCATATGCTTACCTAAGTTTACTAGATTACACGATTGCGTAGTCCATGTGCTTTGGCCACTTTATTGCAAGCTAGATAATTACTTTACACTTATTTCTCATTGTGCTCTCATTTTCTCTGCGGAGGAAGATCACTGCAGTGCTGTTTCAAGCTTCAATCATGTCACCTTACTCGATAATTTTATATAGAATGTATCTTTGTCAATTTAAGATACATACTCTTGGTTATTTGTGTCAAAACTAAACAACTGTATAAATATAGTAAAAAATATAATTTACATCTAACGTATATTACGGTGTGTGTGGATATATATAGGTGACTTTAAAAGTGAAGTCATTGCTTCCTGCAACGAGAAAATACTCAAAAGCTCTCAATACTCTCACTGTCACTGTCTTTATCACTGTTGTTTCCATTATCAACTGCAGATATTTTTTATGTGTTCTAGAAAACTTTTTCTGAACCGCATTTTATGTAGAGATGTTTAAAAAGGAAAAATATTATATATATTTTGAAAAGTTTGTTTCCAAAATTTTGTTTCAAAATATATTTCATGCATTCTGAAAATTCCACTAAATAAATTTTGTTCTGGACAATTTTTAAAATATATAATTTAAAAATATTTTTTGCAAAAAGTAGAATATCATTTTAAAAGTTTTGAAGTGCGCAAAGCAATTGTGGGGCTGCAAGAAGTAAAAACCGGAGTTAAAATATCAGAACAAGTCAAGTTAATATCGTTGTGAGTAATAGTTGGAAGATATTTTGAGGTAGGATAGGCCAACTACCCAATGAAAAAATGGACAAAGGGTTGTAACTAATTCGTGTCATTAAACTTTAATCATTTTCAAGAGAATGTTTAGCCGTCTTCCATTTTCACTTGTTTTGACTACTCTTTAGAAATAAATAGTAGAGAAATTAATGTTATAACGTGTCCCTACATGTAATATAAGTAGAAGAAAGCAAATGAATCTAGTTCCAATAATTGTTGTAAAAAGCAACAGTCATTTTTAAGGTGGCATGAATATATTATAGGAAATGGGTGATGTTGATGAACACGAATATCACGTGGATGTGTACAAGTAAAAACAATGAATGTGTGGTCGAAAAGTAGGTGTCAAATGGATAAAGGAACAACAACCTAAGCACTCCCTTAACAATCACTCTTCACACGTGACACTTCTTCCATACCTATAATAGGTAGGTTCATGAATTCCAACTTTAAATTCTAAAGTTGTTTTTTTATCAGTAAATACAAAGATTTTATGTTTTTTAATGTTGTGAAAAGAGAAATCAATATATTTTCTTTAACCAAAGTTAATTACTAACTTTTTCAATATGATATCTTTTCAAAATTATACATTTTTTCTTATCAAATTAGTTTTATTGAAATTGAAATAAATTTAATATTTTTTTACATTTTTCTGTTCCTTAAAATTTAATTAATCTAATGCTGAAACTAACATAAGTTTATTCTTAAAAACGGACAATTATAATTTCAAATCTGAAAATAACATCAATTTAAATTTTGTCTTCTTATTACCAACTTATATAAACGTCTCAACGTTACATTTTTATTCTATTTTTAATTATTAATTCATTATCTGTACTTTACTTTAAATTCTTACGTTTATTAAATTATTTATTTTTTTAATATATAATAACAAAAGTAACCTTAGCTACGGACAAGTTTTTTACTTCACATTTTCTTACTTATATACACATCCAAGTATATACGAATTAAAATTTTGATATTTAAAAAAGAATCTAAATCAATTTAACTTTATCTGTTAGAACGAAGATAAATTTATTTTTAAAAACATAAACTATGATTTAAAGTTAAAAATTTGAAATCGATCTCAAATTAAAATTTCGCATGTTCATTATGTTGTAATAATAAATGCTAAATATTATTTTTCAAGTATAAAATTTATCTGATTCAGTTATTGATTAATTGTTAATTTTTATTGTATTTTAGTTTCTTATGTTCACCCATGTATTTATTAAAAAGGTTTACCCTATACTATATTCCTTACTTATATTAAGGTATCAAGATACCAAGGTTTTTGTTTTCAAATAGATAATTTAAATCTTCTAGATAGCACTACTTCTACCTTAGTATTTCATTTTCTCTTTTTTTTTTCTAATGAAATCGCATTTGCATATACAATTTTAGTTTATTAATTATGTTTTAATTAAATTGTGCCCGATATTAGTTTATTATCAGTTTTTTAATCAATTTGTCTTTTAGATGTACAAGTTAAATTTTGTTTCTTGAATTAGCAAAAGTTCTCTATCTTATTCGAACTGTATACGTCAAAAACTTGTTTTTGTAAAGAGTGTTACCAATCATAAAAATTGACACCACCAATACATAAATCCCTGCAACACGATTTCGCTAAAAAATGATGAATTAAAATTGTATAGGTAAATACAACAACATTAAAAAATTAATAATAATTTAAATTCATACCGACAAACATCACTTCATGAAAAGAAAACTATCCAAACAAAATGGTATTATCTAAAATAATTTTTTCATAGTAATTTCGAACTATTTAAGTATATATAATATAAATATAAAATATGGGTATATAATAATTGATGACACGGTTTGTTCATATGATCCTTGCCGCTTGTGTGAGCTGTTTCACAATGTCAGAAAACAATAAAGTAAGGTATCGACATTAATGACACTGACCCACGCAACGCAGTCTTCAAACAAAGCCCGGACCCAGCCCAGCCCAGAGGAACCCAACCACGTACTTTACATACCAACACGTGGTTCAGACCACTCTTAAATAAATAAAACAAACGCAACTAGCGAGGAATATAACAATAAAGCAACGTCAAAGTCCACTCCTACATAGTGCAACGCAAGGTTGTATTGTAGGTCATAGGAGGCAACCAAGTAAAGAACCAAAAATTTAAAATTTAAAATTAAAAAAAAAAAAACACCCATTTATTCCTCGTGCTTCAATTTCTCCTTTTCCCTCCTCCTTCAATTAAAAATTTTTATCACTATATATAAAACAGCAAACCCTTCCGCACCAACATTAACAACTTACACCGCATCAGCTTCGTGTAGTTTTTCTCTTCGTCTTCTGCCGCTGTCCGACCTACCAATTCTGACTCTTCCTATTTCCTCTGCTGCCTTCGTTTTAGTTTTTACGCCTGAAATGTCCACCTCCTCGGAGTATTCAGGATTTTCCGGTAACCGTCCGGCGAAGACCACGCCGGAGAAGTCCACGTTCTCTCAGACTTGCAGTTTATTGAGTCAATACCTCAAGGAAAAAGGTACATTCGGAGACCTTACTCTCGGGATGACACGCACCGTCGAAGCAAACGGTATGGATTTCATTTTATTTCCCGATTAACCCTAATTTGTTCAATATTTTTAATTGTTAATTGTTAATTATTAATTCCGTTTTTGGTGAAACCTTGGGTTAGGATTTTATTTATTTATTTTTTAAAATTCTTGGAGTTAAATCTTTGTATGGGTTTGCTACAGTATTTAATTGCTCAACATGTATTAGATACTTGTAAAAAAACGGAACTGATATAACTCATGGATTCCAAATTTCCCTTCTTTTCCGGAGATGAAAAAAATATCGTAAGAGGGAAGATGAGAAAAAAAACGTGAAACAATTGTGTTTTGCTGTTGGATAAAAATTCTAACTTTGCGGATTTTTCTCCTTGAAATGTTACGGATATTTCTCGGATAAAATTGAAAGAAAAAAGAATGAATAAATGGTATGGAAATGGCTATATGTAACAGAACTGTAGCATGTGTGTTCCTTGCTTGTTTTATACACGAGTTGTTGTTGATCCTCCGTGTTTCACAGGTTCTTCTTCTGAAGCATCGTGTCAACCTCCAACGACCATGGAGTTGTTTCCCACCATCTTGACCCAAAGGAACCTTTCTGCTGAGGATTTCTTCTCTCCGGAGCCTGCTTATCCTTACGAATCACAGCTTCCAACTTTTGTGAATATGTCAAGGTGTGTTGTTGTGTTTGTTTAATTAATTCTCAAGTCAAGTCCCTTTTTGTGTGCAAGAAAGCAATGAATCATCATGACTGCATACTTAACAAGTGTTCCTGTTTTTTGTAATGATCTACAGTGGCTTCAAGTCTGTGGAAAAGGAGCCTAAATCTGCTCCGTTGACAATCTTTTATGCTGGACAAGTGATTGTGTTTAATGATTTTCCCCCTGAAAAAATGGAGGAGATAATGGCACTGGCAAGCAAGGGAATGTCCCAAAGCCCAAACTACCAGGCATATGCTCACACTAGAAACCAGCAAGGAAATCATACTTCCTTTGTTGCTAATGTCCCTCAACCATCTCCCATACCAACCGTTCGAGGTATTTTCCCTTTTTCTTTTGATCTCTACTATTGTGAGATGGTCAAAATTAGTCAGTTGGATATAAACTTTTTGTTCTGATCATAATTTTTATCTCTATATAGATCTTCCAATTGCGAGGAAAGTTTCACTTCATCGATTCTTCGAGAAGAGAAAACACAGGTAAGACTCTTGAAATAAGCAAATTTTGTTTGGTTTAAGCCTTGTGCTCTTTTCCATAAAAATAAGAAATGAAAATGAATTGATCCAAAATTTAGAAGGTTGTCAGTGCTTGCATATTTCATTTCTTCTTGGAATTCAAAAGTAAACTTTTAAGCTTCTATTGGAGATTGGTTATTTGAATCTGAAACAGTCTCATGACAAATAATAAGTTGATCCAGTTCCTTGTAAAGATTGAATTTCCTCTTTTCATACTGCATTTGATAATGTAAAAGTTGTTTTGGCCTGATCCATTAATCGTGTTCTTTTTTACTGTGATTTGCAGAATTTCTGCCAATGCGCCATATCAAATAAACAATCTCAACCCTGTTTCAAATAAGCATGCCGCAGAATCCATTCCATGGCTTGGATTTGGTGTTCCATCAAAATAAATCTGAGGGAAATTGCAGTTTTAAGTAGTTTTAACCATTTTTTTCTTCTTTGTTTGATTTGTTAGCTCTTTGTGGTGTTAGTTTCACACTGCTTTGACCGTGGCAAATCAAACATTAGTAACAATAGTAAAGTAAGTATTAGATGAAGGTCTTGATGTATAATTCTAAATTTGCCCTGTGTAGTGTTTCAAATTATTGTGTTCATTATTGTCATTTTATTATTTCATCGGACTTGATTTTTAAGTAATATTTTGGTAAATGTTCTAGTTGTAACAATCTCTTAGCCCGTATTGAAGGATGGAAATTTACAGCCGTAAATAAATATTGATGAGAAATAAAATAGGGTGGTGTAAAATAAAATTATTTAATTTATCATAAAAAAGAACTTAATTATATTTACAAAATAAGTATCTTTCACCATCAAACTTATGAACGAGTTATTTGATATGAAAAAATGTGGAGCACATTTAATTAAATTATTTATAGTATTACAACATACATTTGTAAAATTTGTAACCAGTAGAGATCAACAGGTCTAAAAAGTAAGCAGAAATTAAATTAGTACCTACAACGTGGTTTTTGCACTGAGTTGTTTATTTCTTTGTGCATTCTTTTATACAGCTGAGATGTTGGAATCCCACATCCAAAACTTTGAGTATTTCTTACCTACTAAATTTCAGTTAGAATTGGATACTATACTCCACATCCTCTTAAAACCCACATTCCTTGTAACTTCCTAATTTGTGCTTTCTTAAAATATTATCATCCATTAAATCTTTATTGACCGTAATCTATACATTTTTTTTTATAAGAGCAATAATTATATAGATATACTGTTTTCATTATTATAGTTAAAATTTAAATATAATCACAATAGCCACAATAAAAATAAATTATTTTAAACATGGTTGTTATATATATATATATATAATTTTATCTTTAACATACCTTAAACATGTACTAATTTATTCTAATACTATATAAATGAATCTAAAATGTATCGGACAACACCTATAATCTTTTTTTATCATGCAACTCTTTATTTTCTGGTTGTAATTATGTTTTAGGTGATGAATGTTTTTTATCACTACACAACACCCTTTTCCTCTTCATTTCATCCATAAAATAATACAAATGAATGTTTATTTCACCTATTTCTTAATTAATTTAAAATTTAAAAAAAATTCCAAGTAGGTTCGCATATTTATTTTTACTTCAATCAACTCCAACTTTTAAAAACTTATCCAACTATGTCATTTAGACTAACAAACCAACTTAATTATGTTTTTAATTTTTTTAGAAACATACATACTTAAAAAAAGGTAGAAACCAAAAAATAATCAAATAGAAGTGGATAACTCGTGTGATAGAAGTGGATAGTTCGTTTTGAGGATCACATTTGCGTCTCCACCTTCAAACATAGAATTATAGAAAAAGGAAATTTTAAAAAAATGATATATACTTTAAGATAATAAAATTGATTTATACTTTAAATTTTTAATATTAGAATAATTGAAACTCATTATTTAAGACAAATTATCAATTTTAAAACACGATTTCAAAAGCTCTTCCATGTCTCAATAAAATAAAAAAATAAATCAAACAAAATTGATAAAAAGATATAAAAACTACCTTTTGCTGAAATTAAATAAAATGGTATTATAACTAAGATTAGAAAGAAAAAAAAAAACAATCAAGCGATCAATAGAGGCTTAAGATAAATATAAAGATCAAGTTTTGACTATAATAATTTTAGAAAAAAAAATACCAAACGTTATAGTTGAATTAAAGTTACACAATCTTAATTACATTAAAAATTATACAAAGTTTTAACATTAACTTACATTATTGTTGTAAAAATATCCAAAAGAAAAAATCAGTTTTATTCATCACTATTTTTGCAGAATTGATTTCATTTAAAATTAGCTTCGTCAAAATTCTTGCAAACAAAATTCCATCATATCTGATTTGAAAAAAAAAAAAACAAATAAACCAAAAAGAATTACTGAAAACGCGTATGCCAAACTGTTTTCTCATACTACGTAATGAAAAGAACTCCGTAAACTTTATTTAATTAGAAAAAGAAGGAAAGTAAAAGGCATGTTTACACTTAACACTGTTTTAATATTAAATATATAGCTAACCGTGTAGCGCTTAACTTGCATAATCTCTGTTTAGATGGAGATTAAAGGAGTAAACACGTCTCTCATAAAAAATAATAATTAGCACACATCTAACGACCCAACGAAAAACACTCTTCTTTTTTTGACTTTAATTCATTATAAAAACCTTTTGCTAAGGTTTTAGTTGCTACGTTTAATTGTTTATCAATCTAATGTTTTTTTTTTAAATTAAAAAAAAAACATAAAAGGGAAACGTGGGAGTTGTAAACAACATATTTATTTAGATTACAAGTTGAAATTAGTTACTTAGACCATATAACTTAAGGTTGTTAGTCCATCATTTCTAAAATATTGCAAACACTATAACTTTATCAACTATATTTTATACATTCTGTTTATAAAACGAACAAACCAAGCTGAGATTAGACATTTTAGCACAGTCAACTATTTTTTTTTTAACACTTTATTTTAATAATTGATATTAACTTATGCAGATACGTTTATATATATATATATATATATATATATATATATATATATATATATATATATATATATATATATATATATATATATTAATATTACAAGCTATTTTCAATTTTCTCTTGTGTGTTAAAAGTTCCAAGTAGTTTTTCTTTTTTGGTACATTTAAAAGTTTAGGGTAGGTTTATTGGTGAAACCTACTTTCAATATGGTATAGCAGTGTTAACAAAGTCTTTGTTCAAGGTTTGCTCCGCTATCATTGTATTTCTATGTATCATTGGTTGATTTTAATAATGTGTTAAGTTACATAAAAATTAAAAACATATATTATTAGCATGAATTTTTTTATATGAAATCAATCAATCAAAATAGATATATTGATTATAGAATATGTGATTCGATAGTTATAAAAAAATATTTACTCTAATTTTTGAAGTTATAATTAAATGTTATTTTTTTTTAAGGATGTCACATCTAGAGTTAAGAACAAATTATAATATATAAATAAGGTCCAAGTTTCACTTTACAAATTGGTTTTATGAAGTTAAGTTAAATTTAAAGTTTATTTCTAACATAGTATCAAAATCATGATTACGGCTCATCCTAACAATATTTCTGATTTTTTAAACATTTCTATTTCACCATTTGTGAGATTTAAAGCTCACTCCTTAATACTTGGTATATAATGTAAAATATAACATCATTTTTCATTCGGACCTTGGTGTCATTTTATATTCTACACCATACATTTTAACAGTGCACTCCTAATTTTGTGTTAGCCTTTTTAGGTCATGGGTGTAAGTTTCTCCACCATCGGTATGTTTCTTTTTTCATCCTTTTATTTTGAATTATCAATAATTTTATGTTTTTATTTATTTTTTAAATATTTAATAAATATATGGAGAGTTACGAGTGTAGATTTAAGAAGTGTATTTTTTTATTTTATGAAAATGAACCTGAGATATAAATTTTATTTCCCTTAAATATTGGGAATGAAGATAATATGTATTTTTACTCTGTGATGCAGTCTAATATAATCAAACATGTATTCGTTCTATTGTCATCTGTATTTTAATTGTTTGAGGTTGAAAGCTATGTAGGAACTCGAGATTATTCATGCACATGTTCCATTTTATTATAACTATCCTATTGTCCTAAGATGTTGGTTTTTTAATGTTTGTTATGCAATAAGTATGATATAGAATAGGCAATTTATAGAACTTTGTAAAAGTAATTATGAAACAGACAATTTTAAAGTTTCTATAAAAATCATAAAGTCATTGGTATTTCGTACTTACATTTATAGATGACATGATCTAAAATGTATTGTTTCTCATTTAAAAACATACAATTTAAATTGAGTTGTTGAGTATCTCATATTTTGCTTTTTACACCCTTAACGCTTTAGCTATTATGGAATGTATATTTCTGACTAATTAAAAACTCCTTTCAAATTATGCATTTTGAAATATTAAAAGATATTTTCCGTGATTTGTGAATAAACTAATTTTTTTAGTAATTGTTTTGGATAAGAATTATGTGAATAAGATATTAGATGAAATAAACATGTTTCTAATCATAGAATATTGACATAACATGGATGATGGCGGAGAAATTATTTTTAAATATATTAAAATTGATTGAGAGTTATAATAACCGAGGGGTGCCGATGATATCATAAACGGCGGTGGTCGACGGCGGAAACGATGCACAAAGGGTCATAAAAAAGAAATAAAGGTGACATGAGTGTGTAGGGTGAGTTAATGGTGGGTGCAGGAAGAAAAGGTGTTTAATAGGGCTTTATGAGGTATGGGCTTAAGGAGAGAAGCCCATAAGCTAATTTGGGAAAGAAAATGTATGGTGGTCCTCTGAATAGCTTATCCTTGGTGTGTCCTAATTAATGTTTTTTAATTAATAATTTAGAAAGAGGCTTTAAACTTAAGTTTTAAAGGGGAAGTGTGTGTGAGACTAGGTCCCTCCAAATCCAGTATTCGATCCTTCTTCGTTCTTCGCTGGTCTCTCTTCTTTCCTTTCCCCTCTCTTTCGAGGGTTTTTCTTTTTCTTTTCTTTTTTCCCTTTAATTTTTCCTTTTATTTTCTTTTTTCTCTTTCTCTTCTTTCTCAGCTTTCCTTCCATTTTCTTTCAATCCCATTTCTTCTTCCTCTGAAAACCTAACCCTAGAATTTGAGATGCAGCAACAGAGGTTAAGACAGCATGCCATGATGCAACCCTCTCTCTACCACCACCCCGCTCTCCTTACTCCTCCTCAGGTTCCACTTTTCCTTCTCTTCCTTTAATTTTCACATTTTCCCATGCTACTTATTCTTAATATTTTTCAATTTCCTGCTAATGATACACTTGCAGTTTTTTTGCTAGATATATGCATGTAATTTTTGTGGTGAAAACTTTTTTTTCTTTTTTTTTTTGTCGATTTGATGTTTGTTTACTAGTTGAGACATTAGGTATTTCTTTGGTTTGTTTATGTTTTTTTGTTTGCTTAGAATAGTTGAGAGGTGAGCGTATAATTTTGCTTTTAGGAACTCCTTTTTTCCTTTTTTTTTTCTTTGTCTTTTTACATTTTTATTTTGCAGATAGAGCCTATCTTGAGTGGAAATCTACCACCTGGCTTTGATTCGAGTTCATGCCGCAGTGTGTGAGTGTTAATAGACATTTTATTTTATTTTTTAAAATTAATATCTTCAACTGTTTGTTTATTTTGGTTTAGTCTTTTTTTCCACTTTAGATGCCTTATGTAACTTGTTGACTTCATTGCCTCTAAGAGATTATGCCTAGCTTGATTTTTTTTTTTTTAAATTTCATCTTTTGGTCTCTGTTTTCTGTAGTTAGTGAAACCAATTCGTTGTGTCCTCGGAGCTTAATGACTTAAGCTTTTGGTTTGTATGTTTCATTTATAACATCTAACCACTTTTGAGGATATGCAGTTATG
Organism: Vigna mungo; assembly: GCA_036885675.1. NCBI lineage: Eukaryota > Viridiplantae > Streptophyta > Magnoliopsida > Fabales > Fabaceae > Vigna > Vigna mungo. The sequence goes on from CP144696.1 coordinate 14,396,092, forward strand.
TCGGCAACATTCATCCCCAGGTTACAGAACCACTTCTTCAAGAGCTTTTTTCGGCTGCAGGTGCCCTTGAAGGATGCAAGCTTATCAGGAAAGAGAAGGTCAGCTTTGTTCTATAATGTTATCTTTAAATAGAGGATAAAGTGAAGGATTGATAATGTATGATAGAGTTCATGATTCCCGTTAGCTTCTTGTAGTGCATGACGAGTAGTATATTCACCAAAAGGTGTTTGGTTAGATGATAGGCATATGTTTTTGTACGTTATCTGCTTTTCTTGTCTCATTTCAATTTTCAGTGAAAAAATCTCTGCATTATTTTGTCTTCTGCAGTCATCCTATGGTTTTGTGGACTACTTCGATCGCAGTTCTGCTGCATTTGCTATTGTAACTCTCAATGGGAGGAATATGTATGTGGGATCCTAATTTTGAGTTATGGTGCAGATGTTATTAGTTTTGTAATTTAACACAAACCCTTGGCCTGCAGTTTTGGGCAGCCTATTAAGGTTAACTGGGCTTATGCTAGCAGCCAGAGAGAGGATACCTCAGGTTTTGTTCTTGCTGATCATGTACTCTGAGGTGATTTTATTGTGCTTTGTTTCGTGGAAAAGAAAATTGAACTTTTTCTCTTCGTTTGGATTCAGGTCACTTCAATATTTTTGTTGGTGATCTTAGTCCTGAGGTCACAGATGCGACGTTGTATGCTTGCTTCTCTGTATATCCTAGTTGTTCGTAAGTTTTGTGTACCCTTCTATTTTCCTTCTCATTGCTTGACTGTTTTGTGGTTTACTAGGGATATTTTTTGAGAAGTGCATATACGTGAATGTATATGTAAATTCATATTTGTAGTATGATGATGATAATTTTGGTATTTTTGTTACAGTGATGCAAGGGTAATGTGGGATCAAAAGACAGGCCGTTCCAGGGGATTTGGATTTGTTTCTTTTAGGAATCAGCAGGCATGAAATCATCACCTTATTTCTACGTTTCTTATCTTTCAGTCTTGGGTGTTTCTGTGTTTTTGTTCTAATGTTAGGATGTTTTGGTTCTGTGATTCAATTTATCAGGATGCTCAAAGTGCTATAAATGATTTGACTGGTAAGATCATTTCGTTATGCAAATGATAGTTTTTCCTTTTTTACCTTTCTTCACCTGATTTATGGATGAATGTTGCGAGTGTTGTGTATGGCAATCTAATCTTTGTTACTATATTATGTTTTTTTTTATTTCGTATAATCTAAAAATTGTTTAAAGCTTGCAATAACCATAGCTTGCAGTTCCTTTCTTTTTTATATATACAATTATATACTAATCTAGTATCCGCATGATTCCTATGATGTAATAAAAACATTATATGTGGTGATCTCATAACGGGATGTAGTAATGGGGTGTTATGATTTCTACAGATCAAATAACCATTTTTGGTATAAAATCCTTGAACATAAATTTGCTTGGGCTATTTGACCCATTATATTACTGTTTCATCAATTTGTGTTCACGAATCATTGTTGTTTAATAATTTTGTTCTTGCACCCCACCATAATGCCTACATAAAGCACTTTTTGGCCCCACTGGTATTGAAATTTCTGCAATGGCGGTGCCATAGGCTGCAGTGATGTGTTTGTATTGCAAGATTTTGGTCTTCTGCCATTGATAACCTTGTTAATTGCATTAAACGCGTCAATTGTATTTAAGTTTTTTGTTGTTAATTGTATATGATTTGGTGCTTCAATAGTTTCTTAAGTTCTAATTCCCCATCTACTCTTCAGGAAAATGGCTTGGAAGCAGACAGATACGTTGTAATTGGGCAACAAAAGGGGCTAGTGCAAGTGATGAAAAGCAGAGTTCGGATTCTAAAAGTGTTGTGGAGTTGACTAATGGAACATCAGGTTAGTATATAAGTTTACCGAAATACCCTTCCTTTTAGAGTGACTCCTCATTTACCCTTTACCCTTTGTGGTTTACTGTTCTTTTGGAGTCAATCGAATTCCAATGTTTTTATCACGTACGTATGACATCTATAATATTTTCTGTTGGAAACAGTTACCAATTCATTGGTTGATGTTATTTGAATTGAAAGTAAATTTTGAACTCATGAGTTTATTTCAAATATTATATTTTTTCAAGCAGTGATATACGTGCATCATGATTGACCTTTTTATAAATATATGTATCTTTTGCAGTTATATTGATACTTTTCCTTCAATTTGATTATAATGTTGTGATTGTAGATTGTTTCGGGAATGATCTTTACTTATGGTTTCGTTTTTATTTATTTATTTTTTGTAGAAGAAGGCCAGGAAATAACCAATGATGACGCCCCCGAGAAGAATCCTCAATATACCACGGTTTATGTTGGCAATCTTGCTCCGGAGGCAAGGATTATATTTGAGACTTTTTACCTTTTTGTATTGGCAATTTTATAGCTTTGTGCATAGATGGAGAATGTTTCAGTACTACATTAATATATATATATATATATATATATATATATATATATATATATATATATATATATATATATATATATATATATATATATATATATATATATCTGTGTGTGTATATGTATGTATGTATAATTTAGTCCTGTAAATTCTGTTTGTTGTAAAATGGCTGTGGTGGCTCTCAATTTTAGGATGTGAAATTGCAGGTCACTTCTGTTGATCTCCATCACCATTTTCATTCTCTTGGTGCCGGAACTATCGAAGATGTTAGGGTGCAACGAGACAAAGGTTTTGGGTTTGTGAGATACAGTACCCATGCTGAAGCAGCTCTTGCTATACAGATGGGTAATGCTCGAATTCTCTTTGGCAAACCTGTAAAGGTATGTTGCTAATTAGCGGATATTTGTATGTTGAATTCTAGTATGTTAGCTGTGTATTATTAATGGCTTTTCGTACGGCAAATAATCTTCGATGGGGGTTCCAATGGAAAAAAGTAGTGTCGGCATAATTGAACTCGTATTTGATGTCATCTGTGATTCTTTTTTTTTTAAATTATGTAAAAGGCCTACAACTTATTTATATTTCTCAGAAGTCAGAACAGAATCCCTTGTTCCCTAAGATTCTCAACCATATATAATTTGATCTTTGAACTCCCATCAGAAGGCTCTGGAAATGTATCTACTCATGTCAATTGATATTTTACAGTGTTCATGGGGTAGCAAACCTACTCCTCCAGGAACTGCCTCTACTCCTCTTCCGCCTCCTACTTCTGCAAATGTGCCTGGTTTTTCTCTTGCTAGTCTTGCAGCATATGAACGCCAAATGGCTTTGAGTAAAATGGGTGGTGCACACGCCCTTCTGCATCAGCAAGGACAGCATGCCCTAAAACAGGTAGCCATGGGAATGGGTGCTCCAGGGGCTGGTTATGATGCAAGGTTTCAGAATGTTGCTACCACCCAGCACCTAATGTACTATCAGTAAAATATGTTGTGTAACTTCCTGCCATTAAAAAGGGAGGACATTTCTACAATACCCGTTTATTTATGTCTTCCTCTTCCTTGTCTGTTTTTCTATCTTTAGCCTCCAAAATTTTCTTATGTTCTTATTTATGGTCGGTACAATTGTATTGCTACCGCTGCGTGCATGAATGGTGTGTCTTGTATTTTCTAATGACGATCATTCGATGGTTGTGTTGTTCGTTAACCTATGTGGTTTGGGATATTAAACTTTGCGTAGTTATGTATTTCTGTCTTTTTAGTATCAAACTTGTCATAATACACCTTTCCTCTTTCTGAAGTACCAGAGAATTTAAGACTTGCTAATTGTTTATTTAACTTTATCAATACGCAAATAATTTTAATCTTTTACAATTTTAGTTTTGCAATTTTTTTTCAAAGTTAGGATCAGATTGTGTATCTTTCATAATTCGGAGAGAGGAAATGTTGCCCTTAGCATTTGTTCATAAATATGAAAAATTAACAATCTGGGCACGACAGAACAATAGTTTAAAATAAAGTAGGTTTAATTATTTAGAATATCCTTATTTACGTAAGGCTTTCTTTAATTAGGTCTTCATTTTTTTTAAATGTCTCAATTAAGTATTTGAATATGAAAAATTTGATTTGATCAAATTTAGATGGCGTTAAAATAATTTAGTGTGAATGGCGTTAAAATTTAGTGTGATTGGTAAGTGATATTACTTACATTTATTAAAAATCAATAACAAAGGAAAAGGAAATTCAGTGAACATCAACTCCATGTCCTACTTCCTCTCTTGTATATCACAATAATCAACATGTACATCAACCAGTCCATCTCCTACTTCCTCTTCTATATTTCAGTCTGGAAATACCAAGAACCCAAAGCCATTTCTCCTTACCAGAAAACCATAGCAAATCGAAATCAACAGCCCCTCACTACGCCCAATCTTCATCAATGCATCCGCTTCCACAATCTCATCCTTCATTTTCTTCATTTTCCTATCTCCATTACTAAAGCTGAAATATCCCAACCATCAAAGTTAAGTCTTTTCGGCAACACCCAACTCTTCCTTGGAACCTACAAATCATAGCCTCCTCCTTTTGTGCCGCCGACGTATAACACCTCAAGCCAGTCACCATTTTTGTTTCACCGGGCCACCACAGGTTCATCAAGAATAGGGAAAAGTCTGAAGTTAGTGGTCGGCGGCGAGATCCAACTTCCCAAACGACATCGATACCGAACTTGAAGAAGAAGAAAGGGGGTCTCTCCGCTTGTGCGCGAAGGGGAGAGGAGAAGAATCTTCGCGTGATTGGGTGGCTATCGTCGAGGAGGTTGTGGACTGGGTGGCATGTAGTGGCGCGACGGCCGGTTTTAAGGGATTGGTGGTCCGACGAGAGATTGGCGCGCCTGTGGCGGTGGCTCATGGAGGTTAAGGTGGAGTGATTACGTGAGTGGCCGGCGGTGCGGTGGCGATCGGCGCGGCTGATGATACCTTAGGCAGCAACTCATGGTGGCTGGGATGGCGGTTGTGGGTTCGGGTCGGATAGTGTGATACCAAAGCCGATCCGCTAGATAAAATTGTATCCGAAACCCGACCAGCTATCCGGTTAAAAAAATCCGTGGATATTTTAAAACTCGCGGATATTAGCGAATACCCATAAATATTTAAAAAAAAATTATAAATTATTAAAATAAAATTTAAATAGAATTTAAAAAGATATATAAAATATAATATAAATTAAATTAAATATAAATTAAAATTTAAGTTTTGTTTGGGTTGAATTGGTTCGATAGTCAGTCGTCCTTGCAAATCCATTGATTAATCATTAGTGTAGTATATTTTAGACAATCAAATCTAATAATAAATAATTAATATCGTATATTTTGTAAAGAGGAAGACAATATGACTTATTAGTTAATGCAATATATTTTTAGGCAATCAAACCCAATAATCTATAGTAAGGAGTAAGACAGTCTAACCTGTTAATACCTATTAATTGTTAATAAATGACAATTAATTTTGATTGGTACATTTCATATAGTACAATTTTAATTAAATTTAACGTTGTAAAATATAAATTAATGTTAATTTTAATTATATTTAACTCGATAAAATAAAAATTAAATTTTTATTTTTATTTTTTGCGGGTAGCGGATATCCGCGGGTACAGATAATATAATACCCGCTCCCGACTCGTTTAAGCGGGTATTAAAATATCCGCTATCCGCGGGTTTCAGGTAGTAAATATCTGCGGGTATCAACTATCCGTCGCAGATTTTATCCGCGGATATCTGCGGATGCAGATTTTTTTGCCATCCCTAGTTGTGGGGTTCAGGGGTTGGCTCGGGCTCACTTGAGAGAAAAGTTGATGCTCCTGTGTTTTCTTTTTTGTCTAATGAGATTTGGGGGTTGAGAGAAAAGTTGATGCTCCTGTGTTTTCTTTTTTGTCTAATGAGATTTGGGGGTGAAAATAAAAACCTAGCAGATTTCTGAAAAGAAGGATTGGATCAGATCTAAGAAAAAAACATTTAGTTTTTCCTTAGTAGTGAAGAATAAAAAGAAAACTTTCTTTTTATTAAAATGTTCTGTTTTTAATAAAACGTTGCGTTTTAATTAAACGTTTCAATAGAATTTAATTCAAAAATCACACAAATCCAACTCAGTTGATCCATTCATTATCACGTCATTAATGTCATTCTGTTACGCATGAATTTTAACGCCATCCATTCAATTTAACGACAAGCCCTTAATTGATTTAATTTTTCATATTCAAGGACTTAATTGACACATTTTAAAAAATAGGACCCGATTGAGAAAACCTTACAAAAATATAAATATTCTAAATGATTAAACCAATAAAGGACATATGTATACTTGGCATTTAGGTTACAATGTACATTGATTTTTTATCAAACTTCCAGATAAAGTTATTAGAATTTCCAGTGCAAAGTTTTTGTATTTTGTATTGGAGTGCAGAGAAAGAACTTGTATATTAAAACAGAGAAGGAACAAAGCTATACTGAATAATACCTCATTATTAAATGACATAAAGGAGAGTGTTATTTATACAACATGGTGGAAAAGAAAGATGAAACAGAAAAAACTGTCATGTTGACAGTAGCTGAAAACAGAACAAAACCAAGAGGGTTAAACACTGCTGAATTAACTCCAACATTTTGTACGTCAACCAAGCAAAAGAAAATAGCTTGTTATATTTACAGATCAGATCGTGATTATTTTAGTGTAATCGGTTAGTACCGAATACATTTTGATCGAATTCAATAGTTGTAAAGTCCAATGTATTCGATTAAATCTGACTATAAGTATTTTTAAAAAGAATACTGATTATTCTTAAAACAATGGTTTTATTATATAAATAATGTTCTATAAGTATTTTAAATATATATTTTACACCGTGTTATAAATTAATATTAATATTTTAATGAAACTTCCATGACTTCCTTTGTAAAACAGACTTATGATAATATTTTGCATATTATTTTATATCTGTATTATATGTATTAGAACTAGTATAGAATTAAAAAAAAAAAATATTGATTTCGAGATTTTGTTTTGCTCAGACGATAATATCTATGAAAAAAACCCATTACAAGAAAGTTTTTCATATCACATTTATGAGAATTTTAAAAAGTTATTCTCAATGCATGTTTAGTTTCTTCATTTTTAGAAGTTTAAATTGACGCTAAATATGCCCAGAATATTTAATGCGCAAAAAGTAATATTTGCATACATAGTTTCATTTTATAATTATTGGGCGAGCGTTGTCAACTTTGTTTTTGAAAAGTATAAATACATTGTCTTCCTCATTAACACATTGTTTATTCTCCCTAACTTTGATGAATAATTTGTTTTCTTTATGATTTGGTTATACATCACATTTGTTCTTTTTGAGTAGTTTTTGTGAGTATCTTGATTGTATGGTTGGTATAGTTTTGATGAGTGATGTTAGATATTCATAGTATCATTTGTTGAATGGTAGTAATAAATACATTATTTAAAACACAAAACTTTCAAACATTTGTCACTAATAACATATTCATCATCAAATAATAACTACACACAAAACTTAAATGAGAATAATGTAATATTATGTTACCTTGATATTAAAACTTTTAATAACCCAGAGTCTTATTGGTTTATGATAAATATTTAACTTTTCACATCGATTAAAGATAAAATTATTTTAAAATATATAAATAAATGCAAATTATTGAATTTTTAAAGAAATAAATCATATAAAGAATTGACATTATTTTCAATCCAAAATTTTTTATCATGAAAACTTTTAATACAAGAACTATATTATAATCGTCTAAGTCGGTCACAAAGATTAACTATCAACTCTAATACTACTACTGGTTTATAATACTTAGATTCTCAACACAAATTTCATATTATAAATCGGTTTAAAATTCACTTAATAATATTTAGATATTAATTTATAAAGAAACTTATAATAGTTTGTTTAGTCTTTAGGAAATCGTCTAGAATACTTGTATGCGTAATTATTAATTCGTTTGCGTCTATATCAATGATTACGATATGATGTTATATTTTAATTTTATAAGTCATCTGTATTTGTCATATTCATTGTTATAATTATAGGAAAAAGTCTTTTTAACAACTTTTTTACAACACATACGTGACAGTTTATGATTGATCCGTTTCAAATATTTTTTAAACATAAATTCAAACAGACGATGACATGTATCATGTTGTCAAAAAGTTATTAAAAAAAGTTGTCAAAATATCATTGTCCTATAATTGTATTTTCTTTTGTCATTATAATATAATATAATATAATACATAATTATGTTTCAGTGGTTATCGACAATTCTTCTAAACTTTAAATGGAGATTCACAGTACTGGAACCAAAAAAAATAAACTGCACTATTGAGGAGATCAACACTAATCTAATTACATATTTTATAAACTACACATGAACAATAACCTTATAAACAATTAGAGGAAAATTTAGGATTAGACTTAGGAAAAGAACTCGAGGAAATTTAACGGAATAAAAAAATGAAGAGAGGAAAGCATTTTTAATATATTAATGAAATTATGAAATAATTAAGTGACTTTGTGACTGAAAATTTAGTCACTAATTAAACATTAATTTAAAAAGCAATTTTGATGATTGATTTAGTTAATTAAATTTAATCAGGTTAAATTAAAAAATAGATTAAACTTAACTCTATAGATATTCCGAAACAAATTAAGTTGAAGAGCATAAATTTAATGGAAAACGTTAAGTGTGTGAATATAGGAAAGTGAGGAGAATTGGGAACAACTATTGACTAACAAAACAAACTAACAAACTTTCTACAAAATAAGTATTCAAAACCTTAATTTATTCAAACTCGTTAGCGAAAATTCCTACCTTCAAGTTTATAATAAACAATTTTAACTTCTAATTCATATAAAATAAATCTATTTTTTTTACTTAATATGAGTTTTCTACAGTTTGGTTTGACTTTTTAGAAGAATTAAATACTTGTTTTATTACCTTTGATTATGTCAACGACCCAATTTTAAATAGACCAATTTTTTACGTAAACTAATAAGCAAATTTACTTAATCAAACAAAAAATTAAATACTTTATTTAAGTTTGAGGTATTCATGTCATGTCCTTTTGTGCCTTTTTTTTCTTTTTCTTTCTAAGTATAATGGAACCATTTTAAAAACATCTCACTGTGTCCTCATTTTTAATAATGTCTTTAAATAATTTTTTTATTATTATTAAATTTATATATTCAAGTTCATGCTCGATTTGAGATCTTCTAATTACGGTAATTTGATCTTTTAAGTCTTGTTTAGTTGAGTGGATTTGAGGGAGAGTAATTGAGTGATTTGAAGATAATTTTTGTTGTTGTTTATTTGAGTGAATTTGGAGGTAGTCAATAATGAATTTGGAAGTAAAATTTTTTAATCTGCCACATAAATTAAATTTTACACTAATCCTCACAAAGTTTACTTTCAAATTCACTCAAATAAACAACAACAAAAATTATCTTTAAATCCTTTCACATTCACTCAATTACTCTTTTTCAAATTCACTCAAGTAAACAAAATCTTAAATAAAATTTGTTTTTTAAAAAATGGTGAGATTCAGGTTTTTCCTTTATATAGCGATTTTTTTTTGGTAAAAATAATCGGGATAACAACCATTTTATTAAGAATGATCAACTTTAGTTTTTTTTTTTGGATAACAACCATAGTCACGGGATTGAACAAATTTTTTTATTTTTTATTTTTGCATCCGGAATGGTCATTGATTTCTATTCAAATATTCAAATTTTAAAAATTAAAAGAAAAATAAAATTCAAAGGATTATCATCAAGTTCAAAATTAAAAAAAAAATCTAAAAAATTTGGCATAACATCATAACCCTATCCATGTAAATGATTACTGACTTTTTTTTTTGTATTTGCATACCTCTTCGAGGGGTTGGTCAAATTTTGTTTTTTTTTTAAACTCTGTACTTATTAATAGTCACTGAATTCTATCATATAAAAACTCTGGTTGAAAATGGTTGGATCCAAATAAAAGAAGTTATTTTTTTAAAAAAAATTGACTATGTTTCTTTTATAGACACAATTCCCTTTCTTCTTAGGGAAAATAAGCATTTAAAAGGAGATGAGTATATTGGAGATTGAAGATTGGAAGCATATGAAGAGTCTTTGGAAGTCTTTGTAAGATACAAACTCGGCTTTGTGAGGACAATCAATGCCTATCGTGAAACTGACTTGTATTCTATGAATAAAACATTTATGGTGTCCATGATAGGTAAGAGGATTGGAGAAGGAAAATCATGACCCTCCTTGGTTGACATAGTTTATCTTAGAAGGATAGACAAAAATTCAACATGAGTCATTGAGTTTAAGAAAATAAGTGTTGAGGAAATGAACGCTCTAAGGAAGGAAAATGCAAGGCTAAAAAGAAGGATTGAGCTAAAGTGTATGTTTAGGCTAGATGGCAACAAGTTTTTGATATTCATGCTCACAAATAGAGGAGGGATAGAATGTTAAGGAGGTGCAACGACTCATTAGAAGGTTGACAACTATTTTCAATTCCTTTCTCGGTTAGGAGACAAAATTTGATCCATGATAAGACTGTTGAATAAGTTCATTGAGTTTGTTTGAGATGACTAATGTGAAGAGAAGTTCATGCAACTTAAGTAAGTCTTGACATTCTCACGTATAAAGTGGATACTAACCAATCCCTCAAAAAGATAATTTTGTATAATAAAATTTATCAAAACAAGATTGTAAAAATAAAATGAAATAAAATTTTCTTATAGACAGCTACATTGAAAAAATAACTAAAATTTTAGCTTTTATTCAATTATTAATGAGTTCAATTTGAAAGAAAGAAAAACAATTATTTAGACATGTATGATTTTTTAAGATTAAATATACTTTTAACTCTTAAACTCAGACACAATTATAATTCGTTCATGTTTAAAATTTTAATACATTTTGGTCTTTAAACTTTAAAAATGAGTAAAGATAATTCCTTTAACCCAGATTTGAGTGTAAATGGTTTATTTAATCCAACTATGTTAATGTTATTTTAAATCATAAACCAACTTAAATATATTAAACTATATAAACAACTTTTACATCAATTCACAATTATCAAAATATATTACAGTTTTTAATATGAACAAAATTTCAATCCACCTCAAAGAAATAAAAATATATTTAATTTTTTTATTTACAGAATTTAACGCTCTTTGAAGAATGCTTTGGCTCCTTCATAATAATTTTTACATGCATACAAATTAATATAGAAACATATATTTTTTTTTTAATTTTATTATATTTGATCCCTTAAATTTGTATACTCTTATAAATAAAATTCTAACACCCAAAATATTTGTGAAGATTTGATCATAATTATACCAAATTATATATTATTTTTTATAGTAGCAGTAACAATGATTAAGTATGTAAATTCGGATTGGTGATGGAGTTTCTTTCAAGACAGCCTTGAACATTTTCAAATGTTTAACAAGTTTTGACAATTATTTAAAAAAGTAGGTTGATGAGAACTTTTTAATTTTATAAAAACTCATAGCATTAAATAAGTTTCCGTAGCATATGGTGAGGAATAATAAAAGGGATTCGAAAGCATAAAAAAAGTAGCTGGGAACCTCAAAAGATCCTAACTTATTTCATTATTTTCTTTTTTTTCCTTTTCATTTTCTCAGTGGAGATTATTGGATTCCTTCTCATACTGCTCTTCTTCTTCTTCTTCTTTCCAATGGTCCCATCAAAAATGCCATCCACCAAATATCACTTTTATTACACTCTTTTTTCTGAAATATATTAATTTCTTATTTTAATCTCTTTCAGTTTCACTATCGTATAGTGCCAAAAAAGTTATTCTATACGTGTCACGCCTCCTTATTCAACTCTTCTTCTTTTCTATTGCAATAATTCTTTAAACTTTAAAAACACGTTATTCCTTTCTTTGGAAACTTTATGTATTCACAGATTGAATTAAAGATGTTAGACAAAACTGTATTTTCTATGGTATTCAGAATAATCCTTAAAAGAAATTCTCATCAAATTTCATGATTTTAATTTCTAAGCTTTATTCGATGTTTCAACAGGAAAAGAAGAAGAAGAAGAAGAAGAAGAAGGAAATCTCAGAAACAGAAAGAAACTTAATCTGAGGAACTGAGATCTGAAAATTCCATAACTCTTGATAGGACAAAAATACATAACAATTTCTATCTACCCTTTAGCCGATCAAAACTTTTGTTTTTGTTTCAGATCAAGCTGTCTTAGTTAACTCTCGTGATCATATTTATTAATTCCAGATCATGGTCAATAACAGTATACTCCTATTTATATTATATTATTTTTATGTACGTAGTATTGCTTATTCATAGAGTGGCAGCATCATCGATTTCTTCTTGTTTGTCACCACCAAACCTTAAAGTGCAAGAATCCCAGTTGAAAATATCTGTTCCCTAGTATAAGGCGAACTTGACATTTCAACAGACCTCGATGATGCTTCCGATCTACACCTCTCTTTGCGTTCATCCATCATTATTTGACTCGAACGACACTCTGGACTACAAAACCCTTTCTCTCCTCTGCATCACAAAACCACACCCAATTATTATCATAACCTAAAACACCAACAACCTTTGATCAATCAAAGTTTTTTCGGGATATATACCTGTACATGTATATGTCCTTGCCGTGGAGTTTCTTTCCGCAGAGGTTGCACGAACTGAGAAAATTCGATGTGGGATACGATGATTCAGACTCGAATAAAGGCTGTGGTGCGGCTCTTCTGAACACACCAAGGCTGTTCTTGTTGTTGATGTTGTTATTGCTATTGTTAGAATAGTCATGTCTCTGAATTTCGCCTTGACCCCCATCGTAGTATACCTTGGTGAATGTTTGGTTAGGTACATGGCGTGTGACATAGGTGTATTCCTCCACATCAAACTCCTCTTGGATTTTCAAATTGGAGGTGCAAACTGCGTGTTTGGGCAAAACCTCGTTGGATGGTTTATCAAGAGCCACCACAATTCCAAGACCAACGCCACCGAGGTGGTAGTTCTTGAAGCCTCTTGGAGACTGCATCACGGTGCCTGATGGAGTTCTTGGGCTTACGGCGGTGGCGGCGTCCGGAAGCGTGACTGCACGACCCCTTGAGACCAACAACTCCGACAACTTTCCGATCATGGGTCGGGGCCTCTTCCCCAACATGATGAGAATTTGGTTGAGAAAGTGGGAGGGTTGGAATAGAGAGAAAGTATGAGGGGTTGGTGTGTTTATAAGAACAAGTAGAGAAAGTTATGATTTTTAATTCATGGAGTGGTTGGGCCTAAGCCCTTGCTTTTCTTTGCTAGAGAAATACCCAACAATTCATTTTTTATATTTCATGCTCTATTATTTTATTTAATAATTTATTCATTTCATTATTTAACCTTAATAATGTCCCTATTCACTTCTCTGTGGGTCCCACTCTCTGAAAATTTTTGTCATTTTCAATTATTCAGATACTACAGGGAATATATACATTTGTTTAACACCCTCAATGCTTCTGTCTCTCAGGATGTTCAGGTTCCCTATATCAATAACCACTACTCATAATACAATGCTTAATTCAATAATCACGTGATGCTTTCATCTCAGTATTATTGTTGTTCTCAGTTGACAAAAATAATGAAGAAATAAAGATATTTCACAGAATTTACTATATATAATGTAAGATGTCATATAAAATAAATTGGTAGCTACACAATGGAATCATAGGCATAGAGAGAATAGGAAGATGTAGTTATTTTGCTATAAGTAAAGTAAAATTACTTTCTACATAAATTATACAAAAAAAAAAAAAATTGCTGTCATGTTTATATTATTAAAGTAAGACTAAGAAACAAATTGCTCAAAACTACAGCAGAACAATTCCTTCTCAATTAAGAAAAGTTTACATTATTTAAATGATAAAAATAATAATTTTGTTTTAATGAAAGAAAATATATAATAGAATTAAATAATCTTAGGTTTACTAACATTTTTGTTTTTTCTATTTTCCACAATGATTAATATTTTTTATTCAATATATCATATAATATATTTTATTTAATTAACGTTAATATGATTTTTTTTTCATTTTACTCCTAAAACTAAACAAACAGAATAAAAATATATCAAATCATTATTATGAATATAAAAAAAGGTACAAGTAAAGGAAAAACATATTATTTTAATTATATTTTTATCTTCACTGGACCGATGAAGTGAAATTTGACATTATTCTTTTCATTAATATTTCGTACGAGAGTTTGCTCCGACCAAAGAAAAGTTTGAGTGTCGTTACCTCTCTAGTTGATAAGGAAATGATGATATTTTGACCGTTGGATTGAAGTGAGATGCAAGATGTTTTAGGACAGCTATCACTGCAACAACATCTACGGGTCCACTGATTTGACGTGTGGAAAGTGACGAGTGGACCCACTTCCATCACAAGTGTACTTATTGAAGTCAAATTACATTTATATCCCACAAATAATATGTCGTTTTCTTATCAATATTACCGTCACAAGACACTGTACAAAACAATTCAAGCCCAAAATGAGACATACTCACTCTCCTTTTAAATAGAAAAAAATTGCTAATATGAATCCAATTGCTTTTGTTTTTAGTGGATGTTATTTTCTACAAGTGAAAAAAATAGTTCTCATACTAATTATTTCATTTTCCACAATGATTAATATTATTTATTTTCTCCTTTATATATAAATACAACTTATTTACATATAAAATTTATATAAAAGTCTTTTTTTATCTTTTGTTTTATATTATTTTTAAAACATTAGTGTTTTTATGATTAAAAGATCTTTGTTATCATTGATCATATGATTTGTCATTATTAACTTAGTTTATATCTCATATTTCACTGTTGATAGTCAAATTGTTATATCTAAAATTCTTAACAAAAAATTTAATTAAAAAATATTTAAGAGTTAGGTGCAAATTTATTAAAAACCTAATTAATTGTGGTATTATTTCTTTTGATTATATGGATAAAAAATATTATGAATCTATTAAATTTTATAAATTAGTTGTAACGTTTTTACGAAAAATAGTGATCTTATAAAATGAAGTTTATTGGCTAACAAAAAATAAATAAAATTGTTATTAGCTAAAGAATACCAATTAATTTGAATAAATTTTACGTTTCATTCTTATTCTTATAATGAGATACCCAATGCAAAGATAATAGAATTAAAGAGATCACATGGTTATGTTTATGTTTTAAAATATATTTTAATAAATTCAATAACAACTATTGTAAAGATGTGAGTCGTATACAATTATATGAAAATTTATTTAATGGATGTGATGATGAGATTATCATGAGTCTAAAAGTAATATCAATAAAACAAGACACATACATAAAATTATAAATTATAATAAATAAACATTTATTATTAAAATTTGAAATAAACATCAATATTATATTTATTATTTATTAAAATCGATTAAAAGTATATAACTTAAACGATTAAGTCTCTACAATTTTTTTTTTCTAAATGAAAGTTTATATACACTAAACCTAAAATCTTAAAACTAAGTATAAAATGCAATATCAATTTCTTATATAAAATTCAAACTCGATTCGTTATGTTGAAGTAAAATATTTTATTTTAAAAGATAATATATCATAAAGAAATATATTTTCTTTCGTTTATTAACGAAATTATTAAAAATATAAGTATTATATATATATATATATATATATATATATATATATAATATTTTGAATTATTAATTAGTTTTTATGGATAAATATTTTTTTTATGAGTGGATATGATTTTTAATTTATTACATTTATTTTGTTTACTCTTATTTATTTATATTTATCACTATTTACCCATGTTCTTACATGTGCAATTTTTCATTTGTGAATATTAATGGTTACATTTATTTATAGAAAATTGAGTGTTTATATATTAATTAAATCATGTTTTTATGACGAATAATAGAAAACAAAATCGATCAATATTAAATGTATTATCACACACTACACTAAAAATAAACATGTCAAAAATCTTCTATTATTAAGCTTAAGGTTTAATCATTCAGGAAGTCTTTATTTTTGCAGGAAATCTCAATTTCGTTCCGTTCTTTTTGGTTTTCTCAATTAGGTCCCAATTTTATGAAAATTGCAATAACTAAACTCTTTCCATTAAATTAGATCTAACGATGTTAGTGCATTTTTGACGTGACACATTAAATTCAGTTTTTTAACTAATGTGGCTGACTGAAGTAGAGCACGTGGAGCCCTTCATTTTTCACAACACAGGAGATTAGGGTTCAATTGAATCCCCCAATTTGTGCAATCAGCCTCCCAAGACCTAGGATTTTCTCCTCTAAACGAAGGGAAAGATTTACCTCCCCCGTGCGAGGGTGCTGCCGCCTCCGCTTTACCAGCCGCCACCGCCTCCGCTAAAACCGGCCACCGCTAGTTGCAGCCCAAGACACCGCCAGCGCACCGATCGCCGCCACATACCCTGCCGGTCGCCATGACGAGCTTTCTCGCCACCACACACCTCCATTTGGTCGGCCATGGGTATCGCCGACTGCGTCGCCTATGCCGCTGCCTGTCGGGGCCCTTTCCCTTTTCGCACGCTCTCTTTCACGTGTGGGACAAAGACGCCGCCATGGCGAGACATCATCGCCGCCGATCAACTCTGAAGGCGTTCAACGACCAATCATTCCTCCTCTTGTACGAACCTTGCTTCAACAGAACCAAACGTCGTACCAGTTTATGCCCTGCTAGACATCATCACCGCTACAGAACCAAACGCCATGGCGAGACATCATCACCGCTCCAGTTTATGCCCTACTAGAGGCGTCTCCGAGGGTGTCAGTCATCGCCGCCAACCCTTATTGGTCACGGTAGCTATCATAATTTTCTCCACTGCCAAAGGTGATTAGGAGCGACAAAGGCGGCGTCACCCTCGACTTTCTTAGCGTGAAACCCTTTCCCCTTCATTTTCGCACCACACTGCCATCAACCTAACTCCGACAGTTGCCCCTCATCGCTTGAACTGAGAACTTGCTTTCGACAATTGTTTCTATACCCTCTGATATCTGTTTTCTGCTTTAGGTGTCGAGATGGGTTGGTGTGATGGTGATGGGAAAAGTAGTGGGGATAGTAAGTGAGTGGATGAGTTCGTCTCTGTTTCGCTTTGGTTTTGTGTTTTGTGTGATGGAGGAGGTGGTCGCTCCGAACTGTTAATGGGGTGAATGGTGTCTTCTAGAGATGATCCGTACAGTGGATGATAGGTTGAAGCAATGAGGCGTGGTGTTGAGTCAAAAGGGGATCTTCGTGTGAATATGGCTATGGTGAGGATAAAGAAGAGAATGTTTGACTCTTCAAGAGTTTTGATTGCAGAAACCAAAGAATGACTGTTTGCCGAGGTAAGTGAAAAGAAGATGTTTCTAGTTTCCATTATGAGAATTTGGCTTGCCGAGGTAAGTGAAATATGGTAAGAATAGGCAGTGAAGCTTGGGGTTGGAAGATAGATTTTTGGTTATGTGTGTGATGGAGGAGCGCTTTCCGTCATGTAAACAGAGGAATCGATCCTTGAGGACGGTGTGAGAGGTAGGAAAATGGGTGTTGTTGGGTGGTGTTCCCCATCGTTTATCCACGTCAATTAAGGTGCTCCTGTCAGCTGTGTCACGTCAAACACACACTAACGCTGTTAAACTTAATTTAACAGAAAGAGTTTAATTGTTGCGATTTTCATAAAATTGGAATCTAATTGAGAAAAAAAAACGGGACGAAATTGAGATTCCTTACGAAAACATGATTAAACCTAAGCTTAAACCATTGAAAGAATCGTGTAGCTCATATCTTCCATGTATTATTAGACCTAAATTATTCTTCAGATTATTATTATTTTTCTTTTAACTTTTAATCGCTATTAGTAAGATTTTGCATAAAGATAAATACCAAGTAGAACAGCTATGGTGGAGAAAAATTAACTTTGTAAACATACACATAATGGACCAGCAAGTAACCAACTTTTCATGATTTTTATTTTCAATCTTAAGGCATAGTTTACAATTGTTTGCACAAACATTACAGACAAGTAAATTAAATGATACTGGTTCGTTTAATGCACCGAAGAGACATTGGAACAATAGTAACTTTGACTCTAATGTTGTCACTCAAGGAATTGTGTGTTTTAGGAAAACTTAAGTTTGAACTTTTTTAGAAAAAAAAACTGCAATGGAAATTAGCACATGGATCAAGAGGATTGGAGAGATATTACATGAAGTTAATTTTGCATTTAATTCAATAGTATAAGATTAATTCCTAGATAATAATATAATAATATAATTATATATATATATATATATATATATATATATATAATATTAATATCAATATGTGTTGATTTCAAATATATTGATTTTAAATATAAAATTATACGTTAATAAGTAATTTGATAGTGGATAACATAATAAATGTAATAAATAATAAATTTTATTATAGTAAGTTTTGGAGAACAATTAAATGTGTTTGTAGTTTCTAGATTTAGAGGTGAAATTTGAATTTGTTTAATACATTTTAGTGTTTAAATTTTAAAAGTGAATTAATATAGTTTTGTTAACTCAATCACCTTAAAAAAATTTACTTGTTAAATGATATTTTAGATTGACATTAAAATTGAAATATATCTATTAATATAAATAACTCAAACTTAATCTAAAATATAAATGAATCAGTCAAAATAATTTAACACATGATTGAATTAAATGAATTATATCTATTTACTTTTATTTTATTAATTTTTCCATGTTAGAATTCTTTTTTATTTAGGATTTTGACATATTTGGATATCCTTGTTTTTAATCTGATGTATCTTTTCTTAATTTTAGTGAATTTGTGCTTTGTTATTGTAACATCCCAATAAATATATATAATAAAAGCTATATTTTATTCTAGGAGTTATCATGAACAATACTAGAGAACAGTGGAGAAGAGTAAGTAAAAGGAGAGAAAGAGAGATGCCATACAACATAGGAATTTAAATGCTTAATTAGAAAAGTCTAAGTCCAATTGATAAAACTAGACCGAACGGTTTTACAAAATACATAACCGGACGGTTATCTATACTAAGTAAAAGATAAAATCTAGCCTAAGGACCGGATGGTCCAGCACAGCTCTCCGGTAGAACTTCCAGGGGTTGCTCCATTTGCAAGGCTTCTTCCAAAGTTTCCTCTTGAGCTCCCTCTGCTCACACCCAAAAGGATGATCATTGCAGTGAAGAGAACAACCCGAACAGTCAAATACTGAACGACAACATAGACAAGACAAAGGCACACAAGGGTAAGCTTATGAAAATTCAATGAATCATTAACATCAATATCACAATCATAAATTATAAGTCAAGTCTTTCCATTTAAAATCCGAACGGTAACATCATCAAAATCAATTACTCTAAACACTGTCCGGACGGTATGACCATGTATGCTCGCCGCTCTCTGCACCCGGGTGGACCTGGCTGGGATATACTCAATAGACCGCCACCCGAGGTTAGTCCAGTGGAACCACCTCGGTATAGAAATACCATGAGGCTAAAGGACCTCCTGCCATTCCCACGCATGAGTTACCCTTCTCTACCTGAGAAGGTGTAATCACAGAATATCAGGATAGAGTCAGAACCTGAGCCTTTTACCACGGTCATACTATACCAACCAAATCAATCATGAGACATTCCTCCTTGGAATTCTCTTACATAAACAACAAACCGGACGATAACACAATGGAAACGTACCTTTCAAATCAACCAGACTAAGTTAAGAAGACCCGGACGGAAAAATCAATGGGAAACTCAATAATGGAAACAAACAGAACTTAACCATGAAAACCGGACGGAAAGTCCATAGGAGTTCAAAAATGAGAGTGAAGAAGCTTAATCAATAAACCTGACGGACAGAATCAAATAGGGTTTTAACTATGGAAATAAAGCAAGAATAGTAATTTAAAACCGGACGGTTAGAAAGAAACCGAATGGACAATCAATAAAACCCAACCATGAAAATTAATGGATTTTAATCAAGAAAACAGATTTAGTCAACGGATTAAGTCAACGGATGGTTCGAATGAGACCGAACGTTTTTAAATAAAAGAGTTCTCTTCAATAAAGTGAGTGTCAGTACAAGACCGGACACTCCGTGAGGAATCAAGTGTCAGTGTAAGACCGAACACTTTTCAAATAAATAATATTATTATAAACCGGACATTTTTAAGAATTCAAGTACGGGTATAAGACCTAATACTTATCAAATAAGAAATCCTCCTTACAAGTCGAACGCTCAGTGGAAGACCGAACGTTCTGAATGGTTAATATGAGGCTAAACACTCAGTCTATGACCAAGTAATTCCAGACCGGACGTTCCGTGTAAGACCGAACAATCCGAATGGCTGACTAATTGCATATTTTAGGTTCAGTGATAAAAAACTAAATCAAAGGTTTGCAGGGAAAACCGAACAGTCCTAATGACCCTTCGATTGCAGAATCAATTGTTCTAAGTTTTCATGCATTCCTCTAAGTTCCTAATCAAGATAAGCAATTTAACACATCATACACATTTCATCATACCATATAGACCATCAAACATACATTAAATCATGTTGTCAACCATACAAGAAAATCATAATGAAATTTCATAAGCTTCCCTTACCTCTAATTCCAGCTAAAACCTCAAAGGTAGTTTGGTTGACGACAACTATTTCTTCTAAGGTTCCAAAGTCAATTGTAACCCGAAACCGAACGGTTCAAGTGAAAGATACGAGCACCAGGAGTCTTCAAACGTGATCTGAATGGTGATCGGAACAGTGGATTGATTAAAATTTTAGAGAGAAGGTTGGAAAGTTTAGAGAGAAGGAGGAGAATTCTGAGTTTTCAGAGAGTTAGAGCTTTGAGGAAGATGAAGATTGCATGAGAAAAGTGGCGTCAGGATTTCATCTTACCTTAAATACTGCCTCCACTAAGAACGTTCGTCCATTCTCAGCGTGCCACCTGACTTCCACTTTCTGGGCTTCACTGCTCTGCTGCTGTTACACGGATCACGAAGGAAGGGATTTAGAAACTTGGCAGAGTTGGTCTCCCACTTTACCAGGGAAAACCGGACGGGTGACACGTGTACCCCACTAAGGAGGGGTATTAAATGGGGTATGACAATTATCTTTTAATATGAAGAGTGATTTTGTTACTATATTATTTTCTCGTTATACTTCTTTATGCGACTTAATTATTCATGTACATAATCTTAAATGGTAACAATAATATAAACCTTAGACATGAGAAAAAAAACTTACAAATTTGAAGAAATATTCCTTTAATCCCATAAAAATCATTGTTGTCCTTGTTTTTTTTTAAATACAATATTTACTTGTAATTAAATATTATTCAAAAAAATAAATTTCTAAAAAATATTTAAAAGATATCTATTGGTAAAAAACAGATGACAAATAAATTTTAGAATCCATTCCAATGTTTGTAGGAAATGTACACACTGATATCTATTTCAATATCCATGCATGTTATCATACTTGTCCTATATTAAATTATTAAAAAATAATAATTTATTATATAATTAAAAAGTTTATATAAACTTTTGTGTTGTTTTTAGTTTTATAACTTAATTTTGAAAGATATATATTTGATATTTTTATATATTTTTTAATTATTTAATCTTTGTCCTATTGTTATTTGATATTTGAATAAAAAATGGTATATCTTTGATATTTAATATTAAATGATATAACATTTTTTTGTAATTTTTATTTTTTATAAAAAAATTTAATTAAAATTTTTAACAATGAAAATGTAGATACAAATACAGATATAGATATATCTATTTCTTAATAATGATAATGTGACCAATTTTGTTATAAATTAGTTCTTATAGTTTGTGTGATTAGAAACAACGTGTCTTAAAGAAATGGCTATAGTAGTTAGTCAAATGGAGAGTATTTTATTTTTAGTATAATTTAATAATATGCAACCTTATTATTTAATGGGTAGCTGCAAAAATGGTAAAAGAATAGTAAGTGGTACTTAGTTTAATGATACAAATGATCAGGTCTCACCTAATTTATATCTTTCATGTTTAGACACAATAGGAAAGTGCATTACTTAAAGTATACAAAAGTAATGCAAAAGTATACTTTTACAATCCTAGAATGTACTTTCATAATGTTATATCATTATGATCAAGGGTAAACAAAACAACTTAAATAATTTAAATTATTATCAAATGATATAAATTTTACGTTAGATTAAATATAAGACTAATTTATAATATATAATTAAAGTATAAATTTAGTTTATAAAATTGAGTTAGATTCAAAATCTATTTTTTAATATCAAATGAAATAGAATTTAATTCAATGAAAATAAACTCAACTGCATGGACATTTAAATAAAGTGAACTAATTTTTATTTAATTTAAGTAAACTAAATTAAATATAACTAGTGTTATCAAATTATTTCAAATATTTGAATGGCTTAAATATTTATTTATGAATATTTTATAATTTTATAAATAATAAATAACTTAAATTTTGAATTTTTAAGAATTAAATTAAATATAAAAACTTAGTTAATTTTTTTATTTAATTCACCTTTTAATATAATTCAATTTAATACTAACTTAGTTCAATTCAATTATTTAAACATCATTGTTTCATTTCATTCAACTAGACAATATCAGCTCTTATATATTTAAAAATCAAATTAATTAATTTTTTATTTTCAAAACATGTAACCTTTTAAAGTTTGAATAAATTTTAAATTTTCAATAAATTGGAGATTTTTCAATTAAGTACCAAATAAAAAATTTCATGCTTTTAATTATTTATTATATTTTTTTATTATCTATATAATGTAGTGAGAGATCACAGTCATAAATTGAAAATGGCTCTTTTAACAATACATGTTTTAGAAATGATTGGTATCATTATTTTGAATTAGTTAAAAGAGTAAAAAGAATGTAGAAGAAGGTTCTTTTAGTTTGGCATTAGAGTGAGCTAATTATATGAAAATTACTAAATTGGTTAAAATTGAAAACATTTTTTTTGACAATATTTTAGATCATTTACATATTATTTTGTGATTAATAATTTTTATAATTATTATTTTTAATTATAAAATAATTTTAAACTAATCACAAATTAACACGTAAATTATGTTTAAATATTATAAAAAAAATTAGTAAAAGTTGTAAAGGACATGCGATTAAAGCTGGGATGAAAATAGAAAATAAAAAATACTGAAAAGGATAGTTTGGTAATTGAAGGGTTAGGGAATATGAATGAGGTGGAAGCAATAACGAGGGTGACCCACATACAGAGAGGCAGATGAATAAAGGACCTTTTCTTCACAAAACAAACAAAAAAAAAGGAAATGATTTTGTCACAAACATTACAAAACTAATAATAGCTGGGCCCCTCGACACGTGTCACTAGAAGCGCGTGCTTCTTCTACTGCCTGCTTTACATAATATAAACATATTCTCTAAATCTTAATAATAATAATAAATAATTTATGTCTATAATTATTTTAATAAGTAAATTTTATCATGTTGATAATTAAATATCTTAATTTTAAGCAAATATTTCTCAACGTAGAGTAAAAACAACTACTAACCATTGTTTATAAGATAATCACAAATCAGATCTCTTTTTTTATTGCAGATAGTCCACATTAATAAACTATTAAAAATTTCCTTTAAATATTTAATATAATAATAAACATAACTCAAAACACGGTGTTTAAATGTTTTGTGATGAACGTGTTGAATGATATTAAGGTAAAATCACTTTCATATGCCCTTTATTCCATTCCTTCTTCATTTCATGAAATAAGTTATTATGCTATTCACCAAAAATAAAAATTCTTTATGTAACAGCTATATCTTTTTATGCATAAGTAAGTTATTATGTTGTACACGAATATTATTGCTATGAACAAAAATATTATATAAGGATTTATATTTTAAAGTATATTTTGATGGTAGGCGTGAATTATTATTATTTATTGAATAAGTAATTTTAGAATTAATTTACTAGGTAGCTTAGTGAGTTATGACTTAGTATATATATGTAACTGGTCTGGTCTTATGTTATTGAATATTAATAGCTGAATTTAATTTAATATAACATTTTGTCATAATTAGTAGGTTTTGTATTTGTATTATAATCCTTTTTTGCAATTAGTTCAACCTAGACCATTTAACATAATTGTTTGATGCAATGGAATATAAATTGTACATATTAAAATGGTTTGAAAGGTATAGAAAATTAAGAAACATGAACAGGAGAAAATTTTGAAGTTGTAAGAAGTCAGAAATCTCTTTCATATGTCACCATCCATTTTGAGACTGTAAATTGTTTGAAAGAGTAAAGCAATGTATAAGATAACAAACTATGATATTTTAATAATTTTTTGACAAATAGATTATAAATTATTATTTTATTGACTTGTATATTTAAAATAAATTAATTACAAACTATTATATAAGTGGTTATTAAAAAAAAAAGTTGTTAAAATATATATTTTAAAAATAAATTACTCGGGAATCCAACTTGATAGGAACTATATTTACTTTTATCATTAGTGTAGCGTAGAAAAATGACCGCGGTTGTTTTTTCTTATACGTCGCAGTTTAGGAATCGCAGCATATACCGACGCGATAAAAAGTCTGTGACTATAGATCGCAGTTGCAACCGCAGTCAAAAATTCTGTGAATAGACCGCGGTTGCATAAGGAACTGCAGCAAAAACTCCATTTTATATATATATATATATATATATATATATATATATATAAAAGATTATATGAAATAACATCCGAGTTCATGGACTTTATGAAGCAAGTGCTGCATTCATTCATGGCATTCACATTATAATTTATCATTTGCTTTTGTTTTTGGCATTAAAGTATGCGCAAATGGTGAATTTTAAAACCAAAACAAATCTAATCAGATCCATAACAATAGGGACATACTTACATATATCCCTTTATTTTATATGATCGTACTTTATTATTTTATTAACTTTTAAGGATCACTCCAATATATTAAACTCACAAATCACAACCCATTTCAAGTTAATAAGTCATCAACTTATTTTAATTACTATTTTATTATGTATTGTAGATGATAAAGTTTAATATATAAAATGTAAGAACCCAAATTTTATCAAGACACACACATATACATATAATTACAGTTCTTTAAAGCAAAAATTTATATAAAATTTTAAGGTATTTTAAAATAAGTGGGTTAGAATTAATTCAGTTATCTCAAAAGATAATTTATGTTACTATGAATTTATATTTGACCGATGAGATAAGATGACACATTGGCTTAAAAGAACTAAACACGTGTAAAAATAAAATTCACAGTTGTTCGGTTCTAACAACAGTTAAACATACTTAAAACACAGTTAATATTACAACTAATTTTAATAAGTGATTAAAGCTAGATAGTAAGAACATATATGTTGTGTTTGTTTAAAGGAGTTTACTATTCAGGAGCGAGTGAAAGAGAGTAATACTCATAATTGGATCAACATATTTGAAGGAGAGAGGTGCGTTTTATCTTTGTTGAACTAAAGATATTTGCATGGACGGATACTGTAATTATAAGGGTTAAATATGTTTTTAGTCTTGAAGTTTTAGTGATTTTTGGTTTTAGTCCCTCCATGAAACATTGATGACATTTAGCCCTCCTAGTATGAAAACATGTATGTTTAGTCCCTAATTTTGGACGACGTCAAGTTTTTGTTTAAGTGTCTAACGACCATGCCACCTATTCACTCTGCCACGTAGAATTTATTTTAATTTGGAATGAAATTAAGCATTTTACACGTGTTTTGGTGCTTAAAATGTGATTTATAAGAAAACGAACTCACCAAAACACGTGCTAAAATGCTTAATTTCATTCCAAATTAAAATAAATTCTACGTGGCAGAGTGAATAGGTGACACGGCCGTTAGACACTTAAGCAAAAACTTGACGTCGTCCAAAATTAGGGACTAAACATACATATTTTCATATTAGGAGGATTAAATGCCATCAATGTTTCATGCAGGGACTAAAACAAAAAATCACTTCAGGACTAAAACAAAAAATCACTTCAGGACTAAAAGCATATTTAACCTATTATTTAATAACCATTTTTTTTTTTTCCATATGAGAAGTAGAAGAAATGAACTATGGACATGGAGAATAGATGGTGGAGAAAGAGGATAATCGATTACAAAGCTAGAGAATAAATTCTAACGAGAATCATGGTTCGTGCTTGCTGGTGTGCACTCGTGATGGTTGGGAAACTTTTTATGTAATTTTCTTTTGTAAAATGTTGAGAAAATAGTAAAAAATTGTGGAGAGGTTCACCGTGCACTGCACCATAGAATTCCAGAAACTTCTGTTAACTTTCTATTATTATCCAAAAAAGAAAAAAAAAAATAGTATCTGTTAACTTTCTTTTCACTGTTCTCTTACCCCAAGCTGCGTGGCATAGTTTTGATAAGGTACACTCTCTAATCTAATCTCCAATTTACTCTTTTTTCTAGAAAACTACCGTTTCTGTATAAGATTTAAAAAACTGAATGGAAGATCTGAACGAAAATCTTAACACAAAAATGCAATGCACGATTCTAACAGCATTGTTTGAGGTACATGTTGTATTGTCGAAGGTTCCGTAGTTTAATTTGAGTTTCATTTTCTGAGCAGCTCCGATGGCAACCTCACAAGTCACTGCATCATTGAGGAATTTGTCTACATTTGAAAGGTTTCAAACCTCAACGCTTCGATTTCCTTCTGTTGGGCACGTGAGAATTGGCACTCTCAGGCAAAACTCGTTTCCCTCCCTCGTTGTCAAAGCTGCCACTGTTGTCGCCCCCAAGGTCTTTATTCTCGTTGTCATGCTATTGATTGTTGACATAGATATAAGTTTTGTTGTTTTCAGTGTTTTGGTTTTTGCATTGGGTTTTTTTCTGTTCAATGCCACGTGTTTCTGATTTTATTTCACGATTCAGCACACTACTGTTAGCCCTCTGGGTGACAGAGTACTGGTAAAAATTAAGGATGCTGAGGAGAAGACTGCAGGTGGGATTTTACTGCCATCAACTGCTCAAAGCAAACCTCAAGGGGGTGAAGTGGTTGCTGTTGGAGAAGGAAAGTCGGTTGGGAAGAACAAAGTGGATATTAGTGTAAAGGTGATGTTTACTTTCTATGTTAGGAAAACATTGACATTCAATTTCTGCACTTCTAAATTTACTGCAGGAGATTGGGAGAAAGGACTGTTTTGTTCTTAATTTGAAATTTGAACTTATGTGATGCATTTCCTTTATATAGACTGGTGCACAAGTTATGTATTCAAAGTATGCAGGGACTGAGGTGGAGTTCAATGGTTCTAAGCATCTTATACTTAAGGACGATGACATCATTGGTATCCTCGAAACTGATGAGGTCAAGGATCTTAAACCCTTGAACGATAGAGTCTTGATAAAGGTGTGTTACCCTTTTGAGTTTTTGTTTATTCTGATATTGGATGTTAGGCGAAGAATGGCATCGGATGACTTGTCAATCACATTTATGGTGCGTTTTCACTAAACAAATTAATGAAGTATTTATTCAATAAGTCTTTATTACGTTAGGATTTATACCATGAAGATAGTTTGAATAATTTACAAAGATTTTTATTTTAAGTTACATTAAATAGTTTTTGGGAAATAAGCTAAAAAGGCTTAAGAGAATCATAAGCTCAAATAAGTTCCCTTACCTAATATCTACTATATCTTTTAACTTTTAACACTCTAGGTGTATTGTTCTGCCCAATTAGTAACTTGTTTTTGCCATATTTTTGCTTTAAGACTCTGTAACATTTACTGCAAATATGATTTCTGCTTATTTTACGTGCCTTTAAAAATGAATTAATGAGGTTATCTGTGCTGATTTGTTTAAATATATACTGCAGGTTGCTGATGCTGAAGAAAAAACTGCTGGAGGTTTGTTGCTTACGGAGGCAACCAAGGAGAAGCCATCTATTGGAACGGTGAGCTTTCATGTTGTTCTTGACCTCGCGTTGAAAAGTTAGTATAGTTATAGAAAAAAATAATTTTGAAAAAAATGTTGGAGTTGTCAGAGGAATACGTTGAGAACAATTTAATTTATTCTTGCCAGTGTTTGTATTTCCTTGTCCTAAATAGTTGCCTTTGGTATGGAGTCAGTCTGTACTCTGCCAGGGTATTTCTTTAGTATAAGTTATTATGAAAGTCAACAAATTTTCCATATATGGCGACAATACAAAACCAATCTTCTTTTGTCAGTATATATTTACTCTTTTTATTTTTGTACTGTCTTTGATGTTACAACAGGTGATAGCAGTTGGTCCGGGACCTCTGGACGAGGAAGGTAACAGAAAACCATTGTCCATCATACCTGGGAATACTGTTCTGTACTCCAAATATGCGGGGAGTGACTTCAAGGGCAAAGATGATTCTAACTACATTGCTTTGAGGGCTTCAGAAGTCATGGCTATCTTGTCATAGTAACAAATTTTGCAACCTCAAATTTGTCTTAATGTTGAAGGAAATGGATATTTGTGCCATGACTACATGAAATGGAGATAGTTGCAACCCAGTTCCTGTAGACTATTTGAATTAAAATTGCAAGGCTTGATATGCATTATTTTTTTCAACGGATTTTCATATTATGCATTTCCATGACCATACTAAGGAAAAAAAAAAGTCAGGAAGCAATTGATATAAAATGGAGTGAGGCAGGGAAAGAACTCAGATCTACTAAGATGGTGATGGTAGACCAAGCAGACATCGAAGTTTAAGCTAAAACAGAAGTAGCATTATACCCCAGATCCTAAACCGAAATTTCATTGTTATTCTATAGAAGTCCATACGTAATATTTTAAAAAAAAATTAAAAGGTTTAAATGAACAAAAGACAAGAAAGATCAAGAACACGGATGAACAAAAGACAGCACATATTTTAGGGGATGTTTCGTGTAAATGCAATCTTCGTAGCCTCAAGAGTTGTAAAGTAGTTACCGATAACAATAAATTACACTCTTGAATAGTTAAAAATGAGACTGAATTTTCTTCATCCATAATGGCCACCATGGAATCAGCCAGCACAAGAGCTAGAATTGGCATGCATTCACAATTCTGAGCCATCACTTAGACGTCAAACTTCCGTATAAAACTTTAACCATAACAAGATTTACAAGAGAAAAGTAAAAAAACTAATGTTTACATTAATTATAAACTAGCTGGCTATTCTGCTGTACCTGGCAAAAATCAAAAAGAAAAAAATAAAAATTCTAATCCAACATCCGCAAGAAAAGCCGACTCCAATAATAAGGGAATGTGGTGGTGCTCCCTTTAAGGATCTAAACTTGTAATGAATGTCTAGTTTCCATTTGAGAAAGCACAAAAACGACCAAAGTTCCATGTTTTATTGGTTCTCCACCATACCTTACCTATTAAAAGAGGCAGCTGAGTTATCTTCATATTGTCCCCTCCATGCATTGCCACTGTCTGTCCCACTGCAAGCTTGATTAGGGATTGGAACATTACCACCTAAATCCCCATCCAAGCTCATTTGCTGCACTTCTGAATGTGACAATATCTTTATGCTCTGCACACAGCTTACGAATTCACTGCATGGAATTACAGGTTGGTCAAGAAAAATAAACCAGAATTGTAGTAAGTAGGCTTACAAATCATTAAGGAGTTAGCTACTTACTCCCAAGGGTCATCACCAACAAGAAGGATGTCATTTTCATGATCCACATATACTAATTTCCAGTCAGTCCTTTGAGGATCTAGCTGCCCTTCAATCCCAAACATTTTAGCCAAATCATGCCGAAGTTCATCATATCCCCTGTAACGGGTAACATCAATGCATCTTCCAACAGAGCCACGCTTTTGAACCTACAGAATTTGCACATCATTTGAATATCAATTCATCATCCAATTTAATAATACTTTTAACGAAGGCACACACCCACAATTCAAGCTATAGATATATGAAATTGCTATTGTTGCAAAACGACAGACCTTAGTATATGTCCGCATTCGTGGAGGTTGGTTGCCCCGCAAGCCACTATTATTCAGAACACCAGTTTCGTTGATGACAACATCACTTGAGCAACCGGGCTTGAAAGGCAAGTTTGGCACTCCAAACGACTGTGAGCTGATGTCAGCAGTTGACAGCTCAGTTTCAATGTCTCTAGGAGCACCACCATAGTTAGACAACAAATTTTGAAGATCTTTTGAAGAGTCGTATCCCCTTAAAAGCATGGTATCAGGGGTTAGATCATCCAGATTAGTGTCAAATGGTAAACTGTTTCTTGGGTGTGATTGGGCATCCCCTTCCATGCAGAAGTTCGAAAGTGGCAAGTTCTGTTGGACATTTCCAGGATCAAGGCAGTAAGATGTTCCAGAAGAAGAAGCTTCCAGCTGATCGGTGATTGCCCCTTTATACTTCAACTGGTCAGGTCCTTTTAGATTGAGCAACTCATGTTTGTTCTGCATGTCAGGCTTACTGTGAAGATCCTGTAACAGATTACTAGTGGGCTCAACTATCAAACTTCCCCCTAATGGTGCCGGTAGTTGCTGATTTCTTTTCAGGAGGTTTGGAGTAGACACCTGGCAGTTATTAGTAGATGGAGAAGTTGAGCATGATGGGGCATCTCCATCTGTTAGTGTAGAGGGAGCTCTGGTGGTGGTAAGTGATTTCTGTGTGTTCTGGGATTGGCTCATAGGATTCTGTTGTGATTGCATAAGAGACGAAGAAGAGAAGTTGTTGCTGTTGAGAAGCTTCTCTGTTGAACATGCATTATTGGCAAGCTGTTGAGGCTGATGATGTGATATAGGTGGTGGGGGCAGTGGTAATTGCTGGTTTTGTTGGTGAGAATTTTGTTGTGGTAGAAGCTGAGACTGCAACAGTGGGGTGGACGTAGAAAGAAGTTGCTGTTGTTGGTGCTGCAATTTCTGTAGCAACTGAAGGTGGAGTTGTTGCTCTGAGGGATTTTGCTGTAACATTTGAGTAGCAGGCGGTTGTTGTTGTGATGCAATCTGTGGCAGGTTTTGTTGCAACAACTGCAGTGGAGATTGTTGCAATTGTGTCTGTTGTTGTTGTTGCTGCTGCTGTTGCCTCAGTAAGAGGTTAGCTTGCTGGTCTAACTGTTGTTGAAATTGCGAGTCATGTGGTAAGGATGTCAATGGGAACGTGTTCTTACTAGCTGACTGGATACCTTGCTGGGTTTGGATACCTCCTGAGAGTAATTGTTGCTGCTGAAGCTGACCATATGCCATTGGTGGTTGTACAAACTGACCTGTAATCTGGTTAGAAGAAACTACCCCATTATTCATAAGAGTAGCATGCTGACTTGGCTGTTGCGGTTTCTGGGGCTGCTGTCCTGGCTGATGAGGCATTTGCTGAAGCAATGGCAGGTTTTGTGGCTCAGGCAGCTGCTGTTGCCTCTGCTGCTGGAGATGGTTCATTGGTATTTGCAACAATGACTGTAGTTGCTGCTGCTGTTGTTGCTGCAGCTGTTGTTGTTGCTGGAGCTGCTGCTGTTGTTGCTGTTGTTGCAACTGTTGCTGCTGAGGCCATGACACTGGGGACTGTTGCAACTGGTTGATTTGATTTGGCAGATTAGGTTTGTTTAATTGAAGAGTTGGGGAAGAGAGAACAGGAGGTTGAAAGCTCAATAACTTGGATGGGTCTTCGGTGCCAAGGTTACCCTGAAGAGTATTAGATGGAAACATGGATGGGAAACATCCTGATTGAGCCGCTGAGAGCTGATTATTCGGTTGCATGCTCATCCACTGAACTAAACTAAAACCAGGAAAGATTGAACTTGAGGCATCCTTCATGCCAAACTCCTCTCCAAGCCAGGGCATACCTCTCTTGAAAGCATTTTCCATATCCGACTCCTCATCTGTAAAATCAATTGCAAAGATGGGAATAAGAACAAAATGCAGGTTTTATGAGTGATACTATTGAAAAAGGATATTACAAACGAGACTGTACATTCAGAACAAAAGTAAGCCTGACTCTATGAACAGTAAACTACCAAGATACTAAGCAACAATTCACTAACACAGTCATTGCCAGCTTTTTTACAGAAAATTATTGCTAAAATGATACTTAAAGTTAATGTGAAGATGAAAATAATTAAATTAAGGAAAGTTTCTCTGAATGTGACGAATGAACCAGAGAAACAAACAAGGAAGGAATTCTTTAAAGGAAAGCTGAAACTAGTTGCTACCTGGCATTCCTGGTTGCCTGGGGAACTTGGGCCTAAAAAATGGAGGTGGACAAATATAGAAAGGAGTAACTACTGGTTCAATTTCCCAAATTGAAACTCTACTCGGGCGCTCACCAGCTGTTGATTCATCCCATCCAACCTATAAATAATTAAAAGCATCACTATCTCATTAAGCCAATGAAGAGGTTTGCATAATGGATGTTATAAGGCACTTAACCAATTCCACAAAATAAATAACAATGTTATACAAACATTTTAACAATACCTGAATGTTTCGCCATTGTGAGTTTTTCCATCGGACAGGATCCAAGTCGCTGATCCCAGTTATTGTCCCCATATATCTGCGTACTCCAGATTCCTCAGTTTCAAACATCATTCTAAATCTCATTCCAAGAGAAACTTGAGTGTACATGGCTTTGTTGTACTTGGCCAGTGGAACAACAAATTCAGAGGGGCTAGCCCTGTCAAATTCAGAGGACCATTATTCAATGGATGCATTCCATGCCATGTTATGACATGACAACACACATGCCAAATAGTACCTTGGATTGTAAAATATAGTAAAAGGGCTGTTGTTTGCAGCAGCATGAGCAGCAGCAGCAAGGATGCCAATATGCATGCTGTCACTGGATATTACTGACGAAGAGAGTGCTGGTTGCTGTCTGTTAGCACGCCTTATACCTAAAAGAAGATGCTTCTTTTCATCTCTAAAAATAACCCAAAAAAATTTCCTCAGTGACAAGGGTAAAAAATATTCCAGAAATTTCGGTGCAAAACAAAATATATACTCAACCTGATAAAAAGAACAGAATCTCCTGCAAGCAGTCTTTTTGTGCTGACAAATACACTCCAACCAGTAGTTAATAGATGCCTCTTTGGTTGTCCTGTAGCCCATGTGCAACCAAGTTTAGCAATTAGGATTCAAACTCTGTAAAAATCAATTACACACTTTCTATGTTCACAATAAGGTAGAACCACATATTAAGAAGGTTTTCTAGTTTAAACAAAATGATTTGCACCAGTAAAGCGATAATATAAGCCATAGCAGTTTAGTTTACAAAGCACTAGATTTCAATGGTGACATATATTTAAGAAAGATGGCAATAAGTATAAAACATGTCGTATAGATAATACCTCTATAAATATGTCTAAATGGCCATGTATTATCATGCAAATCCTTGGCTACAAGCTCCTGAGCTGGAGGCTGCATTGAATAATCCTATCAAGCAAACACAGTTATGGTCAGCACGCAAACTTCTTCTGATTATTATACCTCTGGCTCCAAAGGATAAACAGAAAACAGAAAAGTCATGCACGTACCAAAGTCGGGAATATTTTCTCAGCTGCTCTACGTGGCACAGAAAATCCACCATGAGTGCTGGTATCACTAGCTGTAAGTGTTTTGCAGAAGAACTCAGTAGGTTGACGGTTTTGTTTGAGACCCATGTCTGATGCCAGTATTGCTTCTTTCTCATACTGTAAGAGCCAGCCAATTCAAACAATATTTATTGGGAACTAAATCTCACATGCAATAAACAAAGATTGAAGAGTTAAACATACTTTGTTTACAGGTTGAAGAGTCATCTGTGCATAGACCTCATCAGTTTCAGGATCAGCCTGGAAAAAATACACAACAAAACCATATAATGTATTAAATCAGACAAACTAACATTGTCTCGAATCAGTAAGTCACATGTGGGAAGTTCACGTACATGCAACGCAACATTGTGAAGCATGCAAATCAACTTGGAGGGAAGGTTAGGGTAACTGGGAATGAATTCAGTCTCCTTTTGCATGGAAGCTGCAACCTGCAAGTTACAGTATCACAAAGAACGTAAATCAGAAATCAAAATAGAGAAATACGAAGCCCGTAGAATAGAATCATGGTATATGAAGTATACTTGTTCGCTGTGTCCTTGGGGGAAGTACACCACAAGACTTCCAACAGGAGGCAAAGACACCAAAGGTCCAGCACAAGCATGCCATAACTCTGAATTGATCGTCTTCCTTTCCCCTGCTAACAAAACAAACAAACCTTTTAACAGACATTTTTATAACTCTTTGTTTTCTTAAAAGCCTTTTTTTTTTGTCTGAAAGAGATAAAAATACTGAAATTGTTTGAATCCATTTATGTACAATTTCTTCAAGCATGCAGATTTGAAAAGGATATATTATTATAGAATAAAGACATACAAAATTCTTTAATAATCAATATTTCTGAGGAGGCAGCAGCTTTAACATGTATTTACAATTGCCAAAAAGCAATTTTAGTGGAAAAAGCAAAGGAACAGATCTTGCATATTCCTCTCGTGAGAATATACAGAGAAGGTAAATAAATAAAATTGAAAACCCTTTTCTTTTCTTAAATATTTTATTACACAGGAATCATATTCTCTCTGAAGACTGTCACGCAAACATATTCACGGTTTCTCTGCTTGTAATGAAACTGCAGAAGCAACAAGTGACCCTTTTGCTCAATTTTTGCCGTGTTATTACTACACCCAATAACAAACCAAACTAAGTAAACAACTCTATAAAGCTAAAGGATACACGGCAAGATGAAAACGGTTCTCTTCATTTTTCAGGAGAAAAAAATGGTCAGTTATTTATTGCATATGTAATAAAGCCATTTGACAGTCACCCAACTTTTGAACTCAAATGCCCATACATATTTCATCTAAAATGCCATTTGTTTAATTTAACAGCACAGAAATAGTATTTTCAAAGAAAAAAGAAATCATCCTTGGAGCCTCTGAAGAGGATTATGCTTAATGAATCATGAAATAGGAAAACACAAGCAGAGAAAGAATAGAAAGATGACTGGTGAAGCGGTAAGGTTCGAAAAATCCACCTTCGCCAGAATTAGGCAAGAAACCATTGGATGGAACCTTCATTACGACCTATGAAAAATGACCCAAAACAAATTCACGACATGGCCTTTTCTAGCACCAAGATTTGCCCCTGTTCCACAGCTTTTCCATAACAAGGCAATCCTAACTTCAATTCATCCAACACTGCCCCAGAAACGAACACAAGGATCAACAAAAAAAACTGACCCCTTTCCCTCAAATGCAACTAATTGCTAGCTCCAATTTCCACAAAGCTCAAGCACTCCAAATTCAACAGCTTAACATCCGAGGATACCAGCCACACATGTCAGCGCCAAATCTCAAATAAATCAAAACTCTAAAAGCAGCACTCTCGAATGGAAAAGAAGTGAAGGTGATGATTTCGAAGAAGCCAAAACCTGTGCAGCCGAAAGAAGTGAACTCAACAACCCCACCAAACAAGAAAAGAAGAAAAAAAATAAACAGCAGAAAAGGGCAGTTTGAAAGGAAAGAAAAGAAGGGGCAAAAGAAAAAAAGAGTGATGAAGCCCCAGTTATGTCCGAGTATGACGTAAAGAATCACCTTGCACTTGCAGGCGGCATATTCATGAGGGTGGACAAAAGAACATAGAGAAGAAGTGACCAAAATGGAAAAGCATGAAATGGGTATGCACTGTTGTTTCTGGGGATTGAGGTGGCACAACAGGTGATGCAGCAGAGATCAAAGTAGAAAGAGAAAGAGAGAGAGAGAGAAAGAGAAAGCAGAGGGCAAAGAAAAGCAAGACAGCTTTATTTCTGTGTATGTGAACTGAACAAGCCGACATCAAATATAGACCAAAGCAGTCAATCAGAGACAGACATGGTTAAACAACTAAGCTAAAGCTAAGTAAGGTTTTGCAATAAACGCAGACACACGTATTTACGCTCCTCAATTACGATACATAAACAATCTTCTTCTTTTATGCCAAAACACTCCCATAACAGTAACACATTCTAATGCTATCGGATAAGGTGAAAACAACATCTTCCACTTCTAAACTTACCCTATAACCTAAACCATTTTAACCAATCACAGATACACATTTATCAAGTAGGCATCAACGACTAATACAACTTATTAGTATAAAAATAAGAAATTTATCGTAAAACGTTTTCTTCCATTTGTTTTTTCCTATTTCTGTGATTAGAAAACTTTGGGCCCAATATTCAGTGCAGAGTTCAGATTCCAGCGTGTGGTGCCTTTTCCTTTTGGCTACCATGGTTGAAGTAAATTGTGAGGGTAAATTTTGAGTGAAAAATATTAGTATTTTTTTATGGTTGGAGGTTGAACTGGTAAAGCGACTGATCTCAGAAAAAAAGTTGCGGTCCATGTGAGGAGGAATTAACCTTTTTATCAACATTTTCTGTGAACACTGTTGAGGTTTTAATTTCTTTAATTATGGAATATTTTAATATTATTGCATCGCCCCCATCAAACTCATTTATGAAATGTGAAATACCACTGAAATTTTACTAGTTTTATTTATTATTATGGTAATGTTTTCTTTTAAAATTCCTTTGTTCAATTGGAAAGGCTTTCGATCTTGCTTCATGGCATTCATGATTAGTATTTGATTCTTGGCAAATGAAAAAGTATCAAAAAAGAAAATGGAAAGAAGATTATTATTATTATTATATGCAAGACTACGGCAGCCACTGATCCAAAAAGCTGGAGATTCACATGTCAAACCTTGATTCCTGCTTCAAAAATCGTATTACCTTAATTAATCCTTTTTTATATACCTTAATTGTCCAAAACGTTAACATTTCATAACTTTTGAGAAAAAATAGGATACCAAAATGCTTTCTTAGTTTATGTCTTCTTCTTTTATGGCATGAACATCCCCAAACTTCAATGAACAAAACAAATTCAAACTCTGTCTTTAAATTATTATTATTATTAAGTAACATAGACGGAAATGATTATGGTATAAAAACCTGAAGCTCGTTCATCAAAAACAGATTGAAACGAAAATCCTCCAAAAATAATATTAGTTTACTTGCACGATGGTTATTTGTTGAAGTAAGAAAAGATATGAAGGAAGTTTGATCTTAATTGTAGAATTTATACACGATGGTTATTTTCAAAGTTTTTGACAATGTGAAACACATGTCACATTTTGTTTACACAAAGGTCTCCATCAATAATATATTGTTCCATAATATAATGATTTTTCACTCCAATACCCAACTTCTATTTCTAGCACCCTTAACCCCTTTCACATTCCACTTCTTTAAATTTAAATTAAAAACCTAAATCCTCAAATGGATTTCAAACTCTACATATTACAAATACAATTTTCTTATTTAATACTTTTTAATTTATTTTTTATTTTATGTTAAAAGGAAAACTAAAATCATATTTATAAATACAATTTTAATTTTAAAATATAATAAAAAATAAAAATAACATAGTTAAATTAAAATAACTATATATATATATATTCATTTTTATTATTTTTATATTAAAGTTGAGGATAAATCAATTTCGTATGAAAGTTTAATAACTATAAATATATTTAGTTATTATTATTATTATTATTATTATTATTATTATTTCATTGATATCAATTTAAGTATTAATTTAGTCGTTAAATTATTTATATATTTAGCCTATTTTATCTAAATTTTTATTTAAATGAATTTTATAAAAAAGTAATATAAACATTTTCCTTTTTTTTTGTAATTTTTTACATTCGATTGGCTAAACCTTTTTACTTATATTATTCAATCTCTTTTATACTTATTTTGCTTATGTTATTTTTTAGGTTTGATTACTCTTTCAATCTTACTTTTCGTCCAAAAATTTAAAGTTGGTGATTTAATTTTTTATTCTTAATTTAGTTTTTGTTTGTGAAAATTTAATACAGTCCAGTTATTTATGATAAGATTATACAAAGGTATTAAAGACCATGTATCATATTAATTTTTAATTTTTTTAATTTTCAATTTTTTTCATGTGTCATTTCAAATTTGTCAGGTGATTTGACTATGTCATATGATAGACTTTTTATTTTATTTTTATATTTTTTTATTAGATTTATCTTAATTTTTGTTAAAATGAAGTAAGTTGTCTTTTCTTTTAAATTGAAATTAAATTTATTTTTTATAAATTTTATGGAGTTATTTTTATTAAAATTGATATTTTTATTAAATATTTTTAAATTAACTTTATAATGACATGTGAAAAAATATTAAAAAAAACAAATTGACACGTAAGACTGATTTTAACATTGTTTTTGAAGTATTACTTAATTACATCACATCTTCATAAAGAGGCTAAATTAAAACTAAAAAAATTAAAAACTAACTTGATGTTTGAATAAAAGTTAAAATCAAAACAGTAATTACCTTTTTTATTTTTGTAATAAACCAATATAGTTTCAATGGCATAAGGTTATATATATAGTTAGATTTATATCTATATTCTTAATTTTCTTACTTATTTCTTATTAAGAATCATTTAGTTTATTTATGCGTTGAAATTGAATTTCATTAATTAATTTTTTTATCATATTTTGTAAATATAATATTTTTTGTGTAAAATTTAAAATGTTATTTTTCTAAATTTTAATTATAAAACATTAGTACTTATCATACAGATTACTACTAACTTTGTAATCGTTTCCCAAATTATATTTTTAGGCAAAGTACCTGCTTATATGCTTTCAAAGGCAGAATAAACTTACTGTTTCAATATAAATATAACAATGAATTAGTGGAATGTTTGGTCTGATTACAAAAACTAATTTAAATGAAAAAATAAAAAAAAATCTTAACAAAATGTTCAATAATATAGTCAAACTAAATTATTAACCTTGTGTTTGGAGAAGTGATCTTAATAATTCTAAAAAATTAAAATAACAATGAATTAGTAGATTGTATGGTCCAACAACAAAAATTAATATAAACACCAGTGAAACAAAAATAAAAATAAAAAAAATCCCAAAAAGAATATCAATAATAGAATCAAACCAAATCATTAACGTTATGTTCTTGGACAAATAATTTTAACAATTATAAAAAATTACAATACAGTGAATTATTTACACTTAAATTTTTCTTTATTTCTTAAACAGTTTATTCAGATTAAACAATTAAATATTTTAATTTTATTTTTCTGTTAAAACAAAATTCTATTTTAAAAATATTTGGATAAATCAATTATTTTAAAATACTTCAACTTTCAATTTTAAATGTTTAGTAGTACTTTAGATCTCACTTTTAGTATTCTACTAATATTGAGATTTACAGTGCATACTCTTTTAATGAAATATAATACTTTATATGTAACTTTAACACTCATTAAACTAATTATTTTTTTATGCTTAAACATATGCTTGTTTGAGAAAAATAAAATTTGATTTACAGTGCGTATTTTTATCAGGGGAAAAAATAATTTATACTAAATCTTGATATTTCAAATACATATAATAAAGTTAAATTTTATATTACATATTATATTAAAAATATTGTTTTCTTATGTGAATTTAAACCATGTTT
The DNA here is from genome assembly GCA_036885675.1 of Vigna mungo. Lineage (NCBI taxonomy): Eukaryota > Viridiplantae > Streptophyta > Magnoliopsida > Fabales > Fabaceae > Vigna > Vigna mungo. Next base: position 14,435,765 of record CP144696.1, read on the forward strand.
TCAAAAGACTGTGAAGCTAGTAAAAGCAGTGTAAAAGATAGAGAAAGCAATGTTGGTACTCACGCGCTTCAAATGAAATTGGATTTGAAAGAAATTATGCATAGAAAATTTGCTACCATAGTCTTAAGCATGTCTATTACTTATTGCATAAATGAATGGTTCACATTTCTTTCCATCTAAAATGCAAATAATACCTTTTTATAGAAAAATGGTTTTTAATTTGATATCCTCTTGATTTGTTTTTATATAATTCTCTCATTATCACAAGAAAGACTTCTCACTTTATATCTTATCTATAAATACTTACACACATGTTTATAACTAAAAGTTAATTTGAATTTAAAAAAAAATAGTTTATTTATCCAAATAGAACTTTTAAAGATATTGAAAATATAAATAGGATAATCTAACTTTAAAGAATTTCAAAATTTTAAAAAATTAAAGTTACTCGTCCAACAACATTATATTTATATTTTATAACTTCTTAATAGGTTCTGTATATCCTTATAAAATCTCTACCTTCGTTGTTAATTCATTTCTTTAGATATTTAAGTCAACAAAGGTATAACAGACGCAATAAATATGATAACCAATTAACAGTGTCTAAATAAACTTTATTATTATAATATTCAAATGGATCTTTACCTAAGTAATCTAGGTTGTAGATAGATTTAATAAGATGTTTTAATTTCTAATTAGAGTATCTATGATAATCTTATCCAGAGAGTTGTTCCTATATGATGTCATTAGACGTTGACAATGATATATTTTGATCGATAATTTTGAAAAAGTCAAAATAATATATTATTTATAATGTATATATATATTTAATTATTGTTATTAATACAATAAATATTAATACATGATTTAGTATAACTAAACTATAAAAATAAATCAAACATATTTAAAGAATTATTTATGATAATTCAAACACAATTAAGAACAGTTATGAATAAACACACAATACATTATTTTTTATTTTATATTCATAAAAAAGTAATATAGAAAAACTCATGAGACAACAAAGAATAATGGTAATTGTTAAATTAATATTTTATTATAAAGAGAAACAAGAGTAATGTTAATTGTTAAACTAATATTTTACTACAAAGTGAAACAGAGAGAGTCAAGAAGAAAACGATATAAAAAACTCAAAAGACAAATAAGAAAGACAAATATGAGAAACAAATATCTTATTCTTACTTGGCTTAATATGCATACTAAACAACATGAAATTCATTGAGCCTCTTCGTTCTAAAACACCCAAAATTTATATCTATTAGGATAATATTCACGTATCATAACTAATATCGACAATTTGGTATTGTGATTATTATTTATGATAAGGTAACATTCCATTGTTATATCATTATATACTTGGGATAAGTATTATGCCAATGATAACATGGAATAACAACATACATTGATCCTATAAATACAACTAGTATTCTTAAAAAAATATATATTTACTTAATAATCATTCATACTTATTACTACTATTCATAAAATATCCAAATTCTCTTATACTAACTTGAGCGTCAGATAATTTGTTGTGAGTAGATATTTCCTCTTAACAAGAAATTACATCTTAGTCATAAAAAACATTCAAGCCACCACTGTAGTATATACTTAAGATCTCGATAAGATCATTTAGCAACTACCATGAAACTGATAACGTGTTTCTAACACGAAACATCGGTCTTTTTAAATCTTTCATTGGGGATGAACTATCATTCTCCATATCCTCAATTGGAGGGTATATGTTCCTCCCACGACCAATATTATCATATTGCTTAGGAATAGAAGTCTAAAACAGTTTGAATATTTATTCTTCTGATATACCTTTTAAGGACAAAATTGTGAGGGAGTTTCACGTTCCAAAGAAAACAATACCTTAGAAAATGACTAATTATTAAATGTTATGTTTTATAAAGAAATAAAAAGATACTTAAATTTAATTTTCATCCATAACCAATATATACTACATATAATTTAATTTAAAAAAAAAACTATAAAAAATTCTAATATATAAATTTAAAATATTTTAAAAAATTTGGGGGCCATGACACCCTGTACCTTAGAAGATCCACCATTCGATGTTGGTGTTTGTACCATACAATAAGAATCCTTATATTATAAGTATAATTATTGATTGTAATAACGTATTGTGTTATATATGTCTTTATGTCATGCTATTTCCCTATAATTTAACATTGTTAATTATTTATATTTTTTAAGTGTTATTTTACTCTCTTTTTTTAAATTCCTTTGCATAATTATTTTTTGAAATGCATGAAGTTGTTGTTATTTCTTCAAATATAAACTCTAATTAAGTAAATTTGAATCTCTTGATTACTTTTTTGGGTTGAGAAAAGTAACCTGGATTACTTATACATTTTAACATACTTTAAAACTTCTTAAAAACATTATTTTTAACCTAAATGTGTTTACTTTGTAATTTATACGTATTTGTTTAATTTTAGTATACTTGTTCTCCAGCAGTTTTAATTTAATTGTTTTTATTTTATAGTTCACTTCAATTAAAAATTATTCATTTAATATTCACAAATAAAACATATTAGTTTAAAATAAGAACTTTCTATTTAATGGGATTGGTACGGTCTTATTATTTTTAATAAATTTTCATATGGCAATAAATGGATTTTGAAATCTCAATAAATTATTAAGATGTCAATGTTCAAAATAATATCTAATGATCTTATTTGAAAATAAAATTTTAATTAAAAAAATTGACTCGTGTTTTGTAAAGAAAATTATTTATCAACAATGAAATTACGAAATATTTTTCACTAATAATATAATGACTAAACAATAAGTCCTGAGAATAAGTAATAACTATGCCAGTGTTGGATATTTTTCCATTAGTCCAATGTATTTAAACATTTTAAATTTCTTAAGTAAAATTTATTCATCAGAATTTGTCCTCAATTTCTTATATCAAATCTGATTATAAACGACAAGCAAAGAATCTGATTCGAGTTGAAATAATGGATTTATCATTATCTAGTTTGGGACACAATTCAGATTGGATTCAAATATGACTGGTAACAAAAAGTAAGAATCTAATCTATCCACAGATAATAATAACATTATATGAATACAGAAAATGAAAAAAAAAAAGGAAAAAAATAATTCACGTGCATGCACTTACTCTTCCAAATTCATGAACTTAATTTACATCCTTTTCAATTCAGGAATATGTACTTTAACCATAATAAATTCAACCTTTCTTTAGTATAACTCATTAATACTCCAGATTTCACAGTTTCTTTTTCTTATAAATGAAATATCAATTAAATATAAAGTAAATTTAGTATTTTGTTTTTTCAAAATTCAAATAATTAGAGGCATGTCTTTGATCAATCTAATTAAACTAGATCGACAAGCACCAAGTCTTTTCACAAAACCACTAAAAAAACAAGATAAAAAAGAAGCCTATAATAATCTATATGCTATTTTGTTTTTCTTTACTTCTTTTCATTACACTATTGTATGAATACGATTTTCTCATGAAGAGATAATTGAGATGTTATCATTTGCATAGACAATGACATGACATGCATATCTCTTTGATGGATACATTCCCTTATCCACCCTCAACACCAAATTTTTTTATTTTTTTTTTATCAATTTATTTAGTTAAGTTTTTTTTTTTTTTAATATCATATGAGAAATTTTTTTATGTAACTTTAACCACAATTGTTTTCTACCGGGATCATTTTAGAACATTGGTTAAAAAGCTAACTTGATCATAATCAAATTCAAAAGATAATCCTAAATGAGGATAGTGAAAATAATTGGTAAGATTTTAGAATAAAATAAAATAAAATGTGAAATGATGAGATAAGACTTTTTTGGATGGCCAACATGAATGGGATAATAGTTAATGTTAGGTCATTGTTGAAAAGTACATAACATATTGTATGACTGAATAAGACTCAGTGCATCACCAAGTAAAATCAAACAAGCTTTCTACTATTTTCACCAATCAAACTGAATACAATACCAACACTTCAACACTTCAAATAAATTCATCAATCATTATTATATCGCCGACACTTTAAAACATAATTAACAATAGAAAATCTATAATAAAAATTACATTTTTACATTAAATATTGTTGAAAAGTCTTATAGTAAATAAGATTCAATTATATATATAAGTAGATAGGAATCTCTTTTTTAAATTGATTTTTTAAGGTTAAATTAAATTTAAACTCATTTCTTTATATGATATTAAAATTATGAGTTAAAATTTATCTTAATAAATATTTTTATTTGTTTGATTAATTATTTCATTTATTATCAAGTTATTAACATTATTAAATATAAATTGATTAAAATAAACATTACACTGTTTATAAAATGTTAAATTAACTAATTTATTGATACAATTAACTCTTTTCACAAAAAATATTAAAAAAATTTAACTTGCTACTCCTTTTAAAAAAATGAATTTTTTTTTAGTATAACGCTTGGTGAAATTTTAAACCTTTTTAATCTTATATATTTGTAACATGATATCCATGTGATTAACTGGAAAGTGAAGTAAATGGTTTTGGTTTTTATGATGATACATAGGAAAGAGGAGTAATGAGAGAATATTTTTGACCATTGTGGGTCCAATTTGAGTAGCCACTTTAATGGCAGCATGAGAAAGGTAGGGTTCAATCAATCAATTTCCTTTCCCACATCCAACAACTCCATAGATAAACACTACATTTCAATGCCATTAATCTCTCCAAATTCATCCATTTGCATCTCTTCTTCAATTCCTTCATTCTATCTTTAAAACCCTACTCTACAACAAATAATAACACACACAATTAACATTTATTAACAAAAATCATCTACATAATGTGCACCAAACTTCACCTCATTAAGCAAAATCTATCCATAAAATTGTAGTTAAAGTGAACATGGAATAAAAAATTTCAGTTATGGAGCCCTTCCAAGCTACCACGAAGCCAGATTCACGGCACCAACAACAACTGTTGGAGGGAACCTTCCTTTTTTAAATGTTCTTAGAAATGAACAAATATGCATAAAATTATATATAAAAAAAACCCTTAGAAGGCCGTAATGTGTTGTCCTTTGATTTTGTCCCCTCCATTTGACACACCACCACGCTTCCTCTCTTCAAAATTCTCAAAACCACATACTCAATGCAAATCAAAATAATAAAAAAAAAATATTTTAACACTAATTTTTGACACCATTTTGATATTGCACACATGTCAAAATGTGATTGGATGTTTTCAAATTAAAAAAATTGAGACAAGAACATACCTGGAAGGTAAAAACCAAATTTTTTTTTTTTTAAATTTGAAATCACTCAACCACATTTTGACAGTATCAAAATGATATCAAAAAATTAGTGTTAAAATGTCATTTTTCAAATAATAATACAACATCACAAATTCATTAATATTTTTAACACCGACACAAGAATATTAGTGCAACTGTTTTGCTTTCTAACCAAGCCGATTCTATTATTGACCTTCACGTGGATTTCTCATGATTGTTGTGCTCTGTGCTTAGTTTTTATAATCTCATTATCTCTATTTCTATATATTCTACGCTTTGTCTTCCCTGACATGTTGTTTCCAGACATCATTAGATCACCATTTCTTACTTTAATTAGCATGTTTTCCGTTACATCAAACATGTAATACAATGTTGTTGCAAGGAGTGGCATCTTCGGTGCTTTACTCAAGTAATCAGAGTTGCACTGTGCGTAATCATCAGATTGTGATTGCAACCATATGCACAAAAAGCAATTATCACAAAAAACACTGCCATTCTTATACCTTGTCATATTCAAAGCTGCATCGTTATTACCATTACTTTCTCATAGTTGCCAAAACTACAGTAATGTGAATACAGTCACTGCCACAACTATAATTATTCTAAATTTAACTCAACCGTTGCATTGGGGTTTTCACTAGAGATTAGTTTTTCATAATTCCTAGGTATTTACGTGATTAATTAACTTTTCATCGTTACATACAAGACGTTGACTAATTAGGTTGCAATCGTATTTCAATAATAGCATGATCATGTGTCTCCCTCTCCATCATGCCTTCACCTTCAACTACAATTACAATTACAACTGTTTCATAAAGTTTTCAAAAATACTATTGAAAAAACAGTGCCCAAGAAACCAACAACTCAATGAAATATGCATAATTATTGATTCGGATAACCAGATTACTCCACTCTGTTCTACTTACCATTGTTATTGACAGTGATAACACCTCTCTGTCTGTTACAACTTACACCTCATTCATGACACTTTTTTTCTGGGCCATGATGAGTTCCTTGTTTTGGCTTTGAAATCCCTTTCAGCTCAATCCTTTCCATCAACACATTTAATATTGTTAATTAGCATTCCTGTCTCCTCCTTAACTATGTTTTTGTTATTTATATTTTTTCTACTTCCCTTCCAAAACAGCCTAAATCATTACCAATTATGAGAAACATCATCAATGAACATTAGTTATCATCGGAACTTTATTCAGTGACAAACCCCTCAATCCGCAAACACCATAATAAATGCTAAACCATTTAGTATGGTTTAGTAAAAATGAAACTACGATTATTACATATGTTGTTTAAATCACAGTGAAAATGATCTATCAGTAGCTAACACAGTAAGGTAAACCTACTGCTTTAACATCATCAAGAGTCAGAAAACTTTAATAATTTGAAGCTTTTTTTCAAAGAAAGGTAGTTGATTTTGTTAGCTAATGCTAAACTTTAGGTGATGTTTCGGTGTCTCTTCCCTAATAAAAATAAAAGAGTTAAATATGAGAAAGCCAAGTCTCCATCCAAATGGACGGATGGGATCTTCAGATAGAACGCCAAGTGGGCCCTTTAATGGGCCTAAGATTCGGTCCATTTGAGAACACTAATGTGACGTGATAAATCCACCTGACATGAACGTTAGCATGGACACCTCATTACATTAACGTGTTTATGGTAATTAAGTTCATAATTTATTATTCACATTATTAATAAAAGGTTTAAAGAATAATTCTGATATATTATTTCAAGGAATAGAGTACCATATATATACATACAAGGATCTTATAATCCATCATCTATTAAAGAAAAGACATGTGCACAAATCTGTACAAATTATAATAATATCTAAAATATAACTAACATAATATTTGATTGTCTTTAATAGAATATTTGGCATATCTTAACACCCCCACTCAAGTTGGTGTATGGATATCACACATTCCCAACTTGAATAGAGACTCATTAAACAATCTTCTTGATACTCCTTTGGTGAGAACATCAGTCAACTCTAACTTTGATCTTACAAAAAGAAAGGAAATTATTCCAACTTCAATCTTCTCTTTGATGAAATGTTTATCAATTTCCACATGTTTTGTTCTATCATGTTAAACAGGATTATGACAATTGCAATAGCCAAAGTATTGTCACAGTACAAACTTATAGCTTCATTTGGTTTAAATCCCAAATCTGATAGCACATTTTTAATCCACAAAAGTTCACATACACCTAGTGTCATGCCTCTGAATTCTGCTTCAGCACTAGATCTTGCTACTATAGGTTATTTTTTACTCCTCCAAGTTACAAGATTCCCTCCTACAAAAGTAAAGTATTCAGAGGTAGATCTTCTATCATCTTTTGAACCTGCCCAATCTGCATCAGTGTACCCTTCTACCTTTAAGTTTCCATTATTTGAGAACAAAATTCCTTTTCCAGGAGCAGACTTCAAATATCTCAAAATTCTTTCAACAGCATCCATATGAAGCTTTTGTGGGTTACGCATAAATTGACTAACAACATTCACTGCATAGGTGATATCTGGACGTGTATGGCACAAATAAATTAATTTTCCTACCAGCCTTTGGTATCTTCCTCTATTTATGCTTGCTGAATTTGAGCATTGAAAGAGTTTATGATTTTGTTCAATTGGTGTATCAGCTGCTTTACTCCCAAGCAGCCCAGTTTCTCATAATAAATCAATATAGTATATTTTCTTTGGCATAGAAAAATACCATGTTTTGATCTAGCTACTTCAATACCCAAAAAATATTTGAGGTTTCCAAGTTGTTTCATCTCAAATTCAGATGCAAGGTATTGTTGTAAACTAGAAATCTCATCTTGGTCATTTCCTGTAACAATCACGTCATCTACATATATAATCAAAGCTGTAATCTTTCCTTTTCCTCTCTTAAAAAATAAGGTGTGATCAGAGTTACTAGCTCTATAGCCAAAAGCCTTCATAGACTTGGAAAACTTTCCAAACCATACTCTTGGGGATTGTTTTAATCCATATAGAGCCTTCTTTAATTTGCAAACCTTCATTCCATTTGAATCTGTCATGCCTGGTGGAGAATCCATATAAATTTCTTCTGAAATTTCTCCATGTAGGAAAGCATTTTTCACATCAAATTGTAGAAGAGGTCAATCTTGGTTTGCAGCTAGCGACAAAAGTATTCTCATAGTATTGAGCTTGGCTACCGGTGCGAACGTCTCTTGGTAATCTACACCATAAGATTGAGTGTAACCTTTAGCCACTAGCCACAAGTCGTGCTTTATACCTCTCAATAGTTCCATTAGCTTTATGCTTAATTGTAAAGACTCATTTGCAGCCCACAGTTTTCTTCCCTCTTGGTAAGGACACAAGATCTCAAGTGTTGTTTTTTTCTAAAGCCGTCATCTCCTCAACCATTGCTTCGGTCCACTAGGATCTGCCAAAGCTTCATGTACATTACTAGGAATAGAAATTGAAGATAATTGAGATACAAATGATGCATATGATTGAGATAACCTGTGAGATGACACATATTTACTAATGAGATATTTAACTTTGGCTTAGAGGTCTGGTTCATATTTAGCTGGAGGTTGACCACGGTTAGAACGAGGTGTAAGATTATATTGAACAGTAGTAGACTTAGTGTTTGGTATGCTGGTGGTTTCAGGCAAACAAGAATCAATTTCATCTAAATTAGTATTATCAAATATAGGATCAGAAGGTACCTCTGAAGAGTCAAGTTGAACCTGTGGAGAAGATTGAGCCAATTGGTTATGATCAGAAGACACTGTATTATCCAGAAAAGAAGTGTCCATATTTAGGATTGGCTCACTTGCTGCAGAATGATCCTCACATGATAACATATCTTCACAATCAAACATACTAACATCATGATTATACACTTCATTTTCATTGCCTCCCTGAAGTGGAGAATCAACATAAAAAAATCCATGCTCATTAAATGTCACATCCATAGAAATATAAAATTTCTTTGGTGGTGGATGGTAAGCACGATAACCTTCTTGAGTTGTTTCATACCCAACAAAAACACATTTGATCGCTCGTTCTTCGAGCTTTGTACGTTGATGTGGGTGTAAGTGAACATATATAACACATCCAAAAATATGAGGTGGTAAATAAACTATGGGAGGAAGGATACAATGATCAGACAACACATCATAAGGCCTTCGAAAGTTAAGCACACTAGAAAGGATTCGATTAATTAAATAAACGACAGAGCTCACGGCCTCACCCCATAAATGAGATGCGACATTACCATCTATCTAAAGTGATCTTGTCACCTCTAATATATGTCTATTTTTCCTCTCAGCCACTCCATTTTGTTGTGGTGAATAAGGACATGTAGTTTGATGCAAGATGCCTTTAGAGTTCATGAACTCTATTAATTCAGTCTTAAAATATTCTCCTCCATTGTCTGGTCGAATAACCTTAATAGATGTGTTAAATTGTGTAACAATCAGATAATAGAATGAACGAACCACATCACACATCACTTTTATGTTTAAGCAAATATACCCAGGTTACCCGAGTACAATCATCAACAAAACTGATAAACTATTTTTTTTCATTATGTAGATTGCGGGGCAAGGCCCCAAACATCTGTATGAATTAATGAAAAAGGAAAATTAGTTTTGTTATTACTTAAACAATGAATTTTTGGCAAAACACAAGTTTCATAAAAAAAATCAGAAATATTGCATTTTTGAAATAGTGGTGGAAATAATTTTTTTAAATAACCAAAAGAGGGATGTCCCAACCTTTTATGCCACAACCAAATTTCTTTTTTGTTTTTATCTTGTATGTGATCATTCGCAAGACAAGTCAATCCTCTTTTATGATTTTGTAGTGAGACATTTTCCAGATAATACAGTCTTTCACTCTCTCTATCACTGGCAATCTTCTCCTTGGAACGGATGTTCTAAAAAAGACAATGGGTTGGGTAAAACAAGGCAACACAAGAATGTGATTTGGTTAACTTGCTGACGGAGATAAGATTACAGTTTAATATAGGAACAAATAAAACATCAGGAATCGATAAGGAGGGTGAGAGGGATATAGTACCTATACCTTCAATAGGAGATGAGACCCCATTGGCATTAATAATAAAACTTTTAGAACAATTAGAGGAAAAACTAGTAAATATATGAGGATAACAAGTCATATGATCAGTAGCACCTGAATCAATTATCCAATCACTACCCTTAGTAACAACAGAAAAATTAAGAGCAGAGTTAGATAGACCTGACTTGGTCACAAATCCGGCAGCAGTAGAAATATAACTCTTGGAAGCAGAGGAAGTTCCAGAATCTTGTTTCTCCTATTGATTGTCATCGAAAAAAGCCATCAGAAATATTCAATGAAAAAAAACATTGATTCCTAAACTGTAAAGGATATCAGTGTTTGACTTTTGATACTATAATAAAAGGTTTAAAGAATAAATCTAATATATTATTTCAACGAATAGAGTACCATATATATACATACAAAGATCCTATAATCCATCATCTATTAAAGAAAAGACATGTGCACAAATCTACACAAATTATAATAATATCTAAAATACAACTAACATAATATTTAATTGTCTAATATCCTTTAATAGAATATTTATCCTATATTAACAACTATTTTAAATTAATATAAAACTAAATGAAGCTGCTGCATCGTGATTTTTACATGTTATTTTTACGAGATTTTGCTAATGAATTAATTCATCGTTTCAGTCACATCTGTCACGTCCCTATTTTCAATCATCGATCATGTATTGATACATTAAAATAAATTAATTTAAGTAGACAAGTAACTCGAGCGTATTTATTAATAAGCAAGGACGTACCTTATGCTTCGTTGTGCTGTCGCAGGAGCAAAATTATTTATGTTTATATTTAAATTTATTATTTATAATAAAATGTGGATTAGAAATACCGAAAGCACCACATATTTTTCTGTTTAGAGAGTTGAGAATGGAATGAGAGGAACACACCAAAATCTATATTTTTAAGTCTACCTTTTGTAAAGAAAAATTATAATTATCGAATAAGAATAATCTCTTTATTTCTTATAGTTTTATTTTTTTTAACTTCCATAGTTTTTGTGTTGGTGAAATAATGCAACGTGTCTAGCAATTTCTTCCTTTTCTTCACATATCCTTTTCAGAAAAGCTATGTACCAGAATTTCGAAAGGGGTCTCTACAAGGTTCGTCTCTTAACAAGCTTATAAATATAAGTGAAATTATTTATTTTGTTAATTTAATAATTCCCACATGTGATATTAGAAAAAAAGGAAAGAAAATGGGTGGCTTAGAAATATGAAATGATTGGGAACAAAAGCATGTGCTATGGAGGTTGAGCTAAGATGTGGCATTGTCTGATCTGAATGTATAATGCAAGAATAACGTAGATATAACCTTTTTAAGTGCAACTTCAATAATCAATATCAGTCTTTAAATTCACATGCATGCTCTCTCAATCTCAAATAAATAACAATCTTGCTTTCGTCTACGACTATCCAACAAATCAATGAATCAATCACACATCAAACTTTTATCAGAAATTAATAAGCTGAATTCAAAATATCACACTTAAATATAACCAATGTACTGTTCTACAACATTAATGTTATGCATTTAATTTAATTTAAATGTAAATTTAAACTATATTAGAAATATAAATCAGTGATTCAGTTAAATTGATGTAAATTTGAGATACAATATATTTTATTGCATTAAAAATTCAATTGTGTCATTAATATGATTTACTGGAGAGATGGTTGGTCTCGAATGAAGCTGAGGTCCCAAACTTAACAAATAAACATATATAATCATTCTAATCAAATTATATTAATTTTATGTTATCTGTTAAACGATATTTTAAATATATATTTGAGTTATTTATACTATTTAATACATTTTAATTTAAATATTAATATAAAATATTATTTAATATGTAAAAAATATTAATATTAATAGATTAAAAATATTATATCTATTTATTTTTAAATTTTAAAATAACCTTTAAAATAATTATCATGGGTTTCTGAAAACACTGCCTACCTCGTGCATTCTACCTTGAGATTCCTTAAAAATGTTTTAAAATTACGTCTCCACAAAATTTAAAAGATAAAATTTTCAAAAAATGTTAAGCAGATTCAACATTTCAAAAACTAGTTTCTGAAAGATATTTTAACATTGCGAAAAAAATTTCTCTTAAAATGTTATTAGAATTATGAAAATTGTTTTTCTTTCGAATATATTTAACATTCCAGCAAATAATTTCATTTTTTTACTCTTAGAATATTAATTTTTCTAGAACATTTCGGAATATAATTTTCAATGATGTTAAAAAAAGTTTAAAACTTACGGAAAAAATTTTCAGGAATGTTAAATTTTTTAATGTTCTGGAAATTAATTTTCATAATATTTTATACAAAATTAATATTCCGAAAAAACTACTTTAAAAAAATATTATTGAAATAAAATACCAGATAGAGGTAGACTTGTAACACAGGGAGGTGTAAATAACGTCTGCCTCCGAGAATTCGGATTGAATACGGGCTGACCCAGCCCAATAAGTTTTGATAAGGCCACGTGAAGCAGTGTGCATGCTCTTATAGTCTAATTACCAAACCCATTTATTAAGAAACTGTGTTTGGAACAAACACATTATGCGAAAATATTGCATCAAATTATGTTACATGACGTTTCTGATTTTAATATAAAAACACTTTTCTAATAAACATGTTTTACTGTTACTTTCTTATCACACGTGGTTTTTATGTATTGTATTAATAAAGACAACCAAGTTTGAATTTATAATTCCATTAAACTAATGAAAATCTGTATGAATAAGCCAAAATTATAAGTGTATGATAATTTTTTTAAATTAACAATTTAATTGTTGTAATAGTTTTTAGCAAGATAGAGCATGCCATAAAAAATGAAACACTTGTTCATGTTTGGATTTAATCATCTTTAGTATCTGGTTTTAATTTGTAAAGGCATTAATAAGTACAACCTTACTTAGTGTTCCTAATTAAATAGATTATAGATATTGAAGTTGGTTAAGATTGAGCTTAATAAACTAATTACTTTAGTTAGGTGAGTTAGGTCCAAATAAATGAGAAGTGTTTCGCATAGTCTCAGTAGTTAAGCAATTTTCTCTAATTGTACTATGTAAGCAGTTTTCAAAATAACTAATGCTTTTAAGGAAAATGACTTCTTCCCAAATTGGTCCTAAATGATGCGACAGATAAATTATTTTTACAACCATTTTAAATGCTAAAATTTAATCTTGATAAAACTAACTTATAGATAAATTGAAAATTATTTTTGATAAAATGCAGATTTAAATGAAAAAGAAAAAGATGTAATTGTAATGTTAATTTATTTATACTATTTTTGTACTGTTCTGGATGTCATAAGATAATAGTTTTAAGGTTTAAGATATAATTAAGTATATAGTAGAAGTATGAAATGTGTTCGTAAAATAAATATCCATTGCATATGGTTGTAGATGAAAAATATATAAGAAAATAGATTTATTAATTTATAGTTTTAATTATAAATTAGAATAAGATTTAGAAATTGTGCTAAATTTAATCATATATTTAAGAACAATTGGTTCCTGAGTACATAATATGTTTACCTTGTCCAAGAAGTAAATAATAATGAAAATTCTTAGAGTACTTGATAAATATTTAAAAGGAAGATGGGGTTGATGTTTTGAAGCATAGGTTATGTGTTTTAATTAAAAATAAATAATTACTATTTTTTTCCGTGTTTCTGATATAGTTAGTGTTTTATTAAAAAAGTTCTCTAACCATGTATTAGTAATTACAGAAATAGATAGGATAAAATAATTAATAATATTGTATGGATTGGATGTTACTTTTTTTTTTTACTTTCTAACCAAGAAAAATGTAGTTTCTTTTAATTTTCTTTACTTATTTTCTATCCATTATCTATCTATCAAAAATAAAATTTTAGATAACTATGTGAATATCTCTTTAAATGAACTAATGTACACATTAATTTTAATTAAAAAAACAATTTTAATCTTTCTTCTTTGTTTATAAATGATTATAAAGAAGTTCACTCAAACATGTTTAATGTTTGAGAAAATATTATATCAAATATATATTAAACTAGCTTTAAATTATTTTAAAAATTATTATTCCATTAGTCTTACCATAAACATTGCTTTAGAAAAAGATTATATACTATTTCAAGATACTTTAAACAGAGTTTTGTTGTAGATTGCTCTTTTCATATTATATTGACTAATTTATATTAAATCAAATATAATTATTAAAATAGATATAGTTCTCCATCCAAATAAATGCAAATGCTATAATGCTAATTGGTTCAGTATTACAATATATTAAATATATGCAAATTAAAATATAAACTACGAGTTATGTTTTTAGAAGTATTATGAAAAATTTTAAAATTAATGAAAAATGAAATCATACTCTAATTGGGTTTGAAATATTAAAATGAATAATTAAATAGTTGATTGTTTTATTAGAAACATTTGTTTATGTGATTTTCATTTACATTGCATTTTTTATTTTATTATTATTATTATTTAATAATGAGTATGAAAATGAGAATAAACATATTTATTCTGTTTTCCAATATTCGCTTTAATAACATATCGTTCTGATTTAAATTGGTACGTATTATTAGATAACTTAAAGAATATATATATATATATATATATATATATATATATATATATATATATATATATATATATATAATCGTTCTCATTTAAATTGGTACGTATTATTAGATAACTTAAAGAATATATATATATATATATATATATATATATATATATATATATATATATATATATATATATTAGGGTTTGTTAGTACGCCTGTTTTTCAGTTGGTACGTTTTAACAATGGTACCGGATTATAGTAAACAAAAACACCTTCATTTATCATGGATTCTAAGTTTTAAGCTCAAGGATATTTAAATAATTTTCATTCTCAAAACTAAAAGAAAAAAAAAAAAACCCAAATTCCTCTCAACCCTTTCTCTTTCATCTCTCTCACTCCAACATAACATTTGAAAAAAATCAGAAACATAAAAAACCCTTGCCTAACCCTAATCCACCTTCCTCACTTATCCAATTTGTTTTTCTTTCGTCTCTATACTTTCCCTCAGCCACACACAACAACCCGCGACACCGTAATTTGTTGCTCTTGCTCTGTTTGTTCATTTGGAGGATGTGTTATATATTTTCCCTTCTTATTATTATTAAATTTCATTTTTAAATTAAATCATGTAAATAAAACCTTTATAAATCAATTAAATTTTCATAGATCATTTACACATCTACACCACATTTCATTATTTTTAAAGAACAATATATTTTCCTCTATTGTCATTTTCCCTTTACACAAAGTGTTTCTTTTTCCTTTCTCTTTTGGTATGGTATACATGGTGTAAGATTACAACCTAGAATTGAAAGAATTGTACTCCTATGGAGCTCTTCTATACCTATTTCTTTAATTTTCATTCTCAAAACAATGTTTTTGATTTTTTTCAATTGGGGCAACAGTAGGGATGATAGAGAAAATGTTGGAGTGAGAGAGATGAAAGAGAAAAGGTTGAGAGGAATAAGGGAGGTGAGTAAGGGTTAAAACTTAGAATCCATGATAAATGAGAGTATTTTTGTCTACTATAATCCGGTACACATTGTTAAAACGTACCAACTGAAAAATAGGCGTACGCGTGTTAACAAACCCATATATATATATATATATATATATATATATATATATATATATATATATATATATATATATATATATATATATATATATATATATATATATAACTTTATTAATTTTTAGTTTTATAATGTTTCTTTTTCTACACAATCTTTCCTTTTCTCTTATAATGGTTTGAGTTATTTTATATTCGTGAAATTCATTTACATCTTTAAAGTATTTTTCCTATTTTCATAACTTATATTTTTATGATCAAATCGTGTCTTAATTAATAATTTGTTTATTTTTTTTTAATATGAGAATGTTTCATGATCAATTGAATAAACCATTCATTTATTATGTAATATAAACAACTTATATTTTTTTTTCCATAATTTTTTTTTTCATTTGAAGAATATTTTTTAACAAAATAATTTTCATCATTTCTCCGCAGTTTAACTAGTTTGGGTTTTAAAGAATTCTAAGAAAATTTCTCATATCTCAAAGGTGTTTTCTATTTTATAACACCTTTAATTACACTTTTTTTTTTGTTATTTTGTTCAATAGTGTATCAAACTCTTTTTTAGACACACATTTGATTATTTTTAATATTTTTATTTGTTGTTTATTTTTATAATGTAAATTACTGTTTTCATGAGTTTTATATTCTTATTTTTATTTTCTAACTCATTATCACAAATTTAATTTTATCATCCCAATTGTATAAAGATATTTCATTTACTATAATATTAGTATGAATATTCTTTGTCACTATCACCATCGAAGTTCAAAAGATGAAATGTCTGTGCTAAATTTTAGTTATTAGTTTAATATTTGTTATTTTTACATTTTTGTTTAAATGATGTAATATAATTTTATAAGTGTTACAAAAATATAGATTTTATTATAATTTATTAAAAAAATAAAGAGACATTTAAAATATTTTTAAACTTAAAATTTTTTTTATAACTTCTTAAAATTTATTTTTTAATTTTATTAACCTTGTTTAATTATCATTTGCAAAATTAATGAATGTTTTGGTTGTCATAAAAATTACTTGGTACTCTGTTTTGAAATTTGTATTATTATAATTTTTTAAAATATTTAATATTAAAGAAACAATAATATATTCATGTAATATCATGTTTATTTTATAAAAATATTTAATTAATATTGAAAATAGAGGCGAGGACGGATACAAATATATTCATTCTTCCTTGTGTATATAATAAGATAATGAAAATCGTTATGTCCTTCTCATTATCATTCTTCCTTTATTTTTGTTGTTTCTTTTTTCAATAAAAATATATTTGTCACACACACGTGTGTATATATATCACATATATTAAGTAATTCTTTATCATAATACACGTTATAGTTTTTATGTTTACGATATAGATGCTTAAAATAATAATATGACATTTGAGGGACAATAATCATCACTTCTCATAATTCAACTAAAGTATCTCTATCATACAATAACTCATTGTATAATATATTACACATATGTATAATTATAAGTATAAAATAATATTACTCACTAACAAAAGCAGTATATTTCATTTGTCAATAAAAATGACAAACTAATTAATTAGCTAATTTTAATTATAATATATTAATTTGGTATTAAATAGTTTGGAAGTGATATGATAGGCATGGTTATAGTCTAAGAAAAGTTATTAAATAATAATTAATGTTAGAATTTGTATTATTAGTTGTAAAGATGGAAGTTGAGAAAAAAAAGTAGCATAAAGATTTAGGAGAAAGGAGTGTGTAAAATTTGTAGTGGGTAGTTGCATTTCATGTTGTCTTTCTTAGACAATGGGGATGTTTGTTGGTTGCAGTTTAAGGTGGAATTATGAGGCAGCGTTGTTCGTGTGATATGGGAAATAACGCTTCCGTTTGGCTTACCTGTTCTGACTTCTCTCCACCAACCACTTTCTTCTTATTATTACATTCTTATTTTCAATGCTTATCTATTTTTAAAATACTATATTTACAGGTGAATAATACTATTGAAGAACATAAAACATTTTTTTGTTTAATGTATATTACTTTATTTTTCGCCACATGCCCTAAAGTATAATATAATAGTAAAAATGAGTGACTAAATAAAAAAGTTAGAGAAAATAAATTATTTAGGTTTTACATTGTTAAAATTATATTATGAATTTGTTTTAAAAACAGTTATAACCTTCTTCAGAAAAATATATTTCAATTTAACTACTTTTTCTTAAATATAAATAAATTGGATCTTAGATCAATTTTGTTTTCCATACCAGAATGTCAAGTTAAGCATTTATTTTATCCATTGATAGATATAAGTAAAACTTAAATAAAATTACACATTTTGTATTAACATCGCTCAATCTTTTTGCAATTATATTAAAAATAAAACTCAGCTCTTGTTTATTTTAATATGTTTAGTGACATTAGATGATAAATTAAAAAAAAACAAACGAGACTAATATGAAATAAATAAACAAAATGACAAATAATAAGAATGATAAATGTTTCATTTTTCATGTCACTATTCTTTTTTTTTTTCTCTTAAAATGTCTACAAACGAAAACAAAAACTTCGGAAATAGCAACAACTCAAGTTTTTTCTTTTCCTTCGTAAGCTATTTTTTTTTCTTTATTTACACGTACTTCTATTTATAGCAATAAGCTTCTGTTTGAATTTGAAGATAAATTTAGGAGAGTTGATTTGTCAGGGAAAAAAAGTGAAGATAAAATTGTTTGGATTGAGAGAAAGATGATATGATTTAAATAAATTTGAAATAAAAGTTTATAAAAATTTGTGTATAATGTGATGAACGTAATAGATTAAGAAAAT
Organism: Vigna mungo; assembly: GCA_036885675.1. NCBI lineage: Eukaryota > Viridiplantae > Streptophyta > Magnoliopsida > Fabales > Fabaceae > Vigna > Vigna mungo. The sequence continues at coordinate 14,454,664 of CP144696.1, forward strand.
ATTATAATTGATAAAAATAAAATATCACAATTTTGGTGTTAGTTATAAAATTAATTTAATGTAAAATATAATTAATGATAATTATATTAAATTAAATATTAATCATCTAACATGTAGATCATCTAGTATTGCATATAGCATTTAAATTTTTTTAAGAGTTTTTACTCATCAATAATTTTATTGGTGTGTCTGATGTGTTGGTGTAATTTTCATAAAAAAATATATATAACTTTATGTAATTTTTAAAAAATATAATATTAATCGATTTTCATACTTTCATACATTAGAGATAAAATTTGTAAAAGAATATATTTCTTGTACTCCTTTTCTTATTTATTCATTTTCATCTGAAACTCTTTTACATAATTTTATCTTATAGAATTTATTAATATGTTTTTAATCTCTCAACTATCAATTGTTTTTTTTAATCTCTCTGTTGACACATGAGAATGATTATGTTGAAAAAGTATACATGACATGAAACGTGACATACCCTTAGCCAGATCATACAAAAAATAATGTTGTTGGTATTCTAGAACTAAATCTGAAAATTTCATTAAAAAGTAGATGAAAATGAAACAAAGTTAGAAAAATAGACTAAATCCAAAAATGTTTGATAGTTGAGGGACTAAAAACATAACAATTACTTTTCGTATTGAGGATATTTTGATAATTTTTAAATTTTACTAATTGAACCATTTTTTTATTTGTCTGATCGACGAAATTTTACACTAATTTTTGCAAACTTTACTCTGGTTCATTCTTACTTATCTTCAAATCTCCTTAAAAAAAAACAACAACCAAATTAAATTTCCTCAAATTCATTTACCCACCCTCTCCCAAATGAATCCTATAAAATAAACACACTGGATTTAATAAAGTTGAGGTTAATTTTATGTGAAGTTAATAATTAAAAATCAAGTGACTTTTTCAAATATTTAAATCGCACGTGTAACTCGATATGTGTCACGTGTCGAGTCTGTTTATTTATTTATTTTTTTTTTCTGAGAAAGAAAGGAAAGGGACAAATGGAGATGTGGAAGCCAACCAGAAAGCATTTATAATTTAATGATATCATTATTGACGAATTAATAGCAACTTGTGAATCATTTTCACAACATGTGTTTTCTATCCTTCTCAACTACAAAAATAAATATAGTTTCCCACCTTTCAGATATTTTTTTCAACTGGATATTAATTAAATTTGACTCTAAGATTGCACGGGGCTTTATGTTGTTGTCAATATTTGGAAACAATTTTCATCTAATGTAAACTCCATGGTTAAAATACATTAATATTAATATATTTAAATTTTGGAAACAACTGTATTAAGGTTTTTCTTCACTGTTCTTTAATTGAACTTTTAAAATACATTAATATTAATATATTTAAAATTTTATAATATATTCTAAAACACCAAATTCATTATTAATTAATGTATTGTGACAGTTCAACAGAAACACATCCCAAATATATCCTAATCAAATGAAATCATAAATTTTGAATACCTGTTTTAATTTTGTTAAATACTAATTCATGCATAATAAAGATTTATAATTTAATTGTGAATTCGATTTCAATCCAATCAATTAAAATAAATTTAATGTGAAGTTGACTTCAACCTAATCAACTAAAATTAATTTAAAGTGGTTTAAATTAGTATGATAACGATTTAATCTAACTATTTTTTTTGGTACCTCTTAATCTAAATCACGGTGCATTTAGTGTCTTTACTCAAATTTTGGTTTATGTGTTGTTTTTCTTCTGGAAACGAACCACTGATAAACTAATAACTATATAATGACCCATGAGTAAATTAAAAAAAAAGTTATATTTTTTCATATTTAATATGAAATTAACAAAAAATAAATAACAATAATATCAAACAAACTAGACAATCATAAGTGATGAAGCAAAATAGAAATAAAGAAAATAATAAACTAATATTATTTTATAAAACTATAGTCTGATAAAAAAAACATATATTAATATTTATACATGATTTCGTGCCCATAAAAATAAAAATTATAATTGAAATTACACGCACTTAAATATAATGTTAGTTTTAATTTAATACAGGAAAACGAATAGTAAGAATATGTAGACTTAATATGTCAGTGTGTTAGAGAAAGTAAAATAAGCTAAACCTATTAAACTTGACTAAATTATGCGTCATTTTGACAAGTAAAATATAAGATTTATGTTTGAATTAAATAAGGTACTTTAATATGAATTTATCATTATTTATGATTTAATCATTCTATATGTCTTTATTTTTTTTTTCAATTCCAAATTAGTCTCTTAGTTTTTCTTTTAACTCGATTTTCATTTTGAAAAATTGGAAAAACGAAATCTCTATCATTAAATTAACTAAACAACGTCAAAAAAACATTAGCATAACATATTGATATGAATTTTTTAAATGATGTGATTGACAAAATAAGTTAATGATATGATATTTCAATTGTTTGGTCATGTTCGAAACTCATAATACATATACGAAGAACAAAAACAACTAATATTAACATCTACAAATCTGTATCTTTCAATGTATCGTGAGATGTTTGAAATTTACACCAAATTAACATTAACAAACATTGAGTTCTATATCACTTTTTTCTCTTGGTTCTAACTTAAGAGTTTAAGTCAAGTACTTTGAATGATTAAGATTAAGGAATTAAGTTGAAAAGAATCGAAGATGAAAGAATAAAACAATAAATTAAGACTTGGATGAAATTATCGTTGATTATAAAACAAATCAAAGAGTATCAAATCCTTTTCAAGATAACAGGATGCTATATTTATATCTAGAACAACATAAGCATAATCAAGACATATCATTAGGATCACTCATGAGTAGAGACCTTATAACAAATTCACACAATAATAAACAAACAAACAAAAAATAGTAAAAAAATGACTTATCTTATTGAAAGAATTGATTGAACGAAGGATTCACAAATATCACTTTAACAATCTCAAATAAATAAACGTAGAGTGAGAAAACCTAAAAAAAACTCTAGAAAAATGTTTCTAAAAAAATAACATTTTTAAATACTAAAACTCATTTATAAAACTTTTACTTTTTATTTTCACTTTTATAATTAAGTTTCACAGCTATCTATAAAAATACAATTTTCTAAACTTTTATATAAATATATTCAAATATATTTTCTCTCTCTTCAAATATAAAAGATGGGCTCAACTAAAATATCGCACATAAAGGTTTGGGTCCAGGATAAAAATAAAATTTCCTGTGGAAAAGAATAAATGATTTACCACATAAAAACATTAAGTTTTATTGGGGATATTGAGTTTTCATATTTTATTTTTACTTTGATTGATGTCAAAAGTAGACGTGTTTCACAATCCACGACTCAATTGAAGTTATTATGTAGATATTGTATAGATTCTCTTCTAATTCACAATATATTTTTTAATTAAGTTATGAGAAATGTCAATATTAATAATGTTTTTTATTGATATTAATAACAATTCATAGAGAAGGGATATTATAAAATAGATTTTCAATTTCATTAATACGTACTTAATTATATTATTAACTAAATTGATTCTATTAAAATTACAATTTTGAAAAAAATTATAAAATAATTATAGATTTTGGTTTCAAATATTATTTTAATTCAATGTTTTCTTATGCTTAATGTAGGCAAAAGTGTCAAGTAATATTATAATATAGTATTTACAATATTACTTTATTGCATGATACCATACAGCGTATAAATTAAAATACTATAAAAATTCAAAAGATATAATTTAACATGTTTAATTTATTAAATGCAAAATAAATAATTTTTCTTTTATATTTGATTGGATTGGAGTTTATTTAAATTAATTATATTATACTACAATATTTATATTTATAGAAATTAATAAAACTTATATGAATTTGTAATTATATGTGAATTGTTGTTTGATTTATTAAGCATTGTGTCTATGTTATAATAAATATCTCGTTACTTTATTGTTAATTTAACTAATACAAACTATTAGTGGTGATAAATTGTAGTGAGAGTTTTTACACACTTCTACATGTGTATGTAGGAAGACGTCACGTCATATTCAAAATGTAGATTTATATGTAATCCAATTGTTGTATATATGTGTGTGTTTTTTTCCTTTTTTTTATATAGACATATTGATTGATAGATAGATTGTATTGTGTAGTATTATTATAAATATTGTATGCTCCTTTCATTGAATTGAATTATAGTATAATTGATAATTTAATTTCTAGGATGTCACAACTTTAAATTAATTTTAGTATTTTGTTCTAAATACTAAAAATTAAAATAAACGTGTTTATCATTCAATAAAAGAAAATATCGATGTAATTTTATGATATTTTTATTATATTATGTTTCCACATTTGACTATACTATTATTAGTAGAATAGTATTCAATATCATAATTTTTTTTATACGATTGTTGTGATGACAAAATGTAATATGTAGAATGTTATACAATCTGAAAAAAAACCATAAAAGTTTTGAGTTTATTACATATAACAAAGAACATGGAAAGTCGAATATGAGAACAATGTGATGCGACATTTAGCTATAAAGTAATGTATAAGAAGAAAGCAATTAATTTCTTTCTTCCATATATTTGGAAGTAAGTATATTATAAGTAAAAGAATTATACTTGCTTGTGGGTTTTACACGGCAAATGCATGCCCATTTGTTTAAGTTATTTAAACATGACGTGAGGAACTCCAATGATGAAGACAATAATTTGGTATTATCACTTCTTTAAATATGATAAAATAAAAATATTTATCAGTTAAGTTAAAAAGTTAATAAATCGGAAAATTTACCTACTTAAATTTAATTTTACACAAATTATTATTTTTTTCAAGTTAAAATTTCTTTAATGTTTTAGATTTTTTTTAAGATTTAGTTTCAAGAGAAAATAAAGGACAAGTTATTAATTATAATTCATTTAGAATAAGATCCTTTTATTTTTTTAAATGATTTTTAATTAAACTGTTTGCGTGTCTATGTATAAATATATTTGCAGGTAAAGATTGATGAGTAAAAAATCTATTACAACATTTTTAGTCTCCTAACACAATAGCGATAATTTATTACAAATGTTGACTTTAACATTGTAATAACTCTTAAGTGACATATCATATTGCTCAAGTTATTATTCATAACTTGAGTAAAAAAAATCATTTATTTGTGAAAGTCTTTGTAGAATGATTTAAATAATTAACCCAGATTATAATAAATGTTGAAATGTTATCATAATAAATAGGTGAGTACATTTTATTATTAAATAACGTGACAATTTATGTGGATAAGAACTAATTCATAATCGAGAAGATATTTTAGTTGGATGGGTTATTTTGTAATATTCAATATTTGAGTTAATATTCTTTACTTCCACAATATTCTATATTATTTAATACTTTTTATCATATAAATTAAGATATAAAGTCACAAGAAAGCGAGAAATTATTGGAGTGAATTTTGCAATACTATTCTACCTACATTTAGTTATTGAAGTCAAATAATATATTTTTATCCGAATCAAATAATTGTTTTTGGTGAGACTTATTTAATATTTATCTTTTACAAAATATTTTATGTAATCCCTTAGTCTTCAAAATTAATAAAACATAGGTGTAAACGTTGTTCTCATCCAATATATTGTGAAAATAAAGGTATTTATTAATGTATGTGGAAACATAAAATTATTTTATTATGTATGATGTATGCATGCACATAATTGCATGTATGTGGTATAAGTAATTACGTAATAAGATATTTGTATAATGCGTATAAGAAAAAATAGAATAATTATATTGACATTTTTTATGAGTTTTTGAGATTACACACAAATTTATGTTTTTTTTTTCTAAATTTTATAATAATGTTTATTAAATTATATAGAGTAATATTTGAAAGAAATGGAAAATGAATATAGTGTATAAAAGTGTTGATGTAATATGGTTCACATATTTAAAGGAATAAATAGGAAATGATTTAAATGTGAATGTAATATATAGTCAAAGAATAATTGGGCGGTGAGAGAAGTGCATTGGCGAAGAATGAGACATGCGGAAGTAGAAAGTAATAGTTGAAGAAAAGTAATGAAAAAATTAATGGAATTTAGAAAATTGATTTTTTATTTATATTTTATTTCTAAAACGATGTAAGAATTTACGGAAACCCCTCACTAGGGACGGTAAGAATTGCCTAAGCCTCAAACCCTTCTCTCTGTCCATACAGTTTTTAGGTCATCTATTCCACTCCACCATGCTCCACACATAATAATAATATTAATTATATCAATAATTAAATTAATATTAATTATTTAAAATTCAAAAATAAGAATTATTGAAGATAATTTTAAGAAATAAAACCCTTTAAATAAAAAAACAGATTTCGTTTTCATTTGGCGAAACAACCTAAATAAGGCCACTTTAATCCACTCTCCAGCATATTCCAGACCAAATACGAATCCAATCACAGCTTAACCAGCGCCAATCACAAACAAGTAAAACATTACGCAATTTTATATTAAATTCACCATATATAATAATAACACTATTTTTTATTACTTAAAATAAATTGAAAACTATCAATTTTGGTAAGATTCCTTCTCATTTAATAATTCCCTATTCGATAAAATAAAATTAAAAAAAGAAAAGAAAAAGAAAAAGAAAAAGAAAGTTATTATTAGGGTTTATGAAAGTATATCATTGACGGAATTTGTTTTAAGAAGGTTATTTGAATATAGAGAAGGAAAGAAATAGTGGGATGAATAAAGTAAAATAGAAGGACTTAAAAAAAGTGATTATTATAATTTAGATTTGTGAGTGACATTAGAGAGAGAAGGAGTATTAGAGGAGGGAGAGGACGCATATCAGCAGAAAGAACTGAGATTGCAGAAACTCAGTATTGAAGAGAGAGAGAGAGACAGAAATGCATTTTGTGAACACTGGAGCTTCTTCTCTTCAGTCTCAGTCTCAATCTCAATCTCAATAATAACAATAATATAAACAGTAATAAATCCCTTTGAAATCAAAACGACGTGTCACTTGAGAGTTTGATGTGTATGCGTGTTTCGTCGTTTTCACTTGCTGCTATTGTTGTTATTGTTGTTGATTAGCCTCACTTGTTCGTTTGTTTGTTCGTTCGTTCCTTCTTTCGCGACCACACGTAACCGTTGGATTTCGTTGATGGCTTCGACCACCACCTCCTCCCTTTGCACGTGGCTCGTCGCGGCTTGCATGTCAGTCACGTGCGACGCCGACCGCAGCAGAACCCCTAACGCAATGTTCCGCTCCTCCAAGAAGTCCCGCACTTCCCAATTCAACGTTTCCTCTCTTTCTGGATCCGCTCATTCTGGTATTTCGTTTTTATTCAAATCTTGCCTTTGGATTTTATCGCGATTTCTCAGATTCTTGATTCTTTCCTCAATCTTTAACGCTGAATCTGGCTCTGCTTTCTTCAACTCAACCCTGTGTTGTTAATTTTTTTTTATTGTTTGTTTCAGTTTGTGTTTTAGTTTTGGATCTTTGTTTTTGTTTTTGTTTTTGTTTTTTTTTTTAATTAAGTGGGGCTGTTGGCTTATTTGATTCGGTTTAATTTTCGAAGGGTGTTTGGTACCTGCTTCTGTTGCTTCGTTATTGAGGGAAATTATTTGGTTAGGTTAGCACTTGATACTCTCGCGTCACTTCACTAATTGGCCTCTAGTATTTCTCGTACGGGCACGCGTGAAAACCATTCTCCATTTTTTTTTTTACTTATTGATTAATTAATCAATCTCGTAATTATGATTTTTATTGTCATTGCAATTTCATGGAGATTGTTCATCGTGTGTGTTTGTTTGTGTAACGAAGTATTACTTTAAATATGACTAGGCAGTTATGGGTTTTTCGTTTTCTTTTTTCTTTTTTCTTTTTCCTGAAATGCCACTTGCGGTGAAGTGTTCATGTGCCGAAAGTTGAAAGCATCGCCTCATGTATGGGCACCTCTTTGGCTATGTTTTTCTTTGGGCTCTTTCCATGCTTATGAGTGAAACAAAACATTATGACGTGTTTTTAACTAATGCCTTTCTGATATTGGTTTTGGTATGTTAAAACACAAGGGGACAATGAACGAGTCTTTCTTATTATGGTATGAATGGAAAATAAATGAATTTTTGGGAGAAACTGCATGGCAAATGGTTTGGCCACTTGTTCTTTTGTAGTTTTATCCCTCTCGAGTTTGGACATGTTTATGTCTATGCTGATTCATATAGGGATGGGCTGGTTCAGCGATCTCTTTTATTATTATTCTTATTTAAAAGTTCTAAACAGCGGATGGAAATTTAGGCCTGCTTCTATATGATGATGTTTAATAACATTTTTATAACAGTTCCCTTAAAACCTAACCAGTATTTATTCTTTGCTGGTGGTTGTATTTCCTGCCAAACATTCATATGCACCTTTAGGGTTTAAGGTTTCTTGACAATTAGAAGATACATATTTTCAAGTGGTAGACATCCACTTTCTTGAATGGTAGGCACTTACTGGTGATTTTGAACTCCAAAGTTGTGGTGATGTAGATAGAAGGGATCCAAATTCTGAACATTAGTTTATGTCCCATGATTCATATGTCATCTTATAATTGTTGAGCGGTGACCTATGCCATTGGAATTGTGAATTTCAAGGTAAAACAATGGCTGTAGCTTTGCAACCTGCCCAAGAGGTCACAACAATAAAAAAACCTCATACGAAGCAAAGGCGAGTAGTTGTGACAGGATTGGGAGTGGTTACACCACTTGGGCACGATCCAGATATCTTCTACAATAATTTGCTCGACGGTGTTAGTGGCATAAGCGAGATTGAAACATTTGATTGTGCAGAATATCCCACAGTAGGTTGCATTTTACTCAAATTGTATTGCTGTTGCCTCCTGTAGATTTTGTTCTCAAATATTATCTGTTTGCAGAGGATTGCTGGTGAAATCAAATCTTTCTCAACTGATGGCTGGGTAGCACCAAAGCTTTCAAAGAGAATGGATAAATTTATGCTGTATATGCTGACAGCTGGTAAAAAAGCCTTGGTTGATGCTGGAATTACTGAAGACTTAATGGATCAGTTAAATAAAGAAAGGTGTGGAGTTCTGATTGGCTCGGCAATGGGTGGCATGAAGGTTGAGATTCAATACTGGATAATAATTTACTTTTGTAAATTCAATAGTATGATTTTTATGTAGAAGCATCATAGCATCTTTAAGACATTGTGACCCCTGCTGGTGTTGTGTATTAACAGGTTTTCAATGATGCCATTGAAGCTTTACGAATCTCATATAAGAAGATGAATCCTTTTTGCGTACCTTTTGCAACAACAAATATGGGTTCTGCCATGCTTGCTATGGATCTGGTCTGTTTAAAAGATCTTTGGGCGCATTGGCTTGACTTTTTTTTTTTGTCATAGGCTTGCTCTTTTTTAAGTCCAAATTATCCAAAGTTTTCAAGGAATGATTTCTTTTATGGATTGCAGGGATGGATGGGCCCTAATTATTCTATTTCTACTGCTTGTGCTACAAGTAACTTTTGTATATTGAATGCAGCAAACCATATCATTAGGGGTGAAGCTGTAAGTATTTTGCTATTTTAGATTTCCCATATTTTCCCTTACTTTTTTTTTTCGACAAAAAAGTTGGTTTAATGATGCTATCATTATGTCAAAAGGTGTTAACAAATTATTAAACATGAAATTTGTCTGCAGGATGTGATGCTCTGTGGTGGCTCAGATGCTGCTATTATACCAATTGGTACTATTTTGTTACTCTTTCTTTCATGGCTTGTGTGAAATTGTCTTGCCATGAATGCAATATTAATCCAACAATATTGGTGCAGGTTTGGGAGGCTTTGTGGCCTGCAGGGCACTCTCACAGAGGAATACCGATCCTACCAAAGCTTCACGCCCTTGGGACACTGTAATACTCTAACTTTACAAAAACTGTTGTAACATTGCAACGGTTCATGAGTTCATCAATCGAACCTTGGATAGCAAAATAAAATAAAATGAAATTGATTGCATTGTGTTTGGCTGCTAAAAAGTACTAACGCTTCTAAACAATTGCTGAGTTGAGCTGAAGCTTTTTGTCAGAAACAGCATGGACACTTTAATTTTGTTTTAGTTTTATTTTTTCTTTTATTTTTAAACTTTTATTACAATACAATTGAAATATCATAATAATTTGATCGAGTTTAACATTATACTATTGTCTATAATGATTTTTTAATTTGAAAACAACAGCCATCTTTTGTAATTTAATATTTCTAATTTATACTGATTTTATAGCTGTGTTATGTCTGATTTTTATTAATTGTCACATTTGTGCTTCCTAGTTCAGCACACGGTTTATTTAAGGGAATCACCCTTTCAAACATGCAAAAATGATGAGATCAGACAGCCTTTATAACCAATGAGGATTCATTGCCCTCTATAGTTTTTACCAGACTACTTTTTTCCAATTATGATATATAGAGAATGGGTTGAATATCCTTTTCTTTTTAAAAAAATTGTGTTCTTGGAGTTTGTGTATGAGTGCTTATGCTTTTCTTGTTGTGCACTTTTGTTACTGACCATCCGCATGTGGTTATGATTTCACAGAACCGTGATGGATTTGTCATGGGAGAAGGAGCGGGAGTTTTGCTCTTAGAAGAACTGGAGCATGCTAAGGTAGTACTAATCGGTGGTAATAATTTGACTACAAAACAAGCTATTCTTTGTATTAGGATTTTCCTTTTGTTAGGAATGTTCTTTAAACTTGTCATTACCAATCCTACTACTAATTCTCTATCAATCTTTATTTGACGTGCATATTAATAGAAATTAAACGCATCTATCACCTTTTTGCGTATAATTTTTTTTTTTTACATTGCAGAAAAGAGGTGCAAACATATATGCTGAATTCCTTGGTGGAAGTTTCACCTGTGATGCATATCATGTGACTGAGCCACGTCCTGATGGTAAAACGTTAAATGCTTAAAGATCTCTGTATTCATATAATCTTTATGATAAAACTTTGAAGTAAGACTTGCTCACACGTGTTTTCATAAAGAGTTCACACACGATGTAGATGTTTCCCTCTTAGTTGAAATACTCTTGCTTAACTGATGCGAGTTATTTTATGATAATAATAGTATAAAAGCTTGAAGCTCTGTATATGTATATATCCTTAGGCTAGCTTTTATGGATTCATTCTATGTTTCGGCACTTTCACTCGTATGGGTGCCTAAACTGCTAATTCTGAAGCATTTCAGTTTGAATTATTTAAAATTAATGCTTTAAATGTGAATCTGGTGGTGTTCTGTTTTTTCATGCGTTGCTCTAAAAAAAGGAGGGAGTGGAAGTGGAAATGAATACGGTTTTGGTGCCCATAGATGTAGTTTCCCTTCCTTTCTGCCGTTTGTATTTTTGGTCTGTGAACCGCATTACTGAAGTTTGTAGCTAGCTGATTGAGAGTGACTATCATTTGTCATTTGTTGTCTAGTCGCAGTCCGCGGTGGCCACTATATATCTATATTCTTGTAACTCATGTTTTGAAGAAAATAAGTGTATGTATGATTTTCTGTATTAAGATTTATCTTTTATAAATTATGCTATTCATTTCTCTTGTTACAAATTCTCAGCACGATTAAAACGGTCATTAATCTGTCTTCTAATCATCTCCAAACTCTGGAATGTAATTATTCACTTTTATCATGACAATTCCAGAATAGTGAAAGATTAAATGTATCCTGCCTCATTTTCTTTAAGGTTCCGGAGTTAGGTTTAGCTTTTTAGGGTCATGTGGATATACCTTCTAAATAATTATGATTTTTTCTTAGAGTAAATGATCCTAGTTGTGTCCCAGCAGATTATTCGAGACTTATGATTGCACTTATGTTTTATTTGTTCGATCTTAAACAGGGGCCGGGGTTATACTTTGCATTGAAAAGGCATTAGCTCAGTCTGGAGTATCAAAAGAGGATGTGAATTACATAAATGCACATGCCACATCCACACCAGCTGGAGATCTTAAAGAGTACCAAGCCCTAATACATTGTTTTGGTCAAAACCCCGAGGTAAGTTGCGTTTTGGTAATTGCTCATTTAGTTCTTGTAACTTTTTAATTTAAACTTAAACCTTTAATCTGTTTTAGTCCCTATGATTATTGGTACTATAGGAACTAAAATGAATTGGGTAGGGACTACAACATGTAAATTTCAAGTGAAGGAATGAAATTGTAAAGATTGAGCAAATATACGGACCAAATTAGTAATTAAACATTTCTCTTTACATGATATTATTGCTATCGTTCTCACTGTAGCCAATTAAAAGGTAGTTATGATTTCCAGTCTTTATTAATGATGTTATTTATCATAATACAGTTAAAAGTGAATTCTACAAAATCCATGATTGGTCATCTACTAGGGGCAGCTGGCGGTGTGGAAGCTGTAGCCACAGTACAGGTTAAAACTAGTAATCACTTGTGTAGTAGCTCAGTTTTCAACACTAAATATATTTAAAAGCTTTATTTTTCCTCAATGCAGGCAATTAGGACAGGGTGGGTTCATCCTAATATCAACCTAGAAAACCCAGATACAGGAGTGGTATGTGTTAACCTATTGCAACAACCTTTTTGCTTAAAATTGTGTTGTGAAATTGTTTATAATAAAATGATCTAATTTGGTGAAATGAATAACAAAGGATGCCAAAGTGCTTGTTGGCTCAAAGAAAGAGAGACTGGATATCAAGGCAGCCTTATCAAACTCATTTGGTTTTGGGGGTCACAATTCTTCAATCATATTTGCACCCTTCAAGTGAAAAAGATTTTATAGGGAACTACTTTGTTATTTATCATAAGGTAAGGTTTATATATATCTGAGTTAAAAAGAGGTTATGTTTTTTGGTGCTCTGACTATGGTCGACAGTTAAGTTTGTTTTTTGTGTGGTTGTTGCAGTTGGTGAGTAGCGAGAGAGTTATTGCATACTAACTGGAGCGTTTGGTTGGGTGAGAAAATATGCGGTTGGAGAGAAAAAATGTTTGTTGGGATGGGTGTTGTGTGCCTAAAGAATGAGAGAGAAAGTTGATAGATTATATCTATCTATCTGATGCTGATGCTCCTCTGGTGAGAGAGAGTGAGTGAGTCACTATCTATCCACTCCTATAAAATCCTATCTTTACCATGCATGGCTACAGTAGGAGTTGACCCACTTTTGATGTAACCTTTTAACAACCATTTTTATGGGATACACTTTCTTTTCTTTCATTCCCATGTACAAACAAATAGACCCAATTTCACTTCCTGGGCATTCGCTAATAACCAATTTCACTCATTTTTTCATTTTTTTTTCTCTATTTCTTTTTACATCTTCACGTAAAAATAATTGTTTTATTAATTCTTTCTTTTTAAATTCCTCAAGTTAATATCAATTATTTTAGACGTTACAAATGTCTTCCTTTTTAAACTTTCGTTGTGTGATTTTATCATTCGTCTGTTAATTTTTATAATTTCAAAAATTCAATTATATAATTCAAACGAAAATATTAAAGATACTATTGTATATATTTTGTAGAAATTGGAAACAAACACCTGTTTCATACCATTCACGACATTTTGTTGACGGGAAGAAGGAAAAGTATTAATAAGATGATGCAAAAACTCAAATCCACTGATTGAGAAAAGAAAAGAAAAAAGCATCGCAGAAATGTCTTCAGAATTTGATTCGTATGAAGTGCTTCCATGAGAATAGTTCACTCTAAATTTGGCATTGTTTGTTGAAAGAAAAAATATTGAAAATATCTATAAACAATAATAATTTCATCAACTTTATATTCTAATTTAAAATACAAGAATAATTTATGCATTCCTTAGTTTTTTTTTTTAATGTACAAACCATAGATACAGCACCTTTAGAAATAATAAATAGTGAGTAATATCTGTAATGAGCAGAGTTTAGTAGGAATAAGTGAATTTAATTTCAGACAGAAATTCTCTAACGATTCATTTCCCTCTTTTTTAACTCTTAACTCAACAATAGAATGAGAAGCACACTTAGTACTACCAGATACAACAATGACGTGTTGGAACGAAAAAGATTAATAGGTGATTTTGTAAAACTCTATTGATTATTTTGACGAAATTTAATTTAATTTTGCAAGTAACACTATTTAATCTTTTTATCAAATACTTTTTACTAAATTTTTAAGTTCTAATTTTTCATTATTTTTTTAAATTACTAAAATATTAAACCTTAAGTAAAAAGATAATTAGTTCCTTTTCATTAAGTTTAAATTTTAAACCTTACAAAATCATTTAAATTTTATCAATTTCAACTGAACTTGGTTTTCAAAATTTTAAAATGGTTTCTTATATTAAATCTATTATAAGTATTATTGATTTTAGCCAGAAGATAATTTACTAATATTTGTCTTCAAAAACAAAAATACTTCATTCGTTTTAAAACAGAAACAAAATTGCATGCAAACATTTTTTCATAAATTACTTTAGAGATTAACCTTGTTTGTAGTACCACTGCCTCGGCGAGTAATCCATAAAAAATATAATACTAAACTATATAAACGTTCGAAAATCTGTAATATTATCATTCTTTCACATTAATTGTTTTAATTTCGAGAACACTAATATATCAAACCACCTAAAAAGGTAAATTTTAAATTACACGGAAAGGGTAAATTGTAAATTTCTTGGACACTTTTGTAACAACAACGAAAAGCATAAACAGAATGTTATCGATGGAAAAATGCAGGTAGAAGTGATGCATGGATGCTGAAAGGATCATAAATTTTAACTTAATTTGGAATGTTAATATCTTACAATAGACTACAAGCAATCGAGCAATTGTAACCCGACTTATCGTAAAAATATAACATTTTTTTTTTTGTCAATTCAAAAGATAAAAATATTATTTTTATGTAAAACAATTTCAGAGCACTACACTTTGTATCACAGAAAACAGCAACCCCAAAGCCTGTTTCTCTTTCTCATCAAATAAAGAATGAAAACAAAACAACTTTTGTTTAAGTTTAACTGATATACAACACAGGGAGCTTCAAAATTGGCATAATGCGAATGCATTACGATAATCAAGCATATACCAGCAAATCAACCTACACGCTCATGCGGCCTTTTTATTTCTTTTGCTGCCTTTGTTTTGAGTCCTTTTTCGCTTCAAATTCTGTAGGGACAGTGCACCGGAGGCACTTTTTCCTTCAAGTTTCTTGGTCATCTTTACAACACTAGCCATGCCTTTTCTTGCGGCAGCCCGCTGCTGTGGCCGCCGACTCATCATTTTCCGATCAAGTGGCCAATATGCATACGGCTCAAGTTTGTCCTTTTTCTTAACATCTCCACCTGCCTTTTTACTACCATATTCCTTCCCTGTGTAGGCCCAACCAGAATCTGATGTTTTTCTCCGTTTCTGGCCTTTAGTTCCAGATTTTGCAGACAGGTGACTATCAGGCTCACTCCTAGAATCAAAATCATCATCCTCACGTTTTTTCTTCCTCCGTTCCCCTTCCTCACGGATAATCAGCCGTCCTTCTGAATCTACCTCGATCTCATCATCTAACCTAGACTTTCTTTTTAGATGATCTGACGTTTTAAGAGCTGACCTTGTTTTCTGCCGATCAAGCAAATCGAGTGGCTCATCATCAGATTCGTCTGACAAGTGCTCCGGCAAATTCTTCCTCAGCCTGATATTGGACCTAGATACAGATGACTCAGTCATAATTCATTTTCAGATCGAAAGCTTCTGGCTAAGGCTAGGTTCTATATTACTTATCTTCAGATGGTTAAGAGTGGAGATGGCAAAAGAAATTCAGTATACGAGAAAAATCTACATCGAATACTAATAAGTTGAGAGTTAATTCTTTTCAAACTTATACTGTGCAGTTCAACTTATTTAAATTTCTTTTTCAGAAAAACTAAATTTATTTGCACTAATATTTTATTATGCAATTTTATTTGGATTATACTTTAAGGTTAAATTTTTATTCTAGTTTATACACAAGAGAATTACTTCTAAATACTCTTATTTAAAATTTTTAAAAAATTACTTGTGGTATCCATGAGTATTTTTTATGCAGGTATCATGATTAGGAGTCATAAGACATCTCAAAATATTCTTACCCAGTTTATGAACTATCTATTGATACAAAAAAACAGAAGCTAATGGGAAAATAGGTTATAAAGCCAAGAATAAGGTCCCCTTTGATTATAACGAAACTCAAATGAAGCAGAAAGTCATTAGAAGAATGAAAAAAATAAAAGTTACAGCTTACCTAAATGAAGATGCTGATGATTTCGGATGCAAGGAAGCTTTGCCACCTCTAGAAATCAAGTGTTCTGCTTCGCTATTGCCACTATCCCCATCAAAATCTGAAAAAATCTTAGTATGATTCCACATGCTTTGCCTGAAAAGTAAATAAATTATCGATTTTATGCAACGATTATAGACATGTCTTCCAATTCAAACATTCCACGAAATTCACAACAATAAAATGATTAGGGTTTCAAGAGTTAAAGATGTTAAAATCAGAAGACTAATCATGCAACTCAACTTCAACTAAAACCCAACTATTAGAAAAACTCATTTAACAGGTAGTTTTTTGAGAGGTACCAAAAGTATGACCTTTTAAAATGATTGTGCATCCTATAAAGAGGATTGCTGGTGGATCAATCTTAAAATCTTTAGAATCCAAATTTAATTTATGGATACAAAAACTACAAGTTTACGTGAGTTAGATTCATAAAGACCTTAGTCATGAATTCTACACTAGCATTTCTTTTGCCATTTGTTTTTCTCACTGTTCTCAGCTCACTGACACTTTCATGCCCTTTTGTTTTCTTACAGCAGATGTTATCACTGACACTATGGCTGTCATAAATTTGGGTGTTTTTTATTTTGAAAATTTATATTTGTACTGTATACACACTTTATATCTAAACTTCAGTATAATGGCCCATTTAGGGTGAACTGCACTACTGTTTGGGATTAAATAACCCCAAAAAGATCCGTATAAATCATGTAAGATGCCAGAGAACAAGGAAGAAAGGGATTGGATATTGAGTGTGGGATCTAAACTGTTGTCTTTTTCTAATAATGCAAATATATACATGGTTGTTACCTGGATGTAGTTGCTTTTGAAAAATGAGATTTAGTTTCTTCAGATTTAACACTTCGATTTCTCTCTTTCCGCTCCTTAATCTGTTAAAAAAAGGATTCAAATTTCTGGGAAACTTCTATCATAAATTATTGCCAGAATGACATTCAACCGACCTTGCGTATATTGGAAAGAAGTTTAATATGCTCTTCAGGCATGACAGCTTTAACAGCCTCCAGCCCACACTTCGAGACAAGCATTCCCAAAAGAAGTTTAACCTGAAAACGATGGGAATATCACAGTTTACAATATGAACAATAGTAGTTTCAATTGTGAAACTGCGGTCATCCAAAAAGCCTATCCAGAAAAAATCAAGTGAGACGCAAAACCACCTTTGCCTTGAAATGATTTTTTGAGTTGTCTTGCCACTTCAATAAACCTTCCACCATGCTTTTCAAGTGTGTTTGCAACCCTTCAGCTTGTGATTTGGCTACTAATACCTTTAAAAAACCAAGATTGGCCTACAGAATGATGTGACCAAGCACATTTAATTAGTGGCTCGAGAAAATAACATAGGCAGCAATGCATTTAACTTACTAAATAGACAACGAAACAAACCTTGATTATCTCTCTATTATTACTCCGCAACAGAGCGAGTGTGCCAGGGAGCAATTTCAAAGCAGTTAAAACAAGATCAGAGAACTCATAAGCCAAACGGGCTAAACCTTTGGCTGCAGCACTTATCATATGCGGAGTTTCACCAGCAAAGTGTCCAGCAACCTGAGCTCACAAAAGCATAAAATCAAATTACTGCATGTGGGCAAAACATAGATGGTACAGTATTGAATAATTATGTTCAGATATTCTAAAATAAAACCAAATTGGTTTACACCGGTTAATCAATGAAAATAAAAAACAACTTTAAATTGGATATTTACCATCTGAAAAAAATTATTCAAGTTTTCTCTGTTTCCACCCCTCTCCTCATCCCCAAAGGCATGGGCAATTTCAACAAGAATCTCATAAGCCCTGTTCCTGGTTTTTTTGTTTGCCTGCAAGGGTACTCTTTAAAATTTAGTAACAAACCTCAAGAAGTAAAGCTAAGAAGCGACAGCGAGTAAAAGTAGTGCCCATGCCGAGCATCTTGTGATTCTTCGTCCACACAATAATGCACACAACAGTTCAAATCACAAAAAATCAGACATGACGAATCGTAAGTATTGTATTGTATGAGTATGTATATAGATGGTCAAGACAACAAAAGATATACTAAAGATGCACAGACAAAAAGTAATAGGTTAAATACATAGAATACATACAATAGATAAACAAGACAAACACAAGTAGAAATTAAAGTTTGAATTTTAAACTCTATAAGCAATGAAAACAGTGGCTTTAGGGACCTTTTACATTTAAAGGAACCACATGATGGACAAAATTGATCGGAACATTATGCAACAACAATTCATAAGTCATGGTAGCAACAAAACCCCGACAACATTGAATTGGAGCACATTACATAAATATATAACCCACAGTAATAAAATAGTATATGCAAATAAAACAAACGCCAACTATATGTGAAAGCGTTATAAAGCCAAAGACATTTGAAAAAATCCTTCCAGAATGATTCTGATCTGAACTACTATTAACCCATGCTATTTATACATGACCTAGAATATGTTGCGCTATAGTACATAAAAGCAAATGCATTACGTGATACCAGTTGCTAAAGAGATTAATAGTAGATCCCATGCTGAAATCCAACACTGCTTCGCATAAACTTCAACTTACTTTTTCCTATCCCATCACTCACATAGTAGGTTGTATATTTAAGCCCCAAACTCCACCAAACAAAAACATAAAAAAAACGCTGTTTTAGGAGCCTTAAAATTTGACAGCTAAAAAACCAAAAATAATTAGACAATCAAAAAGCAACAGCCATGTTACATGTCTTATAAAGGAAACATGAACACCAACACTACAAGGTTTTGCTGCAAGTCCCCAGTTGACTTTTCCTATCGGTTCTTATTCATCCAAACATATAATAGTTTCCAGCATTGAAACTAAAACTGTACTTCTAAAAACTTTCCACAATTAATATGACAATACCTCTTTAAGAGCAAGTATAATTTCAGTAAGGAAAATGTCTCGCCAGTGCTCCAGGTTATCCTACAGGCAGTACAATGTTTCAGATTATTTCTACCCATACAAGAGTACATGTCAATAGTCTACCAAAAACATAGAAGCAACAGAGTCCAGCATGGAATACCTTTGACTTCGAGACATGAACAACCAAGAAATAAAGGCAATCAAGTCTATGTCGTTTGGCAGAAAAATGACATGGAAGAATTTCAACCATAGTTCCAAGCAGCTCTTCAAACTTTAATGAAACAAAACTATCTGAGCTCTGTCAAGAATGATCAAAAGAGAAAACTGTAAGCAGAAATATTTACCATCATGTCACTAGCTCTACAGTAAAATCATCAACTTCTAAAATTAATTGGTGGGGCTCCAAGAAAGTCTATAATAATGACATCTTTGATGATCCCTTAAAGATAAAGATAAAGAATTAGGCCGAATTAAAAGAACACAATCAACTATAGATCCTGACAATGCATACACATGGCATCAACGGTTATGGAAGAGCATTTTAGCAAGGAAATAGTGCCAAGAATACTCAAACGAAAAAATTACATTAAAATGGAATTAATTTGAAGCTTCTAAGTTGACTGGAAAATAAAATAAAATGAAGGAGAAAAATACCTTAAGAATGATTGAAAGTACTTTGTATGCCTTCTTCTGCATGACACCTTCAACATCCTGCAAATAATAATCAATATAAGCATCCTTTCCTGTTAGAAAAAGGTAATTGGAAAATTCCTTACAGCGCTTTATATCAGTCATACCTGAAATGCTGGCTTTATTGCTTCAAATAATAGAGCAATATCTTCAGCATCTAAACCAGGCAACAGTGAAACTGCCAAATCAAGAAGCTGTGCCCTGGGATAAAAAAAAAAATGAAATAAATGCAGAAACTCAAGAAATAAAACAAATTAAGTAAAATAGCCATGTGACAGACTAAAATAAAGTTTACAACTTCGTAAATAATCACAAGGCAAGGTGGAAGAAATAGATGATTATAAACACCTTAAAATTGATGGAGACAAATTGTTTGATGCATCATCAATCTGCATAGAATGAGAATTTGTGGAGCTTCCTACTTTTCTGGCTTTTTGAGTGTATTTATAAAGCTTCACCATTTTTTCCTTGAACAAATTCCTTACGTCTGCTTTATCTGCTATAGAAGCAACGTCACCAATTGTACACTGTACATGAAAGCAAGATCAACACTATTAACTTCTTGTACATGTTTAAATGTAAAAAGATGAGAATCAATTCAAACATTATACCACGGAAAATTCTTCTTTCTCATAACTTACATATATATATATATATGTGTGTGTGTGTGTGTGAATGACAATATTCTACGTACTATTTTACCAGGGGGTAATATTTTACTGGAAATATTGCCCCATACAACAAAGACAACACTTGAAATTCAAAGTAGCTAACTTTCAATTTAAAAAGGTCTATGAAATGGAAATGGAAGCCCACACAATAAAAGATTGAAAGAATACACTAAATTCTAACAATCACAATCATTCTTCTAAATAGAGTAAATTACATAAATTACCCAAGGTTTTAGTAAATTACACAAACTCCCCTCGCTTTTATTACATTTACAGAAACCGCCCTTTACATAAGAGAAGGAATGGCACGTTTTCAAACAACAAATAAAGGTGACTGTACAGGTAGAATAAACAAGGAGTTTGTGTAATATCACAAAAAATTAGGAGGCTAGTGAAATTAACTCTTGTAATTAACATTTGTGAGCCCTAGTTGTCTCAAGATTCTTCAGCTAATCTATCTATGCAATATCGACCTACAACAAGTAAAATTACAAGCTTTCTTATTACTTTATTAGGTATTCAATTTTTTACCACCTGGCTCGTGCAAGATTTTTTTATCTCCAATAAATTGACAACTGAAGAGCTGAAACTTGAAAATGGACTTCTACAGCCTTTTTGTTTTTGCCATGGAGAACTAACTATCAGTAAAACTTCATACAAGACTTTGTGATCACTATTCAGTTCCCAGTCCAAGATGAATATAAATAAAAGAAAGGAGTGCACATTCCCCCCCCCCCCCCCCCCCACATATATATATATAATTAAACCATAAGTTAACCTTGGTGTTCAGTCACATGAAAGAATTCATACAATAATCCAAAAAGCTTATGAAATAATTTCTTTGACAACTATCTACATAAACTGTCTGCATCTTTTCTACTCCAACATACTGATTGACACAGGACAGTAAGTGTCTCAACCAATTTATAGAAAATAAGTAAATCTAATCTAATGAACATTACATAACAAAATCTGTATCAAATATGGAGTTACAATGAAGCTTAAAACATATTTTGTGAATAATAAAGGATTAATATCAATCACATAACTAGGAAATAAAAAACATGGAAGAAAAACGAAAATAGAGAACACCAACATGTACAGAACGGAAAACTCTAACTATATGTTGTGTTAGGCAAGATTTACATTCTATTCATCTATAGTAAATTGCAGAATCATTCCTAATTATTTAAATTTTAGTACCTGCAAACAACCACCGTCATCTTTTGTAGATTTAAGGAATACTTCTGATAAATCTTTTAACCAGTTCTTTGCAGATGATTTCAGCACATATAAATTGTCTCTTGCAACCTCTTGTGAATAATGAACTTGTTCTTTGGCCATATCCTCACCAATATAACCCATGTGTTCTAAATCCAAAATATTGTTTTGCTGAATCAGAAGTCGCAAACTAGTGCATATTATTCCACGAATATCAGGTTCTTCTTTCAGCTTACTACGCAAATGTTTCTCTAGATTCATGAAACTTTTAGCAGTGTCTGAAGGATAATTGCAAAATGAAGGCAGCAAAGACCACAACGAGTATGCAATTGCATCTGCATTTCTTGATGACACCATCAATCCTTGCTTCTCAAGCTGAAAATGCACAAATAAGTTAACACTGTGATTTAATATAACACTGCACCTTTTTTAGAAAAAACAAATATACCTTTTGAGCCTTCTCCCTCATACGCTTGATCATAACCAGAATTTCTTCAGTAAAATAATGTAAAGGTGCACCAACAATATAATGTTTTAGAATTGGAAAAAGCCAGACATTTGCATCAGATAAATCTTCAGCTTCCAAATTCAGAGGTACAAGGGACAACAGAGTTGCAGGTCCCATTGCTACTAGAGCTGCTCCAACGCATTCGTGGAGCTGCAATCATAAAATGTAAAAATATCAGTAACATCATAGGCACAAAAAATAAAAAGATCAGACAAGTTCCACATCCCCAAAATGATAATATTGATTAAGGAACCAAGAAAAAGTAGTACGCTAAACATCTTCAAAAATAATTTAACATAAAAAAACTCAATTGTCCAGCTTGCAGCAACTACACTCTGTTACCAGTTAAACACATGCATCATGCATCAACAACACTAAATGTCCCGGTAGATTACATTTAGCAAGGGATAAACACAGATTTGTCACCGTGAGCGACGGGGTTCACAATCACTACCTAATTGCTTTTGAATCTTCAAAATCATAATAATATAATTCAAAATACAGGCAAAGTTGTAAGCTCTATATAAACATGGCTAAGAAAAAAAGATGATAACGAAGGTGAGACCTGCTTCCTAAATGGAAAATCTTCATCTGGAAGCTTCTGCACTTCTTCCATGTTCTTTAGTATCCCTCTCATAAAATAAGAGGACTGGTTTCCTGTATTGAACATAAACTCATATGTTAGCATCAAGCCATTCATACCAAGCTTTTCTTTATCGGATAATATTACAAAGAGACTGTGAGTCAGTAGCTAATAAAGAAATCATGAAATGAGACCAAATCAAGTTTTACACAATTTAATCAAACTGCAAAAAATAATGCATGTCACCAATGGCCAACAAAATAATTAATAGTTAAAACATCAAATATATAGCGGATTTGGATTAGCTGTGAAAAAGATTATTTATAATCAATTATTGTTACATTCTGTTATAAAAAAAAAAATTGCTTGGATATGTTATGTGACCACAGATTATAAGATAGTCTATTTCAATAAACAAAATGTCTAATAAATCACATTTTTCATAGTAAAGTTAAAAATAAAAAGGTATCAAATTATTTGTCATAATTTGTTTTGTATTATAAATCATAAATAATTTATGGTTAGAAATAAAATAGAAAAACAAGAAAATCACCTATCAGATTTTAATAATAAGCTTCAAGATTTTGCATGAAATAAAATATATTTTTCCTTTAGCTCCCCAAAATAATATCATTCAAATACGCACCTAGTTTCTGAAACATAGCTGAAACAACTTGAAATACTCTATCCCAGACTGCAGTGTAGTGATAATCAAGCAAGCTCTCAACAGTTGCACAAATTCTTTCAATGATGGTTGGTGCTGATCTCCTCGATTCTTTGTTTTCACTCAAACTGATTTGTTCCACTCCCTGTTTAATCAAACTTTCATCAATACAAGAACTTATCATGCTCTTGAGTGCATCAGTGGCTGCATATATAGCCTCTTCATGTTCAGATGCCAAAATATCTGCATTTTTCAGAATAATGAGTATACCACTTTCATAATTGCCTTCTGACAACATCTACAAAATCCAAAAGCACAGCAGAATTCACATCTTACCTTTAAGGGTATTAAAGACAATGGGGAGCTTGACAACACATATTTGTCGGTTAAGAGAATAAACTTTATTCATTCCAGCATCAAGCAAGCGGGCAGTAAATGTTAATCTGTCTCCAGACATTTTATTTGATTCGGTAGTACGGGCCAATGTGTTTAACAACTCCAGGAGCGCTTCAGGGGAAACTTCTGACATGGGATAGTGACAGAGAAAACTCAGACCATCTGTAATGCGCCTTGTGACTAGGGGTTGATGCAGATCCAGGAGATATTTGAAGTAATTAAGAATGCTGGTCTTAGATTTTCGTGACAAAAAAGGAAGACATTCTTTCAAGGCATCAAGAATATACAGAATCTGCTGAGCTTCCTTAGTTCCTTCACCAGTACTTGCATTTGCTCCACCAACAAGCAATATAAACCTTTCAAGTAGGCTTGTGACTCCCTCGCTTGCAGATGCCAATAGTGAAGAATTTTGAAAGTTTAACAAGACATCACGGTGACACAAATGTGATTGCTTTCTGACCTGTGGAAAGATATAGTTAGCGCACACAGAGATTCAAGCATATTTCACAATACAGCAAACATTGAACTTCCTTAGTCAACACCCAAAGAAGTCATATAGAAAACAAATCGAAAGTAATGTGACCATCCTTCAAAATATCAACCTTGTTAGACGCCCACTGCTGCCCATAATTGGACTCCCCTTCGCCCTTTTCAAATTACGTGTTCTGATAGTATTGTATTTTATACTCCAGAAAATGATTGATTCATCTAGGAGGTAAGTTTTTTCCACTAATAGGCCTTGTGTTCTCTACTTAATAATATGGTTTAGGTCCTCCCTTTATATTTTGCAATTTTAAATATTTCTTGTTATTACGGCTATTAGGTCCAAGCAATGTGTAGTCATGGTTGTATCATAAATCTTTAAAGGCAAAAGGCTGCTGAAGAGGTATTTAATGGTCAGTGCTTCCTTATGTGAAAAAACTAAACAGATTCATGCTCTCTCTGTATAAACCAAGCTGTAAAGTCAGAGCAACAAAAACAATAGCAAGAACCCAAGCAATCAAATTTTGCTACCAAGAGCAAATTTTACTGTCATGATAATAGTTATAGTTATAAATAAGAAATGAGCTCATTGTGCTGCTGACAAAGGCCATTTGTTTGTTGATTACTTAATGTACTGTTATAAACACTCAAATTTGTACCAAAAAATTTTGGTTTACAAAGCTTTCGGCTATCCATCAATTATCTTAAAAGGGTGTTATGTAGGAAATTTAGGATCTACTATACTTTGTTAGGATACCCGTCATAAAAGACACTTCCAAATCATAAACCACTAATCCTTTTCTATGTTCTTTTCTTCATGTGGCTGAAAGTTTGAACATACAATCTAATATAAATCACCCAGGTCCTATAGCAAGTGACTTTAACTTTAACAAGTAAAATTCGAAGCCAGAACTATTCCACTTCAGATCATTATAACAGTTATCAGAACCTACTTTTCCTCTGTCATCACTTAATAGCCCTCAATCACCAGAGCCATCTCGCTAGAAATGACTTGTTTTCCTTGTGTTTTTGAAACTTCTCGAAAAGAATGTCATGATGGCGAATATCACTTACAAGGATGAGCAAAGACAGCTATTCCTGAGCTTGAATTAACTAGAATGATAATGTGTTGGAGACTAATCAGTTACATTAAACTCTAACCTTTGCTCATTTTGGAAAAACATACTGCTCCTTTTGCTCTGGAAAGATTTCACTAAAAATTTTCACCCCTCAAGCAGAACATGTAAAGAAAGTAATTGTATGCTAATTAAAAATAATTTCAGAAGCAAATGATCGCACAAGCCTTTATCTTATTAGCAACATTTTAAGATTATTTTATAATTCCAAAAAACTTAACAGGAATGACTATAACATACTCCATAGTCAGGTTCTAAAAGATTAATAAGTACCTTTGGTCTTGCATCCGTAAGGAATCCTAACAAGACATTGAATAAGGGAGACACGTCGGACCAGTCCACGCTTTCCTTAGCTATCAACAAATGTGAGAGGCACTTTAATCCGGAAACAATTGCGCTCTCAGATGTGGACGGAGATCGGAGAACTCTCAGAAGGCTCTCCGACAATGGCTGTTCCTGCAGACTCTCCTTCTTCAACAGGACGCGGGGGACTCTGGGGATGGCAAGTGAGAGAACGGTGAGAAGCGCGTCGATGATGTGGCTGGAGGGATTGGATTCAGAAGTGAATTTGTCAAGGGAAAGACGTGCAGCACAGAAGTAGGCAAACGGAGTGGAGGGTTTGTTGTTGTCTTTGAGCTCCTGCGACATGGCGCCGATGACAGCGCAGAGGCGCTGGTGGCTTTCCTCCGAGGAGTTGCCAAAACGAGAGATGATTGAATTGCATAAATCATCGTTGCCTTCGTCTGTGCTAAATGCAGGTTCCTCCATTTCAAGGCCTTCCATGGTCGATTCGGTGATAAAACCCTAGCAAGCTAGCTCCCAAGGTTTATTATCAGTGTAAGCACCCAGACTATAAGAAAATACCTAAACTGATTCATGGTATTGTTAACAAATCTAATTGTTACGCGGCAAATATTGGGCCTATAGGCCCAGTCCACTGCATGGATTCACTGTTATATATTAGGTGTTTCATCTTGCACCTCCAAGTCTGCCTTTATCAAATATTTATTTTTAATCTTAGTAAATATTTTTTTTACTTTTCACTTTCTATTTAAAGTAAATGTGTTTCATCCTACACCTTCAACACTTTATTCTGCATCTTTAATTTTTTCGAAACTTTATTTTTTAATTTTAGTAAATATATTTTTTACTTTTCTTTTTTCTATTTAAAGTTATCCTACATATTTTAATTCTTTATCCTTTTAAATAATTTTAAAAATTTTGTCTTTTATTTATATCTTAATAACTCTTTAATTTAATGTAATAATCTAATATTATTTAACATTTTTTCATATTTTAATTATTATTAAAATATAATTTATATTGTTATAATAGTTATATTACTAAAATTAAAATAATTAAAATAAAAGTAATAAAAATAAAAATAATTATATAAAATATGATTTAATATACATAAATATATTGAATTATATCACATCAATAAATAAAATTTTGAAATTTTTAGATTTCTTAATTATTATTATTTTTATTTTAATTTTTTAATATTAGTACTATAATATAAATTATATTTTAATAGTTATATAAATATAAAACATATTAAATAATATTAAATTTTTAAATTTCATTAAATAATTAATAAAGTAAAAATAGAAAACAAATTTTTAAAAACATTCTTATCGGAATTGAAAATCAAATAACTATGTTATCGGATACCAATATCCGATGACTTTTTTTTAAAATTTTATTTTTTATTTAAAATTCAATAATAATTTAATTTTTTATATAATGTTCATATTACAAAAATTAAAACTAAAATAATTAAAATAAAAATAATTATATAAAAACTGATTTAATATATAAATATATTAAATTATATTAAAATATTAAATTAATAAAATAGGATTTCAAAATTTTATATTTCTTAATTATTATTATTTCAATTTTAATTTTTCTAACATTACTATAATAATATAAATTATATTTTAATAGTTTTGTAAATATAAAATATATTAAATAATATTAAATTAAATAATTAATAAAGTATAAATAAAACACAAATTTTTAAAAACATTTTCTATAAGAATTGGAAATCCGATTACTATGTTATCGGATATTTTTCTAAATATTATTTTTTATTTAAAATTCAATAATAATTTAATTTTTTATATAATATTTAAATTACAAAAAATTAAAATAATTAAAATAAAAGTAATAAAATAAAAATAATTATATAATTATTAAAATATGAAAAAATATTAAATAATATTAAGTTTTTAAATTAAATTATATAGTTATAAAATTATAAATAAAAGATAAAATTCTAAAAATTTTGTTAAAAGGGTGCAAAATTAAAGATGTATAAAATTACTTTAAATAGAAAGTAAAAAGTAAAAAAGATATTTACTAAAATTAAAAGTAAACTTTTAAAAAAGTTGGAGGTGGATGATAAAGCCTTGGAAGTGCAGGATGAAACACCCTATCTATTATTATCTATTATTATTAACACTTCCTTTAAAACACATGTAAACATATACATGATACGTGTGCATTTATTATGATCATTTTATGTTATCATAATAAAAAGTATTATAATTATTAAAATAAAAAAATGAATTTTATAAAATCATATTTTTATTTTAAATAGTTAATTAAATTTAAAATAAATAATTATAAAATACAAAATAATAATATAAATTATACTAATAAAAGTATAAGTAATAATTAAATATGCACACTAAAATTGGTTATAAAGTAAGTATAAAATGAATTTTTTAAAAATATTAATATAAAAAAATATATAAAATTATTATTATTACACATACCTTTCTACTATTTATTATGTACCGGTATTAGGTATTCTTAAATATTTGTTTTATTAATTTTTTATTTCGTAAAACTAGAACAACAGTGATAATTGTTCTAGTATACTCAGACAAATTTTATAAAAAATAAATCTCTTAAAACATTAAATTATTAATTTGTTGTACAAAATACTAGTTTTACGAAATAGATTCTTTTATACTATTATGAGAGTGTGTTTGTGTAAATTTGTGTTTATGTTTAAACAAGGTTAGTAATTTGAATAGTGGAAGCTAGCAAATTACTCAGTAGGATGATTATTGTTTATTTCAACATACTCTTTTATATATGTTTTTGAGAACGCTTGTTGATATAAGCAGCTTGAATATAGATGCTTGAGTGTATAGCGCGTATGTATTTGTATCAGGCGTTGTCTTCAAATCACTCTAATATACAATATATAATATATCTAATTATTTAGTCGTTTCTTTCTATAAATAGTATTTATTTGAGTATTTGTTAGAAAGTCAAACTTTTTTTAAATAATTTTGTTTCAATAATCTCTAATTTTTTATGTTTATCAAATGAAATATGTTTGAAAACGTTTAAATACTGTCAGGTAGAATATGAAAAAAGTTTTCTTATCTTTCATATCTCATTAAAAGATATATATTTTAAGTGTACTCTCCCTTACTCTTAACTTCGTGTGAATAGTTTGACCTTACGAAAAAGGTTTATCATATTACCTTGTTATATTATTTTCTTAACCAATTTCTCCTAAAAGCCAATAATTGAGAAGGTTTAGATATCTTAAAGAACTTCTTCTTGTTTGATAAAGATAAAAAATAGTCTAGAATATGTGACAAATTTGTATAACTCCGCGTACTGGACACTCATTATATCATTATCATATATTAAAAAGTAGAGTTTAGTAAATTAAACAAAAATATAAAAATAATTTTTTTGTGATGGTAAAATATTACCAATAGCTTATAATTTATGATGGTTTTGTTTTGTAAAAAAAAAAAATTATGTAGGTTGCTACCTTGGAATAATTCCTCAGTAAATTACCCTTTGAGAAAACAATATTTACAGTTATATATTTAATAAGATATATCATACAAAGCATGAACACTCTGCACTGCTCTGCACTGTAGTAAATATTACAAAAAATATCAATTAAATAGAATTTTACATTATCTATTGTAATTGATAAATGTTTTATATATTTATATTTAAGGTATTTATTTTGTAAATTTGTAGTTTTGTTTAATTAAATTTGAGGTTTAATATTTTATCTATTTGAACATATTACTAAAAATATATTTTTTAATTAAAAATTAAAAAAATTGTCAGAAAAAAAAAAGAGAAATCAAAAGATGAAGTCAGGTTCATAGTGTTTAAAAGTCTGTTGTAACATTCTAGGTTGAAAATTTAGAGATTAACCATGAAAGTTTTGAGATGAAGTGTAATAATGATGAGACTCTACCGAGAAGTCTAATAAATGAATAATGTAAAAGTGATTTTGGAAACCATCGAGGGAGAGTGAATGCATTTTAGATTTTAGACCTAGATTTTGGAGAAAATAAGTCTCTCACATATTGTGTGATCAGGTAGAAGGCTTCTATTGTGTTTTCATGACTTTTCAACATAGTTTCTTTATTTTTGCATGGTCTCTTTTCCCTATTTCGTTCATGTGTATCTATATTCTTCTTTTGTTGAGATTATACATCATCTTTGTTGTGTTTCAATATCGATATTTTACTTTTATACCTGTTATGGATATCACTTATAACCATGGTCTTTTTAAACACTTTATTTGTGATTGAAAAGGATCATGATATATTAATAATTTTTTTTAACAATTTTTTGACAATAGGTCATATGTTACCACTTTATTGACATGTTTGAATTTATTTTGAAAAAATATTTAAAAGGGATCAATCACAAATCACCCACCACTTATGCCTTGTAAAAAAGTTGTCAAAAAAAAATTGTTTCAAAAACATTTTCCTTAAATTTTTTAAAAAACATGACACTATATTGGTTGTTAGGGAACCTCATGTAGTATCAGTTAAAGTATGCGTCTTTTTCTTATCTCCCCTTTAAATTCTTTTGTCACCTGTGTTTGGTTTCAACTATTCTTCATCAGTCACTTGCGTTTCATTCATTATTACTTTGTGTCTCGTTCACGCTTGTGAAAAACAGTTGTTTTTGAGCCAACATTAAATCAACCTTCAAATTTATCTAAAATCCTAATTTTTTAGGTGAAAAAAACTTAAATTTTTATTACAAGTCTCAATTTCTTGTATGATTAAAAGATGTACAATAAAATCATAACTCATTTCGTGACACATAATTCATTTTATGTTTTATCTCAAGTAAAAACATTGTAAGTATTTTCAATCGAAAAATATTCTTTTAAAATTTTTTTATAACGCATAAGTGATACATTTGTGATTAATCTATTTCTAATATTTAAAAATAAATAAATTCAAGTAGATTAATAAAGCAGTTACACGTGGTCTATTTAATTCAAATTTAATACTACATCCATTATCCAGGCATCCCATGTTATATTGTTTTCAATATTTACGAAATTATCAACATATTTTCTGTTATATTATTCTTTTAATAAGTGACTCGTGGTTATATCAACGTTTTTCCATAACAGTGTATATTCATCATAATTATTTTTACTTGGACCCATATTATTAGTCAACAAGGTTCCTCTTGAATCGTGACTTGTACCACCCTTCACATGACAAGCCAATTTAAATATTCTACCATGCATCGTTAGTCAGCACTTAAAGGATTATAGTAACTCTGTCACACGTGCCACATTTATTAAGGGATATGTATAGATCCCATCGCATCCATATAACACAAGTCACGTAATTAAACTTTCATATATTTGCATGAAACTACGAGTATGCATGAAACGTATCTACTGAGAAAAGTTGCGGGTAAAATAATTTATTAGCTTAAGACGATCTAATTATTTACTATTTCGAAATATGTTTAGAGAAGGAAATTTATATTTATGTATACTAAATCGTAAAGAAATTATAAATACTCTTTTAACTCTATTTGGTTTGTCGAATTTAATAATTAAGAAAGTATTTAAATTAACAATTCTCTTACATGTAATTATTTATGTTTTCCTTAATCTGTTTTTGATAAGTTTTTATTTTTGACTAGTTTTTGTAGTGAACTAAAATTTTACTAGCTATTTTTCCTGTGATATGTTTTTTTTTCTTCAATCTATACAAGTTATTGTAGATTTAATAATTGAAACGTACTATGAAAGTTGGAAGCTTCTTGAGCAGGTTAGAAGAAAAAAGCGAAAATAAAATAATAATAATTAGGTAGGTAGGCAGTGTAACTAATTTATTTATAGAAAATGAAAATTATTACACATTTTACATTAATAAGAAAACTGAGTCAAGCCATGTTATATTAGTAACAGTATAATTCAGATGTAGTTCATCACTTAGCAAAAAAACCAATACCAAAAGCTTATACTGCAAACAGATCCTTGCTACTTATAAGTTACCGGTGCTTGCGTGTTTGAAAAGAAAAAAAACGCTTAAACGTGGTTTCTACCTTCTAACATCTTTCCAAACACACTCTTCAGATATTCACACATAAGAACCGTGATGAACGGACATGATCAGTTTCCGGAATTGGCGCGAGGCTTCCCCGTGACGCTATCGGCGAGGCGGCTGATGAGGTAAAGCGCGTTGCTGGTGAACATGGAAACGTCGGTGACTCTTTGCTTGAGCTCCAACTTGGTATTCCCGGCGCCGGCGGCGACAGCGTTAAAGCCGGAGATGCAAGTGTCGCCGTTTGTGAGGGCGGCGCTTGTCCAGGTCTGGACGTTGCTCATCTGCCACTGGAAGGTTTCGTCGCGGAGGTGCTGCAACTCGTTCAGCGTCTTGCTCAACTCTCTCACCGAGTCGGATATCTGCTGAACGCAGTCACTCACCGCAACTCGCTGCCTCAGTCGGAAACCCTGCGATGCAGCCTTTAGCGCCCCAAGGTAGGCGAAGAGACCGCGCGTACGGGCCAGACTAGCTCTGACGGCGGCCTGGGCCAGGTCGATGGGCTTGGCGGCGGTGTTGGAAAGGTTGGAGAGGGTTTGCACGCATAGAGCGGGGTACCTGGCCTGCGCGCATGATGTACGAAGTGGATCTGGTGTCGGCCTTGCCGCGGCAGCGCGTGGTGGAGACAACAAGAGGAGGAAGAGCGTGAAGGCGAGAGTGGAAATTGGTTGCGTTTTCATGTTTGTTATATATGGAAAAGAAAACAAACAGGAGAAGGGGTGGGAGAATGCGAGTGTTAAATGGTTCTGTAGAAGATGGTGGCACATTGTGTAAGGAAAACGAAGGTGGTATTTATACGACAAACTCCGGAAAATGATATTTTAAGAATAATTTTTTTATATTATTTTTACACTGCACGTCTCAAAATGTATGTGGTTGAACGATTTCAAATTAAAATTTTTTTTTATTTTTTGCTTCCAAATATGTCTTTGTCTTAGTTTTTTTAATTTGAAATCATCCAATCACATTTTGACACGTGTGTAATGTCAAAATTGTGTCAAAAATTAGTGTTAAAATATCATTTTCCACAAACTCCAATGATGTCAAAGTCAATAGTAAGTCTTTGAATTGATGGTTTAATTAAATTAATGGCTATTTAAATTCTAAAATATAAATGATTTTTGTTAGCACATTCTTTTCGTATATTATATCATGTATATAATTATTTTTTTGTTTTGTAGCGAGCAATTAAGAAAGAAATAATTATAAGTTATACTAATGTAGAAATTGTGTCGATATATAGTCCGAAAACAGTCATTTTACACTCTAATATTGATCAGTGCTCTTTTTCCAACAAAACTGTGGTCACATAAGAGTTAAATATATCATATCAAATTAAATCAGGATTCAATTGTTATATCAAAATTATTTTTGATAGAAGATGTAAAAAACTTCTCAATTATATGCAACCGATCAATATCTAGGCTTTACGCAAGTGACAAATTTCCTTTTGTTTACGTAAATTCATCTTAAGTTTGACCTAAGACGACAGTTAGATAATAATGTTTAATTAGTGTTAAAATAAGATAAAAATAAAAACATAACACGTGAGCAATTAACTGAATAATAGGGTGTGAAAAAAAAATTATAAGATCAAAGTAGGGACATTTAAGAAAATGAATGTTGAGACACCCTTCAACTTGCATGGTTTTTTTAACAGGGGACATGCGTGACTAACATTTAATTATAAATATTGTGGTATAAAGTATTGCTTCCTCGGATGAAGCGTTTAAAAATCAACTCAAAGAGAGTGTCACGTGGATGCTATATTATTTGAATATAATTTTAAATCGATGCCAACAAATTATTAATTTTTATTTATGAAATATACCGAAAATAATTTTAAATGTTCTTATAATATATTTCTTGTTTTCTCAGTTATAAAAATAAAAAATAAATAAACTTTCGATACTTTAAAATGATTAAACTTACTCAATTTTTTGTTTTATATGAATTCGATAGTATTTGGTTTATGTTATCTTTTTTTGTTGCTTTCATTGGTTTTTTTTTTTTTTGCCTAACAAAAACAAAAGGAGGTCAACGATTTTTGAGTCTCGCGAAATAAATGCAGTGTGCCAGCTAAAAGACAGTCCTGATGCCAAGTGGTAGATGGTCAACAGAGATTTACTACATTTTAAAAAAAATTATTGAGATTAATATTATGTTATTGAAAAATAATATTTTAACACCAATTTCTTTCTTTTAAATATGTGATTGTCTCAGTTTTTTCAATTTAAAATCATTCAATCATATTTTGACACGTGTACAGTGTCAAAATAGTGTCAAAAATTGATGTTAAAATATCATTTTCCTATATTATTTCATTACATTCCTCAGGAAGATTTTTATATATGCTCAAAAACACACTTTCTTCCACGTGTTTATCGAAGAAAGAGTATTTATTTTTTATTTTAATATATTTTTGAATAATTAAATTAAATAAATGTAAAACTCAAATCGTTGAAATTATTTTTGAGTCTTTGAAGTATGAATAAAGTAAGATAGTTAATGCATATCCTTACGATTGAATCTAAAATTTTCCGACAATAATGTTAAC
Source organism: Vigna mungo (assembly GCA_036885675.1). Taxonomy (NCBI): domain Eukaryota; kingdom Viridiplantae; phylum Streptophyta; class Magnoliopsida; order Fabales; family Fabaceae; genus Vigna; species Vigna mungo. The sequence continues at coordinate 14,489,191 of CP144696.1, forward strand.
ACCGTAGTTGTTGAAATTTACGGGAGTTTCCTAATACCCTATCCAAAATATTTATACATTTAACTTGTAATTTACAAGGCATACATTATTTATATATTATAGTTATATATGGATTATCTGTTTCTGATTATTGATTCCGTGATTATTTGTTTTAATATTATCATTATATTAAAATGGGATGTAAAAACATTTAATGTGTATTTATACTTAGCAACACTGATTTATATTTATGTTTTTTCTAGTTATATTTAGCGTTCGTGGTGTTTAGTAATTTAAATAGAGACATTTTCATTATTTTAAATGATTGAGATTAATATTAAGAGTGTTCGAATTATATCTATTTAAGTTAAACTTTAACGGTAAAGATAGTAATGTATACGATCATGTGATGTCCATAATACACTGACCTATCAATTTGATAAGGAAAATGTAGATATATCAGACATTTTAATCATAGCAATTACATTTCCAATAGTATAATTAAAAAAAACCCTCGTATTGAAGAATTTAATTGATTAATTTTATTAAACTAAATACAAAATAAGTTAATCACACCCCTATTAATAAGCCATAACAATAGATTTATTTAATATACTCCTAATCAGATGTCAATGTGTAAAAATAAGGATTAAGGATTCCATTCACGTAAGGATACAATTTGTTTACTATATTTTTGTGACAAGTGTGTACTTTTATAATAGTACTAAGTGACAAGTGTACAATTTTCATAAAAAGATTGTCTGTAAGATTGTTTTCATCAACTTTGGAATTATGTAGTTTATAGTCTTCCAAATTAAACAATATTACAACCTTCAAATGGCTGTTTAATTATAGTTGAACAATGTACCAGAACAGTCCAATTAAAGTATGGTTGATAAGTTTTTTATTATTTAAAAAATAAGTTTAATTGTTTTTTACAATAACTAAACTTATTTGACAAAATTATTTTGTTTATAAAAAGAAATGTTAACATAAATAATTTTTAAAAAATATATTTAAAATCATCAAAAAAATTTCTTTTAATTTACAAAATGAATTAAAAAAATTAACAAATTACAAAAAGAATCTCCTTGGACAAGGATTAATACAATCTAATTGTCATAGGTTAAAAATTCCATTTTTATATTTAAATTAAATATCATGCTGTTGGCAATACAATATATACGTGGCGGTAAGGATTCCTATCGAGAAAAGTGCAACACAACTTAACGATTTTGTTAAAGATGTTAAGTTATATAAGAATACAATTAAATCATAGTACAAATATATAAGTTTTTTTTTTATAGTTAGTTTATGCTTGGCTAATAATGTCTAAATAGCTTTGTAAAATAACATTAGAATATGTCTATCAAATATTATTTTGAACTAATAATATTATCTACTTTCATATCAAAGATTATTTTTTTAGAAAAATGTGTTAGACAAATTTACATTGATTAAAAATATAATCAAATCATACTAGAAATAAATGTACACATCATACATTACAAATTGAATTGAATTTAAATTATTTTTCAATAGATTTATTAGAATAAATGAAACAATTGAGATGAAGATAAATTACGCAAGTCAATTGTGGGGGCTATACTTTATACTGTTCGCATCATCAAACTGCATGCATTTCGATCATAATGGTACTTAAGGTCAATTTTAGAGTATTTTTTTAATTATAATTTCTGATAACTCTTAGGCGAAGTATAAGTGACTCTTGCTGATTTTTGGATATAATATATATATTATTGGTAAGAAATTTGTATATATCTTTACTAAAAATTGTAAGATTAAGATATTATCGTTCTTATTAAACATGATAAGATCTAGAAATTAACCAATTTTATAGGAGTAATGTACTGAATTTGGTCAACTCTAAGATAACTACTAACTCAATCATGTAGTAGTTTACCATCTTTCAAACCATGTGTTTGTTATGATAAAATAACTTACAACCTTTCAAAGAATTACTTATAGTTGAACGGTCTACTAGTTCAATTGATTGATTTTTAATATTTAGAAAATATTTTAAAGGTTAAACTTAAAATAAACAATTTAAAAGGTCAAAATTATTTTTCTTACAATAATTAAACTTAATTGACAAAAAATTGTTGTTTATAAACACAAATATTAACATAAATATATTTTTTTCAAAATCATAAAAAAAGGCTTTTTAATTTATAAGATGAATTAAAAATTAGCAAATTAAAATATCTCATTGCACAATGATTACGATTATTTACTTGTTATATACGTTAAGAATTTCACTTAATTATTTTCAAATAAATTTAAGTTTTGTTGCATAAACATTTTGCTAGATATATTAAGTTATATAAAATATAATCAGTAGATATATATATAAGTTTTATTTTATAAGTTAGTTTTTGTTTGTCTATCGTATAATAACAAACTTTGTAAAATAATATATGTAATACTAAAGTTTACTAGATATTTTATGATGTCGTATATTAGATTATTATTAAGCTATAATCACATCCATCTAGTTTAAATTAGAGATGTTCAATTATTAAGAATATGTATTGAAGACTTGAGATCATTTAAAGATGTTACCAAGAGGCACATAAATGGAAATTTGCATTAAAACATATCACTCACTAATGATAATATTTGATTGTGCTGAGAGTAAAAATGACAATGGATTGCATCAAATATGGATATGGATAGTACTTATTTACTATCCGACCTAAAAAAAAATCTTATTTACTATCCGACCTAAAAAAAATCCATCCACTATATGAATGAATATTCGATTAAAAAATATTTACGGATATTTTAAAATTTTCAAATATCTATAAATATTTTAAAAATATTTTTTAAAAAAATTTGAATAAAATAAAAAATATATAATATAAATTAAATTAAATATTATTTAAATTTAATTTTAATTAAATTTAACTTGACAAAATATAAATTAATTTTAATTAAATTTAACTTCATAAAATACAAATTAATTTTTTATTTTTATCTTTTGCAAATAACATAATATCCATAAATACGAATAATATAATGTACTCGACCCATTTATAAGTGGATATCAAAATATTTATTATCTGTAATTTGTCAATAATAAATATTTATAGATACTATTGCGGATTTTATCTATTGGTTTTTTTTTTTATTCCTAAATAGAGGTAATTGAAGAACCCACCTATTCTAAAATATAAAAGTCATAGTACCATGTTGGAGTTGCTCTTCACTCTTACTACATTTGTTTCTCAGTTATTTAACAATGTATTTTTTTTTTCTCACACGTCCATATATAATTCCATACAAGGTGAGTATAATTTTCACAATGCAAATTAGTTTTACAAGATTAAAATTTAACATTAATTTTCAAATTAAGAAAGATTTTCCCCAGACCTTCAATTTAGTCATTGTCCACAACACAGCAAGAAATATCTTTAACAATTTATTTGGGCCTACTATATATAATCCATTTTGGGCCTAAGAGAAAAAGTGAGTTGGGCCTACCATTCACACTACAAACTATACCTATATCACAACATTGATAGGAGACAAGAAGAAAAACTAATACGATGATCAATTATCTATCATTTCATTTTAGAAAAGGATTATTATTTTTACCTAAAACTAAATTATAAATATTAAAAATAAGAAAAGAAAGCTTTATATGAAATTTATTTTATAAATTGAGTCATGTAATAAATAATCTGAACTTATAGAAAGTTAAATCAGTTTATTTTGATTCTGCTTTCCTGAAACTATTTTTCAAAAGATTATCTAAAAAATCTTATACAATTAAGATAAAATAAAGCAATGTTAAGAGTAAAAAACCCGTGTTATTTAATTTTACTTTAATTTTTGTTTCTATTTAGAAATGAATTGTTTTAAAAATATAAAAATATACCTTGCGGACGAAATGACAATTCCGTTCCACTGTCAGATGAATGAGCGGCTGTGGTGTAGAGTTAACATGTGTGATTGGGAAAACGAGTCTTTATAAAATAAAATAAGAATTATAAAATTTTCTAACATTACTTTATATATAAATTATTTACAAGTTATAAAAATATTAATTTAATTTGAAAAAAATGGAAAAAGACGTAAGGAAGATAATATTTTAACAAATTTTTTAACAATAAATTATTAATTTATTAATTGTATATTTAAAATGGACCCATCATTCCACCACTCTTCCCGTTTGAGCTGTCCAGTGACATCGGTGGTTTGAAACAAAATATGTGTTGTCTTAAATTACACTCAATCTAGTTTCATGTTTCTCCTCTTTTCATGTAACAGAAAATAACTATTGAAAAGGCTTACATATATAAAAGTACACAATCGGTGGAATTTGTCGTTAAATGGTTATTGTTATGTGTATATTTGTACGTTCAACATTCTCCAACTTTTTTTTCTTAATAATTTGTTTCATGGTCCGTGTGAGAGAGACTGGTTCCAAAATCATCACCTCACAAACTAAAATAATTTTAACCATATAACTATTATTGTAGGTAGAACCTACTAAATATACTATTTTATTCAAAGTTATATATATAATTTAATTCTTTTAAAAAATAATTATTTTCAGTGATCACATCACTTTAAAGTCAATGAATTGTTGGGGATTGATAATAAAAGTGAAATATAATTTTAGATTGTTTTTCTTTGCAACAACAGTTTAAAATTGGTTTAGTGATCTTATCTAAAAACACACTAAAAATATGAAATTTGAATTTTAACTGCAATTAAAAATATTAATTAATGCTTCTCTCTCTCTCTATATATAATATTATGTTACTGTATTTTTATAAATCAATTCAATAAGTAGTTTATAAAGACTATTAATAAAGTTTTACATTTAAAAAGATAATAGTTCATTATGTTGCTCTATTTTATTTTAAAATATGAATAAATATTTGATCATCTCACTTGTTTATAGATATATTATTTATATATTTTCACCCTAAAAATGATATAATAGTATTTGATAATTAAATTAAAAGATAATTAAAAAATGATGGGTATGTAACATATATCTGTATTCGAGGATAGAGAGACCTCTTGAAGAGAGAAAGGAAGGAGAAAATATTTTCTTACTTGCCTTCAAAACAGAATTTACAATCATATATAACCACCCCTGCTACAATATTCCTTAGTAACAAACATGGCAACGCAACAGTTTTCTAGAAGCTTACTGTCACAATATTTAATAGTGAATAAAATCATCCCAACCTGTGGGCTTCTGGGTCACACGTTTGGGCCTCTCCCTATTAATAATACTAGTGCTCAGAGGGGTTACTGCAACAATACCCTCCCCATGAGATTCAACATTGTCCTCGAGGTTGTACAAAGATTTCAGATCATCCCAATTTTCCCAAGATGTTTCATCAGGGGATAAACCCAACCATTGAACCAACGCCAAGCGAGATGGCTTGTTATTAACATCCTCAAATTTGAAGTCAAGGATAGCTAGTGGAGTGATGAGAGGGTGACTGTCAATGAAGTTAGGTGGAAGATGATTGACCTCAACCGGTGAATGACCGACATGGGGCTTCAGACGAGACAGTGAAAGACATGATGTATTTTGGCATATGAAGGCATCTCTAATTTATAGGCTACAGGACCAATGCGCATCAAAACCTTGTATGGACCATAGTAACGTTTGGCTAATTTATGGTACTTGGAACCTAAGAGGGAAATCTGTTTGTGTGGTTGTAACTTGATATACACCCAAGAACCTACTTCATAAATCATGTCTTTGCGGTGTTTATCTGCATACTCTTTCATGCGATTTTGTGCCTTGAGTAATTTCTGTTGCAGCTGCCGAAGGACAGACTCACGAGATGACAGTGTTTCGTCTACGACGACAATTAATGATGACCCAACAATATAATTAAACTGCATGGTCAGGTTTTGGTAGTCCATGAGAATTGGACCGAGTTGTTTCAGCCATTGGGCCCCTAAAACAATATCAGACCCAGTCATTCCCAATATGTATAAGTCCACCTTAAAAATATGCCCTTGTATCATCAATTCCACCCCTGTACATACTTCAGTGCATGGTAGAACTTCATCGCTTCCCACCATAACTTTCAATACTGAAATTAGGCTGCGAGATAGGCCCAAAAATTTAGCCACTGCTTCTTGAATGAAATTATGAGTACTGCCTCCATCGACCAGAACTGTTACCTGAAATTGGCCAATCTGACCTAAAACTCGCAACGTTTCGGGAGCCCCAAAGCCCGATAATGCATTCAGACTCAGCTGGGCCTAATTCGGATCATAAGTGATAACGGGTGATAAAGGATCTGGGGGGTTGGGTTCCATAATTGAAGCATGCAAAGGCGATTCAACATAGTCATCATCCTCTTCAACCACCAACAACATGTAACGTGCAGGACAACGATGATTGCGTGAGAATTTTTGGTCGCAATTAAAACACAACCCTCGCTCTCGTAGATCAGCCATCTCTGCCTCAATTAATTGCTTAAAATGTGTGCGCGGAGGGGGAGCAGGTAAGAGAGGTGGCAACTGCTTCAGAGGAACTAAAGGTACCAGAGGATAGTGGGCGACCTGGTCAGCAACGACAACGGTCCAGGACCACTACGCGGTCGAACGAGACGAGTCAGATCATGGAACTTTTCTTCGTGAAGATGAGTTAATCCATAGGCTTGAGAAAGCGTTTGAGGTTGTTGTGAAAGCACCTCGCGCGTATTTTCGGTTTTAACCCAGAAATAAAACAGCTCAAAAGAAATTGGGGTTGCAACCCAACAATTCGATTAGCAAGAGTCTCGAACTCACTCAGATAAACAACAACAGAGGAGGTTTGAGTTAACTTGAAAAGCTTACCCCGAGGATCATCAAAGGTGGTGGGTGCAAATCGGGTCTCTAGAGCTTGCAGTAATTGTGGCCATGAATGAATCTGTCCGTTGCGGTACATCCACTGAAACCACGTAAGAGCAGGGCCGTCAAGGTAGAATGACGCAACGGTGATCCGTTCTTCCTCTGGTGTTGAATGATAGTCAAAGAATTGAGAGATTTTGAAGATCCAGCCATGGGGGTCAGAACCATCAAAACGGGGAACATCCAACTTGAGAAAATGGCGATGAGTAACAGGTGAAGAGAATGGGAGAGGAGAAGGAGGGTGGTTTTCCAGGGCGGAGATTTAGGTCATCCATCTTGGAGATGACAAGAGACATGTTATGGAGTATCTCATCCATTTTTTCCGACTGGGTTTTGCGAACGAATTCCGCCACGGACGAAAGCAATGAAAGCACCAAATGATGGGTATGTAACAGATCTTTGTATTTGAGGATAGAGAGATCTCCTGAAGAGAGAAAGGAAAGAGAAAATATTTTCTTACTTGCCTTCAAAACACAATTTACAATCATATATAACCACCCCTGTTAGAATATTCCCTAGTAACAAACATGGCAACGCAACAGTTTTCTAGAAGCTTACTGTCACAGTATTTAATAGTGAATAAAATCATCCTAACCTGTGGGCTTCTGAGTCACACGTTTGGGTCTCTCCCTATTAATAATACTAGTGCTTAGAGGGGTTACTGCAACAAAAAAATGTGATACAAGTGTTTCGGCCATGTTTAGATAAGCTTTTCTCATTAAAACTCATGAGAGAAAAAAATGAAATTAAACATATTAAAATTAGTCTATAAACAAATGAGAGAAGATTTCCAATTACCCGTTTGCAACAATTATTATTTCATTTGTTTAGCTAGTTAGTTTGCCTGTTGTATTGCTTCATCGTATTTACAAGTATGACTTCAAGTTGGATTTTTAAAATAAATCATCTAAAAGATTTGCATATTTAAATATATTTTTTTTCTGAATAAAATTGTTTTGTAATATAATATTATCTATTTTAAAAAAAAATCTTACAAGTGATTTTTGGCAAATTGTTATCGATCGTCTGGATAAATATGAGTGAAGCTTATTTTAGGGTTCTGATTTCATCATTGTGTAAATAACTAAGATAACAAAACTTCTGAATAGCTTAAGGGCAATTATTGTATGTGTTGGTATATTCTCAAAATGATTGAGAATATTACTAAATTCTGAAATCCTATTACCAATCACAACAACTTTACATAGTTACCACTTTCAATCTTTCATATACTTCTCCCTCTCATTAATAAATCAAACTCATTATTTGTTAGTTAATGAGAATTTACACTGTTTTTTGCTGAGCTTTTTCCAAGACGAATAAACAAATATAATTAAGATAATTACAATAATTCATGTATGTACATGTTAACCAACACTGGTATTTCCTCTAAATGAAAATTAATATATAGTGGGTTTATTTTATGTATAGCATCTTAGAAAGAGTAAATAGAGAACTTAACTTTTTTTTTTATTTGGAAAATTAATTGATTTTCGTGGTTGATATAGACGGAGAAGAGGAACCTTTTTATTTATCTCATTTTCAGTTTTTTATAAAATCGATCAAATTACATTTTCAATACTTTTTCCCTTTATTTGTTACGTACTTATACCTTACAAAATAATTAAACATTAAAATAATTTTGTAACTGTTTTTTTTATATTATTAAATCATAGTATTTAAATATCAATTCAATACTAAATTATTTTTCGTAAAAATAATTTATACAGTTTAGAAGACAATACTTATACTTCTCTATCCGTTTTAGGAATTAAATTAAAAGTTTGCTTAAAACTAATTCGTAACATACATCAGAAATAAAGCTGTAAAACTTCATCAAAACATAGTAGTTCTTGTATGGAGATCAAACAAATGATCCATGAAACAAACTAAATCTGATATAAACATAGGGAAAGTAAACTTACTTTTTAACATTTGTGTTTCAAATAACCATACATTATCTCAGTCATAATTTTCCAAACTACTATCATATATACATTAATTAATAATAATAATTCAGCAGCACCACACATGCATGCATCTAAACTAATATCTAATATCCTATGCTGATGTTATTACCGGAGAAGAACACAGTGTTTGCTGTCTCTTCTGTTACCAAAACTGAACCCACCATCCCAAAACCGCACAACGCCGCCGTTAAGCGCCGCCAAATCTTGACACGTGTACCACCCTTTCTCGTTTTCTCCCATTCTCATCCTTAACAGTCTTTCCCAGCTCTCCCACCATTCTCCTCCTCCGTCAATCTCCTCCCACTCCTCCGTCACTGTCTCCTCGTTCTCGTATTCTCTCTCACCCTCGTAGTACAAGCTAAACTTCCCCTTCCTCACTCCGTCAACGTCGACGTCAGGCCCATTACCAACCACAGTTGGGCTCCGAACGCACGCTGGCGCCGTCACAGCAACCGGGTCGGACTCATCCAAAACGGGGTGATCGGGCGGTGGGAGGAATTCTGACTTGGGTGGTGGGATCCTCCAGAAAGTAACGGCGAGCCAGGTCCAGAAATTGTTGACGAGAGTGATGAAACCGAATGTTAGATAGTTGAAGGCTTGAGCCTCGAGAGGAGAAACAACCTTGCTCATGGTGTCTATGTGAGAGAGAGAGAAAGAGAGGTTGAATTGAACACGAATGAGAAATGTGGTGAAGATTGCTTATTATATGACATAAATGGTTGGAGAATGGGATCTTACATAAGATGCTCCGAATCGACACCTAAGATGCTTCTTCAATTATGGTACAGTACATCCCATCACACATCCCAAAATTATCAAATAGGAAAATAAAATTTTAACACTATTTTTTTACACCATTTTGACACTGTACACGTGTCAAAATGTGGTTGGACGATTTCAAATTAAAAAAAAAACTTTGGTTTTTCTCTTCCAAATATACCCCTGCCTCAACTTTTTTAATTTGAAATCGTTCGATTACATCTTGACACGTGTGCAGTGTCAAAATAATATAAAAAAATGGTATTAAAATATCATTGTCCATTCAAATAATGACACCTTGGACTTTCGCTGAGCTATGTGTAAGTCTAATATTTCATGCTATGTTTTTACTGGGCGAACATTTCAAGGTATAATAACATAATATTTACTCTCTTTTTTTTCTTTTCAAAATTCAATTAATAATATTAAATTTCTCTACTCAATTTTTCTGGTACTCTAACATTTTCCAAGAAAGCACCTTTTCGTGTTAATGTATAAAGAGAATAATAAAAGTAAGTTTTCCATTTCTTAAAATTAATCTCTTCAACTTTTCCTCTGCAAAAATGCCGATGATGTAAGTGACCGTGGTGCACTGATTGATGAAGAGTAGATTAGTTTATTTATACTAGTGCGGCGGTGCATTTAATAATTATAGGGAGTTCTAGAAGCAATGCCTTTATGAGTATTTGTATCTACCCAATATGTAGCACTAAATTGGGCCATCATTATATTAGCCCAGTGTTGAAAAAAAGAAAACCGTTGTTGGGTTGTATTGCCAATGATATATGTGGTGTATGGGTGTTTCATCTTACACCTCCAAGGTTTCGTCATGCACCTTCAACTTCTTCAAAAATTTATTTTTAACTATAGTAAATATTTGTTTACTTTTCACTTTCTATTTAAAGTAAGAGTATTTCATCCTCCACCTCCAACTATTTCTTAATTATTATTATTTTTATTTTTATTTTTTTAATATTAGTACTATAATAATATAAATTATATTTTAATAGTTATTTAAGTATAAAATATATATTAAATAATATTAAATTTTTAAATTAAATTAAATAATTAATAAAATATAAATAAAAATAAATTTTTAAAAAACATTACTATCGAAATTGGAAATCCGATAACTATATCCGATAACTATGTTATCGGATACCACTATCCGATGATCTTTTTTAAAATTTTATTTTTTTATTTAAAATTCAATAATAATTTCATTTTTTATATAATACTTATATTACAAAAAATAAAATTCAAATAATTAAAATAAAAGTAATAAAATAAAAATAATTATATAAAAGCTGATTTAATATATATAATATATTAAATTATAAAAAAAATATTAAATTAATAAAATAGGATTTCAAAAATTTTACATTTCTTAATTATTTTTATTTTTATTTTAACTTTTTAAATATTAGTACTATAATAATATAATTATATTTTAATAGTTATTTAAAATAAAATATATTAAATAATATTACATTTTTAAATTAAATTAAATAATTAATAAAGTATAAATAAAAAACAAATTTTTAAAAACATTACTATCGGAATTGGAAATCCGATAACTATGTTATCGGATACCAATATCCGATGACTTTTTTTTTAATTTTATTTTTTATTTAAAATTCAATAATAATTTAATTTTTTATATAATACTTATATTACAAAAACTAAAATTAAAATAATTAAAATAAAAGTAATAAAAATAAAAATAATTAAATAAAAACTGATTTAATATTATAAATATACTAAATTATATTAAAATATTAAATTAATAAAATAGGACTTCAAAATTTTTACATTTCTTAATTATTATTTTTATTTTAATATTACCACTATAATAATATAAAATATATTTTAATTGTTATTTAAACGTAAAATATATTAATAATATTAAATTTTTAAATTAAATTAGATAATTAATAAATTATAAATAAAAAACAAATTATTAAAAACTTTTGTGTCGGAATTAGAAATCGGATAGCATAGTTATCGGATATCAATGTCCGATGACTTTTTCTTAAATTTTATTTTTTATTTAAAATTTAATAAGAATTTAATTTAAATAAAAAAATTATATTTTAATAATTATTAAAACATGAAAAAATATTAAACAATATTAAGTTTTAAATTAAATTAAATAGTTATGAAATTATAAATAAAAGATAAAGTTTAAAAAAAATTTAAAAGGATGCGTAATCAAATATATGTAAGATTACTTTATGAAACATTACTTTCAAATAGAAAGTGAAAAGTAAAAGTAAAAGATATTTATTATGGTTAAAAGTAATTTTTTGAAAAAGTTGGAAGAGCAGGATGAAGTCTTGAAGGTGTAAGATAAAACATATGCGGTGTATATGTTTGAATGTGTGGTGTGGTTGGTTGAGAAAAATTGGAACTTGAGTTGTTGGGTTGGGTCAAGAATAGTAAAAAACCGAAAAGGAAAAAATATATATATACTAAGGAAAAGTAGATGATCAAGTTTGGATTCTTACTTTGTGCTAAGTTTTCTCATCTCATATTTTTCTCTTAAATTGAGATGTACAATGATTTTATGGTTTGATGAATATGCTTATTTACTTTTACCTTGTGTTTAAATAAGATACTTATATAATTCTAAAAATTTGAAATTTATATTTTATTTGTTTGCAATTGATTCTTTTTTATTTTGAAATATTTTGTTTAGATAAAATAATTAACCAAATTTAAATTCATCGTATAAATGAATTACTTTAATAAATTATCTCATTAGAATGCAAAATTAAGTGATAGAGTTTTTTTTTCTTTTTTTTAGTTTCATTTACTTATTTTCCTCTTCAAATTATAGTTTTATTGATTAAGATAAGAAAAACTAGTGTTACAGTGATTGAATGATTAAATTAATTGGTTAGAAATTCACGGTTGATTTAAGAGATACACTTTGAATATATGAAACTGAATAGGAAAGTTTTAAGTGATTTTTATTATATATAATTTATAGGTAGAAAAAGATAATAAGCTTTAGTGATTATAGGTTCAAAGTTTACTGAAGAATAGTTATACTTGTAATTGTTTTGAAAGTTAGTATAAAATAACACGAGTCGTTATTAATATTTTGAATTCAAAGAGAGCTTGTTTTAAAATTTCACCTAGGTTTTGGTATTACCTTCTAGTGCAATAACTTTGATTGGAATGTGTGTTTTTGACTTTCAAATTAAGAAGTTAAAATATTGGACGTGGGAGGAAAATGAAATTAATACTTTGACTAAAATTCTCTTTTATCCTATTTTCCTATTTTTGTTGCAAATATGCAATTGAGTTTTTATTTTCAATTTAGTTCTATTTTAAATTTGATTTAGTTCCTTTTATATATTAAAATTGTATAAATAATGTTAACATTCCATGCAAGTTCATAGTATGTTTAAATTTTAATTTTAATTTCAATTTTTATTTTTATTTTTGTTCACGCATCAAGTCCGTGTCATATTATATTATAGTTTTTGTATAATGTAATATTATCTATTAATACCATGTGTCATCAACAAAATAGTTTCAATTTTAGCTTTTATTATTGATAAGGTATAATATAGCATTATAACTGTATTTTTGTTTTTCATTAATACTCTTATGTTATATTCACCACTCACCTAAACATAACTTAAAACGAATTATCATGTCCTTTCACCATAGATCTCTTGTAACATAAAAAAAATAAGTCAATGAAGTGAAAGTGGAATTGGAATCGACTCCAACGTTATGAGAATTGATTTCCTTATCATTACATCAAATTGAAATCGATTCCAAACCATGGAAATCAGTTACAATACTCATAGAATCCATTACAACACTCGTGAAATTGCTTCTCACGTTATGCCGAAAACAATGCTGCTACACCACAACCATGCATATGAACAAAAAACGTGAAAAAAAAGAGTCAAGAGTAAAAATGTATTTTCAAACTTATTACTCTTAAATTAAATAAATTAATCAAGATTAAAAAACCATTTTATCCCACAAATACGAAGATGATTCTTATCTTCAAATTCTTCTTCACCATTCTTTTTAAGAACAGGATAATACCTCTTAACAAACACAACATTAATATCAATCTTTTATTTTAAAATTTGTCAAAGGTTTTAACCATTGATATGATTTTTGTGTCCTGGAACACATACAAATCGACTTGACTTTTGACTATTATATCAATAATGTATTTTCTAATTTAATTTTAATATGATTTTAAATACTAAATTCTTATACTTTCTAATTTATCATATTTATTTGTGTGTGATGTATAAGTGATGACGATGCATTAAAATGAATATAGACTATAGAATAAATGAAGGACAGACTAGAATAAAAAACATGTGTAGAATTTTGCGCTAAAAATATATTTGTTTGATTTTTTTTTTTTTTATATAAGTTAACTATATAATTTCCTTTTGGTGATGTTTGACTTTCTTTTTAAGTTGGTAATTTAGATGGGAGACGTTCCAGATTTATCACAACTTAATATATATATTAAATTTGGATATTTTCACTCAAGTGTGTTACACTTTTCTGTGTTGTTTTTTAGAACTGTATACAATAACATATTATATTTTTATTTAGATATAAAAAAACGTCAAGACAGTGATTTTAATTGTCTATACAAACAATTTAAAATAATAAACCTGAAAAATAGTATCATTCAACTTTATATTTTTTCTTACTGGTTCAAAATTCAACATAAGACCGCATGCTTTTATATATCTGAATTATTTTCATTTTAAAATAATAAATATGATGGTCATCTTTATATTTTTAATATTATTATAAAAAATATCTAATGTATTTCGGTATACAGTGAAACAGGTCTAATAGTAGAAAACCCATCTTAATTTTAAATATGATTATAAATACAATTATATTTGAATTATTGGCGTTAATGTACCTGCTGACTCGTGCACATATACAGTTCTGACTTTTGTTGCAAAAAGTGATAATAATTGTTCCACGTAATTTCCAGCGAGATTAAATGACAGCTAAATTAGTTATATAAGTCAAACATAATAAAAACAAAGCAAAAAAAATAGTATTAGTAATAGGTGAGAATATCCTTCATAAGAGTATAAAAATGGTAATGATAATAATCAATAAATTGATGATTTTTTTTTTCATCTCTTATCTACCAGTCAAACTTCATGGTAAGAATCAGATTGAAAAATAATTATTAAAAAAATATAATCAACAAATCGCTATATAGACAAAAGATTAGACCATAGCATAACTAAAATTCTGTAGATGCTTTATAATAAAAAATATTTCAATGCCAGATCTATCACTTTAAGGATATTAGACAATACTGTGTTTTAATACATTTTAATACAGTCTATCTTAAAAGAGTATGGTCTATTGACTTGACTAGTGTGTATTCTCTAAAAGTAATATTTTATTTCTTTTTATTCGTAATCAATATATAATATTATATATATTACACTTTTTTTTTGTCAATTTTTAAGTTTATTTTTTATATCAAAATAATTATTTTACAAGTTTTACTTTTTAAATGATATTTTTAAATCTAACCGTTTTTTTTAATTTAATTAGTTTTTTTCTTCTAAAATTTAATTAATTTTAAAACCAAAATAACTATTTATACTAAAAAATTATATGTAGAGAAACTAAAATTATCTACAATAAAACTATAAAAACTATTTAAATTTATTTTTATATAATTTTTTATTATTTTTTAATAGAAAAAGTGAATCATATGTAGATGTTTTTCAGTCTTATATAGGAATGACAAAAAAATCCGCAGGCACGGATATCCACGGATAAAATCCGCAGTGGGTAGTTACTATCCGTAAATATTTACTACCTACGGGTAATGGGTCAACTCGACCTGACTCATCACGGATTGACTACTCAGTGAGTCAACTCAACCTGACTCATTTATTAGCGAGCAGAAAAAAAAAATCAACACCATCGGTCCACCACGAGTTGGTGGGTTAAACGGATTGATTCATTAACTCATTTAAATATAATTTTTTTAAAATAAAAAAAATTATATTTTTTTTGTAATTCAAATTTAAATAAATTTTACTTTAAAATAATGTTAAATTCCTAAGATAATTAAAAAAATAAAAATAACATACAACTCAAATGTAATCCAAAACCAAACTCAAAAAGCAAATAAATAAGTTTATAATATTAATAAAAAAAGTAACATACAACTCAAATGTAATCCAAAATCAAACTAAAAAAACGAAGAAATAATTTTATAATATTAATAATTTGTGTCACTCGTCCATTTATAAGATTAAAGTCATGAATGGATAAATTTATAATATTTTATTATCTTGAAACATATTTTTTCTTTATTCTAATTTACAATGCAATAAAAAAGTTAGCAAATAATATTGAAACATAAAATAATTAATAATTAAATTAAACTAAGTGGGTTAGTGAGTGAATTCGACTCACCACATATTCACTCCGTATGAACTGAATTATAAGTGGACCAAGTTGAAAATTGACACCTATAGAAAAAATTCATTTTTTTTAAATCTAACCTGATCTAAACTCTTAGAGGACGAGATTAACTTAGAAATTCTAACCCATTTTGACTCTCCTAATAAATTTGTTCAACTAATTATGTATATAAAACATAATTTATCTATGATGAAACTATAAATCAGTTTCAAGTCATTCACTCTAAACTCATTATCAAAATCGTATAAGAAGAGATTAGTTTAAATTGACTTGAATACATAATAAAAAATAAAACCCAACACGATTTAATTGAGTTGGATTGAGCTATTTAACAGTTCAACTTAATTAATATTTCTAATTTTCCTATGTGCTTAAAGATGAATTATACTTATTTAATTTCTTATTATATTTTCTTATATGATTTTATATATATATATATATATATATATATATATATATATATATATATATAAATTAAAATGTGATAGTTAAAATATTATTATTATTATTATAAATATTTTTTTATAAATAGATTTATAATTAAAAGAGATTAAGATTAAAAAATACGGTTAAATTTAGAAAATTGTATACACTAAAACAAAGAAATCCCTTTATATATATATATATATATATATATATATATATATATATATATATATATATATATATATATATATATATATATATATATATATATATATATATATATATATATATATATATATATATATTATTGTAAGGAAGTCACACTTAATACGAAGTATTTTTAAAAATGTAATTTGATATTCTCTTGGTTTGGTATAAATGGTTGTTGTATGTTGATCTTTAAATAAAAAGTAATTATTGTGACTTATCAATGAAAATTATTGTTTTATATATTTTTATTAAATTTATTTTAATAGACGACCTTGTATGTTACGGAACCGTGAGTATGTACAAGTAGAAAAATATCAATATTTAAAAGATATTAAATCTTACTTGTGATTTTAGTTTTATAAAATCTTGTTTCTATATATAAATTTCTCTCTCTATATATATTTAATGTATATTTCAAATGATTATATGGAATTTTGAGAGTATTACATATTTTTTTAACTATTTACTCATGTTTTTATACAAAAACTTATAAACACCATAAATTATATTTATTGAATAAGTAATATGTTTATCATAATATTATATTTTTTGTTTAAGATTAAATATTTTTTATTTTGGTAAAAAATTATAATTCTTTCTTATACAAAACATTTATTTTTGTTTCAAACTTAATAAATAAATGAATATATTCTTTTAATTCAATTATTTTAAATTTTTTCTGTACAATATATCTCCCACACATCTCTTATTTCTCATATTTACAAAAACCTTAAAATTCTTAAGTTATGATTCGTTAAAAAACTAAAATTTCTTTATCTAAATCTAATTAGACAATTTAAGCATATTCTTCTGAATTACTGACTAATACAGTTCAAGATTTGACATGATAATTATCAATACTATTTTTTTTATATAAAATAAATATAAATAATTTAAATTGGAGGTATAACATAAATATTTTTATTAGATCTCAAATAAAAAATTAAAGCTCAATGCATACTATTATGATAAAATTTCAATAAAATTAATCTTTTCAAATATAAACACCACAATTTGTAACTAAGTCTTTTATATTTAAAAAATAAATAAAAATTAAGAGCATGATTAAACTTCTAATAAAATCGAATAAATTAACATTCAAATTTCTAAATAGCAATTATAAATCCTGATCAAATATCTAAATATTAACCTTAAACATGTAAATATTCATGTCAACCTATAAATAACTACAGAAATTAACACATTAAATTCTATAATTATAATTTTAAAATATAATTTTTAACTTCTTAATATTAATCTTGCAAATTTAATATTATATATATAAACATCTAAAAAAAGGTGAATATAATTAGAAATATAAAAAATTACAAACACTAAACTAAATCGATGGAAAAGACATAACTTCTAATTTGATGGGCAATAGTAATAGTGACTATATAAAGATAAAACGATTACATTATTGATATCCCTATGAGTTAAAAAATTAATAGGAAGACTTACATGTTTGACTATCTAGATAAAACATTAATTTTACCGTTCAAAAACTTTGACACTACATCCATTCAACTCCAAATTTAGTAGTAGTCAATCACCACTTATAATAATCAAAGTCCACTTTAGGTTAATATTTTTTCTCAACTAACAATAAATTTCAAATTAACTCATGCTCATGCAAACTAGAATAATTATTACAAAAATTATTAAAATTATCGACAAAAATATATTTGTATGTAAATTTATATTATTGACAAATTTACGATGGATTTAAAAATTTTATTTACCAACAAATTTTACTGATGGATCAAAAAATTTCATCGATAAAATCTACTAACAATATTTTTACTGACGAATTTTTGGTCGTTGGTGAGTCATCGATAATTTTATTTTATCGACGAATCAAAAAATTTCATTGATAAAATTTACTAATAATAATTTTACCGACGAATTTTTTATCGTTGATAATTTTAATTTATTAACGAATTTTATACATTATTAACATATTTTGACTGTCGATAATATCAATTTTTCTCTTAGAAAAGTTCAATCATTGTCTTTTTCATTTTTAATGATTATCTGTTTTTTTGGAAAGTCTATCGAACAAGATAAGATTGTGTAAAAGTTTTTAACAAATTCAAAATATCATACTTTATTTTAATCATATTTTATGTTAAATTATTAGTAAAATAGTTTGTCAATAGAATACAATCAAATAGATATAACTAAAATAAGTAATTGTATACAATATATAGTATATAATTTTATTTTATCCTTATTCTTCTCAATTTGATACAGTTGATCCAATCAAGTATGCTAAAAAGAAGTAAATCTTAAAAATATTTATTTTACTTTTTATATACGGAGGAGTAAACTTATATGCATATTACAACGATGAACTCAAGAATTTTCGGGTCTAAAACAAATTTAAGAATTAAGAACGAGACATTTTATTTAAATTTTTTTAAGTCTTTTTTTAATAAAATTATCTATTAAATTGTTATAATTAATTTCATTTAGCATTTTTTTTCAATAAATTACAAGGTTAATCAATTTAATCTTTGTTGAAACATTGTTAATCTTAAATAAGTTTTTATTATGTTTAGGATTGAGAAACTCCTTTCACATATACAAGAAGTTCATCACTTATTTAATTAGAGATTTCATTTTCATTTTTCACCAAAAAGCTAAACCTTAATCTAGTTAATAATTTTGTAATTTAACTCAAGCAAAAATTATAGTTCTTCATAAAAAAATATATAAAAAAAATCTCAAAATTCATAAATAAAAAATATCAAAAAATAAAATTGAACAAAAGAATCACATTTATAATCTTAATACAAATTCAACAAATATAATAAATACAACAATAATATAAATAAAAAGAAAAAAATACTAGTGTTTCGGTAGGAATTTACTGGGACCGAAAGCACTAACTTCGATGGCGTGTTTTTGCTTCCTTCTGATGCGAAATCTCCAATTGCCTTCGCCGTCCGTTCTTCAGACCGTCCGTCGCTCTCTGATCTTTGCCCGGGAGGGGGTGGTACCTTAAAGGTACTCCGACGATCAAGTTAGATGTCGGTATGGGAAGACCCTCTGTCCTCAGCAAGTGGATGCCTAGAACGGAGAGAGGGTGGAACTCAATCAAGTACGAGAGTGTCAGTGTAAGTTGAATTGTGCCTACCTTGTTTGGAGCCTTTTGGTATTTATTTATAGGCTTTGGATCGATATAAAATCAATATAACAGAATAGAATACAAACCGCATGAAATATAAACAAACTCACCTGAAATATCTCTGTTGAGATATTATTTGATACGAGATAATATTTGACCGTTCGGTCTGGTCGAGATACGAGATAATATTTGACCGTTCGGTCTGGCCGGTCGTATATTTGATATGAGATATAATTTGACCGTTCGGAGTAACCGGTCGTGTGAGACATACTACCGTACATCATGCCCCCCAAGTCCAAAGGAGGGATGAAGCTTTAGCTTGGCGTGACTGCAGGACTTTAAAGAGTGTTGGGAAGGATAATGGCCGAACGGTGTGGAACAGCTTTGTCTTTAATGTTGATGTTCGCTCTTGAAACAAATAGGCTTGATCGGATCAATAACGGTCGGTTTGGTGTAGGTATAGTCCCTGTAGAGTCAAGACTCGGTGGGTCTTGATGTTTGTGTTGTACCGAGACTCGGAGGGTCTCGGTGTATATAACAGGCGTTATAGGCCGTATAGAACCAAGACTCGATGGGTCTTGATGTTTTTGAAGTACCGAGACTCGGAGGGTCTCAATGTAATTAACAGTCATTATAGGCCGTATAGAACCAAGACTCGGTGGGTCTTGATGTATTTGTTGGACCGAGACTCGGAGGGTCTCGATGTAATTAACGGTCGTTATAGGCCGTATAGAACCAAGACTCGGTGGGTCTTGATGTATTTGTTGGACCGAGACTCGGAGGGTCTCGATGTAATTAACGGTCGTTATAGGCCGTATAGAATCTTACCGCTCGGTTTAGGACGAGAGTGAGCCCGTATAGAATCTCACTGCTCGGTTGAGGACGAGAGTGAGTCCGTATAGAATCTCACTGCTCGGTTGAGGACGAGAGTGAGTACCGAGACTCGGAGGGTCTCAATGTAATTAACGGTCGTTATAGGCCGTATAGAACCAAGACTCGGTGGGTCTTGATGTATTTGTTGGACCGAGACTCGGAGGGTCTCGATGTAATTAACGGTCGTTATAGGCCGTATAGAACCAAGACTCGGTGGGTCTTGATGTATTTGTTGGACCGAGACTCGGAGGGTCTCGATGTAATTAACGGTCGTTATAGGCCGTATAGAATCTCACCGCTCGGTTTAGGACGAGAGTGAGCCCGTATAGAATCTCACTGCTCGGTTGAGGACGAGAGTGAGTCCGTATAGAATCTCATCACTCGGTTCAGGACGAGAGTGAGTCCGTATAGAATCTCACCGCTCGGTTTAGGACGAGAGTGAGCGTTCACAGAGAACGTTCCCCACCGCTCGGTTTAGGACGAGAGTGAATCCGTATAGAATCTCACCGCTCGGTTTAGGACGAGAGTGAGTCCGTATAGAATCTCATCACTCGGTTTAGGACGAGAGTGAGTCCGTATAGAATCTCACCGCTCGGTTCAGGACGAGAGTGAGTCCGTATAGAATCTCATCACTCGGTTCAGGACGAGAGTGAGTCCGTATAGAATCTCATCACTCGGTTCAGGACGAGAGTGAGTCCGTATAGAATCTCATCGCTCGATTTAGGACGAGAGTGAGCGTTCACAGAGAACGTTCCCCACCGCTCGGTTTAGGACGAGAGTGAGTCCGTATAGAATCTCACCGCTCGGTTTAGGACGAGAGTGAGCGCATAGAATCTCACCGCTCGGTTTAGGACGAGAGTGAGCGCATAGAATCTCATCACTCGGTTTAGGACGAGAGCGAGTCCGTATAGAATCTCACCGCTCGGTTTAGGACGAGAGTGAGCGTTCACAGATAACGTTCCCCACCGCTCGGTTTAGGACGAGAGTGCATGCTTCTGTCATCTGCACTGTAAGGCCGAATGACATTGTATTTGGGAGGCCGAATGGCCGAACATATGTTTTTGAAGGAACTGCCTGGCTTTATTCATACCAAAAGTGTAAACACGTAAGTCATGTCAAAACAATTTAATTGAAATAAACATAACGTCAAAATCTAACTACTGTAAACTTAAAATGAGTCGCCTTCCAAATGTTAGGAAGGGCTTTTCATTATATCTTCTAGTCGATACGTCCTCGGACTGTACGGTCAGAGCTATGGCTGCGGCTGCGACTTCGCCTATGTTTTCGCTCCTCCTTCTTGTATTGTCGTTCGGTGTTTCTTTGTGGAGACCTTGACGAACTTCTTGTCCGCGATCGATCCTTCTTCACATACTTACGGAGATGGCCTGCACGGATGAGATCTTCGACTTTATCTTTGAGTGTTACACACTCTTCAGTAGTATGTCCCAGGTTTTAATGGTATTGGCAGTGCTTTCCTCTATTAGCATTTTTAGGTGAATGGAGCTTTCTGATCGAGAGAAGTTCCGTGCTAAGGGCTTCCTCAAGGATTTTTGCCCTGGGTGCATTAATAGCGGAATAATGGTCAAACTTGGGTGTTCGGATGAAATCCTTATGGAACGTACCTACACTTTTGTTACTACTATTGAACAACTGTTTGCCCTCCTTTTGGTTTCTGCTTGTAGAGACTTCTTGTTGTTGCTTTCTTTGTGCAATTCGCATATCCTCCATGCGGATGAATTCAGCTACTCTTCCCTGGAGTTCTTCCATGGTTTTCGGTGGCCGCGCATACAGTTTTTCGGCAAAGTATCCTGGTTTCAAGCATGAAGGTAAATTGTTAATAACAAAAGAGTGATTAACCTCTTTGACTTGTCGTGCGATTTCGTTGTATCTCTTCATGAAGGCCTTCAAGGTTTCATCCTTCCCTTGTTTAGTATTTACTAATTCAGCCGGTGTTATCTCCTGTTTCCGATTGGAGGCATATTGCCTTCTGAATAAGGTGATGACAGTGCGAAAGCTATCCACTGTGTTAGGAGGGAGAGTATAGTACCACTCAAGTGCTTCTCCTTTTAAGGATAGGGAGAAAGCCCTACATTTGACTGGGTCACTATCGGAATAGAAAACCATAGAGTCGATGAAGTTTCTGATGTGGTGTTCCGGATCCGTTGTTCCATCAAATTTTTCGATTTGAGGGGGCGGTCGGTCGGGCATTGCAGTTTGCATAATCTCCTCAGTGAAGGGTAGCAGTTCTGGTGATCGTGGTGGAGGACCACTATCATCATGATGGTGGTTGTTTCGGCCGTTGCGGCGGCCATGATTAGGGTTGCCGGTGTGGCTATTGTCTTCCGTTGCTTCCTGTTGTTTTTCTTTAAATTGGGCTAGTTCTGCGACGAGTTGTTGATGCGCCTCTTGTTGCTGGCGAATCATCTGGGTCTGCCGTTCGAGTTGAGCCTGAAGTTGTGTTAGGAGCTCTGTATGATCAACACCGTCCATGCTTCTGGTAGTCACCATTGGGAGTCTTCGCTTTCGGCCCCACGGTGGGCGCCAAAATGTTTCGGTAGGAATTTACTGGGACCGAAAGCACTAACCTCGATGGCGTGTTTCTGCTTCCTTCTGATGCGAAATCTCCAATTGCCTTCGCCGTCCGTTCTTCAGACCGTCCGTCGCTCTCTGATCTTCGCCCGGGAGGGGGTGGTACCTGTAAAGGTACTCCGACGATCAAGTTAGATGTCGGTATGGGAAGACCCTCTGTCCTCAGCAAGTGGATGCCTAAAACGGAGAAAGGGTGGAACTCAATCAAGTATGAGAGTGTCAGTGTAAGTTGAATTGTGCCTACCTTGTTTGGAGCCTTTTGGTCTTTATTTATAGGCTTTGGATCGATATAAAATCAATATAACATAATAGAATATAAACCGCATGAAATATAAACAAACTCACCTGAAATATCTCTGTTGAGATATTATTTGATAATATTTGACCGTTCGGTCTGGTCGAGATACGAGATAATATTTGACCGTTCGGTCTGGCCGGTCGTATATTTGATATGAGATATAATTTGACCGTTCGGAGTAACCGATCGTGTGAGACATACTACCGTACAACTAGCAAGAAATAAAAAAAATTGATACATAAAAATAAAAATAGAATGTGATTTAAGAAATGAAATCTCTCAAAAACCTAAAAAGAAATCTATAATAAGAAAACAAAGAACCGATAAAAGCTAAAATCAGTAAATAAAAAGTTAGACTAAGTTAAAAGAAAAAAAAAATAAAATTTAGTATAAAATAACAAAAATAACTAATCGTTAAAACTAATTTTAACTCATAATAATTTAATTTAATTTTATTCTGAAACATAAAGTTTTAATTAATTTAATATAAGAATATTAGTAGTAAAAAAATTGAAACCTGATTCTTAAACATAATTTATTATTAATTTAATAAAAATATATAAGTATTAATTTTTTTTAAAAATTTTTTTGAACATAATTTTATAATTAATTTAGTAGGTGAATATTAATATTAAATAAGTAATTTGAAGCTTTTTTTGGAAATTTAAAATATATGTTTTAACCAAGTGTATTTTGTGAAAAAAATTTTGATCCTGGGAACTTTGACTGATGAATATTTTAATTAATTTATTACTAGTACAGACTGAATGCACGTGTCAAGATCCCATTAGAGCTGACATTAAAGATTTTCAGCCGGCAAAGAAAGTTGGATGTATCTTATCTCAATAATTTGTATAAATTTAACATTCTGCAAACTTTTATGCGGCCAACTTCCTGTCGAAAAATAATTGTACGAAGAAAAAAAAAATGAAAAGGACAAGGGAAAGTAGGTATACACTGTCCTAATTGAAAGTGATTGGAATGCTATTCTATATCACTGACCTTTAATTTCCTTCCATCTTCCTTAGTCTTCAAACCACAACATTCAAAAATAAATGCTATTCTGTCGATTCAACCATCTATGTATAGTTTCTTTCCAAAACGACATGGACAGTGCCAGCCTTCTTCTGTTCATGGATAAAACTACTTTTAAATTTATTTCATGTCACACTAAACATCTATATATAGATATAGATATAGAGTTGTTAAAATGGACCACTCAACTCGAACTCATCCGATCAATCAGTCACTTAACGAGTCAATTCATTTATTAACAAGTTAGAAAAATTTAAACCCGATCTGATCCATCATCGATTTGCGGATTAAACAGACTAGTTTACTGACTTATTTAATTATAATTTTTTTAAATAAAAAATTAAAATTACAAACTATTTGAAATTTAAATATAAATAAATTTTACTCCTAAAATAGTGTTAAACTCATGAGCAGATTCATCGTAACAACATAAGATTTCCTTTTTTTGTATACAGTCACAATAGGTGAAGAGAATATTTTTCAGAATTTCATAAAATAATAAATTAATAAAATGACACTAACTCGATTCATTACAGATTCAACTCAGATGAGTCCAATTTAAATGATCCGGATTGAAAATTAACCTGCATAAAATAACTATATTTTTTTCAAACCCAACTCAATTCAAGTCCGTAATGAGTCAGGTTGACCCACGAATTGTAACCATTTTATAGTTCTAATATGCATATTATTTTTGAAAAAAATATAAAATGTATTATTTTTTAATCATAAAGAAAAAAGTTCTCATTGCTTAATTTTCTTGTTTCTATTTAAATATTGGCATTTAAATTTTAAAGAAAATGGTGGGTGTTTGGTGGTGGGAAACGGGTAGGTCTGAATTATTGCTGTCCAAATTTGTGGTATGTTACTGTGTAGTAATTCATCTGAATTCCACGACAACCAAGCTTTCTGTCACTGGATAGAGATCGCTTTTATTTTTGAGCTTAATTGGAAGAAACAGTGGAAAACAGCAGTTATAGTCACTGTCCCCTTGTTGTCTATTCAATAACTGACTGTCCCATCTTTTCTCTGTAATTTTCTACTTATTAATCACCATCTATATTAACATCTCCTTTTACTTATTATAAAAAAAAGTTATCACATGATAGTATAATTCTTTATTAATTTATTTTAATCAGTTTCTAATGATATTTTTCATATTGTTAAAACTTTATAATATTATGGAATTATTTGTTGTTATTATATTGTGACAACAACACACTGCAATGTAAGATTGGTTGATAATAGTTTTTGAATTACGGAGTTGATTTATGGATAACGACTCAATGGACTTAAGGAGATAAAGACAAGAATGAGGTGTTTTTTTCGGATTAAAGGAATGAATAAAAATATTTAAAGGTAAAATCTGTGAGAATTTGAAAATGATGTGATAAATTTAAAAAGTTATTTTAATTAAAAAATAAATAATTATTGATCTGTTCTTGTGACGACCTTTTATATAATTTTAAATTTAAGTAATAAAAATTATATTAAAATAAAATTGACATTGTTAATCGTAAAAATTAAAAATTAAAAAAATAAAACGACATTATATGATAAAAGAAGTTTTGATTGATCTCAATTAAGCTCAGTTTCATTAGTTAAATAGTTTCTTAAACTTAACAAACAAAAAATATCTTTTTAATTTTGACAAAGTTGACAAGTAAGGTTGACAAACTGGCTTGAGCTGGATAAGATCGGCCAATAAAATTAACAAGATCGGTTGAGCTCGTTAAGCTTGTTTTTAATGGTCATTTCAACCACAAACAAACAAAACTTTCATTTCTCAAAGGTGAAACACAAGTCAAAATATTTTTCCTTCTTGAGGCAAAATACACCAATTGGAACAAGCTAACCTAAGAACCACTAATGTTACTTTGTTGTGAACATATCAACAACATTGTTATCAACCCACTAATGAAAAAAACCAATAGTAAATACATAGTGGATTTGATTTCATTAACAAACAAATATTAAAAGAATTAATTCTATCCTCCTTGCAACTGCAAAAATTAGAAACTGGAAATTCATAGAATCAATTAAACCTACACCCATAATCAACTCCAACAACAATGGAATCAATTCAACCACTCCCATAACTTAGCACACGTTGAACATCATTCTACTGCATCATAATCAATTTTACCACACTAGAATCAATTCTACGACTTCAAAAGAATTTCATAATCAATTCCATTATTCCATGAAAACCATCACAATCAATTTTATAAGACTAGCATCGATTCTATCACTTCAAAATAACAACATAATTGATTTTACTACTTCCATCTCTTTCCTTATAATCGATTCCATCATGCCACTACCGCGACCATAATCAATTCCATCCCTTGGTTGGGTTGGTTAGGTTAAATTCCACCTCTTGTCATGACATTTATTTATGTTTATAGAACTATCAATCCTGCATCATTTCTTTGTGGTATGAAGAGCCAAAAGCAGATTTTGCAGGCAAGAATTTGTCCAAAAATCTTCAACCATTTTTTGAAATAAAACAAAGGTATTTTAGCATTTTTCTTTAAATGAATATTCCATCTTTAACAAATCTTTGCAGCTTGTGCATATCACTCACATTCTCTCATGGAAATAAGTTCTCTAAAATTCTCTCATATATATACACGAAAACAAACGCGAAATCAAATAAAAAAATCATTTTAACACGTCCACTTAAATCATCCATGCATTAAAACAAACACATAATTAATGAGATTCAAATTAATATGTTGATTCTAAATTCTTGAATATAATTTTTCTTTTTTTCAAAAAGAATTATGTTATTGTTAGTTGTTGATTTTTGTTTGTCTCTGCAAGTGGTTGTTTATATTTGTTAGGAATTTCCTTCTAATAAGTTATATGTGTGCGGACAGTTTTCAATTCTCTACTAAATAAATTAATCTCAATCACAAATTATAGTATATCCTAATAATCACTGAGACAAGTATACTAAGCTATTAATCGAATAGAAATAATTATTATTTTAAGTAAAATTATTTTCTTAAATGCTTTCAAAGAAATAAGTACTTGCGAAGTTTTGTATGGATATAATTGTGTACAAAGTAATTAAAAATAATGAAAATGTATATTTAGTTTTATAGATGTAAACCCTTGCTTGTCTGTCATTATTGTAAAAATAGTTCATATATAGATGCAGCCAAGTCATATATATATATAATTTATCTTAAGTATCAATAGTATTAGTTTGAATATAGTGATTTTGCCATATATTTTGCAGAATTCATGTCTTCTACACTATCTCAGAAACTTCCATGTAGATAATCAATATTACATAACTATGAAGAAGTTACATTGAAAAGCTAATTACAAATTCCGTCCATAACTTTTGTGCACGACCCAGTACATATGGGTTTCAACTTGGAATTTATATCATTTACACATAGTTATGTAATGGGCAAATTAGATAACAACTACTAAGCATCTATCATAATAATATTTTATTCACAACTTTTGTTAAATAAAATATACATACTATTATATTATTAAAATCAAATTGTCAACCAAATATTTAAGCAATAAACGGCGTCAAGATAGATTTTAGAGCAAAATACAGAGCATATATTATACTTACTATTTTACATTTTTTTAAGCAATAATGTCATTGGTTGGAAAAGCATGTAGAAAAGCACAGAAAGAAAGCTCCAAAGACTGAGCAATATTCTATCTATATATACAGTGTCAGCCAATTATAATAATATATATAAAGTATTAGTACAAACTACCACAGTGTGCATTTACGCATACTTTCGTGTAATGTATTACAAAAACCATATTTGAAGGGTATTTTGAAACAGATATGATAGACTTTTAGCTGGCGTTGAATCACAAGATTGTCAACAAAAAATAATATGGTCCAAGTGCTTGTAAGAGCCTTGACATTGTCATGAGAAAGTAAATAATAACGTTCACATCTTAAAAATATAAGAGGCAGAATATTATCCGTATAATATTAATTAATTATTAAATTTAAAAATTGTTGGCATGAAAAAATGAGAATGATATGACATGGATTATATGAAGAGCCGTTTCAAAATTTCCATGCATATGCATTAAAGTGAAGCATATTACTAAATTTCCAAGTGCAGAGTTCCTAGCTATTTCCACCCAGCCTCCATTAGTTTTCCAAAAATAATGCCAAATCCATAGTAATGCTTGAATGTGAGAGATGCATGCATATATTAATGTATACCTTCCCTTCCACCTTTCTAGATATATTCCAAATGTGACAACAAACATCGTCATCGGTTTCATTTTTCTCATCATTCTAGTTACCACGTAAATATGATTGAATTTTTTGGATTTGTTTATTATGTTCTTTTTCCTATTGTATTCGGTCTTTTATTTGTCGCATAAGTTTTTTTTTTCCATTATTTTTATGAATCCATTTATTATGTACTCGGTTAATGTTCGATTATTGATCTATGACTATTTAATGGTTTGTTCAATTCAATAAAAATACATCAGAAGTAATTTAAATCAATATTTGAATGTCATTTATTTTCTAACAAATTTGCATTAGAGTTATTGTGTCATGAGTGTTTGAGTGAAAAACGAGAACAAGTTCATATGTACCGGAACAAATAACCATATATGCGTTGATGAAAGTTTGTTTAAAGAGTTATCCAAGATTGAGATAAGACACGTATCATTTGGAGATGATTCAAAGGTAACGGTGAAAGAATAAGGTACAATCCCATGTCTTATAATGGGAAGTTGACCGTTGTTTAGAACAAGTCGGTGAAAGTTATTAAGAAGTCGACCAAAGAAAAGTTGAAGTAAGCTAAGGTCAAGGAAAAGTCGGCTAACGTTACTAGGAAGTTGGCTAAAACAAAAGAGAAGTCGGACAATGTGAAAAATTAAACAATTACAATGAAAGTAAAGAACCTATCTGTTTATGGAAGGAACTGGATGAAGGATGAAAAAAAATTAAGTTTATAGAAGAGTTTGTTAGAATAAATTTAAATTTTAGGATTTATTTACAATTACGTTTAAGTTTTATATTTCGGTTTTTCTGTTGTCGAGTTCAGTCTTTCACTAGCCATATTTGTTTCTATTTTTATTTCTATGAACTCGGTCATTCTATTTTCGGTCATTATTATATTACTGATCCACAACTATTTAATGACCCATTTAATTCAATGTAAATACACTTGATTTTATTTAGATCAATTTTTATTTTTTTTCCAACAAATAGTACTCTCAAAATGGGTTAGAATTTGGAGACAAACCTGACTCACCACGTGTTCGGGTCGGGCTGAGTTTGAAAAAAATGAAATTTTTTTATATGGGTCATTTTTCAACCCGACCTACTTAGAACCCAACTTACCCGGGTTGAACCTGTGACGAACCGAGTTGGCTCACCAACCCACCTAATTTAATTTAATTATTTATTATTTTGTATTTCAATATTATTAGTTAATAATTTTTTATTGTATTGTAAATGGATATAAAGAACAACATGTTTCAACATAGAATATTATAAATTTATACATTCAAGACTTTAATCTTATAAATGGCTAAATGACATAAAAATTATCAATTGTTTATTCATTTTTTGAACTTATTTTTAGATTACATTTGAGTTGTATGTTACTTTTTTTTAATTTCAAATTGTCTTTGAAGTTTAACATAATTTTAAAGTACAATTTATTTAAATTTGAATTAAAAAAAATGTAATTTTCCTTAGATTAAAAAAAAACTTGTAATTAAGTGAGCAAATCGATTTATTTCACTAACCGTAGTTTCAATTTTTTCAGCTCATTAATAAATAAGTCAGATTGATTTGACTCACTAAATTACCAATTCATGATAAATCGGACCAAATAAAATGGGATAACCTTTTAATAACACTACCAACAAATATACATAATTGTTTAGCGCCACTCCTTTCGGTTGACTACATCGCCTTGTAAGAACCAGTCCCTAAGCCTGAACTCCAGCACTTGAAAATTTTGCATGGTCAACACAAAACAAAACCACTCCTCTTCATACCCATTGTTTTAATTAAATCATATTATATATATATATATTACTCATGCACAATCAACAACTTGTTTAGAACGATTTTAACAACCATTTTTTTCGACCATTTCGATATATCTGCCATTCTGTCTTTTTTCATGAACGTATTTATCAAATTCAACATTAAATTAGCCAATATTCTGTAACATGTAGAACTTCTCAGAAATATTATAACAAGATTTCCGTGAAATACGTATCGTTTTAATATTTTTAAAAAACGTATAGAAGTTGATAAAGTGAGGTGTATAAAATGTAAAACCTCTTCGAGGTTGTCTGTAGTCATGTACGTTGGTTGGTTCTACCAACTTTATTCGAACGTCTTTGGACCATTTTATTTATTTTTTTATTTGTATACTCATTGGTGCAAGGAGTCACGGTCTGATTGTTCACACTCTCATTCTTCTGATATTTCTATCTGACATGATTCTCGTCAATAAAGGACCAATATATATATAACAGTGTACATGCACATCCTCTCATTTTATTAAAATTATTATTAAATATCAATTTTTTTTTATTTTATCTCTTTAATCTCATATATTTGAATCTACAATTACTATTTTATGATAAACCTGTGTGAAAAGTAAATTATCCCATTAACTTAAAATCTTACATCCGTCACGTTACTATCCTCATAACTAGTGTACAACGTTCGAAATCAAATGTTTCCTTCAAGGTAAAGTTTTCATCATAAAATATTATAAAGAAAAATTATTCTTTTTCACATACTTAAATATTTTACATTAATTTAATATTATTTTTATCTACATTTTATTATTTTTTTTGAAAAATATAAATATTTATATTTTTATAATCATTTTACCTTTATATTATGTATTAAATGAATGTAAAAGTGTGTCATAACAACGTTATTTTATTTTAAATGAAAATATAGTGGAAATATATGATTTTAATCCCTCTTGTTGAGATACTAATAATATATATGAGTTTCAATACACCAAGTTAAAATTTGCACTCACGGAATTTCATATGTTCTGGAAAATATTTGACTGTTCAGAGGGTTCTCATGTATGTTTTTTAAGTACTCTGACCATGACCCCTTATTGGCGTGGATTCATACATAGTCACGTTTTGAAAAGGTCATCGTCTTAATCTTCAAAACATATATACATAAACAAGAAGCTCACTTATTGCTTCTTTCTTCAACAAAATCTACTTCCGCCAGAAATTCATATTAGAATGATGCCCAGTGTAGAAACACATTTAAAAATCATTAATAAAGTACTGATTTTTCATTCCACTCTTAAATTTTCTCTGCATGAATATTCATCCTCTTTTCCGAACATTTTCTTATTATAAGATCTAATTATTGCGTATCCTAAACTTAAAGGAATCTAAACTAATATAATAAATAATCAACTTTTCAAGATATCCTATTAAATATGTTAAAAAAAGGAGATATATATTAAGTTACATTCACAAAAAAATTTCCTAAAAATAATAAATAGTAAAAAATTCTTAATTTTTTTTAAATACATTAGCATATTTTTTAAAATATTATGCAAATAGACAAATTATATAATAATTATAATCAATATATATAGATAAGTTCTGTATGATTATAACGATTTTACTTAATGAAATTATATATTCTAAAAACGATTTAATATTTTGAAATTTTTATTTTTTAAAAATAGAAGTCGTTAAAAGTCAATAACTTTAAGTAAAAGTTATATGAAAGTTAACTATTAAAAAGTGAATTTTTAAATCTAAATCAATCCCAAATGATAAAATTTACACCCCACTTTTATATATATATATATATATATATATATATATATATATATATATATATAATAATAATAATAATAATAATAATAAATTTTTCATATTTTTTCAACATTAACAACTTTTTGTTATTTTATTATATTGAAATCGACTTAAAGTGGTCAAGCTCTCAACGATTTTTTTTTTTAAATATCATATTAAATCCTAAATTCTTTGTAAAATTTCTTCAAATAAACTAGTTAAAATAAAAGTTAGATTATGCACTATTTATCGTAATTATTTTACAATATGTCCATTTATGTAATATTTTAAAGAATATGTCATCTCTCGTAAAAGAAAAAACGGTATTTAACGATAATAAGCTCTTTTATGTTTTTCAAGGTGTAAAAAATCAAGCTGGTCTGCATGCATTTGCATTATGTATTTTTGTTTTTCTCATTTGTTTACCGTAGAAATGTACTCTGTGACATCACAGTGACGAGTGATGCAGCTCGAGACATCTATAAATACAGGTCGAAGCCTTGCATTTTGATATTGCACTCATCAATTGATCATACATATACACATACATACATATACATACACACAAACATCTTTAACCTAGTTCAACATATTAGATGGAAAACCAAAACCGTCCCATGTTGGTCTCAAAAATGGGCATAATAGGGGCTGGGGTGAGTGGCTTAGCAGCTGCTAAACAGTTATCTCATCACAACCCTATTGTTTTTGAGGCCTCAGATTCCATTGGTGGGGTTTGGAGTCATTGCTCCTACAACTCCACCAGGCTACAGTCTCATCGTCGTGATTATGAATTCACCGATTTCCCTTGGCCTCAAAGGGACAACCCTGATTTTCCCACCCATTTGGAGATACTCAATTATCTGCACTCTTATGCTCATCACTTTGACGTTTTCAAGAACATCAGGTTCAACTCCAAGGTCGTCCAAATCCGCTTCTCCGGCAACCGGGAAGTCACTGGCTTTTCAACCCTGCTTCCCGGTCAGCCTGTGTGGGAAGTTGCTGTGCAGACCAATAACTCAGACACCATTCAGGTCTGCACAAACTTTTACCTTTTCAAAAATCAAACACTTTTAAAGTTATAATATTCTCCCACATACTTTTGATACTCTGAAAAGTGAAAAATTGTCACAAGTTTTAATATTTTAATTTAAAGTATTTGAAAAAAATAAAACAGATGATGAGTTTGAAAAATAAAGTATTGCATGAAGCTTCTGACCTGTGAGTGACTCTTGTTTTAGCCGCTTATACATGATTGATTTCAGTGGTACGGATTCGAGTTTGTGGTAGTATGCGTTGGGAAATATGGGGACACACCCAAAATTCCAACGTTTCCACAGAAAAAAGGGCCACATATATTCAAGGGAAAGGTGATGCATACATTAGATTACTGTAAACTTGACCAGGAAGCTGCTACTCAACTTCTCAGAGGGAAAAAGGTGGTAGTGGTTGGTTTCAAAAAGTCAGCTATTGATTTAGCCATGGAGTCTGCACTGGCAAACCAAGGTAATAATAATAATCCCAGCTTTACTATATATATATATATATATAAATTCCCTTTGGAAAAACCTTCATTTAGTAATAAAAAAAAAGAAGAAAAAGTTAAATTGTTTTTTTTTTATAAGTAAAGTTATAAAGGTTTTAAAGAAAAAATAATAATATTTTTTATTCGTTATTAATTTATGTACAAGTTAAACTCTATTAGTTTACATTAACTATTTAAAATATAGGTTTTAATGCACACAAACTATTTAACTTTATGCAAAAATTACATTTGTTTTTCTGATTGTTTTACAGATTTTTATGAAGAAACTTTCTCCAAATTGACACTGTGAATTCACACCGCATCAATATGTAAAATATGTGACTTTTATCATATTAAACCTTTTTTATATTTGTAAATAGTAAAAATGCATGCATTATATGTGTGTATTTAATTTTTTTTTGATAAAAAATAATAAAATTATTATATTATTATTATTATAATTACAAAATTAAATAAAATTATTTTTTATAACTTTATTGTAAATAATTTTTATTTATTTTGCATGTAATTTTTAATTAAAAAAATATTTAATTTTAAAAAAGTCAAATAAAAAACAGTTAAATTTAAATAATTAATCATTTAAAAAATAAAATTTATAAACTAATTATTTTAATTTAAGAAAAACTTTTATTTAAAGGTAAAATTGAAAAATAAATATTTTATATAAAGGTATAGATAATATAATGGCTGATAATTTATGAGTTTTATGAAAAACAAATCATACTGGTTTGTAACTTATTGCTAAATAACATACTCTAAACATGGGAAGCATTAAGTGCTCTTTTATAATTTATCCCTTCAGTTATTCGCCTAGAGTAAATGGGAATAAATTTTAGTTCAAATAGTTGTTGTTTTAAAAATTATGTTTAAACATTTGGTAGAAGATGTAAAATATGTAACATCTAATATATATATATATATATATATATATATATATATATATATATATATATATATATATATATATATATATATATTCTCTAAACTATTATAAAAATTTAAACTTAAATTAAATTAAAAAGTATTTTATCCATGTATAAAGTTACGTGGAACACATCTTTGCTAATACAAAATAGAGATACAAAATACTTTATAATTTAATTTAAAGATAAAGATGCTAGTTTAATAACGAAAAAACGTATTTAATTTTAATAAAAATATTTATACCGTAAAAAGATGATATGATATTTGGTAACCTATCATGACTCTTCTCAAAAGAAAAAAAAATATATAAAAAGAATTAACTGTTGACTAATAATGTGAAAGCTGGTATGCATGCATATGACTCGATTTTCTTTCAAATTTCTTCTGCTGTTCTTCCAACATTGTTTTTTTCCAGTTTGGGTTATCACAAAGGTGGCGTTCAATAGCTTCAATTGAACACGTTGTTTTCTGTCGCTATGATGCACGTGCTGTGGAAAATAACGACATTGTTTTTCTATTGAAGCTCATTTTCATATTGGCACTATTACGTTTCGTTTTCCTTTCTGTTTTGTTTTCTTTCACAATGTCATTTTCAGTTCTTGTGCTTATAAAGCACCAAAGACGACAACATTAATTTTCCAAATGATTTTCTGGTTGTATATATATAATTTATTGTTTTTTTTTTTATTTTCCTAGTTGATATTTGCATGGTTTTGGTTCCTTTTATTTTATGTATGAAAGATGTGTTGACTTGCATACTGTTGTTTTCATTTTATTAGTATAATATCTTATTATGTGAAGCTTTATATGAAACGAATTCATAGGTCATAAGTCATATAAAATAGAATTCCACAAATCAGTTTTGACTTTCACAATATGTTTGGAAATGGCTTTAAACGACGGGTTCCAACCTTCATCTTCACCCACACACATCAATACTATCATCATATGAAAAGTCCACTATAATTTTAACACCTCATGCCATCCACCAACTTCAATAAATAATCAAAATTCTTTCACATCTTACCAAACTAAATTGGAATTACTTTTTCAGAAAATTTTTAGGTTTAAACAATTTAGTTGTCCCTATTTTCGGGAGGTTTTCCCATTTTGATCTCTGTCTTATTCAAATCCCCAATTAAATCCTTGTAAGTACTAATTTCAATCAATTAAGCTCCTCTCGTTAAATTTAGTTAACGGGGTTAACTTTTTTGTACAAAGGAAGGATGACCTGTTAATTTCTGTAAACGTGCCCCATTTAGAGTTGAAACGTGGCATAAATTGATTGAAATTAGCACTTATGGGACTCAATTCATGCCACGTTTCAACTCTAAATGGGCCACGTTTACATAAATTAACAGGTCATCCTTCCTCTGTGCAAAAAAGTTAACCCTGTTAACTAAATTTAACGACAGAAGTTTAATTGATTGAAATTAGTACTTATAGGGACTCAATTAGGGATTAT
This sequence comes from Vigna mungo, assembly GCA_036885675.1. Lineage (NCBI taxonomy): Eukaryota > Viridiplantae > Streptophyta > Magnoliopsida > Fabales > Fabaceae > Vigna > Vigna mungo. The sequence goes on from CP144696.1 coordinate 14,525,575, forward strand.
AATAAGACGAGATCAAAATGGGAAAACCTCCCAATAGGGACAACTAAATGGTTTAAACCAAATTTTTAATAATATTTTGATTATCTATAATATATTAATTTTATTAAATTTATTAAAGATATTTTAGACTGATATTTATAATTATGTGAACAATTTATAAATTATCTAAAATGTGTTTGACATATAAAAAATTTAATATAACTAAATTAAAAAATATATATTTATTTATTTTTGAAGTTTGAAAAACAAAATATATAAAAAAATAGGAGACATAATCATATTTGAAAGTTTGAAACATAAACAGATTTAAAAGTTTAAGAGATAATGGAATTTTAAAGTTTAACTTTTTTTATTTACATTAAATGATTATATTCTGTTTGCTGATCATAATAATTAATTAAGATAATATCCATTTTTTTTGTTAAATTTCAACATGCATAACATAGTTGTGTTGTTGGTGTATTGCTGTGAAGGAGCTGAAGGAGAAGCTTGCACCATGGTTGTAAGGAGTTTGCATTGGACAGTTCCCCATTACTGGATTTGGGGATTGCCTTTTTTCATGTTCTTCTCAACAAGATCTTCTCAGTTCATCCACGAAAGACCAGAACAAGGCTTACTCAGGACTCTTTTCTGCCTCATGTTATCTCCGCTGGTAAATTACCATTTTCCAGAATCACATAGCTAGTGTTATGATTTCTACTAGCATAGCTAATGTTTTTTTTTTTGGTTATGTTATTCAATGAGCAATAATAGAGGCGTGGAATTTCAAAGTTTATTGAGTCGTACCTTCTGTGGAAACTTCCATTGGAGAAGTATGGATTAAAACCAGAACACCCCTTTGTGGAGGATTATGCATCTTGTCAAATGGCCATCATGCCAGAAAATTTCTTCTCCGAGGCTGAAAAGGGCAAAATTGTCTTTAAGAAGGCATCAAAGTGGTGGTTCTGGAATGGAGGGATTGAATTTGAAGACAACACTAAGCTGAATGCTGATGTAGTGATTCTTGCAACTGGTTTTGATGGAAAGAAAAAACTCAAATCTATTTTACCAGAGCCTTTTAGTAGCTTGTTGGAGTATTCTTCTGGTATTATGCCTTTATATAGGTGAGAAGGACTCTTCAATATTCATTTTGCTTTCTTTCATGCAAAAATTACATTAGGAGAATGTATTACACTCTTTTAAACATACCCTATATTTAAACTGAAATTTTTTGAAAATTAAAAAAAAATAAATTGTAATTAACAGCTGATTCATGCTCATGATGATAGGGGAACTATTCATCCGTTGATTCCAAACATGGCCTTTGTGGGTTTCGTTGAGAGTGTTTCAAATCTTCACTCATCAGAGCTTCGTTCCATGTGGCTTTCTGGGCTGGTAGACGACAAATTCAAGCTCCCAAGTGTGGAGAGCATGCTTTCACAAACAGCCAAGGAGATAGAAGTGATGAAAAGGTCAACCAGGTTCTATAAGAGGCACTGCATTTCAACTTATAGCATCAACCACAGTGATGAAATTTGTAAAGATTTAGGGTGGAGTTCCTGGAGGAAGAAGAACTGGTTATCCGAAGTATTTGGCCCCTATAGCATTGAAGACTATGCCAAGGAAGATTGAATATACAAGCTTACCACCACTCTCTCAGTGACTGCATAAATACTGGTAGAATAATACTAATAATGATGATGATAAAAATAACTGTATGTTCTCTAAGAAAGAAAAATTTAAGGCTAAGTCGAGAGCCAAATGTCGTTTAGATACTTAAGAGTCATGTTCCACGAATGCAGTCAAAACTCCTTCAAGGTTACACAAGCAACTTTGTTCACATAAAACATATGTATTGCTCAACGGAAACTTGTTTGAAATAGCAAATTCAAATCATATAGAAATTGTAGTGGAGAGTCACTTTGTCAATTGAAAGTAAACAATACCATGTGGAAAAGATACATATATAATCTCACTGTATTTTTGGCAAATGAAGGCATTATTTCCACCGGAGAGGTTATAATCTTTTTCTCTCTACATGTCATCACCTCCAAGGAATGTGATCAAAGGCTCCATAATTACAGAGCTTGCAAACTTAAAATTCACAGTTAAATATTTGCCAGACTCTGAATCAGGCCCGCGGGGATAGAAAACAAAAGAATAAAAAAAAGCCTCAAAGGCTCTGAAGTATTTTCAGGGTCTCATCAATATGCTTTTCTGGTTGGAATTGATTGTTGTAGACAAGCTGAACCACCCCATTTTTGTCAATCACGTAAGTCTCTCTTCCAGGCAATGATCCAAAGAAATCACCTGGCACTCCCCATTCCTTTCTCACCTTGTTGCCCTCATCACTCAACAATGTGAATGGAAGTTTGTATTTGCTGGCAAATGCCTACATTACGTGAAACGCAAATCAGAAAAAATATTAATATGGTTGATTATAAAAATCAAACAGTGGAACCTTTGATCTTTACCTTGTGCGAGGAAGCATCATCGCCACTTATCCCAACAACCACTGCTCCTGCTTTCTTGAACTTCTCATACGAATCCCTGAAAGCACAAGCCTGCAATAAAGAATGAATTACTCCCTCCAATCCGTATTATAAGACATTTGATAAAAGAAGTTCATGGTCATTTTTATGAGAACTTTTAGAATTGCTATGCAACTTTCGATTTGATTTCTTTGTTTGTTACTTCTAGTATTACAAGTATTTATGTTTTGTATTAATATATAGTGAGAGGTAAAAGTCACTAATGATGAAAGTTAATTTTGGTGTATTGATAATCCTGTAAGTAGTAAAATAGAAGCCTTTACCTTTTGGAATCATGGCAAGTAGGTATATAAATAAGCACAACCTTCATTTTACAAGGTGATTTTATTAGATTGACTTGGATTTAAAAATCTATTTTTTTTTCCTATCATATGCTTTGAATCCTTGTTATGGACCCAATCTGATTACCTGAGCTAATATGCTGTGACTAAAACCCAATAACTAAGCGTCAGAAAGCATACACCAAGAACCTTATAGCAGTAGGTGAAACTCAATCAATTGGGATTCAAAGTACTCAATCATCAGAAATCCATTAGAGGCAGCGAATCTGGTTGATTTGCCCAAAGGAGTTATTTTCTACGCTATATTACATGCGAAAACTAAGATAACCAAATCAAGAATAGTATGGATAAACCTAATAGGGGTTGGAGTGCTCTCTGTTTTTCATTACCCTGCATTTGTAGCATGCATATGCAACACCGGAGTTCAATCATGAGAACAGCCAGAATCCTTCTCTGCCCTTCCTTTTGAAAAGAACAAGAAGACCTTCCTATATATCAAAATCTCAGCAAATGAAGTCTAAAAAGATGTTGAACAGTTTATTCCCTTTTGTTCATTCAAATGCTCCATATATAGTGCATCGTACATTCACTATTCACTGTTGAAATATGTGAACTTGGAAAACGTTTAAGAACCACACAACTTTAAAAACTTGGCATCTCAATTTTGAACTATTCCTACATTGACATTGTGTGAATTTACCTGTTTGGTACAGCCAGGGGTCTCATCAGCAGGGTAGAAATATACAACTACTGGCTTTCCCTTGAAGCTGGAGAGGCTCACGTTCTTTCCATTCTGATCTTTCAGTGTGAAATTCGGTGGCTTAGAACCTTTACTCACCTATCAAGGAATATACAACACAAAAAAAGAGAAGAGACGCTGGTGGGTCTAACTAAGAACTAAAAGGCTAAGTTATTAGGAACATGCAAAAAGCTGATGATGAGTGAAATGTACCTTGGCGAAAATGGAGGTTCTGAGGAAAGAAGAAGAGGGGATTGAGGTAGAGGGAGAATGAGAGAACTTGAGACCTAAAAATTGAGAATTTGGAGGCGTGGAAGAGAGTGGGAGGTTTTGGGAAGATGGGTAGTTGGAAGAGTGAGAGCGCAGGAAGGTGGGAAGATAGTGGTTAGGGAGAGAGAGGGACGCCATTGGTGAGGAACAGTGCGAAGAAGAAAATGGTTTTGGTGTAAGGATAGAGAGACAAGAGAAGGATAAGGAAAAGCGTCAATGGCTGGTGAATAGTTATAGGTGATGATAGGAGATTGGCTTTGTGGCGTGGACAATTTCTGACCCCAACTCCTCTCTACTTTTTACTTTTAACCTCAACCGTCGCAGGATCTTTCATTTTACATTAATTAAGCATTTATATTTAACTATATTATAGTTTACATTTATTCTTCATATATTAACAGTTAATCTTTGATGTCAATTTTCTTAACCATGATTATCCAATCGATGTAATATTTAACCGTCACAACTTATCATCATGATGCTCTTAGCTTTGTTGAAGGTAATAAAATATATGATGAGATAAATAACTTTATTCATGATGAGTTTTCAAACAAGTTTGTTTTATATGTCAAGAGAGAACACGATTGCTCACATATCATGTCAAAAGAACAAAGTGTTAAAAATTTCAAATTAATTAAAGATATTTTATAAGTTGTTTTATAATGGAGAAATGATTTCAATATAGCAAGTATTCAATTTTATAATTCTTCAAATTTAAATTTAATTATGTAATTGTATATTTACACGATGAAAATAAAAAAAAATACATTTTTGTTACATATATAGTTTTTATTTGGATATCAATCTATATTATTTTATTTTTCTTTCAAAATTTTAGATCAAAATATCTATTTCAAATTGGTGTCAATCGGTTTCACATTTATTATACAAAATAAATTTTCTATCACATAATGTGAGACTATACTATTCTTATAATGAAAACAAAATTCCTTTATACATAACTACAGATGATTTATTAATTAATTAATATACAATAATACGTTATTGGTAAATAAAATAGTCGGATGGTTATTACGGCGTCGTTTAGATGAGTCGGAAGAAGGGAATACTATACATGGATGAAAAAGGCGAATGTTAAAGCGGCATAATTCACCGCCTACTGCATTTTGGAGCGATGGCTGCTGCCGTCAGTAAGGTTTCGGGCGACATCATCTCGTCGAGCTTCGATCGTATCCGACCACCGCCTCCACCGCCTTCTGATTCTTCCCTTCTCTTAGTTACCAGACCTCCAAGGCATTTCTCCCTGCGTCTTATCTTAAGCTTATTTCAGATTACTCTTTTTCATTCTTTAAAACGGTTCTTACAGATTAGGGTTTGAAGTTTTAAATTGACACGATTATTATATTTTTTGTTTGTTGCAGAAACGCGGTGTCGTATTGGACGTGCTCAAAGCTTTGTGCAATTTGCTTTGTTGCTGGAATGGTTTTCGGGTACTCTCTCAGGGGACGAGTAAAGCGTTGGGCTTCTAACATCCTCAAGAAGCTGAACTGAAACATAATTGAATTGCAGGTAGTCGTTTAGTTCGATCACGGTTCACTTTCATAGATTTATGTGAAAGAATAGGTTCGGTGACGGATTATGTGAAAGAATAGGTAGTCGTTTAGTTTCAATTTTTCTTCGTTTTTAGATGTTCCGTGACGGATTATGTTTTGTACGGATTTTGGAATGAGTTTGAAAGTCACGGATTCAATTACAAACCCACACAAAGGCTTATTAATTTAGGTGATTTATTTCTAGCCATTTCGCGCACAATATCAACGCCTGTTGTGCTTCTAATTTCAGTTTATGTGTGGCATAACATAACTGCAGAATTTTCTATTGTCAACACCACATGGTTTTGTACCAATGCTTAAAGTGTTTTTACTTTTATTGTGATGACTATTACCCCTAAAAACGGACAGTGTTGAGAGGGTTTTATTATCTTACTTTGCTTTATAAAACTAGTTCATTATTGTTTCCCAAGTAAAAAATGTTCAAACTGCTTCTTTGCTTCAAAATCCCCTTTCTTTTCCTCTCTAAAGAACCCGGCTAGTTGAGTTCAATTATACTTTATTGGTGATTTATAGCTGAGTATAGTCGCTAGTATATATACGTTCGTGTTGCACCATTTTCAATTATGTGCACGCATTATCATTGTTTTCTTTGTTTTTGCATTTTTAGTTGATATTTCAAATATTTTGATTCAATGATACGAGAATTATTTATTTTTCAGGTTTTTTTTTTCTTTTTAAAAAATGAATCAATGTTACTATATTTTCTACGTTTGAAGTTCAATGTTCTCGAGACATTTCCTCAGTCCTACATTACTCCTTTTAGGCATTTTTTTTTTCAAAGGATCTCAGAAAACTCTTGAAATAAGGAAACAGGAAAGGAAAGGGCACACAAGCCCCCCACTTTTCTAGAATTGCAAGCAAATAAAATATTATTAACTACAATTGAATGGCAATTCATATTTAGATAATTTTACTCTAGGTTCATGTTGAAAATAATATGTTAAAAATAATAAGTTAAAATCAGACGGTGATAGACAAATGTCAAACCTGTGATAGGCAAATATCGAACAACAAATTCAAAATGCAATCCAAGCTTTTGTTGTTTCAGGTTTCAACCAACACAAGAAATCTACAATCGGGTCTGGTTTGACTCAACACTCATTCTAAGAAGACTCCATATCTATTATAAATGCAGATATTTTTGAAGTGCTCGTTCGCTCAGCCACTTGTTATTGATACAAAAAAGTACAAACAATTTATTGACATCCAAAGTGTAGCCCGTCGAAAATTACACCATGATCTCTCTGTCATTGATAAATTGACGTGCTGTGATCACGGAAAATACAAAAATAATGCCTGTGATCAATAAATGGTAATTTATCTAAATCAGTGAGGCTACAAAACTGAGAAAGCTACCCCTTTGCATAGAACCCAAGTCATTTACTAATGTGGTTTCGGCACAAAACCATCAACAGCGAAGTTTCGAGTAGCAGCAGGAACAGCTAACCGAATTCCATCAAGTTCAGGTTTTGCAATAACTTGGCAACCCAGACGTGATCTGCATATTTTCTATAATTAGTCAGGGTCACATTTAAGGGTAGCAAAAACGGAAAATGAACATTTCCAATCCTGAGTTCATGAATGGTTAACCCACGTTTCAGTAAGCCCAAAAGCTAGATCTAACATGTCGTTTTCCTCATCGGTTGGATCTTCCAATTTATTGTAATGTTCTACGTCCTGCACAAAAATCAGTTATTTGTCCCTCTTATAAATGGAACACGGTAGTTCAAAAAACAAACTAATAATAACTTCAAGCAACATTTCACTACATAGATCACCCATGATGTACCATGACTATAACATGGCAAGTTGAACACGCAAGCGAGCCCTCACATGCTCCTGCAGTAACATTAAGTAAGACATCATCTCAACCAAAAGGAAAAGTAAGCTGAATCAATTACGAATACGCTTAGCCACTTCAGAAATGGCCCTACCGACTTGAAAGTATGCAAATCGAAACGAAACGTTATGTCAGAAAAATTCAGAAGAAAATAATAAAATTCAAAACTTAAAGCTCTTGCCTTCTAGTTCAATGTCATTTTCATGAGCAGCTTCTAACATAGACATTCCAACAGGGACTTTAATATGGTTTTCCTCACCATCCTTATCGATAAAAGTTACAGATATCCTGCACAATCTCTCAGAGTAAGGTGAAAAAATACAATTGTGTAAGATTTTTAATATACTCACGATGAACAATTGTCATCTAATATAATATATGGCAAGGTACGACAGTAATGATGTAATCTGTCCTAACGGTAAGACTGACTGATCTCTAATGGTGTGGGAAAGCATTTGACACGTAGGAGGATTATTTCCATCGTATAGGGACTTGGAATTTTTCAGGGCATGCGACCAACTGCGACAACTGAGGCTCAAAGATTTTGTTATTGTTGCCATTTTGGTTAAAGTATCAGAATCACACAGCAACCTAACTCCTGCTCAGATATCGTACCATACCCCCCAGGCTAAACAATATGAAATCATGGTTGGTTGCACAAGAAACATGGAACGGTAGAGCAGAGTGCAAGCCTAAATATTTATGTGGTATTGACATTCTCTGCACTTTGAAGTTCTCACTCAGATGCCTTGAAAAGTTTAAACACTGGAAGAAAAATATATTAAACTTCCATCAAGCTGACTACACAATGTCAGTTCTTAAGCCTTTCATTGTGGGGGTTCAAAATATTGCATATGCTGTATGATAAAGTAGATAGACATCCGCTGACCTTAGATTGTAACTCAATAACCATTTATCTACCTAAAAACTAGACAATGAGAGAAACGGAAAATTTATAACACTTAGATTAGGAGGGTTCATGTTAAATGACTAAATCATGATTATTAGCTAGAAACAAAAAAATGGCAGTTAACAATTAGTCAGCATAGTGTACCCATGTTGCGTGTCAAAATATAACATCAACACTGAATAATTACCAATTTTGCCTGGGGTTCTTATACAATTCAAAGTTTTGCATTTTAAGTCCGTTAATCATAAAAGTAACATTTGAGTCAAAATTACAATTATAACACAAACACAATAAATAGTAAGTTTTTGAATGCTGTATTGACATGATATTTACACATTCACAAAAGGATCACATACTCCCACAAATCAGTCATCTCAAATAGAAAGAACTTACGTTTCTTTTTCTTCACTCCCTTCCTCAGTAGTGTTGTTAGTAGTCATTGTTGAAAGGAAATTATGTCTTTCCATCATGGCTCCCTTGTGTAATTTAGTAGATGAATGCTGTTGAAACTAGTTAAAAATAACACAAAATAATCACTCATAAGAACAGATAAGTATAAACCAATGCCATAAGAAAATAAAAATTTAATAAAACAATTTCTCCAGTAATCTGGATGCAAATGTACACACAATTTCTAAAAAAAATTGATCGCACAACCATTTTCCTCACACAGTTGACAATTAGACAAAGGAAAAAATGAGTTGTCAAAGGAGTGTTTTTTGTTTTGGAGGGTGTCAAGTATATTTTTGTTTGACAAAGGGAATATTTAAAATGTCAAGTATTATAAACCCTCATTAACATAATTAGTCCTCAACCCAATCCAAGTAATTAAATTGATAGAAGACTTTCAGATTTCTGGGTTACTATGTACACAAAATGCTAATTGTTCCAAGAATTCAAAGACAACCAAATTCCTTCTAGTATTAAAACAAATGAAATAAATAAACTAATACAAAAAACAGAGTACAAAGTTATATTATCTTCATCTTCATAATGGCCATTATCAGAAATAGAGTAAGACATTGGCAAAATAGGGTCCAATTTCTCCCATCCTCTGCTAACCACAAACTTGTTGGCCCCTTCCTCTAGCTAAAAGATGGAGAGTCCATTTGCAACGATGGAAAACATTAATGTCTTTATAATTAACAAAAGACGTCCAGACTAGTTTAACAGTTATTGTCTTATTACAGATGGCCTCACATTTCAAAACACGAACACCCACTTATCATAAGACAATAAACTAGTTTATATCCAGTTTTTCATTAAAACAAATCCAAAAACCAGGCTGGTATCTCCAATGATAAGCTCAAGCACGCTTATTGTTGCTATCTATTGAGATCCTAAAACCAGCACCAAATTGCCAAACTTAATAGAAATTGAAAGCTGAAATTACAATAGGAGGAATAAGAAAAGGAAAATACAAATTCAGGGTATTGAATTACTGACCGGAGATTGCAGGTCACGATATCTTCCTGTTCGAACATACCCTATTCCACACAAGGATGTACAATTCCCTGGAAAATTAAAAAACAGACAAATAATTAGTTGAATAGGTTCGATATAATTAGATGTTCTCTACATGGTATGAACTATGTAGAGAAGAGAAAATTAACAAGTAGAAGTACTTGTGCAGAGGTGTTTAGCGACCGAAGCTCCGACTCTAGCTAGTTTGGAATTTAGCATAGTGGTTTTAGGGGTTTAAGAAACCCTAGAAATTGCAGAGGAAAAAATTGATATAAAAAACTGTTCACTCCAGAACAAAAATAAAAATGAATCAAGTTGAGAGGCCGAAAGAGGACCAGCAATTATGCGGGGAAGAATGGGAAAAACCACAATCAGGGGGAACAAGTCGCATAACAGACAGATCTTACATTCTAAAAGCCCAACAACAAGGCCCGAAAAGCCCAACCATCAATTTATGCAGAACTTGATCTTTTTTAATGTCCTAACTTTTGGTATTTTCTAGTTCAAAATTATAAACTAATTCTTGAAATTTATGGATCCCTTTTTAGAATATTTTTTAATTGTAAGTATTGTATTTTTAAAATTTTACAATCATTTATTTTTTTTATAAGTAGCCTTTTCTTTAATTTTAATTTTAGAATAACTTTTTAAAAAGATTCATATTAAAATAAATTTAAATGTGTATATTTGTATAATGGTGGGAATGCTTACAACACAGGTAACAATATTAATAATGATTGTGGCCTCTTTTTTATGACAATTGTGCTAGTTTTGCAAACAAGACAATGACATCATAACAATGATAAAGGAATAAAAATGATGATAATAAAAGTATTGCACTGTTCATGATACTTCTTAATTTTGTAATAATATTGATAATCTATGCGTTATGTAAAAATTATATACTATTTTAAATTGATTTGACAGTTATTTTTAGTTAGACATTTTTTCTTTTGTCAAATTAAAATAATTTCATTATCTGATGAAATAATTAATCATATAATATCCAAGTAATCCATAACCTCAACTTAGAAGTCATGGTATAATTCCCTACTTGAAAGTAACTTCAAATATTTAAGGTTATATGTATTTCTTGTTCATATTATTTTTTACATTTTTTTCCACATAATCGTTTTGAAATATTTTTTTTATAAAAATTATCTATTTATTGTATTTTTGGAATTGCAATGTTTTGATATAATAAAAATGCAAACATATAAGGATAGGAACAGATATGTTTCCGCTACTATAATTATAAATATTTTAATAATAATGATAATTAAAAAGGTAAAAATCAATATATAATAAAAAATAACAATAATAATTATAAAAGAATGTGATAAGATGGAAGCGAAAAGGATAATATAATGATATTATAATAAAAAGACCATTACAAATATTACGAAAGTAAATTATTTTGTTTAAAAACTGATTATAAACATATTTTAAAATAAGTTAAAAATATTATAAACATATTTTAAAATACGTTAAAAATAGTTTCATCTCTATATTGTGTTGATTGTGTTTTATTTTAAAAAAAAAAAATACTTCCGTAAATTAAAAAGTAGCAACCATCCAAATGAGACTTTAAGAACTTGATTTTACTAAATAAAATTTTAATGTTAATATATGGGTCATACTTGCACAACTTATTGACCAAGTTATTTTATTTTGCCGAAAAAAGGAAATTGACTTTACTTAAGTTGAATCGTGAATAAAACAACACGTCGGATTTTATATAATTGATGGATAGTTAGATAGTTTAAACTATATTAAAGGGTTTTAATTTTGCAGTTGTGTATAGAGAGGAAAAAAAACTAGGAACTACTACTAGTTGAGACCCAAATTAAATTAATATGTAAGAATATAATATTCTGAAATATAGTTGACAAAAAATACATTCAATTTTATAACAAAATATACGAAAGAATGCAATATTCTGTTAAAATAAATAATAATTCAACGATATTATTTATATAATTAAATTTATAACCACATATATCACTGAATTAAAAATTCTAGGGACAATGTTCACAGAAAATACTGTAATCTCGAAGATATTTTATTTACTTTGGTAATCCATCTCTTTCTATAAGGAAAGAATTAGTTTTCAGCTTCACACTGAGGAAAAATAAATGACATCATAGTTGCATCGAATATATAAAGAGCGGTCTTAAGATTAATGAGCATAAGTTAAATTCTGTTTTCACGTCTCCAACTTTGACACTTTGTTATTACTTATGAGGATTTTGGACTAATTTTTTAAATTGCTAAACTATTTTTTTAATAATTAGCATTTTTATTCGTATATTTGGAGTTTTTGTGATGATTGTGAGATATAAAACAGTTTTAAAATTTAGATGTAAGAAAGTCAGAGAAAATATAATTAAAATTTAGAGAAATTTACGTTCTATAGTAAAATTTAAACAAAATATAAATTAATATATAGAATTTACAACACGGTTTAATTTATTTCAAAACAACTTGGTTTATTAGAAAATGAGACACTCACAGTTCAATTAAATTGTTATTACTAAATCGGTTTTGAAATACATATTATATAGGTTTCGTAACGTAACTAATTTAATATACGTTGATGCAATATATATATATATATATATATATATATATATATATATATATATATATATATATATATATATATATATATATATTAAATGTAATCAATTTAAAATAGTTTTTAATAATTACAAAATCATCACTATGTTTTTTAATTAAATCGATTTCAAATTAATTAATATTATATCATCTTCTAATATCACCAAATACAATTTTAATCATATGCCATGCATGATCAATCAAAGTCATCCAAATGGAATCACCGACATATATGAAAGATATTAAATGAATAACGGTTATGCAATTATTTTAATTGCACTATCATTTTCTAATATAAAAATAGAAGCATATGTTAATAACATGAATGAATTCCTTACCTTTTTTAAAGAAATGAAAAAATTAAGTCTCAACAAAATTTCACTTGCGTTTGATGATGTCTTAACACACCAACGCATTAATTAATGACACCGTGTTTCTTAATATATATACATATATAACAGATTGGGGTTTACTGAAGTAAACTGAAAAATAAGATAGATGGAGAGTAGCGTGTGAGGGAACAGAAAAGAGGAAAGAGAAATACAACCAACACAACTAATGATTGAGTGTTTTCTAACCATAGATTAGACATAGTTTTTCTGCAACCTATCAGACACATTTCCTTCTGTAAAACTAAAATAACATTTCTAATATCCACCAAATCACCTCTTTTGTAACAGGTATCAGTCTCTCCCTTCACTTATTTTTCTTCTTATATTCATATTTATGTTGTTGTACGATGCATGATGAAGAAAAACATGAAACATAAATTGATGTTTGACGTTGTATTTCTGTGCATTTTTAGTTAGGGGTTGGATCTGGTGTGAGTTGATCAATGGATGATGGTGGAGGTTCGAAATTGAGTGGGATTAGGCAGATTGTAAGATTGAAGGAAATGTTTCAGAAGTGGCAAACTGTGACTCTGGGCTCAAAAGATTCAAACCATGATTCTGATGATGTGGGTCGTCCTGGGGGCATTCCACCAATGATAAACAAAAGACTAACAAATCTTTTGTACTGTGACTCTGATGAGGATAGCTGCTACAGTCCTCAACCACCGCATGATGTTCCCAAAGGTTACTTAGCTGTCTATGTTGGGCCTGAGCTTCGGAGGTTTATCATCCCAACAACCTACCTTAGCCACTCTTTGTTCAAGGTTTTGTTGGAAAAAGCTGCAGAGGAGTTTGGCTTTGATCAGAGTGGTGGACTCACCATTCCATGTGAAATTGAAACCTTCAAATACCTCTTGAACTGCATGGAGAATCACGATCAAAGCTCCGTCGGTCAGTTATAATAATAATAATATTGCATTCTTTCATATATATTCTCTCTTTCAAATCAATTGCAATTAGCATACCCAGTGTTTTTTATGTTCATCATGTAGCATCTTAATGGATCCAATTTATTCTTCTTTTGTTTTCACCTTTATCTCACACAGCAACAACAAAACAAGTAATTCAAAGGCATTCTGTCTATTTCACTTTTTGCTAAAAGTGTAAAAGATGGTGTGCAATGTGGTATCAGTAACCTTTCCTTTTTAACTAACTTTCAGACTCTTGGTGGAATTGCAGCTGGAAACACAGGAACTGTGGAAGAATAAATACTTGCTCTCATCTACTACACAGAAGGAATACCATGGTTCTGGTTTCTACACTTTCTTCCATTTTGGTTTTGATTTCTTGCATGAAGAATGATATAACTCCCCAACAAAAAAGATTTGTGATGGGTCATTTTGTTTGTAGAACAGCTGTTAAAAATCTATGTACTTTTCATCCAATGTTCCCCCAATACATGTACTTTCCCAACATATTCAAACACAACATTTTTGACATTTAATGAAGAATAAATCCATCCAGGGATGCGAAAATGTGTTTCTTTTGGGGATCAAAAGTACTTGATTATGAGTTGTGAGATTCTCACGCATCATAATTATCTAATACGAGATGCTTAAGACTTTTTCTTTCATACACAAATTTTCGTACTGCAGAAGCTGATTTCTTGTTTAAAAAGAATGTGACGATGGAGCATGTGCTTCTGTAACATAATCTTGAATGAAATCCGGGATTTGAGCTGTCCCAGGTTCCACTGAGACCATATGCGTATTTATTATATAGTATGCCATAATTGAGGCGTTCTTCGTGTCCTGAAAATAAAACATGAGTTATTCTGTTTTTGTCGTAGCATATGCGCACATGATTGATGGGAGACAGCATGAATGTGATTGCAAACGAGATCTGACATTTTTTGTGTTTAATATTCCTTATTTGCGTGCTTCTATTCATTACGTTCAAGAACGGCCACAAACATACATCGGCCCTCTCTTTTTCTTAGTTTTAATGGGCTTCAAGTTTTCAACGCTAATGAAATCGAGGTGGGCCTATCCGGGTCCGCTACTCATGGCCCAAAAGTAAAAGAACATTTTAATAAAATTTTGGTATGTGTATAGAACAAGTATGTATATAACTATAACAAGATAACAAATATAAATTATTTAAGTAAATTAAAATATTTAATTATGAACTTACGAACAACATTTTTTTATTCTCAAATAAAATTTTCCTAGATAAATAATTAAAAAAAAAATAAACACCAGTTTAGAATACTATAATGAAAGAGTTACTTTAAACAATTCCTTTGGCTAGGGCTTGGAAATAAAGTGAATCTGACTTGTAAAATTTTGAGTGATAAGAAAGTTAGCCACCGGAGTTAAATACTTCTGAGAGATCTTGATACATTCAACTGATTCAAGCTTCCATACTCGCAATACTTTTATATTCACTGATGAATTATGATTTGAGTATTATAATCATTCAATATAATTATAATTATCACCCTTCATTAACAGTAGTTACATCTCGTAATAATTACTTAAAAGTGTTTCTTCACGTAGTTATTTAACTTGATAAAGATATAGGAGTTCAATTTCTAAGTATTGTTGGTGTAATAAATTTATATTATTTATTAATAACGAAACTATTATTTATACCATTTATAAGATTATTACTATAAAATTCTGTAAATTTTGAATATATTACATATTATAGTTATATATGGATATAAAATTCTTCCATACTCCCTGCATGTACTGTTCATTCAAAAATATACTTTAATTTCTAATGTAGTGGAGTATGATAGATAATTATGAAATAATTTTACTCCGTAAACAAAAAAAAAATATTATCTTTCAATTCCTTTTCACTTTCCGTGTAAGAAGATCACCGATTCACAAATCACGTGTTTGCGCTTGACATAAGATTTATCTCCTTTTAAGTTAAATCGTATTCAATTTATTTTTTAATAAATTATGATTATATATATATATATATATATATATATATATATATATATATATATATATATATATATATATATATATATATATATATATATATATATATATATATGCACATTTAATTAATTATAATTGAGTTGGCATGTGATAAAGCAGTCAAAATGAGAAAAAAAAGGGAGGGGGGGATTTCTTCCTACTTTGAATTGTATTGTTGATTTCTTAGACACTAAGTTAAAGCTTTTTATAATCACATTGAAAGAAATAAAATTGTGTTAAGAATTTAAATGTGAATGGAAAGGATCCTATTAAGTAAAACATGATGGGTAATATATAAGAAAAAATATGTGGAAATTAATTGTCTTAATGTCTTGATGTTTTATAAAAATTTACTCACGAGATATTATAATGATAAATTTGTGTAGTGTCTTTTCTTAAACAACCGAGTATATGTATGGTATCAAATTACAGGTGTTGACATAAATTTACACACGAAGGTTTGTAATTCTGTCTAAAAAAAATTACATAAGATTTGCAATCTTGTTGATGAAAAAAGAAAATGTATCAAAGGATTTAGAAGAAGGAACATTCATTTTAAAATGGGTTCAGCAAAGCAAGGGAACTGATAACCCTGTCATCATTAAAAACACAACCTTGCCAGGATCATAGAATATTGAAGGTTATTTAGCATGAAGATGATTCTTCCAACTGAGTCCCTTCAACTTGGTTTGATAGGTGTCAAAAGAAGAGGTTCTGTGAAATTTGTCTGAAATGACCAAATACCCACCTATAAAACTTTAAAAAAGAGAGTAATTTATTTAAATAATAAAAAAACATCATTTTGTCAATGGAGGTTGTATGTGTGTATTTTTTTCAGTACTATGTAAAGCCATTTAACTTGTTTCTGTAACTCTTATTCAATTTTTTTACAGAAATATATGACGAACACAGAAATTTACATATACATCTGTAGAGGAAGAAAAAAAAAAGATTTGGGTAATAAAAGTTTATTAAAAATGAGTTTGAAACTCAAAATTTTTAATAAAACCAATACATAATTCATTTTCCATATCCAAACACCTCTACCTGCTTTAAAATCCACTATATTTGCTTCATCTAACTTGTTTTTCAATCCAAATCTCGACCGCTGGCCGAATTTAGATTTCGGTTTCCCTTTTTTCTCTCACCCATATTTACGACCATGCATATCTCTAACTAGTAAATATGGCTAGTTGTCGATTACTAAGATTTAGCACGAGAAGGGTAAGTTTTAGCCGTCTCTATATGTTCCTACTTTGTTCGTTTTTTGCATTAACTTTATGGCCATACTTTACTTTCATCATATATATAAAAGGAAATTTGTACAGGATCTTATGAATCCTTTCTTACAACAATCAAGTACACCCAACAAGGTTTTCAAAGTTTTACGTAACAGTTTGTTTGTTACACTAGTAGACATGTATAGTCGCATAACACAATGATGATACAAGCATGTATGAGTGGTTTCTCTCATAACAATTAATGCTCACATGGTCACAGCTTTGGAGGTGGAACAACCCACTTTCCTCCATGAATATAGGCCATGCTCATGAAGGGCTTTGCTTCTTCATACGACAGTATCTTCCGAAATTTTACACGCCCAGAGGAAACAGCTCCTGCTCCCATGCACTTATATTCTCCATAATAGATTGTCCTATAATAATTTGTCAAATTATATTAATTTATAAAACATGAAAATTTAAGTATATTTTTGACATTTGCAAAACATACTGGTTGGATTTCCGTTGAGGAAGTTGATTGGTGAACCATCCCCGGGCACTGATGAGGGAGCCCATGTAAGTGTAAGCAAATACGACTCTAGGGCTCTTCTTCCAGGCACGTCCGAGGTAAGTGTTCCTGTTACCACTCCCCGTAATGTTGCAGTGAAGGAAACTGAATCCAGTATCTTCTGCAATGCTTTCCCTCCCTTGTGCTGTTATAACACTCAAACCCTTTGCAACCGATTCTATGGTACTTCTCTACAGGCATATCATCATACATGTGAGCTACCCTTTCAACATAATAAATGGAACTAAAGGGGCTATTACACACATACATACAAATACGAACCAAGTAGATGGATTTTCCATTTCCAAAGATGAAATCGTAGGAGCCTTGGATGTAGCAGTCCTTGAAAAAATGTCTGCCTTTATCATCACATAAAGTGTCCTGAAAGCTCATGAACTTGCAGTTGTAGAACGCAGCCTTGTCCCCTGATATCCTCATGGCCAGTGCCTGTGCTCCAACACTCTTTTCATCTGGCCTCGGAGACGAGTTCTGCATGTATACGTACCTCTCAACATTTAAACATACGACAATTGTAAAATCATTTGTTTCCTTTAATTTATTATCCCATAACAAAAGGAGAGAGAGAGAGAGAGAAAAACGCACCACAAAAGCGACATTGACAGCGACGAAGTAGTCGGAGTCGACAGCGACGGTGGCGCTGTCGACTGTCCCATACCTTAACGCGGTGGCGTGGTACGTTATGATGGGCATGGTGTGGGTGTCGCTCTCATTTCTCTCTCCATAAAACGTGACGAAAGGTTTGGACTTATCGACTGTTATCTTCTCGCGGTACTCGCCAATTCCGATCCAAACCACCACTCGCCGCTTGTTCCCTGAAGGAATACTGTTGACGGCCTCCGTCACCGTCCTGAAATCCCCCGTGCCGTCCCTACGAACCCTAACGATTCTAACAGCGCTGTTTAAAGAAGAGGGGGGAAGGAAAAGGATGGTTGCTGTTATGAGGTGGAGTGCGAGTGTAACTGCAGCAAAAAATGAAGCGCCACTTTCAACGTGACCCATCATCTTATGCTGCAATGTATGAAGAGAACTCTATATACTGAGAAAAAATAGAGTACGTGGACGTTAATTGGGCTCAATGTTACGGGCTGTCAATTGGAGGCCCATTCTTCAATAGTTTTGTTGTAACTTATAAGTACAGAACTAGATGGGAAAAACTGAAATCAATATTAGTATTTCACAAGTTAATAATTTTAAGGTTTAATTAAATTTAAATTTTTTTAATAAATCATTAAAAAAATGTATGTTTTCAATTTATTTATTTTTTAACTTTTTTGTTTATCAGGTACTAAAATCTTTTCAATTAAGTATTTTTAGTTTAATATCGATTAGCTGATTATTATATTGTTAAGTCACGTAAAAAAAGGGGAATTGAAATCTCAAATTTATGGGTGACTTAAAATTTAATTATTTTTTTTAATTATAAATATACTCACATTTATCATTACATAAATTAATTGGTATATAACATTTCGTAGGCCACCACTTGCCATCCTATGGTGCACAAGCTTAAATTTTTTGAGATTATTCTGATGTCAGTTTTTTACCTTATATAAAGAATAAATAATATTTTCTTATGTGTGATTTTACTATCACACTATTCAATTTAGATAAAATATCAAGTAAAAACACTTATTAATAAAATCAGAAACTCTAAATCCTAAAGAGATTAATCTCAATTTAAAACTTATCTTGTATAAAATTATTTATTTTCAAAATAACATGGTGCTGTGCATTATATATGGCTATTAATAAAAAGGGTTTATAGATTATGTGGAATTGAATGAATAGCTTGTTGTTGTTTGTTTATAAAAGGTCATAATCTCACACCTTTGTAGTAGATTCTACCAGTCCCAGGCCAAACAATGGAATGCTCAGTGGTATGCCAAATTTTTGAAGATTTTTGAGGAACTTGATAAGATGCATTTTCTCAGCTCTTATTTTTTTTATTTGTCCTATGTGGTCATTGATAGGTATATCTTAAGTATAGTTTTTTTTTTTAAGTATTATAATTGTAATTTTATTCCCACCTCAAAATTGTAATTATCACTCTATAAGATATGATTATTTATTATTCAATAGGTCCATTATAATTGTGTAATGACATCATAATAGTCCATTATTAGTTTGCAATTGCTTGTTAATAATAATAATATCTTGATTATACCACACAACTATTGAATTCATGTGATGAAATAAAAATACAGTGTAAGAGAAAAGAATAAATATATAAATATTTTATTTTTTAGATATAGATTCAACCCTCACGTATAATCTATTTATTATCGATGAAAAATGTAATTTAAATATTAAACGAGAAGGTTTGTAATTTTTTTCATATTATTTAGAATTTTGTTCACAAAAAATTGTACGAGAATGGGTTGTAACTTTGTTCACAATAAAAAATTTACGAAAATTTTGCAATTTTATCGATAAAATTATACGGGTTTATAATTTTGTCGATAAAAAAGTTGTACAAAAATGTTTGCAGATTTTTTTAAACAAATTGTATGTTGCATTATAATACTTACAAAGAGAGCGTCTTATCAAAGTATAAGTTTTGAGTTAGTTTAAATTATTTTTATGCATAATAAACAAAATGAATAGAAATTTGACTCTCAATAATAAACAAATACTTTATTATAGTTAATGTGAAAATCAAATATTTTATAATCCTCAATTAAAAATAATTTTTTAGACAAAAGTTGTCACATCCTTTAAGGATATTGAATTTAGGAACACAACAAGTTATAAATTTTGTGTTAGAGAAAGAATGGATAACTATTATATTTTGGATTTACATGGATATAAATATGTGTTAAGTACATTTATTATATGTTAAAAAATAGAGAGTATCTAATAAATAAAATAATAGGAATAACTCAAATAAAAATACTCAATTTTATAATAAAAAAGCTTAAATTTAGTTGAAATTATGTAATTAATAATAAATTATCATCCCATACAATTCAAATTTCATAAAAATTACTCATTAGTGAAAAAAAAAATTTAAGACAAAGTGACAATAAAAATATAACTATAATATTTTTAACCTTTATTAAAAGATTAAAATATACAAAAGATACATAGTTAAATATTAATTGTTTAATAATAATAATAGTAACGAGCGTGATTATAAAGTGAATTTAAGTCTAATTCAATCTTATAAAACCGGCTTGTAAAATAAGGTTTGCACATCACTTATATATCATAAATTCACTTTATTCTCTAGTAGAGGTGAGACTTCCAATATATCACAATATTTACATTCCTTGTTTCAATTAAAAAACATACAAACGAAATCTTAAGTAAATAATATTTTAAAACTTGTACTTAAAGATGGCATTTGTAATCAATGTTTTTGTATAAGATGAGTTATGACCATAAGATGAGTTATGACCATCACTTAAGTTTCTTAAAATCGTTTTTTAAATTAACTCAACAACCCTGTACGTATGGTTTGCTCAAACTAATGCAAATTAACTACAATTTTATTTACTCATTTATATTGTAAATACTTATTAGGATCTAACACACACTCATTAATTAATGAAAGCAAGCTAGAAATGACTTTTTTCTAATATTGTCATTGAAACAACAAAAACAATAGAGTAAATATCTTTATAAGTTGCATACGTTGTTAAGCAAAACTCACCAAGAACATATGATAAATATAAAAATATACTTAAGTTATAATTATAAGTTTTCTAAGTAAAATTTCTCGAAAGAAAAATCAAAATCAAAAATAAAAAAAAGCACACACAAAAGCACTTCTAGATAAATCCAAATTTAGATACCTCTAGTATAAACAAAATAAAAATTATAACATTTTCATGTTCATCAGAAATAAATATCCATAAGATACATGTTGATTATTAACTTCATTAAATAACAACAATCATAATTATAAGGTGTCGTTTTGATCTACGTTGGTTATGTATAATAGACTCACTAGTAGTAACATCATACTTGGAGGGAATAATAACTCATGCATTAGTGTGATATAGGAATGAAGACAATAACAAGTATGAGTATGACATGAAGAAAAAAAGAAAGAAAAATTAGGAAAGGCGTATGTGTGATTTGAAACAAGTGTTGGAGTGAAAGTGAAAAACAAGAGAAAATGAGGAATTGATGAATGATGTGTCAAAGTGTTGTTATCTTCATAATACTCTTGTTTTCAAAGATTCGTGTCGAAAGGGAATAATTAAGGTACGAGGTGAAAGATTTGAAGTGTCTAACAGGAGTAGCAATGATTCCATATAAAAGAAACAATAATAGAATTCACTAACTTGCATGCTAAAGGAACATATGAAAGTCATTTGCGTTTAGAAACTCCGCAAAGTGTGAATAGACAAGTTTCAGTTGTGCAGTGTGAATTAAAGAATTGGCATGCAATCTGATAGAACATAATATATGATTTTGGTAAGGATTGCTTTTTAAAGTTACAATTTTTAATAAGAAAAGAATATATTTTATCACATTTTTTTTATAATATTTTAACACAGCACATATATTATTTTTATACTAATTTATTATTGTATTGACATATTCTAAATCTAATTAAAAAAATGACACGTTTATTATAAAAAAACCATATTAACATATCACTGTCCTTTTAATAAAAGTCCTCCTTCTTTATAATATATATATATATATATATTATTGATTTTGCTATTTGGAGATATGCATTCAAATCAAAGAAAAATAAGAAAACTAATACTACAGCTACATTTATTTTAGCCTAACAAAATGTTTTTCAATATTCTTTCAGAATTAAATTTTAATGAAATTATATATTTTTGTTTAATATCACTTTTCAAGTTAACAATGAAAATGAAAAAAAAAACATAGCTTGAGGGGAAGAGTTTAGGAAAGGAAAAAGTCTTTTTAACAACTCTTTTTTTGACAACGCATACATGGCAGTCTATAATTGGTTCGTTTCAAATATTTTTTTAATTATAAATTCAAACATGTCAATAAAATGATGACACGTGTCCTGTTGTCAAAAAGTTGTTAAAAAAGAGTTGTCAAAATATCATTATCCTTTAGGAAAGACAAAAATAAAGAAAAAAACAAATATTGGAGTTTTATATTAACTAAAAATATGATTAATTTATAAAATAAGTGTGAAATCAATCTTGATCTTATAAGTAATATTGGAGTTAAGAATAAAAAAGGAGAAGAAAATGAGTTGTTGATTTGTTGAAAGGACATTGCAGAGACCCCCCTGAAAGAAAAGAAAAATCTAACAGGATCTAATATGAGAAGGTTGTAGGCACTAAATTACAAAAGAAGTTCAAAGCAAAAGACAGTTGCATGTGCAGGGTTGGATTGAAGTACATTTTCACCATCCAAAAAGAAGATGTATTTCTTAATTATGTTGTGAGAGTTATGATATGTAGGAATTGAAATGGAAATAGATGGCAAGATTAAAGGATAAAGCTCACAAAAAGAAGAAGAAAACAGCCAAGAGAGCATGTGAAATTATGGGACGGGACCATACTCACGTCAATGTTTTGATCAGAATATTGCCGACATCCATGCACACTCACGAATATATATATATATATATATATTTTAGCTGTAATATATTTCTATAGATTATGTTTTTATCAATATGTTGTTAAAAAAATATAACTCATACATAATTTTTTTTATTTTAAAAATAAATTCTTATGATAAAATAAATTTATAGTATATAAGTATTTTTTAAAAAAAAAATTTAAAGTTGGTTTTAAACCAAATAACATATGAATGCATAATTTTAGTAAAAAAATAGAAGTATTTTGAACCACGAAATTTAAGTGTCCAGACTTTTGAACTACCTTCCTATTTATAATCATCAGAAGATTGCAGGTTGAATAATTACTTTTATCTTGTATGGATCTATTAAGATGAAAAGATGTAAAATCCTGAAAGGATTTAAATATATAATTGTTTTATCTTTTTCTATAACATCTCTAAAATTAAAAAGTACTTATTTTAATTTAATTATTACTATTAATCGACCTAATAAAAGCTTTGATGTTATAAACCTTCAGTCGGTTTTGGTGTTCGATTTTTCTCTAACATTATAATAGTGCAAGCATATACAAATTTAATTATAATCTATAAAGCTTTGTAATTTTATGAATTTGTGTTAAATATTTTGCATCACAAATTATAAGATTGTGACCATTATTTTTATCACGTAAACTACGAAGTTATGATAACATATCGGAGTGGACAAAATGTGTAATCAAATTGAATTGTTATTAGATTGAATTAAACTCTGATAATAATTTAACCTCATTAAATATAATAGTTTAACTAAATTAAACAAAAACTACAGTGAGTAAATTAAGTTAGATGAAACTATTCTAAATTGTTTAATTTATGTTAATTATTCGAATTGTTAATAATGAATATCTTATTTTAAAATTTCAATCTTGTAAGCTATAATTGAAGTTTTTATTTAGAATTGACGTGTTTTTATAAGATAAATTAATATAATCATTTAATATACTTTATTTAGAACAATTGTTTATTTTGATTCAAATATTTGTTTAATACTTATTGTTACTTAAATCAAGTCCGTGACTTATTATCACATTATTTGACTTTCATATTTGATTTTAATTATAATATATACATATATTATCTTATAAAATAAAGTAACCAATCACTGGATAATTTATGTAGAAATATTATTTGATATCGATGTCATAAATGTTGTAAGGGGATTTTATCAATTGCATTTGAAATTATGTCATGCTTACTGTATGCTGACCAAGTGGAATTAAAAAAACTTATGCAAAAATTTGTACCCTGTTATTTGATTGAAAGGTACCTATATATTAAGAATGAAAGTGAAAATTTAATTAATAACTGTTTCTAAGTATATTCTTTTTTTAGTTGAAAATTATTAAAACACATATATGGTGTGAGTCTTACGTTTAATGAACCTTATCTATAATATTATAATTTTCGATAAATTTTAGTTAATAACTGGTATTGGATTTTTAGAATTAATAATATAAAGATGTTATTACAATGTTTTTTAGTTTAATGGTTCTGACATGTTTTAAATAATTAGTCAATCAACCTCAAGTCATCATAACTGTGACTTTTAAGTAATTTTTATAAAATTAAAAAAAAGTATATATAATAATTTTTCATTGGATGAAAAGTGTAAACAAAATTAATTTCCTACATATTCACGTGCGACGTTCAAGTCAAGTTTGAAAGTTGAACAATGCCAGTGAGCAGTTTTATCGTTTTGAAAAGAAAAAAAGACAAATTTATTAAACAACCTACAGTACTTGCAAGTCATGAATACATTCCATAAATGAGTTTGATTTTCTCAACACCAAACAAAAACACACCCCAAACACGAGTCTTAATTTGATCAAAGTTCAACACTTCAATTTCTGACACCCAACAAATCTTTTTTTCTTTTCCATTTTGGACATTGAATAAGGTTCGAACTTCAAAAAAGTCTCTTAAAATCCTCCTTAAAAAAATCGTAATACATGAAAAATCTAATCTTTAAGCACGTTTAGTACCACTTACCCACCACACAATTCTACGTTTATAAAGAAAGTGGCCCTCCATAAGATTAGATGTGTCAAATGAACTCAACCTTTAACTCCAAGGCCATCCATACAAAACATTCATTTCAATGTTGTATAGTCTGACCAACGGTTTAGATTCTTGGTATAACCAAACTTTCCCATGTTGTTTGTCTGGTCCATATATATGGTCAGTCTAGGACACAAATCATGATTATAAAGTCTCTATTCAAGCTATAAATTCAAAGGCCAAATTGCAAAAAGACATTATGATACAACATTATTACATATACTATTTTGTTGGCATCAAGTTGAGTGATTAATTAATATTCCTTTTCATTGCAACATTTCATTTTTCAATCCACGCAATGATAGTTTGGGTTCACAAACCCCTATGCATGAGATTGGCAAAGGCTCCTAATTTTAATAGCGAAAGCAATAATTAGGCAAGTAATGGACAAGATCCAACGCGATCAAACCGAAAATCCCACTCCCTAATAACGAGTCAAGATCAGCCACCAAATCTTTTGAGTCATGGCAGATAAACCAATTATTGCAAAAGGAGAAAACAATATACATGCATGATGAAGGAATCTAATTAATTTCCTCGATCAAAATAATAATTAGGTTTGATAATAAAATCAAAAAATGCACACGCAGGATGTAAGGGCCTCAGAAAAATGAATAAGCCATTGGGCCTAATTGGGTAGTCTGACCCATTTCACTTAGAGCATGGCCTTAGGGGGGAAAAGGAAAATTCCTTTGCTCATTTCTGATTTCATTCCACAGAAAACCCTTTTCTCTAAGAGCCAAACCCTAACTCTACTTCACCTTCTCTCTTCTTTTTCAGAAATTTGAAGCGTACAAAATTTCATTTAGTGCCTTCAAATTGTTCCTGGCGTCAAGGGCTTCCGTTTGAACCCACCATCTCACTGTTTCATCGAGTAAGTAAATTTTTCCCCTTTCTTATCACTGTTTTTGACCTAAGACGCACCATTTTCTGATTCCATGAGCTCTATGTGACCTTGTCTTCCATTCTTCGTTATTTCAACCCAAAAAGCTAAAGTCTATCACCTAATTGGTGATTTGTAGGTCTCTCGGTGCCCTAATTGCTAGGAGCACTTTAGAAGCGTTGAGTGAGCTTGCTGTTGCTTGTTTCCAGGTAAGGGGAGCTATTATATAAAATATGTAATTCTCTTTGTATTTATTCTTGAACTGATACAAGTGTGTGTGAATTGGAATCTGATTTTGTGTATGGAAATGAATCTGTTTTATTGATTATTTGCTTGTTTTATGTGACTGTGAAGTGCTCTGAAAAAGGGGTGCCTGTTGGAATTGATATGTCTTATACTGCTTTCGTTTGAGGCTCTGTAATTGGTTTTGATGAGCCTAATCTGTTTTCTTGCCATTGTTATACTGATTGGTTGATTTAAATGAGTATGGGACTGAACTGGCTCTGTTTGATTAAATGGGCAGTGAAATTTTGATATATTGAAGTTGTCTTGGATTACTGGAAATCTTGTTGCTCTATTATTTTGATGAGGGACTTGGGCTGTGTAGAACTAGGTCTGTGAGTGGAAGTGAGACATTGATTTAAGGGAAGGGAGGTCTAGATAACAGTACAGTGATCATAATACCTTAAGAGAGCCAAACTCAGAGTGCTTAGGATACCTTCTTTGTTGGTAGGATAGAGGGAACCTAAAAACCAGAGCTGGCACGTCCCTGATCATAGAACAGCCCTGGCCTGGTCCAGTACGTTGTGACTAGTCATACGTGTTGGTGACGAAGGTGAGTCCGCTGCGGTGGACATCTGTTCCCACTCCGTTGACCAATTGGGGTATGAGAAGGTGGGAGAGAGTAGAACCCTTAGGCAAAGGATCAGTAGCTTAATTTGATTTTATTTAGTTTGGGAAGAGGGAACTAGCATAGTGAATTTGTGTGTCTGGGGTATCGGGGGTGTTTGAGCTGTTTAGTTAACTTAGATTAGTGAAATGGAACCTGTGTGAGGCATAAAATTGAGCAAGAACACATTAAAAATGACCATTAGTTCCCTAAGTCTTAGGAATGTGGAAATTCTAACCAAGAACACGTAGATCAACTCATTTTACCCTAGGAACAAATTAAAATGAGCAAATTAGTTTAAATAACATATATATATATATATATAATTTAGTTAATGTACATAACATATATATATATATAATTTAGTTAATGTACGTAACATATATATAATTTAGTTAATGTACGTAGGTTGTATAATAAGATCTTATAATATTATAATATGAATGTTGGTTTAATATAAATTAAAAATGTTTGTGCAATGGTTTAATAGAAAATTTATAATAGAGGTATGATTTAAGATAACTATTATAATATAGCTGAAGGGAACATGATTTTATATCTATACCGGGTTTAGGCATTGGTAATAAATTATAAAAGATGATATTGATTAACTTAGATTAAATTAGGGAGTAGTTATTTTTATAATTTGTGAGTGGTAAATAATGTGTATTGTTGAGATTATGTATATGTTTGAAATTGTGAATGGTGGTTCAAAAGTATGTGAATTGGGAAGGAATAAAACATGATTTTGAGTGTGTTGATGGTGGTAAATGTAGGATCTCTCGGTGAGATCCTTAGTGTTTTAAAATGAAAGTAGGAGCTCAGCCTTGGGAGTCATTCTGACGCTTCAATGGTCAATCAAACTCACTTAGAGAGGTTGAACCATGTGGTGAGAAGTAGCAGGATGTCTTTAGTCTTGGGGGCTCCCAGTATGCCTCAAGGCGCGGAACGGACTAACCTCGTGAGTGTGGCAGGGTGGGGAACCCAAGTTTCATAAGTCACCACGGGTGCAAGACTCGCCATAGCCCGACTAGCATTTTAAAGTCCGGACGAGTCAAGTCTAGAATATAACATGCTTTAGGTGGTGTGCTTTGCTGTTTTGATTTTACTTATTCCTTTTATGCGATATATTAATATGATGTATGCTTTTATATAATTAGCTCACCCTTGCTTGCTTGTGTTTGTATCATGTTGTATGTGTTTTCTTTTGCGATGATCATCCACTTGGATGGGAGCAGATGGCGAGGAGGATACTCTGGAAACAGCTCTCGATGGGGAAGACAGTGTTGCTGCCTAGTTCTCTAGGCTTTAATTCTCTTGTCCTAGGATATTTCGAAGAAACTTTATTATGTTCTAAGTTTTTAAATTCTCTGTAATTTCTAGGGAGAAACTCTAGTACTCTAGTTTTCAATTCCACACTATTCTAAGGATGACTGTAATCCTAATTACTCTTGACTGCTTTCCTATATTATGCATGATGACATCTTGATTATGTATGTCTTTCTATATAATTGGGATGTCACACAGGATGACTTACCTATATGTGATAGTAGAAATTCGACATAATTTGATACTATATTAAAAAATAGTTTTAAATTTAATTTAATTCTATAAAATTAACTTGTAAAATAAGAATTATATCTCATTTATATATTATAAATTAATTTTATTTCGAAAGTAATCCCGTGAGTTTTATTTATTTTTGTAATGGAAGATGACACTTAACATGAGTGGTGCGAAAGGAGGAAAAGGGCCCTCCACGAGGATGAGGGGAGAGGGGGTGTGAAAAGACGAGAGTAGGGAGGTGGTGATGACAAAAAGTAAAACCGAGGGTGAGTGAATAGAGTGATTGGTAGGGAGCATCTCCACCAAAACCCGTAAAACGCGCCTCCTCACTCACCATTTTCGTCGTTTTCGCTTCTCACAGGTCTCCATCTCATCCCTACCACCAACCTACTATTATTATCTTCTCATTTCTACTGCCAGAAACAAACTATTATTTTCTTTTTTCATCATATATACAAATTCACTTTCTCTTATCCACAACTTTATATTCTTTTCATTTAATGTTGGATCTACATTCTCTGAAATTATGAACTTCTGGGAACAGTTCTTCTCATTAAAGAAAACAAATATTTTCACGATTGAGTTGTGGCTGTGGTGTATATATGCACGAGGTAAGCCACAAAACAAAAAGATCGGTTTTCCATCTATCTATCTGGTATGTAGTGTAATTTGCTTTTACTATCAAACATATGTAGCATATGTTATGGAATATGTTGCGACCTAAAATAATACAGGATGAGGATCCAGCTCAGTTGCCAAAAGCAGTGAAATGTCTCAGAAACCACAATAAACTTTGCGGGCAATGTGGAAGGAAACCTCATTTATAAATTATAGTATGCTGTCCAAATGCCACCTATGCATTGGGTAGAGGTTTGGTTGGAATAAGCCATATGTAACTAACAACATTGTTCAGTTTACATTACGAAGTTGGCAGTGGTGTGAACAATATGGAGAATTGGTGATCATCAATTCATACGATGTTTTACAACCTTTTTTCAATGCTAAGTGTGTCGAGGATATATCAAAATAAGCCAAGAACAATTAATGTCTTTCTTTATATAGATATTTATATAATAGGTTTGGTAGAAAGAAAACTAATTTCTTTATAGGCCTGTGACATTAACCTCCATTCATTAAGTGCATGTTCATATCTATGCTTTTTATTAGGTTAGTATTTTGATTTTGAATTTCTAAATGAGTTTTAAAAATAAGTAAGTAGCATAGTTTGTTGAGTTAGTTTTGTTTATAAGAAGCATGCATGGATTGGATATGTTGTTTGAGGAAGATGGTAGATAACAGGAGACAAAATTGGACAACTGGTGACAGCAATACTTTAGCATGATTTGCGTGAAATGGTTTGTTTGTTATTTGTAATAGATGAATTAACCAATGGAATTGAAACACTTGGGTTTCATCCCTTCTGCCTAACACTTTGGTAATGTTCTTTTTAGCTTTAACTTTTAGTGGTTCCTTCCAATCATCATTGTCGGTCAAAACACGAGTGCTTTTGTCAACTTTGTGAGTTGTCCATCATGGATATATAATGAGATTCAACTTCCATTCCTCAAATCTTTACCTCTTTCATTCTACACTATATTACCTTTTCCCTATTAGAAATTCATCCAAGTGTGACATTGAGTATAAATAAGAAAGTAGAGCACTATATAAAAACAAAAGACCTATTATGTTGAAAGTCCCACATCAATTAGAAATAAGGTTAAATTATAATATATAAGTGAAGTGCAGACCTTACCTTAAAGGCTGATTTTGTAGAATTGAATTAGACTTAAAACTCACTTTCTAATATATGTTATTAGAGTCATGATTAAGTGGACAATTTTGTTTCTATTCCATATATAATATATATATAAGTGTTACAAGTCACTTCTCACCTCAATATGATAATACTAAGATAGAATTAAGATTAATGACACAAATTATACCTGAAATGTGATTAATCTTTTTGGTTTATCTCAAATAAAAATATTTTAAATGCATTATAATTATGTGTCACTACGTTGTACTGGGTTATTAACTTAATTAAACTTATGAATGATATGATAATACGTGCATTAAGTCTAGGTTTAAATTTCTCTTATATTAAACAACAATTCAAATTAAACGAGTCAATTTTAATTATACGATATTCTACTTTTCATAATAAAAATTACTAAATGATAAATTCTACCGCACTTATAAGAGTTGAAAGTTTTCTTATTTTTGAGAAATGTTTATTCTTAGTCTCTATTTAATGGCTGTTTTTAATTTTAAAGTAAAAATAATAAAATAATAACTTTAAGATTAAGAAGTATTTTTTGAAAAAGTAACTGAGAAAATGGTAGCATCATCCAATAACCTAATAATGAATTATTTTTATTCAGAAAAACATTTATTACTCGGTGAATATAAAATATAATGAATACTAAACATTTATTATTGTTTTTAGATATCTAAGATTATTTAATTTTGACTAATTTAAGGTTATATAATAACTTTAATATATTTTCAACTTAAAGCCCCTAACAATTTAAGAAGTGATCACTATCACCTCTACAATTATTTACCTTAATTTATTTTTTGTGAATTTCATTATGTACGTCAGCTTTAAAAATATTTTTGTAATTTTTATTTCAACGTAGAAAGGATTATATATGCAAGAATCAAAATTTTAATAATTTTTTATTTGATTGTTGATAAAAAAAAAATTCTAAGATGGGAAAAATATTTTTTATTTTTAATTTAAAATCATATTTTGTTGTATCATATCAGAACATTCTAATTAAGAGATTTTATAATTTTTATCCTCATCTAGAACTTAGAGATGCCTAAGGTATGATGACCTTCATCTAATAGCAATAATCATATTCAAAAGAATTATATTATTTATTAAATTAGACTAGAATGGTGAAAAAAAATATTTAAAGTATTACAAACTTTACAAAGAAACTAATCAGTGTATGAATTCAATCTTTTTGAATGTAATTCACTTATCTTAGAGTAAATATATGGAATTTGTTTTGTTCTGACTCTTCTACTCAAAATACCATAATTTTCAATTCTAATTAAATAATATATATTTTAAAATCAAATGTATTTGAAAATATATATATATATATATATGTGTGTATATATATATATATATATATATATATATATATATATATATATAACTTTACTAACTTTACCCTTTTAGTAAGTCTTTTAAACCTAGGTATAATGGAAAGGTACCATAAAATTGTAGTAATTAGGGACCCATCTAATTTTTTTCTCACTACTTCTTGCACTAGATTTCTTTTTTAATATTGTGACAATTCACACCTAGGATACACATTACATGGTACAAATGTAATTTTTTCTATGATGTACTATTATTATGACATGCATATATATTTTTTGTACATGACTCCCTTGGACACAACACAATATCATGTTGTCCTCAACGATGATTACGTAACGAGTTACATTCTAAAAACATATCCTTCAACAGCTATAATAATTCTCTAAAACTTTTACTTCTTATCAATTTCTTACTTTTAAATTAAATAATCGTAAAATCACTTATAAAAGAAATTTTTTCTCTGTTCTATTTTTTTTTTTTTCATGAATGGCATATTATAGCTTTTTATAACATAGATAGCACACTTTTAGAAGAGCATAAGAATTCGTTCCCTGACACATAGACTTTCACCTGTAATTCATTATAATTTAACCGAAAAACACCCGGAACTCGATTTCCTGGTGATCGATTTCTTTTGTTTTTTTCTCAGAGAAAAAATAGGAAATCAAAATATAAATAAAAAATAAGTTGATTAATGAAAATTGTGATAAAAATATGTTAGGATTAAATATATTTTTAATTCATAAATTTAGAGCAAAATTAAAATCCATTCATATATTAAATTTTGATATAATTAGAATTCCAAATTTTGAAAATAATGGATAGTTATTTTAATGTAATTGTATTAATTTTTTTGTGTTAAATAATATTTTATACTAACATTTGAGTTACTTTTACACCGTCTAGAATAATATAGTTCAAATGTTAACTTCCAATGTTATTTCACACGTAAAACAAATTAATATTATTGACTATATTTATTTAAATTTTAAGTTTGAGAACCAAAATATATCAAATTATTTTATAAAAATAAATTCTAATTTTATGTTCAAGTTTATGAAATAAAAACATATTTAATCTAATATTTGATGACTGTGACACTTTTTTGTAAAATTAAATATAGGAGTTGTATGATGATTAAGTAAAAGTAATACATTGAATAATAATTTTAGTGTAAAACGTTTTAAAAACTAAAATTAGAAAATAACATTATTGTAGGTGAAATTAATTTGAAACAAAATTAAGATTGTATTTTAAATTAAAGTTAAAAAATATAAGAAAATTTTTGTTGTTATAAATTTTTATTTTAAAATAAGTTAGTAGTAGATATTTGGTAAAATAGAAATGAAAGATAAGATGATTTAAGGAAAATTATATGAAAAAAAATTAAGAAATTCTGTTATTTATTAATATTAATTTAATTAAAAGTGAGTAAGTACAACTTATTTTGCGAGTATATATTTATTTAGTAAAAGTAATTTATTAAAATTTGAAGATAATTGTTGTTTAGTGTAAATTTAAAATTGACAAATCTATTTCATTTATTATTAGTAATTTATTGAAAAATTAGGTTGGAGTAAAAATTTAAAAAAGTAAAAGAAAAAAAAATGAAGAAATTTTTAAAGGTTAAATATGTAACACCCCATTTAATATCCCATTTTAGTGATGTCCACTTGTCACACCCTTTCAGCTTCCTAGTAAGAGTGGGAGGTAGAATCTGCAGTGCATTTAATTCTCCGCTATCGGTAGGCGTGCGGCTGCAAAAGGGAATAGAAATTTCCTGGTAGTGAAAGCCATGTGGTAGGCGGAAGTGGACCGAACGGCCAGTTCAGTGGTCATATTTAAAGCTAAATCTTCAAAAATTGGTACCACTTCTGCATGCAACCACTTCATCTTCAACCTACAGAACCACCATCTTTCTCCTCCTTCTCTCTAAACCTCCAACCTTCTCTCTAGATTTACTCACATTTCTTCCCCTCCGATCATCAACTTCCTTTCAGATTAAACACTCCCGGTGTTAAGAGCTTTCATTTGCACCGCTTGGAATTTCGTTTGGACGACTTTGGATTTTGGAAGAAACCATAGAAGTAGTGCTTAGAAGCTTAACTTGGATCATAAGGTAAGGGAAGCTTATAAATTTAATTATGATTATTTTTGTATGCATGATTTTATGAGTATATGTTGTTGAATGTATGATCTTGTTGTGGTGAAAATGCATGTTTGAATTGTGGTATGAAATAGGTTATAAGGTTATAAAAACTTAGTGAAAAGCTGAATTTATAATCGAAGGGTCATTAGCACCGTTCGGTTTCCCTTAAAACAATTGATCTGGTCCCTTTATGTTGAAACTTGAAATATTTTGGTTAGTTAGTCGTTCGGAATTACCTATTAAAGGAAGTACGGTCTTACACTGAACGTCCGACATTGAATTACTTGGTCCTAGACTGAGTATTTGGCCTCCTATTAACTATTTAAAATGTTCAGTCATACACTGAGCATTCGATTTCTATTGATGATTAATTATTTGACAAGTACTAGGTCTTATACCAGTACTTGAATTCTTAAAACGTCCGATTTATAATATTATTTATTTGAAAAGTGTTCGGTCTTACACTGACACTTGATTCCTCACAGAGTGTCCGGTCTTGTACTGACACTCGCTTGATTAAAGAGAACTCTTTTATTTTAAACCGTCCGGTTTTCATTTTTTAAGTCCTATTTGCTTTCATTATTGAATTCTATTGATCTTTCCGTCCAGTTTTCATTGACTAAGTCCTATTTGCTTTCATTGTTGAATTCTATTGATCTTTCCGTCCGGCTTTCATTGATTAAGTCCTATTTGCTTTCATTGTTGAGTTTCTATTGATCTTTCCGTCCGATTTTCATTGATCAAGTCCTATTTACTTTCATTGTTGAGTTCTATTGATCTTTCCGTTCGGTTTTCATTGATTAAGTCCTATTTACTTTCATTGTTGAGTTCTATTGATCTTTTCGTCCGGTTTTCGTTGATTAAGTCCTATTTGCTTTCATTGTTGAGTTCTATTAATCTTTCCGTCCGGTTTTCATTGGTTAAGTCCTCTTTCCTTTCATTGTTGAGTTCTATTGATCTTTTCGTCCGGTTTTCGTTGATTAAGTCCTATTTGCTTTCATTGTTGAGTTCTATTAATCTTTCCGTCCGGTTTTCATTGGTTAAGTCCTCTTTCCTTTCATTGTTGAGTTTCCATTGATCTTTCCGTCTGGTTTTCATTGATCAAGTCCTATTTGCTTTCATTGTTGAGTTTCCATTGATTTTTCCGTCCGGTTTTCCTTGATTTAGTCCATTTGGTTTTCAATGTTACATTTCTATCGAGTTACCGTCCTATTTGTTGTTTATGTAAGAGAATTCCAAGGAGGAATGTCTCATGATTGATGATGGTTGGTAAAGTATGACTGTGGCAAAGGCTCAAGTTCTGACTCTATCCTGATATTCTGTGATTACGCCTTCTCAGGTAGAGAAGGGTAACTCATGCATGGGAATGGTAGGAGGTCCTTTAGCCTCAGGGTATTTCTATACCGAGGTGGTTCCACTGGACTAACCTCAGGTGGCGGTCTGTTGAGTGTATCCCAGCCAGGTCCATCCGGGTGCAGAGAGCGGCGAGCATACATAGTCATACCGTCCAGACAGGGTCTAGAGAAAGTGGATATGATGATGTTTACCGTTTGGATTTTCATATGGATATACTTTACTTATGATTTATGGTTGAGATATTGACGTATGTGATTCATGTGTATGTTTTAAAAGTATATGAAAATGATTAATTAAATTCACATAAGTTTACCCTTATTTTCCTCTCTTGTTTATGTCTACCGTTCGGTCTTAACCGTTCGACTGTTCTCTTCACTGCAATGATCATCCTTTTGGGTGTGAGCAGAGGGTGTTCAAGAAGATATTTTGGAAGATGCCCTACAGTCCGAGCAACCCTTGGACGTCATGTCGGAGAGTTGTACAGAACTGTTCGGTCCTTAGATTAGATGTTTACTTTTGTTTAGAGTAGATAATTGTTCGGTTATGTATATTTTGTAAAACCGTTCTGTTACATATTTTGTGTACATTCTAACTTTGTAAAAAGTTTCAAACTCAATATGATATTTCATATTCCTCATCTCCTAACTGCTTATCTCCCACTGTTCTTTATTATTATTTATGTTAACTCCTCGAATAAATTATAGCTTTTGCTTAAAGATTTATGGGGATGTTACAAAATATATTTTTAGTTTTTTAACTTTAAAGTATAAAATGTTTATATATTTTAAATTTTAAAATTTTAAAGAAGAACTAATTTCATTTTTTACTTAAATTTAAAGAAAAAAATATTTAACCTATTATTTTTTATTATTATCATAATTTTTCTCTAATAAACTTATTTGTTTATTATTGTTTTCATTCTCTATTTTTTTAAATCAAAAGATAAAAAATAAAAAAGTAGCATAAAATTCGATTATCGGAAAACCAAGTTCGGATTATTTTCCAGCAAAATACATACTCATGAATTGCATGTCAGAATTCGTGTCCGAATTCTTACCTTCTTCTACTAAAAGTGTGATATCTATGTAAGATAATTTTCATCCTTGCATCCAGTGAAAATTTGTGAGTATTAACTGTATGTATAACATGCTCAAGGGTTATGTGTGCATTATTTATTTTATTTACCTTAAATCTTATCTTTCCTTTTTAAAAATAAACAACTCTTTATTTTTATGGATTATTAATATATAAAAAATTATATTTCGTCCAATCAATATTTTTATTTACAGTTATAATAATAATAATATAAATAATAAATTCAATTTTATTTTAATATGTTACTTTAAAAATTATTATGATTCTTATTCTGATTATAATTCATAACATATAGAATTAGTTCTACATTGGTTTAAATAAATATTAAAAAATTAGCGTGATGCTCGTTAGACCAGTACTAAAATTATGTTAGTGTTAGATTGTTTAACACATAAGTTAATGTATTTAAATTTATTATTTTTAAAAAATCTATTGTCGGTTTCAAATATGCTGATATTTAGTAGCTAACTGGAAACATGTTGGTAGTTTACCTCTTTCCGTTTTGTTCCAACTCTGTTTTGTTTTGTTTATTCCTCATCCCTTTTTGCTTTCCCTTATTCAGTATTCTAATGGTTTGTTGTTATAATTCTAAAGTTTTCAGACACAAAAGATACAATATAGCTGGCAGCTTACTAACCACTTCATCTTCAAATTTCAAATGCCCAAAGTTCAAACTCCATCCTTTCCACAACCCCAAAACATATCAACCTTTCAAATTCATTTTATTGCAGTATATACACTCATATAAAAACTATCATTTTTATGTAATATAATTAAGTATGGTGATATATTTAGTTTTAAATTTAAAAAGATAGATAAATGTGACTTGGATAAACACCTAAGAATTTGTATAGGTGAGTTAAATTATTTTTTGCTGTATAACTTTAACTAATGGGTCATATCATAATCTCTAAAAGGAGATATGCTCGTGGGGAACTTTTACATGATTATTGTATGCAATTTCTATTGCAATTACCCAAACACACTATTTCTCATCTTAAGTCTTTAATTTACAAATACAAAAACTATGTTTTCTTTTTCCTTTTTTTGGTTCACTAACAGGGAGCGTAATGTAATGAGAAAAACAAAGGCATCTCTAACAACCCAATCATTTATATGCAAAAGTATGCGTATCTCTGCCATAAAGTGCTATATATCTCTTCCTTACAACCCTAAATTTAACAACATTTTTCAGACCCTCTTTATTTATATATTAAGCTCATCATCCACTTTTTCAATGCAAACCCTTTCAATTCTGCTGTTTGCACCCTTAAAAGCGGCTGACTCACTGCTGTCTCAGAATATCAACTTTTTTTCTGCAACTACCTCTGCTTCCAGATTTCCTATATTTTATCTATAAAACATTTTTTGGAATCATTGCCTTAGATGCATCTCCATCTTCTCTACCCCATCTAACAACCAAGATACAGAAATTTATTTCCTTGACCAACCCATGAATGTTTTGGTGTAGTGCCTTATAATTAATGCAAATTTCAGATTTTTCAGCAGGAGGGGACGTAGCTTCTTCAATTTCAAATAGAAATCATGACGCAAGGCCAAAGTCACTCATGTCTGGTTGGGTAACATTTTAATTAATTGGGGGGTCCTACGTACCCCAGACCCAGTATGTATATATATATATTTATATAGTATGTAGTAATTCTTTAACCCTAGAGGAAGATTCATTTTTTAATAAGGAAACTACTGTAGAGTTTAATTCAAACTATTACTTTGTTACCAACAGCAACTGCGTTGTGAAAAGACATACAACTTTTAATTGTGAAAAGATCTAAAAGATTGTAAATTTAAGCCAGCAAAAATGATTAAAGTTTAGTTACAATAATAGTTTACTGTTTTTTGACAGATTATTTTTGTTATTTGAATGGAAAAAGTATAGAAAATGAAGGTATGAATATCCTATATCATAAATACCTGTGGGAACTGTTTGTACTTTGTGCACAACGCATGTTACCTTGTCCCAGTTAAACTGTAGATGATGTAACTAGTGAATGATCTGGGTTTTGTGCAGTTGAATTTTCAACTGCATAGATGATAATGATGAAAAAGATTGTGTTGGAGTGATGAATATATGAAGGAAAGTAAAGTGTTGGAGCATAGATGAGGGGCCAATGGATGAAAATGTATGTAGAGTGTGATGGTATCTTGATGAAGTAGGAGAGAGTAGTCACCATGTCAGCTTCCATTTTCTTTAATTAGCAAAATAAGTCTCTCTCGACCAATTTGTAAGCAGTTCCAATAATGCTCTTTTGTTATAACCAAACACCCACTTCGGGAATCTGATGAAGAGCTTCCAAAATTGAAGCTTTCAATGCGACACATGATGATTCGTGGACAAAAAAAGTTTCGGTGTCGTCCCAGTCACATTCTACTCTGACAGCACCACTCACACAACATAACATAACATTTATCTAACAAAAAAACAAGCTCATCCAAGGTAAAACAAGACACATTTTCCCTTCAAGAACAAATGAACAATTAATTAACCACTTCACTTACACTTACACTTACACTGCGTACAATTTCCCTTTCATCATCAACTCAACCAAACCACTACAACCAACTCAACATCCATCCCCACCATATCTCGCAAAAATCTAAATCATATCATAAAACCAATATTTACTAATTGATCCACCTTACTTAAATTATTGACAACATTTATGGATGAATGTTAGTTATTATTACAACTAATCAAATTACAGTCACAAATAGACGACGCAAGTATTATATGTGTAAATATAAAACATAACATTATACGTTCCTTCTTTCTTTTCGATTTTTTTAATGTAGCATTAGCGTTTGGCTTAGCAGGCATAGAAGTCGACGAGTTCGTTGAGAGACTCGGGTTGTGGGTCCGCGTTTTCAAGCATCCACAGCAAGTGTTCGAAGAGGACAACCTCGCATGCGACATTGATGGTGTCGTCTTGGTGGTCGGAGTCGTCGCGGGACCTCTCCACCAGTTCCCGGAAGACGGGGTTGTCGAGGACGCCGGAGGATACCCGGTAGAGGCGGCGGGATTTGCCGACGTAGACGGCGTGGAGGTCCGATCTGGAGGAGGACTCGTCGTCGGCGACGGCGCTGGTGCTGTGGCGGCTCTGCTTGCCGTTGCCGAATGAGTTCCATTTCTTCAGCACTGATTTGAGCCTCATTAGTTTTCCACCTTTAGCCATTACGTGAAATGGTGAAAATTGAAATTGAAGAAGAAGAAGAAGAAGAAGACGAAGAAAGAATGAGAGAGAGTGCATGTGGGAAAAGGAAGGAAGGAGGAAGGCGCGAATATAAAGGGGGTGGGGAGGGGTAAAATGGTCAGAAAATGGAATAGAAGTGGGGCCACTCATGTGGGACCCACTTTTAACACTGGAGAATTCTCTGTGAGTTTGTAAGATAATGGTCAAAAGCAAAGGCAGAGATGTAGGGGTCTTAATTTTGGTACTGAACTCCACGTTGGCTTCATTTTCGTCTACTTCTCTTTTTCTGTATTTTTGTCATTTTAAGTTTGGATAATAATTACTTTCTTATAAAATTTTATATTTTTTTATGATCAAATACCATTTTTGGATTAATTAAATTCTTTAAAATCAGATAATTTTAAATTTCATTTAAAAAAATAGAATTTTAATTTTTTTACATTTTTAAATTAACTGTTATTTATACTTCTTTAGCTCAATTTGGTTTTGATTGTGGATATTATTAGTTTTTATTAAGATTGAGATATTGTTAGGATTATTTCTTTTCAAATGATGTGGATTATTGATGTACACAACTATTATTCTTTTGCTTTATATTAGTTATAGATTTTTGTAACCAATATTGAATGACTATTTTCTTGCATATGTGAATGTTTTTTTTTTTTTTCAATTGATATCTATCTCAATATCAGTAGTGGTCTTTTCATCACCAATAGAAATATTATTATTTTGCTAATAGTTTGTTAGGCTTTTCTGTATAATGTTGATTGGAAAACTTTATGCCAACATTAATTATGATTGTCTTTTTACCAATCTCAACTAAGTGGTAAAATATGTCAATGGCATTGATAAATAAAAAATAAAAAAGTTGACAA
This sequence comes from Vigna mungo, assembly GCA_036885675.1. NCBI lineage: Eukaryota > Viridiplantae > Streptophyta > Magnoliopsida > Fabales > Fabaceae > Vigna > Vigna mungo. The sequence continues at coordinate 14,565,700 of CP144696.1, forward strand.
AAGACTTCAATTATCAACATCATAAAAATAGCTTTGTCATTGTCAGTCTAAATAAATGTGTTTGACATAAACTAAAAATATATAACAAATTTTTTTTAATATCAACTACACAAGATAATTAATTTTGATATTTGAAATTTTTCAACAATGATTTTATATTTAAATATTTTTTTGTATTTATTAATAATAAAATACTTATCTAAAACAGAAAATTAAAATTTATTAAATTTGAATTATCTTATTTAAATAAAATCTTTAAAAATAAAAATAATTTAAAATTAGATTATTTCAAACCTAATGTGTTTAAAACTTATAAAATTCCTTATCCAAATACCTTAGTTTACCACCTCAAAATACTTTTTTTAACATTTTCTAACATAAATTACATTAACCTTTTTTAATTAAAAAATTTCTTATATTTAAAAGAAAAATCGCTATTAAAAGAAAGGTTAGAGATACTCTATGACTTATTTAAAATATCAAACATATCACTATGAACTTAAATTAATAAATATTTATTCTTTTATCAGATTATACTGGCATTAATAAAAAAAAGTATACAAAAAAAAGACAAATTTTCAAGAGAAAATAAAAAGATTTATTCAGTTTAAAAGTTAAATTATTAAGAATTTAAGGACGAACCTAAGTTTTATATTAAATATAAATAAAAAAAATAAATAATATCATATAAGAATGAAAACCAATAAAATAATTGTATTAAGAATTTAAATTAAAATAATATTAATATTTATGTTTAGATGAATTTGAATCTTATTAATATGTCTTTCCGATAAATTTTCTTTAAAAAATAATATATATCCATTATTTTTGTCCATAACTCCTCAAAATTTCTGCCTTTAGTTTTTTAATACTAAATATATAAACATTAAATTATATTTTAATTCTCAAAATTAGTTTTTTTCTTTCTTCTAAATTATTTCAATTTTATGTGTGATTAGATGGGAAAACGTAAACAATTACCATATAATATCGTTAATAATAAGATCAGATAAATTAATAAGTTACTGAGAAATTAATTAAACCTCAAAAAATTTGCAGGAGTATCTTTAAAATTATTTCTGATATGAATTAATTTTACTGAATTCTCTTAATTACAAGACATTAAATATTTAAAATGTGATTTATGGTATGTTATCGGTATAAGAAAAGATGAGTAGCATAGGAAAGTAATGTAGTAATTTTAAGAAGGTTTTATTTGTGAATAAATTAATAAAGTAATGTGAAAAATAATTAGAGGAATGAAATGTTGATAGAGGGAGGTACCTAGTATATAGAAAAGAGTCAGAGACAGATAGACATGTTCCACTGTCTCCATCTCCATGGCCCACAACTAAGTTGTCAGTAATTTTCACAATTACCAAATGGAAACTATTTTCTGAGATGTTGTACCAGGAGACATACATAAATATTAATCATAACAAAACAAAAATAATAAACTAATTAATGATTACTCTTAAAATCATAAAGGAATTTTTTTTTTTTTTTACGAAAGAGGAAAAAACAATAACAACAAAAAATGAAAATTACATTGTGTGACATACCCAATTTCACGAGTTAACTACAAAAGACCAAACTAATTTGGACATTCAGATCAAACCTTAAAATTATCACTATAAGTGGCATCATAGTAGATGAGTAAATGCATTAGTTCAACCTATAAAGTAAAATAATATATTAATTTTAAAGTATTAAAGTATTTAAAAAATAATAATTTATCTATATCAGTGTATTTTGATATTCAAAGGGACAACATAAAAAATCTATAAAAAAAATCCAAATTTTCTAAAAGGGTCTAAAAGCAACATAACATTCTATATTTTGCGGCTTTAATCACGGTTAATTAAAAAACATACATGTTTTAAAAGATGACAGTGTTTTATATGGAAAATGTGATAACCTATACGAAGTCGTCATTGTTTTCATAGTCATGTCCTTTGTGTTGAAATTTTACCCTCTATTGGATCCAAGGTGGAAAAATAGAGAACGGAAAGAATGTCACCAAAAACCGAAAGTTTAAAAACTAAGAAAATAAATATTAAAATCATGAAAAAAAAATTAAACTCCTTTTCACAATAATAAGATAAAATATGAAATATTTTACATGTGACATCCGGACACTGAGGAGGACGACGAGTGATCACCGATGCAAGAACAAGAAATGCGATAGGTACAAACAAAGAGCGGCAGACTTCCAATATAAAGAATATATGAAGAATCAAACATACACCGGAATAAGAGATATCTAAAGACTAGGATAACTTAAAGGAATTAATTTGGCTAAAATTATGAGTATCATGTATAAATAAACTTCATCAAATAATTTTAATCATGCTCAAATTTTATCATCATCCAAAATGTTTTTATTATTTAGTTTCAATTGAAAAAGAATTCACTTTATAATTTTTATTTATTTCTCTTTTAATACATATATATTAGTTTTATAATATTTTATTTCAACAAATCAATAACCAAATGAGTGAGTGTACAAATCAAAGTTGAATTAAAAATATTTGATTATATAATATTGTGTACATAATTACGAATTTGTATACAAAATTAATAAAAATATACAATTTAGGTAATCATAATTCTTCTCAAGTTGTAAGTGAATATCATATATGTTGCTACATGAACTTCAAATGAAATATTTGGTCATTCCCAAATATTTTTTTATCAAAATTTTCCTTGATAAAAAAACTATCAACCTAGCTTCACACATGTTGAATTGAAGTTTGGGTTTATAAGGAATATTGTTTGTGAAAACATTCTCACTCAATATTCTTCTACAATAGAGAAAATTGATATAGACTTGTTTTCATTCAAGGTTTAATAGGTTTAGAGGTCCTTATATTTGGGGGTTTGTTTCAATTGGGTCCTCTAATTTTAGAAGTGATCAATTAAGTCCCTAATTTTGTCAATTTGAATCAATAAAAGCTTTTCAGTTAACGACGTGAAGTTTTTGAACATGTGGCACGCTAACACTTCCAGGTGGCACCATTTCAAGTGCATAGGTGGATTATAAAAGGGTGAAATCCCTTTTAATTTAGGGATTTCACCTTCAAATACACCCTTTTAATTTAGGGATTTCACCCTTTTATAATCCACTTATGCACTTGAAACGGTGCCACCTATTGACGGCGTTAACTTCATTTAACGGGAAGGCTTTTATTGATTCAAATTGACAAAATTAGGGACCTAATTGATCACTTCCAATATTGGAGGACCCAATTGAAATAAACCCCCAATATAGGACTTCCAAACCTATTAAACCTTCATTCAATGATTATAACTTAAACCATCCCATTCAACTTGATTTAGTTTAATTAAGGTAATTTTATGGATTTATTGTAGAATGCATTACATCCCTGTTAATTTATCAATAGAGAGAAATAAGCGAGAGATACAGTTTTTTTTAACCGATGTAGTCAATTTTTTTTATTTTTTTTTTAAATTATGGAAATGAATAAACTTTAATTATATTTAATTTTATTCTTTTTATGATGTCATCTAAATGGTTAAAGGAAGATGAATTGTATGTATCATGTGTCACTTTCTGATTTTTTATTTATTTTTTAAAACTTTTTAAATTTTTTTATTTTTTATTAATTTTTCTTTAAATTTATTAAAAAAATTATCTATGTCACGAGTTAGTGTTTGATATTTATCTTCGTCTCAATTTTTTTAATATTATTTAATTTAATTCCAATTTTTTTGTTAATTTTTTTAATTAAATCCCAATTTTTTTCTTTCTACATTGAGACCAAATTTAATTTTTACTAAAATTCACAATTTTATTAAATATTTTTTTCATTATTTTTAAATCAATCCTAACTATATTATTGGAATATACTTATTATATTTATGTTTATTTTTTTTTCTACATGTATAAAAAGGATTAGAATTGGTTTAAAATAATGGTTTATTTTCTTCTAACTTTTAAAATTATTAAGAGTTTTCTTTCTAATTTTAAAAATAAATTATAACTTTCCATCTAATTTTATAAATAAATTAGTTTTTTTCTTCTAATTTTAAAAATAATAAAGAGATTTCCTTATAATTTTAAAAATAATGAAAAAAATTCCTTTTAATTTTAAAAATAATGGAGAATTCTCTTTCTAGTTTTAAAAATAATGAAGATTTTTCCTTCTATAATTTAAAATTATGACAAATTGAACAAAGTTAACCAAATTTGGAATTAAATTGAATAAAAGTAACGAAAACTGAGACTTAATTGAATACAAGACACTCACACGTGATATTAATATAGTGACTTAACATGTGACACTAATATTATTACGTTGTACATGATAACTTGATATGTGAACAATTTTTTATAATAAAAAAAAGTAAACAAATTAATAAAAAGTTAATAAAACGATTAAAAAATCACGAACTGATACGTAGCATACACTATTCAACTTCAGTTAACAATTTAGACGACATCATCAAAATGATAACTTTGGTTTAACCATTTAAACCACATCATAAAAATGACTAAATTGAAGATATCACATTATTTGAAAAAAAAATACCACATTTAATAAAGTTGACAAAAATAGAAACCAAAATATATTTAACGTTATAAATAATAAAATTAATAATGAAAATATTAATAATAGCATTGTGATAATAAATCGTCATAATTATTGTAATGCTTATAATATTATGACGGTAATAGAATTATAATTATTTTATAATTATTATAGTTACTTTTAATTTTGATAATAGTAGTATTCTTATAACAACAATAATAAAAATTATTGTCATATTAATGTATTATTATTATAGGGTTTATTAATTATCATTATGATTACTACTGTAATATTATAATAATAATAATAAAATGGAAGCATGATTTCATTTTAGTATAATAATAATAAAACTAAAATTGTTTTTTACATTCATTTTAATTTTCTTAAAATAAAGTTGGAAATGGAAATCGTGTCTATATTTTCTATAACGAGAGTGTCTTTCTAAATATGATTTGTCAATTTTAATATTTTTTAAAATTTAATTCACTTTGATGGTTAAAAAATTATATCAATTCGGTAAAAGAAAATGTAAAAGGTATATAGTATGATAGAAAAAAGGAAGAAAAATTAGACTGTGAATGATGTGTTCATACTTCACTGATAGTATGTAATTTTCTAAACTTGTTTCTCCGTTGTTTATGAAACCCTAATAGGCTTGAGTCCATCATGGGTTGTTTTACGAATTTGGGATAATTTAATATTAAAATTACGATTGTGGTGTAAGTTTTGAAATAATTAAAATTTTGGAGATAAGTTGTTATAATGTGATATGCTTTTAATAAGAAGAAATGGTTTTAAAATGGCACGAGTTTACCGTTATAATTAGAGTGAGGTAGTGTCATGATCATACATATATTTGCTTAAAAAATATGATACACACGGATACCTATAAATATTTAAAAAAATATTTTTTTAAATTATTAAAATAAAATTTAAATAGAACTAATAAAAATACATAAAATATAATATAAATTAAAATTTAATTTTAATTAAATTTAAAATTGTAAAATATAAATTAATGTTAATTTTAATTAAATTTAACTTAATAAAATATAAATTATATTTTTATTTTTATTTTTTTGCAGGTAGCATATATTCGTGGGTACAAATAGTATAATACCCGCACCCAACCCGTTTATAAGCAAGTATTAAAATATATGTTATCCACAGGTTGCGGGTAGTAAATACCTGCAGGTATCAACTATCCGTTGCGGATTTTATCCACGGATATCCGCGGGTGCGTTTTTTTATCATCCCTAGTCATAATACGATTTATTGATTAATTGTTTCCGTAAAAAAAAGTTTAAACCCTTATTTGGTCCTCGTATTTGTGTGTCAATCTCAATTGGGTCATCGTTATTTTTTTGTCTCAATCAGGTCTTATTACTTGTAAAAATGAAGCAATTAAGACATCTCCGTTAAGTAATGATTAACTCCGTCTGTCTGTGATGACGTGGTGCACACTGAAAATAATTATTATATTACGTGTAATTTTTTTTATGCTGATCTAGCAGTGGGCACACGTGTCAATCTTTATCTTCCATCTCCTCCCATTTCATCTCCCAGATCGCCTCTACCATCCCTCTCTGCAAATCTAGCGAACCAGATCACCTCTCTAGAATGTTGATCTCTCTATGCTATTTGTTGGTGTTAGTTTTGCTCATGGGGCTCAGAGCAGGCTTTATCATGGCATGTATAAAGACGAAGTTGTGATTGTAAAAATTATCAAGGTACAGATGATGACGATAATGGAATATTAGAATATTAGCTGATCGATTAGAGACACATACACTCTCAAGGTGTCATTCAACGAGACCTTAAACCAGAGAATGTCCTTATTAATGAATACTTTCACCTCAAAACTGTTGATTTTGGCATTGCTTGTGAGGAAGGTTACTGTGACTTATTTGGGGATGACCCAGGCTAGGCGACAACCACGACTTCTTAACGAAGCCTCCAAACCCAAAACCCAGGCTCCTAACCTGCGTAGGCGACATGCAAGGCTTCGTAACGAAGCTGAAAAATCTATGGTCGAACCTCAAACGCAGCATCGAACGATCCAAATTCGAAACTGCCACCGTAATCTTCCTCGACAACTACTGTGAGTGCCCTCCTCACACCTTCCTTGGCTTTGATTGAACATTTTCCACCACTGCAACCAAGATAAGGCAGGGTGAGGTCGAGGCGGTGAGGGTTGCAACATGGGCGACGACGCGATTAGGGTCTCACCTTCTGCGTTTTTGCTGGTTGTGTGACAGCGGCAACTTCGATTTGGACGTTTAAGGTTCGCTTGGTGTCGAGGTGGTGAGGGTTGCAACGTGGGCGTCGACGCGATTAAGGTCTCACCTTCTGCGTTTCTGCTGGTTGCGCGACAGCGGCGAGTGTGATTTGGGCGTTTAGGGTCCGCTTGGTGTCGAGGCGGTGAGGGTTGCAACGTAGGTGACGACGCGATTAAGGTCTCGCCTTCTGTATTTCTGCTGGTTGCGCGACGACGACGAGTTTGATTTGGGCGTTTAGGGTTCTCTTGGCGTCACGCTGCAATGATGGTTCAGGCCTGGTTATGCGATTTCCGGCATGGTGGTGACAGCGCGACATGGTTCATGGTGATGAAGATGGTTTTCTGGTGTTGTTGAGAAAAAGTGATATGATTTTCCGGTGCTCTTAAAGTTGCCTCTTACAACTGCTTGTATTTGTTAGTATTATGATCGGTGTCAAAACACAGTGAGAAGCTTGAACTTTTATCTGAAGTTTCAGGAAAGTCATAACTGCAAACAATTTCTTCTGCCTTTACTTCCATCTCTTTGATCCAATTGGAGGGGAAAACAGATCTCAACTCGGTCAATATTGAAGTATTAGTTAAATTGCCACTAGATATTGGCTTCTCACTGCTACTTTTCATTTTATCAGGTCGATTAAATGCAGATAAGTTAATTTCTCCATATGCAAAGAGCGATGGTACGACGCCCGATGACGACGGCCTTTACGGGATTAATGAGTCGATGGTCTTGATGAGACTAATGAGTCGCAACACATGAACTAATTAGATTTTCATTTTTATTTTTTCACAAAGAAACGTCAAAATCGGCGTCATTTAATATCTCATTTAAAAATGGTAGGTGTCATTAAATTAAATAATATAAATAAATGCCATGTCATATAACACTTGTACAAAATTTAATAATAAATTAAATAATAAATTCCACGTAAGATAAGACGTAATAAAAATTTAATGGAGAAGGCTTAATTGCTTCATTTTTACAAGTAACAAGACCAGACCTGATTGAGACAAAAAAAACCATGACCCTGAGATTGACACACAAATATGAGGACCAAATGGAGATTTAAACAAAAAAAAAATTGCTAGGAGTGATTTTAAATTTTACTTAATTCGATTTGTAAAATAAACTTTAAATTTAAGGTTTATAAAATGAAATTTACAATTATTTACATATAATAAATTAATTTTATGTTTAATCAAGATAAAATTTTCAACAAATAATTATATATTAATAAATTATTTAATAACAGGTAAAACAATATATTTAATAAACAATTAATTTTATTATAATAAATTTTAACTCATACTCTAATACTATATTAAAAGATAAACTTTAAATTAAATTTAGCTTTACAAAAATATATATTTGATATAATTTTTAATCACTTGTATACTATAAATTAATTTTATATATAATTATACTTTTCAAGTGATGAATTCTAACAAATCCGAGATCTTATAAAATAGGAACAGAGGTTGTGATAAAGTAATAGGTTGAGAAATTTGTTTGTTGATTAATCTCTATCATGTATATTTAAGTATGTACGATAACATTAATAAATAGCCTCATTTTCCTTAATATGGTAACGTACTTTACAATATTTAAATTGTTCAGCTGGTTAAATATTTCTCAAGAGTAAAAATAAGTGCTTCCTTTGGTATTCTTGCTAAATTTAAATGAAGATGGTAGTTAGCAACCGTTTGGTTGTTGGCACTTCCAATTAAAGCAATGTACTGTTTGTGTCTTTTTCTCAGCATCCCAATTTATAAATGTAAAACTCAAAACAATAAATAAAATTAAAAGGGTAAAAAAATAAAGGTTTAAACATTTTTTTGTCCTTAAGTTAAGTTCTATTCAGTCTAGTCTCCGCTTTTAAAAATGTCAACCTTAGTCCATATGATATGAAAAATATATTAAATCAGTCTTCATAACAGCACTTAATGAACAACAAATCACCAAGTTTTCATACCTAGGTATTCAATATTTTGTGATTTGTTAACGGAAGGTGTTATAAAAAACAAATCACTTAGTGAAAAACTTGTGATTTGTTAATGGATAAGACTGATTTGATACATTTTTCATATCATAGGGACTAAAGGTTGACATTTTTAAAAGCGGAGATTAAACTGAACATCACAACTTAACTTAGGGACAAAAAAGATTTAAACCAAAAATAAATTATATATAATATGGTCTTTCATACTTAGAAATATTGTGGAGTGCAAGGTAGTTTATTAGAAAAAAAGAAAATATAGGTTAATAGGTTGGAGACCTTGGAAACATATTTGCACATGTCTGTCGCTTTCTGTGCTAGGAGAGACTTAATAAATAGGATAATTGACAAATTTTAGTTGGAACTTCAATGTGACTCATAAACTTTGAAAATGAAAATTAATTATTGTGATAGGCAAGGCAGAGAGAATTTTGGATCAATTGGTTTGACAAATATCCTTTAATTACTCAATTACAGTTAAAAAAATTATGATGATACATATATAGGTGATAGGTTAACATCTCATTTTAAAAATATATCATCATTAAAAAATATCTAAAAATAAATAATTCAAAAATATATAATATATAATATTATTATAGTTATTTCAAATATAACTACAACCATACTATATATATATATATATATATATATATATAAAAAAGAACATAATAAAATTTTTCAAAAAAAAAACTGTATATATATAATTTCAAACAAGAAATTAAATTAGGCAACATTGAGAACAAACCAAAATCAATAAAACAAATCATATCATACAACCAACAAGCAAATTAATTCTCCATATCAAAATTTCTATAACTTAAAATCAATGCAAATAGTTTCTATTACCAGAGAGACAACTAAACAAGTAAAAAACCTTATAAACACTTCCAAACGTATGGAAAGTTCTATTTTCCTTTAAGAACAAAACAACTACGACTAGGACACACCACTAAAATTATTGGTCAATAGAAACTTTTAAAGAAACTCATACACCATATGCAAACTTAGATGGTTCACATGCACAAAAAAAAATACACAAACTAAGAAAGAAACAAAAAATCAACTTAATTTATCGAGGGAAATTGATATGATAAAAATGAAGAGTTAACTTCAGGAATCACTCTAGGAGTCTTTTATTTCAAATAGATAAACCGACAATTAGAAACTCTATAAAAAGTGAGAGAGTTCTAGAGAAAATAAGATAAAAGGAATGACGTGATTTTTAAATAATGAAACTCGTTTATAATAATTTTATTTATACCTCAAACTTTAATTATTAAAATAATTCAAATCTCATTATTTTAAATATATTATAAATTCTAAAACACAATTTTTTTAATTCTTACAATAATTTTTTTAAGAAATACTTAAGAGTCGTTAATAAATTGATAATATAAGATTTTTTAACTCAAAATTTAAAATAATATGAATATAGATATTTTAGTTATATATCGTTTATTTTATTCATGTTCAATTAACTAACGTAGAAATTTAACTCACTTTGAATCTCTATTAATATTTTTTTTAAGTGCGAGTCATTTTTCTATCAAAACATTTTTCTCTCAAGTAAAATATTTTGAATATTTTGGTTGTGATCATTCCTTTTGTACTACCATTTTATAAATAGAACATATGAAATGAAAGACTTTTAATACAAAAAATTTTAGACTTTAAGATCTTTACCTATTTATATCATACTTGTCCAAATTGTTACTATGAACATAACTTTGATTTAACGGTTAGATATCATAATAAGATTAAATACTACTTTTATTTTAGTATCAACATCTATTTTTGTGCAAATCTTGTGCTTAATATTAGTTGAAAGTATTACGAGGAATCTATTATAAATTTGTGTTATAAAATTATATCGATAATTTACAAAATAAAAACATTGTTCTTGTATTAACGCATACAATTTTTTGGTTCACGAGAACATAATCATGTTAAGACTATAGAAATCCAAATTATTTTCCTTTCTCACTAATGTTTTGGCCTCTTCTCACCAGTATTTGGATTATCGTTATAATTTTAATGTTTTGATATTAATTTTATCGTCATGAAGTTTAAATCATTTTTCTAGGTTTAATGTTCGGTCATTAAAGTTGTGGTTATCATTAGAATTATTAGGTATAGTATATTGTTTGTTATTAAATTTGTTGATTTGGTAGCAATTTTTATTATAATGTGTGAAATCTGTTTTATATATTTAGAAAAAAGAGTTTAAAATAAATAGAAAATGGATAAATTAATTAAAATTATCATAAACGAAAGATATAACAGTTTAGTTTTCGTGAATTTTTATTTCTTCAAAACTATATTCTCTCTAATTTCACAATCTTTTTAAAATTCTATTCGCATTCTCTTTTCTTTCTAATTCAAATATATATATATATATATATATATATATATATATATATATATATATATATATATATATATATATATATATATATTTGAAATATCATAATCTAAAATTTTTATTAAACCTTTATGATGATAAGTTCTTATCTGCCTTTCGGTTTGGCTTCACTTTTGGACTCTTCTTTAAACTTTTGTTTCGAGTTCCACGTGGGTGGGCCTAGCAGGTAAAGGAGCAAATAGAATAAAACTAAACTACGTTTTTATCCTTTAAAATATTACTATTTTTTATTTTTGAAAGGTTATTTTAACATTTTTTTTAGTTCTTGTTCCAATTGTTTTATTCGTTGATTGCTTCTATGATTCTAAAATATATAATAACCTAACATCTTGTTCAAACTACACAAATTTCTAATCATTGAGATTTTGGTGGATAAATTTTCGAATGGTTTAAAATGATAAAATTATAAATAATGAAACCAATAATTCATACCATAAGAAACACAATAAATATTTCATACATATATCTTCACACTAATAAGATATTTTTCGTTTTTACATATCTCCATATTAGTAAGAACACTGGTAATATATTATCCGCTTTAGGTCAAAGGCTCATGGATTTGTTTTTGACATCACTCTAAAACACCTCATATCAATGGAGGTATCTTAAGTGTATATAAACTCATATTTGTCTATTCTTTTATCTGATATTGGACATTGTTTGTACCTAACACAAATATTATCAATATGATAATATTTGGTTTTATTCTTAAAAGGTAAATAATTTTATCTCCCATCTAACAAAACTATCAAATATGCCTTTGCTTAAAAAAAGAAATCATCCCTTTCATCCTTCATTTATGAGAATAAAAACCACGGGTCACATATTTTTTTATAAATGACGAACAAAAGGATATGTTAATTTTTAAGGCAAGGAAATCAGTATCCCATTTAAAAAGAATTTAAAAAAAATATATTTAACTATTTTTTATATGAATAATCAATAATGATTTTAGTAAAAAATAAAGGTGTAAAAAGTATAAGATAGTTCAATATAACATTAATTTTTCTAAGTAATCTTTTATTAACAATTATTAGTATTTTGTTAGTACCGAGAGTTGAACTTATAATCCTACAATTATTCTTTTGTATAGTATGATATTTATATATGCTAGAGTGGTTAGCACTCAATAATGGTCGGTCTATCCACTGTAGTAGCGCTCATAAGTCAGGTCAAACTAGGATTAGTGTTCAGTAAAATACCCTACAGTGATAACAAAGTTACTTTCTTAAGAGCTAAGATCCATGACCTACGCCTAACTTGAGTGTCAGCAGTAAAGACACATAAATGAGATTAGTTTCTCAGTCTTACACATCTATATAGAAACACTTTTCAAAATAATATGATAACTTTTAATTGTTAGTGAATAGAATTTAACCTACTACATCTTCCATTTCTTCTTCCAATTTTACGAATTACCATTCTTTCCAACTTTCACCTTTTTCAAATAGATATTCACTAAATTCTCACGTCAAGTAATACGAAAAAAGAATAATAATAAATTAATATAGAAATAAAAAGTTGTCTATTTGTAATTTATGTCATGTAAAATTTGTAGTTTTTGTCAAAAAAAAAGAAGAAGAAGCTACATATTAAATAATAATATTTTTTTTATATTCGTAAATGTAAACTTTAAAATGTTAAACATGTGAAATTGATGTTGTACTTTTATTTATATTTTCATTTGTGAGTGTATTTATGCTTTATCATCATCTAATTCCCAAAAATGGGTACAGGACATGACCTAAAACCTAAATAGTTACAAGACACTCCAAAATTTGTGTTTAACATAGTAAAGCGAAATGTAATACATAGAAGCATTCATTTCAAAATCTATAGGGTAGCCAACGAAAACAAAGAAACATTTAGAACAATGGAATATGAGAGTGAGAATGAGAGCTGAAGCAGTCATCGGAAAGATACTAGTGCAAAAACGTTGTTTAACGTCGGTTATTTTGGACTTTTAACGTCTATTATTAAACCGACGTCTAAACCGGTGACGTCAATGGGACGTCCGACATCCTAACCGCAAACGTCTATAATGACGTCAGTTAGTACCAGAGACCGACATCAATAAACGTCGGTTCTGGTTTAGTTGGACGTCTAAAGGCACTATATAGACGTTAGAAAAAAGATTAACCGACGTCTAAGAGGCACTAAAGACTTCGGAAAATACACTGGCTGACGTCTAAGAGGTACTATAGACGTCGATGTATACATTAAACGATGTCTAATACAGTGGTTGTGTTTTAGTGCAGTTTTGTTCCCGTCTTTGGATAGCCGAGTAGCACAATCTCCTTTTCCTAGTTTCCCAAAAAAAAAAAGTTTGCGTCTTTTGAATTTCTTATGGTCTCTTCAACCAAAAACCGAACCTGGGTGGTTGCTTAGTTCCTTTTTTCATCCGCAAGAGGCAAAAATCACAGTGACAACGACCCGGGGTCGTTTTTGGGTTGAAATGATAAAAAGAAATTCAAAAGAAGCCGTAATTTCTGGGAGGCAGCTAGCAAATGGAGAATGTGTTACTACGTTACCCAAAGAAAGGAACAAAACTACACTAAAACACAACACACAGAAAACAAATTTTAATCAGTTGAACCAGAAGATAATAATCGATGAAAGACTTAACAAACGGTAAGCATAAAAAGAAAACCACGCACCTGGGATGCAATGTCGCAAGAGAGAAAAAAAGAGGAGGAAGACCATAAAGATATTAGAAATAGCAATAGAATGCCGTAACAAAAAGAAGACGTGCCGAAAGGGAGAAAAAGAAGAGTGTCGCGAGAGAAAAAGGAGAAGAGGAAGAGGAAGATATCAGAAATTGAATGCCGCGAAGAGTTTGCGGTTTGTTTAAAATGAAATTGGGCATCGGTTGCTTCAGACACCGATGTCTATAGTCACCTAGACGTCGGTGCTTTAACTAATATGACGTCCAAGTTAACATTTAAACTGACTTTTTGAATACCCATGAGACGTCGGTTTCAAGGGTATCCGACGTCTAGGAAGCTGACCCGATTGACGTTTGATTTCCTGTCAGTGATGTTCACGATAGTTGTGAAGGGGCGCCAACGTCTATAATGAGAAACATAATTACTTACGGGCACATAGACATCGATGCCCCTTTTAGCTGACGTCTATGAACCTCGAGTTTGGTGAACCTAATTAATTACAGGCACATAGACGTCGGGCCACCTGTTCCCCCGATGTCTAAATTGAAGATTTTTTGTCTTCTCGCCTTCCGTTCAGGCTGTAGACGTCGCTTTTTTACTAAGCGACGTCTAAGCGCCTGAGAATTAGGTCAAGAGCATTAATTGCAGCCCCAGAGATGTCGGCCCCCTAGAACACCGGCGTCAATTGACTATCTTCTCACCTACCTCTGAGAATTAGACGTCAGGTTGCTTCAGACTACACGTCTACGGTGTAATAGACGTCACCTTACCTGAAAACCGACGTCTAGGTTACCAATCTATTTACGATAATGTCACCGTCCACTCATATACGTCAGGTTACCCACAAACCGACGTCTATTGAGTGACGTTAAACAACTTTTTTACATTAGTGAGACCAGAACTAGATGTTGATATATAGATAATTAAAATTTCTTATTACAATTATAATTGACATAATTAATTTATAAGTAATTACGAATGTATCATCGTCCGATTTTACAATTGTTGTAATATGTTTTACAGTTTAATGAAAAAAATTACTGTATTATTATAACGAGTAGATTATAATCGTCATCATTAAATTATGTTTTTCACCGGTAATTATTAGAATTAAACAATAAATTTTATATATCAAGATTTGACAAAATAAAATATTAATTATTAAATTAAACAATCGATTTTATATATATCAAGATTTAAAAAAGAAACAGTTTATATTACTGATTATAATATTTTAAGTTTTTAGTTTTATATAGTATCTTAATCATTTTTTAATATTTTTCTTTTCTTTTTCTAGTATATTTTATCCTATGTATTTGAACAACTACAATTTATTCTTTATCTAAATTAAATTTTAATATCTTTTTGAGAAATATATCAATAATTAAAAATAATTTTATATCATAATTAATTTTGTATTATAAATATAAAAATAATTTATCAATAAAATATATTTATTCATTAATTTTTTCATGATAGTGAAAAATAATTATTTATTGTAAAATCAATTACTTTCAAATAAGATCATATTAAACAAATATCACTGTTAACTTTCACATCTCAATTATGTTGATAAGCCAAAATCAATTAATTATTTATCATCACATAAAAATTTATTATAAAAATAAAATAAAATAAATATAAAACATGAGTAATCATATTAAACCTATAATAAAAAATATATTTCACGAAAAAAAATCAATTATTTCAAGAATATATTATTGTATCAATACATTTTAATATATAATATTATTTTTATGTGAGATAAATAAAGAGCAATGATTTCTTTTAGAAAAAAAATATTTTTTTAACTTTCATGATAATTTTTTTAATAGCTACAGTGTTCATATTTTATAAAACAATTCTCTAACTATACGAGTAATCTATGAATACAAGTTTCTTGGTCTGTCTTTGTAAGAAAATCCAACACAATATGAAGATTCTTTTTTCCCTGGAAATCAACTTCTTTTTTCTCCTAATTTTATCCTTTACCTATTAAATGGGAATATTCTTAAAATTAAGAAGGTATGTATTAATATTGTAAATAATTTTTACAAATAGCTTGTGAATTTTGAAAATAATTTTAAAAATCATATTAACTAATCACATTGTATTTATTGGTGTAAAATTTGGTCATATTATTAGTAGCTCTTATAATTAAAAAATTCAAATAAAATCATTCAAGAAGCTCGTTCAGGACTACAATTTTTATAATTTTTTTAAAGAAAATAATATCACTTGTGTATATATACACAATTTATTTATAATTGTAAACTTAAATAAAATAATAATCTTATTTCTTTCCATGATCAACATTCAAACTGCATAATAATAATTTTGATGTAGTTTGATTTGACTTATCACGAGTTGATCATTTAGTAAATCAATCTAATTTGACAAATTCGAACTTTACGGGTTGGTAATTTAGTGAGTTAATCTAACATGACAAATTTGAATCTGACTGGATAAATGAGTGAATTAAAAGGTTGACTCATTAATTTAATTAATTATATATTTTTCAATTAAAAAAATAACAAAATTTTTCTAATTGAAATTAAGTTCAATTTAAATATAATCTAAAATGATGTTAAACTTCAAATGCAATCCAAAATAAAAAAATACAATATAATTCAAATACAATCCAAATCATGTTAAACTTCAAATACAATAAAAAAAAATACAAAACAAATTATTATTTAACATTAAATCATCGTTGTCACTTATCCATACATTGGAATCTTACAAGATAGAAAAATTTAAGTTTAAGGTTTTAATTGTTTAATATAATTTAAAACTTATAACTTATGGACAGTTTAGTAAATCAATCCAACTTGTTATGAGTTAAACCCAAATAAATCAGATTCTTAGTAAGTCAAATATTGAAATTTGTATTTTTTTTTTAAACTCAAATTCATAATAGATTAAGTTGACCTACGAATTTTAAACAACACAACATATAATTATCTTATAAATACAATCAAGAACAAAATTTTAATAATACATAAATAGAAGGACCGGTTGTCGAATTAGAAGTAATAGTATAAATTCAATCATATATTAAGTAATTAAATTGTAATTATAATAAATTCAGTTAATTTCTGTCAAACATTCATCAAGTATAAATAAACACATGAATCACTCTAAGAAAAAAATTTGTAATAATTGGTATTTTGAATCTGATATTTATTATAGGTAAATTAATATAACATATTGGTTTCGCATATACAATCTTTAAAATTTTAATTTGTTTTAGATGTATAATAAGCTTTCTCCCTGTCAATTTATCACCTAAGGTTAATTTATATTATTTAAACACTTAATGAAATTAAAAAATATCTATACTAGAGTTGAGTATATAATTGAGTTTCTCAATTATTAACATAAACTCGCATTGATAGAAAAGTTTGTATATATAATATCATGTACCTTAAACCGCTTCGATTTTAACATATCACATCCGTCCCATAAAAAGGCAATACGGGTTTTGAGACAACACTATCACCAGTAATGTTTGAAAACCTTACAAAATTATTCAAAATAAATTCATATGACTAGTCTATTACATATAATGTTTGAATTCAAGATAAACCCAAACTCATCGATAATGCAAATCAAGTTTTAAATCATAAAAATATTAAT
This sequence comes from Vigna mungo, assembly GCA_036885675.1. Lineage (NCBI taxonomy): Eukaryota > Viridiplantae > Streptophyta > Magnoliopsida > Fabales > Fabaceae > Vigna > Vigna mungo. The sequence goes on from CP144696.1 coordinate 14,583,258, forward strand.
TATAATTAGTTGGGAATGGATGATGAATATAAGCAAAAAGAAATATCATATATTTTTTTATATACAGTTAAGATTTAATAGGTTCAGAGGTCCCTATATTTGGGGGTTTATTTCAATTGGGTTTTTCAATTTTGGAAGTGATCAATTAGGTCTCCAATTTTGTCAATTTGAATCAATAAAAGTCTTTCCGTCAAATACAGTTAACACACCGTGAAGTTTTTTAACATGTGGTACGCTGACGCTTCCAGTGACATCGTTTCAAGTGCATAGGTGGATTATAAAAGAGTGAAATCCCTTTTAATTTAGGGATTTCACCATTTTATAATCCACCTATGCACTTGAAACGGTATCACCTGGAAGCGTCAGCGTGTCAGATGTTCAAAAACTTCGTAGCGTTAACTGCATTTAACGGAAAGACTTTTATTGATTCAAATTGATAAAATTAGGGACCTAATTGATAACTTTCAAAATTGTAGGACCCAATTGAAACAAACCCTCAGATAGAGACCTCCATGTTGAGATAAATTTAAATTTTAGAGATTTATTATTTTATTACGTTTAGGTATAGTAATATTTTGTTTGATTTGATAGAGATAAAATAAGAATGGGTAGTTATGATTTTTTGTTTATTTAGGTAGAATATTATATTATGATAAATTAAGGAGATTTTATTGTTAAGTCAGTTGATATTTTATTTTCAAATTTTATTTTTGTTTTCATAATATTGTAAGTATCGTGGCTATTTAAAACCCTTCAATTATCAATGAAAAGTAAAACTCAATTTTAGAAAAATATATCAGTGTATATCTTGAGATTTTTTCAACACTCCCATCCTATTAAACCTAGAGTTAAAACAGCTAAAATATGTTGGGTTAAAGAAACAGTACTTTTTGTAATGATTGACAGTGCAACTTGGCATTCAGGGCAGGACCATGTGAGAAACACATGGAGTCACCATGTTCCATATGGTTGACTTCAATATACCATGAATCATCAAAATTCATGGTTTCATTCGCATGTGAGTTTTCTAAAACTTATACAACCATATTTTCTTTTTAGAATTTCAAGGTCAGGTGCCAAAGTTCTTCAAATGCTACTATTATTTTTTATATGTCACGTAATAGATAACAATAGATAATAATTTACTTAATTTAAAACACTTTAAAATTTGTTTTTATGTACTAATTAAAATTATTATCTTTTCTCTTAACATTTTAACAATCTTCAAGCATTGCTTCTGGATTCAATAACATATGTAAGGAATACATGTCCAAATTTACGATATATAGTTTTAATAACTAGTCCACTTGTATGTATGATATTTTGTAGTGTTTAAAGTACTTTGTCTACCATAATATTGTTATCTATTCTATTTTGATTTCTAGGTGTATCTATATGTTTTTGTCTAGGATTTGTAATTATGTAGGGAGAAACCAAAACAAAACAATTTTTTCTTTTAAATAAATGGCCATAGGCTATTATTATACTAAAAATGGTAGCCTAATATAACTATAATCCTGTTCATTTTTCTAATATATTTTTCTATCAACTTTTATGTTATGGTTATTTTGTTGCTTCAACCGTAACCTATATATCTTTTGCTTTTTTTAATATATTGTTTTGAAAGATTTTAGGCTACCGTTATCTACTTTAATATAACCATAGTCTATACCATTTACTTTTAAAAAAAATGTTATACTACGATTATCTACCAGAATCATAACCTATATCTCTTTTTAAAAAATGACTATAAGCGACCGTTAGCTTGAAAAACCGTCACATATTATGTTTTATAAACAATGATTTCCACCATAATCTAAAACTCTCATCTTTTATTACAGTTTAATATACAACAATTCATTAATTGAAATAATTAATAATGTTGCCTTAAATTTTTAATATAATAAAATATTTTTTGTTCAAAAGTTCAACGTGAAAAAACATCATTTGAAAATTTAAATTTTAAATTCCTGACACACTCTTGGTCTTACCAATCTGTTTTCACCATCTATTCAACCTCATTATTAGACGTTTTTCCTTTCTGCTTTGACTTTCACGCACTCACTATTACACGATTTCATAATTAAAGAGATAAAAATTACATTTATGAAAAATAACAATATTCTACGAAGTTTGACATCTAGTAAAATTTAATGAACAAGAATAATAAAAAATAGTATCAATATGAATAATAATAAGAAGGAAAAAATGATCTTGTGAATAATTGTGGAGACGCCGAACATAATCTTGTCATCTTATGTGACTAAACTCCAAATGATAATTATTAAGCAAATTAGAAATACCTAAGAATAGTATTTTTCTTCAGTTCTGTCGGCATTCGGCCAATGAAAGATAAGCATGGCACAATGTTCAAAGTCATAAAAAAGAAGGCATCCCCAGAAGAAAATAAATCATGCGCACGTTTAGTGAAGTTTCTGAATGTTCATATGCATATTATTACAGATAGATTCTTCTTGTCATGTATTATTGAAACTCCACATAATTATGTGCCACAAAACCTAAACATAATTATTATATCTAAATATAATTAGTTTTAGTCTAACTCCACGAGGTTAGAGACAATTTGATTTTTGTCAGAATCCCATGGAAGATAACAGCAATCTAGTTTTTAATTATTAATTTATACTTTAACCCACTTCCAGTTTTTTGTATCATTCTCTCCCAATCAATGATGCCAACATTAAAAACACTGCATTTGTATAAAAAGACAAGCTATCAGGATTTGAAGAAAACACAGAAAGAAAACAAGTCAAGAAATACTAAGCACAGCTTATCATTCCAAGAGAGCGAATCATGTGCATCTGCATGGCTTAAAGTTTAAACTAATAAAAGCCAAACTTACCTAACAAATGGTTAACAAATTTTTAAATCAAGAACTAATTAAGCATCATCAACTCAATAAATTACAGTTTTAAAGACTGACTGATAACATACATTTAGCTTTTATATACGGAAAATTTGATGCTTTCGATGCACCCATATCATATCCATTGGCATATATGGGATCATTGTTGGATTATCAATCTCTTTCCCATGTGCATGATAATGCTGCCAAATAATCAGCATAGCTACAACATGCTCACTTGGTAGCATACATTTACCTTTATTAATTCAAATATATTTTCCAATATTTTGGAGGCACCATAAGTATATATATAATAATGCTTCTAAAACATGTATAATGTATGGTTGGAGCCGAGAATTTGTCATGTCAGCTCGTTGAGAAAATCTTTTCTTTGGATTCCTCGTTACTATTTTAATAATCATTCATTATCATTAATTAATGGATAAAAACAACATACTTCTTATATGAGATTTATATTGCAGATTGATCCTATTCTGAATCTAGAGATGAAGCTGTTTGAAGTGAAAAAACAGTGGATTTATGAAGAAGAAAAGGAATGCGTATTAGAGAGAGAAGACAAAGAAAACAAAAAGGATATGAAAAAGTGTTTTGTGCAGATGATTATGATCAGTGAAACAGAGCATGTGCTTGATTAAGACATAAATGGGAATCTGCGCATGGATCACTGCTAAATTAATGAACTTAATTAGTTTAATATCGTCCATGCATTCATATGAATCAGATTTCAAAAAAGATTTCATTGATTAGCATAACACATAACACAGCTGTCGCTTTAACACTGAATTCAGTTCATTGTCACAAATTTTCCCACATCCAAATTCTGCATAATAAAAAATCACATCTCTATTTTGAAAAATAATTCTTGTAAAAAACTTTTAAAATAATAAAAAAAATCACTTTTTAAATCCTTTCTTCTCATAAAAAAGTTATTGTTGGAATTTGTAAATTTACATAACATCTTAAGATGGCATCTTAGAGTTTTTCTCTCCAATATTTTTCCGTATTCGAAATTATTACGCAGTTGACTTATGTAGTGAATATAATTGGTAGACTATTTATAATTTTAAATATAATAAATAAAATAATAATAAAAAGAAAAATTGGACTTTCCCATTTGTTCTTATCCAAACGTTTTTTTATTTTCATTTATTTCTTATCTTTTTCTTCTCCTTTTTTTATTTTTTTAAAATTACATTATTCAATTTAAAGAAGATTCGGTGATAAAAAATAGTGACATTACATTAGAGTATAATTTGAACGTGTTTATTTTTTAAGCATGCCATTTTTTTGTTTAAAATTTAATTATGTGTTTTACAGGAAACTAAAACAAAGGAGATGGGCAATAAAACTAATGTTGTTTATTTAATGATAGACAAAGAGACTAAACATAATTACGATGAATATATATTTAGAAAAATAAATAAATATTAAAGCGAAGAATGCAATTAAAGTTATCGATCTTTATCTTTTTATCATATTTTAAAATTAATTAAAAAACATGCTTAAAATTGATTTAAATATTATGTAAAATATATATTCTTATTACTTTACATTTATCAGTTATATATAATATTAACAAATACATATGATTTAATAAGATAATTTACAAAAAATAATTTTTTAATTAAAACTTTTAAGCATTGACTAATTTTTCAGTTGTAGTCAGTTTATATATTTCTTGTGGGATGTACTCTAAGAAAAATATTAGCTAATAATATACTCTTTAATATAATTTAATAAATTTATTATTCGTGGTTGAAATATATTAAGAATTATATGATTATAATTAGTAAAACGATTATTTTGGTTTAAAAGATTTTATAATTTCCTGTATTGTTCAATAAATAATTATGCAAAAAATATATCAAATAGTGTGGTAGTTAATTTTTATGAAATTGCAATGAACCTAGATAAAAAAAAAAGAAGAATATTGAGGCAGAATTATTATTATTTTAATAAACTGAATTAATAAAGACTTGTTTAAATTTTAGGTCCAAAATTTCAAACCAACTTTTATCTTCCATTGATATCGTGTCAATGTATTTAATACTTTTTCTTCTCTCATATACAGAGTTTCAAATTTCAATTAAATTAAAATTATAAAAAAATTACTTTATTTTACCTCTAGTTGAATTTAATTCAACTCAACATTGTAACTCAAATTCAAACTCTCACCAAAAAAGCGTAGTATGAGTGGACCAAGATTTCAAAAATTTGAACGTCATAAATTTATGACCAGTTTTGGAGATGAAAATGGGCCTTTCAGTTTCTTCCTTGCAAAGGCCCACGTACTTTTGGCACCTCCTTTTGGATATTTTATAAGCAACTTTTATTTATATATTTCATATACTTCTATTTTTTAGCATACAAAACGGTTAAATATCTGCACTCACTTCAGCTATATTAAATCATATTTCTCATAATTATATTGTTGGAAACACTATTTCTATTAATATTGTTTTTTAAATATTTTTATATTTATTAAAATGAGCAGAGTAAGATGAAACCGGAAAGTTATACACAATAATTTTAATTCACATAAAAACATACCATTCCGTTCTCACAGTCAAAATTTCAAAAATAATGTAACATACTCAAGACAAAGCATTTCTCCACTGTTTTCTTTCTTCCAGGTTCTGGAAAATTTTATCTTTATCTTCTTGTTTTTTTAATAATGGTATTTCTTCTTGTTGGATTTTCTTATTTTTGTTCTTGATGTTTCATTATTCTTCTTAGATCTTCTACTGTTACAACCATTACATCGGCTGTTCTTTGTCTTTTTCTTTCACGTTATTTCCAAAAAATTAATTTTGAAAGTACGCTTTTCCTGAATTTTCTTCACTGATATAATTGGTATACATTTCAAGATTTTGTTAGATACATTTTAGGTACATTCCAGATTGATTTTTACACATTTTGGCTGTATTCACGTCATAAGTCACAAGTTCAGATTGCATTGTTTTCCAGAACACATTTGTGATTGTTTTTTCAAACACACAAACAAAATTGTGGACACCAATGATGTTTAACTTATTCCTACTTTTTGCACTCCTTGATGTTGATCCAGGCAATGACAACCAGAAACCCTAAAGATCCAGACAAAAACAACCATTGTGAAAAGCTAGATTAGAGTGACTCAATTTTTAACGATCCACATTGGTTGACTTTGACAGCATGATTACTTGCTAATCATGCCCCAACATTAGAAAGTAAATGACCTTTCCAGAACGATGAGAGTTTGCATTCCACGTTACACTCATTAAATTAAACCACGTCACTGCCTCATTTTCAGTCTTTCAAATATTTTATTAATTATCATGAATGAAGTAGAGTCTTGTACTAATTTTATTTTCAGTGATGACATCAACCATAGTTTTTCTAAAGAAGTGCATGTATTATCATTATCATGAAATAAAGTTTAAAAAAGGAGCAATCTAGGAGATAGCAACTGATAGGTACCGGCGGTGGAATGAACACACTATCCGACAACACAATTTGAACCGTTGAACCCTCCGTTGCGGCGCCGCTCACCGGAACGAACCGTATGTAACCAAAATTCTCCTCGTTCAATAAAATACACGATACCATGACCGTCAAGGGAACTATATGATATATGTGTTAGTGTTACGTTTCCATTTCATCATTAACCATCATCATCGTGATTATTATTATTATTATTGTTATTATTATTACTAGTTAATGATGGTGGTGCTTGCGGTAACTTCGTTGGTACCCGGGAAACCCTTTCCACCGCGCACGTTTCGCGTGTACAGGCGCAGAAGGCTCAAAATCAATTCTTCGCTTCCGCCTTCACCCGCTCCTTTCGAGAATCTCTTCCGCAGCTTAATCGCGCACTATCCCTCCGTGAATTCGCTCGATTTGATAACTCCCGCTCTCGGCTTCGCTTCCGGCGCCGCGCTCTTCTTCTCCTCGCGCGCCAAATCCATCGTCGGCGATGGTCACCGTTCTTCGCTCTCCGACATCGGCGAGTGGATCCTCTTCGCGGCCCCGACTCCGTTCAACCGCTTCGTGCTGCTGCGGTGCCCGTCGCTGGTGTTCGAGGGGAGCGACGCGAGCGAGAGGCACTACGCGAGCGGGAGGATTGAGGTGCGGAGGGGGAGAGAGAGGGAGGGTTTGGTGGAGGAGCTGAGGTATCAGAGGGTGTGTGTGAGTGGTGCTGATGGAGGTGTGGTTTCTTTGGATTGGCCTGATAACTTGGACTTGGAAGAGGAGCGTGGATTGGACTCCACTCTCTTGCTTGTTCCAGGTACGCCGCAGGGTAGTATGGACGCCGACGTTAGGTTGTTTGTGGTGGAAGCTCTGAAGAGGGGTTACTTCCCTGTTGTCATGAACCCCCGAGGATGCGCTGCTTCTCCTCTCACCACTCCCCGGTAACATTAACAACACTCTTTTCTTAAATAAGTATTCTTAGGTTAGGCTGCTCAGAAATTATTCATTCTAGTTAATTTATGTGCTTAGTGGTATGCTATGTTGCATGTACGGGGTCGTATGTTATTTGGCAGGCTGGTTGTTTTAGGAATTAGTGTGGTTGAAAACAATAGTAGTGACAGCAACACCCTCTCTACTCTAGCACTTTCTTGCGTAAGAAGGAAAAAAAAAAACTAGCTTACTCTAGTGTTATAAGGCTTCTCTTCTCGCTATGCGTAGATATGTAGGAGAGTCATTGTAAGCTACATTGCCCTGAAATATACAAAGAAGCTATTTTTTTATTCAAAACCCATTTGTAATCCATCACGAGGACACAACTTTACTGCTGTGTCGGGACACACTTCACGCTGATGCTTTTTCTAGCATACTCCATGTTACTTAAGAGCTTATGACAAACTACAAATAAAAAATAGGATTCATTAAGTATGAAGTGAGAGTCGTTGTGAATTTCAATAAATTTCAGTAAGTGAAGAATGTGTTAATTACGGATTGGGATTTTAACAGCTAAATAGTTTTAGATATGCGTGCGTTTCAACTAAAGGATTATATACTTCTCCCTCTTTCTCGTCTTTCACCAATCCTTGGTATTCGGAATTTGTTTGCGACTTAAATGCATCCAGACTGCCTTTTTCTCTTTACAGATTTGTGGCAAAGATAAGACAATGGTAACGACTTCTTAACTACTTGATTTTCTGTAGTTTATTTACAGCCGCTGACAGCGATGATATCTGTACATCTCTAACGTATATCAGCAATGCAAGACCATGGACAACCTTGATGGGTGTTGGCTGGGGATATGGAGCAAACATGCTAACAAAATACCTTGCTGAGGTTGGAGAAAGCACTCTATTGACAGCTGCCACATGTATAGACAATCCTTTTGATTTAGATGAAGCTACAAGGTCCTCTCCTTATCACATTGTTACCGATCAGAAACTAACTAATGGACTGATAGATATTCTACAAGCCAATAAGGTAGATTAATTGCTTTCAATCTTCACCCACCTGTGTGTCCTTTTCACCCAGCTTGCATCAAGATATCCCGTGCAATCTGTTTGTGTGATCATACATATTTTTATCTGTTATACTTGAAATACTCTTAATGGCTGCAATTATGACTTAGTTAGACACGTACTAATTCTGTAGGCACTATTCCAAGGCAAAACCAAAGGTTTTGATGTTGAAAAAGCTCTTTTGTCAAAGTCTGTACGTGATTTTGAAGAAGCAATATCTATGGTATCTTTTGGGTTTGAGGCTATAGAAGATTTTTATTCAAAATCCAGTACAAGAAATATGATCAGGGATGTTAAAATTCCTGTTCTCTTTATACAGGTACCCATGCCACCATCTCAATTAATTGCATCCTTTGCATTTTGCTAAGTTTTAATTTATCAACAGCTGTATTATTTTGGGAGAAAATAGTATACTCCTAGTTACTCACAACACTCTGCAGAATTGTCTGCAATCGTATTTTAGTGCTTATGGCTACTAGGATAGTGAAACAATTGCAACTTCATTGCATTAGTACTAAAGTGTATGACAAAAATGGCTATGCAAATCACGTCAGGTGTAATTCCTATTTAGTTCTGTTAGTTTTTTCTTCCTTATGACTTATTTTTGTAATCCTTTGGGCATTAAGTTTAGAAAAAGGAATATATTATAAGCATGGATACAATTTTGAGGTATATTAGTTTTTGTTTCTATTATTAATTCCTTTATGCATCATGCAAATGCAAAAAGTCTTATATAAGAGGTATATTTTATCAGAGTGATAATGGGATGGTTCCCGTATTCTCAGTTCCAAGGAACCTGATTGCTGAAAATCCATTCACAAGTCTGCTCCTATGTTCTTGTTTGGCACCTAGTGTTACGGATACTGACATGTCTGCTTTGTCATGGTGCCAGCTTCTAACAATTGAGGTAACTATTTCTCTATCTAAGGATGTGGCTGTTCAAGTTGGGAAAATATGATAAATATATGATGATATCATTTTTATATCAAATGTTTTGCGGTACCCTAGAAATTTTTTGGAATCAAATGGAGAGACTCGAATCCACAACCCATCCCTCTCTTTCTATTCTTACTACCAAGTATCCCCAGAGTATCCTAGATGAGCTTTTAAGATTTATTCTTCTTTTATTATGGTTTGTTTGTTTACTTAATTAGGATCTTTGTAATTATAGACGTATCTTAATAGAAAAAGATTTATAGGCAAATCATATCATGTACAGAGGAATAAATCTCCTGTAGGTATTTTCATTTATTGCAATTAGCATTATATAGAATGGAATCTATTGTGTAGTTCAGACACACAGATTGAGCAACTTTATGCCTCTCTTTTCTCTCTTTTAACATGGTATGAGTTCCCTTCATTTGTGAGGTAGAAGTTGCTTTCATCAAATTAATTTTTTTTGCCTTGTGTTGAATGTGAGATTTTCAAGTATATTCTTGCAAGTGATAACCTGAGAAGTTATACATGTAGTGGCTTACAGCAGTAGAGTTGGGACTCTTGAAAGGCCGTCATCCTCTTTTGACAGATATAGATGTTTCCATAAATCCTTCCAAAGGACTAGTTGCTGTAGAGGAAATAAGGTCAAACAAGGATGCTAAAGTTGGCAAACTGTTGAATCTTACTCGCTCAGATGCATTTAATGGATACTCTATGGTGGATCCCAGTAATGACTTGCTTGAAGAAAATAAGAATAACATTGGCCTTCAATTTAGGTCCCAACAACGTGTACAACGGAATTTTGAGCAGGATGATATGAGCTTACAGGTAAAAGATGGTCCATCACAGCAGACTAGCTCCAGTGAAGCAGATTTGATTGAAGAGCAGAATGTTGTCTCAGTTGATAATGTTCAAGTTCTACAGACAGCACAGGTGGTAATAAATATGCTCGATGTTACCATGCCTGGTACTCTAACAGAAGAGAGGAAGAAAAAGGTAAAACATATAGTTTCATTGCTAGGTGTCAATTTTGGGTTTGGAGATCTCGTTTCCTGTTCTTTCTTAGTGTCTTATTAACTTTTCTGTTAAAAGAACAGGGCAGAGGGACAACTTGCAGGTATGCCCTCAACAACATGTGAGTGACAGGACCGGGGGGTGGGGTTGAGGACTACAGTACTAGCTTTTTTCTCATATTTTAATTTTGTAAAATGGATTACAATTCATTTCTCAGCAACATGTTCTTTCCTTATACTCCTGGTGAATATTTGCCGGAGGGGATTTTCCAGGAATCTTGTTTATTCAGCCAGTTTGTCGAGAAATAAATTTTTAAATTGGAATATTTATAATTTGGATTGACCTGTACCTATTTACATTAAATCCCGTAGCAGCTGTTGCTAAAGAATTTTTTTCTGTGTGGTTTCAAAACCTGTAAATATTTATAGAAATGGAATACAGAAATAGCCAGGATTGGATGCAATGTTTATCTAAGATGTAACCTCGGGTAAAAGTTTTAAGGCTTCTGTGGGGTTTCAAAACCTGTAAATATTTTTAGAAACGGAATGGAGAAATAGCCAGGATTAGATGCAATGTTTATCTAATATGTAACCTCAAAGGGAAAAGTTTTAAGGCTTACAAGAAAACATTGTCAAAATAACTTATGCGTACAGATTCTTTTATAGATAACAGATACATTTTAAATGACTATGGGAGTTTGTTTCTTGCTGTTTATCAAGCATTTTAACAAGAACTTTGGTACTTTTCTGCTGTTTGAAGGGAATGTAACAAACTCTTTCCACTTTTTTTTTTTCATGAAATTTCAAAGCTTGTTAAATTGTTGAGAGTAAACTAAATTAGGCTTTCATTTTCTACATAAGTTGTTAGCTTCTCAATTTCTGTGAACTGTGGGTTTCATGTCGATAAGAATATGTAAAAACAATAGTTACAATTCACTATTTGGGCTTTATTTATCCTTAAATGTTTGGTTAGCGATTACTTGGTTTTCACTATTATATTTTTATGTAACATTTAGATCTTTTGCTAGTTTTAGAATTTTGTAATTACAGTGTCACTTGTTACAAACTTCCAGGTATTAACTGCTGTGGGTCAAGGACAGACACTTATGAAAGCTTTACACGATGCTGTTCCAGAAGATGTCCGTGGAAAGTTGACAGATGCAGTGAGTGGAATTTTGCGTGCAAAGGGCTCTAACTTGGAGGTAGATAGAATTGTGAATGTTTCTCAGTCTCCTGAACCATTAAAAGGGCAAAAGAACCAAGAAAAATCCGGAGTATTAGATTCAGAAGTTATGGTTGAAGACCAGCCCTCTGTGAATCAGATGAAAAAGGCTAGTCCTATGGATGGTTCCGATAATGCTCCACGTAGCATTGGCGAGCTTGCTGAAGGAACAGAAACAGAAGTTATTCCCATAGAGACACCAAATTCTACAAATTTAGCCCAGTCTCAAGCATTAAATGATGAAGTTGGTTCTTCCAGTCCTACCAGGAAAGAAAATGAGTCTAATGACACAAATGAAGAATTGAAAGGAAAAGCTGTTCCTAATGTTGATTGTAGCAATAACGGATTTGAAACAGGTTCTACACTATACAATCCTGATGGAGCAGGTGGCTTTGAATCAGCATCTGTGGGCGAGCAGAAGAGCCAAGACAGTGGAATCACTCAAATAGACCTAAAGGAGGAAAATAATACCCTAAAGGATGAACAGAAAAATCAGGGTTTTTCTATCAATCATAATAAAAATGCTTCAACTGACACAAAAGAACCCTCTTCACCTTCTATGTCGGAGGAAAATAATTCCCAGGAGGGTGAACAGAAAAATCAGGATTTTTCTATCAATCATAGTAAAAGTACTTCAACTGAAGCAAAAGAAGAACCCCTTTCACCTACTATGTCCTCAGAGCCCCCAGCAACGGAAAGAAAAGGTAATGTCAACGAGAAAAAAGATAACAAGAATGCACATGTTGCACCTCAGACCAACTCCAATAATTTAGATTCTAGTGCCCCTGCCTTCAGTGTTTCTCAAGCATTAGATGCCTTGGCCGGGATAGATGATTCCACCCAAGTGGCTGTTAATAGTGTTTTTGGTGTGATAGAAAATATGATATCTCACCTTGAGCAGAGTTCAGAAAATGAAGAAGTCAAGGATGGAAAAGATGTTGAACACAAGATAGAAGAAAAACAAAAGAGTAACAGCCAAAGAAAGGATTCCAACACATCTACTGATCCTTCAGTAGATGATCACTATAATGACTTGAATAATGGTTCTTGTCATACAGAGGAACTACCACCTCAAAATGTTAGTGAAATTAGTGGGAACGGTGTATTTGATTCTCACAGTTGTAAGTCTAACCATCACCTAGACCAGAAGGAAAGTAACAGAAATACTCAACTGATTGACAAAAGATTTCTTATTGATAAATGGGATGGACCCAGACAGGTCGATAGGGTGCCAGAGTTCCTAGCTGCAGGTTCATACGGAGGCTCTCCTTACAATGAAAACCTCTGCAAATATCTAGTTTCAAAGATTCCTATCAAACCACTTGATTTAAACACGACAACTGCATTACTACTAGATTATTTCCCAGAGGAAGGTCAATGGAAACTCCTTGAACAACCACAAAACGTGGATATTGCTTCTTCTAATACTGAAACTGGTGAGGCTGGGCCCAAGTTGAACGCTCTCTCATCTTCAAAATCTTCTAATGCAGAGCGTTATATTGAACCACCATATGTAATATTAGATTCTGGAAAGCAACAGGAACCTGTCAAAGAGTTCATTACAACAGATACTGAGAACGGAATGACAGATACCAGTGTTGATAGGTCAGATGATTTGATACAATTTGTGAAAAAGAATGTGTTACATTCTTTGAAGAGAGAAGTTGGTCGAAAGCTGAATGCTGCAGAAATGATAGAAATGAAGTCAGATCTTGCTGAAGATCTGGAACATGTGGCAAATGCAATTTCAAAGGCTGCTCTTCATTGCAAGGTGCAACAACTAGATACTGAAAGTCAAGGTCTAACTGTTGAGGGTGCTATAGAAAAGGTTGGTACTCTTGAAGGGGAGCATATTGTTAGCGTAATATCATCCTCTGTTCAGCAAACAAACTGTCTGAGAAAAGTAGTGCCTCTTGGTGTTATTGTTGGGTCCATCTTAGCTTCCTTGAGGAAATATTTTGATGTAACTACACTTCATGATGATCAGAGTAGATCTCTGATCCACAATGATGAGGGAAAACCTCACAAAAAGAGTCATGGCATTGGAGGTGTAAGAGAGACAGATGGTGAACTTGAAGAGAAAACTAGTTTGGACCATCCTATTCAGACGGAGACAGTAGATGTAGGAAGTGCATCGGAAGATACAAGCAAAAATACTGTCATGGTTGGTGCTGTTACTGCTGCTCTTGGGGCTTCTGCTTTACTTATGCAACAGAAGGTATTTTTTTCAATTGCTTCAGATGGAAATGGGATGAATAACAGTTTACTACTTTAAAATTAAACAGCTAGTTGCGTTTAAGTAGAGTTGTCAGAGTTTCAAACTTAAAATTGCCCTATTCCAGGATTTCCAACAAGAAAGTGTAACTGCTGAGAGCTCAGCCTTGAAAATGGAAAATCCCCATCAAAAGGAGCCAGATCAGCTTCAGCAGGAAGCCTTTGATAAGAACCAGAATAACATAGTCACAAGCCTTGCTGAGAAAGCCATGTCGGTTGCTGGTCCAGTTGTACCTACTAAAGAAGATGGTGAAGTGGATCAAGAAAGGTCTGAACACACGTTTTAACAACATCCAAGTGCTTCACTGCTTTTCTTGTTCTATACACATATTTAACATGACTTCCCTCCATTAACAGACTGGTTGCGATGCTAGCTGATTTAGGACAGAGAGGTGGATTTTTGAGGCTTGTTGGAAAGATTGCTTTGCTGTGGGGTGGTATACGTGGAGCAATGAGTTTGACAGACAGGCTTATCTCATTCTTACGTATTGCTGAACGCCCTTTATTTCAGAGGTAACTTGAATTAGAAGTGTTCAATTCATCCTATGTTACTAAGTAGTGCTAATAACTCCAGCCTTTCCATTTTTGGAATTACTGCTGGTTGAAAAAGGGTGCTGCTTAGATTTAATACATCATAACCTGTTGAATTACAGGGACAGATTTAAAGAAAAGATAAATTTTAGAGAAGGAGAAGGCCTTCTTATTCACTGTAGCTTTTTCAAAAGCATCCAATGTAGTTCTTTCTAACATGCACTCAAGTAGGAGGAATGTATATCTTCCCTAGGTTCTGCTATCTATATTTTAATAGCCAAGAGTATGACTTTTATCTTTATATAACTCTCAAACTCTGCGTTTTTTTCTCTTCTAGGATTTTTTGGTTTGTTGGCATGATCCTTGTTCTATGGTCTCCTGTTGCCATTCCATTACTTCCAACAATTGTTCAGAGCTGGACCACAAAGACTTCGTCCAAAATAGCTGAATTTGCTTGCATTGTTGGCCTGTACACTGCTATAGTGATACTTGTTATGTTATGGGGGAAAAGAATCCGTGGATATGAAAATGCATTTGAGCAGTATGGGCTGAACTTGGCATCACGACAAACGGTAAATGTTAGAGATAAAAACTAATGGACAAGTCCTAGGACATTACTTCTAAGTTGGCGCTCCTGTTTTTGCCTTTGCTTTCCTTTTTTGTTTGAAATATATATGTTAAAATTGAAAATATGTGTAGCATTAACTCAATATCATAGATAATCTCTGCAATGATGTAGAAAATGACAATGAAGAATATGCTAGAATTTGCTTTGGGGTGTGGGGGACAGTTGACGAAACACTTGTTACGTTTGTAATAACTACATGTTGGAATTTAGCAAATGGAAGTGATACGAAAATGGTTCTGCTGTGTGCATTTAATAGGTAAACTAAGATGATACTCATTGAAACATTTACAGTGGTTCTTACTTGCTCTAATTTAAATGAGATTTATTGTTAATGCCCAACATTTACATTTTACTTTAAATTGAAAAAGAGTGAGATTAGAATAAAGAGAAACATGATGTATAAGAGACTCGTAAGCAACATTCTTCCCTTCTGTAAAGTCAATTTGGCTTCATTCTTGCTGTGTTGCTTGTCTCGAGCTGGAATGAATGCTCTGGATCCCCTTTGGCACATTCTTTTTTCTCCAATTTTTGAATGTGAATAGAGCTTCAGGAAATTTGAATTTTTATTGAACATATTGTTCGTTAGCATGTGACTTTATTCTTAAAGCAAGCTTATTTTTTTATCCTTGCTGCAGCTATTTGAGTTCTTGAAAGGTTTGGTTGGTGGAGCCATCTTCATGTTTTCAATCCATGCTGTGAATGCATCTCTTGGTTTTGCAAGTTTCTCTTGGCCTCATATTCCAACATCCTTAGATGCCATAACATGGCTAAAAGTGTATGGACATATGAGTCTGGTAGTTGTTCAAGGAACTGTGATGGCAACTGCTATTGCACTAGTGGAAGAATTGCTTTTTAGGTCATGGTTGCCCCAGGAAATTGCAGTTGATCTTGGATACCATCAGGGAATTATCATTTCAGGGATCGCATTTTCTTTCTTGCAGAGGTATGTCTTCTTTTCCGGAATCAAAATTTGTGTACTGTATTAATAAGTTCCATCTTTTACTTAGGTAAGGCCTGATTCATTTATAGATTAGCAATTTGCCTAATTTGTTAAAAAAGGTTCATGCACCAGAATGAAAACCAATTTGGGCTAAATAGCAGTGACTACAGAAAAGTTGTATGCATAAGAACAATTTGTGAATTATTATCACTTGGAAAGGGTTAGCTATATGAGTGGGAAAATATCTTTATTAAATTGACTAAAATTAAAAACAGTACTTAGGATTGTGTATATAGAAAACTCTTACCCGTAGAGTAATGATAGATATCTAGTACCTTACGGTACCACAATCATAATGATTACAAGATCTTCTTGTATTTCAGAAAAACATTTTCTCCTAACTCAACATAATCCTCTACATCCCTATATACTAAATGTTATAGAAGTATTGGAAGCTAATGTTTATGGTTCAGCTCTCGTTCCTTAGTTAATCCATTTAAGGATCAAGTCTTGCTTATTTAATTAATTAGACTATGTTTAATAGTTTATCATACGTGTTAACAATCCAGCTAATTGCATTCAATAGAAAACAAAGACAAACTCTTAGAAATTAAGTCCTTGTTCAATCCTACAAAACTAGTTTATTTGGTGAATTTGTCCAAGTTTTATAAGCTCTTTTTAAGTCATATATCCAAAGACTCTAGTTAAGATGAGCTAAGGGTGACTGCATTCTTTCTTAAACTTTCTCCATTTATGTGCTTGTAGGTCAAAGCATTCTTTGTAAACTTTCTCCGATTCTTTCTAGTTCTTGTCCACTTTTTGAAGTGAGATGTCCTTTTAAGAAATATCCCCTTTTTTCTTTTCTAGCTTTGTGTTTGTATTTACCTGACTATATTATAATCCACTGTCATTCTCTGTCAAAATTTTATCTTCTCTTTTATGGAGTTTTCAGGTCTCTGCAATCAATACCTGGACTTTGGCTTTTAGCTTTGTCTTTGTCAGGTGCCCGACAGAGAAACGGAGGTAGCCTCTTCATCCCTATCGGGCTACGCACAGGAATGATGGCATCCACTCATGTGCTGCAAAATGGTGGTTTTTTAACATATCATAATAAGTGCAACCTTCCTCTCTGGATAATAGGGAGTCATCCTTTTCAACCGTTTAGTGGTTTAGTTGGTTTGGTATTTTCTTTATCATTAGCTATACTTCTCTACCCCAGACAGACTTTACAAAGAAAGGAAGCTCAGGAATAAGTAAAGAATTTAGTAGTAATATCACTACAGTTTTGAATTTGGCGATGCTATCGTGTTAATATGCCAAAATTGGAGGTGGGCCAGTGGCCATTTTTGATTGTACTATATTTGTATATTAACTGGGGAGTAAAGAATGAGAAGACAGCAATTGACGGCCAACAAAGAAAGATAGAACTTAGGAACCTCAAAAGCTTCAATTCTGAGTATCTTGTAAAATTCTCATGTGGAACCTAGAGGTAGGCACCAATCATGATGTGGGTTTTTAGCTTTATAGATTATAGGTATAATGTACAAGATGAAAGTAGAAAAGCTATAAGTTTGTACATATGTTTTGTGTTATATTTTGTAGTCCATCATCCAATCAAAGTGTACAGTAGGTTTGGTAGTTGCATCACTATTTTATCAGAACACAATGTGATGCAGAGGAACTAGGATATAGCCTGGGTAGATATAAGTGCTGTTTTCGTTTTCTTTGTCCTAAATCTGCCATTTTCAATGGCATATTCAATTCTAACACTTGTATCGAATGATTTTGCAAAAAAATTGAAATGTATCATTGTCCTTGTCATAACATCATTTTCCGTGTTATATTGCACTTGCTATTAAATGTTTATTTTGATTTTAATTTGCCTTGTTCCTTCATCATGAGGCTTTTTTTATTGTTATAAAATATCAATTAATTAAACTATGATACTTCAGTTCTTAATTAAACTCTAATAGTAAAATAATTTGGCCAAAGGTACTAGTGATAAATTAATTTACTTTTTAAGAAATTGCTTACCATCACATCATAAGTGGCATGAAAACATAGCATTATAATTGTCCATAGGTATTGCGTTTGCATAAGCTACTTGAAATTAATTATCACTCCTTACATGCAGAATGCCCATAGTTTCTTCCAAATTATACTAACCTTTCAAGTTTAAGTTTAAATAAAAAATTTGCAAGAGTTTTAGAATATACCAATTTTTTTTAAGTTTAAATTAATTTCATAACATAATTTGAAATAAAATTTATTTTTATTATAGTGGTTTAAAATATGAATAAAAAATTAAAATATAAGTTTAAAATTTCACAATATTATTATTATTTTATTTATTTATATTTTTTATTTGATTATTTATTATTTTACTTTTCTTATAATGTATTTTAACTATGGAGTTCTTATGGACTAGGTTACCAAAAAGCAAATGCATTTGTTGATATGAGTAGTTAAATCAATTTCTTTAAACTATCTTTCAACCGTATAGTCTCATACCTATACAGTGTTTAAATCTCTCTCATTTAGATGTATGTTCGATTATGTGTCCCTTGCATGGGAAGTCTGCCAGGAACCGCTCTTTGTATGTGCTTCTTGCACCGACGATTACTTTCTGCCCTTGTCAGTGCTCGAGTGTCACATTTAACAAGTAATAAATATGATAAAAATAATCTAAGTTATTCTTAAAAAATAATAATTTATAATAAGTAAAGATTTGATAATATTATAATAGGAGGTATTATCTTAAATATTTAAATAAGTAAATATTCATATATTACTTCTTAACAACAATTTTTATTGTCATTAAATGTTTATTTTGTTATAATCAATTTAGAGTTTCTAAATTTTGACATAACTCTATATTTTTTTTATGGAAATAGTCATTATTTAAGCACATATTGTATAAACATAATTTGGAGCAACATAAAATCTATTTGTATACCTTTGATAAAACCATATCAATTTCAAAGTGTCTTCGTTGTTTAAATATTCACCAAATTAACTTCTATATTTATTTTTAATAATCATACGACGTAGCTTCAAATTGCATTTTAATGTAATTATTAGTTTTCATATTTTAATTTGTTTCAAATAATTTATTACATTGAAAGTTAGAACACTATTATTAAATTACGATTAATTTTAAATAAAACAACTATTGATAAGTATATGTGTTTATGTAACTATCAAATTTCATATCCTTTAATTTCAAAAAATATAAATTCAAGTGAAGTAGAAATAAACCATCACTAAGCATTTCGTTAACGATGAACCAAAAATATACGCCGTTGCCGGGTATCGAACCCGGTTCGTTCGGGTGACAGGCGGAAATACTTACCACTATACTACATCGACTTTGTTAATAAAGGTTCAGAAAAGCATAAATATAATAATAGTTTACGATAGTAGTAACTCTTCCATTGAAGAGCATAAATGGCTACCTGCTTAAATTTGAACAGCTTTCTGCGTAATTTTACAGATTATTGATTAGTTTTGTTTGAGAAATTACCGCTAAAACTAGATATAAGGATTTATCGTTTTTAATGCAGTCATTTAGTTTTTTCCTTCCTTTTACATGTTGACCTCTTGCCGATGAATGGTCAGTAATGAAGCATTATTTGTGAATTGTGATTAAAACTAAAATGTTTTTTTCTTTTTTTCCATCTTCTGTAGATGGATATTTGTTCCTGGGTTCAGAAAATGACAAGAGAAAAAGTGAAGGAACTAATGCTGAAGGGATTCAAATAAACAAAGATTCCTAAATAGATATTTCATCACTACTTATCTTGGTTGATTAGTAAAGTTGTTATTGCTGTACCATTTTCTATTTCATATCAAATACAAATCTTTTCCAGAAAGATCCAATTTGATGACACAAGAAAATGCTTCTCCCACTGTATGTGTATAACAAGAAGGAAGCAAACAAAAAGGTTAGTAATTTACTGGTAATTAAAGTGAGAGATCTTTGTTTTGCATTAGGCCCGTTGGATGAGAGGGCCCAAAAAAATATACAAAATTTGACGTTCACCTCTAATAACATTTTATTCATAAATTGGTAGATACTTCGCATGACCAAAAATATTCGCTTGTTCAACAATTGTTACTCCAGAATTCTATACTTATGCAACAACCAGATTTGACAAGGACAACTAAATCTTTAAATTCTAACGTCAATTTTCACTTTCAAGTATTCATAGCCAACAACGGATGAAATTGCGGGGGTCCCTCTTTTCTCATACATAATACTATTACTTATTATCATGATGTTTTGTTTTGTGTTTATTAAAGAGCATCAAAGTAAAGTTAGGAGAAGGATAAGATGGACACGACAAAGTAAGAAGGCACGGCTTAAAAAACTGAATTGATGGGCCAAACACCCAAATATCCAAATTGCAAAAAGAAAAAAACAAAAGAGCTTCTTTTTTTTTCTCTTATCGAAACTTAATCACAGAATGAACATGATGAACATTATTTATGAAACTCCAAATGAGAAAGAAAAAGCCGGTTCCTCCATTTCTTCATCCTCATCAGTTTACTCAACAGCAAGGGGCACAGACTCAGCCTGAGGTAATAAAAACAATGAAAAAAATAACATTACCAAGCTGAAAGACATTGCATCATAATGTTTCATAATATGTAACATACTAAATAAACATACCAATTTGCGGTACTTGAGAGCATAGAACATCTCAAGATAGCGCCGACTCTCACGGCGATCCAGGTTAGACACATGCTTCCAGAAACCATACACACCGGTGAGAGTGAGAAGCCTCTGCGAGTAAATTTGCCATGTGTACCTGTGGAATAAAGAAAGAGGTTAACCTCTCATCAAGTCTTTCTGGAACAAAGTTTTTTTTTTTTTTTTTTTTTTTTTTTTTTGGCTTACTTCTCTTCAATACGTTGGAGACCGGCTTGAGAGATCTTGTCCCAGTGAGATGGGTCAACCTTGACCTTCTCAAAGAACTCAACAAGGAGGTCAGCAGCACGGTCACCGTGGTAAGGATCAATGTGGAACCCAGATTTTCCATGGACGATGATCTCAGCAGGTCCACCATTGCATGTTGCAAATGTTGGCAACCCACAAGTCATGGCCTCAACCACTGTCAAACCAAATGCCTCGTACACTGCAGGCTGCACAAAAGCACCCTTGGTGTCGGCGATCACACGGTACAGCTCTCCATTCCTCACACGGTTCATCTGAGATGAAATCCATCTGAATTGCCCGTTCAACTTGTACGTCTCGATCAGGCTATACATCTTCTTCATCTCCGCCTTCTCTTCCAAGTCCTTCGACTCCTTCCTCCTGTCTCCAGCAACGACCACGAGGTTCACCAACTCCCTCAGCTTCGCGTTCTTACCGTACCACTCCACCAGTCCTGTGATGTTCTTCACACGGTCCAACCTAGCCATGGTGAAGATAATTGGCTTCGAGCGGTCCTTCAGCACACATCTGTCTCAGACAAAATTATATCACAATGTTGAAAGTGATGTCAATTTGATTAAAACCTTGCATGGTATGATTAGATAAGACAAAGGAAGTGAGAGTAGAAACTGACATGTGTTCTTCGTTCTCGACTGAACTGTAGAGAAGCTCTTCGATTTCGGTGTGGAAAGAGGTCAACCTGCGGCTAGTTTCGGTGTGGGGGAAGTAAATGGTTTGATCAGCTCCGGGAGAGACAATGTTGAATTTTGGATCGAAGACATCAATACCGTGCACAACACGGTAGAGTCCAGGAAGGGTGAAGGCTGTGTGAGACTCATACTGTCCAACAGTGTCCTTGCTGTAAATGATTCAAGAGATTTGGTAAGTTAATAATCGGTAAGAAGAATTGGTGAAAGAACAAAATTACAAAAGGGGCATCTCACCTTCCAGCAATCTCTTGGAATGTACTGGTAATGATGAAATCTGTGTGGTTCATGGCAAATAGATCGGCTGTGAATTGGCAAGAGAAGTGGTATCTCTCTTCCAGTTTTTTCCAGTAAATGTCGGATTCAGGATATTTGGTCTTCTCAAGTGCATGAGCAATGGTACACTACATGGATAAAGATAAAATCTTAGGCCTCTGAATTCCAATATATATATATATAGTTATCACAACTTTAACTATATAGTTGTGGACCAACCTGAGTGACACCTAATTTATGTGCCAACAAAGAGGCAACAATGTTTCCATCACTGTAGTTTCCAACGATCAGATCTGGCTTGCCTTGCAACTCTTTTGCAAGCTCATGAGCAACATCCTGTTAACAAGAGAGAATTGATTAGAGAAGTGAAAACACATCAAAATGCTTAACCGGCGTTAAAATTATACTGGGGTCAAAAGTTTACCTCGGTGTAAGTTTCCAAGTAGGGCCAGACTTCGAATCTTGAGATCCACTTGCGAACAATTCCGTTCTCAGTTCTAAAGGGAACTCGTAGAATGTGAGAGTGTTCAGTTCCAAACACCTTCTCAAGACGTTGGCCGCAAGTAGTACCTACTGCATCTGGTAGAAGACGGGTGATCTGCATTTAACAACATCCACAAGCATCAATTAGAATAACATATCCATATATACACCAGACTTCAAAAATCTATGTATACTAGAACATACGATGAGAATACGAGGAACAATGTCCAATCCTTGTTGCTTAATGCGATGAAGCATTTCATTCTCCAAAGCACGAACTTGATCCAAGATGTAAACAACCTGACCACCGGTGTCAGGGTATCCCAAGACATTATCTTGGGCAAAGTAACCATGGGGAGAAAGAATAACAACATTAAAAACCATAGGGATTCTTCCAAGGAAAGTCTCAAGGGTGCAAGGATCAGGGGCCTCAAGAAGATCCAAGAGAAGTTGAATTGACTCGAGTACACGCTCTGCGTTGTCACCCCACCCTCTCTCCAAACCAATCTCCTGGAACTTGTGCTCAAATGCTGAGTAGGGGGTTTCAGGAGGCACTGTGCCCAGATACTCCTCAGCTTTCCTCAGAACATGTTGAAGAGCATCCGGGTTTTGAATTCTGTCATTCAACATCAAAGTCTGCATACCAACAACAAAATCAGTCAGCAACACTAAAACCATAAGAAAAAGAACGAACTAACTACATGTTAGAGAAACTGTCGCCACAAACATATTAGATTTGAACTCTAGATCTGGTCACTAGACATGGTACAAACATGGATGCAGATACTCAAATCATTGAACTACTGAAGAATGTGTCTAACGCATATGCATACACTTCTCACTGCTTGCTTTACTCTAGTTTAAAGGCCAGAAATAGATCCCTACCTTTCCCTTGACGCTGTGAAGCCTGAGGAATTCCAAAAGCGGGTGCAAGCTCTCCTTGTCATGGAAGAGTTTGGCAGAAAGGTGACGGTTGAGGAACTGCACGCCATTTCCAATTGACTTGTTAAGAGTTGGGCGGGGGAAGGATGCGGTAAAGGGTTCAAAGTCCAACTCAAGCACAAAGTTGCCATTAGAACTGCAATAAGAGTGAGAGAGAGGTTTACAAATAGTGTAAGAAACATAAGAAGTGCACCGCTTAAAACAAACTCAAGCCTTTTCTTCACCTTCCATCAACAAGTTCCTCCTTGAAGCGCAGGTACTCAGCAGGTTGCAACACCTCAACAACTAGAGCGTGCACATTCACTCTCAGGTACTCCCACACACCAGGCCTTGGACGAACGGCCAGAGCAACCCATGGTGGCAAAACTATGGCTTCCTACAACATACAAAGAGAATAAACAACGACATGAGTAAACCAACAAAAACAGACCCCACAGATTATAGCTAAAATCCTCCTATTCAAAGCTCTAAAAGAATTAGTTACCTGAGTAGATCTCAAAACTTCTCCAAAGGCACCATCAGTAAGCTTCTGTCTGCTCTCCTCGGGGATTTCCTCAAACTCGGCAATGACCTGATGGTGTTGCAAAATCCCCTTGCCCTTGCCTTCGATCCTGTCAAAATTCCGCAAATTTGTTAGTGTTACACGATTTGCTTCCCCACACATACGTAGTAGAACTTTCACCACCTTTTTACGAGACAAACACAAACACAAAATGAGCTTCCTTGAACTAACTCACTGTCTAAGCACAGTTAGTGGAACTTCCACTACCTTTAAAGAGAGAAAACACACACATGCACGAATTGAGCTATTTTAAACAAACTCGTTGTCTGAACATAATTAGTAGAGTTTCCACCACCTTTAAGGAGAGAAAAAACACACACAAAAACTAAGCAACCTTAAACAAACTAACTGCGTAAAACCCTTTGACCATAAAACAACTTTTAAACCAAAAACTGAAATGATGAGATTACCTTGACAGAAGGGCCAGAATTTCGTTCCTGTTGGCAGACAGGGTTTCATCAAGCCTCTCACGGAGACTGTGAACACGGGTCAAACGATCGGTAGCCATTGGCTTGAAATATCACAGGGAAAGACTTCAACTGCAACAACAAAAAGCGTTGCAAGACACGGATCAAGGATTGTACAAAACAGGTCATCACGAAAAACCATTAATCTCGAGTTATCACAGAGTCAGTACCCCAAACAATTGATCAAACAATAAATAAAAACATAAAAAATATTCTACATAACTGGATTGGATTTCAAGACCAACCCCACCAACCAATTGTCCACAAAAATACAATACCAGATCTTCCACTTTTTTCTACTAAGATTTCAACCTTAAACAGTGGTGCAGAAGAATAATTGCAAGATGCACTTTCTTTTTCCCCTGTCACCAACTTGTCCTTTTAAATCATAATTACATTAATTAATTAGAACAATAATAGCAATTAGAAACCCACCAAAGTGGTTGAAATAAAGTCATGTGCTTGGACTATTGTTTTTAACATAAATTGAATATTCCACTCAAGGCTTAGCTTAAACCTCTCATAAGTCTCAACCGTTCATCCCGAAGAAAAAAAGAAGACTTTCTTTTGAATTTTTAATAACAAGAAACCAACAAAGAAATCCTGGGTTCGAGGCCAGGCTGTACAAAGTCCTATCTTCGTTTGTTTTTTTTTTTTTTAACACAGAACATGTATTCAAGAGTCTAGTCTAGTAACCGGTTAAGGATTAACAAAAAAACAGACCGACAGGATCATCTTCCCCACAAACCGAATACAGTCTAAGAACACGTTTTTCTGAGTAAAATTGAACAGAGTGGACCCAGAAACAGAGTTTTCGTAACCGCACCACCCCCATGATATTTTATGGCATTATTAGAGACCCCGTGTAAGAGTATGGAGTCTGATCCATTGGTTAGAACAGAATGAACATTCAAGAAAATGAAAATCACTGTAAAGTGGAAGCGGTGAACAAGGCACCGAAACAGGGGAGAGACAGAACAAGGAAAAGAAAGAAAGAAAAAGGAACGGAAAAGAGAAAGAGAAAAAGAACAAACAGTACTTACAAAAACAAAATGAACGCAAAATAGAGAGGGGGGGTTACAAAGAGAAGAAGTGAATGAATGGAAACTGAGGTGGTGGCTGCGTCAATTTATAGACAAGAGGAGCACCAAGCAGAACGGGAATTTCACATATGCAAAATAAATAAATAAATTAAATAAATACTTTAATTAAGTAAGAGATTCACCAAAGGTCAAAAAAAACTTTATCTATCTTCTTTCCTACTCCACCGAGGGTGGTTGAGTAAATGCACAGGGTATAATAAAAGTATATTCTTAGTGTTGCTGCAAAATTTAAATAGAATTATTAGAATATGCATTATTACAGTGATTACTCTGTGCCACGTCAGGCTTTTATTTTATTTTATGATATATCTTTACTTATACTATGATATTATTGAACTGTATTTCATTTCATCTGTTGAGCTGGATCAGAATGATTTTATGGTACAATAATTATACTTTTTTACTGTACGAAATGTGGCTTTTTTTCCGTGCAATAAGACGTTCTTTAATGTAAAACAGATCATTTTTATTTGAAAGTTAGTGCAGTAACTGAACATAGCTGTGTCTGTTTAATAATAACGTTAAATGTGTAATATATTATATTATGCCGAAAATAATGTCCTTCTACGTTCGAGCTTTGTGTTTGTCTTAGGATCATAAATATTTCGAATGCATAAATCCATGTTTCAGAAAACCGTGTGCGCAACAAATCAGGGTACTATTGCATCCCCGATAACTATGATCCGTACAACTGTCCATTAAAACGAAATAAATGTAAAAATGTTACAAATTAAATGAAAAAAAAAATGCATTTACTCTGGTGCTTGATGTTCAAGGAATTAATTAAAACGAGTGATTGGTAAGTTTCATCTTGTAGACCAAATATTACCTATTTTAATCATCATAACTGCTTAGACATGAAGAAAGCAAAAATAATGAGAGAACGTGTACGATCCCTTAATTACTCATGTATGAGAGTATTGTATACGTTTTACTCCATTCAATCAAAGTTAAACGTGAAAACCTTTTTGTTTGATTCCTAACAATATGTGTTGTAAGCTTGGTTTATATATATTTAATACTAAACGGACGCGTAATTAAGATAAACGTATTAATTTTAGAACAATCATAATAAAGTAGCAGCATTAAAATTCGAGGCATGGATGAAATTGAAACGTTGCGCTCGGATCACGTGAGATTGCAAGGTAGAAGTGTCACGTGAGGTGTAAGTGTTTGAATCGGTGCTTAAAAACAATCAAAATTGGATTGGTGGGTGCATTGTGATGTTCGTCACAACAGAGCAAAGACTTATCGATTTTTATGTGTATAAATAATAAATAAATAAATAACATTGTTGTAAAAGTAAAATAGAAATAGGTGTATATGATGAGACAGAGCTTATGAAGAATATGCTCTGAATTAAAAAAGTCAGATGAGTAGCCAGTGATGATTACTATATGACAATTGAGGTCATGCAAATATCGAAAATACCAAATTTTGACGTTGTAAATAATATACGTGTCTCCATTTATAAATCTCAACTTGCATTTCAGATGACAGAAGCAGGAGGAGGAAACAAAGCTGTTATTATTACTATTTATTATTAATGGTGAGAGAAAAATGTTTGAAAAGAATAGCAGGAGTGTGAGTGATTCTAGCGAGTTCCAAAATTTACCATATTGAAATTTTAAGAAACAGTAGTGTTTGATAATATTTTATAGTTTGCCTCGAAAAGAAGCATTGATAATTAGAGGCATGCGAAGCTTGGTGTGGTTTATTTGTTGTTTTCAGAAACCACTTTTGTCTGTCACAGCTACCGTTCAATCTCTCTCCGACTCATCGTCTCTGTTTTTAAACTCCTATCCTTATCCATTTTTCCCCCACTCCGTTCGTACCCTATTATTTTCTTCTTATTATATTATACTAAGTACTGATTTTGCAGCCCTAATTAACAATTCTTATTTCTTTAATCACTTTTAGTATTGTGTGGTTCCTGTAGTATCTGACTCAATACCGTTGTCGCATCCTCTAAACTGCTGATGGGATTGTTTACATTACAATAATAAACTACTCTCTCTCCTCAATGCTGCTATTTAAAGGCAACTCTTACCAATATGTTTCTACAAAAATATATAAATCACTTCTAATTCAAATTCATTTAGGTTAATCTTATTCTTTACTTTATAACGATTGAATTATTATTTTTTTTCCTGTGTTTTTCTATACTTACTCATTGACTTTATTTGTAAGAATGGTAATTTAAAAATTGGCCAAGTAAGTTTCATTTTTTTGGCTTATATTTTAAATGTTTACTTTGACCAATGTGATTAGCAAAGAAATTTCTAATAAATTGATAAATGGATAGAACGTCCTAAACGAATTTTATGACAGTACAAAATCAACGGTTGATAATAATGCTAGAAGACTAAAACTCATTAAATTTGTTTTTCTGAAAAAAAAAAAAAAGAAGATAAAACTTATACGGTTTGTTACTAATTAAGTCAAAACAATAACCTACAAAAACAGTTTGCGATTAAATTAAATAATATTTAATGAGTTAGATTGGTGAAGGCAAGTTTTATTCTTAAACTAATGTCATTTAAAAGTTAACTAAAAATACAATAAAAGTTTGTTATTGTGATGAATTTCATACTCTTTTAATATCAATAGAGAGACATACGTCAGTTTACGAATGCATTTATTTTTGGACAAGATCTATTCATCGTTGTTCGTTTACAGTTGTAGATAAAATAACTTAATTATCATATACTTACCATATAAAAGCTTTATTTATAGTTATCAAATCTTATATTAAAACATTAATCATACCTTTTTCAGCGATATTTTCAAAGTTTAAGTTTAGTTTCTGCGTATTTATATTCGTGTATAATATGTTACGTTTAAAGTAATATGTGCAACGCTAACAAATCTATAGTGTAATTTTTTCTAAAAAATTACATTATAAGTACAAAATATTTACTGATTTTATTAGTTACAGTCTGTGGAAGAATTGTACTTATTACCATGTTAATAAGTTTTCCTTTCTCAAGATATATTTTTTAATGTGAAACTCTTTATTTATTTGAACTTAATGTTTACACTTAAATATTATAAAGGTTTTCATGTTTCGGTATGTTCTTGTTTTCAGTGTAAATTTTATATTGGTCATTTTTCTTTTCGGCATCTCAATTAGATCTTTTTTATATAAAATTGAAGTAATTAGGGGTCTTTCATCAAATTGAACAAACGGCTATTTAAGTTTGACCTACGTGGTATAGTCAATGTATTTATTAATATGACGTAACATTGAAAATGAGTTTGAATTGATTTTTGTATTAAAAAATGAATTGAACAAAGATCAAATTAGATATCTTCAAGGGTAAAAAGGATAAACTAGACAAACCTTTTTATTTTCTTTTCTTCTTCGATTGGAAGCACGAGGAGGAAAAACCCTTTTCTTCTTCAGAACCCTAAAATCCTAAGAAAGTTCAGCACCGCTTTTAAAATATGAAGGAAGTTCAGCAAACAATATGCCTTTCAATTTTGAAAGCAAAGGCAAAGACAAAAATACGAAAAGAGCCTAAAAGTCAGATCCAAATGAAATGACCACAAATATGTCTAGTGACTTGTGCTTTAATCAAATAACTGAGTCAATGAAAATATATTCCTTGATTACAGAAGCCAAAGCTTGAAAAGCACATGAAATTATCATTAATATGGGTATGTCTGGTCTAGGAAGTAAGGCTCCAGTAGACATTCTAGTAACCAATCCCAAAGCTTCCAGAAATCCAATGGCGACAAAACGCAATTTCGAAATTGCCATCATCTCATCGGTTACTATTATAGCCCGGTACCGAATATTCAAGATGGAGAAATACATAACAACGTACCTAAAAGTTATGAATTGGGCGAGAAAAAAAGGGTATTCTTCATGGGAACAAGGGCCAATTTGTAAAGCATGCAATTGGCTACTGTTGTTGTAACGATGATAGAGGAGCTCAATAAGACGAGGTTGGTGTCACTTCCCGATGAACTTGTGTTTGAAGCACGAATCTTGAGTGTGGTTGGGTGGTGATGGACATGGTTGCGGCTGAATCGAGCGTTGAGAGTGATGAAGAGGGTAAGTTGGTATCTCGCTTGGAGGAAGATATGGAATCATGGAAGATTGAATCCGAGTAAGGGGCTGCACTTAAATTTTTAGATTTTGTCTACTTTGCTCTTCTCTAAATCTGAATCTACATATGTGCAATCCAAATTTTTAATGTAAATTTCGTTTTTAATGACACATCATATTAATGAATACATTAATCATATCATGTAGGCCAAACTTAAATGGTTGTTTGTTTAATTTGATAGCAGATCTCTAATTGCTTCAATTTTACTTATCTAAAAAAGATTCAACTCGAAAAGAAAAGAGACCTATTTAAGATTTATGCAGAAAATAATAATTCATCGATACATTAAACCAATTATAAAGTGTATAATAAATTTAATTGAATAATTAAATATTTTACACTTAAATATTAAAAAATAATTTATTTAACAAAAGTTTTGTGTGTGATTTTAATTTGGAATAACAATGTAGATAAGTATATTGCCGATTGGTCATTAAACAAAATCATTATTTTAGTCCTGTATCTATTTAGGTTTATTTTACATAATTCGTAGTTTGTGTGAACGAATTACGGGACAAGAGAAACTAACCAGCATAATTATTAAAGACAAATTTATCTTATTTTATTTTTAATAAAAAAACTCTTATTTTATTCTTGTTATTTCTTTACTTTATATTTAAATTTCTAAGTCGATTCTTTTATTCTTATATTTACTTTTCTTTTAAATAATTCGAAATATAAAAGATATTTAACTTTTTATTTTAATTTTTTAAAATAAGAAAAAACATAAACATACCTATACACCCACAGTGAAACACTAAAATATAAAAATAGAAATGGAAGTAAATTTTCAAGGAAATTATTAAGTATACATACATGTGAAAATGTGATATAAATCTGAGTATTAAAAATCTTTGTGAAAATGTGAATTATTAAAAATATGATATTAGCTACTGAAATTGGCAGCTGCACCAGATATGGAAGGAATTCTAAGCAGATAGGTGCACTGGAGAGGATGATGAGATAATAGATTGATTAAATTAATGAAAAAAATTAAATTTGCAAAATACTTTATACGAGGACCTGCCATTCTCTTGTTGGAGGAACATCTATATTTTGGATATGCTATGTCTCTCTCTTTTTCATATCATGTACATCACGATTTTATTTAGATAATTTTGCATGGGTCCTCTATATGACACGTGTCTCTTGGTGGAGAATTTAAGATATCCAACGTGTCCCTAACTACCGACACCATTTTGCCTTGTTTGTATTTTCTTTTGGTGCCCTCATCAAGGCTCATAAATTCTGCACATTGGTTAATGTTCCTGACTAAACCATAACGGGTTGGGTCTGGATCGTGTGTACTTGTAATTCGATTCATTGTACAAAATTAATCACTTATTCGATACGTTATCGGTCGAGTATCTCTTTAGAAAATACATGTGAGTATCCGCAAATATTTACAAAAGATAAAAAAATATATATTTTATATATTTTAAAATAAAATTTAAATAAAATTATAATATATATATATATATATATAATATAATATAAATTAAATTAAATAGAAATTAAAATATAATTTTAATTAATTTTAACCTATTAAAATATAATTTTATTTTATTTTTAATTAAAATTAATTAAAAATATATATAACTTAATTTTTTTATTATTTTTTACGAATAATGGGTATCCACGGATTGGGTAGTATACTACCCGTATTCACCCGTTTAGAAGTGAATATTAAAATACCCATTATCCGTGGATAGTAAATATTCGCAAGTAATAACTATCTGTCGCAGATTTTACCCGCATATATATGTGGACGCGAAATTTTTTGTCATCTCTAATTGTATCTTTTACAACGAGAATGGTATCTTTCTAATCAGGATCTTTAAGATCCTCTAATCACGAAAATAAAATATATTCGAAAATAAGAAAAAAAACCCACCTCTAAAAAAATTGTATGACTCTCAAATTAATAAGAACATACAATTACAAACTAAAAAAAATGTGAAATAGTAAGTAAGAAAATGCGTACGTAAAGTGTTATAGTTTTTGATATATTATAATTATATTTATTACAAAAATAATATGTATAAATTATAAAAATAATATGATGGTTATATATTTTAGTTTGGATAGAAGGAAATTATAAAATAAAACAATTAAATTCTAAGTATTTTAAAAATGAAAATTTTTACTTGAGTGTTCATTTAAAAAAAATTAGATGTTTAAAATTTGAGTGGAGTTTTTATTTTAGAGAAATTGAAAATAAATTTTAAAAAATATATGACAAATTGGAACTTTATAATTTTTATAATTAAAATTTTGAATATGCACGTAATTATGTCTTCAACTAATTCATTTTTAACGTTTTATATTTATAAAAAGACTATTTGTTAATTAATGTTAGATTTTTTTTTTAAACCAAAGTTACTTTTCTAAATGAAAAAACAGAAAATCAATAAATCTTTTTGATAAGACATGAAATAATTTAATTTAATAGTACTTGTACTTCATATAAGACCAATAGGTGACTCCATTGAAACAAAGTCAATGCAAACTTCTAACATGAGAATTAAGAATTAAATTAGAGTAATCAAGTAAAACAATGATTATGTAATTAATCGATTCAATTGAACACTTAATTAAATGTGAGAGTGTATTTTACAAGTAATCCATCATCTTACAAATATAATATTCATATGAGAACATTATTTATTCTAGATTTAAATATTATTTGTAAGAACTTAGCAGAGATAATATTTGACTAAAAATAAAAAACATGAAGCATAATAATGTTTGTTAGGATTAAAATTACATAATTTTTAAATAGGAAAGGAGTGTAAATATGAGATAGGTAGGGTAGAGAGAAAAGAGAACATGTGGGGAGGGAGTGGGTGATCAGGACAATTTTGTGGTGGTGGCCTGTCCCACCAGCTGTGGACTTTGTCTCCAAGGATAGTAACATCTTGCATACTGTACCAAAGTATCACTTAATTCAATTTTCAAACAAGTAAACAAAATACAAGTGAAAAAGAAACCATGTAATTTCTTATATGTTTTATCTAGTAATTTGTTTTGCCCTTACTGTCTGTCCGCCGCGGTTTTTGTTTTGGTGAATTGGTTTGAGCAGGTTGTCGTGTGTGTTGTGTTGGGTTCCCTTTATGAAAGGATGCACTTTCAAGATTTGTACGTACCCAGTGTGCACTGTCACTATTCCTGCACGTGATATACCTTATCCTTTTCTATATTATCACCACCTATCTCTATTTCTCTGTTCATTCTTATTCATTATTTATTACCTCACCTCAAACAAAACAATCAACAACTATACTAATCATTCATTCTAATACAAGTGAATAAAGGATCTTACCTCTAAATATGTATTCAATTATAAAAATGTATATGCTGTTTATCAGTAGTTATATTTATAATGTGCCCTAATCTTTCATTTCCATCAAAGGAGGCCCTGGTCATTTTATCTAACGTTATTTTTTTTTAGTTTTTTAATGTTGTTGTAGCAGTGCATGAGCGTCCATACATGGAACACGTGAGTCATGCAGAAGGGTCAGCCTTTTGCCTTTTCCTTTTTTATCTTTTTCCACTTCACGTCACTACTCAAGCAGTACATGGCAAATTACCTTCACGATACAGATTTTATACACACAAAAACGACTTCAATCACCGTTACAGTACTCACAACAATAAAATAAATTTATGTCATTTTTAAAAAACAAATGTACGGACCACAAAGAGGCTTTGGGTAGTGACTGTTGAATGGATTTCAATTAAACTATTAGGTAATTGTAAAACATCATCTTTTTTGTTTTATTAACCAAACTACACAACTTAATCATGCTTCCTTCTTTTCAAATTTACTTAATTCAAGGTTTGACTTTTTCAAACATGTATTTAATCAGACGTGCCATGCAAAATATCTACGAGGTGGTTTGGTTTTTGCCTAATTCAAACCTAACTCATGAGACAACTAACCTACTTCTGTTTCTAACATAGCTTGGAATCCCATTATCATCTGTAAAACTTGCATCACCAAACCAAGTTCTCATTAAAAGAAAAGAAAGTTTAGAGAAATGTTGATTTTTTATTTTTTTATCAACAAAACTATGTTAAATATGACAAATAGGTTATTCCAACCCATATACGTATAAATAACATTGTTATGATTTAGTCTCTCCCTTATTTATCCATGCTAAGAGGTGCTTTTTTCTTCATGTTGATAATATATATGTTTAAACTTTGGTCAGATAGATAACTAAAAATGATATTAAAAAAAAGGAGAGTCCATAATCGATAACAAAATTTTTGATGATGAATTACAAACTCAAGGATAAGGATAATGCATGTCAAGTAGAAAAATAATTAACAAATTAATCGATTTTTTAAAATGACGTCCGCAAGCAAGTTGATTAATTTACAAATTGTTTGGTACTTTTGTGAAGTATAGAAACAAGGAGAAGAAAAAATGACGAGGAAGTGCGTTTGTAAAGATGTAAAGTAGAAAGAAAAATAGGTGTAAAACTCACTTTTTTATTTCCCACTTTCACATGAGCTTAACTTTTCTTTTCTTCTCTCTACCAACTCTGCAGCAAGCAATTGTTATTGATAAATCAGTGGCAGAGGTTCAACTATGCTAATTTATTATCATTCAAATATACGCATTTTATATCTTAATAATAAACTCAAACGAGTATAATATAAATAAAAAATCCTATCAACTCAGACAGGTATAAACTGATTATAAATACTTATTTTATTTAGAACGACTCATAAAAAATTAATCGAATTTTATTCTCTAACCACTGTTTGTATTTTATAAGATTGAATAAACTAAAATAGTCTTTTAGGCTAAACAAATGACAGGAAAAAATAAAGTTAAACAAATAATTCCATATTGATAATATTGTCTTCTTAAATATGTGACTTGCCAATTTTTATAAAATTCAAATTTAACAAAAAAAAAAAAGGTACGAATTTCAGTGAGCTTTCTTAAAAGCAAATATCTCCACTATCAAAATTGTATACCATCCTTTTTATTATTAACTCTAAAACTTTACATAAAAAAAATAAAAAATATGCCGTACAGAGAATCCAAACCCATAAGTTGCTTGATATGTTGATACGAAGTGATAACTTATCTTACTCTTTATATTATTTAAAGTCAAGTAAAGTGTTGATATGACCATTGAAATAAAAAATATTTAAGAACAACTTTTTTTCGTAAATATTAAAATTATATATAATTAATTACATTGTGGGAGCTTAAAATGTAATACTCTTTTGTACAAATTCTAAAATTTCAATCATACATGCTTCTAAAACAATGTAAACTTAAACTAACACACAAATAAATGTCGATTAAAAACCTTACAATTACTATTTTTTCATAATAAAATTTGTTAACAATAAAGTATTTATTAGCGAACAATTTAAATTTTTATAAAATTGATTATGCAAAGGAAATATTCCAACCCCATCTGGGCAGATAGTGTATGTTTGATCTGTGCGAATCGGTTTGATATGTAACATTACACAAAATCAAATGTGGCAACAAAAACTGATTTTATAGTTGTTCTTTTGGAAAAGTTGTTGAAAGAAAACACATGTTTCTGCGTATATTTGAAGCAAAGGGAACATAAATTCTGAATAGATAATTTAGAATATGTGGGGTCGTTGACCAAAACTAGGTTGTAATTTATAGTTATAATTGTTATAAAGAAAATCAGTGGATGCTTAAATGGTTTTATACAAATGGCTTTTCATTTCACAAATCAAAATGACTTTTCTTACACTCAAAGCGTCATATTACGAACTATTAATTCATTCCCTTTTGGTTGGAGTTGCTTTGGATGCTTCAACTTCATCAACTCCTAATTTCTTTCTATTAGTACAATTATTTATCTCTTATAACTACTCATTAGGAATTTCAATTTTTAATTATATATAAACATATTTCTCTTTATAACTGTTTTATTACACTTACTTATAATAAATAAGAATCGTCTTTTTATATTATATAATCATAGAATTATAAAAACTAATAAAATAGTATTTATTTATAACTATTAATAAAAAAAATATTCATCTTTATAAATGATTTTTAGTATATGCACTTTGTTATAAATTTACACTTTTCTAAATAAGTCATTTTATTAGTTTTATTATTTATTATAATTATTTATAATATATTATGATTATCTTTAAATATTACACAATTATATCATTATAAAATTTGAAAAATGCTTATTTTATAATGATTTAGATTTTAATTATTTAGTCTTTCAGTGTATTATTTATTTATTATCACCATACAAAAAGAAATACAAACATTTATTTAAACCTATTTTTCAGCCGTACATTTACAAATATTTTTTTGAAATATTAGCAAGAATCCATTCACTTAACTAAGAAAAAATATTACTACCACTCGTTAACCATTGATAACAAAGTATTTCACAAGGAAAGAAAATAGAATTTATTTTAATTAAAATACTAAATACATAATTATATTAAATATGTTAGAAAAATATTATTTATAGTAATTTTTTAAAATTTAATAGAATCACTTTTTATTTGATAACAAAATAAAAGCATATAAAATAACTAACACCATAAGTAATCTTTATAAATTAAGTTTGAATATTTATTAAAATATATAATGCATGTAGTTAAAGACTTTTTGATTTTGTTGACTACAATATTGAATTCAGTTACGTGAGAATATAACATGATATTATTTATTGAGTATTTAGTGTTTGATAGTATTGGATATTATATGAGGAATGAATTATCTAGCTGACACCAAATATCATATATTAGATACTATGTTTCTTAAATCAAGACCTACATCTATTCGTTGATAAGAACATTACTCATTAAGTTAGGATATCGTTTGTCGATATCTCCTTATGTTTGCTAGATATATCGTTGTGTTTGAATATTTAACCAAAAATAGGGGCAATTTCTTACAAGTGAGGTGGCTATTGAGCCTTTCAGCCAATGGATCCATATATCTGACCCATTTGGATGTGGTTCATGATCATCGATGTATGTCTATAAATACTATTTTAATAATCATAATTTGACCTCACTTTTTGCATTAATTCAGATTTGACCAGAATCTCTGACCAAGTTAAACATCAGAGGATCTTTTACAGTCATCCCGTCATTCGATAAAGGACGAAGGAGACTTGGAGGACATGTATCAGATAATGAAGAATTCGTAAAGTAGTTTACAAGATATGTTTTACTCCGAAAAACAAAATACAAAGCTTATAAATAGGAAAAATTATGTAATTGAATTTTATTTTATAATGATTATTATCTCTTTAAAACTATTTTTGTTCTTTTTCCTATTTCTTTATAAGTTTTTTTTATCTCTTTATTCTTTATTCTTTATTTATTTTGAGTGAGTTTATCTTTATCCCTTCTCTTGAGTCTATTTTTTTTGAACTTTTGCATGCGTACACTATTGAGCCTTTACATGTCTCTCAAAAGGGTTCAAAATCAAAGTATTTCTTTTCTTATACTATGACCTAAATTATTTGAATTTATATTTTTTTGTTGGATTTTACAATACAACAAAATTGCTAGTTAATTAGAAAAATCAACAAAGGAAAAATATCTCTTACTAATTTCTTGCTATTTAGTGAGAGAATCATTACAAAAAAAAAATGTAGCTAATTTAAAGTTAATTAAATACGGTTTGGTAAAGGTATTTTTTATGTCACTATTCCCTCGTAATATTCATTTTTTTTAGTTACAAAATAATTTGTTGCTAATTCGTAACTAATAAATGATATTTATATTTGGCGAAGAAATAATATTCAAGTTACTTTCTTGCTAGTTTATTTATCACAATTCTATACCTAAATTTGTTACAGATCCACTAGGAATTAGCTAGGTATAAATTGTCATTATATATTATGGATCAATTAGGGGTACGTTATTATAATTTGCTATGGATCAACTAAGGAATAGTTGCATATAAATTCCTATGATTTGTTATGGATTAGCTATAAGAAGTTCTAATAGCAACTACTATTGCACTGGTGGAAGAATTGCCTTTAGATTACGGTTGTCTCGGGAAATTGCAGTTGATCTGAATTGAACATAATTATTTTCAAGGAAAAATTATTATGTTGAGTGATTTTATGATATTTACTGAATGAGATTCCTTGACAAGACTATTTTGACTATTTTAATTATTAGACTTACCTATAAAAATATATTTAGGTATAACTTAGATATGTATAAAAGATAACTATTTTGAGCAAATTATAAAATTTATCATATCATATAAAGGATGACTTAAGTCTTCAAATATGACTTTCTATGAATAGAAGATCATAAAATAGGTGAAAAATGTCTAACTTTAATTTAATACAGGAGTCTTTTGAAAATAGAGTATATTTCCAATAGTAATTCCCATATAAATTGAATAATATTATTAGATTTGTAAGGATATTAATTTTTAATGTCCGTATTCTAAATGTATTTTGTCTTTATAAAACATGTTAGTTTATCATATGTGATTTCCAATTACAATCATAGTGTTTTGTGTAGGTGTAGAAAATATTAAAAAATGAGAGTAGTTAGTAACGAGAGACACCTGTAGTTATTTAATTAAGTAGATATATTGTTTATAATTATATGTGTGTTTATTGATAGAATTGTATCTTGAAAAAATTTATTCAAGAAAAGACTTTTGATATATTTATTTAGTATAAGTTTAGTAATAATTTATCTGCAGAGTAGAAAGATTACACAAACAATTACAAGATAGTGAGTTATAATTAATGGATAAAAGAAATTTGATAAAAATAGGATGTAAAGGTAAGAAGATGATAAGATTTTATTGATTTGTTATGCCTAACATAAATGAAATGTGCAATGCAACAGTGATAGTTTCCAACCCAAAAGTTGCTATCTTTCATAGTCAAGTTAGCAATGAGTTTGTTCATATATTGCTGTCAACCATGTTTGCGCATTTTCTCTTTCAAGATATTTCACAGTTTAGTAATTATATATTTACTAGTTTTGCCCTCTAATTTAATTTTGTATAATTCTTTATATATATCTTGGTGTATATTTTTAAATAATTATCATACAATTAATAAATTTATCATACATCTCCATTTTTATTGATAACAATGTGGTATAATTTTTTTTCATATGTAATCTCGGTTATAAATATGATTTTGATATTGCAATATATTTTTAACCTTTTAAACAATATTATAAGATTAAATTGAATTAAAAAATAATAGAAAAACTAAAATGAACTAAAACCAACAAATTAAGAACTAAATTACTATGCTTCCTTTTATTTGTTGTTGTCATCTCCAAGAGTTTTAGACACTTCAGTAACGTAAGAAGCATATAATTACATGTGTGTGTTAATTATCCATATAAAATTATAATTATAAAAAACTGTAAAATGTATGAATTAACTTCAAAGTTAATATATTATTAACTTAGACATTTTAATACA
This sequence comes from Vigna mungo, assembly GCA_036885675.1. NCBI lineage: Eukaryota > Viridiplantae > Streptophyta > Magnoliopsida > Fabales > Fabaceae > Vigna > Vigna mungo. Next base: position 14,622,202 of record CP144696.1, read on the forward strand.
ATGAAATAAAACATAATAAATACTCTATACACATATTATATTTATTATTCACCCACGTTGGTATTAGTTGATGAAACACACATGCTATACAATTAAATGGGGGTGTTTAATTGTTTGAAATAATTAACAAAAAATTTAAAATAGATACAATTTAAAACTATAGATGTAATAGTTTAAATTCTACAATTCATAAAATAGAATACCTAAATAAAAAAAACAATCAATATATTAATCTCGTGAAAGGGAAAAAATGTAGTTTGATTAAAATTGTTAGAATAATAAATTGAAAATGAATAGATGATAATCCATCTATCTAAATTTATTTGACATTAAAAGTAAAGTTGATGTTTTTTAATGCGTTAAATATGTTTTTTTAAATCATTTTTAAAAGGCTTAATACTTCAAATGGTCCTCTAATTTGTCAACTAATCTCATTTTGGTCCTCTAGTTTGTAACTGTCTCAATTTAGTCACAATTTTTGAAAATTTGAACACATTGTATCACATTCGTTAAGTGGTAGCAGACGACGTTTAAGTGTTGATGAGTTGTAATTTTAGTTTTTACCACGTGTCATAGTAAATAAAATTGAATGTTTTTTGTGGTTTATTTATGTGGACCACGAAGCCATAGGGCATCCCCTCTCGTCCTTACACTGCTGCTATCTCATTTGATCAACAGGGTGTTGCATCCCCAGTTCAAATTGGTTGATTCCGATGGGCTGATTGCGTTCCAAATTTTGAACTCTTAAATTAATTTCATCTATTTCTACAGCTTCTTATGAGGGTGTATATGACGGATTCCAACTGAGTACCGCTCCTGCAAGCAGTCTTGTTTAACCAGTTACAAAATCATCAAAAGACCTTCTTCAATGAAAGGGCTCCAGGACTCTCTCGTTCAGCATTCAAGATGGTGGCGCTAATGCTTATTTGCAGGATGTCTGGGCCAACCTCATCGCCTCCATTATCGGCAAACATGGAAAACCCTCACCGGAAGGGGAATCATCCGCAAGGGCTCACCAACCCACTTCTCGGTGACGAATGCATCTCCACCGTCATCACCAGACCGAATGGCGTCTCCGGCGAGTTCGTCTCCTTCTTCTCCATCATCATACAATATTGCTAACAAAAAGCCCCAAATTTGAGGGCACCCATCGTAGAAGAAAATCAGTTCATCCACACAGAAATCCTCACAGTTGACGAACAACCTAGACCCTAAATCGCAAAATCAAGAGGAGAAGGTTGGCCAAAAGGTATGTACGATGAAGTGGGAATCATACTATCTATGCTTTTGGTGGTCTTTGTCACTTCAATCAGTGACTACAAACAGTCTTTGCAATTTAAGGACTTGGATAAAGAAAAGAAAAAAGTCAGCATTCAAGTTACAAGAGACGGTAGAAGGCAAAAGGTTTCAATTCATGATCTAGTGGTAGGAGACATGGTCCATCTTTCAATAGGAGACGTAGTTCCTGCAGATGGGTTATTGATATCTGGTTTTGGCTTATTAATAGACGAATCAAGTCTATCAGGTGAGAGTGACGCCGTAAATGTTGATAATCAGAAGCCTTTTCTTCTTGCTGGGACCACAGTGCAAGATGGGTTTGCAAAGATGTTGGTCACGTCCGTTGGTGTGAGGACGGAATGGGGAAGATTGATGGATACTCTGAACGAAGGAGGAGATGATGAGACACCGCTTCAGGTCAAACTAAATGGAGTTGCTACCATTATTTGCAATTTCTTTGCCATCCACCAAACACATTCAATTTTATTTCACATTGACACGTGGTAAAAACTAAAATTACAACTCATTAACACTTAACGCCGTCTACTATCACTTAACGGATGTGATACAATGTGTTCAAATTTTCAAAAATTGTGACTAAATTGAGACAGTTGCAAACTAGAAGACCAAAATGAGATTAGTTGACAAATCAGAGGACCATTTGAGGTATTAAGCCTTTTTAAAAATGATATATTTATAAATGAAATTATATAAAATGGATTATGATGTGAAACAAATTGATTTCAATTTACTTAATTCATGGATTAAACTCAATTGAAAGTTGATTGACCAGTAAATCTCTAATAAGAATCACCAAAAAAGTTTTTTACTAATTTTTTATTATAATTATTTATTATTTTTAATATTGAAGATTGAAAATTTAATTATTTTAAATACTAGATGTTTCTACACTAATATTTGAATAATTTGAATATTTAATTTATTTATTTGTCAAATTATATAAATGATCAATTTAATTTAATTACTAAACTACAATCATAATAATAATAATATTTAATAAAATAAGTGAACATTTGATTTTAATAGTGTTTTTTATATTACAGACGAAATTTTACAACATATTATAATACAACTTGGACATACCATTTATTGAAATGTATAATAAAATAAATATATAATTTAAAGAATAAAAGCATATTTAATATCTAAATAAAACTCATACTAAAAACCATGTTTATAATCATGGAAGATTGATTCAAGTAAGAAAATATTTGTTTATATGATAATTTACAAAGGAAGTGAGAGGAATATTACATTAGAGTTTATTAAAGTATTAAAGCTAATACATGTCTATAAAAAGTAATAATGTCTATAAAAGAAATATAAAGAAATAAGTGTTGATACTTATGGATATAATAGTTTATATATTTATACCGTGGTTTTGTATAAATTAATTAGGTTTAAGTAATAATATTTTATTTTTAAATTTTATGTTATGATCTTACTTCTTCTTTTTTCTTTTAAATTTTATGATATAATTTAATCTTTTAAAATTTCATGTATTTTATTTTATATAAATATTTTTCGTTTAGGATTTTGATGACTTCATTAAAATTTTGTCTTTATAAGATTTTTAGTTGACTAAAAGAAAAAAAAAGTTTATGATGTTTTAATCTTATGTAATGACGTTATTATCATCAATTATTATATCTAACTTATTGTCTATTATAAAGCTATACAACTCAATCACCTAAAACATACTAAAGATGTTTCTTTACTTGTATTTGTTCATGAAAATAAAGATAACATATCCTGTTTTTTATCTTCTAAGAAAATAAAAATATATTTTTTAATTTAATATTTATAAAATGAATTTGAAATGTGTGATTGAGAAAGAAAAAAAAATGAAAGTAAAAGGGATTGAAAAAAAAATTGTCAACATTAAAAATTCATAATAATGTCTAATATAAATTTATTCAGAAAAGAATTGATAAATGAAATAAAAATATGAGTAAAATAATAATAATAATAAATATTTTTGTTTTACAAACTTAAAAATAAATATTATAATTATGACATGTATTAAATTTATACACTTACTCTATCTTCATTATTTTACATGTTATATTCTTTATACAATAAAAAATTATTTATTTATAATTGGTGAAATAGTCAAAATATCATTGCATAGATATTATCGTGGAATTGTGATTACAAGCAAGTTGTTGTATGTGTTTTTTTTTTTTAATTTTTGATTAAAAAGTGTTGGCCCATAAGATAGGACTTGTAGCCAATGGTTTCTTTGTACTTCTCCAAAGTTAACTATGAATTGGAAAGTTGAAAAAGAAAAAGTCGAATGCCACAAAAGGAATCATATCAGAATCAGGGCAATGATGAACACTCTGTACAATCAAGTTAATTAATATAGAATCACTTTTACTGTCAAAAAAATAAACTTACTTCATTTATTTAACTTAAAAGTGATATTCTCAATATTAATTAATAGATTTCAAGAATTCTTGGAACATGAGAGACAGACATCTTCATATGGAATAATATAAAGTTAAATTGTACAAGATTGATAAAAAAATGTATACAGATTCAACGAAGAAAATATATTTATATGTTTCCACGATTATTGTAGAAAAAATTCTTAAAATCATGAAAAAGACATTGCTATAAAAAATAAAATCACTTGAATAGGCGTGACAAATGACGAGCCATGTTACGCAACACATTTTTCAACTTAGATTAAAATAATTTTGTAACCAACCTCTTAATAAGGATAGTTCTGTGTATATAATTTTAAATGAAGCATATATAAATTAAGAGAAGTCAGAACCAAATTATATTCACTTACTCTAATTTCCAACTATTTCAGGCCCAAGAAGCCCAACAAAACCCACGCATTGAAGCCCATGGCGAAGGCCCGTGAAAGTGGAGGATGTGGGACCAAAAATTTTAAAACTTCCGTTTTTTATTGTTTCCCGTGCCGATGCGCGCTCTGAACGGAAGGGCCACCATAGAAGTAGCCGTTACTATACCTCATACTATCTCTGGAACATTGAATTTCAGAGCGTTTTTTTCTCTTTCCAAAAGTAAATCTCAAGAGATTCCATAGTTTGATTTTAGAACTACATACATACTACGTCGTTCACTATTCCCACCGCTGAGTTCACCATTTCCGGTCACCGTGCATTCTTTCTTCACTTGCAGGTTCTTCTTCTCTTTTATTTCTCAAAGAATCGTTTTCTTTTTTTAGAAGCATGCCTTGAGTGCGCGGTGTAAAGATCAAGAAAAAGATTTAGTAACATATCTTATGAAGCAGTAACGTCAAATCGCCTTTGTGCAGAGACAGTAAATAAAATATTGTTTTGTTTTTTGGATGTGTTCTTGTTACTTGATTCGCCAATATTAGTGGTTTCACAGCATAGTAGGTTTTAGCTTAGTCTTCTGTCGTTCTTTGCACAGTATCTTATTTTGAAATTTGAAATCTGATTTTTAATTTCTACTTCTACGAAGCTTAGATTTCCGTTTTTCTTTCTATTTCTGTTACTGTTATTATTATTCGTTCTCATCCAACACAGTAAGCTGCAGAGAGGCTAAACTATTTCGGAAGAATAAGGCGTATTTATTATTTATAATACTTTTTTTTTTCTCAGCTGTTTTCTCTTAGAAATTAAGAGTTGTAAAATGCTCTTGCTGATGTATGATTGATCTGCAGAAATTAAGCGGAGTACGATGACGGGAACACCGGCGGCGGTGGCAACGCCGCTGTCTAAGATGCAGAGGAATCTGTCAGGCACGCCTGGTGGGTCCAAAGTTCGGGAGGAGAAAATCCGAGTCACGGTTCGGATGAGGCCACTGAATAGAAAGGAACAAGCCATGTATGATCTTATTGCTTGGGACTGTTTGGATGAGCATACTCTTGTGTTCAAGAATCCAAACCAAGAGAGGCCTGCAACACCATACACCTTTGGTACCCTTGTTGAATTTTTATTTTTATTTATTTTTCTAGAGAAAGAGATGTTTGAATTTCTTTTCATTAACAGACATCTTCCTAAATAGGAATTAATGAACTTAAATTCTATATTATTCTGCTTGACGCTAGTAAATTTAAACGATTCTCTTGCTCATTTATTGTTTTTATGTTTGGTCGATTGGACTTGTATCTGTTAAGTCTCTATTTCCATTTATACAGTATTTTACGAAGAAATAATATTTTTACATATATAAAATTTTTATATTTATTTGAAACTTTTTTTTTACTCTCATATTTTCTAAAATCATATAAAAAAAAATTTTTTTTTATGACCTCTTGTGATATATTTCAAATGAATACCATTACTCTATTTTATCTTATTTATTATGTCTTATGTCACAGATAAAGTTTTTGCACCTGCGTGCTCAACTCAGAAAGTTTATGAAGAAGGGGCTAAAGATGTTGCTTTATCAGCGCTTTCTGGAATCAATGGTAATTTATTTTAGCTAATGCTTTTATTAGAACTTCTCTCTCTCTCAGATTAAGGGCTGTTTTGTATCCGTTCAGCAATTTCCTGTATTTTCGCAGCAACAATTTTTGCCTATGGGCAGACTAGCAGCGGTAAGACATTCACGATGAGAGGCGTCACTGAAAGTGCTATTAAGGACATCTACGAGTACATTAAGAATGTGAGTGACTAGTTAAGTTTTGATGCCTACCAAACCATGTTAATTATCTTCCACTGAGTGCGAGGTAGAAAGTAGAAAATGACCAGTCATGATTTGAATCCTATTAGTCGAATTGAGGAATTTTAAGGGTAGCTTCTTGTAATTATGAACGTCTTTTTCCGTTTCGATTTCCGCAGACACCAGAAAGGCATTTTATCTTGAGAATCTCTGCCTTGGAAATCTATAACGAGACTGTCATAGACCTTCTAAAACGTGAATCTGGTCCTCTTCGGCTCTTGGATGATCCTGAGGTATAGTTCAGAAATAAATCTGGAATTGAAATTTGTCAACGAGGGCTTTAGCTTTTCGGATTAGTAGCAAATCCTGAGGTGTATTTTTTCTTTGGATATAGAAAGGGACTATTGTGGAAAAGCTGAATGAAGAAGTAGCTAAGGATGGTCAACATCTAAGGCATTTAATTGGCATCTGTGAAGGTAATTTAGAAATCTGGTGTAATTTACATGTATAGGTTTCTCAAGAGCTATCACCATGTTATTATTTGGCTAATACTTTTATATCTCACTATTGCTAATGTTCTCTTTGTATAGAATCCATGTAACAGAGTTGTAGAAAATATAGAAGTTGTGAGCGTTTTACACTTAGGTTATCGGCATAGTACTATTGTTCATGTAAATGTTGTATCTACAGCGCAAAGGCAAGTTGGGGAAACTGCTTTAAATGATAAAAGCTCAAGATCACATCAAATAATCAGGCTGGTAAGCTCAGTTCAGGAAATATAAGTACTCATTATCATCATCATCTTTTAAGATGATAATACATGTTTTTTTCAGTATTTCAGCTTGGTTAACTTTTGGATTTCTTTTTTTCTGGCTACTTTATGCGGAGATTAGAGAGAGGACATTATGCTTACTGCTCTTTATTCACTATTTTTATACGAATATATTTCAGACTGTAGAGAGCAGCCTTCGCGAAAGCTCAGGTCACGTAAAGTCTTACATAGCCAGTTTGGTATGTCTGCATAGTTTGACATAATACTCTTGATAACTGGCTAGTCATACTGATGAGTGATTCTTATAACCTCAGAATTTTGTGGATCTTGCTGGAAGTGAACGCATCTCTCAAACAAATACATGTGGAGCAAGAATGAAAGAAGGGAGCCATATCAACAGAAGTTTGTTGACACTTGCATCAGTCATCAGGAAGCTCAGGTCCAAAAACTGTATATTTTTTAAATACCCAAATGCATGTGGCTACTTTGTCATTGTTCTTGTGCTAAAGTTTTAGTAGCCAGGATAATTAAGCTGCAGATAAAGAAATCCTAAAAGGCTTATTTGTTTGTTTTTTACAGAAAAAACATTTTTTTTTAAAAATTAAGAATGTGTTTAAGAGCTCCAAAATAACTGCATAGTTTAAAAAAAAAAATACAAAACCTCAACAAAATTTATGTTGAGTTTGTAGTTTATCCAGATGTCACAAAAAAATTGATTTCTTGTGATAAAAGAGTCGTCCTATATATATATATAAGGTGATTGTTTCCGTCCAGAAACTGGGTTCCAAAAGTGGACTCAATTTTGGAACTTACGGAACCCAGTTTTTCTCGTAATCGTTTTTTATTCGATGACTACAGATTGTGGATTGTGTAAATTAGTTAATCTAAAATTGGCATCGATTACTATGATAAAAAAAACTTGTAGGGCACCGTAATTTGGTGCACAGAAGTCTGATTTAGCTTTTGAAGTTTTATTTTACATTGCAGTGGCGGAAAACGTGGTCACATACCGTATCGAGACTCAAAATTGACACGAATTTTGCAGTCTTCATTAGGAGGGAATGCTCGAACTGCGATTATATGTACCATAAGTCCTTCCTTAAGTCATGTGGAGCAAACAAGAAATACACTAGCATTTGCTAACAGTGCAAAGGAAGTCATTAATACTGCCCGAGTGAATATGGTACGGTTAAATGTCTAAATATGATTGGTACAATTAAATGTTATGATTTGTTTGATTGGACAGAAGATTAATATGAAAAAGTTTTTTCTCGTGTTCTTATATTATTACTACAAAATATTTTTTTCCAAAAAATTACTTTCTAAACTGAAGCTTGCAGAAGTTTGACATCTTTTTCAATCTTATTGACGTGTAATTTTGGCTGTTGCTCTCCTAGGCTTCTTGTAGTTAGTTCATAGAGTATCCCACCACAAATTTACTAGCAGCAAAAGGGTATTTGTTTGATAGAAGTATTTTTAATTATCGAGAGAAAGTTACGTATGCACATTTTTCGTAAAAATCAAATTGTCTTTTATTTATAGTGGCAATTCTAAAGGTCTTATTTTCCTATGTGCTTACTACGTGATATTCAATTTTCTTTTTATTTCAAGTAGGGCATCTTATCGATTACATGCATTCATTCTTTCCACGAGAAAAGAAAGGTATCATACTAAGATGGATGGTGATAATTTTAAACAGGTTGTTTCAGATAAGACACTAGTTAGACAATTGCAAAAGGAAATTGCCAGGCTTGAAGGGGAGTTACGAAGTCCTGACCTTTCTTCGAATTCATGTCTAAGGTCATTGCTAGTTGAAAAGGAATTGAAAATTCAGCAGGTACAAACTTCTTTCTTCGGTCTTAACTTTTCTTGTTAACAAAATTGTAGTCAATAATTTCTATATACATTCCAACACTTAAAATATTCATATTCTTGATCCATTCAATGCGTTTAAGTTTCCCATTCCATAACTGACCGAAATAACGGTAACTGGCTTTCAGTTGGCTGCTTTCCTCGTCGCAGAACTTGTGAAAGACCAAGTTAATAAATAAAATTGACTTTTCTTGAGTTTTTATGTAAAAGAGAAACTCTTTTGGATGAATTGAATTGATTTGATAAATACGAGTTTGCAGATGGAGAGGGATATGGAAAACCTGAGGCGACAGAGAGACCTTGTACAATCTCAACTTGAACTGGAAAGAAGAGCGAATAAAGTTCCGAAGGTATTCTAATGGTCATATCACATTAGTGTAACCCTGATATATTTTCTGAATCAAATTATATGATTTTTCTCAGGGGTCAAACGATTGTGGACCCTCTAGTCAAGTTGTCAGATGTCTCTCTTTTCCCGAAGAGAAAGAATCAGCCAATAGTAAATGTACTACAGAAAGAAGAGAGGCAGTAGGTAGGCAGGCGATGCTGAAGAGTTTATTGGCTTCTCCTGATCCATCCATACTGGTCGGTGAGATTCGAAAGCTTGAGAATCGACAGCTGCAGCTCTGTGAGGATGCAAATCGAGCCCTTGAAGTTCTGCACAAGGACTTTGCAACTCACAAACTTGGGGATAAAGAAACTGCTGAAACCATGTCGAAAGTATTATCTGAAATAAAAGACTTGGTAGCTGCCAGCTCTACTCCAGAAGAAATTGTGGCTGCAGATAAGGCCGACCTAATGGAAAAGATCACTCAGTTGAAAAATCAAGGGAACACTATTGCATCTTTGGAAAGGAAACTGGAGAATGTTCAAAAATCTATAGACAAGCTTGTTTCTGCTTTTAGTTCAGAGGAGACTCCGGAAAACAAGACCCCTCTGCGAAGGAAGAAAATTCTTCCCTTCTCCTTAAGCAACAGTCCCAACATGCAACATATAATACGTGCTCCTTGCTCGCCTCTTTCCTCTTCGCGTAAAACTATTGAACATGAAATTGAGAACAGGGCACCGGAAAGCAACATTGGCGTCACTGGCAGTGATGCTTTTGCTAAGTTAAATAAAGATACTCCGCGAAAGCATGACGAAAGTTGTGATTCTATTTTATCACGGGAAGGAAGCCCAGCCACCCGACAATCAAAATCAGTCAACGTAAAGAAGATTCAAAAAATGTTCAAGAATGCCGCGGAGGAGAACATTCGGAGCTTCCGAGTTTACGTTACCGAGTTAAAAGAGCTAGTAGCAAAACTGCATTACCAGAAGCAACTTCTGGTTTGCCAGGTAAGATTAGTTTATTTCATCTACCCTACTAGAGTGCTGCATTGCTCATTTTGTTTTGTAAGTAAAACTATTTCTTGTACTGAACCATGTCAACACTTGATAGTGACCAAGTATGCAATGGACCTTAAGAATATTAAGAAGCATAATAAAAGTCAACTTTTTAAATATGAAACTCGTCACTCTTGTTATTGTGAAAGTAACGACAGAAGAAGTTCCATCATTTTATTAGCGACAACAGACAACAAAAAGATAAGAAGAATTAGGAGTGGAATTGAAAAAACATATGACCAAAATTATGGTATGTAGTGGAAATTAATAAGGCCAAGATAGAACAATAACTTAGAATGTCTTCTATTTTGAAACATGTTCATCTTCAAGGAAAAACTCCTACTCGACTCTTAGAAGTTGAAATAGAGAAAGACTCCAAATAAAAGAGCATTCTCATAAATGCTACAGAAATTCTCTAATTCTAATGTATTTAAAAATAAAGTATAAAAGACGACAGCTATTTCCAGTATTGGTCATCCAAAAATACGAATCCTGATTACAAAAATGAAATTCAAATTCTAGTTCTAGAATATACTAGGTTCGGTCGAAAGTTAAAAGTAGAAAAAAGGAGTTTAGAATATACTAGGTTCTAGAATATGTGGTGTCTAACAATCTTTCACATTAAAAAGAAGTTTAGAATGTCCCATTATTGGCCGAACCTCCAGTGGTGTCTAACAATCTTTCACGTGCTTTTCTTACCTTCACATGAACATGCTTGTTGGCTCGATTCTTGGCTGAATTTGTTGCTTCTAATTGGACTTAATTAAATCCTAAAAAACACAATTCTAAAGAATATATATATATATATATATACATATAAAAAAAACACTTTTGTTAAATAATAATATTTTGTTGTCACGCTTATATTAAATATTTTTGAGAACTGTGTTTCATTCTTGCATTTATGAATACTTAACCAATGTTGGATTTAAGTTTAATATGGTAATTGATTAATCTTAATGTATATAATATCCTCTTATTGTTGTACTTTCATTTCATCTCATCACGGATTTAGGTTTTGGAGCTTGAAGCAAACAAATCACTGAATGAAGGATGTGGTACTCCCGATCGATCTTCTCCGTTACCATGGGATATACTGTTTGAACAGCAGAGAAAGCAAATTATCATGTTATGGCATTTATGCCACATTTCTCTAGTGCACCGGACACAGTTTTATCTTTTGTTAGGCGGGGATCCTTCTGATCAGATATATATGGAAGTTGAACTAAGAAGATTGACCTGGTTGGAGCAGCATCTAGCAGAGCTTGGGAATGCTAGTCCTGCACTTCTAGGTGATGAGCCTGCAAGCTCGGTTTCTGCAAGGTAATTCCCATAAATGAAAAAGGTTTATTTATGTTGTCTTTTAGAAGAAAAACACTAATAGTATTAATCTATTGGTATTGATTGATGGTGAAATGCTGCAGCATCAAAGCTCTGAGGCAGGAAAGGGAATATCTGGCCAAGAAGGTGAACAAACTTACAGCAGAAGAGAGAGAAGTACTTTATGCAAAATGGGAAGTTCCTCCAGTTGGAAAACAAAGGAGGCTGCAACTTGTGAATAAATTGTGGACTGACCCTTATAACATGCAACATGTTCAGGAAAGCGCTGAAATTGTAGCAAAGCTCATTGATTTCAGTGTATCAGATGAAAACAGCCGGGAGATGATTGAACTAAACTTTTCAAGCCCTTTTAATAAGAAATCATGGGCGGGCTGGAACTTTATATCAAATCTTCTAAATTTTTAAACACTAATTGTTGTAGTACTTCATCTATAGTTTAACTGGAATAGATAAATGTAATTATTACTTTTACATAATTATTACTGTAACTATGTTAGTCTGCCTTTATCCTGAATAAGAAATATTTTTTTGAGAATTAAAACATAGTGATAATAGAGGTTAACGAAATTAAAACTGATAAATATTGATTTAAAAAATAAAAGTATAAATCAAATTAAACGTTAAGGTTAAAAAAAACATCTTAAATAAATTCCGATAATTAACAACAACAATTTGAATAAAAGTTCAATAAAAATAATTACAAATAACAATAACTTCATAATAGGAAAAACAAATTGAGATTTCAATTGTAGAAAATGCTTATTTTACCAGTTTTTCCACGTTTACCAAATACCTTTATGAACGAACATTTGGACGAGAGCATAAAAGAAAAAACAAATATAACTAGTGAAAGGAAAAACGTATTACGCAACTTGCTTGAAGAACATGTTGCAACTAGATTTCTTACTGTTAAAACTCAATGGTGAGAATATTGCTTGTAGGTATTGAATTGTTACAATGAAAGATATAATAACAAGTTACGTGTTACAAGTTAAAGGTCGCATGTTACATATGTAGATTGCAGGTTGCGAATTTTATGTTACAGATTGCATGTTACATGTTATATGTTACAAGTTACAGATACAGTTTATAGGTTGCATGTATAGGTTATAGGTTTCAGGTTGCAGGTTAAATGTTGTAGGTTGCATGTTGCACATGTTATCTGTTACATGTTACATGTTATCTATTAAGGGTTACATGTTGCAGGTCGTAGGTTAACGGTTTGAGGTTTTAGATTACAGGTTGTAGGTTGCAGGTTACATTTTATGTTACAAATTACATGTTATAGGGTTGCAAGTTACAGGTTAATGGTTTGAGGTTTTAGGTTTTAGGTTACAGGTTACAGTTTCCAAGTTGCAGGTTGTAGGTTGCAGGTTGCAGGTTGCAGGTTGCAGGTTGCAGGTCGCAGGTCGCAGGTTGCAGGTTGCAGATTACATTTTATGATAGAAATTACATGTTACAGGTTGCAAGTTGCAGGTTAATGGTTTGAGGTTTTAGGCTACATGTTACAGGTTACAGTTTCCAGGTTGTAGGTTGTAAATTACACGGTTACATGTTAAACGGTTGCAAATTACAGGTCATAAGTTGTAGGTTGCAAATTACAGGTTGCAGATTGCAGGTTATAAATACAGGTTACAGGTTACGTGTTATAGGTTACAGGTTACAACTTACATGTTGCCGGTTGCAGGTTGCAGGTTACGGGTTATAGGTTACAGGTTACAACTTACATGTTGCAGGTTGCAAGTAGCAGTTTGCAGGTCATAGGTCGTAAATCGCAGGTCGACGATTGCAAGTTGCAGGTTTCAAATTGCAAAATGCACGTTGCAGGTTTCTGGTTGCAGGTTACAGGTTATAGGTTACAGGTTACAGATACAAGTTATAAGTTACATGTACAGGTTACAAGTTGCAAATTGTAGGTTGTAGGTTGTAGGTTGAATGTTACATGTTGTAGTTTGCAGGTTGAAGGTTGCAGGTTACATGTTGCACAAGTTACAGGTTGCAAGTTAATGGTTTGAGGTTTTAAGTCACAGGTTACAGGTTGCAAGTTGCAAGTTGCAGGTTGCATGTTACACAGGTTACAGACTACATGTTACATGTTATCTGTTACAAGTTACATGTTACAGGTTGTAGGTTAATGGTTTGAGGTTACAAGTTACAGGTTACAGGTTGAAAGTTGTAGGTTGCAGGTTGTAGGTTGTAGGTTACATTTTAGGTTACAATTTACATGTTACAGGTTGTAGGTTGTAATTTGCACATTAATGGTTTGAGGTTTTAGGTTACAGGTTACAAGTTACAGGTTGAAGGTTGCAGGTTACACAATTATAGGTTACACGGTTGTAGGTTGCAGATTACAAGTTGCAGGTTGTAGGTTACACGGTTACAGGTTACACAGTTGCAAATTATAGGTTACATGTAAGTTGCAAAGTACAAGTTGCAGGTTGAAGGTTGCAGGTTGCAGATTACAGGTTACAAGTTACGAGTTATATGTTACATGTTACAACTTACATGTTGTAGGTTGCAGGTTGCAAGTTACAGGTTGTAGGTTATGGGTTATAGGTTACAGGTTACAGGTTACAACTTACATGTTGCAGGTTGCATGTCGCAAGTCGTAAGTCGCAGGTCGATGGTTGCAGGTTGCGGGTTTCAGATTGCAAAATGCAGGTTTCAGGTTTCAGGTTACAGGTTATAGGTTACAGGTTGTTTGTTGAATGTTGCATGTTATAGTTTGTAGGTTGTAGTTTGCAGGTTAAAGGTTGCAGGTTGTATGTTGCACAAGTTACATGTTACATGTTTCAGGTTAATGGTTTGAGGTTTTAGGTTATAGGTTTTAAGTCACATGTTACAGGTTACAGGTTAGAGGTTCCAGGTTGCAAGTTGTAGATTACATGGTTACAGGTTACACGATTGCAGATTACAGGTTATAAATTGTATGTTGCAAGATGCAAATTGCAAATTACAGGTTGCAGGTTGAAAGTTGCAGGTTACAAATTACAAGTTACAAATACATGTTACAGGTTACGAGTTATAGGTTATAGGTTACAACTTACATATTGGAGGTTGCAGGTTGCAGGTTACGGGTTATAGGTTACAGGTTACAACTTATATGTTGCAGGTTGTATGTCGTAAATCGCAGGTCGACAGTTGCAGGTTTCGGATTGCAAAATGCAGGTTGTAGGTTTCAGGTTACAGATTATAGGTTATAGGTTACAGGTTACACGTTACACGTTACATGTTATTTGTTATACATGTTACATGTTACGGATTACAGGTTAATGGTTTGAGGTTTTAGGTTTGGGGTTACAGGTTGCAGGTTGCAGGTTTCATATTGCAAAATGCAGGTTACAGGTTTCAGGTTATAGGTTACATGTTACACGTTACATGTTATCTGTTATAAGTTACATGTTACATGTTACGAGTTACAAGTTAATGGTTTGAGGTTTTAGGTTTGAGGTTACAGGTTATAGGTTGCAAGTTGTAGGGTGCAGGTTGTAGGTTACATTTTATGTCATAAGTTACACGTTGCAAGTTGCAAGTTGCAATTTGCAGGTTAATGGTTTGAGGTTTCAGGTTACAGGTTCCAAGTTGCAAGTTGCAAGTTGCATATTGCAGGTTGCAGGTTACACAGTTACAGGTTACACGGTTGCAGGTTGCAGGTTACAGGTTGCAGGTTGCAGGTTGCAGGTTGCAGGATACAGGTTGCAAGTTGCAGATTATAGGTTACAAATACAGGTTACATGTTACAGGTTATAGGTTACAACTTACATATTGCAGGTTGCAAGTTGTAGGTCTCATGTTGTTGGTTGTAGGTTGCAAGTTGCAGGTTACGGGTTATAGGTTACAGGTTAAAACTTACATGTTGCAGGTTGCAGGTTGTAAATCGCAGGTTGCAGGTTGCATGGTTCAGATTACAAAATACAGGTTTTAGGTTTTAGGTTGCAGGTTACAAATTATAGATTATAGGTTATATGTTATAGGTTATAGGTTACACATACAGGTTATAGGTTACATGTACATGTTAGAGGTTACAAGTTGCAGATTGCAGGTTGTAAGTTGAATGTTGCAGGTTGCATGTTGCACAGGTTACATGTTACATGTTGCAGGTTAATGGTTTGAGGTTTTAAGTCATAAGTTAGAGGTTGCAGGTTGCAGGTTGCATGTTACACAGGTTACACGTTACATGCTATTTGTTACAAGTTACATGTTACATGTTATAGGTTAATGGTTTGAGGTTACAGGTTATAGGTTGCAAGTTGCAGGTTCTAGTTTACATTTTATGTTACAAGTTATATGTTGCAGGTTAATGCTTTTAGGTTACAAGTTACAGGTTGCAGGTTGCAGGTTGCAAGTTACACAGTTATAAGTTACACGGTTGTAGGTTGCAGGTTACACAATTATAAGTTACACGGTTGTAGGTTGCAGGTTGCAAATTACAAGTTGCAGATTGCAGGTTACTAGTTACAAGTACAAGTTACGGGTTATAGGTCACAGGTTACAATTTACATGTTCCAGGTTGCAAGTAGCAGGTTGCAAGTCGTAGGTCGTAAATTGCAGGTCGACAGTTGCAAATTGCAGGTTACAGGTTATAGGTTTCATGTTACACGCTTACACGGTTACACTGTTACACATTGCAGTTTGCATGTTATGTGTTACATGTGGTTTCATGTTACACGATTGCAGGTTGAAGGTTGCTGATTGTTGGAGATTGCATGTTGCAGGTTTCAGGTTGCAAGTTGCAGGTTGCAAATTGCTGGTTACATGTTGTAGGTTGCAGGTTGCAAGTTACATTTTCTAGGTTACAGGTTGCAGGTTGCAGGTGGCATGTTGCACGTTGAAGGTTGAAGGTTTAATGCTACAGGTTGCAGGTTACAGGTTACATGTTATAAGTTACATGTAACATGTTACATGTTACATATTGGAAGTTGCATGTTTCATGTGTAGGTTGCAGGTTGCAGGTTGCATGTTGAAGGTTGAAGGTTGTAGGTTGCTAGTTACAAATATAGGTTACAGGTTATAGGTTACATATACATGTTACAGTTTACATGTTGTAGGTTTAAGGTTGCAAGTTGAAGGTTGCAGGTTTCATGTTCCAGGTTATAGGTTAAAGGTTACATGTTACATGTTACTTGTTACATGTTGCAGGTTGTAGGATAATGGTTTTAGGTTTAAGGTTTTAGGTATTAGGTTACAGGTTACACGGTTACACGGTTGCAAGTTACCTATTACAAGTTTCATGTTTAGGTTGTAGGTTGAAGGTTAATGGTTTCATGTTCTAGGTTTGAGGTTTTAGGTTACATGTTACAGGTTATAGGTTATAGGTTAAAGGTTGATAGTTGCAGGTTGTAGGTTACATATTACAGGTTGCAGGTTGCAGGTTACAGGATGCAGGTTGCAAATTGCAAATTGCAGGTTACAAGTTACAAATACAGGTGGCAGGTTATAGGTTACAGGTTACAACTTACATGTCACAGGTTGCAGATTGATGGTTACAACTTGTAGGTTACAACTTACAGGTTACAGGTTGCAGGTTGTAGGTTACACGTTATAGATACAGGTACAAATTATGTTACATGTACAGGTTGATGGTTGCAGGTTGCAGGTTGTAGGTTGCAACTTATAGGTTACAGGTGGTTTCAGGTTATATGTTACAAGTTAGAGGATACAAGTAACAAGTTACGAGTTACAGATTATAGGTTGCAGGTTACACAGTTACAAGTTGCAGGTTGAAGGTTGTAGATTGCATATTGCAGGTTGCAGGTTGCAGGTTACAGGTTACGTGTTATAGGTTATAGGTTACAACTTACATGTTCCAAGTTGCAGGTTGTTGGTGGTAGGTTGCAGGTTGCAAGTGATAGGTTATAGGTTGAAGGTTGCAGGTTGCAGATTACATGTTATATGTTACAAGTTACATGTTACATGTTTCAAGTTGCAGGTAGGTTGCAAATTGTAGGTTGTAGGTTGCAAGTTGAAGGTTGTAGGTTGCAAGTTGAAGATTGTAAGTTACAGGTTGGAGGCTATAGGTTGCAGGTTACAGGGTGTAAGTTGTAGGTTGTAGATTGCATGTTGCATGTTGCATATTATAAGTTATATGTTAATTTTACCTATCACAAGTTACATGTTACATGTTGGAAGTTGCAGGTTAATGGTTTGAGGTTTTAGGTTACAATTACAAGTTAAGGTTACAGGTTATAGGTTGCAGGTTGCAAGTTGCAGGTTCCAGCTTACAAGTTACATGGTACAAGTCGTAGGTTGAAGGTTAATGGTTTGGGGTTTTAGGTTACATGTGACAAGTTATAAGGTTAAAGGTTGCAAGTTGTAGGTTGCAGGTTACTGTACAAACTGCAGGTTGCAAGTTATAGGTTACAGATACAGGTTACAGATTATAGGTTACAAGTTACAGCTTACATGTTGCAGGTTACGGGTTGCAGGTTATAGGTTACAGGTTACATGTTACAAGTTGCAGTTTATAGGTTATAGGTTACAGGTTGTTGGTTACTAGTTACAGGTTACAAGTTACAGGCTATTGGTTATTGGTTATTCGTTACAAGTTACAGGTTACAGGTTATTGGTTACAAGTTACAAGTTATGGGTTACATGTTACAAGTTACATGTTACAGGTTATAAGTTAGAGGTAACATGTTTCAGGGTACTAGTTACAGGTTGCAGGTTATAGATTTCAAGTTTCAAATTACAGGTTAGAGGTTATAGGTTACAGGTTATACGTTACAGTTTACATTTTACAAGTTACAACTTACATGTTACACGAAGTAGTTTACATGTTATGGGTTACAAATTAGGGGTTACATGTTGCAGGTGAGAGAT
The DNA here is from genome assembly GCA_036885675.1 of Vigna mungo. NCBI lineage: Eukaryota > Viridiplantae > Streptophyta > Magnoliopsida > Fabales > Fabaceae > Vigna > Vigna mungo. The sequence continues at coordinate 14,640,296 of CP144696.1, forward strand.
TACACGTTACAGGTTACGTATAAGAAGATGAAAGAAAATAACACAAAAGAGTTTTATTCTCCCACAAGAACACAAATACATGCATAGATAAATGATTAAAGTTTTAATATTTTATTGAGCTCAATATTTTATTTTACATTATATTTGATCACGGATGAAAATTATACTTACTGTACTATATTTTCCTCGCTTTGTACAGTATTCAACCACTCTTGGTGTATTATTCTTAGCTAAGAATGGTGTATTATTCTTAAGGATTCACGTTCTTCAAGGTTATAGCTAAGAACGGCATTTTTCATCCCACACATTTTTTGCAGTTCATGTACATTCATCTAATCTTATTACCAGATTAGAACACCCAAGCTGGCTACCCCTGTTTCCCGTTCTTCTTGTATAATAAGGACTGTTTTTCCTTCTTTAGGTTTACTTCCACTTTTTGAAAAACCATCAACTTCTTCGTTGGCCACTGATTTTGAAGAGATTCAGTATCTACAATTTCTTCTTCATACTCCTCCATCTTTCCTGCATTTTCCATAAGCTTCTGGAACAGTGGTCCATGCCAAAATGATTCTATCAACCTGTGAAAGGAAATGAAGCTGATTCGTAACAAGAACTCGGAGCTTCCCTCTCAATTCTCCCTTGATGCATTTATCAAAAACCTGAGATATTATAGTAGGCCATATTAGACAGTTGTAAGATAATACTAAGATTGTAAATCAAATTTCAAGTTGACACGAAGATAACCTGTCTAGCAACATGCGCATCCAGACCACTTTTCTTAAAAACATCTATAATATTAATAACTTTCTTTTTAAATTTACATATAAACTTGTTACTATCAATAAATATTGATGTATATTAATGAAATTTAAACACGATAAATGATATTTTCGGGATAAAAAGATATTTGTATAGATTGAGTATATATATAGGTATGGTAATATATGATATTTTTAATTGGATATGACAACGGGTATATATAATTTATTTTCATTCAATCTCATTATTTATCTTTATTTTGGTTTTAAATTAATAAAATAATTTTAATTTATTTAGTAATTTGAAAAATTATAAGTTTATTTTCGGCATCTTTTAGTTTGCATAACTTATTTTTAATGCACATGGTTAATAATATTACTTCCTTTTATAGTTATTTAAATTTCATTTCGTTGTTATTCGATATTTATATACTATGGTTTTTATTTTAAATAATTATAAAAATGTATACAAACCACACAGTAATAATCAAAGTGGTCTTGAGGACCATCCATCAATAATAAACTAGAAAAAGAGAAGGAATAACATATGCAAAGGAACACTCATACATGATCTTAAACTAAAAGTTAAAAAAAAAATAGTAAAAATTTACTTGCTCTAGAATCAAATTTCATCGATAAAGATTGGAGAGTTCACTAATGAGATCTCTTAAACACATCCAATTCGTTAAACAGACGAGACAAAAGTTAGAAATCTTAAAGAAAATTACATAATACATAAAAAAAAAGTATATGCAAAGAAGAAAGATAAACATAAGGGCAAGGAGCAAAAGAGAGAGAAAAAAAGTTATAGACTTTTTTGCTATGTCATCACAAAGTTAAAGCTGCCTATTGAATGAAAAGACTTATTGAAACAAATTTTATGAGATATGGATATAGAGTTGTTAAAATGGGTAATTCGCTTCGACTCGGCCCGACCCACCATGGGTTGGTCACTTAGTGAGTCAACCAACCCGGCTCATTTATTAGCGAGCCAACAAAATTCGAACCCGGCTCGACCTACCACGAGTTGGTGGGTAAACGAGTTGGCTAACTGACCCACTTAATTACAATTTTTTTTAAGTAAAAAATAAATTACATACTTCCTATAAATCAAATCTAAACAAATTTCACTCCTAACATGGATGTTTAATTAATTTTGAAAATATGGTAAATAATTTTTTCAAGCCAAAAACAATAATAAATATTTTTTATAAAATTAAAATTAAATTTTAATAAAATAAAATTAGGTAAGCGGGTTGGTGGGCCAACCCGGCCCACCACGGATTCAACCCGCATGAGTCGGGTTAAAATCTGACCCGCATAAAAAAAATACAATTTTTTCAAACTCAACCTAACCCGAACCCGTGACGAGCCGGATCAGCTTGCAGATTGTGACTTATTTTGACAACTCTATATAGAACCAATCTAAACTTTTTTAAAAAAGTAGAATCAGTGAAACTAGGAACAAAGAAAATAATTAAACTTATTATATTTATATACATAACAGTATCACTTAAAAAATAATATATTTATATTATCACTTTTACTTAAATATTTAACTTACTTTATTATTAATATTAAATTTTTAATATTTATATCATTTAAAAAATTTACTTATATTTAATAATTATTATATCATTTTTAATATTAATAATATATTAGATATTTTAAAATATGAATACAATTACTATCACTCAAAATATAATATAATATATTATAAATATTAAAAAAATTCGAATACAAATAATACTGTGTTTTCACTGGTTTTTATAATTAGGAATAGGATTCCTTTGTCTCTAATAAAAAGAGAAGGGTTTGATAGAAAGAAGTAGGGTTTGAGTTGCAGAGCATATGAGAGAGATGGGAAGAGAAAGAGAGGCAACGAAGGTAGCATACACAGTGGAGCAGCTTGTGGCCTTCAATCGATACAATCCCGATATTCTTCCAGATCTCGAAAACTATGTCAACGATCAGGTTCCTTCTCCCTCTCTTTTCTCTATATCCAATTTGCTTCCTCTTCCACTTTTTCCTAAATCAAAGACCTAGGTTTCCAACCACGCACTTCTATGTCAATGCTCAATAACAATTTCTTTCTCTTGCTAGGTTTCATCTCAAACATATAGCTTGGACGCCAATCTCTGCCTTCTTCGCCTTTACCAGGTATTTCTCTTTTTTTCATCTCAATAAATTTGTTAATTGAGTAGTTGTGAGTTGCTAGTTGCTAGTAATAGTTTGATTATCGATTCCTGCAGTTTGAGCCGGACAAAATGAGTTCCCAGATTGTGGCCCGCATATTGGTTAAGGTGTGCTTATTTTTTTCTGTGTTGGCTTATTGGTTGGATTGTGAATTCCATCACGTGCTTAAATTTTGTTAATCGATTTTCTTTTTATCTTTGAACAGGCGCTTATGGCAATGCCGGCCCCAGATTTCAGCCTCTGTCTCTTTTTAATTCCAGAACGTGTGGTATGATTCTTGCAGATGATGATTCTTTTCTTTCTTTTATTGTGTTGTTTTCACTCACAAATAACTAGATGTTTGAATCATTTAGTGACTCTAGTTAATGATCAATCTCTTGCATTTTATGAATTTTACTCAGTTGAATTTGAATTTATAATGTTTTATGGGTTTTGCTATGCAATAATTAAAGTATGCCAATTTGTCCCAAGTGATAACAATACACATTCGAGGGACGAAGCATTAGAATATTGATTTTGCCAATTCCTTCCCATCCAAAATCATTCTTGAACATGTGATAGCAATTCGGCAAATTTTCCAAACACTCCTCAATTATCCTTTTTGATTATTCTTTCAAATTGCCAATTCTGTAGTTGTATAACTTTAACCACAGAAAGAAAAGGCAGGAAAATCAGTGTAGCTAATCCAAAAGTTATAGGATAGTTTAGTTCAACTCCATGAATGAACTGAAAGATAAAATGAGAATGAGAGGTCCGTTGAAGTTCCAATTCAACCTTAAATTTATAAGTTTTGGTTTTAAATACCAGTTTGGCATTCAGCCTAATCATATCATTATCAATGCTTTTCCTTGTTTTTGGACCTTACTGCTGTTGATTTATTTCTTTGTGTTATTTTTTTGTGAGTCTTAGCAAATGGAGGAGCAGTTCAAGACTTTGATTGTTCTGTCTCATTATTTGGAGGTAAGCATTGGCGTTATTTGTTCGAGCACTAATTAGGCATTTAAAATTAGAAATTAATACATGCCTCTTCAGACAGGAAGATTTCGACAGTTCTGGGATGAAGCAGCAAAAAGTCGTCATATAGTTGAAGCTGTGCCAGGTTGTTATATATTTTTAATTTATGAAATGGTAATTAGATATAATGACTAATGAACTTTGAATAATTTAATCAATAGATTTCAAATCTAAAAAAAATACGAATCCCTTGTTGCTGCTTTATTTCGTCATGCTCTAATTAGACCTTGTCATTTGGAAGCTTAATTATCCCCCTTGCCATGAAATTGAGCTTATATTATAGGACTAGACATACATATTATATAGTTGTCTTCTCTTCCCCTTTTTTGAAATAATGCACTCTTTGTAATGTTATGCTACACTGTCTTATATAGATGATAGATGATAATATAGATTTTTCGGGAAATAACTGGGATTTTCACCTAGGGTTCTTTTGGTACAGAGGAGAAAAATTGAGTAGACGATGATAAAAAGGTGAGTGAAATAGGTCAGAAATGAAACGAAAATTAAAGGTGTTTAGTTGAATAGGAATAGTGAATAAATCAGAGATATTGAGATGAATATGCGAGAAATAGAATGGAAAGTAGTGGTAGAATCAAGTAACTTTGATTCTCTCCTCGGTATCTATTATGCTAACCGAACCTAATTAAGTCTGTCATCCTATTTCCAATCTAACCCCCCCCCCCATCAAAACCTGCACACCATTAGGCTTCACGAAGGCTTCCCCTTGTTGACACTGATTAAGCTCGTAGGCTTCATTTTTTTCCTCATTCTTATTAGAGATCAGATTAATGGTGTGCCATTGACATTGACTAGGCTTAAAAGATTCGTTTTCCCCTATTAATTAATGCTTATATAGAAGCTAAATTTGAATTTGATTGCAGGGTTTGAGCAGGCAATTCAAGGATATGCAGTCCATGTCCTTTCCCTGACTTACCAAAAGATTCCTAGAACTGTTCTTGCTGAGGTATGTTTGTTATTTTGTCCATTTCAAGCATTGTTTCATTGCATAGTGGAGGAGTGTTTCATATCTAGCTATGCTAGAAGTCGTTAGCCCAAAATCCTGGTTTTTATTCCGTAATTGCTTGTTGAACTGGTGTTTAATGTGACTCGTACCGTAAGAATCCAACACTTCTGAAGTCCGCTATGATCCTCTATTTATTCTTTGGATGTTAAATGGTTCTTCTTGGAAACTTTGGCATCTTGTTATTTGCATTTTTCTCACTGCTTGTCAGAAACAATTGAGTCAAACCATTGACTGGTATTGCGGATTCTTTTATTAGCCGTTGGTTCTGTAAATTATGTTGTTTTTATGAATTCCACTTACCTGTACGAGTCAGACAGGAACCTAGTTTCTCATATTACTTTGAAATGTATGCTCATTGATTCTTTGTTAAACTTTCATAGGCTATTAACATCGAAGGTTTATCTTTGGACAAATTTCTTGAGCACCAAGTAGCCAACAGTGGTTGGGTTATTGAGAAAAGCCAAGGCAGGGGTCAAGTCATTGTCCTTCCGAGAAATGAATTTAATGACCCAGCTTTGAAGAAAAATGCTGCAGACAGTGTACCATTGGAGCACATTACCCGCATCTTCCCCATTCTTAGTTGATTTTTTTCCGGGTAGAATGCGAATGAGACCAGTTGGAGCAACAACTTACAAATTTCCCCTCGATACTTAAATTACAATTAGTGGTCACCAATTGTAGTTTACTCATGTTTTATCGTCCTGTCTGAAAAATTAATCTATTGTGAGTACGTTTAAAATACGACTCTATTTATTATATTATTCTCTTTAGTTTACAGGGTGCGAAGAAACTTTTTTTGCTTATTGTGCTTTTCTTTAGACCGCTAAAGAGAATTAGAATTTTCCTAGTATTCTAATTAATCTTTAAAACATTCTGTTTTTCTTAGAATTTTCTTGCACCCGAAAATTTATGTCTAATGTTTCCGGATCAACCCTCTTCACAAAATCTTTATATGTATATTTGAGGTAAAGAGTTAGGTTAATGTATTTATTATTTATTAAAGAGTTAAAGGTGAATAAAAGTGAAATGATAGTTCATTGTATTTATTTTGTAGGTTACTAAACTCACAATGAAATGCAGGGTCATCTGGAGAGTATATTTCATTACATTTTATCTAAATTTTATAAATCTGATTATCATCAAAATTTAAAAAAAAAAAGAGAAAAAAAGAAAGAAGAAGCTAAGCTAAGAGGAAAAAAAAATTAAACTCGAAAAACCGAAATTAATTAATCTTTAATATCCAAATTTCACTCGGCCAAATTTGAAACCTACAGCCCCAGATGTTTGTATCGATTCTTCAAAGGGTTGTGTGGAAGTTCAATCGCAGAAAGTTGAAGGTGTGAGGAATTGCGAAGTGAATATGAATCTGAGAAAGTGACATTCCCTGTCGAGGGAAGCAAATAAAGTGATGGTGTTGTGAAATATTTTGGAATGGGGAAGAATAAGAATAATGATGAGCTAATCAATTCAAATTGACCTAATTGTTAGTCAATTTTGTTTTCAACTGAGGCAGAACCATTTACCCTGATGTGGTGATGATTTTATTGGATATCAGATTTTATGATCGATTGAGCCATGCACAGAATGCAACGTGGACAAAGAAATCATTGGACTATCCATCACCCCCATATTGCCGACAACTACCAACGTAAAACAATTTATTTCCTATATAACTTGATAAAAAGAACGTTTTAGAATATCAAACGCTAAAATTCATTATAACCACTTATTCCGCTTCTTCAATGTTTAATCCACCACCTTACAACAAGCAAAGTTTACTTAAAAAGAATCAATTATCTACAATTCTAAAAGTAAAACTCCCACAAGCAGGGTAATAATATTTACAGAAAAGTGCACCTACTATAACTGCTCAAAGAAAATTGCAAATATTGAACTCCAAGAAGGCAACATAAAATAGAATAAAAGGAAAAGACCGAAGAATTTTACAAGCATTGCTATGCACTATTCTTTTTTTTTTTTTCTTTCTACTATGCCTTGAGGGTTGGATCGAAATTTTGACAACAGAATTAATGCTGCATGTCAATGCCGAGACTGGCCTCAGGATTGTTCTTAATTAGCACCACAAACACAGAAAGCCTACCCAAATGCCTGGTTCTGTTCTTTATCCGGTTCCTTCTCTCTAGTCTCTTCTAATCAGCATGTTTAGACCAAGCAAAAAAAAATGTCAATTATATATTAGTGCAAGATATCATGTGCAAAGTTCAATGGCAAAGTGTTTGTCCATAAGTCACCCATTGTACAAAAGTATCTGGAAATTCCTCTCCTGTGTTGGATTGTGAATTACCATACGGTAACTCAGATTCAGTTCCCCCTCTTCCCTGAAAATATTACATAGAACTTAGTTTCTGAATTCAGAAATAAAGACCAAGTAATTTAAAAAAATACACTTATTGGAAGTTTGAACTGACATAAAAACTCCTGCAGATGCTACCCTTGGTAGTCCAACAATAGCGTAAACACTTTTCTACCAAAAACAATGAGGTCTAAACTCATGCCAAAAAACTACATACTGCATCATGTGAATGAAAACTAGAATGTACAATTAGTGGATTCAATAAATTAATTACATCCTGTTCCCTGATATTAAAGTACGACGAATCTTTAAGAATAAGGAAGTTGTGAATGTGATTGTTCAAAAACCGCCTCCTAATAGTTACCTAGATTATTTAGTTGTGACTTCTTTGGGAGCTGCCTTAATTGCACCCCTAAGGGTGATGTTTAATCTCACGTCGGCTAGAAATGACTTAAATAGAACTTATTAGGCTAAATTTTGTTGAGCTGAATGAGATCTTCAGCTGAAATTCTAAGAATGATATTATGCTATATCAGAAGGGGAGTTACCTTTAGGCTGGAGGCCCCCCAATCACTTGTGGAGGCAGTTGCTTCTCCTACCATTATTCCATTGACAACGTTTTCAGAAGAAACCCCAGCAATTGGAGAGTTAGTGATTGATGATCTGCGATCAACATAAACTTTTTTTAAACTAAACAAAATGATTTTCGGGTATAACCAAGACTACCAATTAATTGCATAGACAATTCAACTCCAATAAAAGGTGTTACCTCTCAAATGGCTCCTCTTCACATGAATTTGCTGAAGAAGACAACCAATCCAGATCAACAAAGTTGGAGCAGCTGAAGGAATCTCCGTGATCAGAATAGCAAATATGATCACTTTCAACGCAACGCTCTCTTTGCATATCCCCAAAGAGATGTCTCCGGGGCATTGTGGGAGTGTACCTATACAAACAAAATGAATTGTGTATTATACATATACAGGTTCAAATGGAGAAAATGAAGAAGCAAATTGCGGAACACACTATCATGCAAGCAGGTAACACGAGTTCCAATTTGTATCAGTACAATAAGAGCTCATTGAATATTTTAGATTACAAATGTACACACTGAAAATAGAACTTAAAAGAAAAAATAGGACAATCTAAAATAGAACAACTTTTTCACATCTTTTAGAAAATATTTATTATATAAAAATTCTTATTCAGAAGGTCTTGCTATGGAAAGACAAAAATTCTAGAATCACGCAAATGAGAGGGACGGTAGAAAAGATAGATTGTATGAAATGGGATACTAGTTATCTATTTCCTATACTATAACTTAAAACAGACTACACTTGAGTTCACGTTAATACAAGACACAAACCTTGAAAACGAGATGTCATTCTCAGCACTAGATATTTCGGGTGATGATTCACAAAGATCCTTGCCTCCATCTTCTAATCGGTCTGACAAGTATTGGCTTTGGAATTTTACGTGGCTGGCATTTGGGGCTGACATTGGTGTGGAACTTTCATTAAGAATGTTCCCATCTGAGAAGGATCTTTTAAAAAATGACCTAAAAAACCCATTTCACAGTTACCATATTAGCTACATAGACCAGCATTTTCAACGCACATGCTTCAAGTTATGATTATATTCACAGCAAACCTAAATGATCGTGAAATACCAACAAATTGGTTACCAGAGCAAACCTAAAGTGCATATTAGTTGAGAGAAGCAGAAAGTAAATGTAACCCTGTAGCCTCAGCACTTTTCCGAAACTTGTCTTCAAACCCTGTAGACCTCTTCCTCTCAAATTCAAAATTTAGAACCATAGTGTTTCATCATTTACTTCTAGTTCAGAGATTGTGTTGCAAGGGAAATATTCTAATAAATTTATCTTCCCCAGAGTTGGAGGAGTTTTCTGATGATACAGACAGTTTGTTGAAGTGTAACTAATCATGTGCAGAATCTGTGACAAATGAATATTGTAATTTATCTATTCTGTTATTTTAGTTTATTAGGCTAATCATTTTAGTCAATTTGAATATTTTAGATCCTTGTTTTAGTGATTCTGTATTTAAATTATGATTGTTTAGAATTTGACTGATCAACCTTCAGCAAGGCCTGCACCAATCATCGTTCTTCAATAGTAAAATATCAGAATCACCATATGCTATCCTATGGCCTATTTGGTAGGAGATAAACGCCTACAGACAATTCCAAAACGTATCGTAACCATTACATTTAGTTCAGACAATTAGGCTTAAAAGTATTCTAAGGTTTAGGATTGGTTACAACTTAGGGTTTAAAAAATGGGTACATAAGGTTGTAACAGGTTAGGAGATAATTAGGCTTTTCTGAAAAATAATTATCTTTCAGATCCCCTGGCTAATTATTGCAAAGATCATCCCTCTACTAGCTATGTACCACATCTCTTCACCTTGTCCTCTCCCTATATTTTTACTTTTCTTGTTCGGTGCTTGACTCCCAATATCTCATGAATGCAATAATTTAAACCTAGTCCTTTTAATCTGCATCAACTTTTAATTTAGATTGTTTTATCAAAGTGTCCACAAGAGTGTGTCTGTTTCATAAAACCCCAATGCAAGATCTTCAAGCAAGGACCAATTCGTACAAGGTTAGGAATCACGTGGAATTCCATGGCATAAATTGCATTCAAATACCTTGAATCATCCTCTCCAGGTCTTGCTGTATCATAGAGTTGATCTGAATCCAACTCCCATAGAGCAGGCTTACCCTGTTGTGGCTGAAAATGCCCCAGAAATCTGCGTCCAGTATATAGAATGATCAACTTATGATTAGAAGATGACGTAGAGTGAAAATTACGAAGATATCTTTACAAACGTATGATATATCACAAAGAGTGCAAGCTGCCACAGAAATCACAAAAGCTGCTGCAATGCCAGAGGACAGAAAGGCATGCAGAGGGATTGGAAAAGTCTGCTGATTTTCCCTTATTTGCTTTTGCTTTTGCAATATCTGAGGAGGATTCCTAATCTAAATATTCATTTTCTTGTTTAGAATAACTCTTCTCCAAAACAATATCTCCCTATTAAATGGAGAGACAGAAACAGAACAGGAAAAACAAACAAACCAGATAGCAGACGTGCTATAATCCAAAACTAGAAAAAAATATAACTTCTAGGCATGTAAAAGAATAAGAAAATGCATGACTGTGGGACGTACACATTAATTGCATTCTGTTTCATAGCATCCATGTATGCATTGCTGTAATAGCGTTGAAGAGTCCTAAAAAACTCTTGAGACTGTGTTGCAGCTCTCCATTGACCCCTCCTCTCAGAGAAAATCTACACAGAAACATGTTACAGGAAAAGACCATCCGAAAGTGTAAAAAAAATGTGATACCAATGTATGGCGAAGATATAAAGGAGAGAAAACCCTCTATGACCATTGTTAATCAGCCAATTTAACAGCCTAGTCAATAGAATAGCACAGGAAGGAAATGAATAATCATCTAAAGATTTACCAGTCCATCAGGGACACATTGTCAATAAAGAAATATCAACTCTAATCTTCTATATTATTTTAGATAATTTCTGATAATCATAAAGCCATTTTGTCAATGTTCTCCATAAATAATGCATGGAATCAATAAAGGAGCTGTCCATTTTCACTCACAGTACCCACAAAAAAGCTAGCAAAGCTACTTATAAAAAATAAAATAATAACAAGTAGGGATGTAAATGGGTTGAGAAGCTTGAACTTGACTTGTAGAAAAAAAATCAAAGACTCCAGTTTGACGCATTTGTTCAATCAAGTTTAATTAAAAATTTGAGTTTGTCTTCTAAAAAATATTAATTTTGAGTTTGGCTAGTTTAGCTCATTTATAACTTAATTAATTTACAAATGTCATGAAAAATTTCTTAAATATTTTTCAACCTTATTAATATAGCATCTAAATTTTTTTAATACTAATCTACTATTACAAAATGTGTCACCTTTTTTCTCAAAAAAACTATTCATATATTAAAAAAGAAACTAGTGTTTTGCACAAATGTAATTCAATATTAGCTAATAGAATCTAAACTTTGAAACAAGTATACTAACAACTGAATAAAACATACAATATATAAACGAGCTACTCATTAGCCCTTAATGTGAAGCTTTTAAAAGTTTTGGCTCAACTCAAATAATTAAGCATAATAAAAAAGTTTGAGTTTGTTTGTTTAAATCTACAGACGTTCGCTACTAGTTTGAAAAATTAACTAATAAGCTGAGCGCAACCAGATCATCAATACTTTGGCTCATTTACACACCTAATTGAAAGGCTGCTGTATGTCATCCCACTCAAACAACATAATTAGAAAGCTATGAACCCATAAACAATTTTGATCAGAAAATAAATAGAGAGGTCTACATGTACTCACCCCACCCCTAAAAAAAATAGAAGTTTGATGGCACCTTGGTATCACAAAATTTAAGCCCAATGATGATATTTATCAAAAATAAATCATATTCAACCAGGTAATTAAGAAAGAAAAATGATGAGCAAATATATCTGTTCCCAAGCTACATTAGAATATGCAAACTGAAGCAATTACGACAAGCAGCAGAAGAGTGCAATCACCTTATTGTGCGCTGCTGAACCACCATACTGATGAGCAAGAGTATCACCCATCCGCTCATAAAAACCCATTAAATCATCAGCTACAGGATCATCGAGATCAATTTTTGGGTGGTCAATAACTCCCACAGCATGGAGCTGGTGTCCAAGAGCAGCCAAGCCATATGCATATTGTGCAACATTTGTGCGATCCAAACAGTCAATGCAGTTGGTCCTGAGAACTCCCGTCTGCAACTTGGGAGTTTTGGTAGAATGAGTTTCAATGACATCATGGTTTTCTTCAATCGGTTTCCTTTCTAAGTTGTTAGCATCCTCGCTGTCATCATTGACAAGTCTAGCAGGTGAATAGGTTGCCTTAACATTGCTGCACGCAAAACTTTACATTAAGTAAACAAAAAAGCCTGTGGAGGAACTTCAGGTATTTCCTGTCCATGCATTAACTGATCTTATATGCTGGGTTTATTCTTTCCAAAAGCTTTATCATTGTTATTATTTAAAGATATCTTGAAATTGGTGATTGAAGATTTCAAACCATAGAAAAGCTTACTCTGTAGTTGGCCAATTTAGAGATTCTTCTAGTCTCGATGTCGGTGTTGCTTGGCAATAGAAAAAACCTGTTAATGTCAATGCATATGCAGCCACTTTGGCCAGAAGCTGCAAGACATTTGTAGCTTTGCTGGAAGTACAATATAAGGTAAATCAGAATAATCCCAAAAATACATAGTAATTTGCAAAATAGGATGAAAATATATAATCAAAAAACTAACCTCTGAAAATGTTTGTGCAGATCCCAATGAAGAAACCTAAGCCTGTTCTCCTCGGGTAAATCCTTATTAATAATATCTATTGCATTAGCAAACTCTGCCCGAAGTATGGACTCACGAGGCTTCTTCTCATGGGTCTGATCGTTTATAAAAAATAACCTTGTCACTCACTACATTTCTTACAGAATTGATACATTTCAAATTATAAGATTTAGGTAAGGAGAAGAAAAGTTGAAAATACAAACTAAAAATAATACGATATTGAAGTGCTAAATGTATCATGATGCCATACTAAATACCAACACAATAGTCCAATTTAAACTAATGCGCAACTTCTAATCCTAATTAAATAGTCAAGACATGGCTAATTACAGCATCAATCTGTGTCAACACAACCAAGATACAAGAAAATTTAATGTACGGGAGTTTAGAAGGTGACATGTAATAAATGAGGTGGATGGGGAATGAATTCATTTCCCAACAAAAAATAAGAAAAAGAAGTTTACCTTAATCAAATTCAAAATAATAATGGGATTCCCATATCTTTTGACGAGGTTTTCAAAGTGAAGTCTGGTGGCTTTATAATTCTGATCCCTCTTTGACACTGTAGAAAAATAGGTTACTTAATAAGCAAGCATATGCAAAACTCCGCATCAAAGAGAATATAAGCGAAAGATAAGTCTGCTAGTGGCACAATATTGGTTAAATCGGAGGACAACATACATATAATATCTGGTTTAATATTTAGTTTTGAAGTTTCCTGTGACCAGAAAAGGGGGATTGAACCGCGGTTCTGGATGATAGAGCTTATTTGGATGGGAAAGCCTTCTGGAACATCCTCAAAAACCATTTGTTCTGTCTCGACATCATTTGCTACTCTGCCTTTCTCATTAACACCTCGCCTCAAATACCTAGACATAATAATCATACAAGTGAAGCCAAGAAATGAACACATGATTATTGCAGATACATAACCATCCTACCTAGCATGCCATCGATTGTTCAAAGTTCAAGATTTTATTGTTTGCACTCTGCTCTTTTCTTTAATTTATATTCCCTTACCATCTCAGAAAGTCTCACATTTCATACTTTTACCGAAGATCAAATTTGTGATGCTAGCAAAAATTTTATATGCTAAAAAGATTAGTTTAGTTTGCTACCTCACTTTTCTGTTTATTGGCAAGTCACAATTTGGCTATGCCATGGACTTGAGGTAGAGTATTGGGAGAACAAGTCTTACAGTGGTGGGTAACAAAAAAAACTGTAAATATAAAGCAAGCAGTGCAAAGTTCAAATTTCCTCAGGAAACTTCCACTGTCACAATCAAGCATAATCCTACACGAAGACCAACCCACTCTCAGACACTGCAATACTTTGGACAGACGCACCTTAATTTTAACATCTTTTAGCCAAGTGAAAAATTGAGACCCATAACACCATAAGAGCATGAAAGATAAATTATTCCATACAACATCATCCCCAATATTACACTGATTTATAATCCAAACTGCAAAGATAAAGTTACAATTTAAAACAACTTAAAACTAATGAAAAAATAACCAGAGTATAACTGTATACAAATGAAATCCTCAGCACAAGAATATAATTATCAGGGAAAGCACTTAATCGAATGCCAGTTAAGTTTGCACAAAGTCAAATTGTAGAACTGGATGCCCAATTGAATGCCACACAGCATATAATCACAAGGGAGAATAATTCAAAGGATTTAATGCGTCTGGAAATAAGATAAGATGAATTTACAAACCTAGTGCCAGCATAATGACGTGATCGTCTTGCAATGAGTGTAAGTATAAACTCCCGTCCGGATATCATGAGTGTATCCTAATAGATGTCAGATATTAAAGATCAGGATGACAAAATAGCTTGCATTAAGCGGGAATCAGGTACTTAACAAGATTAATCAATCAATGAATACAGTATCCAAATAGTAACTTATCTTTACCTGTTTAAAAAAGCCATAAACTAGTGCGACTGTCCAAATAGTATTTTTGAGGTGATTTCTAATTCCCCTTGTTAAGAACTCATTCCAAACAAACATGGTCTCATAAAGAACATGGCCTGTCTCATTATCACACATGTTCCTCTGAAGACTACGCATGATGTGATATGAGTAGCTGAAAAAGAAGTCCTTTGTAAGGTCGACCATGCATAAGAGCCTCTTGTACCTAAAAAATCAATGAACAGAGTATAATCAATAAAAGAACCTAATAAAGCATATTCAACAACCAAAATTTTCACATATTGTCAACAATCTGTTTTCAAATTCAAAGATGGAACGAATAATGACAACCAAAAGCATTTCTAAATTACAATAAAAGATCACAAACAATGTCTAATAAAAATTAGGTTATCCTCGAAAGTCAGTGCGATTCTTTAACATGCAGCATTTATATTTGAGTCAAACAGAAGGGACCTAATCATGTCATTTTAAAAATAGATTTTCCACTAAATTTAAATCCTAATAAACAAAGAAGTGAAATAATTTAAAAATTGGATAAAGGGTATAAACTGAAAGACCATTACAAACAAAGTAATTTAAACAAAAAACAACAGTATTTTTCTTGTTTTGCATAATTAAAGGAAAAAGTTGGAAAATATCAGCATTTGAAATGAAAAGAAGCAGATAAATATTCATATAAATATGTAATATGAAAATAGATGCTTAGCATCACTTGGCTTAAAAAATCAGGTTTTCCATGATGAGCTTATTTAATAACATATAAATGATCACGGATTGCACCATTTGAGCTGTAATATTAAATGCAAGATTCTAACCTGTTTTCATTTTTATCATTGATGTTAGACCCAACTGAAGAATATGGCAATGGAATCATCTCACTCTTAGAGACAGCATACACTGTATGACCACAGATTGCACCAATTTGCCTTCTTTTTGTGATAAGCACCATGTAGTAAGGTCCCAAAAATTTTATGAACCCTAAAACCAGAATAGTATATCAAGATAATAACAAATAATTGGTCAAAAGGCAGATAGAATAAAGAAATAGGATTTACATACCTACAATTCCATAACAAGTTGTAACAAATTTAAGTCCACCTGTTGACTTGTTACCCTCATGTATCCGTCTCAAAAGATCAGAACATTCACTTTCTGTATATGTGGTGGAATCTTCACGCAAGTTTAGTTCAGAAGGATCTAGACGGTCAATCTTTAGTACTCTCCAATATGTCCTGGTCTTGTCCCTTCCTATCATGTAAAAGTTCTGTGATACAAAAATAAATGCTGAAGTTATACATTTAAAATATAAGAACAACACAATAGACTCTGAAACACCAGCAACTCATCCATAAATAGGTAATAAATGTGCTAAAAAGTGTTATGTATATACATCCATACACAAAGCTACATATGAATATCAACAAGAAACTAATGCACATATTATACTTTTGACCTGTAAATTATCCACAAAGACAGAATATTTTCTATTTACCACAACACAGAACAAGCTAATGACATGACGAAATAAAAGAGATCCCAATGCAATGTACACAGGAAACTAAACAAACAGTCCCGAAACAGTGGAAAGAGGAATAAGAGAGCATTACCGATCGAGTCTCATATAGCCTAAATTTCTGTATACAGACATTAAAAGGAGGAGGAGGACGGGTTTGATCAGAGACAGGAGAGTGACAAGGTTCATTCTCTGACGATGCCATGACTTTTTCTGTAACACTCAGATCCCCCGAGCCTACGGCTCAGGGAAACCACCAAATGGCATGCAAACAGCCACACAGATCACCAAAATTCAGAATCAACACAATGCAAAAAGCCCACAACCAAAAAATCCAAGCTCGTATCCTGAACTCTAGGCTGCTTCAAATACAGCATTATTTCCCAAAACTGATTCCAAATTATTGATCCGTCTCCATCCTTTCAGCTTCACCCACGACCACCATCACTGCCTTCACCACCTCTCTCCATCTCCCTCTCTGCCGTAAATCAACGACAACCCACTATTCCTCACTGCGCCTTCCACACACCCAGATCCAAAAATCGCCACCCCACTAACAAAAATCATAAACTTTTTCAACCCAATACGCGTTGGTGTTGGTGCAGTCACCCAGGAGGAACAGCATATGAGTATTCTGAAAACGGAATCTTTTCAGGAACAAAAAATGAGAAGATCAAGCAGAGAAAAGCGGCGAAAATTGAAGAGAGGAAAGAAGATTTGGGAGGTTCGAGAAAAAAAGGTTGGAACCACGGGTGCAAAAACAAGAACTGCTAATTATTGATTGAGTTTAATTTTTTATAAAAAAAATGAATATAGTTTTAATTTTGATTTAAAAAGTTTCACTGATTTCTTTGGCTATGAAAGGGAGATGGTGAATATGAAGGCTGAGATCCAAAGAACAAATCAAAACCACAACGACAAATTTAAATAAATAAATCCATATTTGATGTGTGAATTCTCCGTCCACACATTAAAATTCGGAGACGCGTATATCTGGATAGGTGAGTGTGAAATTATTATTCTTTCTAATTATTCATACACATAAAAAAAATATCCAATACAAAAATAATTAATTACTGAAATTGAAGATTTTATATTATTATCAAAATTAAAGCAGGGCGTAGATGTGAAACGTGGCGTCTGGAATTAGTTGGTGATGGATACAGGGTTGATAGAGAAGGTGCAAGAGAAAATGAATTTACAAGTTTAATCATTCTACAGGACGGCAATACAATAATGTTCCTTTTATTATGTCTTCTCTTTTTCCCTTTCCTCATCCCATCTTTATTTTTTAAATTCTCTGAAAATCTTTTTCTACCATCAAATTTATTATTTTTAATATCATTTTCATTTTAATTACTTCTTGTATCTACGAATTATTTTTTATATATCAATTTTACATAATTATCTCTTTATTTATAACTTTTACCTTTAATATGATCACGTTAAGGTAATTGTTTATATATGGTTGCGACTTGGTTTAGTTTGATTTTTTTGGTAAGATTTATTCAAATAAGCAATATAGATTTTAATTTCACGTCAAATTTAAATCAATCAAATTAATATTCTAGGACTTAATTTACTTGTTACCATAAAATTGTTATTTACATACAAAAAAGTGTTAGCTATTTTGTAATGAAGATTTATTTATCAAAGAGGTATATTATTATTTTTAATGATCATTATCAGTATTCGTGATTTCAAGTTTTTTTATATGTATAAACTATGGAATCTCATAATTAAAAATAATAATAATATAATTTGTTATTATATTTTACAAATTTAAATATATTATAAAACACTTTCACTAACTAACTTTAAATCTATTAGTGGAAACTGTATATTTGTCCCGTTATCATTATGCTAATAAAAAATTAATTTTTATCATAAAAATACTAATAAAATAAAAGATTATAAATGTGTTATAAATTTTTTATTATATTTAATTAGTTAAATTTAAAAACATAATTATAAAATTTTAAAGATGAAATAATTTAATATTTTGTATTAATAAAAATTAAATTGGAAAAATTATGCACATTAAATATGGATATAAAAATAATCTATCTATTAATAAAGTATAAATAATAAGTAATTGATTTAGTTTTGTTATTAATTTTGAATTTAAAGTATAAATTCAAAAGGAACAATTAAAAATATTCAAATAAACTTCAATTTTAATTGATTATGTTCTTTTTATTAATTTCATTTTCAAAGGCTGTGGCTGTAGCTATTTCTCATGTTTATAATAATCTACATGTGTTTCTATTCTAATAATGTTTTTGTTATTAACAAATATTTTTCAATATTAAGACTATTTATTATATTTTTGGACTGTTAAGAAGAAAAAGTTTCCTTAAATTTTCATTTTTAATCAAATATATTCTATATATATCTTAAATGAAATTCTGATCAATATTCTTAGATAATCAATTTTTTTATCAGTCAACTGCATTTGAAGAAGTTTGATAGTTGACATAACTGAGAGTGGTTAGAATTTTTTGTTATGTTATATGTAGTATTAATAAAGTTTTAAAATTAACTTTGAATATTATATTATATTTAGTGTTGATCAAAAAAAAAATTATAACTATTCGATGAAAAGTAATAAAAAATATTATTTTTTTCTAATGGTTAGTCAAGTTTTAACAATATTGAATGATTGGTTTGCTGAGAATTTAAGAATATTCTAAAAGAAGTTGTGATCACGTGAAATTAGGAAATAGTTTCTTAGAAATGTTCAAAGTTGAGTTATGAATCCACATGGGAACTCACCTTAATATAAAACAAAAGTGAAAAATAAAATATATAATATTCTAAAAAGTAAGATAAAAATCCTAATAAATTAAAGTTAATTTCTTTGACACGTTTGAAGATTATCACATTGTAATTGTGGTGGATGAAGGGTTGAAAATAGTTTTCTATTTCAATAATTATTGTCTGTGCAACGTGGCAATGCTATTGCGTAGACCTGTAATATCAAATGCAATTATTGTCAAACTTAACCTAACATATCATAAACACTTAATATATTTTATAGTGTGTTAAACGAAACAAGAAAGATAGAAATAACAGATTAGGAAGATGTTTAAGATCATAAAAATTACCATAATTGTTACATCTTCTACTCAGTTTCTTTCTATAAGTAATATAAAATATAAAAATAAATGGTAAAACATAAAATGTCTATGAAAAATATCTCATCAAAGATATATAAGGTTTTCAAATAAAACACTTTTAAATAAATATTATGGTGACATCTACAGTTTTTTTATAATAATTTGTAATAAACTTAAAAAACAATCATTAAAATTAAGAAAATAAATAATACATATGTCTCATTGTCATGTAAAGTCAGAATATTTTATAAAACAAGGACAAATGAAACATAATTTTTAAACTTTTCGTCCATGACATCTTTATACTAAAAAAAAATGTTCATTTGACAAAAAAAAACAAAATAATAGAAACAAAATATAAAGGGTAAAATCGTAAAATAGTTTATTTGAACGCATAATATTATATAACTAGTGAAAATATATGTGAGCACATGTGTTTATTTTTTTCATTATAGATAATTCATTTAATTTAAGAAAATAACTTATTTAATAAATTTTGATTTAAAAAAATAAACTATAAATATTTTTTTAATTTAAAAATTAATTAAATTTAAATTAATGGTTATTTAAAAAATAAAAATAGAAATATAATTTTTTAATCTAAAATAGCGTTTACAGAATTGATAAATAAATAAAATTAATTAATTAATTGGATATAATATTTAACTTGGTCTAAATAATTAACAATACATTTTATGTGCGTGTCATATACACACACAAAAAAATTGAAATATGACTAAATAAGTACATCGTCAAATAGATATTTAAGATGTTTAAATTTCATCACATTCTTAGTAATGTCATAATCCTTTTACAAGTCAATAACATCAAATCCAATAAAATATGATAGTATAAATTTGCTATAATCTGATAACAATTCACATTATAATTATTTATTAATCATTTTTATTTATATTTATAGCATTTTCATGACATGACACAAATTATTAGAACTCTACTTGTCTAGGTAATTCTCTTACTTTGAAAATGTGTTTGCTTTAAATGATTTATTTTGGTTTGAAGGGATTTGAGACTCAATTGATTGTTGTTGTTTTTAGGGGATTTGAAAAGAAGTGGGAGTGAAATTCAAAGTAAAGTTTATAAAAATTAATGTAAGATTTGAATTATGTCACCGATAAAAAAAACATTGTTTAATTGATAGAAATTGAAGATTACTAAAATACTCATAATTATAATAGTAATATAAAATGATAATTGTCAAATGTTATATTTAATTGTAAACGGTATATTGAACCGAATAGAAACATGGTGGAACTGAATCCATTAAATACAACATGAAGTTGTGTGTCTCTTGTATGCGCTGGAACTGAATCCATGAAGAGGGAACCAGATACAACATGAAGTTGTATCTCATATATGCACTAAGACCGAATCCATGAAGAGGAAACCGAATACAACATGAAGTTGTATCTCTTTTATGCATTGGAATCGAATCCAACGCCAGCAAAGCCGAATACACCCGTTAGTTATATTACACCACATGAGTGGAATCAAATACTCTCAACGCTGGAACCAAATTCACGTGTGAATAAAGCCCTTCCTCAACCTCCTTCAAGCCCTCTTCTTCATTTTCTTCCCGTTGAACTCACTCTCTTCTTAATTTTCTTCATCTTCAACCTCTCCGATTTCATATTCAACCTTCATTCTTCTTCATCTACAACATACAAAAAGAAGAATAATCTAACAACACTAATTACCTGAGTTTTGCTAGTTGCTACACTAAGATATATATGACATTTTATATGAAATCAGTTCAAATCTAACACGCAAGATAAGAAAATACGTCAATGCTTATTCGCTTATCCTTTCAAACAAATCCATATTATCTCGCAAATCCATCATTCATAATATTCTTCAATAGACAATTCCTCTCATCAAACACAACATAAATCATTACATTTAGTTATTCCATTACACTTTCTTCTATTTTCTCTTTTGATATCAAAAGTTTAAACCTTTATTTCAGCATTTGTGAGCAGTTTAAAACTTATTTTTAATTTTTTCTCTTTTATAACGTATCCATTTATTTTTTCTTCACATAAACACTTATTGTTTTATAAATAAACATCTATATTATATTTTTTCGGATAAAAAAAAATGTTCCATGTTTGTTTTTTCTTACCATGACCTGTTTTTTTTGTTCGCAAATGTAAATAAGTAAATAATAGATGAGCAGTACTTAAATTTAATTTATGATAAAAACTTAAACCTAATTTGTGATATATTTCACAGAGTAATGTAAAAAAAGTTTGGAGTATTGTGTTCTTGGGCTTTTTAATTGTCTAGGTTAAGAGTAGGAATAAAAAAAGTGAACTTAAGAAGAATAACCTTGTATGGTTGGAAAATGTCTTCCTTTTTCTTCCTTCTCTCATTGTTTAAAACATGACATAAACAAAATTAATTTATTCTTGATTTATGTTTCGAATATACAAAGAACAATAACCCTTGTCTTCTAAGGTAAAATCATGTTTGTGAATAGTCTAAGTTTATCTTTCTAGCTATTTTTAATAAGTTAAAATAGGTGTTAAAGTTAGAGGTCTCAAAATGGGTTACAATCTACAAACCAATTCGACCCACCACAGGTTCGGGTCGGATCAGGTTGGGTTTAAAAAAATTGTATTTTTTTATGTGGGTTAGATTTCAACTCGACTCATGCGGGTTGAATCCGTGGTGGGCCGGGTTGACTCACCGACTCACCTGCCTTATTTTATTTTATTAAAATTTAATTTTAATTTTATAAAAAAGATATTTATTATTATTATTTTGCTTGAAAAAAATATTTAAGTTTCTTATTTTCAAAATTAATTAAACACTGATGTTAGGAGTGAAAACTGGGAGTGAAATTTGTTTAGATTTGAATTATAAAAAGTTTGTAATTTTTTTTATTTAAAAAAATTGTAATCAAGTGAGTCACTAAGCCAATCCGTTTACCCACTCGTGGAGAGTCGGGTCGGGTTTAAATTTTTCTGACTTGCTAATAAACGAATCAAATTGGATTGACTCACTAAATGACCAACCCATGGTGGGACAGACCGAATTACCCGTTTTGATAGTTCTAGTTAAAGTAGATTATAAAGCTTGATCTTGATTATAAGTAAAATTGATTTTCTACTATCTTTATACAGGTCTATGGTAAACAGTAAGTATTGTTTAAATAAGTTAAGAAAAATACCAAATACTCATTGAAACTTCTTTTAAGGTTAATTAATAACGTTTTTCTATTACTTTTTAAACACGAAATGAAATTTAAATTGAAAGTTCGTTTGTTTTTTATAAAAATTTCACTCATTTCATTTTATTTTTAATTAATATATACATATTCATGTTATATTCCATATTATTAAGCTGAGTACACTGTTGGTTTTTTTTACACGTTAGAAATGGGTTGATTAAATTAATCAGTTCAAATTGATGAACTATAAATGTTTTTTATTTTTCGCATGGCAATTGAACTCTATGATTTTTTATTAAATTTTTTGATATTTCTACAAATGGATGATAATATCAAATTATTATATTTTTTATTGAGATGAACTGATAGCACTAAAATTATTAGGAGTAAATATCACTGCGTATCCAACTGAACCTTACAAGCCAATTTACTATTACATCATTATTAACTATGATTTTTTATCAAAAAAAGAAATTAAAATATATTAATATGACAATTTTATACATTATTTTAATTATGAATGAATACATAATTAATACTATTAAGATTTATATAAACCATTCGTAGAAAAAAAATTACTAATCTCAAAATTGATTTCAAGTGTATATAAACCAAACCCAAACGAAATTATATGGGTGGTTTTGCTTCACGCAAGTATACCTGTCTTTCCGTTTCAACGACGTCGTCCAATCTACGATAACAAAACAACGCGTAGCTTCCTTCCCGATTGAAGTGTCTATTATCTTGGTTTAAACTCTGTTTTTATCCTCTTCTCTTCAATCAGGTTTATCGGCGATTCCAAAGTTTCCTCAACTCAGTTACACTTTCCAGCGAAAAAGGTTATTATTATTATTTTATTATCCATGTAATTTTCCTGCTTCATCCTTGATCCCTCTTGGTTATCTTTCTTATGCATCAAAACCCTAATTTTGCATCACTCGCGCTTATTTTTATTGACGAACTTTAGTATGTTCTTTGAATTATTGGTTTTTGTGCGTGCAATTCGATGTTTACTTGAAGTTTGTTGTCGCTGTTCAATTTCCTTGAAGTTGTCTGCCCTAACTGATTCGTTATCACTTCCTCTTCAATAAAGTGTGTTACTTTGGGACTTTCTATTGCAGTTTTGCATTGCTATATTTAAGTAGACACAAGGGTTGTTTTGTTGGGTGAATGGAAGTCTCTGATGCTAGAGTTACTTATTCTTCACTTTCTAAGCTAGATAAGGAAAACACTACCTCTTTGGGCTACGGTGCGATGAATCATCACGGCGAATCCGTATGGATTGAACCTAAGCCTGACACCACACGTGGCTCAACGTTCTCTGACAAAGAGGTATTATATCAGTTCCCCTCTGAGGCTGATGATCTGTTTGACGGAGGTTATGAATCGGGTGATGATGCTCGTGGGTTTGTACCCTCTAAAACGCCTCCGGAGGTGAACTTAAAGAATGTGCTTTCTGGTATCTTTGCTATTTTGACTGGACGGAACAAGGGTCCAAGTCCGAGGGTCACTGCAAACCAGCAACTCCCAAGTTCAAATGTATCATTTTTCGGCTTTGGAAAGAATGGGGATGTCCTCCTTGACTCTTCGGTTTACACGCCAAGTGCACCACCGCTGTGTTTGCCCAATGGGAGTGATTATAATTCATACAAAGAGGTTTTGGAAGCTGAACCCCCGGATTGGCTTCCTGATAGTTCCACTAATGTTTGTATGCAGTGTGATGCTCCATTTACTGCACTTACTCGTGGTAGACATCATTGCCGGTTTTGTGGAGGGATTTTCTGTCGAATATGTACCAAGGGGCGGTGTTTATTGCCTGTTGGATTCAGGGAAAGGAATCCTCAAAGGGTTTGTGATTCCTGCTATGATCGGCTTGATCCTTTGCAGGGTGTTCTTATCAACACCATAAGCAATGCCGTGCAGGTGGCCAAGCATGATGTCATGGACTGGACTTGTGCTAGAGGATGGATTAATCTTCCTATTGGTTTATCTATGGAGCATGAGATATATAAAGCATCTACTACATTAAGAAACTACTGTCAGGTTAGTTTCATTTTTTGTAATTTCACTGAAGAAGTTTTCAGTGCAAAAGGGTCTGACTAGTATTGCTTTACTAATATATCCATTAAGTATCTTGTTAAGATTTTTCAGAATATGAACCTGGCTGGTTTTATCTCATGCGAAGTACTTTTTGTTCGCAGGTGGCCAAATCCAATCCTGAAAGGTCCATCCCTTTAGCGGTTCTTAAAAGTGCCAAAGGCTTAGCTATTTTAACAGTCGCCAAAGCTGGTGCACTCGTCTCTTACAAACTGGGTACTGGTTTGGTTGTTTCTCGAAGATCAGATGGATCTTGGTCTGCACCATCAGCTATATTCTCCCTGGGTTTGGGATGGGGTGCTCAGGTATGGAGATTACATATAGGTTTGGTTTGTTTGTAGATTGAAACTATGGTCATGTTCCCTGATATGATTTGACAGAAACAATCGAAAAATTATATAACAAATAGAGAGGGAGTCGTTTTGAAATATGTTCGTGCTTAGAATTTCCTCCAAATATTGATTGACATGATTATTCCGTCTGTGACTTATTTATATTAAATACTCTTGAATTGCTCGTATAGCCAACTTCAAATAGTGGGATAAGGTTTTGTTGTAGTTGTACTTTTAGATCGGTAGTGACCATTTCTGAGCCATCACTTCATTAAATACTATCCTTATTATAGGTATGTAATCAATACTGAACATAAAAATCCTCTCTGGTCATACGTGACTAAGTTGACTTATTCAGGAGTTAATCTCTGACTGATGGACTATATCTGCTCGTCCTATATTCTCAGATTGGTGGTGAACTTCTGGATTTTATAGTTGTTCTTCGTGATATGAAAGCTGTGAAGACATTCTGCAGTCGCATGCATTTTTCTCTTGGTGCTGGTTGTAGTGCCGCAGCTGGGCCTGTTGGGAGAGTGCTTGAAGCAGATATTCGTGCTGGTGACAGAGGCACTGGCATGTGTTACACTTACAGCTGCAGTAAAGGTAATTTTGGTGTTTTTTTTCCTTCATGTCACTGGATCGTTGCATGTTAAATGGCAAAGATTTCTTTTAATTTCTTTATATGCATGGGCATATATATGTGTAATTAGTGATCATATTAGTATCCGAACTATTGCTTTCAAATTGAATAGTTTCAACATCTGATCTAATATTTTGTCAAGGTCACGTAATAGGCAATAATCTTCATAATGTTTTTAATGCGCAAACCTAGATATCTATTTTTAAGCATACTAAAAAATGTGTGGTAGATGCGTCCATACAAGTCCCATTCTTTGTTTAGTGCAACCTACACGTATTTTTCCCAATAATATTGGATACAGTGTTGCTAAAGGCAAACCTTGTCGCAAGGTTGTTGCTACCTTGTGTTTTGATCCATAGTAGAGTTCCTGAGTTCAACTTTTGAAAATAGTTTCTCCAATTGTGAGGGTAAGGCTGCATAAAAGTACCTTCCCTTGACTTAGTTTGAGCCTCATGTATTTAGTTGCCCTAAAGAGTATTGTGTTGCTATCATTTGTCACATGGTAAAGACGTAAAGTGGACTGAAGGCACTTGTTCGGGTCTTTGTCTTTGTTGGCTAACATTATAGTGTCAATAATTTGTCAATTTTGCACGCGCTAAATCTTTGTATAGTTTAATAAGGACTTGGGTATTATGTGTTGTTTTAATCTCACATTGAATAGTGTATGGAATACTTGGTAGGTGCACTTTAGTGGCTTTAATTCTCTGTAACGACTGCTTTGTTTGGCACATAATTTATGATTGTTTGCTTGTGCCTATTACACTGTTTTTATCTTTGTTCTTATGTTATTTTCCATTATTAATGTCGGTTTTAGATGACGTTTGAGTATAATAGCTAACCAAAAGGAATGTTTCCAAACCGTAGGTGCTTTTGTGGGAGTGTCTTTGGAAGGAAATATGGTAGCAACAAGGATGGATGCCAACTTGCGCTTTTATGGTGATCCTTACCTCACCACATCTGACATTCTACTGGGGATGGTGGACAGACCAAAGGCTGCTCAACCTCTGTATGCCAGTCTTCAAGAACTGTATTCCTGTTTACGTTTCTAAGCTGGTCTCTGCTTCCAGGTCCACAATCGCACCTTCTTTCTGTCTCTGCTGCAGGCGGTGTCTTAAATACTGCCTGTTGTATATACACTTCTAGTTCTTGCATGGATTTCTTAATTATGATTCTCATAATTAATTCCAACTCCGCCATGTTTGGTTCATATGGATGAGGGGTCTCCTCGTAATTCGGTCATATATTACGATTGATATTGATGCTCTATAGACGAATTTATGATGTGAATATTATACTAAATTGTAAATAGACAATCCATGAAATCAGTTATTCGTTTGCTTTCTTTTATTCATGCTGATGGATTTTTCTGGAATTAAAAATATTTTAAATAGAGTAATATACTTGCCTAAAGGCAAAATAATGTGTTTGGAAGCTCGAGGAGACGGCCAATTACTGATTGTTCAAATTCACGCAACGAGTTGTGCATGAGAATTGGTTTTATATAAAATGTTCTGTTTTTACTTTTCTGGTTGAGTAGAGTTTTTTTTTTTTGAATCATAATATTACTACTCCTCATCATCAAATTCTTTAGTTCGAACATGGTTTACGTGCTATGTGGTTAGCATTAAGAATAAATCTTATACACCATGACATGAATTGTTTAAACTATATAGTAATTAAGATATTCCTTAGTACAGGAAAACACTTTAGGATTTTATAGGAATTGATAAAAGTTTGTTTTCATTGGTTTATGCTTTAAAAAAATAATATTTAGAGAAAATTTTCTTAAAATACATTTTATTTGAATGCCGGGACGAGGGGATCTTGTTATATTCTTATATAATCATTATTTGATTTTCTATTTTTGATCAGATGATTGGAGATTTTAGTCATCTATATGGTTAAATTTATTCTCATAACTTAGGCTTTTATTTAAGACTCTTCATATTACAGTAGTTTCAGGGAATATTATTTTACAATGCCGAATCTTAAATTTAAAGTCCTGACTATTAATAGTGAAGATATATTAAATTAAAAACAAAACTAATAACTTATAATAATTTACCACATTAAGGTGTCACGTCTCTGATCGTAAACTCTATTTGTAGTCAAATTCCTTTTTTTTTTCGAAAAATTGATCAAGGTTGTAACTTCTTCGGGCTAACAAAGTTTTAATTTGATAAAAGTATTCTACCATCAATATTAATTCGTTGACTGTGAGAAATACTTAAAAATTTCGTAAAAATATTAGGCGTTACTCTTTAATCATTTTTAAAAATATCTTTTAGAAACTAAAATATTTTAGTAATTCTAAATTATGATTTTAATATATTTTTTTATGAAAGTGGTAACAATTATTTTACCGTATTTCGAGATTCGAACTTTATTTTTATCTCCTCGTAATCTCCAAGAAAGGGTACGTGGATGCAAATTTCGTTTATTGAAACTCTTCTATAATTTTTTAACTGGAGGGTTTTATTTGACTTTAATTTTTATGTATTGAAATTTAATTAAAAGATAAAAAAGAATAAGTATAGTTTTTAAGATAGTAATGATAAAATTAATTAAATTATCATGACCGAATAATAATTAATTCTGTTATCATTTTATGATGTTTATATTCATTTATTTGGACAGAGGCAATATACTTTTGAACGAATACGTGATCAAATTTTGTTTTAGAAAATTCCTAAATAATGCAAAAACTGCTTGAAAGCTTTCATTCTATTGATTACTCTCTTTCATGTGAATATTGAATAAAGTTCAAAATGTGGCATATATCATAAACTCAACTACCAAGTTTGTTCCTATCGTTGCCAAATCCAACTCTCCTTACAGAAATCTATTAACTTTTTGAAACTCTATGATTTATCATGTGACTAAGACTTTCCCACACAAAATAAATTTGTTTTTCTGTGAAGAACTTATTTATTAAAATACAATGATTTAAAAAGGATATAAGTTAATATCATTAACTTCTTTCCTCCTAAGCTATGAAAAAATTACTATATGAATTAAAAATCTATTTACTGCTTCATTTTATTTCTTCTTTCAATTTTCCAGTTTCATCTCAATTTATTATTTTCTTAAATTAAAAAAAAAAACAATAATTCATATTTAGGTACATGATTGATTGTCCATAAATTTATTGTGGCTCTACTTTTGAAAACTATAGCAATCGATAGTTTTAGTAACACGTCATTTTAGCGAAAGTAGGTCAAATTTCTCGTGACTTTGAGAGGAAAAATCACAAATAATCGTGATCAGAAGAAAAAAAGAAAAGAAAAGAGTTTAGTTATCAGAAGAGACGAAAAGTATTTTTGAATGTAAAATATTCTATATTATTATTTGAATTAATAAAATTACTGCTAGTCTAAGTTTATAATAAAACTAATAAATTTATTATATGCAATAGTTGATTGAAGTGATAGTATAAAATAATTTATATTGCTCTGTGTTATTGATATTAAAAATATAATAATATTAAAAAAGAAAACGACAGAGCGTATAATAATTACAGAAACCACGTGTAATTATAGAAGCTCGTAGTTTTCCAGATGTACAAAGCGCGTGGCGGTTGGTTGGTATTTCTTCCAACAACTTTAAACAAAATAAGAATAAAATAATGTATGAAAAATAGGAATAATAATTAACCTGAAAAATAAACATCAGAAAATAAATGATGAAAAATAACATATGGTAGAAAGTGTCGGATACGCACGTGATAGGGTGGCGCTATGTGAATGAGGATTTTTCTATGTGCTTTTGGTTTGTCATCACTTTCTTTCCCCTTCATTCAAAATACGTTTTTTTTTAATTTTTTTATTTTACGATAATTATAATAACAAAAACAGTTTATTACAGTATTATTTTATTTGCTCAATCACTGTTTGTAATTATTACTCTGCTGGGTGTTTCTGGAGGGCTTGTGAGATCTGATTTCGGTCGTTTGAGGTTTCAGTTCCCCGAAAAGTTACTCTTTTTACATGCATGCTCAGTTCAACGGTTGATTGCTTGGTGGGTCGGTGACGGAGTGGAGAAATTTTGTGAACCAGCTTAGGGTGGTACTGATTCTGCGCTTGTTTGCTTGAGTGGTTGGTGTTTTCGCATCTGGGTGGTTGTTTTGGATTGAATTTTCTTGCTGTGTATGTGCGGAAGTGAGGCATTGAGCTGAGCTGTCTAAGATCCTATGAACTGAGATGATGGGGTTTTGCTTGCCATGGCGGTGGCCAATGGTGGTCTCTGCCTTTGTTCTGGAAGTTAGTCTGAACCATTTCATTTGTTAACTAAATATTATCCGTTAGCTGTTATTGGCTTTCCAATGTTTTCAGCGATTCATGTTTGAGGATAGGATTGCAGTAATAGTATTACTTTGTATGTTTACTATTTCATTGTTCTTTGATCAACATTAAATTTAAACCCCTTGCCAGTGTATTTTTCATTACTTATGGTTTATGTAATTGTTGATTTTTCAGCCGTTCAGAATCAGCGAATTTCTTTAGTATTATATAACTAATATTGTTGTATATCAACTAGTTATATTTTTAAAGGAAAAAAATGCTGATTATTAGTGCAAAGATATGCTGTTTTTCACTGTTCTTTGCTTTTTAATTTTTGAAGAATATTTACTTGTTTATCAGGATAGGCTTCTTTCCGGCATCATAGATCAGATGGCATGTTAACAAGGTTGGTCAATGAAGGACTCATAATGAGAGGGCTTGGGTTGAATCACAGTCCATGGGCACCCCCGATAAGAAAAGATCTGATTTTGTTGATGTAGTTAGGTCTTGGATCCCTCGAAGGACTGAGCCACCAAATGTGTCGAGGGACTTCTGGATGCCCGATCAGAGTTGTAGGGTATGCTATGAGTGTGATTCTCAGTTCACGATATTCAACCGCAGGCATCACTGTCGAATCTGTGGGCGAGTTTTCTGTGCAAAATGCACTGCCAATTTTGTTCCCGTGCCTTCAGATGAGCCAAATACTGTCCGTGAAGAGTGGGAGAAGATAAGGGTCTGTAACTATTGCTTTAAACAATGGGAAGGGTTAGCAACAGTTGATAATAATGGCAGTGCAGACCCTTCGTCCACCCCTTGTCTTAGCCCTTCACCATCTACAACAAGTTTGGTCAGCACTAAATCCAGTTGCACCTGTCATAGTAGCAGCAGCACTGCTGGTTCAGTTCCTTATACAACTGGGCCTTATCAGCGTGTGCCTTATAGTCCCTGTCAATCTTCGCAAATGAATCAGATAGCCGATGAACAAGATAATTTAAATTCTAGTAGGAGTTCAAATCCCTCCGAGGCTGTAGGGAATTTGACTTCTAACCAATTTGGCTACTGCTTCAACAGGTACTCCTTCTTTTGTTGTTCGTCTTTTAGGACTGCTGAATGCAATTGTCTATACTTGCCCCTTAATATTAGAAGTCATTTAAGTCATCACACTTTGGATATCCACATCAAGATAAAATAAGGATGAAAAGGAGCTAGAGTTTTTGGTTATTGATAATCTGGTTGTACACAGATGAATGTTAGTCTTGCAATGATGTGTTTTTGTATGGCTTTGCTAAAATTTGAATTTTGTTTGTCTGTGCGGCAAGTTTTGATATGATCACTGATCATGTTCTGATCTAGAGATGAGCCTAATGGTGCCGTTGATATTGGCTGTGAGATTTTGGTACTGAAAAGTAGGGTGTGTATAGAAAGTATCTCATTTCACATTAGTTCTTAATGTCATTTGTAGACTCTAGAAAGACATATTTGACTAGTTCACGTGCAGCTTAGTAGACTCTGATCATTGACTTTAGAAAGATATATTTGACTATTGCATGTGCACCATCAAATCAATATGATGAATACTGCTGTTGTCTTCAGACTTTTGTTTTTCTGTTCTTACTATTAGTTTTTAATTCTTCTGAGTCAGGAGTGATGATGAGGATGATGATTACGGTGTTTATCATTCGGATACAGAATCAAAACATTATTCTCATGCCCATGACTTTGAAGATCCAGTTAACATTAATGGAGTTGAATACGGGCCACATCAAATGCATCCTGACGAAGCTAGCATTCATGAAAAAAACTTGAGTAACCTAACGCCCCATCTTGATCTAGAAGGTATAGATGGAATTGAAGCACCCAGTAAAGAAGCTCATGAGCATGATCATGCTGATGGATGTGAACCTTCTCCTTATCATGAAGAGAGCAATAATACAGATCCTGTGGATTTTGAGAGTAATGGACTACTATGGCAACCTCCTGAGCCAGAAGATGAAGATGATGATAGGGAAGCTGTTCTTTTCGATGATGACGAGGATGAAGGTACTACTGGAGGTGGGGAATGGGGGTACCTACGGTCCTCCACTAGTTTTGGTTCTGGAGAATGTCGTAGCAGAGATAAAACAAGTGAGGATCATAGGAAAGCCATGAAGACTGTAGTGGAAGGGCATTTTAGAGCTCTGGTCGCTCAGCTCTTACAAGTGGAAAACCTAACTAGTGATGAAGATGGAAAAGAGAATTGGTTGGATATAATCACTGCTTTGTCATGGGAGGCTGCTACAATTCTGAAGCCCGATATGAGCAGAGGTGGAGGTATGGATCCTGGTGGATATGTAAAGGTTAAATGCATAGCTTGTGGACATCGAAATGAAAGGTAATTTTCATAAACCAACTATTACTAGCTTAATCTCTTAGATGAAGACACAAATGGTTACTTATGTGTATATTATTATATTTTTAACAGAAATGATTATGGAGAAAAATATATTAGTTGATAAATGTACTGAACTGCATACATATTTCATTATTTTCTTTTCTTTCAGTATTATGGTAGATTTTATCTGATTTTAACTTAATGCTGCTGACAACTATGCTTCTAATTCGTTTCAATATTTTCCCTGTACCAGAAAAAAAAAACAGGGAAAAATTGTAATAATAGTATGTGTCCCCATTGAAACAGAAAAAAGAAGGAAAATGAGCAAACAAAATGTGCAGTCCTTGCCTTTTCTTTTCCCCTTTTCCCATTATACATAGATAATTCATAGCTCAAGAAGCTATGTTCCTGAAATTCATTTTACGTAGATGGGCATTCCATTGTATTGAAGGATGGTTGATGTTTTCTCCTCACGTTAATCCTTTTCTTCCCTTAATAACCCCCTTAATAAAACTGTTGGAACGAAGTTCGTATAATTGCTAGTACTGTACAGTCGTGTATATATTTTGTCTGCTTAAGTGTGTAAATTCATTGTGCCTCTATGGGGCAACTGGAGTTGGCGCAATCATAGGATAGTAGAGTGTTAAGATTTGTTATATTTCTGTGACGCGATTTCCTTTTATTTCTACGTCTGGGTTTCTTGACAAACTGGTTTCCTGTAATAGGGCCTTATTATATCCAAGCAATTTTGATACTAAGTCTATATGATGTAAATATCGCTGTGGTGTAGAATTATCAATAATAATATTCATAATTTTTTTCAAGTTAGAGAGTATGCTAGCGTGAACCTGTTCTCTTAATAATACATCAATGTTATGTGAGCAAGCTGGTGAATGGAAAATCGTGTTATTTACTGCATATGATTCATGTTTTGGGCGAAGTCTTTATAAGTCTGTTCATTATTTCTTCTATTTGTCTCTGTATACTCTTGATGTTCTAGTTTTCTATTTCCAGCATGGTGGTTAAAGGAGTTGTATGTAAAAAGAATGTGGCTCATCGGAGAATGACATCAAAAATTGATAAACCTCGTTTTCTAATACTTGGAGGTGCTTTGGAGTATCAGCGTGTTTCTAACCAGTTATCAAGTGTTGATACTTTGTTACAGCAGGTTCTCTCCACCCAACCAGCTCTTAAAACTTGATAATTATATGCCAAATATGCTTGTAGTTGCTGGCCTTAAATCTGAGCAATCTTCCCTTCGATCTTGGTTGTCCTTTGTTTTATTTCCAATAATAATGTTGCTGAATTTCATGATTTTTACCCATTCCCAGGAGATGGACCATTTGAAGATGGCAGTTGCAAGGATTGATGCTCATCACCCCAATGTGCTTTTGGTGGAGAAATCAGTATCTCGTTATGCCCAAGAGTACCTCCTAGCTAAAGACATATCACTTGTTCTGAATATCAAAAAGCCACTTTTAGAGCGCATTGCCCGTTGCACTGGTGCACAGATTGTCCCTTCAATTGATCATTTGACCTCTCAAAAGTTGGGATATTGCGAAACATTCCATGTGGACAAATTTTTTGAGGAGCATGGTAGTGCTGGGCAGGGTGGGAAGAAATCAACAAAGACTTTGATGTTCTTTGAGGGTTGCCCGAAACCTTTAGGTTGCACCGTAAGTTCAATGACTTTACATATTATGGGACATAAAAT
Source organism: Vigna mungo (assembly GCA_036885675.1). Lineage (NCBI taxonomy): Eukaryota > Viridiplantae > Streptophyta > Magnoliopsida > Fabales > Fabaceae > Vigna > Vigna mungo. Next base: position 14,674,200 of record CP144696.1, read on the forward strand.
TCAGTGTTAGTACATACACATTTTTACTGTCTTCAATAGATCCTTAACTGACACTTTCATTTGATCATAGGCTAAAATAAGACAGGTGAGAAATACAGAGACGGAAATATTTGTATAATTTGTGTAGCAATTTGGGTCTGCATTGTGCTTTTTCAAGTAGCTGATTAAATAGCATGTTGGATAACTGTCGGAATATTAAGCTAAACATGGCAAAGGGAACCAAAGTCATTAAATTAGCATTAAAACGAATTGCAACTTTTGAAATTGATTACGTAACATTGAGTACTGCTGAATTAAATCATGTCAATGAAAACTTCTCAAAATTTGAGTTTGTTTTAGATACTCTCGATTGGATTGTAAAAGAATTGATGGAGAAACTTGAAATAATTGATTTTGAAAGAAGATTAAAAAAATTTATGTGTTTGGGAATGATATTTTGAAAGTGAGGTTAAATTTATCTTAGTTAGTTTGGAATGGTAAGTTGTAAAGGAAAGTTGAGTTGTTTAGTGCTTACTGTTCTTCTCCCTCCATGTTTTCTATTTATTTATTATGTGTTCGTTTTTCTTTTGCTTTGAAGATCTTGCTGAAGGGTGCTAATGGGGATGAGTTGAAGAAGGTGAAACATGTGATCCAATATGGAGTCTTCGCAGCCTATCACCTGGCACTAGAGACATCTTTTCTGGCCGATGAAGGTGCTTCACCACTAGAGTTTCCTTTGAAATCTCCCATAACTGTTGCATTACCAGATAAACCATCTAGTATTGTGAGATCCATTTCCACTATCCCTGGGTTTTCTGTTCTCTCTGCTAGAGAGTCTCAAGGAGCAAAACCTTTTGAAATACCAAAATCTGATGACATGCACAAGACTGAAACATCTAGCTGCAGTGAGTCCACTGAAAGATCTTTGGTCGATAACTCAATCCAGCTGCATGAATTCTCAGGAGAGGCCATCCAATCAGCCCAGGATATGCCACCTTCCCTCTGCGAAAGTTTCCTTTTGAACACTGCTTCTAAGGAGGATGGTAAGAAATGTCCTAAGGAATTTTTTCAATACAGACCAGATTAGAGAAGAAAAATCACGTTAAACAATGATCTTATTTCAGATTCTTTTGGAACCTTTGACTCTTCACAACAAGATGGCAATGGCTACCTCAGAGCTGCAGCATTGTACGCTAATCAAGGCCCTAGCCCTGGACCACCATATGTAAAACATGATAGTAGTAATAACAATAATGATCATGAGGACATGATACATTCAAACGAAGATTTTCCTCCCTCAACTTCAGACCATCAGAGTATTTTAGTCTTTTTATCAACACGTTGTGTGTGGAAAGGAACTGTTTGTGAAAGGTCCCATCTTGTCAGAATTAAATACTATGGAAGTTCTGATAAGCCTTTGGGACGGTTCTTGAGAGATCAACTACTTGATCAGGTATTTTTTTCTTCCAAATCATTTCTTTCATTAAATAGATTTTAACAGTGGCTATGGCTACTCTGTGAACTCTAAACTGATAACATTCCCTTATTAGAGTTACACCTGCTGCTCATGTGAGTTGCCGCCAGAAGCTCATGTTCACTGTTATACTCATCGGCAAGGCAGCCTGACAATTTCTGTTAAGAAACTATCAGATTTTGCTTTACCAGGAGAACGAGAAGGTAAAATTTGGATGTGGCACAGGTGCTTGAAATGTCCTCGTGTAAATGGTTTTCCTCCTGCTACACGGAGGGTAGTTATGTCTGATGCTGCTTGGGGCTTATCCTTTGGGAAATTTTTGGAGCTGAGTTTCTCAAATCATGCAGCAGCAAGCAGGGTTGCAAGTTGTGGTCATTCGCTTCACAGAGATTGTTTAAGATTCTATGGGTACATTTTTCAACTCCTAAATTGAATCTATTATAAATTGGGGTGTGGTGGAATGTTTGCTTGGAAGAATATAGGGGAATCAAAGAGTGTGCTTGTTTCAAGGTTTGCATTTATTCCTTGGATTGTGAACTTGGGAATGTAATATTTCCATGTTTATTGTAATGTTTAAAAAATTATTCCAAGGTACTCTCTATCAGCCCTGGAAAGTAACAATACTTTCTTTTACTCCATTTTTATTCCCATGATGAAGGGTGGGTATTACAATGAAAATACCGTGAGTTGTTTTACAAATCCAATTATAAAACTTCCATTTCTACACTATTTTTTTTATTCTAAGGTTTTTGAATTTTAAATAATATTTTTCTGAGATTATTTAAATTGATCCTATTACATTTTTTAATGTACTCAAGAATAGCATTGCTGGTTCTAGTATTCCTAGCAACACACTACTATACCTTGAAATAACTGCCCACAAAGAAATTAGGCAAATTTAATTAGTTAGATAGAGGGGATTAATTAAGTGATGTATAAATAAATAGGAGAGTTGACATATATCCCATATTCGCATTGTTTAAGTTGAGAAAACTGAGGCATGGCCTTGCTGCCCTAGAAAAGAAAAGATGCAAAAATAATGAAATTATAAACAGGGAAGATTGATTGTCTCGCTCCTCAATGTTTTAGGTGGGTATGTATGGAGCAAGTACCGTTGAATCATGCATAATTTTAGATTGGAAATAGAATTATCCCTTTTTCCTTTATTTTTTCAAGTCTAGTATCGATAAGGCTTTTATTGTATCACTTGAGATTGTGAACCACTTGAGTTGAAATACTCTCATGTCTTTCTACCAAATAAAAATAAACTTTTTGTTGTCTTCTTGAATAGTGTTTTTCTTTGTGCAGTTTTGGGAAGATGGTTGCCTGCTTTCGTTATGCTTCAATTCACCTGCATTCTGTTTATCTTCCCCCACCTAAACTTGAATTTGTCAACTATGATAGGCAGGACTGGCTACAAAAAGAAGCTTATGAGGTTGGTAGATAATATTAGTTGAAATATAGAATTCTCTTCTGAATGTTTCTGTATTTATTAGATTGTGATCTTGTTCACCAGCTGCATGACAAGGCTGAATTACTGTTTAGTGAAGTGTACACCGTTCTGCATCAACATTCAGAGAAGGTTTCAGGTCTCGTGTTGCAGGAGGGTGGACATAAGGTGTCAGATTTTAGGAATCTAGCTGTGAAACTTAAAGAAACGCTGCAGTATGAGAAAGAAGAATTTGAGGTAAGTGATTTGAGACTGAGATTCGTTGCCCCTTTTTAAACTGTTCCCCTTTCCGGCCTCCTCCAAAAATAAGTTTAGGACGGATTTTTTTTCCTGCATTTTTGTTCCTTAGATTGAATCCCTCCACTTATATTCTATACTAATTATAAATTGATAGGATTGGTATAAATTTTGTTGTTTTTCCTTGCTTAATATAATGTTGAATTACCCAGAACTCACTACGAAAATGGCTGCACAGAGAAGACAAAGCTGAACAGCCTGCGATTGATATTCTAGAGCTCAATAAGTTGCGGAGGCATATCCTAATCCAGTCTTATATTTGGGACCAGCGCTTGATATATGCATCCAATTTAAGTAAAATTATTCTTCAAGAAAGTTCCAAGATTTTAAATCATAGAGAGAAGTTGCCTGGTCCTAGGGAAAAACTTGTTGAAGCAGATATTGCTACTAGACCAGCAAGAGGCCATAGCAGTTGTGATTCCTTTCTTTTGGAAACAAAACCTGATGGAAACCTAAATTTAGAAAATTCTAGCTACCTTAGTCACCCTGGTGAGGTGATTAAAATTGAGGACAAGGTTAAAGATACAAATCATGATAAGGTTGACCTTTCTTTCTCTGGTGGTGCAAATATCAACGATAGATCTGATTCTGTAGAATTCGAGATGTCTGTAAGGAGGGCTTTGTCAGAGGGAGAATCTTCTGTTGTGGCCAACTTATCTGATACCCTTGATGCAGCATGGACAGGTGAAAGTCACCCTACAATTTCATCAGTCAAAGAAAACGGTTGTCTGTCTCCTGATATGGTTGTTCATTCACCTGTTGCAAATTCAGTTACATCAAAATCAAATTCTGATAACTATAATGCTGATATAGATGGGATTGAGGCAGGATGCACTAATTACTCTAAATTACTTACCAAAGGACTTGATACTAAATGGAAAGCAATGCCTTTTGCAGACTTCTTTGGTTCATTCGACAAAACTTCCTCTTTCAATATACAGAAGCTTGTTGAGTATAACCCAGTCCATATTTTATCATTTCGAGAGGTGGAGCGCCAGACTGGTGCTAGATTGCTTCTGCCAGCCGGAACTAATGATACCATAGTTCCCGTTTATGATGATGAACCCACTAGTGTCATAGCGTATGTGCTTGTGTCAGTGGATTATCATATGCAAATGTCAGAATTTGATAGACCAAAAGACAGTGGAGATAGTTCAATTGCATTGCCACTCTTTGATTCAAGTATACTTTCTCTCAACTCTTTTGATGAGACAATTACTAATACATACAGAAGTATTGGCTCTTTTGATGAGGGCATGTTATCCACTGGGTCTCGGAGTCTACCGGCTGGGGATCCACTCTCATACACAAAGGATTTTCATGCAAGGGTTTCTTTTACTGATGATAGCAACCTTGGGAAAGTGAAATATACTGTAACTTGCTACTATGCTAAGAGATTTGAGGCTTTAAGAAGAACTTGTTGCCCTTCTGAGTTAGATTTTGTGAGGTCCCTCAGCCGTTGTAAGAAGTGGGGAGCTCAGGGAGGAAAGAGCAATGTTTTCTTTGCGAAAACCCTGGATGATAGGTTCATTATCAAGCAGGTTACAAAAACAGAGCTGGAGTCATTTACCAAGTTTGCACCAGCTTATTTTAAGTATTTATCTGAGTCAATCAGTACAGGAAGCCCAACCTGTCTTGCGAAGATCTTGGGAATTTATCAGGTACTTTTTGTTACACAAGGGTTAGGTTGAATCTTTCTGTAAACATGTATTGTTTTCCTAGTGCAACTTATTTAGATGTTTGTCTGCTCTAATTGGGTGTTATTGTGTTCTTTCTGTGAAGGTAACATCTAAGCACCTCAAAGGAGGGAAGGAAACAAAAATGGATGTTTTGGTTATGGAAAATCTTCTTTACAGAAGAAACATTAGACGGCTTTATGACCTCAAAGGTTCTTCCCGATCACGGTACAATCCAGATACAAGTGGGAGCAATAAAGTGCTACTGGATCAGAATCTCATTGAAGCTATGCCAACCTCTCCAATATTTGTTGGTAACAAGGCAAAGCGGTTGCTGGAGAGGGCAGTGTGGAATGATACTGCCTTCCTTGCCGTAAGTCTGATGCCCTTTGCAATTTTAATTCTTTACTGAGTAGGGTTCAGGTCTACTTTCATCGATTTTATTGCAACTTCCGTTTCCTTCTTTTTGCCTGCAATATGATGTTTAGCTATAAGCATCCATTAATAGAGTCTAAACGAGTGTTTGGAATTTGCAGTCAATATATGTTATGGACTACTCATTGTTGGTTGGGGTGGATGAGGAAAAACATGAGCTGGTATTAGGTATAATTGATTTTATGAGGCAGTATACATGGGATAAGCACCTCGAAACATGGGTGAAGACCTCAGGCATCCTTGGTGGACCCAAGAATACTTCTCCAACTGTTATATCACCGCAGCAGTACAAGAAACGGTTTAGGAAAGCCATGAGTTTATATTTTCTTATGGTGCCAGATCAATGGTCTCCTTCAGAGTTACACCCCAGTGGATCCCAATCTGACATTTATGACGAAAATGCTTAAGGGGGACCCATTTCATTCACGTGTTTAATATTTTACCTTGTATAAATGTTACGATTCCAGCATCCGGGTTTCTCACCCATGTTCATTCTCCCTTCGTAGTGTCCGTAATATTTGCCTGCTGTTGATCTGTGTTCCTTAAAACATCGGAGGTATGCTGGACCATATCCATCAAGGGTAAGTAACTGTACAGCGATTTCCCCCCTCTTTTTAATTTTTTACATCTTGTATTTAATCTCTTGTTTTCGCTATCCCTCGTCTTCAAATTTTTATTTTTACCCTATTAAAGGGTGCTTGAATTGCACATTGCGTTAATTTTGTTCTACTGTTATATGACCCTAATGTATGGTGTGTATATGTACACATATACATATATATGTTAAAATGGTTTCTTCGTATGGCCCTACACATGTCAAGTAACGATATTTGAATGTTTATCACACTAACAACTAGTCTGACGTATATTTTAATATAATTATTATCAATGTGAAAAGATCAAATTAGCCTTCGTGTTATAAAAAAATAACTGAAAAAAATGCAGGCTTGATTTCTCACTATTAACTTTCCACTCTAAAAACTAACATTGAAGGAAAAAATAAGAATGGAATTATGTACCATGCAATTTAGTTTTACTTATTGCTGAAGTGAAATATCTTCCAAAATAATCCTGAACTAACATTACTTTAAATACTGAGTCGGACAATACTATAAGACCAGAAGCGAAAACATGAAAATTGAAAAGAACATATTATAACTTTCTTTAAGGCTGTTCCCAGTTCATTACATACAAGACTAAAGTCGGATCGTGTGGCAATATAAAGAGCTATACTATTGCCATTCTATAGTCATCGCATAAAAGAAAAAGGGCAATTAATTGTAGCTCACTAGTGAAAAAATGTATGTAACATCCATCAGTGCTGAAAAAATGAAGATAAATTGTCCGCAGAAAAACCACAAACTCTGCCATCTCTTGCTAATAATTCTACAAAACTATCTAGAATGTGTACGTAACAAAGTCTTTGTTCAAGATCCGTAAGTGAGTAAAAATTGGATAAGAAATTATTGAATGGCCTTTACATACAAAATTAGAGTAAATTATCAAGCTCGTCTTGCAGTTCCTGTACGGATATCAAATTAATGATCTGGATCTCTTCACTCGAGTATTCTGATTGTAGCAGGGATCGGACTTGGATATGGGCTTCCACGATATTTGTCCTGCATGAACACCAGGAGAAACACTTTTAGATCGGTACGATTAGCGTAACAAATTCCGACCAACATTAACCAAGTTTCTACCCAAAAATGCATCAATTCACAACATATCATCATCTAATTAAAAGGCATTTCTACGGAGAAAAGTTCTTCAAGTGAAACTACCACGTTATACATTTTAGAAATTTGACTAACTGAATCAAAGATTACGAAATGATAATCAAGATGCACTCGTCAAAGTAAAGGTGTGCAGAAAAATGTTCATGCCGTAACTCTATATTGTACATATAAACTTACTTTATTGGTTTGAAAAGTATAGTTCTTGTTGACGAATTCTGTAGATAAAGCTTCATTTTTGCGATCACCACCGGCAGTTGCTCCTGAATAGCAGCCCTGACCTATTAGACCACAGAACATCGATTTAGCTTCATAAATAAGAAATTCTCAATCAACATAACGAGACGAATATTATTTTCTATTTTAACTTGTGTTATTTAGACATGACTTCTCTAAGACGCAGATGAGTCTCGAGCTTTCTGTCTGCATAAAAAGGACAATTTCGTTGGCTAGTGATGATTGATGAACTATATAATACCTGGGAAAAAAATGCAGCACTTCTGCTTTATCTAAAGCTCTACTTATTTTAAACATGGGATTGGAGTCTTTAATTCATTATTTTATTTTTATCATCTCTAAATTGTAGGAGTTCTTCGCAGAGAATACTTTCATGGCAAACTGTCTTGTAGTTCAATGAATAAATAATGTAAATAACTAGAAATGACCTACCTTCTGAACAAGTTCAGCCACCTTATCTGGAGTAGCGAAGGCTTGATCCTTCAGAGGTTTGGCCATACCTGACTCTGGCTTTTGATTCTGACCACCTGGAGATAATGCAACTTTGACTGCCGTGACCTAAAACAAAATGAAAACTTTAGTAAATAAATTTTCTCTTTACAAAGACAATAAAAGATGTTAAATCTTCCAGTGAGAGTTGTAAGAAATAAAATAAAATTCAAACGTATGTTCATGACACAAGATTTGCAGTAGGCAAATAACACAATTTGTAATAAGAACCAATTATATATATATTTACATGCATTCGCTTTAAAGCCACGGGTCTATTTTAGTTCACCAGCTGGCAAAACACCAAATAGTTTGGTTACATAAACAGACCTTTGTAACGAATGAAAGCAAAGGATCCACCACAAGCTTAGTAACCGACATGATGAACTCCTCACATGTGGCTTTGAGGCTCTTCTCCAGTTCCTGAAAGAAACCATACGTCAAAGGCCTAGAAAATGGTAGGAATTTGGTTTATGCTACATACAATATAAAATCAGTAAACAACTGCTGAACTGAAAATAAAATCCATTTTAATAATTCTCAAATCAATTAATTCAGGTGTAGAGACACGACAGTATCAACAGTATGAAGGGTTGCAATTATAACTACACATTTAGGGGCGAAATTATTTTAGTTAACTAGGAAAGAAATAAAGCAGGTAACCATTGCAGGGAAAATGGACAACATATTGGGTTTGACAACTAAACATGCATGCCAATCAAATTAACTTTGAATTTTGAAACCTCTTGAACGACCCTAAATTCCACAATGTCACAAACCTTCTTGGTGTCAATTTGATTTTCCAAAACTCTTGGAGACAATGTCCTTGCCAATGAAGTTGATCTTGACCAGTCAAATAGTGAGGCTTGACCTCTTAGAAGTCTTCGTAGATGCTCCTGATCCATATTCAATATTCATAGAGACATAACATATTAGTGTTAGTGATATTAAAGCAAAATCAGCAAAATAAACTATTAAATGTTAATCATGACATGGAGACAATATCAGTAGGCAAAAGTCCATGATTAAAAAAAAAACTCTTTAGCATCCACATGCTCCTTGAAACCTTTAAAATAGTAGATCAAAGGATGTTCAAATAAAATAGATTAAGAACAAGCCGTTCTTGTAGTTTATTAGATTATTGGTAATTTTACTTTCTTAATTTCCTCTTTGTTCTATGATATCTATCTATTGGGTGAGCACTGACATTTTTCTTACAGAGAAAAAAGAATGCATTTTACTTAAATGTCTTCACTATACACTTAGGGATAGGGTCAACCAATTTGCAAAGTAATTGGGATGCCCTACTTGTTCTTGTTCTATTGTTTAATTCTTTTTTCAGCCATTTAAGATATCCTATCCTAATACCGGAATACTTATTACCTTCTTTTTCTCTTAATACTTTTTCTACTAGAAAAATAACTTCCTCTAAATGGCACCAAACACATGTAAAATGGCAAAAGTACTCAGTCCTCTACGCAAAGTTATAGGCCACATTTGATAAGAATCGTGATCATGAATGAAGCAATATCATCTTTGACTACTAAGCATAACAGTAGACAGAATTGCCACAAGTCCAGACACTTTTCAATGTAAAAAAGTTGAATTATGAGAAATGTATACAAATTTGACCAATCTTTGAAATCAGAATGACAGAGTATTGAACTCAGCTAACAAAATATAGCATTGGGCTATGAAGTACTAACCAGCAAATGAGAGAAATCAAGCTCCTTTTGTGTGACGGAAAATTCAATATTGAAGGGTGCAATCTGGAAGACCAAAAAAATTATTCAAAATACTAAATCTACTAAATAGTTACACAAGAAAGTCTGACAGGATTACCTGCTCCCTTAAAATTAAAAGATGCTTTATAAGGAAGAGCTGTCCATCCATTTGTGATGATCTTTTTGCAATTAATTTGTTTGCTTTCTGTGGCAGACAAAGAGGAAGTAGAAACAGAAACAAGCCAGTCAAAACAAAGTATCAAGCACGTTGTCAAATATAAATAACCACAAACAGATAACGCCTCCACAAAAGTCCGGACCTCTCACTGCTTTGTCTCCTAGGGGCCTATGATATGTGCAGCTATTTTTTCTAGGCTTCCACCGTTTTTGCAGTTCTTCAGCAACTTTTCTTTAAAATTGTTAAAAAATGGATTTTAAGTTTAACTTAATCTCCACAAAACCGATTTGTAAGATGAGATTTACACCCACTTATATATTATAAAATGACTAAGAATTATATTTTTAGGATTTTCAACAAAAATTAGACCTGCCTGGGGGTTATATCTGTTTCTCCTTATTTAAGTTCAGATATTTTTGCTTGTACAAAGAAGCCAAGATTATGTGGTGGTGCTGTCTTTGCAATTCTCAGCCATGTTTGGCTGGTAATAAATGCTAGAACTTTCAAGGTAGTTTCTTCTTCTACAAGGAAAATCATAATATGCCTTGATTTGGATGTTGCAGACTTGATGGCCCCAAAAATTTATCTATCCTAATGTGCTGTGTGCAATTGAGCCAGGGATTTGCCTTGTTCCTCCCTCCATTTTTCAATAATGAGCCTTTTATCATTTCAGGTAAGAAACTGTATCCTAGTTTGTTGAACCAGTTTCCTCATGTTCACATTCAAGGGTTTGGTAATAAGAAAGAAAACAAAATCTCGTGGCAATGTGTGAATTATTGGATTTTGTGGTAGTAATGGAAATGAGTGTATGCTCAAGAGTGTATTTCGACCATTGATCTACTTCTGGAATAGGGTTGTGAATATGACACTTGGTCTTTAGTGCATGTATTTCAGCATATTATCATTTACAACATGCAAAAAAATTGGACAGCTTCTACACTAACTATAGGAACTTCTATTGCCTTTATATTGTTTTTCTTTTCTTTATCTGGTCTGAGGATTGTGTACACTTCTTCAATTGAAGGGGTGGGGGACGAGGAAAGAATATGAACCAATACAGATAATCACTAGTTTGCCATTACCTGAATCGATGTTGAGCAAACTTCCACTGCTTCCTGATTGAAATAACAAAAGCAGATCATTAACTAATTATTCAAAGGAAGAGGAATTTGGGGTCCCAGGGGAGATTAAAAGTAGTTAAAGTGAAAGTGAAACCTTCAATACCTGTGCTAAACCAGTAAAAACTTCAGACTCTAAACAACGATACAACTTTGAAAGACACGATAGAGTTTTCTCCAGGGGTGGATACCATGTTTTAAATACATCTGGGTTGTCATCAGCCTGCAAATTGAAAATTACAGAGGATGAAGGACAGACGATTTTAAAATCTAGACCTATTTACATAAAGCAAATATTCAGCAATAACCACAAAACGAATACAAATCCAGTTGAGGTCTCCAGCAAGTGTGCAACAAGCACAAAAGATATATTCACTAATTTATTGATAAATTTGCTATCTTGGTGAAATTGGGGTAAAAATCAAGATGGGACTGGGAAAAATTATTGATTCGTCATATGGTATCATCAATACCTCAATTATCAGATTTTCAACATTCTGTCAGCCATATCCGTTTACGGTTCAGAAAAAAGGTAGTGTTTGGAAGGTGAGAATAAAGACAGAGAAGAATCACCTGTACTTGTCACCATAGTTACATACTCAACTGGAAACTAATGAAGCAGGCAAACAACCAGAACTCAAATTACTAAATATATATCACAAGCATTACGATATGAAAATCAGCATATAGTGGTCATCATGCGTGAAAAACAATCATGGCTGAATATGTATATTCAAGCAAAACCCAATAAATTGCAAGGAAAGACACTTTACAGGATTGATCTCAGAAGTACTTTCCACAGATATCTTCAGCTTTTCAGGGTAGTCCAAATCTTCATTAGTTGGGATGTAATTCGCTATCTGTAAAAATACAAGGAAAAAAGGTTTCCAAAAACCGAAATATTAGAAAAAAAATTACAATAATCACCTCTAGGAACTAAATATGGTAAGCCAAAAAATTGTTAACCACCAACCAAATAAAAGTACATGTAACCTGACAATGTGATTCTTAAAACTGAATTATTTATTTCAATCATCTAAATAGATTGAATGGAGCCAACAAGTGTGTTTGATTTACAGTAATGGACAACACAAGAAGCATGGTAGCGTTAGGTAAGTGATGTCACAAACTTTTGTTTACCATTCTATTGTGGAAGTTGAAGCAAATCAAGACTTAAGTTAATTAAGGAAAGAGGGTTGAGATTTGAGAGGGAGAATGTGAGTCTTGGGGAGGATGGTTATCAAGTAAAGGCAGAAAAATAGAGGTAAGCAAATTGAGTACATGAAAACTGACACAGTTCTATACAGATTTATTCCTTTCAGTATTGATTAGAACAAACAAGAAGAGGGGCAAAACCCAACTAGGAAATATTTTCAGCATTTAAAACAAATATATGAGGATAAAACAACAAAGTATAAGAAAAAAAAAACTAGTAACCTACCTCATCTCGTATATGAGTCCGGGCACGAAATGTTAACCGCTCATGGACATCTGCCAAAATTCTCTCAAATGTAGGACGAAGACCAGCTAGTGATTCACTCCTCCTACTATGCTGTTCACCGAGGACTTCCATTTTAAGTATATCAACAAGTTCACAAAGAAAATCAATAGTTGTTTCGTGAACAAGTTTAGGACGCAGTGTATCATACAGATATGTTGACCTGCAAGCAAAATTGATAAAATCATGAGTTGTAGACTCTGCAAGCATGGAAATTTTGCTTTTAAAGAATAACATTCACAACAAATATATAATGAGAAAGATGGAGAAATAAGCTGGGAAGTATCTAAAATTGAAGGAATGTGCCACATAGCAAGTGGAGCTTCTATCACGCATTAATGCTCCTTCACTTCCCTTGCCAAACACTCTGGAATCTGGATGTGCTACATGCCCAGAATCTTACCTGAGCACACTCCCAAAGATTTCTTGTACTTGGGACATATATAATGACTATTTTGGGAGCCACCTTATGTCATTGGTTATGTCTTAAAGAACACAAGAAAATAAGCTATTTGTCCTCGATGTGAAAGCTCCTATTTATTTCCACTTATCCACAAATAGACCTTGCTTATGTACTAGTGTTTTGTTCTTACTCTCTCTCGCTAAGAGGATTTCTTTTCTTTCTTCTAATGAATGTTTATTCTGTTGAAAAAATAAACCAGGTATTCTTGTTAACAGGAATACAAACTTACAGAGGATCCATTAATGGAGCTAAACTTGAAATCTCCTTTGAAGAAGCTGGAAAAAAATGATCAAAAAGTTGGTGCTCAAGTTGACAGACCTGCACAAATTACAATCAATGAGACTTCCTGCCATAAAGATATGAAGCAACTGACACAGTTAAAAGTTTACATCTAACAAACAAATAGAGTAATCACAAGAAGATTAGCATTTATTCTTCAGTTAAAAATCTGTATGCTGTGCAAAATCACCTTAATTTATTTATATTATTAGCTTCACATAATGATACATAATGCCTGGTTGTTGTTATCATTGTGACATCTTTAGCAAAAACTTCCTTAGAATATGAAACATCATTGAATGTTATTAACACAAAAAAAGTCATGGAAAAATAGGTTTAGAATGATTTATAGAAACAAATAACAATATATTTAATGTTGAGGAACTAAATATACTAGAGATCAAAAACCAAATATGTAATGTTGTGTATAAAACCAGCAAGAACTTCAAATATGTACTAAAAGACAACTACGATTAAAGCACAAAACCAAAATGAAAGCTTTGAACCAGCCTAAAATAACTTAGAGAATCTTACTAGTGCATGTTCAGCGCAAATCATACAATTTGCAACTCAAAGCACAATGATCAATTTCTGTATTCAAATTTGATATTTATTTCCATTTTATAAAAAAATAAATATTTATTGATAATAAAATGAATATTTTCATCCTTCCTTTTCCCAAAACTGCCAAAAATCTCTTTGCCCAATTCAAATGTTAGTTAAGAGGCTAGGATATCAAAAGTAAACTGAATGTTGAAGTCTTTTTTCTAAATAACCACAGCCACTATGCATCTCTCCCTTTTTCTTTTCACTTATACCCTGTTTCTGTATTTCATTACTACTCTCTGTGTGTTGACACTTTTAGCAGTCTAAACTCTAAAGCTAATATGGACACATTATATTGAAAAAAGACACCACTGACCAATATCAATAAAAGGCATCATGATATTAAATTGATAAAAATAAATAAATAACGGTACCTGTATGAGATAAGCACATCCTGATCTAGTCAATGATGGCAAGGACTCCTTCTTGGCAAACTCAGATATTCGCCGCTGAACTATACCTCTTATCTACATGCAATGAAATAAAGAATTTTGTAATCATTTGACTTCATAATACTGAAAAATCATATTACAGACACAATACAATTACAAAGCATGTAAATTTTCTCACCAAAGAGAGGCGTTGCTCACAGTATAGTCTGTGACATTCGGCAAGGATTTGACCATACTCTTTCCTTGAAGACCTGCTTTCAATCTCTTCAAGTAGGGGCTTAAGCTGCAAAAGTTACAATTCTTAATCAGCTGCACAAATAGGAACTATAGATATGATGGAGAAAGCTTATTCATTAAAGCTGACCACTTTCTATATAAAACTTCAAATTCAAAGATTTAAGTCAAATGGAAAAGGTTACCTCACTTGCTGCTGCCTTGAACCGAACATATATAACAGATGCCTCTACTCCCTCTGAGATAGACGCTTTGTCACCCCCACTTCCACGGATCGCTTCCTGGACCTGATGTTCAGGTATGTGACAATATATATTAACATAGGACTCTAAATGCTCTTATCCTTGTAGAATACATACATGCACATATATTATCCACTCAACCTGCAAACTAACTTCACCTGAGAAGAGGCACCTTTGAGAACCGCAAGTACATGAGAACGCATCATGCCCAATGCTCGAGACTACAAAAAAATGACAATATTTCCAAATTACTAAAGTTCAAATATCTTTCGAGCATGGCTTATAAGATAGGACAGATTTCTAGCTATAGACTGAAAATTAAATACAGAACAAACAGTTTCATAACGTTAATTAACAATTCCTATCAGTAAACATTATATACCTGGAGCTGCCGAAATTTAAGCAAGTAAACACTAGATTCTGCATACTGTGGATTGCTCTCAACATACCTTAATTAAAAAATAAAAATGTCAATGATCACATTTGTTGTTCAAATATAGAAGCAGATGGAGCTTAAGTTAAATCACTTGATGACATTGTATACACTTGAGCATGGCAAATGTACAAATCAAATGAATAAAACTGGAATTTTACTCACGAGATGCATTCATCAAGTCGTTTGAGAAGTGGGAGAAAGTTTTCATTTCCAACGTTCATGTTTGGAGAATAGAAATTGGTAGCAACCTGTACGAAAGAATTTAAGCAAACCATATAAATAATTTAAAATAATATCTCTTAGTTTTGCCAAACTTCAAGACTATAAATAGTATATATGTATACACACACACATTCATACAATTTCAATTTTAAAGTTAAAAAAAGACTAGAATAGCAGACATATCAGCAAGAATGCTGCATAAGTACGGTGCGTAGATTTTGAAAATTAAACCAGCAGCATTAACAGATACTTTTTTACCAAACACTAAACCTGAAGAAGTGATAATTGTATCAATTAAGTGATTGTAGAACACATCGTCTTCACACCAAAAAAAATATTCACAGGCAACAAAATACAAATGTAAAAAGCAAAAGAGGAAACCATATTTCCAGCATAAAATCTCTCTGAAATTCACACTAAAAAGCATATCTAAAAACCTAATTTATTGTAAAAGTATTAAAAAGCCATTAATTTGATTGCACAAAAAAACATTGCTCAAAACCTAATTTATTATACAAGTTTTTCAGTTTCACGTCAGAAAATATATGAAAATGCTTATTGCAACATCCTAATGCCCACCACAATAGCACCTTTATATATAAATTTTGTATGTACTTTTGTATGCTCAAATTCTTTAACATTAACTTACTATCGGATACTTAAACCAAAAAAAGGAAATGATTGAAATTAAATCAAGAAAAGATCCAGTCAAGCCAGCAGTCAAACCTTACATTCTCCAGTTCATCAAAGTAATTGAGTTTACTACGAAGTGCATCTGCAAAATCAATTAGTCTTTGCTTTTCTTGTAGCTGTAATAGGAAAATAAATGTGAGCAAATCAGTCGTTTCAGTCAATGAAGAAATCTAGGGCAGCTAAGTAAAAATCAGAAAAGATCATAGACTTCAAAAGGCCAAACAGGAACAATAGATCCAATAAACTACGTAGTGTGAAACTCATTTATATGACTAAATCTTGTTATTACCATGCATGAAGAAAACAAAGAAGAGCCAAACAACCAAGAATCTCCCATTCCATTGACATGTTTTCCTGATTTATTAGTTTAACATTTACATAAACCTATGTGATCTATTACTATAGGAATAACAGAACAGATAGCTGGCAGCCATGACCTACAATATGAATTGTGCAATCATTCAATTAAACAATCATTCAATTACACACTAACGAATAAAATTTGAGGGGAAAGATAACAAAACCGTACCAGTCTATCGCATGCATCATGAAGCGTTTTAGTTTTTGTAGCTACAGCCTGATGCTGCAACTGTAGCTCGTTAAATAAGTCCAGGGTGTCGTCAACCTGCATTAGATCAAGTCGTCCAAATAGAAATTGAATGAGAAAATGATAGTAACCAAATTAGATATCCATAACTAATCCACCAGAAGAAGATAGAAAATAACCTGTTGGAGAATTTCATCACATGTTTGTATTCGGTCTGTTAGAGTGTTCACATAATGCTGATATTTCTCTTCTGTCTACAATTGGAAACTAAGTTAAGAGTCCGCAAACAAATTAACAGAATATAAAAAAGCGGCGGCACAACAAAGTCTAGTAACTAGTAACCTCTGATTTCATTGCAGATTCAAGATCCGCAAACCATTTGTAGAACTGCGTCAAATTCAAAGACAAAAAATATCAATCAATCGTGTCATATAAACTCATTTGGAGCATTGAAAGCCAGAAACCAGATTGCGCAGACAACTTGCCTGATTGGTATTGACCATAACAGTCTCAATAGCACCGGAGTCGTCGAAGGAACTATCCTTCGTTTTAACGGAAAACGCATTGTGTTCCACCGACGCATTCTCTTGAGCCTATACATGCCAGAATTACATTTTAATTGTTTCGTGAGAATATCAATTACACGTAAATGTCAAAAGCTTACCAACTTGAGAGGCAACGGTCTCTCAGAAACCGCGTGAGAGAGAGAGACAATCGCGGTTTGTTGTTGCTCTGTCAAAGGAGCATTCTGCAAAAGCGCAATTCACTTCAAAAAATCAAATAACTGCAAATAAAATCACAGATCTGATCCGTAACAGAGTAAAATTCATTTATAAAGAAAAAGATTAATTAAGATGATGTGATAATAATTGAACGAGAAATGCAGATGCAAAATACAAGATCTGCGAAATCGAGGTAACTAGGGCGAGGAAAGAGCGGAAACACAGAAATGGAAGCGTGATTTGGATGGGAAAGGGAAAATGTTGAAGCATACCTGTTCCCAAGTGGAAGCGAAGTTGTAACCCTTGGAAATGGCAGCGGAATTTGGAAGAGATTGAGGTGGACCTCTGCTTCCCATTTTCCTCTGTCACCGCTTGGCTCTGCTTCCTCCTTTCTTGCACTGTCTTACATACACGTTAACAGCTCCCAGTTTGAGTTTTCCACACCAAACGCTGCGTTTTTTTTCTCAGTTTATCGTGATTTGTTTTCGTTGCTTCCTAAGCTTTGTCTTCTTATTACAATTTTAATTTAATTGGTTATGTTTGTAAGAAAACAAATAATTGGAAAAAAAATTGTGAGAATGTATTTTCTTCAAATTATTTAACTGAGATCTCTTAAGACAAATAAAAAGGTAAGTCGAGTTTAGATAAATAGATATTTAATATTTTTTGTATTTTAATTGAAAACGGAAAAATTTATATATGGTTATATTTATATAAGTAAAAATACATATACACGTGTATTTATTTTTCATAATAAAAAATATAATTATAAAGTATTTTTTTTACAAATATGTTATAAATAATTCTTTTATTTTAGGTTTAATAGCCAATTTAGTCCTTATTCTGGTTGAAAAATCTCAATTTAGTCCCTCGTTATAAAAGTGTTTTAAATTAGTCCTAACTAGTAGGTCAGATTAGTCCTTTTCGTTAAATATAAGTTAACGAAATTAATGAATGATGATGTGACACAGCTTAAAGCTAACGAGAAACCAATCTAACACATCAGCTTTAATTTGTGTCACATCATCATCCATTAACTTCGTTAAACCAATCTGACCCACT
The DNA here is from genome assembly GCA_036885675.1 of Vigna mungo. Taxonomy (NCBI): domain Eukaryota; kingdom Viridiplantae; phylum Streptophyta; class Magnoliopsida; order Fabales; family Fabaceae; genus Vigna; species Vigna mungo. The sequence goes on from CP144696.1 coordinate 14,692,386, forward strand.
ACTTTAAAAGTTAAGACTAATGTAAAACACTTTTATAACGAGGGACTAAATTAAGATTTTTCAACCAAAGTGGAAACTAAATTGGCTATTAAACCTTTATTTTATAAGTAAATTTTTATTATAATTAGTTATTTTAGTTTAAAAAATGGTTAAATTTTTTTTAAAAAAAAGATAAAATTAATAAAATAATTTTTTTTAAATTAAAAGATAATTACTTAAAAAATAATTATGAAAAGAAAAATATATGAAACCCTTGTTTACAGATAGAGATATAAGTGTCGCTCTTATAATAATGATAATACAAAAAATGCAGTACTACCTCCTAAAAGATTTGGAATGCACTCTTGGATCATGCAATGGAAGCACAACTGGAGACATTCCAGTAAAAAGTTTTGTGCCTTCCTCCCTAGAATTTCCAACAGTAAAACTCGCAAAACAACCCGTGTTTAGTACCAGTGACGTATGTATATACTGTGTTGATTATATTTTCTTTAAATATTATATTTAATTCAAATTCCAGCACCAAACTTAGTAAAAACTTAGTACAGTGGATCTTTGGTTGATTGCAACTAAACTCTACAATACAATTTTATTAATATCGACATAAAAAACCAAACACATTACGACAGATAAAATGAAATAGACTATCACCAAACTGTAAATTATGCAAAATTTGACACTAGATACATACAAATCAACTGTTATATACCTTACAGAAAGAAAAATCAAGCAAAGAAGGGAAAAATAAACTTGATACATGCTCAATTTACTTAGTCTTTAACATCTGAAACTCCTTCGGCACAAATCTGAAACCTTGCTTCAGCTTCAGCCAAGCAAGGGGAGCTTATCACTTTACAGATCCGTTCTTCCCCTCTCCCTTTCCTGAGAGCTAGCCTGTCAACAATTAAATCCAATAAGAATGATTTCAGAGAAAAACTTAAGACTGCATAACCTACTACTTGTAGAACTACTAGTATTTCAGGTTCATACCTAGTTGTTGTAGCATGAGCCATGATGTTGCCTCCAATAGGTTTGATTTGAGGTCCAGCAAAGACTGCAGAACCGTCTACTTGTGAAACTACTTGATTTGTTATAACAACAGCTACACCAAACTAAAAAGAGAACAAAAAAAAATTAACTCCAAACATTGCTCGATATAACATCCTAAACCTGAATGTAAAATTACTTAAGCCTAGAAGTTTTACCTCGTCTGCCAATTTTTGAAGGCTCCTCAGGAACTTTGCTAGATGCATTTGACGGGCTGAAAGCTCCCCTCTTCCCGAGAAATCTGTCCTATAGAGGGCAGTAGCACTATCTACTATCATGACAGCAAACCTGTGTATGTAAAAGTGTATGTACAATCAAAATCAAATCCTTAAAAAACTTTATTTTACTAGCTAAACCAAAGAAAAGTTTCCACAATCATATCACTGATTAAGGAAAATCTTACAGTTTTAGCATAAAAAAAACAAGGCATATAACACTTTACCTGCTAAGTGATAAACAAGATGAGAAAAGAACAAATAATTATGGTATTATACCGAGTGCAACACTATACACTAAAGACACGTTATATAGTCTTCGACAGATTTAAAAATTATTAAGTAGAGAACCATTGCAAGGCACACCTTGTTTCCACCATCATTGAAGCTGCTTCAAGCAGAAGCCGAGATTGATGATCTGTGTTGTATGCTCTAGCATAAGCAACATTTTCCAACACATCAGCACCATTCAATCCAAACCTGCAACACTGGAAAACATTAATACGGAATAAAATGAAACATATCATATACACACGAGCGAATTCATATCAAGAATCATTAATTATACCTATCTGCTATCTGTAAGAGTCGCTGAGGTCTAAATGTGCCCTCAGCATCTATGTACATAGCTTTACCCTCTCCCCCTCCTTGGTCTAGTGGCAACTAGAACATCAACAAAAATAAAAATTTTAGAAAAGATGTGAGAGTTGCAGATAAATTTGAACCAAAAATTTCACAAACTCAATTTCTAACACCGAGTACACTAGAGCAATTATCATGAAGCATGGACACCTAATGATCTAGACTACTAACTTGGCAAGTGACACAAAGAGTGTGACACAACTGAGTCTTCCCAGATCGAAATTCACCGTATAACTCAGTGATGGAACCGGTCTCAACTCCACCTAATAGGATCAACCATATCAAGTCAGACACTCCAACAATAAAATTCACAACATTCCAAATCCACACGCAATAAAACACTAAAAGGTTATTAATTGCTTCTGATTCTGACCTTCCAATATCTTGTCAAGCTCTCTGGATCCCGTGGTTATCTGAATGATTGCATCACGCTGGGCATGGAGCTCGCTAGCACTGGTAAACCCCATAGGCACCAGCTTAGAAGCTGCAAGTAAACAACAAAACTTTAAACCAATACCTTCACAGTGATAAGAATAGGGCAATAAGGAAAACAAGGGCAAAAGTGTTTATTCACCTGCTTCAATGATTTTGTCGACTTTAGCTTCACTGATACCTTTGATTTGCAAAAGGTCTTTTCTAGGAGTATAAGAAACGGATTCAACAGTGTAAATGCCCGCGTCTTTGAGCTTCTTGACGTCCGTGGCGGCTATGCCCGAAGCCTGGGATGATGATTCAGCATTAGGGAATCAACATAAAAAAACGTAAAGAGGGGATTTTGCCCTAAAATAATGAAGCATGGCAATTGAAAGCCGGAAAGCGAAATCGGGAAAATTAGGTTAATGGGGTTGGTGAAAAGATGAAAAAGAAAGGATTTTTGAAGAAAATAAGTGAAGGGTAAGGGTGCTGAGGATTAAACCTGAAGTTGCTCAACGGGTAAAGGGCCATGTTGTATCTCTTCGGCTTCATCTTGTTGTTGGGGTGCTTTCTGGTGGTGTTGCTGCTCCATGGTTGCCGACATTTGATTCTGACCGTCAAAGATTCAGTGTCTGAGAACAAAGGGATCGGCCGAAGGGAAGATAGAAAATTGGGTGAAATGGATCACTAAGGAGAGATTCAAAAGAACACTGAAAGAGGCGCCAAAATAAATCTTCTCTCCATTCGAAGAAGCTTACACCACAAGCTCAACCAAAAAGGTTTAAACCAAACATTTCCTCAAAAACTAAAATTATTATTATTATTTATTAATTAAAACTTTAACAACTACACAGAGGATGGCCAATTTTGTCCTGAAATGACATGACAGAAGTGTTGAATTATTTTTAATTTATAAAAGTTAATATAAAATTTTTTAATGTATGTATTAAAATTATTTGAATTATTTTAAAGATATTAAATTTTTTTTTCTCTTCTCAAACTATTAAGAACCTTATTGTCTTTTAATATATTTTTCTAAAGAAAGAAAATCGTTCTCCTAAAATAGACCTGTAATTACTTTATTTTGGTTTATAATTTTTTATAATAGACCTGTAATTTATAATATAGATAAAATATTTGGTTTATAATTTTTTAAAATTTAATCACTGGAAAGTTAGTTGTTAAATTTAAATAATAGTGACTAAAAAATATGTCTCTAATGTAAAGACTGAATTTTTTTACGAGGAAGGGACACTTGGCTTCACATCAAAATTTATTAGCAAATTTCAAAAACAAAAGTGCCTTTACTTTTATAAAAATCTGATTTTTGGGACATTTACCTCTTTCTGGAAACCGTCTACAACTTCAGCTTCTTCTTCCTCTTTTATTCACGTTTCCTCTTTCAAATTCTCCTCTCCAAGAACACTCTTCCTTCCTTGCATTTTCCTCCAAATTTCTCACAGTAACCTTTCAACATTTTCCCCTGTAGCTACCTAGACCATTCTAAGATCAAGAATTTCAATCTCACTAGCTCATTTTGCTGTCCTCTTCCGGTAAGTTGATTTCTCTCCCATTTTCAAATTTAGAAGGTGGATCATATAATTGAAGCCTTGCATGCGACCTAGTTAAATTCCTCTTCAATATTCTAGTTTCTAATTTCTTAAGAAACTAACTCTTTCTCCAAATTTGGGGATTTTAGGTACTGTTAATCTCCTAAGGTGCCTTTGGGGTTTTCTCCGAAATTAGCTACTGTTCTACTAGAATTCCAGGTAAGGGAAGCTAGTTTTCTGTCCATTTTATAGTATGTTGTGAATGCATGACAAATTGGTTGAATTGGTTTGAAATTTGTACATGGAAATGGGTATGTGGTGTGAAATTGAGGATTGATGATTTTGGACTGTTTGGGACTCTTTGGTATGTTGAATGATGCATGATTGAGACTGTGGTGATGATTGAAATCTGTTATTGTAGTGTTTGGGAGAAAACCAAGTGTCTTAAGGTCATTTTTTAGCCATTTTAAAGGAAGTGAGGTAGTGATTTTGAGTATTTGGGGTCTGTGGTGTTTGTGAACTGTTGGGACAGTTTCACTTAGTGTATTGTGACTTGTTTGAGTCACCAAATTAGCCAAAATAGGTGTAGAATGGTAAGTTTTGGTTTTGGGTCCCTAAGTTGGGAAATTGAGTGTTTTAGAGTTGAAATGAAGCTTAAATCACTTTAGAAACGTGTTAGCAATGTTTATAATCACTTATGTAAGTTTAATTATGTTTAAAACAAAGATTAGAGGTGTTAGAAGTTGGCTAAAATGGTTAGAAATGGTCCAAATAGGTTCAATCTCGATTCTGCATAATTCTGCAGAATTCTGCAGAGTTTGGACGTTCGTCCAGGAGTCTTGGTCAGAGAAGGTTCCCCTCCTCTTGACCGTTCGTCCAGGAGTCTTGGTCAGAGAAGGTTCCCTCCTCTTGACCGTTCGTCCAGGAGTCTTGGTCAGAGAAGGTTCCCCTCCTCTTGACCGTTCGTCCAGGAGTCTTGGTCAGAGAAGGTTTCCCTTCTCTTGACCGTTCGTCCAGGGGTCTTGGTCAGAGAAGATTCTTCCTTCTCTTGACCGTTCGGTTGGGCATTGTTCTTGGCCACCTAGGACTCTCGATCTTAACCGTTCTCGGCCTCATACAGGGTTCTCGGGTTAGTATTGCTCTCGGTTTGTATAATCGTTCGGTCTTGGTAAGTGTAAGTGGTTCTTGTACATTACCGTTCGGTCATATATGCGTTCGGTCAGGGAAGGATTGTCCCATCCCATAACCGTTCGGTCTGTAGGGTCTCGGTCCGAGAAGAGCTAACTCTTCTCTTGACCGTTCGTTCTGGCATGGGTGTCTGGTATTGGCACCTAATTCTGTCTAGTGGTTCGGCCACTGCTTCTAATGTTCGGTTTATTGCTTAAAGCTTGTGGTTGGTTGGTTTATATAATTGGTTGTGGCAAATTGAGGTGTGTATGATTTATATGACTTGGAGAATGAGATCTAAGTAAGTTTCTGGAATGAATATAGGTAGCTCAGTCTTGGGGGTTGCCCTTAAAGCTCTAATGACTATTCAATCTCACTTAGAGAAGAGTAGTTCATGTGGTGAAGAGCAGTAGGGGTCCTAGTCTTGGTTGTCTCCATTGTATATGGGCCAAGGTGAGTGATAACGGATAACCTTGTGTGTGTTAAGGTGAAACCCATTGGCAATGGCTTTGCAAAGCAGTAGAGGCCACCACAAGTGCATAACCCGCCATAGCTCGATATTCATTCCGGGTCCGGACGAGTCTAAGTTTAACACACTTAATAAAAACTCCAATTTATGATTTAGTAAAATAGTTCCATATAATCTTGTATGCTTGACCTTGTATGTTAGTTTAATTTTGTTTACTTGTAATATTTTAGATAGCTAGCTTACCCTTGCGTTGTGTGTTGTTTGTTTTGTATGTGTTTGATTTCTCTTGCAATGATCATCCAAATTGGATGTGAGCAGAGGTAGGAGAGGCCCCTCTGGAGCATATATTAGATGGAGTTGATGCAGCTGAGACTCCAGACACTGCAGAGTAGTATAGATTAGATAGGATCTCTTATGCTTATAATTTAGTTACTTTCCTTTTTTTCCTTTTGAAAGACTCTATACCATATGTAGAGCTTATATCTCATTTTGGATGACTGTATTATATACTTTTCATCTGACTTTCACTCTTAACTGTTTTACTTTATTACGCATGTTACATTCCACTTGATATGAAATTATACACATATTTTTGGGATGTTACATCTAATAATATGGTAATTAGAAATTAAAAAATAGTTTTTAAATGAACAAAAATTAGTTATTAGAATAAATTAATCGTAACTAAAAAATAGTTTCTAATTATATCTTAATAAAATAGTAACAAAATTATTTTCAGATAAATAAATATTTTTATGGTCATTAATCACTAAAAATATGTCTCTGATTATATTTCAAAATATTATTAATAATAAATTATTTTATATATTAATCATCATAGATGAAGTTGTGGAAAATCATATTAGAATGTTTAAACAAAGGACAATGACTTAGAATTAGAGGTTGAAGTGCTTAGATTTACACGCTAGAGTGTTTAGACGAAGAAAGATAGTTTAGATTTATAGATTGAAGTGTAAAGATATATATATATATATATATATATATATATATATATATATATATATATATATATATATATATATATATATATATATATATATATATATACTGAAATACCTATATTTACAAAGTACTTAAAAGAAGGAAAGTGGTTCAGATTTATAGGTTAAGTTGTCTAATTTTACATATTAGAGTGTTTAGACCATGGACAATAACTTAAATTTACAGGTTAGAATATCCATATAATATATTAAATGATTATTAGAAAAATAAGATATAATAATAACAATAATATTTTTTTTGATAAAAATTAAAAATAATATAGTATTAAAATCAACACTTGATCATAAACATTTTAAAACCATAATTATTATTTTTACCACACCATTACCATTTTTATGATTATTTATCATTTTTACCATCAAGTCGTGATCAACGTAATAACAACAGTTAAAATAAAAATTTACTTGCACAATTCTAATAGATTACACAGTATAGAAGTTTTTTTTAAAGACTTTAACATTATATAATTAAGAAACAAAACATTCATTTTAATTTATATAATCACCAAATTAATGACAAATGTTTAATTTGTAATATTGTAAGTTATTGTTTCAGTGCATAAATTAATATTTCTAAAAAATTACTTAGGTACTAACTATAATTTGAATCATATTCAGCGATAAAAAAAAAAAAAATCACCAATAGCTAATTAAAACTAGAAACATATGTAACCAACAAATTTTCGATTGTTAATTAATATTATCTAAATTAAATATTTTAAAATTCGAAAATAACTTGTGTGGAAATTACAGGTTTTATGGGAAGGAAAGCCCAAAAAAAAATCCAAATTGATGCCCCAGGTTTAAAAAAATAGTTTAAATCAATTAATGTTAATTCTTCATTAAGACACACCATACACAAGTTTTTTAAGAAAGTTACTATTTTTCAAGAACAGAATTATATTAATCTCATTTTCCAGAGAAGAAAAAGACAGTTAATTTTGATTAGATTGTTATGTGAGAAAGCTATACTCATTTCATTTTCCAGAGAAGAAAAGCTTATTGCGTATGATCAAGGATAGGAATGAAATCAAACAATTAAAAGAATGAACAAGTTGTTAACAACAGAACAGCTAAAGAAGCCAATATATATAACATCAACCGCGTACATGAGATGAACAAGATTCATTCAAACTAGTAATTTTGTGATAGCAAGAGCATTACTACATAGTTCAGAGAAGTAACGGTTACGTTCAGTTAGAGGAGAAGTTGAATAATTGTCCTCACTCTGCTGCAAGTCCTTGAAGCCATCCTCACATGTCTCAGCATCAGACATAGCAGCAGAAATCAATGTATCTACTTTGTCACAATCTCCATTGGCAAGTGCTTCTTTTGAGTCCTTCAAGTTCTCTATGGCTTCCGATAATTCCTCTTCACAGTCTCTTAAGCAACGAGACACGTAAATGTTATTGGCAACGGAAGAATTGGACTGCAGTTCATGAACACAGCTCAAAGTGTCTGCAGCATATGCTGTGCTGAGATTCAGTGCTATCTCAGCAAGCACTCTGAGATCTGATGTCTTGCTACTAATAGGGACTGATCTTAGGGAAGAATTGCATACTTGAAAATGAAGGGTGTGTTTGCAAGTTGCTGTCACCAAATCCTCTCCTTCTGTGCTATGTGGCCTACCACATTGAACCAGCAAAACAAAGCAATTCATCAGCAAGATTTGCAGAACCAAGCATTGGTTGAAAACTTTCCTTGATGCCATCTCTGGCTCTGAATGTTTAGGTGCTGTGTCGGTGCCATATATAAAAGTTGTAACCAAATTAATTTAATAAATTAGTCTTTAGGTTTTGGGTAAGAATATCTTGTGTATAATATGACTGTTTGATTAGTTTAAGAATAGGATGGTTCTTTCGGTTCATAATTTTAAAGAAATAGGGTGAGGTTGGCTTCAGAGTTAACATAATTATGTTAAGTCTAAATTAGATTATTACCAATTAGACTGTAATTAAATTACTGTTAACCGGTTAGTGTTAATTTGAAATTTATATCGATATCTATAAATACAATTTTATGATATTACGGTAAATTGGTTACATTCATCATAAAATTATTATTAATGCTGAGGACAAATTTTGACCTGTGTTTAAAGTTGAAAAATTTTGTTAAAGAGAATATTTGATCTTGATTCCATTAATCAAACCATCTTAATTTCTTCAAAATAAGTAGTTGCCACAAAGAGACAAATCCAAAAGTTAAATATGTATCAGCTGCTGAACCATTTAAATCAGATGCCAGACATGATTGGTGATAGAATAACACTCTTTATTGGAAGGTGAGTTTTGAATTATTTGGGTAGTTTTCTTAGAGCTTGTGAGTGGCATATTGTATAGATCATGACAGCTCTTTGCATTTGTTTTGTCTGTGAGAGGAATAAAATAGACCTACCCAATGGGCCACTGGTACTTGCCTTATGTTTCACAAACTAATACAATTGTTTGTCATCACAACTGTCTAAAATTTGTTTCAACATGATGTCTTATTTTTCTTTCCTATGAGAGAGTTTTCACACTGAAAGGTATATGACTAGGGCTGGTTAATTTGGTTATGCGTTTAACTCTTTTCATGAGGTCAAACACCCTGAATGTTGGTAGTAATGCGTTTAAATATTTTGAGAAAAAGATTAAAAGAATGATTTAGACAACAATCAAGACCGCGTTCAAATGTCTATACAAAGGGATCAACACATCATCTCTTATCTCTATACTTTTTGCTTATTTTATGCAAATTAACCTTTCAGGTTATCCAAGAAAAAGAAGATGAAAAAGGAAGAACGTCGAAATATGTCACGCATGCTCATTCTTTCAATTTTCAATTACATTTTGTAGTTCTTATATTCTTTCTCAGTCTAATTATTAAAATCTCACAAAAATGAAAACCCGCTTCACAAGTACCAAGAATTCTTATTGTTCAGTTTCTTCTATTATTTCCTATTGGTATAATTATTCTAGACTTGTTTATTTCAAATTTTAGAAAAGTTCATCTCCACTCTTTTCCTTCTATGTTTTTTTTGGACAAACTTCAAATCTCTCAATCCTGTACTTATAACAGTAATTATCATTAAAAAAAATGGTGGAAAAGTGGCCATGAGTTATATAATCATCATTGTTTCTTATTAATTTAAATTGTTCAAAAGAAGAAATAAAATTAAAAAGAATTATATAAAAAAGACAGAAAAATCTAATGAAAGGTAGTCAAGAAGTTCTCTCTATTAATTTTTTGGTGTTGATACTGTTATCGGTTTGAGTAGTAAATATACATTGATGTTGATATATTAAAATTCTTTTTAATATATTTTAAAATATCAAAATCAGTGTCCATCACTGAATTTTGAAGACACAACACAAGAACAGTGAAAAAAAATCCAGCAGAGAATCCAAATTCGTCGCAGAGCAGCTCCAATATCATGAGATTCTTGGTTTCTCGTGGAGTTGAGAGATTTTTGCAATCATCCAGCGACTTCTGCAAGAGGTTTAATTTCATCCAGTTTGTTGCATTTGGAACCCCTCTAATGAAGCATCATGCTAGCTCAATGACACCATTCGTAGTGGGTACGCTACTTATTCAACTAACTTCCTTCAATTTCTTGTACTCCTGAATGCTAACGAGGGAAGCCTTGACCTTGAGCCAATCGGCTGGTTTTGGCATGATAATAGCAATATATCCTTCTCTATCAGCCTGATGTATTGATGAAAAGAAATTCATAAAGAGGGAAAAAGGAAGTAAAATGAAAAGGAAAAACAGATAATTGCATGCATGAAGATAACATTACAACAAAGTCGTGTTCGTTCTAATGTCACAAGTATTTAGCAGTAGCAGCAATCGTTATGATAGTTATGGATAAGAATCAAGATGAAAAAAGGATGTCTTACAAACACGGTCCTAATAAGTATCAAAAGAATACTGAATCAGAGACAAGAATAATACAGTAAAAGTAACCTCTTCTAACACAAGCACATAAAAGGGGTCTAACATATTTGTTTTGGTGAATGACAAAAAAAAAACAAAAACCCAGAGGACCAGAAGCCTCCAGGGAACCCAATATGAGCCCTATCAGCTCTCATAAACAATATAAGTACGAGGAACAATTAGAAAAGATAACAATAATAGACAGATTTGATAATGGAGAAGGTTAAGGTTAGCAAATCAAGCACAGTTTGGCCTTCTCGGATGTAAAATTCGGAATAATTACTCCTGTTATAAGAAAGGTTTATCTACAATGAACAAATCAGGCTGGAAAAACGCATAGTTACTCTTACCGAAACATTAAGCAGTTCTGGTTGCTTGATCAATTGTTGATTCACTTCCAAGAGGGAGCCTTTTACGCAACATCTTAAAAATCACAAGTTATGTATCAGAGAGTATAAAGGAGACCCGGAAAGACGAGGTACACAACCACAAATCACATGCATGTGTTATAACAGAGAATTTACCTTACAATATAAGTATCATTTTTGGTAGAAATTTTACACAGAGCAGTGTTGGACTCAAAGTGTTGTGCATTCTGCACGAAAACACATCGCAATTTAACAAAGGAAGCATAAGAAGCTATTTACATAAAGTAAAACATTTTGAAACGCGCAAAATTTCACGAAACAGTGCCATCGTTCTTCTTCTGCTTTCAAGAAACAGAGAGTAAAGTGTGAAAATTCAAAATTGGAAAGATATACCTTCTTCCGCTTTCCAGTGACTTTCATCTCACTGCGATCAGACTTCCCAACATTGAAATCAACGGCTGTGATTCCACCTTCATCCTTGAAAGCAACGTGGGAAGGAGCTAATCCAATCACACACAAGCTTAAGGCAACAACAGCAATTACAGCGAATGAACATACTTTTAAGAAAATACCAATATAATCCAATTCGAAGCAACCTCAAAGGAATGAATAGTATACCCATTGGCGTGCCGGTAAACGTACTGATCGTGAGCCGGTTTCATAAAATCTGAAGTTCAAATTAGCTAAATAGTTAACTACCGAGGTTTAAGGGTTTATAAAAAGAATGTAATGTGAGTGTGAATAGATTACCTATGGCGAAGAAAGTGGCAAAGTTGGATTCAACGGCGGAAGGAGGAGTGATGGGAAGATTCTGCTCGTCAGGGACTAGAAGCTTCTGTAAGTCTTCATCTTCTTCCTCTTCTTTAATCTCATCCAGTACTTTGGTTTCTGAACAGTTCGATTCATCCATGATCTGGTCCTTGCTTATGGTTGACATTTTAATTTTTGTTCAAATTTAAATGAGAAAAAGTACTGCGCAATCTCCTTGCACTTGAAGACTTAGATAGATAGGGCAACAACAGAACAAAGGTCAGAACCACCTCGTCATATAGTACTTACAGATCGAAATTCACCGTTAACCTCAGTGATAGAACCGGTCTCAACTGCACCTCATAGGATCAGCTATCAAATCAGACACTCCAACAATTAATGAAATTCACAACGCACACAATAAAACACTATAAAGGTCTTAATTGTTTCTGATTCTGACCTTGCAATGTACGTAAACAACGCAAGTTTAAAACAATACCTTCACAATTATAATAAACGGGTAATAAAAAAACAAGTGTAAAGGTGTTTGTTCACCTGCTTCAGTGATCTTGTGGACTGTAGCTTTACTGATACCTTTGATTTGCCAAAAGTCTTCCTTAGGAATAAGCAACGGATTCAACAATGCTAATGGCAGCGCCTTTTAAGCTTCTTAATGTCCGTGCCTGGAATGATAATTAAGCATTAGGATAACAACATAAAAAACGTAAAGAGGGATTTTGCCCTAAAATAACGAAGGGTGACAATTGAAAGCGGAAATCGAAATCAGGGAAATTAGGTTAATGGGGTTGGTGAAAAGATGAAAAAGGAAGGATTTTTGAAGAAAAAAAGTGAAGGGTAAGACTACTTAGAACAAAGTGACTACATAGGATTCCAGATTCTGTGTGCCAAAATCTTAATGCGCCTCTTTTACTTCGAATTGTTGGGAGTGCTGTTGACCCCCTCGAAGTTGTTTTTTTTAAATCTTCCCACTAACAAATATTTAGTAGATATAAGATTATTTGAAGGATTTAAGAAGAAGAGTGGAGGTTTAATACTTCTTTTTGTTCCTCTTTAGGAGTGAACGTTGAAGTGCGTTTTACTTTTTTTTGAAAAGTTCAATTTTGTTCTATTTTGTGAAAAAAATGTACAATAAGTCTTTTTTTATCACGGCGTTAAATATTTAACGATTCAACTGACAGTGTGGAAACATTTATGCAATGTGATTGTTTTTGGTTCAAAACGTTCAAGGGTAAATGTGTGATTTTAAAAAAATTCACTTGGTTAAAAAGTAAAAGAGGTTAGGATTTGGTTTCCTCCCCCTTTGATGTTTTCCTACCATCTACGAAAGCTATCTGCATACCCAACTGAGAAGGAGAAAGAAAGACCAGAAGACTTACTTGTAGTGCTGCCATTTTCTGCAGCTACAGAAGAAATTTTGTCTGCTTGTGAAAGTGATCCTAATCGATTGGAGTTAGTTCGTCTTCACAATGAGGTAAAAGTACCGTGACATGCACTTTACAAAGGATCGCTTTCATTCAATTAAAAAAATGGTAGTCTATATTGTATCAGTAATATTTCCTGTGTTGGCAGATGTGCAAGACAGTGGAGGAAAACCCCACGGATTTAGTTCAAACATCTCTGGCAAGAGAACCGGCAGAGCTTCATGTGGGGAAGAATTTCTTACTCCTAGAAACCATCTGCAAAGACATCGACATAATTCTAACACTCACGGAAGAACAATCTGCTGCAGATATTCTGATGTCAAGTTCAGAGAACAAATCAGAGGTTATGTTCAAGAACGAGATTTTGGGCGCCAAAATCACTTTCCATACCTTAAAGACCAATTGGGAGGAAACCAAACCCTCACCCCTTTTACTTTTTAACCAAGTGAATTTATTTTAAAATCACACATTTATCCTAAGACGTTCTAAATTAAAAACAGTCACGTTGTAGAGATGTCTCCACGTTGTCAATTGGATCGTTAAATATTTAACGCCGTGACCAAAAAAGACTTGATTGTACACTTTTTTTCACAAGTTGGGACGAAATTGAACTTTTCAAAAAAAGTAAAACACACTTGAACATTCACCCTCTAAAAAAGGACCAAAAGCAAAAAATGAAAGATATTGTATGTTTAACTCTCCACTAACAAATATTAATAACTAGTATTACGGCTATAAGAACCATAACAAAAAATACATGGAAGTATGATTATAAATGCTCCTTAAAAGTTTAAACTAAATAAGTATTAAAAATTTACATTTTAAAATTACTGGCATTGTAAGAAGTGATATAATACAATTTCATCATATACAACAAAGACATAAACATAACTTTCGTCTCTTTTTCTTAAAATAATCTCTATTACTCGTCCCACGGCAAAATTAAATTGTCACATTATCGTAATTGATGACATAGATTCAATTAAAAGATATAAAGGTTTTAAATATTTAATAGAGCAAAATATTTTAAGTACTCCCATGTGTTTTTTTCTCTCTCTTGTTTTTATTTTATTTTAATAAAATGTGATATGATGACAAATGAAGATGATAGATGAGTTTTGAAGTGTGAAGTGAGATGTTAAAATTTATAGTAATACCTAACATTTATGTAAAAAATATTTTAAGTACTCAATTTTAGAAAAGACTTGAAATTAAATAAATCATTTTATTATTTTACATGTAGAGAGATATACAAGTAAAAAATATGATGCCAAATACATTACTCAAATTAATAACAAAATCAAATAGCAGAATCTAAGTTAAAAATTATAAAAATTTCAACTTTTACATAAAGTAATTTTTTTATAAAAGTTTAATTTAAAATATCCATATTTATGAATATTTTAAAAAATTGTCCGATTGGAATTTTTTAAAGGAAGTCTTCAATCTCAATGATGATGATGTCTAATATCATTACAAATCTGAAATATTTTAATTAGTCATTGTTGGTAAATATTTTACCATAATCTGAAATGTTTTAATTAGTTTGTATTCATATATATTAAAAAATTTAATAATAATTTGACTTATTGCTAAAATATTACAATTAAAAGACATAAAAAAAATTATTTAAAATATATTTTAATTAACTTTTCTTGTTTGTTTGATATAAGAAATATTGAAAAATAAAAATTAGATTGAACTTTTACAAAAAAGATAACAATTGTGTATCTTAAAAGTGGAGAAAATAGGTATCCTTGACAGTAATTTTGAAAGAAAATTGTGGATAAATTGAGAAATACCCATTGTATACTGTTATACATTTTAAAATTTAAAAATATGTATTCTTTTGTACTATGTTAAATCAATTTTTTCTTTAAAACCAGTAATTTCCTTTTCTTTTATATAGGATTGATATTGATTTCTTTATTTATTTAACCTTCAAATAAAAAAATAGTAACATTTCACGGCTTAGTTTTATGTTTATTTACGGTCATGCGTATGAACGATTTTAGCTTGCACAAAGATACATTCTAGTAAATAGATAAAAAAAGAACATGTTTTCTCTGTTTTTTTAATACTCCTTCAAAATTATTATCTCTGGTTTTTCTATGTTTTTTTTATACTCTTTCATATTCAGTAGAGAACTTTTGTACACTCATTGATAACACACTGAGTGATTACCAAGGAGAACCCTCTGCCACAACCAGATTCTTTTTAATCTCTTCCTCAAAAAACAAAAAAATTATCCTACTTTGAAGGTTGTGTACAAAAGATTGAGAAGGAAGGAGAAAAATAGTGTTGAATAAGCAGTGAAGATTTGCGTGTCTGAGAAAGGAACAGAACATTTCCCGAATTGAAACTGCAGAACAGGATAGAGAAAAGAAAATAAAATAAACTGATTTAAAGAGAGAAAAGAACCTAATACAATTGCACAGCAGGTTTCAATCATTTGATCTACACGAATCATTTGATTTTGTTATCCACTGTATGTTAATATAGAGAAACCAGTTGATAAGCGTATGTGGCAAAAAAACAAATGCCCTTGTATTTAAGGTGAAATGACATAGTCATGTATCAAATGCAGCATTACTTGCACAATTTCTTTCAATCCAATCTGGAGTGGCTAACAATTGCACATGACATGATCATAGCCGTAAAAAGTTGTTTTACATATTAAACACATAATTAAGATAATAATAATAATAAAAAAAAAAAAAAAAAAAACTGATTTCTGAACTAAAGGAAATCGATTTGATCTTCGCAGATTGGAATCTTTAGAGGATCCAGAGCCCTGTAACCCTATAGGGAACGTTTGACTCAGCTCTTAAAAGGAATGTTTGCCTAAAGCCCAACACCTTAGTCTACCCCTCGGACTCTTCCACACCAGGTTTTAGATCTCCTTTGCAACACCCAAAGGAAAAAATTATACCCAACCCAAACCCCTCCTTTCCTTTCTTGCAATTCCTCATGTTTTAACAAAAAGCTCTAATGTGTTCAAGGACCCTAGAAAATAAAACATTATTGATAGAAAACTAGATTGTCAAAATATAATTAATACATCCTTCAGAGCAACAGTTCCCAATCATAACTTCTTAAAGAATTGATATGATAACTAACAATTGATTTTTTCTTCAGCTCCTAAACATAATTCTCCGGATAAGAAACAAAACATAGAGTCATAATGGATGTAAATACAAATAGAACATATTTTTAATGTGTTAAAATGACTTTCAGATATCTTCCACATTGAAAAATAAAAAATTCACCTCTAGAGAAGGAAAGGATAATGGAAGTTCTTCAAAAGAAAAACATCAGCAGAGGTTGGACATGAAGGTGCCCTGGTAACATTTGGTAGGGAGAGAAAAGATATTTCTCAGAAATCGTCGTCATCCTCTTCTGCAATATGCTTAGCCAGCTCCTGCTCTTGTTGTTGTCTCTCTCTTCTTTTTTCAGCACTCTCCTTCTCTTTGTGCGTGTTTGGTGGAAAACGAAGTGCTCGTACTGCCTCATTGTGCATGTTAAGACAGAATGCAATTCGAGAATTAAAGGCCAACTGAGGCTCATTTGTGGAGTAAATATCTCCAGTTTCCTTGGACACCATCCACCCGTTGGCATGATCCAATGTAGCATCAATAGCACCATCACGAATAGCCTTTGCTACAATGCTCTCAGCATCAGCAATAGGATTCGGAGAGTTTAACCTCAGCTTTTTAGCAACATCAGCTAGAGAAATGCGAGAATAGGAGATGCTGATGTTACGTAAACCAGTTCTGATAACATTATGGCGCAATCGAACAATCAAATTATGGGTTCTATCTGCAGTGAAGGTAGTGGCAAACTTGTCTGCAATATTCCTAAACAGTTCCAAGTCTCCAATCCGTACAGCCTGAAATTTTTACAACATAAGCTAACAATATCACAAAAAGAAGAAAAAAAAAATATATATATATATATATATAACATTATTATGGATATGAAAATAATAAAGTTTTGAGATACCAATAGAGTTCAGAATATGTAAAACTGAACCAGTTCTTGAGCGAATTTATAATTCAACTACAGAAAATTTACTTGTAACAATTAAAAAAGAGAGGGAAAACGAGCCAACTATCAGAATGATATCAGAACCAGCCTACAGAGTTATTATCACGATAAACATGGGATAATAATGTAGACTTACATTTGTAAGCTCAAAGTAAGGCCTTAAAGCTTTTTCCATTCCTTTCTGCATAAAGACAGTGCGCTCAGGTATTTCTCCCAACAGTAACCGAACTATCACAGCCCACTTGTTACATTGAATTCGAAAACCCCGTGCAGCAACTGGAGCTTTCCGGGCAGCCTGCAGGAGAGACTCTTTTGCATCTGTATACTCCAATTGAATTGTCCGAATTTTCCCAAGGTAGAAGAGGTAGCGACAGAACTGAAAGGGTGTATCACAAATGTGGATAAGTGAAGGAAAATCTCAAAAAGGATAAAAAAATATTTAACAATAAATTAGACTACATAAACAACAATAACACCATTATTGAGGACCTCCACAAGGCCTTTATCACAACACTGACGAGCACTGTATAATAGATAGGTTTGTCTGCCCAAATTGAAAAAAAAAAAGCATCAAAACTTAGATGGTCAGAATAACAGAACCATCGTACCTGTTGGTTTGAATGCGCTTCAAATCGAGGAGCCTTAGACCTCAACTTTTCTGCCTGATCATATAGATTGTAGTGAAGGTAGTTGCGGAGCAGCAAATTAAGAAGTGTTTCCTTCAATGAATCAACAGTTAACAGATAAGCTTAAAATAAAACACTTTGCATAAATTGTGTGACTAATCAGTTTATGCAGGGAACATTCATTGTATGTACATGATTAAATAAAACAAAATTTAAAAAAAAAAAAAAAAAAACTAAAAACCCTAATTACATACATATCACTGTGCAATTGAGAATCTATAATAACTATGAAATGTGCTTGGTTGAGTTTGTTGTGACAACAACTACTGAACTATAACAAGGATCATAAGCATTTGGCATAAATTGCGTGACTGATGATCAGTTTATGCAGGGAACAACACAATTAAAACAAAAAACCAACAAACCCTAATTACTGGCATATCACTGTGCATATTGATTGAGAATCTATAATAACTATCAAATTTGTGCTTGGTTGAGTTTGTTGTTACAACAACTACTGAACTTTAGTAAAGATCATAAGCCCTTACGTAAAAAAGCTAAAGTGAAAACATACTTGGCCTAACTCGTCATGGCGTAGGGTGGCAATTCGGTGCAATGCAAGGAGGTTGCTGAAAACAAATTCCAAAATTAAAATTACTTAAAAATAAGTCTTCAACATCTCTCAAGTATTAGATAAATTATCACTTAACTCACCCACGGATTTCAGCAAGATCTCCCGTAAGCTCATAGCTATATGAATAGTAAAAATACAGTCTGGATGCAATAACATCAACAGTCCTCCTGTTTGTGTTCTTCAGCCAAACGATGCTAGCTGAGGAACAAGCTTTGGCCTAAAGAGGTAGTAGAAACAGCAGTATATAATCAGTTTCAGTTGTCAATTCGAGAAGTTGAAAAAGGGGGACTGACCTCATTGTATTTTTTTTTATCAATCAGAAAAAGTAGTACAAGCAGGTAACAGTAGATTTCTAGCTCGGGCAACAAGTGTTTAGCTGGGGTTTGAATTGCAGATGTTGCGGCATCCACTTCCATCTCGTGATCATCCTCCTACACAAGCAGTGCGGACATTATGACTCCAAAAATCATTGAAATACACTCATTGACCCACATCTACTATCCAGTTAAATCATTTGTCGGCATCATAATTTAAATTTTGAATTAAATGGACCAAAACAGACTACTCATAATTCAAATTAGGTTAATGAGAACAAAACATGTAAGTCCTTTTCAACAGCAACAACCCTAAATCTAACTTGAAGTTCACCTTGGGAAGATGCGCAGACAATTTGGCATGAGCTTCAGAACCAGTAGAGAGGACATGATCAATAAAAGACGAGATAATCGACGCTGTTAATTTACGCCTCAACGCAATTGTAAGGCGAACAGCACGAGCAATTCTACGAACTTCCTTCGTGTACGAACCGGTCTCGATAAGCGACGCTATCTCCCTCAAATCTGAGAGCCAAACCAAAAGCAAAAAATTGAAAAACTAAAATGGCTTTACAGAAGTGCAGAATCGGAAGAGAGGAAGAAAAATTACTGACGCTGAAGAGTAGACGGAGCAGGTAAAGAAACGGAGTTGGAAGGCGTTGAGCGATCCTTCATCTCGAGATCTTGAGTCATGTTGAACAAAATCTAGTGAAAGCAGCACACACAAGAAAAATTTGGGGAATCTGATGAAAACCCCAACAGGGTGAAAGGAAGGGTGAAAGAAGAACCACGCAAGGCACAGTTGTAAGGAAGGACCTTGATGACATAAAACGGGCCTACGGTCTTCAACCCTAACATTCAAGACAATACCTAAGTTGATTCCCAAATACAATTATAAAACTTCCATTTCTACACTACTTATTTTATTCTAAGGTTTTTTAATTTTAAATAATATTTTGCTGGGATTATTAAAATTTAGGTTTAATCATTCCGGACGTTTCTATTTCTGTAGAGTCATCTCAAATAGGTTATCGTATTTTTTTTATCTCAATTGGGACTTTATTCCTGTAAAATTAAATCAATTGGAACCTTACCGTTAATTGAACTAGACGGTGTTAAATTTTTTGGATCGTGGCATGATGACTGTGCAATTATTAAGCACGTGACATACATTAGGTGGAATTTATTTATTTTAATATTTAAATAAGTTAAATTTATTTCCTGGAGATGACGTCATTCTTCCCCTTCTCGACGTATTCATTCTCGTTGCGCCACGTGTACCATCCCTCTCCCTCCTGCAGGTTGTACCCCCACCAACCTTCGTACATGTTGTCGTCGTTTGCGTATCGCTTCTCCCCAAACTCATGCTTCCTGTTCGAGATACATATCCCTGTAAGACATCGACGAAGGTCTCGGGGTCGTGCATCCTCCGGGCAGCAAACAGTACCGCCTAATACAAACCAAACTTCTGCCAATCCAAAGCCCACAAGGACTCCATCAGGGTTAGAATGGAGCTACTCCGCTACCAACCACCACGCGAAACAGGTTGTCGCTGCCATCGCAACCACTGTGATACCCGTTCGCATCCCAACTTTGCGAGAACTGGAAATTGGAAACCCTTTCCCCCACGGTCACACCCAACATCACGAGACAAGAACCAACCTTAATCGTTAAGCCCCAAATCGCACCATGAGAAACAAGAACCAACCTTAATCGCAAAAACAACTCAGAAAACCCAAAATTTCATGAACAGATTCCAAAACTCCCAAAATTCTAAAAAAAAAAACCTAATTCCCAAAGCTGCAACACGGTCCGATGTTTCGTTCGTACATTACAAATGCTCTCTTTTCATTATGGGTTAGTTGAACTTTGTTCGCTTAGTGAGAATTAGCTTCAGGGTTCCTTGTTTTCTCTGGTTTTAAATTTTGGGTGTGATTGTTTCTCCCATTATTAGTTAATTGTATTGTGCGATAAGAATTAGCTAGGATAGGTATGACTGTAATTTTCAGGTTGTTGTGCTGTTTGGAAGCAAAGCCGCAAGGCTAACCGCGATGCCATTATGGATGCCATGCTAAAGATTGTTGTTGCTTCAAAGATGAGGGCCAATGCAATTCTGAAGAACGAGGACAAGTTCTCCATAAGCAAGTGCATTAAGGTGTTGGATGAGTTACAAGGTGTTGATGAACAGTTCTACTTTCTTGCCTTGGATTTGTTTGAGAACAACTCTAGTGCTCGTGAGATTTTCATCTCTCTCAAGGGTGACAAGAGGTAGGCATGCTCTCATCTTTGAATTTAGGGATTTAATAAAATCCATTTTTTATTTTTAAATTACACATAATGCAAGCTCTTTTTGCCATGTGTTGAACAATTGCACAATCAGCATGCCACGATCCAAAAAATTTAACACCGTCTAGTTCAATTAACGGCAAGGTTCCAATTGATTCAATCTTACAGGAACAATGACCTAATTGAGATAGAAATAAATACGAGGACCTATTTGAGATAACTTTGCAGAAATAGGGATATCCAAAATGATTAACCTAAAATTTATCCTATCTCAAGAAATAACATTATTGTATACAAACGAGTGATCCAATCTAACCTGTATCGGTTCATTACAAATGGATCATTTCAATCCGACTCTAACGAACAAAAAATAAATAAATTTGGCCTTGTTCATCATGGATGGATGGGTTAAACAGGTTATTTAGCTTAATTATTTTTTTTAAATCTAAAAGAGTTACAACTTTTTTTATAATTCAAATTTAAATAATTTTATTCTAAAATTATGCTAAACTTGAAAGACAATTTAAAATAAAAAATTAACCTACAGCTCTAATGTAATTAAAAGAACACAAACTCAAAAAGCGAATAAATAAGTTTATAATATTGATAATTTTTGTGTCATTTATCCATTTATAACAACAGAGTAGATAAATTTATAATATTATGCTCTCGCATCTTTTTCTTTATTTTCATTTATAATACAATGAAAAAAATTTTTAATTAATAATATTACAACATAAAATAAAAATAAAATAAAATTAAATTAAATGAGTTAGTAAGCCAACAGTTCAATCTGGATGAACCAAATTTTAAATGAGTCGGATTGCAAATTACCATATATATAAAAAAAAATCATTTTTTTTCAAACCTATCAGTTCAAACTCATGATGAGCTAGATTAATCCAGTGAGTTCTAACCCATTTTTCCAATACTAATTTTAGTATTATTAATTAGAACTTAAAATAACTGTCCACAAAGAAAAATGAGAAAAGTGATAAATAACTTGAAAAAATAATATCTTTTAATTACTTAAGTGACATATATCCCATATTCGCATTGTATAAGTTTAGAAAACTAAGAAAAAATGCAAAAATAATGAAATTAAAATTGGTTGTCTCTCTCCTCATGCAGAATTTTAGATTGGAAATAGAATCATCCTTTTTTTTTCAAGTATAATCTCGATAAGGCTTTAACTGCATCAAAATGCATCAGGGGGTCCCATTTGATTCACGTGTTTAAAATTTTATCTTGTAAATGGTGCGCCTCCAGTTACTCCCTCAAGGGCAAACCTGTATGTACAGCGATTTTCCCTCTATTTTTAATTGTTTACATCATCTCACGTGTTTAATCTCTTGTTTTCGTTATCTGTAGTCTTCAAGGGTGCTTGAATTGCACGATAACTTAAAATTTTAGTTAACATAAATATTTTTATATATTATAATTTTAAATTTTAAAGTTAAAGATATTTAAATAAATTTTGATTCTTTTTATTTTTTTAATTTAAATTAAAATAAAAATAATTAAAATATTTATATTTAATATATATATATATGAAAATGGTTCTCTCTAACCTTAAGAATGTCAGGTAACGACCGTAATTATTAATTAATTGAATATTTATCACACTAACAATTCATTTGACATATATTTTAATAAAATTAGGTTTAATTATTCACCAAATCCTTATTTTTGTGTAGAATTTCAATTTAGTCATTTTCTTTTTCGTTTTCTCAATTAGGTCCTAATTTTTCAAAAATTGCCTCAATCAGATCCTTTCCGTTAAATTAGGGATAACGGTGTTAAGTCTGTGAGTGACGTGGCACGTTGTATTGAGTTCATTAATTGACGTGGCAGAGTAAATTAGAGTAGATTAAGGCACGTGTCAGGATTGTTAAATTTTTTAACAAATTAAAATAATTAAATTTTTTAAGGAAAATTAAATAAACCAAAATTAAATAATGCTAAAATGAAAGTCTAGAACCTCCATATATGCCACAGAAACATATGTAGCAGTGGAGGAACCAGGTCCACTTGTTGTAGATGAAGATTCTGGTGAAATTTCTTCAAATGAAATTGGAATAAGTGAAGATTCATCTTCTAAGTCTGATGCCAACCTTGATACAACTAAAGCCAAGCGTTCAAGACCTGTAAGGAAAAGTGAGATGCCTCCGGTAAAGAATGAGGATTTGATTCCTGGGGCAAGTTTTACTGGGAAAGTAAAATCTGTCCAACCATTTGGTGCCTTTGTTGATTTTGGTGCTTTCACAAATGGCCTTGTTCATATTTCAATGTTAAGTGATAACTATGTTAAAGACGTTGCAAGTGTTGTTTCTATAGGCCAAGAAGTTAAGGTGAAACTGATTGAAGTGAATAATGAATCTCGGCGCATTCTCTCTCTATGCGTGAAAATGCTGACACTGGTAAGCAACAAAAAGATGCACTGTCAAGACAGAGAAAGCTGGATCTGGGAAGAGGAGTAATTCAAAACCCAGTTCAAGGAAAGATAGTGTGATGAAAAGCACAAAACTTGTCATAGGGCAGCTATTGGTTGGTTTAGTGAAGAATCTGGCTCGGAGTGGTGCTTTTATATCTCTTCCTGAAGGGGAGGAAGGATTTCTACCTGTATCCGAGGAACTTGATGATGGATTTCTATTTAACCCTAAATCCCCAAATTGATTCCCCAATCTCAGAAATGGTTTGAGTTTTTGGACGAACCCTAGATGTACTCTCCCAATCCCTAATTCGAAAATAGAAGATTTCCGACAACAATTTTGGTTTATGACTTTCATTTTAGTATTATTTCATTTTGGTTTATTTATTTTTCCTTAAAAAATTTAATTATTATAATTCGTTAAAAAATTTAACAATCCCGACACGTGCCTTAATCTGCTCTAATTCACTCTGCCACGTCAGTTAATGAACTCAATACAACTTACCTCCAATTTAACGGAAATGATCTAATTGATGCAATTTTTGAAAAATTAGGACCCAATTGAGAAAATGGAAAAAAAGGACTAAATTGAGATTTCACGTGAAAATATCGACTTGATGAATGATTAAATTACTATCAATGTGAAAAGATAAAATTAGCATTAATTTTATATAAAAAAATGTAATGATTAAATTTAATTATTCGTTAAAACCATTATATAAAAAAAAGTGAAAAAAATGCAGGCTTGATTTCTCCCTATTAACTATCCACTCTAAAAACTAGCATTTAAGGACAAATTAAGAATGGAATATGTATGATAATTTACTTTTACTTATTACTAAGTTTGTATGTAACCAAGTGTTTGTTCAAAATCCTCAGCCGGTAAAAATTGGATAAGAAATTATTGAATGGGTCTATACATACAAATTAGAGAAAATTATCAAGTTTGTCTTGCAGATCCTGTACGGATTTCAGATTAATGATTCCACGTTTTATTCTGCCCTCGGAACATTTTATATCTTCAACGGTTTGATTGTTTACTTCCAATTTTCATAAATACCCTCGTGAAGTTGGTGAGGAGTAATTTATTTTTATCCAATTAAGTGGTTGATCAAACTTCATTCAATGACCATTCTTAAAAATTTATATATTCCATTCCTTTGCACTCCTTTCATTTTTACTTTGTAGCGGTTCCTGAGAAAGATTGTTTCTTGATAAGTGTTATAGGGAGATAGTGAAACTTTTGTTGTGTTGTTGGTTGTCATTGGAGCCTAAAAAAGTGATTTTTTTTTCAAGTTTCTCGCATCAAACAAGTGTACGAATTCATTTTGAATCTTAATCAGATTTCAAATTTTGATGAAGATCCATTTGAATTTCAAACTCTGATGAAGAGATAAACAAATATCAAAATTCAAGATGTCGAAATCCAATAAGGAGTAATCATATTTTGACATCCAAAAATAAAAAAACACATTGAATATCGAAATTCAAATAATCCTCCATCAGATCTCAAAATAAGATTTTTTTCTCGAAATCTGATTTTTCCCTTATTGGATTTCAAATTCGATAAAGGAAAAATAAGATTTCAAGATCCGATAGAGGGCTACTTGGATTTCGATATCTGATGGAGCGCCATTTGGATTTCGATATTCGGTATATATTTTTTGAATATAATTTTATTATAAATATTTAATTTACTGTATTAATTTTTTTATTTTCCTTTTCGTATGATGTAAAAAAAACTAAAAATGCATATGAATTTTTTTTTATAAAATAATTTGTATGACTTTTTTTAATTTATTAAAAAAATTGGTATTTAAAATTCACATGAAAAATTTTTAAATAATTTTTTAGGTATTTTTCAGCATTACTATTTTGATATTTTCTTTTAAGTTTATTAAAAATTTGTTATATGTTTTTAGATTATTATAAATCATATTAGATATTGAGAGATTGATTTTATGTTATAGGTAATTATAGTCCAAATGGAAGATATCTTTATGGAATAGATTCTCAAATAAATTATAGCATGTTATCATATTTTTCCTCGTTTACAAATGAGGTTATCGAGAGAGATTTGACAGATAATTTCTTAACAAATGAAATATTTTCCTCATGTTAAACTTAATTGAATGAGTAAGGGGAAATGCATATGATTTAGGTTTTGTTGTGATAATTATAAGACCGGATAAAGTTACGGGTCAACCTGGAAGGAAGACGTTTGTATTGCTAAGATGTGAAAGAGGTGGAAAATATAAAAAATACAAACTAGTACATACAACACTCGAAAATGTGAGTGTCATTTCAAGTTAAGGGGCAAACCATCTTGTAATGGGGTGGGTGAGTATTGTAGGTGATATGTGGATACCACAATCACAATTTGACAGGAACTTTAGTGGGTCATTCTTTTGCTGGTAGGTTAAATCCTACTGAACAAGGAGTACTTGTTGATATGACTAAAACCCAAGTAACACCTAAAAATGTTTTGTTGACTCTTAAAGAAAACAATGATCATAATGTCACTACGATAAAACAAGTTTACACAACAAGGTATACATATAAACAGTCATTGAGAGGATCGAAAACTAAGTTGTAGCAGCAGATGATGATGTTAAATCGTAACAACTACATTCATTAGAGTATGTATGAATGAATTTGAGGTTTTTAGTGACATCTTCTCGACACATCCTGATACAATCAAATTATTGAATGCATTTAATATTGTTTTGTTGATGAATTCAACTTACAAAACAAATAAACATCAGTTGTTGTTGCTAGAGGTTGTTGGTGTGACAACTATTGGGTTAACCTCCTTAGTGTTATTTCCATCCTTATCAAGTGAACAACAAAATAATTTCACTTAAGTTCTTGAAAGGCTGAAAGGTCTATTTCTGACATCTGAGGATAGTCCACAAGTCATAGTCAGCAATAGAGACTCTTCTTTGATAAATTCCATCGACAATGTGTTTCCTGACTCATATCAATTGTTATGTCGCTTCTATATTCTAAAAAATGTCAAAGCAAAGTGCAAAATGTTTGGTGAAAATCATTCTATGTTTGGTGACTATATGTTAATCGCCTTGAATACACTTGTCATTCACGACCTTCATTCTTTGAATATGTCAATAATACTTGAATTATTCCATACAATACATACTGTATAACAGTCTAGACAAACAACATAATACAACAACAAATAGGCATGTTTTAATGTTATATTACTTCATTTAATGTTTGATAATATTGTTGATTCATTTTTGTCGAAGTTGAGTCTGCTCACTCGTCCAACAAGTCTTATGTATTTTATTTCTTTATAAGTTTTTCTCATAAGATTGAGTTTTCTTTAAGGACACCTTAATCTTATTATGTTGCAAGATAATGACGTTGTGAATTGCATCCCAACAAGAACAAAAATCTCTCATATTGTTCCTCAAAAGTTTCTTTAGAATCTAATAAGCATACTCTACCTTGGCAAAAATGAATCAGCAATATGATCAAATACTAAATAAAGTAATATAATACTAAAGTATACCGCTTCATTGTTGTATTCCCTAAATGCATTATGTTGTTTGTCTAAACCATTCTAAAGTATGAATTGTATGAAATGATCCAAGTATTATTGACATATTTGAAAAGTAAAAGCCATGAACGACATGTGTATTCAAAGCGATTGACATAATCACCAAACATAGACTGATCTTTACAATCCGTGACGTTCTCCCAAGCTTCCATTACTACACCTCATGCATCGACACAATCAACTAACAATTTGTATTTTGCTTTGACATTTTTGAGAATATGAAAACGACATAACAACTTATATGAGTCAGGAAACACGATGGAATTCATCAAAAACAAGTCCCTATCGCTGACTATGACTTGTGAACCGCCCTCAGATGTCAGAAATAAACCTTTAAGCCTTTCAAGAGTGTAAGTGAAATTATTTTTTCATTCACTTGATAAGAATGCAAATACCACTATAAGTAGGTTAACCCGGTAGATGTCACACCAACAATCTCTAGTAACGACAATTGATATTTATTTGTTTTGTAAGTTAAATTCATCAACAAAAACAATATTAATTACATTTAATAATTTGATTGCATTAGGATGCGTCCAGATGAGGTCACTGACAACCTCAGATTCCCCCACACATATACTCCAATGAATATAGTTGTCACAATCCAACATCATCATCAACTGCAACTTAGTTGTCAACCCTTTCAATGATAATTTATATGTATACCTTGATGTGTAAACTCGTTTTATTGTAGTAACATTACAATCAATATATTCTTTAAGAGTCAAAAAAATATTTCCAAGTGTTACTTGAGTTTTAGTCATATCAACAAGTACTGCTTGTTATGTAGGATTTAACCTTCCAGTAAAAGGATGACCCACTAAAGTTTTTGTCAAATCGTGGTTGTGGTATCCACATATCACCTGTAATACCCACCTATCACCATTACAAGATGGTTTGCCCCTTAACTCATAAGGACACTCACATTTTCAGGTGTCTTATGTTATAAGTTACACATCAGATTTGTATTTTCTATATTTTCCACATCGTTTACATCATAGCAACAATATTTGATCATATAGTCACCATAGCAAATCCTATATCACATGCAATCCCTCTCACCTATTCAATTTCGTTTTCACAAGAGAAAAATATTTCATTTATTGTGAAATGATTTGTCAAATTTCTCTTGACAACCTCATTTATAAAAGACGAAAAATATGATAGCATACTAGAATTGATTTGAGAATTCGTCCCATAAGGATATTATTCCTTTTAGACTATAATCACCTATAATAGAAAATTCGTCCCTCCATATCGAATGATTTATAATAATCTAAAAACATAACAATTTTTTAATAAACTTAAAAATAAAACATCAAAATAATAATACTTAAAACTACCTAAAAAATTATTTAAATTTTTCCTATAAATTTTAAATAGCAATTTTTTTAATAAATTAAAAATGTCATACTAATTATTTTATACAAAAAAAAAATCATATGCATTTTTTTTATCTTTTTACATCATAAAAATAGAAAATAGAAAACTAATATAATAAATTAAACATTTATAATAAAATTATAAAATCATATTTGAAAAAATATGTAGGATATTGACATCCAAATGACCCTCCATCGAATCTCAAAATTCGATTTTTCCTATATCATATTTTTATATCCGATCAAGGGAAAATCGGATTTAGAGATATGATAGAAGGAAAATTGGATTTTGAGATCCATTGAAGGACCATTTGGATTATTCGATATGGGTTTTTTTGACTCTAGAATTCGATTTCTCCTTCAACATATGTTGAAATCAAATTTCTCTTTCATCCGATATCGAAATCCGATGAAAGGAAACTCGGATTTTGACATCTAATGAAAGACAAATCAGATTTTGATATCCATTTATCTCTTCATCGGAGTTCGATATCTGATTGGGTCTTCACCAGAGTTCGAAATCCGATTAAAACCTTGGAGATTTATAATGAATTCATGCACATGTTTTATGCGAAAAAATTGAAAAAGATCACTCCCCCGAGCTCTAATGACAACCATCAACACAGCAGCACCTCCATCGCCTCTCTAAAACACTTCTCAACGAATAATTTCCTCAAATCTCTCTTAAAGACCACCACAAAGCAAAAATGAAAGGTAGTGCAGGGTAAGGAAGTATATAAACTTCCATGAATTAATACTCATTTAATGAAGTTCGGTCAACCACTTAATTCGATAAGAAAAAATTATTCCTCACTAACCTCATTAATGACGAGAGTATTTATGGAAATTGGAAGTGCATGAGAGAAACACCCTTCTGATTGTAGCAAGGACTGGACTTGGATATGGGCTTCCACGATATTTGTTGTGCATGAACACCAGGCGAAACATTTTTAGATCGGTACGATTCTGCATACCCAAGTGTAACAAATTCCGACCAACATTAACCAAGTTTCTGCCCAAAAAAAGCATCAATTCACAACATATCATCATCTAATTAAAAGGCATTTTCTATGGAGAAAAGATCTTCAAGTGAAACTACCACGTTATACATTTTAGAAAGTTGACTAACTGAAAAACGCAAGTTTTTTCCCATCAAACAATACGAAATGATAACGAAGGTGCACTTGTAACAACAGTATAGGTGTGCAGAAAAATGTTCACACCGTGACTCTATATTGTACATATAAACTTACTTTATCGGTTTGAAAAGTATAGTTCTTGTTGACGAATTCTGTAGATAAAGCTTCATTTTTGCGATCACCACCGGCAGTTGCTCCTGAACAGCAGCCCTGGCCTATTAAACCACATAACATCAAGTTAGCTCCATAAATGAGAAATTCCCAATCAACATAACGAATATTAATTTTTATTTTAACTTGTGTTATTTAGACATGACTTCACTAAGACGTAGATGAGTCTCTAGCTTTCTGTCTGCAAGATATCATGTTCCATAAAAAGGGCAATTTCCTTCAGAGTTTTGGTACCTGACACTAGCCTTTGATTCTGACCACCTGAAGATAATGCAACTTTGAGTGCCGTGACCTAAAAGGCAACATGAAAACTTTAGTAAATACACTTACAAAGACAATAAAAGAAGTTAAATCTTCCAGTGAGAGTTATAATAAATAAAAAATAAAATCAAAGGTATGTTCATGACACAAGATTTGCAGCAGGCAAATAACAAACAATTTGTAATAAGAAACAATTATATATATATATATATATATATATATATATATATATATATATATATATATATATATATTTAAATATGCATTTGCTTTATAGCCAGTTCACCGGCTGGCAAAACATCAAATAGTTTGGTTACAGACACAGACCTTTGTAAGGAGTGAAAGCAAAGGATCCACAACAAGCTTAGTAACCGACATGATGAACTCCTCACATGTGGCTTTGAGACTCTTTTCCAGCTCCAGAAAGAAACCATACGTCAAAGGCCTAGAAAATGGTAGAAATTTGGTTTATGCGACATACAAAATAAAATTATTAAACAACTGCTGAAAATAAAATGCTAACAATGGGGTGTAAAGAGTGGTCAGTATGTGATCTTTTCTCAAGTGTTTAATATTTTCCTTTACCTCATCATTGCTGAGAAATCCATTTTAATAATTCTCCGATCAATTAATATAAATACAAATGTAAATTATGTATGGTAGATTTCAAAAGTAGATGAGAAAAACATTTTCCAGCATAAAGTTTCTCTGAAATCCACACCAAAAACCATATCTCAACCAATTTATTATAAAAGTATTAAAAAATCATTTTGATGCAAGTACAAGTTTTGAAAATGCGTGTTGCACCATCCTAATGTCCACCGAAATGGCACCTTTCAGTGGCAGATGTATAAATGTTGTGTGTACTTTGGGATGCTCAAATTCTTCAATTTAACACTTAATAAACTATCAGATAATTGAACCAAAAATAGGGCAATGATGGAAAATTAAATCAAGAAAAGATCCAGTCAAGCCAGCAGTCAAACCTTGCATTCTCTGTTTCATCAAAGTAGTTGAGTTTACTACGAAGTATATCTGCAAAATCAATTAATTAGTCTTTGCTTCTCTTGTAGCTGTAATAGAAAAAAAATGTGAGCAAATCAGTCCTCTTGGCGATTCAACTTGTAAAATTGTCTGAGTCTATATTTCCACATTCATCTCTTGAGTTAACTTAAACTCGTTTTTGAGTAAACTTATTAAACTCGTCGTGAACTCTCGGAAAATTATAATTAAGGCGTTAGTGTCAATGATTTATTCCCTTTTCTCTAGGAGAAAAGATAAAATTAAAATAAAATAGAAAAGATGAAATTCTTTATTTATTAATAAAAATGAAAGTTTGAAACTTATATTAATAATTTCTTTTTTCTTTTGTTAGTTAACTTTCAAGATAATAGAACAAAAAAAATTGATTACTTGAGTGGTATGAGTCAGGAAATTCTCAAGTACGATTCTAAGGAAAGAAATTGATTTACCTATTTTGATTGAGGAGAACAGGCCATTCGACATGAAGACTTGGTAAACTCGACTAAACTCGTGATTCAGCCAACAAGTTCATGTGACTTTTCTTCAAATCCAAAAGACAACAGATATTATAAGCATCCGATGTGAATCAGCTCGACGTTCTTCTCCTCTATTGTGACATGCAATAAGGGTTTCAAGCTCTCGACGTTGTTACTCTTGCGACTCAGCGACTCATCATGGCGATTGTTGATGGAGTATAGTGGAGTATAGTTCTATCTTGGTTGTTTTAAGTTCTCTTGCTGGTAGCATGCTATTGCAATCAATGTTGTGTTGTGATGCGCCTATCTTACTTATGCTGCTGAGATATGGATAGGATTAGAGTTTGGTAAGACTTAGGGTTTCTTTATTATGTTATGGGCTTTTGGGCCTCAGTCCAGTACGATCTATCTTGCTGTTTCATATAAAGTATAATATATGTTATATAAAATGTTGTAACTAATTAAATTTATTATAAATAATAATTATATTAGAAAAATATAAAAAATACTTAAAAATATAATATAATAATCTATTAGTAATATTAATATTTTATTAAAAAAATTAAAAAATATTTATAAAATCATATAACAATAAAATATTATACTATTTATAAATATTTTAATATTTTTTATATAAAATAAATTCTTATAAGTTTCTAGTTTATTATACTTTCACGAGTTTACATAAACTCTTCAGTTTAACAACCTTATTTTCAATCTATTAAAAAATATAGAATAGCTAAGTAAAAATCAGAAAAGATGATAGGCTTAAAAGGCCAACTAGGAAAAATAGATCCAAATATGACTAACTTTTTTTACTATCATGCATGAAGGAAAAAGAAGCCATACAACCTAGAATTTCCTATTCCATTAACTTGTTTTCCTGATTTATTAGTTTGACATTAACATAAACTTATGTGGTATATAGGGATGTCAAAAAAACCCGTGTCCGCGGGTACCCGCGGATTAAACCCGTTGTGGATAGTTGGTACCCGCAGGTAATAGGTACCCGCGGGTAGCGAGTTTTTAATACCCGCTTCTTATCGGGTCGGGTTTGGGTTTTGCACTATCCGTACCCGCAGGTACCCGTTACCCGCTTAGAAGTTAAAATTACATCTCTGTCCTTGGTTTCCTATGCATAAGTTCCCTTTTTCTCTCTCTATTCTCTTAAGTAGCACCTTTAACTTAAAATCTAAAACATTTCAATTTTTTTTTTCAATTTAATTTGGATTATTTCATTTAAAAACTTATAAAATATTTTTCTTTTAAATATTCACGGGTTGAAAACGGGTATCCAACAGGTATTCGAGGGTTTTAAAATATCCGCGGGTATTTTTTAAACGGGTACCCGGCGAGTAACGGGTCGGGTGGCGGGTACGTTTTTATCCGGAGAGTCGGATTGCGGGTAGACACTATCCGTACCCGACCCGTTGCCATCCCTAGTGGTATATTACTATAGGGATCTAATAGCTAGCAACCATTACCTAAAATATGAATTTTGGCATCACGAAGCGTTTAAATCTTTGTCGCTACAGCTTGATGCTGCAACTGTAGCTAGTTAAATAAGTCCAACAGAATTGCATGATTGAGTCTATTCCAATAAAATTGTCACAATTCAAATTCGTTGGTTTCAAATGACAACCAATTAAACGCCACCCATGCACATATAATAATTATTTGAAAAAAGGTCATTAGGTGCTTCCCTCCCTGGAATTTCCAACACCAAAAAACTCACATAAAAACCCCTGTTTTAATATCAGTGACGTGTATACTGTTTTGACTATATATTCTTTAAATATGATATTTAGTTCAAATGCCGGCACAAAACCTAGTAGAGATTGCAACTGAACTATACGATACAAATTTATTAATATCGACATCACAAAAAACAAAGATACAAACCGACATTGTCACAGATAAAATGAAACGGACGATCACCAGACTGCAAATTATGCAATATTTGACACCGGATATGTGAAAATCAGCAGTTATATACCTTACAAAAAAAGTCAAGCAAAGAGGGGAAAAAATTAAACTTGTCTAGTCTTTAACATTTGAAACCCCTTCAGCACAAATCTGAAACCTTGCTTCAGCTTCAGCCAAGCAAGGAGAGCTTATGACTTTACAGATTTGTTCTTCCCTTCTCCCTTTCCTAAGAGCTAGCCTGTCATCAATTAAAATCCAGGTAAGAATGAGCTCAGAGAAAAACTAAAGCTAAACTATTAGTATCTCATGTTATACCTAGTTGTTGTAGCACGAGCCATAATGTTGCTTCCAATAGGCTTGATTTGAGGTCCAGCAAAGACTGCAGAACCATCTACTTGTGAAACTACTTGATTTGTTATGACAATAGCCACACCAAACTAAAAGAGGATCAGAAAAAAAAAAATAATAGTAACTCCAAATATAGTATGCTTAATAATTCTACGTCCTAAGCCTGAATCTAAAATTAGTTAAAAGTTACACTTGATTTGAGAATGAGAGTTAGATATGAACCAAAAGTTTCACAAACTCAATTTTTTTAACCCCTAGTCCACTAGAGCAATTATCATGAAGCATGAGCACCGAAGGATCTAAACTACTAACTTGGCAAGTGACGCAGAGAGTGTGACACAAATGAGTCTTCCCAGATAGAAATTAACCTATAACTCAGTGTAGGACCGGTCTCAACTCCACCTAATAGAATCAATTGTCAGACTCGAACAATGAAATTCACAATTCCAAACCACACACAATAAAACACTAAAAGGGTCTTAATTGTTTCTGATTCTGACCTTCCAATATCTTGTCAAGCTCTCTCGATCCCATGGTTATCTGAATGATTACATCACGATGGCATGTAGTTCACTAGCACTGGTAAACCCCATAGGGACCAGCTTAGAAGATGCAAGTAAACAACAAAACTTTAAACCAATACATTCACACTTAAGAATCGGGCAATAAGAAAAAAACAAGTGTAAAGGTGTTTGTTACCTGCTTCAATGATCTTGTCGACTTTAGCTTCACTGATACCTTTGATTTGCAAGGTCTTTCCTAGGAGTATAAGCAACGGATTCAACAGTGTAAATGCCCGCGTCCGTGGCGGCTATGCCCGATGTATGCCCGATGCCTGGGATGATAATTAAGCATTAGGGTATAAACACAAAAAACTTAAAGAGGGGATTTTTGCCCTGAAATAATGAAGGATGACAATTGAAAACTCGTTCATCTCCCTCTTTTCGTTTTGTTCTTCCATTCATACATTTCACTTCATTTTCGTCTTCTTGCGAACGCGAAGACGACTTCGAGGCCTCGACGCCACTCCTTTGTTCGAACGGGAAGCCTCCGTAAACAAGGTAACACTGCATTTCATTCTTGAACTATTACGAACGTGAGTTCCGTTTTGTTTTTCCACTATTTCGTTTATTAATCCAATTCGGTTTTTCAGCGAACGAGAACCATTCCTGCATTGCAAAGGCGAACCATTCCTCTACTTGCGAATGCGAAGCATCCAACACTGAGAGACATCCTTCCCTGTTGAAGCAAGTTCCTAGGTTTTCTTTGGCGCCATACTATTTGATTAAATTAAGAGAGATATTTAAAATTTTAGGTTTAATAACTCATAGTCTCTTATTTGGCTTACTTTTTCTCAAATAATCTTCTCACTTTTTTTTTCTCAATTCAGTCTATTTTTTTTTAATTTTAACAATTAAGTCTTATCCTTAGTTCTATAATAACACGAGCTGTCAATTTTTTTAAATTAATTTTTTTTAACTTTTTCAAATAAAAAAATTTGTCATGTACATTAAGGTGACATGGTTGTCATAAGTGTAATGTATAATTGTATTTATCTCAATTTCGTCTTATATTTTTCTTTTGTTTCAATTTGATGTTTTTATTTTTATTTTATCTCAATTTAGTCTTAATTATTTTAAAAATTAAAAAATTTTATTTCTATTCGAATTTAAACAAAATTTAATTTGTATATAAATTATATACAAATACTTTTATTAAAATTGATATTTTTATTAAATATTTTTAACAAAATTAAGTTTATATATATTTATATTTAGTTAATTATATAAATATTAATTATATTTTTTAAATATATTTATAAAAGTTTTAAAAAAATAATGAACTAAAATGTGAAATTTCACTTTTTTTAAATTAAAAATTGAAAAAATAAACCTGCAAAGAAGTAACTAAAGAAATGACTGATATTATTAAGTTTTATGATAAAATGATCATAAAGGTTACTGCAATAATAGTTTATTTTATTAAGTATTATTTTAATTGGATTTTAATTAAAAAATTTAAATATTGTTCTATAAGAAGATTGTTTACCTTTTCACATTGGTCAAATATAATTTTTCTTTAAAAAATAAATTAAATGGTCATAAGATTTTTTATTTAATAAAAATATCAATTTGCATAAAAAAAATTGTAAACATTTACATACGAATTAAGTTTTGTTTAAATTTGGAGGAAACAAAATTATTTAGTTTTTTAAAATATTAGGACTAAATTGAAAAAAAAAAATATAAGAACAAAATTAAGACAAATGTAATGACATGTAGTGTCATGTTACACTTTTATTGTTATGTGACACAATATTAGTTTGACACGTGAAAAACTTTTATTTAAAATAATTAAAAAAATGATAATAATTAAAAAATATTTTAAAATGAAAAAAAATATAAACTAACACGTGGAATAATGGTATGAAACTAACAATAAAGATTTAATTGCTTAAAATTTTAAAAAATAAAGGTTCAATTAAGACAAAATAAAAATAAGAGACATATATGAAAAAACTCGTTGAAAATAAAAGTTATATGAATTATTAAACAAAATTTTATTACAATCTCATTTTATTAAAAAATCCAAGAGAGACTTATATTAATTACTTAATCATTTGAATTCATTTAGTCTTTAATTTGTTATACAAGTGAGTAAATATGATGTCTTATATAAACGTAAACATATATACACAACAAAATACATAAACACGTAAAAGAAGTGAATATATATATATATATATATATATATATATATATATATATATATATATATATATATATATATATATATATATATATATATATATATAATGTATATAATGTTTAGGAGGCAAATATGAAGGAACAAATGGTTATGAGAAAAATTACAAACATATAATGTTTATGAGATAAAACAAATAATCACATTTATAAAGTTTACAAAAACTAAAAGTAAGTGAAAAATATATATAAGACTTCAAGGGAGGCATCAATTGAGATGAATGGAAGTAGTTTATTATTGTTAGTTCATAAATTATTTTTAAATAAAATAAAAGAGTCAACCATTCTTCTCATAATTATATTTATATATTTTTTAGTAAATTTGAATGTCCGTAAATTGTTGAATCCTAGCAGCTAAATAGACATTGGAGAGTGGTTGAGAATGAAACTTTTTATTAACAAGAAGGAAGAAGGGGAAATATAATATAGTTTCTTCTATTTTTTTTGGGTGATAGAATTTTATAGCAAGTTGTTCCAACCAAGATTACAAATTAAGATTAAATAATGTTTTTAAAAATTAAGAAAGAGAATAAAAAAATAAAAGAATAAAAGAATAAAAAAAAGATTACAATTGATCAAAACGAGGAACACCATGAGGTTTATTTTCCAGTGTGCCTAAAGAACAGGAAATGGTATGAATTTGGAAGGAAAGGTTTAATTGTACAAGCCTTGCGTAGAGGGCACTCCTGTGCTCTGAAGCCATGTGCCTCTCAAGAAAGTACCAGGTGTGAACTGTGTAGCTTGTTCTTTGTTGATAACTTGGTAACCGGGCCACTTGATCCTGGCGCTGGTTGAGGCACCAGCTCCTGTGTTCCCATACTCAGCATAGTACAATGTTTTCAGAGCGAAATCACCTGCCCAAGCTGTCCATCCATCTGGGTGAATCACGTCACCTATTTCTGATTCCATCACAATGGTTCTTGAGTACTGCTTCCATGGTCTTCCGAGGTAGCTTCTGATCTTGTCCTTCACTGGGATCAATGCGTCATCGGCTTTGATTGTGCACTTCTGTAACACAATTCCAGTCGCTTGCTGCTTGTCCTCTCTCCCTTGAGCTGTCACCATGTTCTGCTGTTTGTCGTTTGGCTTCCTAATTATCAGGATGCAGTTCTGGAGCACCACAGCCGCATCACCGAAGATGAAGTCGATTGTTCCCGTCACGATGCAACTCCTGTAGAATTGTCTGTGTGCTTGGGTGTATAAAGTGTCTTGGTACCCCTCGAAACGACAGTTCGCAAACACTACACGATCTCCCTGCACTCTTGCCGCCACTGCTTGTTGCCCATCGGGTCCTGCCGTGTTTCTGAATCCCATTGCCATGCCTATGAATCCATCTCCCTCCACCACTGCATGTTATATTAACCAACATAATTAATATGCTTCTTGATTACTCATCCATCTTAATATAATAACAGTGACATGCATACCAAAAGTTGCAGTGAGGAAAGTCCTGACTCCGTCCCTGAAGTTTTTGTTGCCAGTGACTATTGTCTTTTGGGATCCATCACCGTACATGGTTATGTTTTGCATTTTCTTTGTAATCTTCACTGTCTCGTCGTATATTCCTTCTTTGACGTAAATCACATACCTGCATTTTCCACAACCGGGAAGCATGAAAACGTCGTACAAGTAAGGGAGTTGGCGAGAGAAGGTGGTTTGTTTACCGTCCATCAAACTTTGCAGGGACGGCATTCAAAGCTTCGGAGATGGTTTTGAAGTTTGCACTGCCATCTTTTGCCACGGTGACATTAGGTGGAGGTTTGTTATCGACGGCCTTCAAGATCCTGCGGTCATCGTTGTGGATCCAAGAGGGAAAGCCATCGGTTTGGTCGAGAGAAGCAGCTGGGGAGTTGGAGAACTGAGATAGCAAGGATCGACCGTGTGATGAGGCGGCTGCTGTTTCCAATGTAGAAAGAGTTGATGCGAGCTGAGAGACAATGGCAAGGGAGTTGCTGATGAATTGTTTGGAATCGTTCATGAGATTTCCAAGTTCAGTCTTGATGTTTCCCTCAGGGAAGCCATCTATGCAGGTCTGTTGGAAGGAGATGACAGCACTGAGCCAGGAGTTCAGATCAGGACTCTTGTCAGTGATATTCTTGAGCTCGCTTTTGGATAGTTCAGAGATGGTGGTTGCGATGTCATCCTTGGCATCCTCAAACAGCTTCTTGCAATCCTCGAACGCTCCTTTTTCTTGTTCAGTGTCGAACTTCACGGACAGGGTCTTGTTGAAGGCCTTGGAAACCTCTTCCTCTGCAAGCTTAACGTAGGCCTTGAGAAGGTCTTTGGGTTCCGAGAGTTTGGAGTCATTATCCATGGCCTTGCTCAAAGGCTCTTCACACTTGTCCTTGAAATCGGCGGAGCTGCACACCATTTTCACTATCTTCTCCGTGTGCGCCACCTGCTCCTTGGGCGAGTCACCTTGAGCGTGTGGCGGTGAATGGCTGGCACGTGCCTTATTAGTGCTCTTGCCACTGGTATTGCCACGGCCAGTGTCATCATTCTTAACCACGACGAAGAGAACTGCACCGATCATGCCAACGAGGACGATGGAAGAAACCACGCCGATCATGATTCTCTTCCTCATCTTCTGCTTCTTCTCGTTTCTCCGCCGCTCTGAGATGAGGTCAAAATCCTGAAACGCCATTGTGAGAGTTTCTCTAAGGCAGAGGATTTCAGGTCTCTGCCTTAGCTTCAAATTGAAACCACTCGCGGAGAAGAAAGGTAGAAAGATATCCAAGGGACGCTATGCCTCTGACTCCTTTTTACACCTTGTCTGTGTTTCATCGCTTCCAACTTTAATGTTTTTTCTCTGCATGCGAGAGTGGACGAGAGACGTTTCAGCTCTTTCCATTTCACTCTCAACCTTCCAAATAACGTGTGATGCTGCATTTTCTCCTCTCCACATTTCCACGCCAATTTTCAATCCCCTTCTCTCCTTTCTTCTTTCTCCATTCCTAAAACTAGAATGAATCTTCCCAAAACCAGTAACACAAATCCAACATCCTTTTCCAATCCTAGGATCATCTTTGCCTCTGTAACCCACCCTAAATTTCGGACAAAACATCTCACTCACTAAGGAATGGCTGTGAATTTTTAAAAATTAATAATAATAATAATAATAATAAAAACCTGAAAATGTTACTTTTACAGTACAATTTTAAATGTATGCTTTTTTTTAAAAAAATATTTCTAGTCAATACTCTGCTAAGAATCATTCATTTTATTTTTAATTTTAGCTGTTTGGCTTCAAGCACCTTTTTTCATACACATTGAACTTGGATAATACAAATACATGTCAATAAAAATTAAATCCCATTGTCATAAGGGAATGATGTAGACCCAAGCCAAGCGTCACCAATGATAAATTCCGAAACTGAGAAGTTGTAGGCACTGTCGTAATCCATTAAATGGTACCCAGCCCAATCTACTCTGTTATCTGTCCCTGAACCAGGCCCATAGTTGGCATACTCTCCATAATACAAAGTGTCCAAGCCTTCATCATTAGACCACTGGCTCCACCCCTCTGCCTCAATAAATGCATCAATGTAGGACTCAAGATACACGGTACGAGAATAAACCCTCCATGGTCTTCCTAGGTAGCTTTTCACACTACCAGAATCCGAATACAACTCTGTGGTAGCTAGAATGGAGCAGTTTTGGATTGAAATGCCAGTGTCCTCATCAGGGGAATCTCTGGACTGTGCAGTAATGACAGTGAATTGGCCTGCCATTGGCATTCTGGACACGATGTTGCATGCTTGAAAAACCACCGCTGCATTCCCAAATATGTAATCTATGGTCCCAAAAATGTCACACTCTCTGTAGAACTGTCTAAAGGAATGAACATAGAGAGTGTCTTGGTAACCATACATGGCACACCTGTAGAAAGCAGTGAAGTCTGCATTCACTCTCAAGGCAACTGCTTGATGCTTCTCTGGTCCTGCCTTGTTCTCAAAAGCAATATCACGTGCAAGAAAACCCTCTCCAGAGACCGCTGAAAAACAAAGAGACAATGGTCATGCAACTTCCATTTTATGTTGGTAATCTATATTGATCTTTAATGGAAAGTCTTATCACAAGATTATATTAAGTAACACTAATAACACCTAAATAACTGTGTCTTAGCTTTTTTCTTTATTTAAAATAAAGCTATGCACCTCAATTATTTTCGGAAGCTCCCACTTTTCTACAAGTACCTATGAACTTAACAGAGTTCAATATTCTTGTCATTGAAAAGGCTTTAATTACAGTATGTGTATCTTAATTAACTGAAACTAAAACAAATTAGTCAGTGATGAATTCATAGAGTTATAATGTACAGCATATAAGGCGTATTAATAGTTCCATCCATAAAGGGTTTACCCAGAGTTGCAGATCTGAAAGTGGTCCAGCCATCAATGACACTTCTGCTGCCAGTGATAAAAGTGACATCCTTTCCATCGCCAAGCAGAACAATATTGGTCTTATAACTTGGGATTTCAACATTTTCCTCGTAAGTCCCTTCTTTGACATAGATTACTGTCCTACCAACGCTGTTGTTTGGAGCAAAGTTGATAGCCTCGGTGATGGTGCTAAACTTCCCCGTTCCATCTGCAGCTACAACAAGCACCCCATCATTGCCTTCCAAGAGGCGATGGTTTGCCCTTGACAGCCACATCAAACGCCGGTTCTTGTGTCCTTGGGAAGTCTTCTTCTCAGGCTTAGGGAGCATTGAAAGAGAGTCACTGACATGCTTGTAAGAGTTGATCACAGAATTCACCAGAACTGGCTTAAGGGTACCCGAAGCAGAATCTAAGCTCTCCAGACACGTGCGTTTGTTGGTGAGGGCTGCACTGAGGTAGGTTCTTGCATCAACTACTTTTCTGGAGTCTTGGGAACGGATCCCTGATAGCGATCGTTCTAAAGAAGCTAAGGTGGACTGTTGAAGTTCTCTACAGTCTTGGACTGCTCCTATTTTGTTCTCTTTGATGCTTGAGTGTCCTGCATTGTTTAATAGATCAGATAGTTTTGTGGCATCAGATATTGCTGCTTGGAGGGACTGAAGGAGGGTGTTGATGATGTTTGGATTTATGTTTATTGAGATGGAAAGCTTAGATGAACCGAAGCTGACTTCATGAAATAAGTTTGTTCTATTTAAGGAAGAGTGGTTTGCATGGAATGTTGGGATTGTGAAAGCATTGGAGGACTTAACAGCTATGGCATGTGAGAAGAAGTATGCTAAAAGAAGGAGGAAAAGTTTAGGAATAGCCATGAAATTACTATTACAGGAACAGTAAGAAGAGAGAGGCTGATAAAATGAAACTTGGAGATGAAGAGTTTCAGTTTTTGACTCGTGATAAATAAGGCAGTTGGTGAACATGGAATAGAAATTAGAATTAAAAAAATAGCACGGACTTAGATTTTTTAACCTTTAACATAAAGAGGGTAGACAATTGGACTACCTTTTCAAACATGGAAACATGAAAATCGACTTGAGGCCAAAGGGGATGCATGTGGTGCACAAAAATGAACGTATGCCATATTAATTTTCCAATATCTCTGCTTAGGTTGGGTCACCTCTTTTGTTTTTACTCGCAGACCAAC
The DNA here is from genome assembly GCA_036885675.1 of Vigna mungo. Taxonomy (NCBI): domain Eukaryota; kingdom Viridiplantae; phylum Streptophyta; class Magnoliopsida; order Fabales; family Fabaceae; genus Vigna; species Vigna mungo. The sequence goes on from CP144696.1 coordinate 14,734,379, forward strand.
AGGGTATTATTGGCATTGGCGAGAACGATGGGAAGTAAGAATGATAAATACCCGAAAAGGAACCGTCATTTGGTTTAGAGTGATGGTTATCTATGAAGTTGATGTAGAAATACTGAAACACGTGTCGGTGAAAGAGAATGATCTAAGACATGAAGACATTGCCTGTATTTTGGGTCATTCTGTTTTGGTTTTTTGTGGATAGCGGTGAAAATAATGAAATGGTTGGTGGAGATTAAGGTCTAATTGAAGGGACCTTTGTACGTTGACAGTTCCACTTGAAGAATAACAGTTTCAATACTTTAATTGCAGAGTTTCCGTAACATCTTCCAACTCCCAGAGTAGTCAGAAACCAAGAGTGGGTCACCGCTATTACTGAAGTACTATCAGACTATTTGACGGTGACTGATAAATAGAATGACAAAGACAACGAAACCTTCATGCTTTATCTCATGACTTCAACTTTCAAGAAATGGTTACCTTTATCTTATGCAACCCCAGAGCCAAAAGTTAGTTGTATTGCTTCATTTTGTTTGTTGGGGATTAAGACTGACTAACTACTTCTTTAAATACAGCGGTGTAGTAAGTGTTTGATATTTTGGAAGTGAAAAAACTCTATTCTTAAAATTTTACGCTTAATTAATTATCCTTAAGGGAATCTAGGATGTGTGCATGCTTTTGTAACACATTAAATAATTTTCTTTGAAGGTTCGTTTTTTATCTATTTCATCAGGTCAACGAGCAGTAATAGACGTTTACACGAAGCAGGTATATATAGTTCCATAAACACATACTAATGTTCAAGTTATTCCCGACACTAAAATAGAGAGTAAAGGTAAACAAATAAACTTATATCTTAGTTATCTTTGTATGGATTCATATATTATATTTTATCTGATATAAATTGAAGTGGATTTTAACTCACTTCATAGGTAAATTTTGAATCTTCTTACTTCTTCTGATCAAAGCGTGACTTCACAGATACCTTGTAAGGGAGAGAAGAGGGTTGAAAAAATAGAAAATGAACAGAGAAATAATAAAATATCACTCATGAGACAATCACACTCTGGCTATTTTCTAATTTAATAACTATTCACTGGTAATGACAGAATTATCTTATCACTGATAAATCTCGCATTCACAAAAGCTGATGACACATAATTCGTCATTATATCGGTTAATTGATGATTAAGTAAGTAAAAAGGTATTATCTTAAAGAAGCACTTCAATACTAAAAATATTATAATAAAAATTATCGTAATCATCAATAATAAATTAATCAACATTACATGACACCTCCATTAAAACTTAGGTGAAGCTGCATGTGCTGCTGCACTGTTGTGCAATTCAACACAAGACTGTCTCCATCCCGTTCACAAAATTCAAATAATTAACAGTAATAAAGTCCTAATTAATTGAACTGAGGACGGACCCATATCCTCATTAACACCTATATTTTTTCTCTGATATAAACCATAAAGAAGCACATGAATACATTCGCGTGGCAGTGTTGCGTTAAGGTTTGAATGCAGCAGTGTAGGTTACTCCAGTGGAAGGCAACCAGAGATTCCCCTCAATAAACTGAGCCACCGTGAAGTTACTCACCTGGCTTGAATCATTGAATGCATGGTACCCTGTCCATTTCACACGGTTCGCCACGCCAGCACCTGCCCCAGTGTTCAGGTACTCTGCATAATACAATGTATCCAAAGCAAAGTCTCCATTCCACTCCAACCACCCCTCTGCCCTTATTACCTCACTCATGAACGATTGCATGAAAACGGTTCGTGAGTAAGTCTTCCAGGGTCTGCCCAGATACGTTTGAGTGGTGTTGACGACGGCTGCAAGGTCGGAATCTGCAGTGATGTTGCAGAACTGGAATGAGAAACCCGTTGGCTCATTTGGGTCTTTTCTACCGTGTGCTGTGATCGTGTTCTTCTGATTTGACAAGCCTTTCTTCGGTTGTATTAAGCAGTTCTGGAAGACGGCGGTGGCGTCGCCGAAGATGAAGTCCACCGTGCCTGTTATTGTGCATTCTCTGAAGAATTGGCGCATGGTGTGGGTATATAGGCTGTCTTGGAAGCCGAAAATCCCACATCGGTAAAACACAGAGAGGTCTGAGTCTGATCTAAGCGCCACTGCTTGGTGCTTCTCAGGCCCTGCCGTGTTCTGAAAGGAAACGTCTCTTGCTATGAACCCTCTGCCACTCACAGCTGCACACACACACACACACATTTTTAGTATCAGACTGAATTTAGTTGAACGTTTCAGTCAGTTAATTGTGTAAACGAGCTCATTTAATGTTAATTATGAGTTAGTTGCATGCTGGATTGTGTTAGATGGTCAGTAGCTAGTGTGATTAAATACTAAGGCCCTACTTACTGTTTAAGGTTGTTAAATGTCGAAATTATGCTTCCAATCTTGTGTGTTTGTTGGTTCAAAAATGACTGTTCCTAAAAGCAGAACAATTGCATTCATGTTTGTGCTGATTCAGCAGGAGTTAGCTTGCGTGGATTATCTTGGTTGGTTCTTCAACACTCATAATAAATATTTTATGTAAAAAAAGTTAAAAACACGTATTTAATGATTTCGTTAATTTTTGCAAACCTTAAAAAATTAAGATATCAAAGCCAGGTATTAACCTAGGACCATCTTCTGCTCAAAATAACTTTACTACTATTTTTTCGTCTCGATTCAAAATTGGAAAAACAATTTTAAAAGGTTAAGGCATGGTACAGGTTAAAAGGAAGGTGACACTGTCTATACTCTGTTCAGATATTAATCAAATAAAGTGTATAATGTAAGGTGGTCCCTCGTATGCCAATTGCTTTCTTTTTTCTTTGTTCTTTGTCGCATCACCTTTCGCCTTTCATTACAATATAAAGCTCTAAATGAATTGCCAGCTAAAATATATATAAGGAAAACACTATTTTTACATCTTGACACTATGTATGATAATAAAATATTAAATTAAATTATCGAATAAAAAATTAATAAAATGATTGTAGAATGGTTTCGACTCATCAACTCCCACGTAACAAAAATTGAAACGCTTTGCATTAGTGACTGACTGAGACATTTGATGCAAACATTTAACGTTCATCTTTCACAAATTTAGAATATTCATTTTATTAGAAACGCTAAAATTTTAGAAAGTACAACTATCAACGATGTTTGTAATTTTTAAAAGTCAATAAGAGATTTTAGGGACGCGATTATTTAAATCAATCCCGTGAAATTAAAAAATAATTTCATTAAAGAAATTCTTTGTTCTATTGTTCCTTTTATTTTAAATGAAAATGCACTAAACAATAGTTTACAAAATAAAAATAACATATAAATCTTAAAACTTCATTGAATCAAATATTAAGAATGTATACATCCACTTTGTATATCAAACATGTAACTTAAGAAAAATGTCAAAAAGATTAGTAATAAAATAAAAATTCTTATATATATATATATAAGCGCTAGCCTGTTAAACAATAATTCAATAATTATTAATTCAAATTAAAAATATATATATTTTCTTTTTTTATTTAAAAAAATTCTCAATATGTCTGCATCCGCTAACGACAAAAAAAAAGTACCGTGAACATCTCCCCCAATTTCCCAGGCAACCAAAATGTTCAAAATGGAGATTCCACCGAAATCCAATGCAAGTATTCAAATTTTGCATCATAATCCATGTCCATTTTTTTTAAAATAATTACCTTCTTTTACCTGTTTTCATTATTTAAAACTGTTGTTCAGGAAAGTTTTGTTATAATTTTTATTAAGAAAAATGTTTTTTTAATAATTTTTTTTGACAATTTTTTATTTCAAAATGTGATTTCTATGTTTTAAATAATTTTTGAAAATAAATTTAATTAAACCAATAAAATATTAACACATAATTTATTATTAAAAAATTGTTATAAAAAATTATTAAGACATTTTAATTTTTTTTTATATAATAGGAAAATGATAAATAACATGTTAAATGAGAGTAAAAGTTATATCAAAGTATATTTTCTCTTGATAAAATTAACCCTGCAGTCTATACTATGAACAGTAAGTATTAGTAAAAGAAAGAGAAATATGAAAAAGAAGAAGAAAAGAGTATCATGAGAGTGAGAGTGATGATCAATGGCAAACTTACCGAATGTAGATGAGCGGAAGGTGGTCCAACCGTCGATGAAACTCCGGTTACCGGAGATCACGGTGGCGCCCATCCCATCTCCAATGATCATGATGTTCCATTTCTTCTTCTTGATCTCCACGTTCTCAAAATAAACACCTTTCTTTATGTAAATCACAAATCGTTTCATGCTATAATCAGGTGCCGCGAGCACCGCATCCATGATTCTAGCGTAGTTCCCACTTCCATCCAAAGCTACCACAACATCAGGAGTCACTCCAATCGATTGCAGAAGCTTCCTTTCCCTGGGTTTAATCCACGAAGGAAATTGCTCCTGGCTGGCTTCAAATTCATCGTTTACGGGCACCACCTGCGCAAGAAGCTGCTCCACCAACGATACCACTTCGCCGATGCCAGCGGATACCAAACTCTTCACAATGCCGTTCGTCCCTTCGAATCCCTCCATGCAAGTTTGTGGATGCGAAAGTACCGCACTTAGCCATGTCCTCAAATCGGAGCTCAGGTTCCCCGTGCTGTTATGCTTCCCTGTAACAACCTTAAATTCTTATAATCTTCTCCAACAAGTTTTCATTGCTAGCAGTGTGATTTACAAGAGTGTTTAGATTTGATACCTTTGGGGTTCTGAGAGGCGGAGAGGGCCCAGGAGAGAACGTCGGAAGAGATGTCGAACAAGTCGAGGCAGTCGGCGACGGCAGTGGCGAGGCGGAAGTCGGCGAATGGCATGGAGAAGCGTGAGAGAATGGACGTGAGTTGTTTGATGGCGGTGATGACTTGGGTGAGTGAGCCGGCGAACTGGGACGGGGAGACCCCTAGGCAGGCTGAACCGGCGAAATCTGTGGCGGCGGTGAGAGGGGAGCAAAGTGCCAGAAAGAAAAGGCAGCAGAAGGAGCATGCGAGGGTGGAACGATATCTAACTGGAGAAACAGCCATCTCTAACAAGTGGCGAGTAACAACTCAGAACGGTTCGATATTTATAAGGTCGGAGAATTTAGAGTTATTATCATCCTTGTCTTCTTCTAACAAGTAAATCAAAATGCAAAGAGTTGACTTTCATGGTTTTTACCTTGTACTAAAACATTAACAATATTTCTTAAATAGTTGCATCAATATTCTTACGCGAGTTTATGATGATACAACATGAATATCTTTATATATTATTCAGATAATTGAATAGAACTAACAATTTCAAACAACAGCAACAAAAGAAATGATGTTGGCACTCTTCTAAAAATCACACATAATTATGTAAGAAGTACATATTAATTACATTACATTAATTTCCTAAGTTATATAGTATTTTCCCAATGTAAAAAATGTCCAATGATTTGCCATCGTGCTCTTTACGTTGTTTCGAAATGGTTGAATTATTATTTTGTTCCAATTTTTATTCCTTTAATTCGTTTTGAACTTCATATTCTTTTAATTAAGTTTTATTTGATGTTAAGTAAATTCAATTTAGTCTTTTTTTTTATTTGTATAAATTAAGTTTATTTCACGTTCACACCGTTTTTTAAATATCATATGTTAATTCATAATATTTTTTATTTTATTTTTAATCTTTTTTCATGTGTTAGTATTAGTGTCAAAATGAAGTGTCAATGTACTATATTTCAATTTTTATATTTATATTTTTACTTTATTAATCTCAATTAGTGTATATAATTAATATTCACGAGTATATCATATTACTTGTAATCACATATAGTCTTACTCCTTAATGGAACGAAGTTATATTTTTATTCTTATAGATTTAAATTGTGTTTTTATTTTTATTTTTTGTCTTTTTATCAATCTTAGGATACAAAAAATGTCTTTAAGGTGGTGTTTGATGAGTAACTTTGCAGTCAGGAAATTGTTGAGAATTTGAGTAAGAATCCAAATCTCACATTAGATAGAAATGAAAAAGTGAAACGTGGAGATTAATTAACTCATTGTCTTAAGATTTTAAGTAAAGAGTGATGTCGATCTTTTATATGATTGGACTCAAGTTTCATTAATGTCATATATTCCTAATAAATCTCCTTCTTGATAAACTTAACAAAAGTCATAACGAGATTTATTTCAGATAAACACTTGTGAGCCAAGAAAAGTTCTCTAATTTCTCTTCCTCTTTTGGATCTAATGGTGCTTAAAAGCATTCACGACACTCTTCTTTCTTATTTTTGTATGGAGTTTTGAATTACCTAGTATTCAATTGATCTCTATGGTGATAATGTGGTTCTTACGCTGACTATACTCCTTAGCTGATATATGTTATTGTACAATTGTCTGGTATATTACTCTCCAAGCTTATATATTTTGTGCCCTTAATTATATTGGATTCTCTTCACCCTTGCAGATTTACAAATATCATAACATCTTGCATTACCAATTTTCTTTTGTAAATCTCCCCAACTCTTTTGCCAAGTAGAACTTTAAATACACGGCAAGGTATTTAAAAAAAAATCAAAATATTTTAAAATTTTAAAAAACATTAAAAAAAACTAACAATTAACACAATACATTATTTACATATTTTTAATTATTTAAACAATATTACCAAAAAAAAATAAATTGTAAAGATTTTATACAAATCAAATTTTGTTTGAATTTGGAGAAAAACAAAATTTGTTTAGTCAACGAAATAGTATAAATGGGTTGCAGTTGGTATTTTAATATTACACAATTTATTTTCGATGATATAAATTCTTATGGAGTATTAAATATCACTATTTTATGTATTTCATTAATATGAGCTCTTATTTCGCATTATATGTATACCTTATACTTACTTACTTTAAAATCATTCTTGTGCTGGCAAACTTATACATATGACTTGAATTCCTAAGTTTTTTCAGTGTCTGTTTTTCCGTGTGATTTCCGTGCAAACTTTGTATTCCTCTCTTGTTTTCGCGAAAATTATATTATGTTTTGAGAAAAATATGTTAAAAAAAATATTTTTTAATCATTCAATACAAGAAATTTATATGTATTTATATATTATAAATTAATTTTATATTTAATTAATATTAAATTTTTAATACATTTTTTATGTCAAAACATATATATTTTGAATATAAAATTAAATATTAAAAAATAGTCCTATAATAATTCAATAATAAGTAAACAAATAAACTAATAAATTATAAATTTCTTTAAAATAAACCTCAATATATCAAGAAAGATACTTTAAACTTAATTTAAATTTACAAAAGAAACTTATAAAATAATATTTTAAAAGATTGAATTATTTAAATTTTACTTCTTAATATATAATCTTAAAAACTACATTCAAAGATTACTTTTTAGTTTAGATAAAAGTCAAACCTAAACTTAAAGTATCTATCAGAACCATAACAAATCAAAATAATTTAAGCTAACATTACGATAGTATGAAACAAATTAAACTGAAAATTTAAAATAAATATATAATATCCACATTGTACCAACAACTGTTTAATAAAAAATCCGTCACTACAAATAAAATTAACTGCCAATGGGTCAAAGAAAATTTATGAAAAGATATTCCTTTCATAACTTATACTTATCTTGAGTTTGCTCACTAGGATTCTTTAAATTATCTAAAAATCTACCATTCTATAAAAGTATCATTCCCCTTCTAAGATCAAATTGAATGTTATTTTGAATATATATTTGTCATTTTCATTTTAGAACTGTATGTATATAGTATGAATAGAACGTTTATCATTCAGGATTGTTCGGTTCATATGCTGCATCAGCTAAGTTCAACCATGTTAAATGATGTTGAGCCATAAGTAGGTCAGTGTTTAAGTTATTATTGGGTCAATTGTCCAACTGATGATAAAACAATCAAATATATCTGATTAAATATATTGATAAGTTTTTTATAAGCAACTGACGGAATTTAAAGGTAAGTCTGTTTTTATTTTATTTTATATGTGCTAGTTTAGGATCCATAATATGACTTGAAAATATAATGTTAGAACCAAAAACTAAGTACGTTCTACTTACGTTCGACCAGAACTCAAATACTCAATTGTGTTAAACAATTCACTAAATTATTCCTAATTAGTTTCTCAGTCCTACAGATCCCTACCGAAACAAAAACTATTAAAATAAAATGGAAAACCATTTTAAAAATAACCATGTTGTTCTATCCATGTTGAGGTAACTTTCAAAACCTACCTAAAATAAAATATGTGGTATCTTATTCTTTAGTTCATTTAATATTTTTTTTCATCATCCTTCTTAGGGAGTAAGATCTTTACATGTTATTACAATTCATTATGTTTCGAATAAATATTCAATTCTTTTGAAACTACTCGGAATAATTCATATTTATAAAAAGGACTTGTAATTTATATCATGGTAATGGTTACAAATTTTTCAAATAAAAAAATATAATTACATGGAATAGTCAATTACTAAATAGTTCACTATATAGAAAGAGACATATAGATTTTTACACTGGAAATATATTGTCCATTTTGGGTCAAGTCTTCAATGCTCAAGATATTATTTTTTTATTTTTTATTCGTGTTAAGTTTTGTAAATTAATTTCTTCATAGCTTTTATCTTGTTTAATTTTCAAATGATTTTGCAGTATTTTAATATCTATTTTGAGTGTAAGAAATAAGTCAACAGGAAACCATTATGATGAAGAAAAACAAATTGAAAATACAACAAAACGTGATTGAACAAGAAAAAGAATGATTTTTAGACAAATACTTACACCAAGGGCACTAGAATGGCACCAAACACTGCAAACATGAAGAAAAGACCTACGTGTATGTTACAAAAACCACCATTGGATGCTAGATTAAGTCACTGGGTGAGCTGGATGTTGTTGGACGAAAATGACAGCTCAAACTTGTAGTATTTTAGTCACTGGACGAAAATGTGGCTCGCCCAACGAGTTACAAATTAGGGAGCATAGATTTTTAGGCCTCATTGGATGAGAATGAAGTTGTTAGGCAAGTATGTCAACCCTGCGAAAGTGAGTGTTTAATTATGTTTTCGCGATGGTTTTAGTCATTCCTCATTTTTATACGATTACAATTACCTAAGGTGCACCAGATAAGACTTTTGGAGACTGTTTGGGGATTGAGAAATTCTTCTCTCCTCCTTGGGTTTCCTCTTTCATCTATAATGATTTTTCTTCCTTTTACAATTGAAAAAGATGATGGATTGGAAATTAAAGATGTTAACATGAATGAAAGATCCAATTAAATTATGGAATAACTAAAAGTGTATTGGGAGATAATTTTTTTTTTCTTTGGTTTTTATTTCTTTTCCAACTCTTCATTTTATAAATTCTAGGTTCTCTCAGTTAATTTTTTTTAAGATTATGTGTAATAAATTGAATATAGTAAATGACATGTTCTTGTTTAATTATTCACTTGATTTATAGTTGTTAAAGTATTAAAAAATCTCTTTTAAACCTGAGATTGAATACTAGTAAAATTTATATTCAGCATGTTTATTAATAATCTTAATTTTTTTTTATTGTTTATCGAGATTCTTATATTATATGAAACTTTTATACAGTATACCATAATTATTCTCAATTATATTATATACACCCTTTGTATTTTATAAAATAATTTCAAGTGAACCCTTATTTTTAAAGAATTATGTCCAAACTTTTTTCAATCCAATGATAACATATACCTGAAATAAATAACATAGTTTTACAAACTAATACATGATTAGATGGTTATACTAATATCCCAAATATGTAAATGATTTGAATTTGAATTCTCTGTATACGTTTTCATTACACCGAATTATGTAAATATGTGTGAAGTATCACAAGATTCTGGGCTCATCCATCAACCAGCTACTCTCTCACCTAAGTCTAGGGATTCTGAGTTTTACACAAAAATAGTGAGAAGATATAGTTTCCAACATGAAAAGAGAAAACCTACGCAACCAAAAATAAAGTTGTGTCGGCACAATCAACCATGCGTGTCCCTTTAGATGTGCAGGACCTCCTCCACTGTCACTCACATAAATATTTTCTTTTCTAATTTAATACAATAATTCTGTTACTTTAATTTTTTTACTCATATTAATAAAGTCTTTTAGATATTATAAATATGCAATTTCAATTTTTATATTTCAATAACAATTTATTTATCGAAAAAAAAAATATGGTTTGTAATTGAAGCGAGCTAATTGGAGAAAGTAGTGTGGGATAGGTTCGTGAGCATCAGGAATACGTTGTTTTGTTTCACCATTGGCAAGAAAGGAACTTCAACGACACGCTTTCAGTAAGTCTACCAATATTAGGAGAATGTTTCAACACATTTGTTTTTCAAAATAACTTCAAAGTTAAAATTAACTTATGTATAAAATACTTTATAGACTTATTTTCATATAATTTTTAAATTTGTTATAACTTGCCGTTAATAATATTAAGAACTTTTATTATTACCTTTTAAGTAGTATTTAAAATCCTTATTTAATTTATTAAGTTATAATAATAATAATATCTTACACAATATGTATCCTGTCAAGAGGTTTTATTATCAATACAATTATTTACAAAATATATTTAAAAATGTTAGATATTAGACTGAATATATATATAAATAAATTATATTTAATTAATAACAATAAAAATACGAATAAAGAAAGAAAGAAAATCATAACATAGTTTAAAATTACTTTTACTCTGCTTAATCAAATAATGCAACTTACTTATATCAGTTTCTCCTTTTCATTCTTTCAATAACAAAAAGCAGATAGTTAAATTTAATGTATAGCTACTATTGGCATCACTACAAAAAGAAGAATAAAAGTCTAAAATTCTTCCTTTGAAATTTTAAAAATAGTCACAGTTTTTCATTTACAGAAAAACCTATCTATCTATTTTAGAAATAGCATAATGTGACAGCCACTTTAGATTTTTTTTATTTTAATTAAAAAGTAGTACCGTAAATTAAATTTCAAAAGTTAGATCCGAATAAGAGAAAAGGTTTAAATTTTGCATCAGTAACAAGTATGTGTATCTTTTACTATTTATTTAAACCCTATCATAACTTTTTTTTTAAATTGAACTAATTTTTAGAATAATCGTTACATTAGTTTAAAACTATAAACTTATAAGTAACTTGATTTTTAATTGGTTAGTCTGAAAAAGTTCACTGTGAAACACATCAAAATTAAATTCTTTTATAAAAATCATAATCACAAGAAAAAAGTCGATTATTATCAATTACTTTTAAATGTAATTTTGGTTTCAATATTTTACAAAAAGATATGCATGTGTTACTTTTTCTTTTATTGAACTTTCAACTCCCTTGTGTCTTTTAAAAGTAAAACTCTCATATAAGTATTTTATATTCTAAAGTATTCAAGTACGATAATTTCTTGTAACAATGTTCTCATAATATATCTTTTGAAATATTTTTATTAAAAGAAATTTTAAACAACTAAAAATAAAAATAATTTATAATATATAAATAGACGTAAATTTTATTATTTAAACTAATTTCATAAAATTAAATTAAATTTAAAATTCACTTTTTACATAAAATATCAAAACCATTATTAAAATATTTTCTAATTAATTTTATAAAATTAAGTTAAGTTTGACTTGATGAAATTTTAAATTTTACAGTCTCATATAATTTTTATTCTCAAATTATAAACATGGTATCCGTGGTATTAGTGATGGTTTATTCTTCTTTTTGATACGTATCATTTGGGAGGTTTACGTAATTGTCATTGAAATAATGACAACAAATTACAGTACAAAAGAGAGTCAATATCAAACTGAAAAATGATGTATTGAAAATTACTTGATATTTTATTTCGTCATCAACAACAGAAGCAATACAGTGATGGACAACCATAAAAGTAATTAAAGCATGAGCCACACCACTCACTTTTCTTCTCACAAACTTCATACCAACCCAAAACCCATCTAATCAATATTTAACTAATCAAAATTGATTTAGCTATTTTTCATAATTAAATATTTCTTTTTTTATTTAACATATTATATTTTCAAAAATTGTTTTGATCTTTTCAAATAAAAAATATAACTTTTTTAAGTAAAAGAAAGCCTTAACCACTTTCAAATGCATCAATGATTAATTTCTTTTTATACATTATTTTGTAGTGAAGTTTGTTAATGAATAACCATCCATTCATTTTCGCATTAAAGTTGATGCATTTATTAAATTATTAACAAAATAAGTTCTTTTCAGTTAAAAAATGATCAATTATCACTCAAACTATATCATTTTACAGACATAATTGGAATGAAATTTAAATTTATACTTCTTTATTATATAAAAGCGTATATAATAGTTTTCTTAATGAATTGGATATAAATCATAACAAATAATTATTGATGAATGGATTGAATGAAGTTTGTGAAATAATGGATAAGGATAGAGAAGGTTTTTCAAAATAATTAATTAATTATTTTATAAAAATATAAATTAAAATTTATCCAATTAACATATGATGTTAACCCTGATTATATAAAGGGGATGAAAGTAATATTTGAATGGAGATTAGCGAAGTGTGCATAACTTAAGATTGAAGGTTGTGGAAGAAAGTTTATGTTGATTGTGATGACAGATAGAAAGCATAAGCTAATTAATCCGAAGAAAGAAGAAAGAAGAAAGAATAAAGAAGAAGTTAAGTGAAGAGATTCAAAATGTGTCATTCTCAAAAAGCAAGAAAGCGAAGAGAGAAGTGCTTTTAGAGAAGAGATTGCGATGCTGCTAAAACAAAAAAACGCGTTTACAGCTTGTGATTCTGCCGTTTTTGCTTTAGCATTATTCTATAAGAAACAAACCTAATAAATAATAAAGAGAACAAAATTAAAGGGAGATATAACGCGGAATTTGAGCTTTCAAGGATCTATTCGTTGATCTGGCACGTGTTGTGGTTGTGGCTAGTTCCGTCATATGCACCACATAGTCACGAAAAAATAATAAGCAATATCAAAATCAATGGGAGAATTTGACTTGCCCTTTGGATTTTGAAAGATGCTATCTCTAATATGTGATTGCAATTTTAAACAAGAAAACTTTTGGTACAGTGGCCCTTCACACACATTTATAGCAATAACAGGTTTTTGGATTTATTCCAATTTCAATGTCAAATCTTATCAATTTTATCTCTCCGTAATCCAAGTTACTTTAATGTATTATCTTTCAAAAAGAAGGAGTTGAATGTGTTCAAAATCTAAATATTTTTTATATTATTATTTGATTATAATCCAAGTTACTTTATATTTTATCATCATGAATCTATACTCACCAATTAAAAGTAGAAATGAAATAGAAATAAAATTATGAAAAAGAGGTGAAAGAAGTAAAAGTGAGTTGATCTTTGGTAAGTGTGTGTTCTTGGGTCAACATATGCAAAGATAGGTAAATTCTTTTGGGGGCAAAAAAGAGATTTCGATTATAATCCCCTCAAATCGCACCATATATGAGAAGATTAAAAGAGTAATTATCTTGCAATTACTCGTTTGTCAATTGCTTCTGAATCACTTCAAGCGAAAACTAAGATGTTTGTGAGAACCTAAAAAATAATATAAGAGTAAAGATAATACATTATGTTAATAATAAAATATTGAAATAGATTTTGTATTAAGTGCAGTTCATTTTATAAAAATCACTATTTTTTTTAAACTTTTTTTAAAAACTTTCTCTCTATTTTCTTTTTAGATTTGTAATCTTAATCTTCCTTTTTTTTAATCTGATTAAATTATTCAAAGTAAAATTCTATTATTCTTAATGATGGTGATATATTTAAATTTCTAATTAGAGTATTATTTGTTTAGTTGTTATTGTATGAGAGATAGAACTCGAATAACATTTGTGAGAAAAAAGTATAATTTAACCAAGATAAGAAGAATTAATATTATTTTTTATACATTGGATTTATGTTGCTTAATTTAAAATATGTGGTAATCTCATTATGATCACATCTAATTATTGATTGAATTGATTGGTCTAATTTGAATGAATTGTGATATATTAAAATTAAACTGACAATTGAGTTGTGAAATTGGGATTGAACTTGTGAAGTGGTATTTTTGACTTTTCTAATGAGTAATTTTGGTCAAATTGGTACTAATGATTTGTATAAAGGAGAAAAACTCTCATTAGAGTTAAAGGTACCATCTATTATACAAATTTTCAGTTATGATTTATATAAATTTTTTGGACGATTCAAAAAACGAGTGTTAAATTTGAATTTGGCAGAGTTAAGTGAAGTTAACTCACAAGACGAGTTAACTCTTGTTGAACAAAAGTCAAATTTAAATTTGAAAGAAAGATAGGTGAGAATGGATCACTGGATAAGTCTATTCTCACTAGATGAATTTATTTATAATTCTTTTTAGTATTTGACTTGTTAAACGACCATTTAATCATTGAGTATGTGTTTTTTTAGAGACAACTTGTTAAGTGAATAATTAAATATATCGAGCGAGTTTATCAATTATTATATTTGAACGGTAGTTTGCACTGTGGATAATATATTAAAAAATAATTATGCTATGAAAGTGTGATGATTTTGAGATAATGAAAGTAAATTAATTGGATAAAATGATTTGTTTAGTGACCTGTAAGTGTTGTATGAAATTGGTACTTCTAAAAAAGAATTGCAATATTATTTAATATAATGTTATACATTGATTAAAGATCCTATTATAAAATTATCTTGTAAAGTTATATAATTTTAAGAAAGAAGTGCAATGTTATTTAAAATAACAACTTGTGGCATACAATTAAATCTAACCTAATTAGATATAGTGTAGAATACAACCTGAAATGCTTGCATTAACTAACTTTATGTATGAAGATGAAAACATTATATACTAATGAAAAGATGTTCTGATGTGTTAAGGTAGATGCAAATTAAGGAGCAATATGAGGTAATGAAAGCATGTGAAGCAATAAATATGTGGAAGAGGTAGTAGATTGTTTTGTAAGTAAGCATTATGAATTTGAAAGATTGCATGGGACATTATTGTGTTGCACGGTTTTCACAGTACGATAGAGAAATGTGATGCAAACATGTTTGCATAGCTCCCACTTCGGTAGCACCGACGCTGCAAAGAATCTGAAAAAGGGTACTTAGCTGATTGCGACTACTGCATCTTGTTTTATGCAAGGACGACCCTGTTCATTTTTTTCAATACTATCATAATGCTTTTTCTCTTTATTTTTTATTTTCAGTAACAAATATTTTATCCTACCTTTCCTTACGTGATTGTTGCCTCCATTTAGGTATACTTCATTTCTCAGATATATATATATTCATGTAATAATAAGAATTACTTCAATTCAATCTCTTAATATTTATAATATTTTTTTATTGTGTTCAACATAGGGAATTCAATCCGAGAAAGACTTTCATTCGGTTATTGACAATTTTTAATGTATAATGAGCTTTTTTTTTTTAATTATTTAGAGCTTCACTTAAATATGGAAGAATACGTTTCATCTTATTGTATGAATGTCAAAATATGAATCATTTCAGTTCACAAAGTTGATTTATTACAAATTGAGTTAAAAAAAATGAATTAGTTCAATTTAATTACTTTTCTGCGACAATGAAATTTTTCAACTTAACTCAATCCACCGTATATTAATAAGTTGGTATTTGACCTACTTAATTTGTTTATATTTTAATTTTTTTTTATAGATTTATTATAATACAATCAAAGTAAATTTATTCGATTTTTTATATAATCAAAATAGGTGGATTCGATTTGTTATTATAAAAGTAAAATCAAAATATTAAACAAAAATTATTATAAAAATAATATTTAAAAGTTAAAGTGTAAAATTATATAATTCAGTTAACTTAATAAATAAATAAATTAAACATTCAAACTATTTAAATATTATCACATGACATTCTAATATTTAATCATTATCGAACATTGTAATATTAGATCAAGTTAATAACTTCCATAATTAGAAATAGTATAGAATCATGATAAAAAACTCTTATAAAAAAATTAATAAAGAGTTGTTGACGGGTTACACGTCAATCCACCTTAAACATAACTTGAATTGTTTAATCCACAGTGGAATTTAATTTAATTTACATTTAAAATAAATTATTTTTTTAATTCAATCCGATTCTAGCCTACAATGATCTATATTGTCTCAATTTATAAATCATTTTAACATTTTTACTCACAGTATTATATATATATATAACTGCAATTAATTAAAATGATGGGGTGCAGGAAGAAAATGATAGGATACAGTGCAGGTTATTGTCCCCTAAAATTTGGACCAACCCACGGTGTGCTGTCATGGGCTTAAGTTTTAGAAAATGGACTTCTTAATTTGAGTACGGGTTCCGGAAATCCCTACTCCAAACAATATCTTATATTCTTTTTAAAATATAGCTTTTTAAAACAAATATGTATTGATAGCTTTTAATTTAATAGACATGTTTTTCGTTACACAGTGATATATTTTAAAAGATACTTTTTAAAATTTTGAAGAACATATTATATAAATCCCTACATTTAAGTTTCATACTTTTTAATTTCACAATGTCCATACATAACACCAATAATACAATTTGCATGGGATGCTGATGTGATCTTTTTCCTAAACTTACCATATTTTGATGAATCGTTTTCGATTTAAAAAAAAAAGATGCTAACAATTTTTTTGGAATATGATAGAGACGTAAGTATTTTTTTCTTTTACAAAACTACTTCATCTTTACTCTAATCAATATCAACTTATAGACTACCATTGATCAGTACAAGTCACTATAATAGTAACTCATGTCTCTTATATAAGTAGTCAAAGGTTTGAATTTATGTGATATCCCTTTAAATATAAAATAAATATGTTGAAGGGGGTGTTTAATATTTATTAAAATGTTAATAATTTAATTTGAATAAATAATTTATGTCAAAGAAAAATATAAATGAGTTGTTAAGAAAAAATAGTTGATAGATTAGGTGATGGTGACTCTTGTGAAGTGATTCTCATGATTACATTCCACAAGGAGAGAAACATAGGGTTTGGTCATTAGAATGATTTAGACAAGAGCCAAATCCATAAGCCTGTGTTTGTATGAGCGGAAAGTACTGTTTATTCAGATTTGAAGGCGATGAATTAAGACGATATCGTGTTCGTATGAGCAAAAATGCACAGACGGATTTAAAGGTAAAAGCGGGATGAACCTACTGTTCTCACTCACCCGCATATATGGTGAGATTTGGAGGGATCCTTTCGAAAAAGTCACAAGTACCCCTGTTTGTAAAACTAATTCCAGGATTCCAGTTACATTATTTAAAATAAAATACAATTACGCTGCTGCACTTGCACTTGCACTTGCACTTGCATTGTTTAAAATAATGTTGATGAAAGATGAAGAAGAATGTGGTTGATGAAGAGAAGGAGAAAGGGACACAGTGGATGGAAAGTAAGTGGTGCGGAGGAGAGAGAGGAGGACGAAGAAGGGTCGTTTGTAGTTGGATCCCACTGAAGTGCTTTATGTGTCAAATATAAGACATATATTATATGTAATTTCACTACTTATTTTAAAATTATATTAAGAAAAAATGACTTTATTTAATTAAATAAACTATATTATTTTAAGGTATAGCTTAACAGATTTTCTATTTAAACTTTTATCATCAAAATAAAAGTACATTTTAATTTTTTAATCTTAAAATTATACTAATAATTATTATTATTTTTACATCTTAAAATTTAATTTTATTAATTGTTTTTAATTTTTTACTTTTTATAAACATTTTTTTACAATTAAATATAATATTAACAAATATCATTTTATATTACTTTAATAACTAGGGGCATTTTGGTAATCTTCAATTTCTATCAATTAAACTAATTTTTTTAATGTGTCACATCAATCAAATCCTATACTAATTCTCACAAACTTTACCCTCAAATTCACTCTCAATTACCCACAAATCCACTAAAAAAGCAACAAAAAAATTACCCTGAAATCTACTCAAATTCATTCAAATCATCTCCCCCAAATCATCTCCCTCAAATCTATCCAAAAAAACACACCCTAAAAGTCATCAACAAAACAATAGTAAGAAAGAAAAAGAAAAAGAAATAAAATTTTTATTAGTTGCTTTTTCTTGCCATGCTATCATTGTTAAGCCTTTTCCAAAGCCAATTACAGTGAATGTTGAAATAAAATAAAAATATTGAAAAGAAAAGTAATGGGGAGAAATAAAGTATTGAAAACATAGGAATTATTTGTGGTAATATTTTATTAAAGTATCTGGAATTGTAGAAAAGGTTGTGAGGAAGAAGAAAAGAAAGATTCGAAAACATTCTGTGGAAAATATAGTTATAATTATTTAATAATGAGCAAAAGGTATGTTGGTTAGATGCGACAGCCAAAGAGGTATATAAAAATATTTAAATTGGATTCGTATCCAAAGAAAGAAGTATAATGGAGTATGGTTATAATCACTTTATAAGACCCTTGTTTTTATAATTCATCCCAATGCTTCCAACCAAATAAACTAAACTCCATTGCAAAAAAACAAAATTATCACACATATTTTTATATTATCAATTATATATTGCATGTTCAAATTAAAACGTTCAATTATAACAACCTTAATTTCACTACTTACAAATGCAAATTCATTAATTAATACGTGATAAGTCTTAATGATATATATAGTTCATCATAATCAATTAAGATCATTACATTTAATCTCTAAAAGCGTAAAAACCTTTCTAATTAATTAGTACGTCTTAGTTTTCAAGACCTTGATATCCCTGTTCACGTGTTAATATACAATCATTATAAATTAAAGAACAAAAACATAATAAAACAAAGTAAAAATATCGATGAAGAATTTAAAATATCAAACATTTATTTAAAGAAACAACTTATAAATAATCAATTTGAAACTGATCATACTATAAATATTTAAAATAAATGTGTATAAATAATAGTCTATCGAATAAATTCGTAAAAAACAATCTTGATCAATGTCCCACTGAGTCATCACAAGATTTAATTTAGTTTAAATGTTATAAAAAATTAAAATCGAAGCAAACTAAAATTATATTTGATTTTAAATTTAATTCAAATTGAAGTAAACTAAATTTTATTTTATGTGAGTTTTATTTATACGTATATATTATCACATTCAATACTTTTCATTTTTCCGAGTATACTCTTCAAATCTCTCAATCCTCCAACAATAGAAATCATCCACTATTTACTTCTTAGTTTTTTATTATAATTTATTTAATTTTAAATACAAAGAGACACAAAATATGTCTTTTACGATAGTTTTTATGTCAATACAATATATTCAAATATTACATCAAACGGATAAAATATTGAATAAATTTAAATATTAAAATATATTTATTTTGGACCGTTTGGTATTTTCAAATATTAAAAACATATTAGCTGATGTTTTAATTTTTTTTATCGATAAAAAGAATATATTTAATATACGAACACTTGAGTGTTGAAACCCAATACAAGTATATATTCATACGATATGAAGTAAAAAATATTACATATTTTTCCTGAATTCCAACCATTTGTAATATTAGTGTTTCCAGCAATATACCTCCAAAAGAATCCCATCCCGCCATCTCATTATACATATATTCCAGAAAAGAAAAAGAAAATGACAGCAGTTCAAATTAATATTGCTCACGTACTCCTCATATCACAACAATCAATTTTCTTTTTCTTCTCATCACTGAAATATTCTTATCCATATTTCTCCAGGTAAAAGTCTTTAAAGTTTTAAAGAAATTGATTTTATGAATATTTAGGAGGAAATTTATTTTAAAAATGTTGTTGTTGTTGCTTGTTTTATCAGTGTGCTATTTTATGAAATACACGTCAGGTGTTTATCCAGATCATGTTTTTCAATTTTAGTGAATGATTACGTTACGTATGTATGTTTGGTAACACGTGGCGTCAACATGGATCTCCAACCATTTCTATTTATTATTTTCCTTTGTCTGAGGAGTCACGAGGTTATTATGAACATTTTATGCACATTGTTTATTATTTATTTGTGAATTTAGATAAGAGCATGCTAATTTAGAATAAAAAAACAAACAGAAGATGACAACGTAGGAAAAGAGTAGGATCCACTTCCCATTCTTAAAATGTAGTATGTGCCTAACTCTGCCAGCGTAGGACACCTCCAATGTCGCAATTCAACCTTTTAAATGTCACGAGATTTGTTGCAACTTACAATATTGTTTTGCTGACATTACCTCAACCAAAGAACGAACTTGACAACTTGGTACGTGTTTGTTTTCGGTTCATGTTCTCATAATAGTTCAAAAACACCTTCAACTCAATCCACCTTTCATATTGATTTGGCAAATACAAACACAGACATCCTGTCAGAAATCACAATCACTTCTCTTATTGTTGTTTGTTCCTCATCTTTTCTCTTATTTAACTCTGTTTCAATCATAATCCATTGCAAAAACGTGTTCAGCTGCTGATATTGGGGTAAGCTTTATTTATTCAGTTATTTATGAATATGATAAGGAAATTATTGCAGCATGCGTTGGTTTTGAGTTATGTTGTGAATGGATGAAGAGTTGGGACCTTTGGGTGTGTTGAAACAGGTAAAAGGATCATGCTTGGGAACGGGGTTGTTGGGATATTGGCAGAATCTGTGAATAAATGGGAAAGAAGGGCACCTTTGACACCATCACACTGTGCTCGATTACTTCATGGTGGAACAGGTGTTTCTAGAATCATTGTGCAGCCTTCCACTAAGAGAATTCACCATGATGCTCTCTATGAAGAAGTTGGCGCTGAAATATCACAAGACCTTTCACAATGTGGTCTCATCCTTGGCATTAAGCAACCAAAGGTTCATATTTCTTTCTTTTTTAAATTATTATTTTCCTGCTAGAGTCTGTTCAGTTGATACGAGACTTGTAATGATGTACATGACTTTCTGCAGCTGGAAATGATATTGCCAGATAGAGCTTATGCCTTCTTCTCCCATACCCATAAAGCACAGAAAGAGAACATGCCTTTGCTCGATAAGGTGGTTCAACTATTCAGTTTTTCTCTGTTGTTTTCTTCATTTTAAGTTTTACTCTTCTACATGCAACACAGATGAATTTCTGGCAGTTTATAACTGCTACAACCATAGGAACCAAGAGTGTAATTCAACCTATAGAATTTATCATGTTTGAAGCATGAGTTCAATTTTTGTTGCGGTTTCCTGGCACTTCTAACTTGTTTTTGTTATTTTCCTCCACAACCTCAGATTCTAGCCGAGAGGGCATCGTTATTTGACTATGAGTTAATTGTTGGGGACAATGGGAAAAGGTTACTTGCATTTGGGAAATTTGCTGGTAGAGTTGGAATGATTGACTTCTTGCGTGGGTTAGGACAGCGTAAGTTTCTAATTGTACCTGTTTTAGTTTATGGTGTCCATGTTGAATGGCATTGTCTAGAGTTTGATTTCAAACTATGCATCTTATCTGTTTTTTTGTTCCAGGGTTTCTAAGTCTTGGATACTCAACACCTTTCTTGTCACTGGGATCATCTTACATGTACCCTTCCCTGGCTGCTGCTAAGGCTGCTGTGATTTCTGTTGGTGAAGAAATTGCTACACAGGGATTGCCATTGGGGATTTGTCCCCTGGTTTTTGTATTTACTGGTTCAGGAAATGGTACAGTGTTAGCAAAAATGATACATTATTTTTATGTCCCATCCTTTCTGAAATCCCATTTACGTTAGCACAATGAGTGTCGAAAAGTAAGGCTTATGCTAACTTTTGATTTCTTCCTTCTTGTAGTTTGTTCTGGTGCAAAAGAGATATTTAGGCTCCTTCCTCATACATTCGTAGATCCATCTAGACTAAGTGACCTCCACAGAACGGTATTTTCTGTTCAATTCTTGTTGCATTAGGATGCTAAGAGTGTTTTTAGCTTCAGCTTGTGTTAGTTGTGCTACACTTGTGCTTGTCCTAGATTATCAACATAAAGAAGCCATTAGTATGTCTGTTTCATGTCATAGCATAATGATGATTCAGAGTCTTATCACTCAATTATAGAACCCTTTTTTCCTGGAACTTTGACAGTTTTCATTGCAGTACAAGATTAAGGTTCATCAAAATTTTAGATAATAAATAAGGTAAGTGCTTTGCTAAGTTGAGACAACATGGTTACAGGGTAACACATTAAGTTTCTCATAATCAGGATGCATAATGTGACACCTGGAGAAAATGTATTTTCAGTTTCTATTATTTTCTTTAGTCTGCAGTCACTATTGTGAAATTTCAAAAAAGTCAGGGTAGTGTAAAGAGATAGAGAATGCAAAACTTTGCTAGAAATTCATCACAGTAATGATAGTATAAAAATAAAACAAGTATATACAAAACATCTATTACAGTTATAAATAAGTGCAATTACAATGCATTCAAGTTCAAATTTGATTAAAAAATAAATTGATAGAATCTTGAAATGTCAATAGCTATTATTGTTGCTTTAGAGATGTCTAGCAAACTTCTTATACTTTGCTCTGAATATAATTTGTTTAACAGGACACAAATCAACCAAGACACGCTTCAAAAAGAGCTTTCCAAGTTTATGGTTGTGTAGTGACTGCCCAAGACATGGTTGAACCCAAAGATCCCACGAAAGTGTTTGATAAAGTTAGTTGATCTTGATCTTGAGTTTTCGGATCTCATAATCTATTTTCCTGATAAAATAGGTCTTTCATAAGTAGCAAAATAATTGACATGTTATTTGGAATCTGAAACCTGTTCTGACTCACATTATTCATATGAAGGGTTATTTCAACATAAGCAATAAAATAAAATATGAAGGGTTACTTTGGCATGGTTTTTCAGATATGGAGAAGATGAATACTTCAAATCCATGATAACCTTCTTTAAATGATCTTAAAAACAACAATTTCCCATTTTATAGCAATGTAGCATGTGTGATTTGGAAGCCATTTCAGAAGGAATGTAAAAATTCAAAACCATCATGCTATTGCAGTGGAAAAGTAATTTTAGAAATTCCTCACTATTCTATAAAGTAAGAAGACATTAAGTCTAACTGTTTTCATTTTACAAGAGCACAACTGAGGTGCTATCAATTGTAAATACTGCAATTAGCATTTCCCTTTGCATCCTTATGGATTGTTCATGATATTCTGACAAGAAAAATAAACTTTGAACATGATTTCTTGAAACTTGTGGAAGCACACTTAACTCTTCTCATTCAAATTCTCTTCTATTTTTCTATTGAATATTCTTTATTTTGTTGTTGGATATGCAATTGACCTTTGTTCAAGTTCAATGTACAATTGCTTTAGGTAAATCTGGTTTCATTGTAAATATATATTAATTAGGGAAGTTAAAGCCCATGTATTCATTATTAGATTAATATATACGGAATGGTCCATATTATGCATTAACATATGATGTTCAGCATATGATATTCTTCTTTCTCTCTTTCTATTATTTTAATGTAACAATTTTTTTTATTATCTATAACTAATACGCTAACATGATATGATAATTTCAGGCAGACTACTATGCACATCCTGAGCATTACAATCCCACTTTCCATGAAAAAGTAGCGCCATATGCATCTGTTATTGGTAGGTCCCTTCGTACTTGTTTCCAAGTACTGGTATTGGAGCAAATTATATGGTACAATTTAAAAAAATGATTTGAAGTCCTTAAGATTTCTAGTTCCTGATATTTGAAATTTTCTTTCTCGTATATCAGAAAGAAATGCTAAACAAAACCTCCTCTTAAAATGCTTTTCATTGTTGAGGATGTATGTAGATAAAGTGGATTTTCAACAAGTCTTGACTTACTCACCACTCACCACATATTAACAATTCCTTTTTTGATACCCTGGCCTGAAATGTTTCTTGATACAATTAAATTTTACCTGGTATTTTGTGTTCTTCCATGAAGATATATCTAATTCACATGTTACGATATCATGAAGAATTTTAGTAGTTTTCAAGTTTCACCATATATTAGTAATTCTGATCTCATCAAATTTTTCTTTATAAACTGAGTTCTTTTTTATTAATACTCACATTTACTTGTCTTAGTCAATTGCATGTATTGGGAGAAAAGATTTCCTCAATTGTTGAGCTATAAGCAGATGCAAGACTTAATGAGCCAGGGGTGCCCCCTTGTGGGAATAGCAGACGTTACATGCGATATAGGAGGCTCACTTGAGTTTGTTAACCATACTACCTCAATTGATTCACCATTTTTCAGGTATAAAATGTAACTAGTTTGGGAAATTAATTTACTTTTAGTCTCATCTACACCACTCTAACACGGAATTTATCCTAGAAAGAGTTATACTTTTGTTTCAGAGTTCATAATATTGGATTATTTCAAGCACTTTGCAATGATAACACATGTTAAGAAATGTATATGGCCCAAGTTGATATTACGAATAGCATAATCTACTCTTCATGGTCATATATTCTGCTTAAAACAAGCTAGGAATATATATAAAAAAAAACACACAAATATAAGATTCTTTGTCAAAGTACTCTTTTCTGCTTCTGGTAATGCTTTGTTTGGAAGTTCAGACAAATGTGCATGCTGCTGTTGTTCTACCTCTGTTAATCATAAAAGCTTGAATTTTATTTACCATGAGGCCTTAGCAAAATGCTTCATTATGCACAACACAGTATATCCCTACTTATTTCACAAAAAAAGCATAAAATCTGTCTTTCTAGCTCAATATGTTGGTCCATATAAAAGAAAAAAGGATAATCCCAATGAAGGATGAAATACCATATAGTACTTTATTGTGTGTTTTAGAAGCTATAAAAAATTGTAGTAGATGCTATGCTGAAATATTATCTTGGCTTACATTATCATATAGCTTTCAGTTCAATCGCATGTATTTACATTACATGACAGATTTTTTTCCAAGTATGATGTAATCTGTAAACATTTTTGTTAGGTATGATCCCATAAAAAATTCCTACCATGATGATATGGACGGCGATGGCGTGATATGTTTAGCCGTTGATATTCTTCCAACAGAATTTGCAAAGGAGGTAGGTTCCTTTTTATTTGTTAATTACCATGCTTCTATTTTATAAGAGAATAATATTTTGGAATGGAGAATGTATCAAATATGCAATTTTATTATGGCTAGGCCTCTCAACATTTTGGAAACATACTTTCGCAATTTGTCGTGAATTTGGCTCTGGCTACAGACATTACAAAGTTGCCTGCTCACTTAAAAAGAGCTTGCATTGCCCATAAAGGAGTTCTAACCTCCTTGTATGATTATATCCCACGCATGCGGCATTCTGATTCAGAGTACGTGTCTCCTCTATATTTCATTCTTTGTAATATAATTTTCCTCATTCACTTTGTTGAATCACGTGCCAGTTTTTATAGTTTCCTGTTATTTTCCCACATATTATAACAGGGGCATTCTGTTCTTTTGGTTTGCAGGGAAGCATCAGAAAACTCTGAAAATTCCCTATCTAACAAAAGAAAGTACAATATTTCGGTGCGCTCTTCAGTTTCAAATATTTTATCCATTGTTTGAACCCTACATACTTGCACCTTCTACAAGAGTTCAAGACATCTTTAATTTTACTCTAAAATGTTTTTGCACATACGAAGATATCAATGCATAAAACAAATAGAAATAAAGCTAAGAAACTAATTGTGCAACTAATGACACCTAAAACCAGGCTAAGTGCAACAAATCAATAATCCTATTAGTTGTTAGTTGATCTTCTGATTGAAATTACTGAACATTGGCAGGTATCTCTGAGTGGTCACTTATTTGATCAATTTCTGATAAACGAGGCCTTAGATATTATTGAAGCTGCAGGAGGCTCCTTCCACTTAGTCAACTGCCATGTGGGTCAGAGTGTTAAGGCTGTATCATTCTCTGAACTTGAAGTAAGTAGTCCTGTATTTCGAACTGAAATATTATGTCCATTTGAAAATGTTATTTCTCTTCATTTTGATGTATAATAGTATAAAACTAAATAATTCAATTTCTTTTCTCTAAGACTTGTTAAATATGGTTACAAACACTTTATTTGTAATGATGGGATGTCTTTCATTGTTCAAGTTAAGGTAATGATGATTTTCTCAACAGGAAGTGTTCCAGATCCTAAGTAATTCACTATAAGAAAGGATAGTTTTCCCACTCATCATACCTTGTTTCCCATTCTGGAGAACGTTGTAACTTGTCTTCTGTTAGATGTTTCAACCCCATTTTGAGGGGTGTCAATTCTTTTTAAACTATGACTTTGTGCCAACCTAGTGAATTTATAACAATCAATGAGGTTTTGACATTTTTTGGGTTCTGAATAGGTTGGTGCAGATGATAGGGCTGTTCTGGATCAAATAATTGATTCTTTAACTGCTATTGCTAAACGAACTGAAAATGATAGATTTTCAAATCAAGATTCCAGCAAAATTTCTCTTACCCTTGGTAAAGTAGAAGAGAATGGCACAGTGAAGGAGTTGGGTTCCAAAAGGAAGGCTGAGGTTTTAATTCTTGGTGCTGGTCGGGTTTGTCAACCAGCTGCTGTAATGCTATCCTCATTTGGAAGGCCATCATCGAGTGAATGGTATAAAACATTGTTGGAAGATGATTTTGAATGGCAAACTGAGGTAGAAGTCATTGTGGGATCTCTGTACCTGAAGGATGCAGAGCAGGTATTTTGATTGATATTTTGCTTTCACATAACTATTTCTTGATTTCTCCTAGATTTGACATTAGAATATCAATGCAGATGGTTGAGGGCATTCCAAATGTAACCGGAATCCAGCTTGATGTGATGGATCATGAGGGTTTGTGTAAATACATATCACAGGTGCGTTTGTCTCTTGCCAACTAAATTTTGCGTATATCTTAATTAACCAATAAATTTAATTAAAATTTTGAATTTTACACCTTGAAACATCATGCAACATGTGATGTATGCTCTGTGTACTTATGGCCTTGATAGCTTTAGCAGCCTTATCTTTAACATTTTGTTTTATTTTCTTTTTCTGCAGGTTGACGTTGTTATAAGTCTGCTGCCCCCTAGTTGTCACATTATCGTAGCAAATGCTTGCATTGAGGTGCTTCACATTATTTTATGTTGTAGTTTAATATTGTATTGAAAGGATATGTTTTCAGAAAAAATAAAATAAAATGACAGGATTTTGGACAAAGCATATCTAGGATAAATCATAGGTCAAAGACTGCAACAATGTTGAAAGTAATAAATTTGTGATGAGGGTTGAAGTCGATTCTTGAATTAATACACAAATCAAGTTAAAGATCGGTCAACTGTGGGTAAAAGTAAAAGGGGTCTGAAAGTAATCTAGGAAATTACTGATCCTTTGTAAACAATGCTTTCTTTAATTCCTGATTCTCAAAAATAACCTCTATGCCCATTTATTTTTTGGTAAGAATTGTAGGTCAGTTTTGGTTCTTAACTATTCTTTCTTTGTTCTGGATTTAGTAAAGAATGTGTTCCTTAATGCAGCTGAGAAAACATCTTGTCACTGCTAGCTATGTTGATAGCTCCTTGTCAATGCTAGATGATAAGGCTAAAGAGGCTGGTATAACAATTCTTGGAGAGATGGGTTTGGACCCAGGGATTGGTAAGACCTATACTGATAATTATTGATTGGTTCTGGGACTTTTGCAACATAACATAGTTCATTATAATAGTGCATCTGGTTTTTTGTACATGGTATAATTTCAGTTTTTGAGTTATTGGTCTCACTTCTCAGATATTCTCTTTAAATTTGTGCTCTCGGCTTTGCACCATTTTACGTATTGCTTATGGTTATTTCCGGAATGGATGGATGACTAGTTATTGGAATTTTTTTGAGATTAATAGACATCCACTATAAGTGTAAAAGTATTTACATTGTTGACTAATCACAATATTATCAACATGATTCTCAGATCATTTTGAAAATCAACAAGATCATATAGGATAGTTTGTAATTAGCGGAAACGCTTCAGACACACTTATTTACTTCTTTTTATCACAAAACATTGGCTGAAACCAGCGTATGAAAATTTTAGAAGCTTCACCTATTTCCAACTAAAATGGGTATCTGTTTGATGACCCAGATCATATGATGGCAATGAAGATGATCAACCAAGCTCATGCACGGAAGGGTAAAGTAAAGTCTTTCACTTCTTATTGCGGTGGACTTCCATCACCTGAAGCTGCTAACAATCCACTAGCATATAAATTCAGGTACTTCTCGGAATGTCTTTTGTCAAACTCAAGAGTAACCACGCTGAATAGTGTATTTGTTATTGGCAATGGTACGTTTTAGGCCAAAATTACAATACAAGACATAGGCAGGAGAGAGTTTCCCTCTAACATGAGTCTTCTCTTTTTTGCATCCAGCATTAGTAAAACTACCCAATGAATGATCCCAAGAGATCACGCAACAAAATATTTTGACTTGGAACACTTTTTCTAGATAAATGTTTGTATGAACTATCACATGAACGTTTTTTGGGATAAATGTCCGTATGGATGTTAGTATAAGTTTCCAAAGCTCTGCTTTTAAACTATGTTTGTAGTATTTCATCTTGTTACCCTTTAACTGTGGTAGGTCATTGTCATTTTCATTATTCAGTAATTTTTTTTATGACTGTATTTAAAAGAACTCATTGGTTATCCATTATTTCAGTTGGAATCCTGCAGGGGCCATCCGAGCTGGGCGCAATCCTGCCACCTACAAATGGGCCGGTGAAACTGTACATATTGATGGTAAGCTTTTAATCATTTGGATTTGGATTACGTACGCATGCATGCATGCATGATTTTGAAGGTGACTTCATTTTTTCCACTCTTGGTTTCTGAACAGGGAACGATCTTTATGATTCAGCAACAAGACTACGGCTCCCAGAACTTCCTGCTTTTTCTTTGGAATGTCTCCCAAATCGTAATTCACTACTTTATGGGGATTTATATGGAATAGCTTCTGAAGCATCAACCATTTTCCGTGGAACCCTCCGCTATGAAGGCACGATCTACAACCGTTTCTCTTACTTTTCAGGCTAATATTTCGCAGCAATCAATACCGTTGTGTGTTTGTGCATTTATGGTTTGTTAGATCTTTCTGAAACTTACTGGTAGTAACTTGGTATGCAGGATTTAGTGAGATCATGGGGACACTGTCTAGGATTGGATTATTTAACGATGAAGCTCATTCGTTGCTAACGGATGAACAGAGACCAACTTTCAGAGATTTCTTATTTGAACTTCTGAAAGTTGTTAGTGCAGATCTAGATGGACCATTAATAGGAGAGAATGACATGATAGAACGAATATTGACACAAGGGCATTGCAAAGATTCAAGAACTGCAAAGAAGACAGCAAAGACAATCATGTATACCCTTTACCCTCCTCTTGTTCTTTCATTTGGAAAATTGTTGTCTTAACCTCACTGTCTTTTTTCATATAGATTCTTGGGACTTCTTGAGCAAACAGAAATCCCTGCTTTCTGCAAAAGTGCTTTTGATGTTGCTCGTTTCCGCATGGAGGAGAGATTATCATACACTAGCCAAGAAAAGGTATGTTTCTGTTATAAACAAATGCTAGCAAGACAATTTTTCTTTAATACACTTTTCTCTATCGATTGAAATTTATTAAAAACCACAATGCTGGAACAACAAAAAAATGACTGCTTAATGTACTTTCTTCCAAAATCCAGCAAAACATGGTATTCCATCCGCATATCACATTAAATACTGCTAAAGTAACTTATTTACTTAATAAAGCATACATTTAGTATCAGTACCTTAAACTTTTACTTGGTTTGTAAGCAGGACATGGTGCTTTTGCACCATGAAGTGGAAATAGAATACCCAGATAGCCAAAAGACAGAGAAACATAGAGCTACTTTACTTGAATTTGGGAAGACTGTCAATGGAAACACCACAACTGCCATGGCTCTTACTGTTGGTATTCCAGCTGCTGTTGGAGCTCTGGTACTTTCCATCCCTTTCTATTCTTGTGCTGTATTCCAAGCAAAAGCTGTTAGTGAATTATATTTTCTTTTTTGCAGCTCTTATTGACAAACAAAATTCAGACAAGAGGAGTTTTGAGGCCAATAGAACCTGAAGTATACACTCCAGGTGAACCATGATACCTTGGTTTTGTTGTTCATTTGTTAATCTAGTTTTTCTGGCTTGCATAATCAGCATACTTGGCAGTCACATGGTCATAGAATTGCAGAAAGTTGCGTAATTTGAATTTTAGGAAAGTTTCTTTGCGTCAGATGAATATTCTGTCATTGATTATTGCTAAAATGATGCATGTGTTGAAGAAGTTGTATACTGTGGACTTTGCAGCATTGGATATTATAGAAGCTTATGGCATAAAGTTGATTGAAGAGACGGACTAATTTGCATCTCTAAAGAGGTATACATCAGTGTCTACCGTGCAATGTTGGATGCGAATAAGATATATATCAGTGTCAGAAATGCAGCAGACCGTAGCATCTCAGCTAAAAGCACTTCTACAGAAGCTGATACCAATTTCAATTGCAGCACTCCATTCTACCACTCCTCAAGTATGATTCTAGAATAAATATTAGTTGGTGTCAACCGAACTATATTATTAATATATTAATTTAATTATGTTTTTAATTTCCAGAACTATATTATTATAAATATCTTTTAATATTTTTTTTTTCTCTCTCCAAGCTCTAACAAATTGTTGACATAAATGACGGGTGTCGTGTGAGTAATTATTACGTGGAATTTAGCCACACAATTGTATTGTTAAAATATCATTTCATTCTTTCAGTATCTAAATTTAAAATTCAAATTTTTGGTTCCTTATATTTAAAATTATTTTGAGGCTCCAAATTTAAAACAATTTAGTCTCCTTATTTTGAAAGTAGTTTATTCTAGTTGTCACAATGGATGTTTAAAAGCCTATTAACATATGTAACAGTGTATTTTCTGATAATCTTAAATTTCTAAAATTTAGATTAACGAGTAATGTTCTAAAATATATTTTATAGTAGTTTTAAATCCACCAAATATAATAAAACAAAAAAGCTCTTGCAATTGATTTTTCTTTAATTATTTTATTATATTTAAAAATCCAAATTGCTTAAATATTAAAATTAAGGTTATTTATATATACATTTTCTCTTAATTCATCAAGTAATGATGGCAGTGATTTTGAAGTTGCAACATCCACTTTCATCTCATTTCTCTATCTTTTGTTGTATTAAATAATCATTTTTTTCTTAATTTTTCAATGGATTGTCGTTTTCTTTTATTTTCGTATTCCTAATCACACAATTTAGGTAAGATTTACGTCGTGTTTTCTAGGGTTTAAATCAAGTTATGGCTGAAGTGTGCATACACGATGTTTGATTTTGTTTGTATTTTTATGGTTTAAAGTTAACACAACTTATTTTAAAATATTATTCACTAATCTAAATTTTGAGATTTTAAGAATGACAAATTTATTTATAAAACTACTTGAAAACACATTATTAGTATATTAACCAACTTTTAAATAACATCAACTACAGAAAATTATAATATAAATTACTTATAAATTTGAGAGACCTTTAAAAAAACAAAGTAAGGAATTAAATATTCAGTTTTAAATTTAAAAGAATATTTATTTTCAAATTTAGAATATGTTTAAATATGTTTCAGCCAGAGTCTACATATACGTATTTCAAGATTATACAAAGGATATGTTTAAAGTTCAATCCGTGATTCTTATCCACAAGATAGATGTCTATAAAAAAAATTTAAACCCCAAGTCCTAAATACATTTTGAACTTTCTAATTAAAATAACCCATAATATAATTTTATATCTAAAAATACATTCTAGACTGAATAATTAAAAAAAAAAAAACTAAAATATGTAATTAAGGATATATTTGAAGATTCTGAAATGTTTTCTTGAGTGTACTATCCAAAACTTATTTCCAAATTCTAAAACAAGAACATTCTAGATTTTTTTCAAGACATAGAGCTCAATGAAAAAACAATTCGGGTGAAGGAAGAAATAACTTTGTTTTTGACAAAGATGGAAGAGTTTAACCATTATTGGGCTTGAATTTCGACGAGTAAACAGAGATAAAAGAGCAGTAAAACAAGTCCAAAAGAATCAAATGATTAAAACCCCTGAGGTTTTGCACTTGTATTTCATGTATAATCATTGTTCAACACCAGAGATCATACAATCTGATAGTTAAGATTAAATGTAGGATCGCATAACAAAAATCATCTAGATTTCCCTCCGACATTCATAGAGGGTCTAAACAAATCTTAGCCTGGTTATACGTACGGTCAATTCCACCAAAATGAACAACTTCCTATTCCAATCTTCCTTCAAGTTGCTCAAAATGGAAAAATCCTATTACTACCTCTAGGTGGTCTTCTTGCAGCCACGTCTTCAATTATATATATAACATGTTTCTAACAAATAGTTCAGAACTTAATGTAGAAAGGGTGATTTTCGAGAAATTCTTGTGATAGGATTTAAAGTCTAAGAGGCAATCAATGACATTAATTGTTGTTCGACTTCATCCCAATTCTTTACTTTGGTCACCAAAGGGTGTTCTTCCGTAGACTCGCTCTTGCACCAAGGATATGAATTTTCATAATCAAAAAGCAGGACTCTAATTCCAACATTAGCACACTCTATGGCATATCGAGGGTTATCATCGATAAGAACCTTGGCATTTAAGGACCTGCCAATGCAAATCTATCACTAAACAGACATTTGAAATCACATATTTTTGCTTTAAGTGAGGAAAAGAGAGTTCGAATTCTCTTCAGTTTTTTCAGTTCTATCGTTTGGACATGAACTAGATTTAATGCTGAGAAAGAAAGTAGAAAAAAATCAAATAGAATTAAGGGACTTACCTACAAATTTCTGACTTTGGTCTTGACACACCATCAAGAGCAAAGTGGTTACCAAAGTGAATCTCATGGAACAGTCCAGGAAAATTCTTCTCTATCCACTCGATTGTGTGATCCTTAATTGCATTCTGCCGTGAACTGATCATATGACAATAGCTGTAGTTAGTCAATGCTGCCAAGATTCCTTTACAGTGTGAAAAAATATTCAATATAAAAGCATACGTTACAACTGATAGGCTACAAAATCTTGATAACTTCTGAAGAGCCGTATGAGCACCTGGAAGAGGGTGGATCCCTGACTTGAAATATGGTGTCTTAAAAAATTCATGTACACGGATGTCAGCTGCAGAACAAAAAATTATTTTCAACCACTCCATTGGTCATCGGGAAGGTTAAAAGAGGAGTTAAGAGAACTCCATTAGATTTCTACATTAGAAACATGATAAAAATATTGAACAGCTTGCTTTAGCTTAGTTGCCAAAATATCTGAAATACTTTTTTACTTCCAAAAAAAGTTGGAAGTTTGGTTTTATGCCCTTAGCATGGTACCCCATGAAAATACATGGTAAAAACATTTGGCCTCACCATCAAAAACCAGTTTAAGTTGTTCAATGACTACACATTAGGCTTGCTCCTCAATAATAAGCTAATCAGGAAAGAAAACAATCAGAATTTGATGCATTTAGTAACTAGATTTACAGGGAATGCAAACTCAAGAAAGATCACCTGGATAATAAAATGGTTTACGTTCAAAATATTTTCAAAATAAATGGAATAGCAAAACCATTCACATAACGAGACGTGAAAATATGACAAATACACGGTTAGTTACCTTCATCACGTGAACAATTCCATATCTGCAACAGAAATGAAGGGTGCATATCAGACTCCACAAACAGACACAAATTTCCAGTAATACAATGGGCTAAAGAGATTGCAAGAAGTGTCTATAATTATTATCAATGATGCTCCATCTCATTATGAAAAGGGAGCCCCCTACCCATAATATATTGATAAAATAAACAAGAAACTAAAACAAATTGTGATTTTCTAAAGCCCCGAGCTAACAGACCAATCATTTTGATGTATATAACATTACATTCCAAAGTATTAACAGCAAACAAAACCAATGCAACACAAATACGCCAAATCTAAAAAATTGGCAGTCACTTAAAATGCTACATAATCATATAAAAGACTGATGAATGGGGGTATAAAGGAGCCTCTGAAAGAACATTCAAGTTGCTGTAACTTAATATTATTGATATTTAATTGTCCAACAAAAAAATTGGTAAATTTCCATTACTTATCATCAAAATATATAATTACTGAAGCAGCCGCTAGTACCTTACAAAACTCGTACACGTGATATTCAGAAACTGAATAATTTGCTGAATATCGATCTGCAATGAACTTGTTGAGAGCTGACACGAAGTTTCCTAATACTGTTTATATGGGGGTAAACATCAGAACACAAGTGGATAATCCAAGAATCAAAATACATAGTAGTCAATCTACAATGGATTCTATTTAAAAGAAAATATCTATAATTTTAGGCAAGCCATCGCACTGCAAACTGTTGCATATTAAAAGAGATCATCACACAGCCTAAAAAAGGGGGTTAATGTATCCATCAATGACAAAAGAATCTTCCTTCCTTATCTCCTATCATAGAATCTCTGGTCACTGCACAATTCAAACAATTTCCAACAAGTTAATGAGTTCTATTTAACAAATTGAGACAATAATTTCCTTATATTTTATTTTATCTCAATCGCCGAAAAAGAGTGCTCCAACCCACATATTGAACAAGTTAGATTCAAGCAAATACACATGTGATGGGTGAAGCTTTGAACAATTCAAGATATAATCTGACCAGTTCACTCACCTGGAGAGGGAACTTTGACTTTTAGTGAGATCAATTATATGTTTATGTTTGAAACAAATTAAAAAAAAAAAAAACACAGAGGAAATGACATCCAGTATAGCAATACTCCTTGCATTTTTAAAGGATTGGAACATAGTCAAGATTCTGCACTAAGTCTACTTAATTCATAAGAATAAGTTAAATGACACAACATAATATAATAAAAAGAGTGCCATAAGCATGCGCACTTATATACATACCCTCATCAACATCAACGGCAACAACAAGTTTCTGGGACAATCGGTGATCATTGAAACAAGGAGGTTTAGCAGGACTTCCATTTATAGATCCGTCATCAATCTTAACCAAAGTAGCATCAGATTCATCACTCTTAACAGAATTCCTTTTCTCCAAATCAGCCAACATCGGCTGGCGACGATTCGATGCAAAGCCACGGGACCTTGCCTTAGCCCTCACAAAGATCCTATCACCATTACCACTACAACTACCACTACTATCAAAGCCACAACCTCTACGACCAAAATCAATGCTTCTTCTAACCCCAAAAACATTTGCATAAACAAGTTTATGGAGAAGTGGGAAAGACAGATAGCAGCCACGATCAGAAGAAGAGGGAGAAGGGTACTGCGAAAAGGCCCTGCTCAAGTGGGAGCAAGGATCGAAACCTACTAAATAAGCCATGAGATTGTTACGGTGAGGGTGATGCCGAGCTTGCTGATACAAGAACCGCACAGGGCCTTCACAGTTCCTTAATCTAAACATAATAACACCAGAATCTTGCTATGATATTCTAGCATCACCATGAAAAGAAAATATTAAACGGATAAATATCAAAGCTAAAAAGAAAATATTCCTCCAAAAAAGAATCGATCCCAGTACTTATTGAATTGAACACTGCGACCACCAAGAACCGATCTTTTCGCGGTCAGACTGTTTTGGAGTCAAAAGAGTATCCTCCAAACACAACCGATATAAACCCTAGAAACGGGAGTGTGAAACCTTAGGCAATCATTCCCAATTACCCAGAAAATGGCAATGTTCGATAACCATATGATGCGTGAAAAGATCAAATCTTACAATGCCCCGGATCCAATAACAAACACCCAGATGAAGAAACTCCGATGGGGGCTAAATATACACGAATAAAATGAAGAACCTTTGCATATGGGTGATTTTATTACTTCTGATCTCTCGGTGTTGTTTGAGAATTATTCAGATTCAAAACTGTGGTTTTGTACGTTAGAATGAAGCATTGGACATGCAGAAACAGATAAAACATGCACAGAATCTAAGACTGTGCAATAGATTGATTTTTGGATGATAGAAAGGAAAATTTAAAGGAAAAGTGGAATAATGGAGGAAAGTTAATTGTGGTTAACACGGAAATTTGGGCATCATTTTCGATTCTTCTCTCGTCTCCTTCTTTTCGTACAACAAAATCGGGATGCTGTTAGCCATCTTCACTCTTTATTTTCTACCAACTTTTTATTTAGATTTATTTTTTTTTTAAAAAGTTTGTTTTGTTCACATTTTCTAATGTTTTGTATTATTTGGTTGGGCTCTCTTTATTGTGGTACAAGTTGTTTGGGCCATCCAAGTCGGTGGGGTCCACGGTGCACCTACCAAATTACACTCATCATTGTGTTCTGATGCCACTATGTTTTATTTCCTTAAATCATTTTTTTTCACTCACATATCTGTTTATTTTGTTTATGGCTTTTAATAATTTTTTTATGAATTTTTTATTTTTTTTATGGCTCTAAGAATTCTTCATCTTCTTTCATTTTACTAAAAAAGAAAACTCAATTTTATTACACTTGTATTTCATTTGTATGTTATACTTTCATCCTCTTTATAATTGACGTGGATCTTCAAATATTTACAGAAAAAAATAAAAAAGTATTGAGAACAAAAATTAAAATATAAAAATATTTTTAAAATAAAAAAAAAAAGAAAATGATACAATTAAAATTTAGAAACAAAAACTTTTTTTTACCCAGAACTAAATCGGTAACTTTCATTTTTATCGAGAACGATAAAAAGAATTTCTAAATTGATAAATGGAGTTATTTAAATCGCTTTTTTTATTCAAATAATAAGTGAAAAATAGACTCTATCTTTGTGTGGATTTTGTTAAAGAGTGGTTTTTCGGATTTCAAATTATATATGTTTCTCTCGTTTTAAATGTGGGTAAAATATGCTCTCTATTTTGTACAAATATTTTCTAACCACAAATCGATATTTATAGTAAATTTATTCAATTTATAATTTCTTAGTACTGTTAAAATAATTGAATTAAATTCTTACTTTTTGAAACTCGATCTATAACTTTTCTTATCATAATATCTCAAAGTAAAGTATTTCCAATCAAAATATATGTTACTTTTATTTAATTACTATTTGAAATTCTGATTTAAAGTCTATGTCAACATAACTTATTTTTTAAATATTTTATATTAAATAAATAACATTATTTTAATATTAAATATTTTATAATATTATATTTTTTATTATTAGTTTTTATAAAAATTAATTAGTTGATATTGTAATAGTAAAAAAATATTATTATACGTGAGAATGAGAAAAAATCCCTACAAATCCAATATAGGATGAAAACGAATGATCCTATATTTTGACACCATATGTTTAACACTCTTTTAACAATGTTAGGTGTCAGCACGCGATTGGACGTGATTTTTTAAAAAAAAAATTTGAAAATGTGACGTCATTAATGAGGCAGAACTTTTAAATTTTTTATTCCCAGTTTGCCCTTGTCAATTTTTATCTGAAGTTAACATTGTCTTTCTTTCCTGTTTCATCAAATTTGAAAATCTCTTTCTTCCAAATTCTCCATTCGGACTTGGGTTCGCTTTCGCCCTTTTATTGCCTTCGCTTTCGCCCTTCTATTGCCTTCATTTTCGCCTTCATCATTGTCGTTGGTTGATGGCCTTCGTAAGCGGTGTGAGTCTCGCTGTCATTGCATATTTTGGTTTGTGGTTTATTGGTTTTGCGAAATGGCGAGTTCTTCGACCAGGGTAAGCGCGTTTATCGTTTGTGTGAGTTTTGGAGTTTAAGGTTTCATATTTTGATTTTGGATTTTGTGTGTTGTTTTTCATTTAGGGTTTTTAATTTTTGGTTTTTGGATTTTGTATGCAGTTGACGGTTCACCACTCTGTTTCAACCAAGTACATATGTGGTTTGAACAATGAAGGATAAGAATCATTTGAAGGATGAACCAACACAAAAAATGAAAGATGACAAGGCATCAACAAAAAAGCAACTTAAGAGAAAACGTAGAGAGCGTTTTATGCAAAGTTTACACCAACAAGAAAGTCTTGTTGCAGAACTTAAAAGGAGGGTTCTTGTGTTGGAAGAAGAGGTGGCATTTGAGAAAGCTAGACGAAGAAGACCACAGGATGGTGGACACAATGTGCCACATAAAGAACCATCCATTTCCCCCGGAGGCATCTCCCCCGGAGGCATGTCCACCGATCCTCCTCCAACGAAGACATATGTGAGGATGGGGTCACGAAGGCGTTACAAGAGTAGAGCGCTTAGGACTCCTTACGTAGGATTGCTTAGAATAAAAAATGAGTGAACTTTGTATAACTTTGGATAGCTTTCTTAAGACATATGTAACATGAACATATTATTTGTAATTTGGTTTGTATTATGTTCAATGTGATAAAAATGCAATTTGCCTTCATTATGAAATTATTACTTACATAGTGAATTGCTTTTCATATTGTAAATGGAAAATCTGGTTTTATTTGAATTGTTAATAAATAAAGTTTGCATTGAAATGTTGTATTAATTTATTTGAATGATGAAGGAAAGAAGGATTGTTTTACATACAAAATAATTGTGTATTTTGAACATAAATACTTAGTCCAGGACCTGGGAAAAAGTTATGCAGAAAAAGTTGTGGTAATCGTTTACCACAGTGTGGTAAACGATTACGCGAGTTGTTTTCGTGATTTGGACACAAAGTTCAACAGAGGAAGCCCTTATTTTGTTCACAGAGGACCAAGGTATTAATTTTTCAAAGTAGACCAGAGGTGGAGTTGTTTTGGTGTCATTTAGTGGTTTGGAGGTGTTCTAAGTGTGCTTGTTCATGTTTGAGTAGGCAAGGAAGGTATGATGTTGAGTGCAAGCCCCCAAATCATGTCTTGGAAGAAATTATGCAGAAAAAGTTGTGGTAATCGTTTACCAAACCTGGTTCTGGGTTTTGGACACAAAATTCAACAGAGGGAACCCTTTTTTTGTTCACAGAGGACCATGGCATGAAATTTTTGTTGTTATGTTGTGTTATTCTGATTTTAGAGGGGATAATAATGTTCATTGACCTGCTCATGGAGATAAGAGTCAATTTTGAATACTTCACCCTACTTCATTCATTCCAACAAACCTTAAACAAAGTTTTAATGAAATATAAAAATAGAAGAACTTGAACATAAATTGTGGTTGTGTAGTCTGGTTCACACCGATATTGTGTAGTTAATATTACAGTTACATCCATTAATGTGAACTTGTACTATGATATCATGGCAATGTTTGTCAACCTCAAAAACAACAACGTCTCCTTCCTTCAAACCATTGAACCTGAAGTGATAACAATGCCCACAAAAATAGTTAGGTTTCGCTAAAGAAAAAAACCTCTCTATTGGAGATTAGGTTAGAGTAAGTTTGCAGTTCCACTTACCCCAAAAATAACAACAAATCAACAACGACGAAAAGGGCAATGGTACATGACGACCTTCAGCAGTGCACACCAAGGATGCCCAAGACACCCACCCCGATAGAGCACTCACACAAAGCGACCCAAACGGCGACAGTGATGATGAGAGAACGAGAACACCCAAGACTGAGAACGAGAGAAAACGAGCACGAGAGAACAACCACCGAAAGGGATGATGAGAGAACGAGAGAGGAAACCATGAAAATGAAACAATGAAGGAGGGTGCAAAATGAAAATTTATTCTCTTTGCTCTCCAATTTCCAATTATGCCCCTAGCTTAATTTCAAAAATTGATTTCTTTTTCAAAAAACACGGTCAATCAACAAACTTCATGCAGCGTTGTCAAAACCGTGTCAAAAAAGAGTGTTAACATATCATTTTCGAAAACGAAAACGAATTTTTACTTTATAAGTTTGGAAATGGAATGATATTTTGGAACTCATTGATGCTTTAATAAATTGAGTATATACACATAAAAAGTTAATTGAGAATAATTAATTTTATCTACCCGAAATCTTAAAATTGCGACAGTTTAAAACTGAATTGGGAAGTTTGACCATTGTAACTGAGTGTTATGAATAAAACCAAAGGTTAAATAAAATTTTGATAGGTAAATTTGGTTCAGTTAACATGCATGCAAATATCACACAATTATATGCTAGATATTTATTAAACATTAGATATTAAAACTAATGACAACAATTGGAAAAATGAACAACTTTGGAGATTCCGAAATCTTAAGCATCGCAAAAAGCAATTATCTAACACTGAACTCTGAACAAGTTTTACAGATTAAGTTGCAGAATGGAAATATCCAGACTGAAAAAACTGCGATAGTAACAGGTTGTTC
This sequence comes from Vigna mungo, assembly GCA_036885675.1. Classification (NCBI taxonomy): domain Eukaryota; kingdom Viridiplantae; phylum Streptophyta; class Magnoliopsida; order Fabales; family Fabaceae; genus Vigna; species Vigna mungo. The sequence goes on from CP144696.1 coordinate 14,774,859, forward strand.
GGGGAATAAAAATTGGTTCAACTTGAAGAACGAGATCAATTTTATTCATTCATTGATCATGTACGAGAGTGAAAATCTACTCGAAAGTGATATAATACAGAAACAGAAAGGAAAATAATTAAATGAATAAAGAAAAAAATTGGTGGCGTGGAGTTGTGAATCTCTGCAGAAGAGCAATGAAAAAAACCTATACACGAAGCAATAACAACATGGTGAAAATGAAGCTTGACAGGAGCATGACCATTGAGTTGAGTTTAATTTTTGGTGCATTCGAAGGAGTAGTGGACTTCTTTTCATGCTTCCCCAGATCGATCATGATCTTGAACTGGCAAGAACTTTGAGGGGGTGAAGGGTTGATGTTAGTGATGACAGAGAGACCATTGAAATTGCATGAACCTTTGCGTTGATCCATGGTCTGATAGTACATGTTGAAAGCATACGAAGCATTGCCTCTTATGTCTAATCCACTGCAAGATCCACCGGGAGAGAGAGGTGTGCAATCAGCATATGTGCATGCTTTGCTCATGGTTTCAGCAAAAGCAGTAGGGTCTTGAACATTTGCTTGAGTTGACATGACGCACCATTGTTTTGGCAAATACCTGACCCCTCTTGCAGGAACTAGCTGTTTTCCGCCACCAAGATTTAAGGGGTATTTGATGGAACCATCAAAGTTGAAGACACCCCAGTGCCTCTCAAAAGGGCCAGGCTCAATGCTCTTGGCATCCTCATCTATGAATCCAAACAAGTAGATATCAGGTGGGGTTGGTCTTTTGGGACTTCCTTGCCTTTTCACAATGCGATCGATTAGGCCTTGGTTGAACCTTTGAGCATTCTTTATGTTGGCATTGGCTGTTCCATCTGTTGGCCACCCAACCTCTCCAATTATGACAGGCATTTGGCCAAAACCATTCTTTTCAAGTGCTGTGATGAGTGTGTCATAGTTTGCATCAAACACATTGGTGTAAGTTATGGAGCCATCAACCACAGGGGCAGCTGAGCCATCAAAGAACGCAAACTCTTTTGGGAAGTGAGGATCAGCATCAAGGCTGAGGAATGGGTAGATGTTGAAGGTTAGAGGGCCACCATTTTGGCTCAGGAATTTTATTATGGAGATCATTTGGTCATGAATATCAGGCCTGAAGTTTCCCCCTGATGGAAGACCACTGTCACTTTGATACACATCTGCGTTTAAAGGGGTCGTCACTTTCACTTGCCTGCCTAATCCTGCTTTTATAAGGGCTGCTTGAATGTTCTGGATTGCTGGAAAAGTTGAATTCACAAACCGACCATTGTATGTTTTCAGAAATGCTTCATTTCCCACAGCAACATACCTAGGAATAATTTTTCAAGCACTTGTTAAACATGAAATTCATTTACACCTTCAAATAGGTAAAATGGGTTTTAGATACTTCAATTTTCAGTCCGTTCGTTTTAGTTTTTGCACTTTAGTTCTAAATAATGAATTTGATCTTCATATTTTATGACTTTTTAAAAACTTAGCATTAACTTTAAAAAGTGAAAAGTATATAAGAGAAGAGAAAAAAGCATTGAAAGAAAGAGGTGGTGTAGTTGTATAACCTTATATCAACCCCATTTTTGGATATGTAGTTGGATACGTTTTGGTTGACCCATGCAATGGCAGCATCGACACTGGCAGCAAGGGTAGCTAAAAGGTCGTTTGGTATGCCAACCATTACTTGAATGCCAGAATTTCCAAGAGCCTTCAAAGCAGCAGGATCAGCCTCAAATAGCTTCACTTGCTTGAATCCATTGTCTCTCATAAGTTTCACAGTTATTTGAGGTGGAAGAGGATGTGTTAAACGCGTTCCCCAGTTGCAAGCAAAGCCATGAACACCCATTGCCAAACCTTGGCTTAGAATGCATAGTGCTAACAAAAAACACGTACTAAAATGTTTGAATCCCATGCTATCTATGCTTTTCTGAGTACCCTTTGTCCCTTGTCCCAACACTCACCTATATGAAGATGATTATTCTGATTACAATGGAATATATTAAACAAAGTGGAGGGAAAATGATGTCCTTTTATTCAATAGAAAGTTACGTAAAGAATTGCATTTAGAGTAAACAAAGCACTGGATTCCTAAACTGCTTGTGTGACACCAAGCCAAAGCATAACCCTTTTCTTGTTTTTCTTGGAAGTGCGTAAGTGGTAGCAGAGGGAGAACAATCTAGGAAAGAAAGGTAGAATCAGACTAAAAACCAAAGTTTTTTTTTTTTTTTAATTCTAGAATTGTCTATGAATCTTTATTGGTTTCCCTATCTTTGTGTCGTCTACTAATTTATTATTTATTAACATGCCTTTTTAATTTATACTATACAGTAGGGAATCAATTTTCTTTATACATATTGCTGCAACAAGAAACTTTTAGAACATATACAACGAGACATGTTACTAGCAAAACATCATGATTCCGTAAATAACAACGAAGAGAAATGGGATGGCAATTTTGTTTGTTTTAAAGTGCTTTTGTAGTTCTTGAAAACTATTTTAAAAAATAATAACTAAAAAATTAACTTTTTTTTAATATTTTTTTAACTAAATGGAGTTTTCTGCACCAAGTTTTTTTTTTTTTTTTTGCATGTTGCTCCTTCAACTCTCATGTATCCTGCTTACTTCTACTCACTAAAAAGCTAGCTTGCAATATTTTTTCATAAAATAAAATGTTTTAAAACTAACAAAGTATTTCGTTCCCAAATCACTTTTTTTTTATTTCATTTTCTTTTTATTTTTCCCTCAAGCTAACAACTAACTTCTTATTTAAAAGTTTATTAAGTTTTGAAATTTATTTTTAAAATAAGTATTTTAAAAATTAAAAAGAAAAGGAAAAAATGTCTTTCTCTTTTTTTTTTGTATATTTTCTTATCATCTCATTTCATATCTCCTTTTAGTTGGAGAAGTTGGGACTTAGATTGCGTGATTAAGCCAGTAATTAGGGGTACAAGTGTTCTGTCTGTCTCAGTGCAGAAATTGTCATCCAAATTCCAAGATGTGGCTTTTACATCATGCACCTCCACAATTTCTTTGCAAAACCTCAAACTTTCGAAATAACGTTTTATTTTTTGTAAAAGTGACTTTTAGATTATCTATTTAGAAAATTTTCAAGAACAAGCTTTCCAGAAAAAAAAATTCAGAATAAAATTTTTGGATAAGAATTTCTGAAATGTATTTTAGGATAAGCTTTTTAAAAATAAGATTTCTGGAACAAATGTGAATTTTAGGGTTTATTTATTTTTCACCATAAAAATGAATTAGTCCTTAAATTTCCTTTGTTTAAATTACAATGCCACACATTGAAATATCTTTCGAATTTTCATCAAATATCTGATTAACCAAACTTAAAAATTTACCATATATTCCTGAATCATTGGAACCCTATTATTACTCAATTATAAACTATCCAATTGAAGACATTGAAAGGAAAATTAAATATTTAAATAATATACTAATCGTGTTTAATAAATCTGTTATGCCGAAGGCAAGACATGGGTTTATTTTTGTTACGACGTGTCATATGAGGTTCTTCATGCATTCCATCAATTTTTTTTGCACTTTATTATTTTGGATTTTATTTCCAAGATTTATTAAATCAATTCCAGAAACACTTTTCTTGAAGACAGTCACCCCTCTTGTTCTGAAAAAACGTTTTGAAAATTGATTTAGTATATTTCAAAATATAAAATCCGAAATAATGAAATACAGGAAAAATTACAATAGGGTGGAGCAAACAATTGCGCTCATCTGACTTGTTTAGTTAAAAGTTCACACTTGCAACTATAAATTAACAAAGTCATTAAAAAGCAAAGATAAAATAAAGAAATAAATGGCAGTGAGAAATCGTATTGCCATGTGTATCAATAAGCCATTGCTTGCGGTATTTCCACAATACTAATTGCACCTTAACAATAACAGGAAAAAGACTTATTTTTCATCACTGCCGCTGCTTTCATTGTTGCCTTGCCGTTATACCCGTGCTGCAGAGAAAGAAGAAAAGAGAAAATATGAAAGAAAAAATGTTTTCTTTAAAAATGCATTTCATTTCAAAATGTATTTCATTTATTCGGTATTTCTTTTTTTCAAAACAGATATTCTACAAAAATTCTTTTAAAAAACTATATTATATGCATTTAGGAAAGTTTGTTTCAGAGATTTTATTTCAGAATACATTTCATGCATTTCAAATATTTCATTTCGAAAATTTGATTATGAAAATCTAATAAATCTGGAAATCTTATTCCAAAAACTCCAAAAGTTTGTTTCGGAAAGCTTCCAAAACATGTAATCCGAAAGTAATTTTTATAGAGAATAAAATGAACATTTTAGAAATTTGAGAGGATGAAAAAAAAAAACTGAGGGTGTAAGTAAAAGCCGGATATATATTTTCATAAAATGAGCTGAGGTTGAGCATCCTTAGTCCGCTTCAACAATTAACAGCAGAAGTGTAAGATCCAAAGGCCCGAGGCTGAACATGTCACCAAAAAGGCCATTTCTTTCATTTTAGTCTGTACCTCCATAAGTTCTCATCGTGAAAGACAACAAGGGTTTCACATGCTATTTATATATTATCATAAAACAAAAGACTCATACGAAACCTCACTCGGAGCTTTCACCTATTGTCCAAATACTGCACAAACAAATTGAGTTGAGTGCAAACGAATAGTGGGAGACGTCAGATGAAACCAAAATTACATTTCTATTGCCTTTCTACAAAACTGTTGGTACAAGCACAAAAATTTCCATAAGAAGATTAATACAAAAAAATGCTATCATATTTCTTTCCAAGCCATCTAAAACTGATCGGGGCAATGCCCTGAAATTTATATGAGAACCCTAACAACGGCATTATAAGATGGTTATGGTAAAAGAGGTTTCAATTGTGCTTGGAATAAATCACCAAGAGCTCCCCGAACATCCATCTGCTCAAAACAAAGGATTATCAGTTCAACACACAAGGTTTCCTTTCTTAAAAACACCCATCAGCAGTGCTCGGAATAAATCACCAAGAGCTCCCCTCAACATTTACTTAAAAGTAATAACGGTATTGGGGTATTTTTCTTGAAATGAATAACACGAAAAATGAGATGTCATGAAATGAAACACGTAATGGACAGTTTTCTTGCACGGAATGACCAAAGTGTAGTATAATTTTCTTTTCCTGGACAAGTAATGAAACAAAGAGCGATACCATCTATAGACCAAATATATCATTGTTATAACTTCATTAGATAAAATGGATAGATTCGTAACAAGTTTGCAATGCCAAATTATATGGATTTTATGTGCTAGGCTAAACCAAAATAGATTGTCCGGTGCAAGAACCATATATTAGCTATAGAAACAAAATAATGACCAAAAGACATACACCTAAATGGAGCCAAACAATGATGTTTCCATCTCTAATTTTCAGACCAATACTTGTGAGATTTAAAATATTTAATGAAATCCTATTAAACTATTCTATTTTCATTGACGCAAGCATATATTGCGAACACAACCAATTAATGACATAGGAAACATACATATAGCAGCAGCTGAAGAATCAAAAAAATAATTTTATGCATAAAAAATAATTATCAAAACAATCAATCAAAAAGCAGCCTTGAATAATTGTAGAAACAAGAAATTACCTGGTCACAGCAAACAAGTTTTGTTAGCAAAGGGTATAATTCCCTTAGATGTCTTCTAAAAATCATATTGTTCATAAAACTCATGCTTTGAAGCACCTACAAAGTAAATAAAGAATTTATTAGCGCATAAATGAACACATAAAACATAAGTTGCAATGAATATCATCCAACTATATTGAAAAGCAAGCAGATAAAAACTCTAGCGGAGTACCCATTTAATTGATTATGTTATAGAAAAAAGAAACTAAAAAAAGGGAAATACAGACTGGGGTCAGGTATTCAAAACATTTGAAAAATAATAAGTGTGGAAAAAAAAGTGAAAGAAATAAGAACAAGACAAAAAACACAGAACATCCAACCAGTCTTTTTATATAGGACATGGCAAATCCCTTAAAACAAGTATGGGCGAAGAAGACAGACGAGTTGAGACTTGAGAATTTTTACTTCTCATAATATGGAAAGAGGACCTGGTACTTTTTTATGATATTTGATACCAAAATCAATCTACAAAATACATCATTTCAACAAATACTATTTTTAGTTTAAGGGTTTGGTATATGCAGGTTATGCCATCCACAAGCAAGCTTCACATCATGGTAATTCGGCTATTCATAAACAATAGAAACTTAAAACTGGTGATGATATCTCGTTCACTAAGTATATTATAAAACACTCTATATAGATATTTAATAACTTGAAATAAATTTTATTTACACCATCGTCTGCAATATTTGAAATATGCACTAATCGAGAAGTATACGACTGGCAACACTATGACACTGAATAGAAGGCAAGTCAACTTTCATATATTATCATGAAGAATAAACTTCCAACCTTAACAATGATGGGAGCACGCAGTTCTAAGACTCGATGAATATCCATGTTATTGGCTTCTCCTGTACTTGACTGGAGATCAGATGCCTCCCTGAGCACTTGTTCGCAGAAAGAGACCAGCTTCTCCTCAGCTAACCTTTCAAACTTCTGTTCTGCGTCAAGATCTAGAGCAATACTCGAGCCATTAACTTCTGTAGAGTCTGCATCTTGAAATCCATCAGATTCTGCCTCTTTGGTTTCAAAGGAAGTAGTTGCTTTTTGTAAGATTTCGAGATATATGCCAGTACCAGCTAACTCCTGACGAAGAAGATTTATTGGAGGCCTATCCAAGAAAACTTTAGTGACGCTTGAAGTCCTCCATTCCAATGTCAACCAATTCCACCAGAACAAAAATAAGACAATTAGATATTGAATTTTGCATTACCTTTCATCAGGAATTTGGTGCATACGAGTTCTAAGATTGGTGGATGAGTTATATGACGCAGCAAACTCCAACACAGACAGCAAAATATCCATTATAGAAACCTTCTGCTGTGCTTTTAACTTAGCCCAATATTTCTTCTGCAAATAATTAGAAAAACATAGCTGTAAGAAGATACCATCTTATAATCAAACTCCTCATCAAGAAATTTTTGGCTAGAAGGTGATGTATTCCAAACTCAATCCACCACCAAGTCTTTAAACAGATGGATCTCAAATTACATTCTCAGTCTATTCCTCGTATATGTACAGTGTGAAAGAGGTACTTCCTCAAACGGAAAATTTTCCAAGACCTTAATGTGAGGAGAAAAACGAGGGAAAACCTTCCCCTTATCTCCTATACAGAATCTAAGCCGTCAAATAACACAAATTTAAGGGAACCCCAAAAAATATGAGATCTGAACAAAGAAAAGAAATAAACACACAGACCTGAATACCATCAATAGCACCAAGAAGTAATAACTGTGTAATGCACTTTCCCCTGACAGTTGCCATGAAAGGACTCTCCTCATTCTTGGTATCTGGCTCTACAGTATCAGCAACCTAAAACAGAGTGATATAAGAGATGTATTCAGAGGATAATAAAGGTCAATTAACAGGGCACTAAAGAAACACTATACCTTAACTGGAGATGATGGTTGAGAAGCATCGGATATATGGCTTTTAGTTTTTGTAAGATTTCGAAGGAAGAGATTTTCCACATTTCCCATAATCCGTTGACCCAAGGTTTGACTCCGCTGGAAACCTCCCCCATCTGCAGTTTTGGGAGTTCTTCCTGATGGAGATGGAAGACCTACAATAATAAACAACTCCTTGATGGTGTCAACCAAATTGATTTGCTCTTCGGTATCAATTAATGCCCAATTCATTCTTCATTTTTCCAATTTAATGTAGCTTCTAAGGCCCCAACCATGAGATTTGGGATTTTGAATAAGATATTTCACTTTTTTTTAACAAGGTAACTTTGTCAAATCTTTTGATAACTGATACCACTTCTCACTTTTGTGCCTGACATGAGCATGCTTTCACACACACTAAACTAAAAAGAAACTTAAAAAAAAAAAAAAAAAAAAAAAAACTAACCTTCAGACTGATCTACGTTGGTTTGTGATACAGAATCTTCAACTTCATCAGCATTTGTATTTGAGGATGCCAATGGGGATAATTTCCCATTACTATTGACATTAAGTTGATGATCAGCCATTACCTCATTGTCAACAGACCTGATGGCACCACTGTCCCCTGGGTTGCCTTCAGAATCACTAATAAGGCTTCCAGGGTTTCTCAGATTTTCAAAAGTTAATGCATTAAGCAGCTCTAAAGGTTGTGTAGCATATGAAGCATCTCTGGAAATCAATATTAAATAGATGTTTTATAGTTGATATTAACTAAAACGGAGGTTCAGAAAATAGAAAAAAAATGCACCTTATGCTTTTAAGTAAAGTATCCCAGTCAGTGGCACTGAATTGGTGTCCCCCGACTTCAATGAGATGCGCCAGAGCACCAAGAGATATTGAGACCACTGTTTGATCTGTTTTTTTAGCACAATCTAACAGCAGACCCAATAGTGGAGGCAACATAAAACAAACCTCCTGGAAGCAAGATTCCTCATGAGTAATTCTTTTGATATTTAACAGAAATCATATAAATTCTGAATCTGAATTTCATACATATTTATAACATAACAAATGCGTCTAATCCAATAACTAACAAAGTCAATGTTGTAATATGGGATAATATCTGTATAATCTTCCTAATTAGAGGAAATAGATACATAATATCTTATTTTATTTTATTTTTTCCTAGGTTTCCTAGTTTCCCTATTTCCCTTTTTAGGAGAACTAGATTATTACAAATAGAAGGTTTGAGAATGTATTTTTCATTATTTGAATAATAAATCAGTCTTATTTTCCACATGGTATCAGAGCTTGTCTGATCCGTTTCCGCTATCTTTGCTGTCTGCCGGCGGCCGGCCGTCATGGCCGCCGGCGGCCCCCCCTGAAATTCTCTTTTTTTAACCTGTGTTTTTAATGGGCTCCAATTTTCCTAGCCAAGTTTTGTTCTTTTAATCAGTATTGCCAAATAGAAAGTTTGTCTGAGTATCATTAGAGTGGGATTCGAACCCATTCCCTTTGGGACCGAAAGTCACTTCTTCGAATAATCCAACACTACTGCCTTCGCTGCTTTTTCCGTTGTGCACCGCTGTCCACCGTCCACCAAGTTGCACCGCTGCCGCTGTCCGACCACCGCCGCTGCCGCCATAGCCGGTTGGGGTCATCGATAGGGCAGAAAGGTGCACCCAACACCGGCGATCACAGAGCCGGAAGTCGCTCCGTCAACGGAGCCTCCACGCGCTGCCACCATCGCCGGCGCGTGTAGCCCACCTCCGGCGAGACCCACTCGCCGCCGACGCCGCAAACAGGGTCGCCGGAGCCTCCTGAGCCCATTCCTAGGGTCGGTGACAACTCGTTTGGGCTATATTTTAGTAAATCTGAGTTTTAGTCTTTGCTCCTTGGTGTGACCCACTCACCAGACCTCCTCCTCTCTGTTCTGGGTTCTGATTTGGTCCTTCTGGTTACTGCGTTTCGGTTTATGCCTCCACCAATGGGTTTCGCCTCACGTTTCATGACCAGGACCTTTCCTCCTCCATTGAGTTTCTCCCTCTCATTAAATTCGTTACTGATGGGTGCTTCTTGCCGACGTATCCGCCGCTTGTGCCGCTGAATGCATCGACACCTGTGGCCAAGCCTGTCTCCTCCATCTGGTTACAATTATGTGATTCTTTCTTGCAAGTGTGATGTCTCGTTGGCCTGTGGCATAAAGGGGAGTCTATTTCTGTTAAGTGCACTAGCCATTGGTTTTGGGGATGGGTGGTGGAAGATCGTCATCTTCTGCCTCTTCTCCGGAGGATTCTTCATCCTCTTCTTTCGACGAAGCTTCTTCCTTTTCTTTTCCATGCTGCGGAGAAGATGTTTTCTGCGTGTTCCTCGGAATCTAAAGAAGCCATAATATTTTTCAGCCCTTGGAGAGAACTTCCTTCTTGGGCTAAAGTTTAGCCCGTACTTCTTGTGATACAGTGTTAAGTATCACTATTTAGGAGTAGTCCAGCAGAGAACTTTGGACCTCCAACCTGTCTTTGGCCTTTTGATGCCATGGTGTTTTTTGGTTTCTACCAATGCTTTGTTATAACAACTCACTGAGAGTTGTTTTTTGAAACTGACCGCTGAATTGACTCTTTCAAAGTTATGGGATTTAGGTTTGTCCCTTGTACGGATCGGTTCTCACCAGTTCTTCCACCTTCACGTTCTGCTGTTCAATTGTGGGGAGGAGAAAGTTTCAACCCCTGCAGGGTAGTGTAGTCCTTGCAGGTTTGTTGTTGTTTGCCTCTGTCAGGACAAATGTTTCCTGAAGGCCTTCAATATGTTTAGGGCAGGGTGGTTAAGTCCCTACAGGTTTATGGCGGTTAGCCTTTTAATTCCAGCCGTTGCAGGATAGTGTAGTCCCTGCAGGTCTGTTGCTGTTTGCCTCTGTCAGGACAGATGTTTCCTGAAGGCTTGTCGCTATTTAGGGCAGTTAAGTCCCTTGAAGTTTTGTTGTTCGCCACTATTGATGGCAATCCAATCCCTACAGTTTGTTGCTATTTGCCACTGCAAGCCCTTCATCTGTTCTTGCAGTTTGTTGTTGTTTGTTGTTGCAAGTCATCATCCATTTTTTATGGAAATCTCTCTCGTCCATTGCTGTCCAAGATGAAGTTTCATGGTGCAAGTTCGCCCTCATCCATTGCTGTCCAAGTTGAAGTTTGCCCTCGTCCATTGTTGTCCAAATTGAAGTTTCATTGTGCTAGTTCGCCTTCGTCCGTTACAATCCAAGTTGGTTTATCGACGCTCTCTACAAATTGAGTTTGTCTATTCCAAGCTTGGTTCATACAATCTTGTATGATCCAGCTTGAGGGGGAGTGTTGTAATATGGGATAATATCTGTAGAATCTTCCTAATTAGAGGAAATAAATACATAATATTTTATTTTATTTTATTTTTTCCTAGGTTTCCTAGTTTCCCTATTTCCCTTTTTAGGAGAACTAGATTATTACAAATAGAAGGTTTGATAATGTATTTTTCATGATTTGAATAATAAATCAGTCTTATTTTCCACAGTCAACATGGGCAATTTTCCGTCAAAAACAATAACACCTTGTTTGCTAACTTTTGTTGAGAAATGTTCGCATGCATGCTTGTTTAAGTTACAAGAATAGACAAGTTCACTACCTTATAGAATGTGTTGAAAAGGTTGCATAGCAGCTGAAGCGAATGTATGCTTGTTTCACGAAACCAATCATCATCAGTGGAAGTAAAGCCCTCTTTTCCAGCATGTCTCACGTGATCAAAAATTGGAAATAGAACTCGATGAAAAATACTCTCCCAAAATGATGTGGAGAACTTGCTACCTCTTTCATTCAATAAATCAAACAAGACTTCAAGAGCACAACTTCTGACCTCTGGCCTTTGGTCTGAGGTTAGATCAGACAAACCAGCCAGCATTGGAAACCAATAATGCTCAGTTACTTCCAAAGTCGATTCCAAATTAGCATTAATGGGCATTAAAGCACCTCCAGGAATAAGGCCCTTAAGCAAAAAACAATTAAAACCACTTAAAGGAGGGATGTCAACGCAAGGAAAGAACAAACTTATTGACAGTAAAAATAAATAAACAGTTTACAAATCCTTAAACAATGAACATTTAATTACACATTACTCAAAATCATGAGCTAAGTTAGCATGCTCCCTTTTTTCCTAGATTTCTGTTTTGAACATTACATATCAGTGCAATACGGATTGAACATTTGAAAAAATGATTTTAAAACAGTTTAGCTTCCAACACTTTACATCTCTGCACTGAGATATCAAATCCTCATAAAAACAAATAGATTGCAGACAACTCTAGTGGGCAAAAGTTACTGGACTTATTTGTTTACTATTAATGTGTGTGTGCATACATTCTTTTTTGTGGTGTGTGAAGCCTTCAAATTAAGAAAAGCAATTTCCTAAAGATAACTCAGCAAACCTCTGCAAGACGGTCCTCACAGATCCGCAGGAGTGCAATAGCCTTCAAACTAATGCGATGTGAACTTTTGTTGTTGGCAAATCTAATCAGACAATTCACGCAATCCATGAAACAGTCACCTACTACTTGATCAAAGTGTTCTAAGATGACTGTAAAATTTCAACATGTTAGATACACCATAATTGCAATTGTAGACTGCAATGACACAATCAAAGAATATCATTCCTACCCTGCTCAACATTTTCAAATGCACTCTCCACAATTGATTCTAATTCATCATCTGCAGAAGCTGTAAATATCATAAATACACTACGCCACCCAGACTTTATGCTCCCAACCTTAGATTTTATCATCTGAAATAGGCAAAAGTTACAGCTGAACTTCTGTTGATGTATCCAATGATATTAAGCTCAAATGCGAGAAGAATAAGAAATTAAGCCTACAACACCTGGACGATGCAGTCAACAATTAGCCTCCTTTGGGATTCACTTGGACTATTTCGCATAAGAACAACAAATGGTTTGAGAATATCATTTTGAAATGAAAACTTGGCCAGTTCAGCACGCTCCAAATACTTTATACTAAGCTGTCTTAGAGAATCTATTGCATACATAGCAATTTTCTCATCATGATGACTCCCTGCTGATATGAAGTGATTTGCTAGAACAGTCCAGATTCTAGCCCAGACCTTAAAAACATAATAATTAGAGCTTAGAAATGAATTCAGGGAAGCATCAAAAGACAATATCATACATGGGATTGAAGAACAGAATAGTTCAACAATTAAGGGAATAAAACCAAAGCTTGAGAAAAATGACACCTTAAAATGATTCCTCTCTAGTCAGTAATTATCAAAGCATTTATACACGTACAGATATGTGCATTATTTATATATGCATAAACTAAATTCAATTATTCAATTTCCTCAAGGAAACAATGCATTCAAAAAAAAATAACAATAAAAAAACGTCTAATAACTCAAAAAATAAAGTGAGCATAAGAAACTGCCAAAGGTAAGACATGAAACACTAAAATGATGAATAAAAACTGTGCAACTGACGGTTGATAAAAGATATACCATACGTATGCGAGCCATATTGTAATAACTAATTTCAACAAGCTTCTGCAAGCTGAAGACACGAGCTGGAGTTTGTTTTAGCTCTTCAGCTGATACACCACAAAGAGCAGTGAAGAATTCCACAACTGAATCACTAGGTAGTTTGACACTATTCATAAAAACTTGTTCAGCAGGTTTCCCAGCTAATTCTCTCAGAGATTGAACAACAGCATCCTTGGAGATTTGATTTGACCCATGCATAACAGTAGCAGAAATTGAAGGAGTTGATGTTATAAATTCAAGGCGAGAAACACATTCCAGAACTGCATTCCATGTGTCTTGAAGAGCATTCATGTCTGAATCACACAGGATCAACAATGTGCGCAAAGCTTCCACATTTTTGCTACGCATTTCCTTGGGGGCATGCAAGAAAGTAAACCTGAGGTGTCAAAAAAGAAACTAAATGAACCTGGTCAACAGTACGAAACATCAAAGTTTCCAATCAGTATTCCCGTGCACAATGCACCATCTTTTCCTAGCATGTCAAAATAAAGAAAAAAAACAGATAACTTGTAATAATCAAGGCAACACTTTTTTGGGGATGGAAGATGACGGTGGGATCATGGAATCTATACCTGACGAGAGATGTTAGAAATGCATATCGCATGGTATCCATGCCAAGAACAAACGTAATATGTATGCCAGCTTTAAATCCCTCCATCAACAAAACAACTCGAGGCTTGTTATCGCCTTCCTCCATAGTTACAGAAAATGTAGCAAGCAAAGGCCACCCAACAGCTTCAACCATGGGCCTTACAAGTTCAATCTGCTGGGCAGTGTAGAAAACTCCTCTTTTCACCCCTTTATTCCTGAATATAGCTTGTGTTTTCTTAATAATGGCCTCACTTTCAGACTTGGCGTCACCGGATGACTTTCCTTTAGGGAGTGCCAGATTAAGAATACTGACAAGCCGTCCTTCTTCACCATCTGGCTTCTGTCTGCTGCTTTTTCCAATTAAAGATGTGTCATCTTTCATTTTAATCTCCTCTTTGACAATAGAATCATAGATCTCTTCCAGTAGTTCTCTAGGAGCACATTCATCTGGATCATCCCTAGCATTCATGCGAACAAAGTCTGACTTGGCCATCTTGGGCCACACCATGGGATTATGAGCATCAGTATTTAACATAATAACAGCATAAGCTAGCACATATGCAGTATCTGCATTTTTGAAAAGGCCTGGATTGTCTGCACAGTATCTGTATAGACAACATGCACAAAAGATATAAACTATTGGTACAGGTAAAAGGTGTCAAGCCAATGAAATATAAAGTATAAGACACAATATACATACAACAGTCTTGATCATGGACCAATTGGAATGAATCATTATAACATGACAATCAACCAAGATTTGACATCTCGCAAAACACCAAAACTTCTTAACCTCAGTCCACATGAAGAGTAACAAATAGGACTATCAAAGTTTTCCTTTCTTCCCACTAGTTAGGTTCAAGGAAACCAATAACTGACAAGCACACTGGTTAAACAAATGACCTGTTAATAAAACTCTTAAAAAGCAAGAATGACGATGAATAATTATTGTGCACATATCATCTACAATATCCAGCACTCAAGGAGATTCCAACACAGATGCATAAATGGATACATCCAATTGTTCAATCACAGTTCTACAGATAGGAAACCGATCACCACTCGGGAAAGGGGATATGGAGGGAATTTGCATGTACGAAAAACGCCATTACCTCTCTGCAAACTTTTCCATGATCCGATCTATCTTTTGAGCTTCCCCAGGAAGTCGAAATCCTTTAAGAAACTCCCTGATTGCAGTATCAAATTTCAATCCAGAAAATTTCATTGAATCTACATAGGCATGCATCACGGCAAGGGGGAACTCTTCATGTTGACCTAAATAGTCACCAATTGTAGCCTGAAAACAACGAACACTTACATATTCCAGAACAAATTTAGATGCAATGGTAGATAAAAAATAGTAGTGAAGAGTCACAACCTTATCCAAACTGGGAGTGTTTTTCAAAAATTGAGCAACTGAAGCAGGTGTGTTTTCCACCAATTTGTTTGATATTAGATACTCCACCCCCTTCATTGGTTTTCTGTTGAACTAAAAGATTATTAAAACTGTAAGTCAGCCCCCAACCATAACTTGATCATTATGCAAAAGAAGGTTAAGACAAATTTCCCCTTCCCTGTTAAAATACTTAAAGAGCGCATGATATATACCTCAGCAATTGCAGCCTCCAACGTGGATTTATGAGCCTTAGCCTTCTCAAAATCACTAGTCACATCTTCCCTGACTCTTATTTCAGAAGAATCTTCAGCTGAGATCCCTTCTTGCTGATTAATCTTTAACTTTTCCAAATCCCTATGAGATTGCTCCCAATCCACCAGAGATTTAAGCACACTCACAAGACCCTGAGAAAGACCAAATATGGGATCAATCGCCAACTTTAATAAAAAAAAGTCCATTCAACAAATTAATGATTTCTAAAAGAAAACAACTAAACCTACTTGAAGTGACGAGCCTTTAATTGAAGCTGTCTGAGAAACAACAACTGAATTTGGATCAGCATTTAGAGTCCCTTGAGCTATTTTGGATAGAGTAGTAACCTACACATTGGTTTAGAACATAAAAGATTTTTATATTTATCAAAGAGGAAATAACTGATTTACATGCTGTCTATAATGCCATGATATACTGTTTAGTAAGATTATACCATTCGTTCAAACAAGTTTGGCGCCTCAAGATCGCAATCATAATTCACAAAGATGTCAACAAGCATCTGTGGATCCTTACATACTTTCTCTAACATCCTGCAAACCATACTAAGCCAAATTACTAAGGAAAGGGAATGACAATGAACACAACAAAACAGTTCATTGACATAATACTAGTAATTTTTTAATCAACTAGGGCGAATATTATACCGAAGAACACTGAGTTTTTGGTTGACAGGAAATTCCGAACCATCCAGTGGTCTAAGAACAATCAATGGAAAGAAGATCCCTATTTCCCCCTGGAAAGAAAATAGTGAAAAACAAATGAGACATCAAATTAACATTATTTCCCTGTGGAGAAGCTTCCACAAACTCTGCAGAATAACATGCATACTTTGAGACTCTCCCTGAATCGCAATAACAGCACCAAGAATATTCCAGTTGCGTACTGCCAAGAAAGAATATTGATATTAAAATTTACACACAGATACCTTCACAAAGATAGATAATGTTATTCAAAAAAACCTGAAATATGACAGGGGATTGTGAAACTGAAGCTCGTAACAGTGCATATGAAAGATATGCCTTCACTGAATCAATAAAATGGAAGTTCTTTGTAAATGAATGGCTGACTCCCTCCAACAAACCCTGAAAAATAACATAACAAACATGTGACAGTGAACAGTCAAAATAGTAGTTTGCAGAGAAAGAAAAGCTTGAATGGGTGGAAGAGCAAGGATGGAATATTTGCTTCTATCCTATCTATTCCCACATAATGCTACAGTCTAGCCTAATGGGCAGAACTAAAAATTACATTAATCAGCAATAGGAAAATAGTTCTGTCATGTAATTGATTATAAACAAAACATTTCTTGAACCAACGGTACAACAGCAGTAGCCGGTAGTTGTAGTGAGTTTTTTATTTTTTCAGAGCTTTACAAAACCTTGATCCGCTGAATAATTGAGGCATATTTTGTATCCCTAGCCTTTTTTTCTTATTTTGTCCTTCATTTTGAATTTCCTCTCGAAGGAATCTTTTTGTGGCTACTAGTGGGATTCATTCACATGGAAACTTTCTTATAATCTTTAATTCATGAAAAACTAAAGTAATTACTAAATATTCAATAATACAAGGTTACTTGCACATGCATGCCAGTCACCGTTTCCAACCCCTGAAATTTCTATAACCAGAGTACAAGGCTGCACTCTCCTTTAACCACATATTTCTGGTTTTAACTTTGATGAATAATATAATTTACTGAAAGAATCCAAAATAAAAATTATGTACGTATTTATCATGTGGGTGAAGAAATCAACTAGCAACAATGTTTGCTCTAATAATGTGATGAAAGTGGCTTTTGGGAAAAGTCAAGAAGACCAGCTGGTTAATGAACAAGATCAAGGCTCAGAAGGTGTATACAGTATATCTGAAGATATAAACGAGGGAAATGAAGAAGCTAGGAACACTTGCTAATTTGGCAAGTTAGTTCTGTACCTATGCTGGAACGGGTTTAGGAGACTATAATTACACTAGGGAAAGGAGGAGATAAATATTTATATGTAAATTAGTTAACACTGACTATTCATTAATACTAATTTATTTTCTTTTATAAAAGGTCTCGTTCTAACAAGGATTGCAGTGATAACATTTCCATGAAGAGGTTCAAACTAGTCCAATGCAATCCATGTGGAATAACATTTCCCATAATCAAAATCATATGCTAGCAAACCACTTCAATCTGTGATTGTCTTAGACTTAGTCACCAAGTTACACAATATACGAAAACTAGTATCTACAATTTCATTTAAGAGAAAGATGGGACATCTCAAAGAGTGGTAAAGAAGAACAAGATGTAATCCCTCCCTAAGGCTCAGCATTAAATAATAAATATCAACAGCAAAAAAATTTATTATAAATTTTATTTCCTTGTGTTTGAGTGCAACAGAAAAACGCTGGAGTAATTCTTAGGTTTTGTTAGGCAATTATTTAGGTAGTTCACTCAGCTTCTAACAATTAAATGCACAATTCTAGATCTTAACCAAGGGTAACATCATTGAGTGAAACCAAGTCAGCCACATAAAATATAAGTACCAGGCACCAGCAGGTCAGCCCATAATTAATAAAGCATATAATTACTTCTGCACGACTACCAGTAACATAATATTCCAATGCATTATTATTCACCTATTAACTAACAAGTAATAGAAGCTGAAATCACCGTATGACCTGAAGAAGCTCAAGAGACAATATCCTTGTCTTGGTTGTAACTTCATCATTATCTTCCTTCATACCCATCTGCATAATTTAAAGTGTGAACTATAGTTAATGTGCAGAAGTAACCACCATGTTCTTGTTGAAGTGAGACAACCAACCTTGCAAAGAGTGCGGAATACCAGCAAAGCATCGCGTTGTACTATGCCCATGCTCTCCAAATCAATCCCACTTCACAGAAGATAAATAGTTAAGCTCCTATTCAGAGTAAAACACAAATGCATATCCCAAAGAACAATATCATATTCATGTTTTATACCGTGTTATCTTTTTACCATCTTCTGTATGCACAGCCTTATCCAGTACTGCTTCTAAGCCCTATACAAGACATACAATATTGTCATAATAAGGGCATGCTAGGGTTTCAAACATAGCTACACAATTGATTTACCTTGATATCAGCACCCCCAGCAAGATTTTGAATTTCCTCAAGAGATGTTGGAGATGCATCCTTGGCTTGAGTAAGTGCATCACCTAAACTCATTTCTTTTTCGTTTGAGTCTCCAGTTGAAGATTCATCAGATTTTGGGTTCAAATTCTCGACTGAAGCTGCCTTTGATATTGTTTGGCCCCCAGAAACAGATGGAGCTTCAACCTGGAAATTTTGATGGGCACTTAAAAATCATTTACTACAAAAGACATAAGCCAAATATGCACTTAATGAGAATTTTAGAAGCCCCACCGGATCAGTTTCCATTCTTCTGAAAATGATGCTGATCATCTGTGTCAGCATTGCCTTTGATGTTGCTTGGTTTACAGGGCTCTTGCTACAATTCCAAAACAATGAATCTCAGTACTATAGATTAGCAATAACAAGCCTTGAAGACAAAGGAAATGATTAATACCTATTGAGAGCAATATTGTAGCATACTCTGATAACTCCCAGTAGAGGTTCGCCATGTACTGAATAATGTAAATAAGTATTCAAAAATACAAAAAAAAAAAAAAAACAATTAAACATTTAAAACAAGGAAATATATCAATGCAATAAACATTTTCTGGTAGCACAAGGTGATTTTCTAATCACAGCACCAATATAAACGACCAATGCTGACATGGTGAAAGGACAGTAAAAGCACAACAAATATATGCAAGACAGTAAAATTAATTTGTATACAAACATTGGTCTAAGCCTCAAATTGTACAAATGTTTCAATAATGCATGAAAGAAAGCAAGTGTATAAGTATTTTGGTCCTTTCCATTAATGAAATTTCTATTTATCCCCTCCTTCACGCAACAGTTTAACTTCTTTAGTCATGCCTAATTGGAGCGCCCCAACTTCCAATATTAACTAAAAAAAGAAGTATAATAATATGAAGAGAATCTAGTTAAACAAAAAGCACAACAAATATATGCAAGACAGTAAAATTAATTTGTATACAAGCATTGGTCTAAGCCTCAAATTGTACAAATGTTTCAATAATGCATGAAAGAAAGCAAGTGTATTAGTATTTTGGTCCTTTCCATTAATGAAATTTCTATTTATCAGTCCTTGACACAACAGTTTAGCTTCTTTAGTCATGCCTAATTGGAGCGCCCCAACTTCCAATATTAACTAAAAAAAGAAGTATAATAATATGAAGAGAATCTAGTCAAACAAAAACCTACACGCAAGCAGCAGAATGCTGAAGCTAGAATCATAAATGGGCATAAACAGACCTGGCTCATTAAACTATTCAAGCTCATTATTCAAACAAGTCAACCCATCAATAACTACCTGGGCAACTTGACATCGTAACAACTATTGTCAACATTCAATTGCAACTAAAACCCCAGTTTATAATTCTAAAACGCATGGTAAAGGAAAGAAAAAGACCTCCAAAATAGAGACATTTTTCCCAAAGTGTCTTTCTCAACAAGAGAAACATTTTCTAAGGTAGAGACACCAATGGTCAAAAGGAAGTGAATTGAGAACATACATCCAAGAAAAAACAAAAAGTAGATTCAAATCCAAATTCTACACAAAAACCCGAATAACTTCCTCAGAAAAAAAAAAGAAGCATTATATAACAAATAATAGGGAGAAAATTAAATTGCTCAAACACTTTCGCTTGAATAAAATTGCAGCCAAACAAAAATAAGTCATTCAGATAGATTACATCCAAAACTAAGATCATGTTGGGCCTACTTGGGTACATTACCATTGTTTTCCAACAATATCTGCTATGGTCATAACATATAAATTAATCTCCTTTAGTTAAAACCTTCTTCTAAGCTTTAAATAACATTAGGTTAATCATTTAAAGTACATGTAAGGATTTCTTTTGTCGTTTAACACACACGATAGAATTTTGAAGATACCTTGTTCAGCATATTATCAGCAGACATACATAACGAAACAATACATTCTTTCCTATTACAGTAAACATACCTCTGAATTTTGTAGAAGCCACAGCAGTCAGAAGAACCTTCAGCACTTGGAGAATGGTACTGCATCACGATTCTTAAAAATGAATAGGTGTTACAGGAAGTATACATCGAGTAACAATAATATGCATAGTGATTTGCATACCTGTCAGGTGATGAATTGTCAACACAACTGCAAACCATGTTTAGAATGTCTGTAAACAATGGAACATTTTTACCACCCTCTAACCCAGGATCTCCCTCCAAATGGTCATACGCAATAAGTTTCTGTATAAAGAATAATTAGTCCGAGCAAGTAACCAATTTAGTATGAACAACGGCGATAACAACTGTCAATTAGTGCCAAGAAGGTATGTACATGAAGACAATCCAAAGCTGATTCAAGGATTTTCAAGCTCTTAGTCTCAAATGCAAGACGAAGTGGATTTAAAACAATTTCTGCATCATCTCCTTCAAGTGTATTCCCGGCACTAGCGAGGACAACATTAATGTTTCCAGTCTTAGGCCTGTCGTCTGAAGCATGCTCAGCCTTCTGTGACTGATCTGCTTCTGTCCTAGTTGCCACTCCATCATCAGTCTCGTTCGAACTAGTGAAAAACAACATAATTAAAATATTAAAACCAAAAGCTCGATCCCACTTTCGCCAAATAAGAACTATTACCCACTTTCCATAAACAGATTTATCAAACGTCCATGCACAATATTCCAAAACGCATCAATAACATTCTATCTATCATTAATGTTTATTCCGAAACATCTCACCTGGCAGATTCAGCTGAGGGCGCAGCTTGATTGACCTCGCTCTGCTTTTTCTGGCCGGCCTCTTTCGTGATATCTATACAGTTAAAGAGCAGACACCAAACATAACTAAATAATCAACGACATAGCCATTTACCGGTATCATGGTAACTAGACGAACTAAATAATCAATGCGAGGAGTCGAACATTGGAACCGGATAATTATCTTATCTAAATGGAAAAGAAAAACAAAGAAAAGGGATTAAAGGCCTTATACAGCGAATAAAGAAGTGGAAACAGGGATCTAGGGTTGAAACCTGTGTAATTCTGGATAGCTTTCTGGAGTTCGGGAAACTTCTTGCCATAACACTCCTTGAGCATAGAATCGAATGCTCGAGTGACGAAACCCCCGGCTGCACCTCCGGCCATTTCCTCTCACTCTAATTGCTCTGCGGCCAGGCGCGTTTGTCAACGCAGTCACGGATCCCAGACGGCGTGCAATTCGGAATCGGAATGCAGGCGAATCGAATTGAAGATCATCCGAAATCGCAAACGAGATCGTTCAGTCTCGAGGAATGCGAGTTGTCCGGCGGCGATGGAATTGGATACCGGAGAGGGAGAGGGAAGAGGAAATGGAGCTGCAAAGAGTACGGGGAAGAGACAGAGATCTGAGAAATGGAAGGAAAGAAAGGCGTAGATCTGTCTTAAATGTTTTGTGTCTGTTTTGGTCTCGCACTGCCAAAACAATACTATTCCAACCATGTTTCCCCAAGTTGAATTAGCTCAATTTCAGAAGATACAGGGGCAACTTTGCAATAATAATTTTGTTTTTCCCCCTTTTCTTTCTTTTTTTGGTCTAGTCTCATGCTTTGCTTTTTGGGCTAAAGTTGGATTAAGAGAAATTACAGGCGAGTGCTTTTCACACCGTGGTTACTGTCTGCACCTCCATAGATGTTGAAAAGACAAAACCGTCCTTATTTGTATCTGCACATATCCTCTATCCTTCTTTTTCTCTCTACCAAATTGCTTAAACCATCGCAACCTCTTGTTGTTGCCACCCACGTTGATGATGTTTGTCATGTTGAGTAGTCAGGTTCTTTTCTTATTTCAAATTGTTGTTGTATACGATGTATTTTAGATTTTTTTTTATTCATAAAATTTCTAGATTATAGAGTGCAGGATCATTCCTAATTTTGCAATCTATAAAGTTTCATAGTTTATTTGCATTTTAAAGTATGTAATCCAAAATACTTTTGATCAAAGATACAATTTTGACTTGAAGTTTAAAATTGTATTTTAAACATTTAAATTGTGCAGCAGAAGTTTCTTTGTTAACCAAAAGCGACAAAACATTTAAATTGTGCAGTAAATTCCCATAAATATGTCCTAGTCCAAACTTCTATAACTTTGTTCTTGTCTTCATGGTTACATATGAGTGTCGTACAATGGTGGTACTGTGTTTGAAGAAAATTGTGAGCGAGTCATTTTTGTGATGTAATATGAGAAATATCGTGCATATCTTAGTTTGAAGACAGCATGCGAAGCTCTCATACATTGATTCTCCCATATATGAGCTTTCATGGTTGAAGTGTGCAAAATGGAGTTGAAAGTTAAGGCAAAGATTAATTCCATTTAACATGTAAAGTTGAAGATAATTGATTGTGTGGTTGGTTTTGAAGCATAATTAATTATGTTTTTTCTTTCTTTTAAGCTCCCTAATTCATTATTCATTACTTCATAATTTATTGTGATATGCTTTATTTTCCTTCAATCAATTAGGATGTTTTGCATGGAGTAATTGAATTGGATTAAGATTTTTTTTTCGTAGGTAATTAACCAGACTTTACTAATTTTCTTTGTTTTGTTTGCATGAGTTATCAAAAAAAATCATGAAAGGCTTTGTTTGAAGGTTGGTGGTGGAGCGCTTTTAAGTATAGTATAAGTTCGTGTTTGCTATGGTTTAATTAGATATATTTCATTTACTTTTAATCTGTGATGTGTGGAATTGAGTTTTTTATATTTGAAAATAGTAAAAAAAAAAAAAAATTGGATAGTTAATGAATTAAGTGAACCATGATTATGTCAATTATTTACTTAAAAACATCTAAGAAAATATATATATATATATATATATATATATATATATATATATATATATATATATAATATACGCGTGGATCAATTTTATTTATTTTTAAGGTAACAAAATATTTAAATTATGGACTTATATGTTTTATTATATATGATATAAAAAATATAGGGTAAAGTGGATAACAAAATTACGACAAATATATTTAATTGTTTTTTTTTTAATATATACCAAATTATAGGTAACTAAAACATTGGAATTTGAATTAATTTATATAAATTCAATTTGAGTAATACATAGATTTTAATTAGAAAACATTAGATATTATGTTTGGGAAATTGTATGTTTACATTTAAATAAAAATATTATAGGTAAATTTACTTAAGAACAAAAATTAAATATTATAAGTGTGTATTTGGGAAAGATACCTAACATGGTAAATGAAAGAGATTTTTCATAGCTGGAGGAGAGAGACGTGGATGAGAGAGTCACGGATGACAATGTTGTAGGTGCGAACATTAATTTAATTACATGTTTACAACAATAATTACATAAAAGTAGCAACACTTATAATTTCTTGCAACCTTTCTTGTGTATCAAATATGTTTTGTTTATTAAGTATTATGACAAATATTATTAGGAAATTTGTATAACACAAAGGAGGAATCTATGTCATATTTGATATACAGTAAACAATTGTAACATTATTCATTTGACACCGAAAGTGTAACACCTTGTCTTTTATGTACATAATATAAAAGTAATATTTATTACTATTTATATTTAACTTTTTTATTGACTTAAATATGTAGTTTACATCCCTTAAGAGCAAAATTTAGTATTTTTTTGCTAACTACATTTTTTTTTCATTGTACATAAGCTATTTCTTTAAATTACAAATTGATTTCGTATATTTTATAATGTTTGTAATTTAGTTCTTAATTATCTGTTGTCAATTATAACTTAGTCTTTGAATATTGTTAATAATTATAATTTGCAAATGAAAGAAAAATCAACTTTTCATTAAACAAGTGAATTTTATGATTCGAACCTCAGTCTTCATATTATTATGACTTTCTGTGCAGTAACTTGTCATAAAAAAAGTGAATTTTGGACATGTCTCTACATAATCGTTTGAACAAGTTACTAAATCTTATGATTGGAAGTCGTTGAAATCCATGCTTGTAACATATTTTCAGTATGTTATGTTACTTTTAGGTTTATGAATATGAAATACTTTTACACCATGTGATAACTTTAACA
Source organism: Vigna mungo (assembly GCA_036885675.1). Lineage (NCBI taxonomy): Eukaryota > Viridiplantae > Streptophyta > Magnoliopsida > Fabales > Fabaceae > Vigna > Vigna mungo. The sequence continues at coordinate 14,799,424 of CP144696.1, forward strand.
TGAATGTGAAATATTTTGACATTATGTAATATTTTAATAACTTTGTTACTTTCTTTAAATTATTGTTATTGGAACCATGAGATATTCGCTTACTGATGTTCTCATGTGATTAAATATGTGCAATCATGTCTTTGCCTTAATCAACTAAGAGACAAATAGGTGTTAAATAAATCAAAGGAAAATCTCCCCCACAATGATGGAGTTCCTTATTAAAATGTACTTCAAGTTGAGATGTCTTGAATCAAACATGTTTTTTCAGCAAACATGATCAAATCATAGAACAGGAGAAGAATTTTCACAAGATAGTTTGACACCTAAGATAGTGCGAGTTTCTCATACTTGCACAATTAAGTCTTTATTTTCACAATCATTTATAATTACAAGGTTGAAAAAAAAAAGTTGTAATGACAACTTTTGTTCTACAAAAATTGGAGTATTTTATTCCAACTTAAAAGTCAGATAACTTGGTAACCTCTATACTGAGGTTAATATGACGAAGATTAAAACTAAACATTTAGATTGATCGATTGTGGTTGATCTCAAGTATTAAGGTCAAAGATTGTCGTCCTCAAACATTCATGAAAAACTGTAATATGATCAGGATAGGACATTGAGTTCCATGATGAGACCATATTTCCATAATCAAAATCTGAGGAATACAAGTAGCGTATATATTAATGACAAACTTTTGCATTACATGCTAATGCATATTTTGAGTATTAGAATTAGCAATTTTGCACAATTATTTTATGAAGAAATTTATGTGTTATGAGTAATGAGAAATAATATTTTGAATAATTGGCCTTGTCACATTATGCAACACATGATGAGATGCAATTGTAACAACATACTTTTTCAATACAATGCATTATGACTCACTAATGAGATAGATTTATTTAACAATGCATTTTTTGAACCTGGTTGATCACACGTATGTTGAAGAAATTAAATGTTGTTAATGTAAACCAAGTCTGACAACATGATACAATAAACAAGGACAATGGACAACATCTCACAATCAAAATCCACCAATACTCGAAGACCAACATAACAACATTAGATCGTAACTTCAATTCTCTATAATGTTTAAATGCTTTCACAAATTTGTGGTAACACTTAACAAATGCAAGAAGGACTAAATACTCTAAACATAAATATTAAAAAAGGTTTCGAGAGATTAGATGAAAAAATTGACACATTACAACAACAATTTAATGGCTTTGAAGACTTGTTTGAATGAAGAAACTTATGGTATAATTTTTTTTTTAGTTATTGTGATTTTAGAGTATTTTTCTAGACTATTTTATTATATCTTTACATTTTAACATTAATTATGTCATACAATGGTAAAACTATAATGTTATAATCTTATTTATTAGAACATTTTTTTATTTATCATATCCATCAAATTATTCAAACTTTTACACTTTTTTTTTAGTTTTCACTTTATTTATCTTAATTTAAACAATTTCACTTACCATTCTTTTTCTCTTTATTTATTTTTTTCAATTTTTCAAATTCACTCGATACAAATTAGGATTGACAAAACATGTTAGCACTGTTAGCTTTAGCCCAACCTATGCCCTTCAAAAACAGAAAAGACCAAATTAACCAGCGACGAGAAAATGAGTTGAAGATTGAAACTTATCTTGTAATTAAGTAGGCTGACTTGCCAATTTTGATTTTTTTTTTGTTTATACTGTTTTGTTATTAAATAGGTTGATCTAGACCCACTTTAGCATTTTTTTTTGGGTTAATTAACCTTCCCTCAGATAAATAATCTTCGTTGAATAAAAAATCATTTTTGGTTCGATTAAATTCGTCTAATAAAACCCATAGTTAAAATAAAAATTATAATTACATAATCAACCTTTATAACGAAAAGAAATATTAAGAAATAATATCTGACTTCTCATGAAGAAATATTCATAAATGATATTTGACTTTACTCACCGTGTTTAAGGTGAAGTTAGAAAAGTATATGTCACTCTTAACCCATTTTTTTCTATAATATTTTTAGAAGTAAAAAATAAAAACGAGCTTCAACTAAAATTAGACGATGTACGAGTTCAAAATAAAGATTTATAGTAAAATTTTACCAATTAATGTTATTTACAAAATATTTTTTTTCTTGTTTCAAAAATGTTTATGAAAATTTTGCATTAATTAGCCGACCTTGTTTTTACTACTCTCAGATAAATTATATTTTTTAAAAAGAAATATTATATATATATATATATATATATTTTTTTTTTGTTTTCTCTTATGAACAAATCACGAACTTACAAATGTTACGCACTGAATGTGTATATAAGTCTAACGTCCTGTCATCACTTTTATTTAACTAAATTTTATATAGTTCATCTAAATTAATAATTTAATCTAATAAAAAATATTTTAAATAAATAGGCCGATAATAATATATTACCAAGAAGCGAACTGTAATTAGAACAATAATAAATACATGAAAGTAGCAATAAAACACTCCTAAGTCATTAATTGATATAAATTCCAAATATTTATTTCGTGATATGTATTATTATATAAATATGATGTCATTTCAATAAACGTTTTTGGTGCACCTAACTTTTTATACAATTATATTATTAATATAATAAAACTATAGTAACTTTTTCTGTTATAATAACTATAGTGATAATTATTTTTGTTATTATATAATAAACGTAAACGTAAGCGAATGCATTATCCATAGTTGTATATGCAGAATATGTTAATGTAATAAACACAGTTGTTTGCATTGTTTATAGATGATACAAAATCACTACATGCAGATACATACATGTATTTGTATAAATATTTTGAGTGAGAAGTTGAAGATGACGTACTAAGGGAATATAAAATCGCGTTTAGGTATCTTAAGCTGAGACAAAAAGTTGGAGGCTCTATGATAATTGGGATTAATTATCATTCAATTATTGATGTAAGATATGTATTAAAGTGTGGCTAAACTGGCCCCACGATAATATTTATTAAATGAACATAAAGTAACTATATTATTTTTTTCAAATAATAATAGCTATAGCTAATAACCAATAACAGATTTATTATATTTGATAAGAAAGAGAGATATTCCTTCTATATAATATTTTCAATAAAAAGAAAAGAAAAAAAAATATTTGTCAAACTTACATTCAAATGTGTTTCGGTTTAAGGAATCGAGATTAAGTCTTTTTAATAAGAAAATCTTCAATTTTCAAGTTTAGGTTAAAGTTTTATTTTCAACTTATTCTCGCTACCATTTGATCGTTACAGCAGAAAACATTCCGATGTCAAAATTAGTATTTATCTGTTAGTACTAGTAATAAATGTGCAATTAATGTAATCAATTACCTGAATATCAAGCAATAAATGTGTAATTAATGTAACAAACTATCTAAATATCAAACTTATATTTATAGATTATGGAATGAGCTTTTAATTAGTGCTGACCTAATTATAACCAAAACGATGATAATCTAGCTTAGGATTAATGTAATTATTCATAACGTTAACTCTGTTTTTAGTTCGACTAATTAATATGGAATCACAAACTAGTTGACCGCCCGATTCGTAACTAATTAAACGATCATACTATACAAAATGAAATATTTTTGTTGAAATATACATATAAAATAGTGTACTGTTCTATTTTGTTATATTTTATTTTATTAATATTGATTAATATAAACAGTAAAAGTTTGAGATTTAATTTTTGTTTTTTTCAGAGCAAAGTGTTTGAATCGTCTGAGTAACTAAAATGCTGTTTAGAGGAGTAATTTGTTTTTATAGATGTTTATGAGGTTTAGAAGCAAGTTCAACGGCAGCAATTAAGAAAAGTTATTTGCAATTTAAACTTGTATTACTGCTATAAATAATTATTTGTGTATATGGTCTTAACATTTGAATGTTTAGTCATATTATAAAGTTTTGTTTTAAAAAGCATTGTGTGGTTTTGAATAACTTGTTCGTTCAACCTGTTTTTGATGGAATGACTTTTGAAGCCATAGATTAAATATGATTAAGTGCTTTCTCTCATCGTTTTGCTTTTGTTATTATCCCAACTTAGTGTAATCTTCGTCATCGTTTTGTTTGCCCCCAAAAGAGGGGGAAAAAACAACATTTGTTAATATCCATTGAGGTTGAAGTTTCGTGTTTTTAAATGTCACCAGCCACATTTTCAACTAAGAAAGCAAAATGTCACCATAATATAACCAAAGATCGAGATTAATTTAACATAAATGTACCATTTCCTTTGTCTATGGTTACTTGTAATTAGAAATTAGAATATGACATCCGTATGAATTTTTCACTGACTTGTTCTTTTCTTCCGTCACTAACATCCATTATTCAATACCTGCCCAATAAATGAAGTAATGAATTTTCATTTATTCTACTTGTTTGACATTCACTTATTATCTTTCACTAATTCTTTTTTTATAAAATACAAAAATTTATCTTTTATAATCATCATACTATTGAGTATTAAATAGTTTGTCAAATAATATTAAACAACCTTTCTTTCTATAAATAATGATATTTTGTTATTCATAACATTTACGTGTACGGGTAAAATAAACTTTTGTAATTATAAGGAAAATAAATAAATAAAAAATAATAATAACAATGAGTATAAAAGATATTTTTAGTGTCAAAATATCATTTCTCCATGCATGTTCCGAAAGTTGGAGAAGTTTCAAGCTTTTAAATTTTACTGGATTCGCATAGTTAAATATATTTGTAATCTTTGAATTTTGAATAATTAAATATATTTTTAATTTTTGAATTTTGAATTACAATTAGAAATTATTTCTGTTGAAGCTGTGATATATTTTAATTTTTAAATTACAAATGAATGAATATAAAATTTTATCAAAATTTAAAATAAAGATTAATTATAATTTCACATTAAATTTTAATTTTAAGAAAACATTTAACCTAAAAAGGATGAGAAAATGAAGAAGTCTGAGAGTGATTTGTTCTTGCAGAGCAAATACCGAGCCTTTGTACTCAGAGTTATTGAAGATCCTGTAATCATTTATCTAATCTACATATGCTTCTGATATACGAGCTGCTTCTACACTTCACCATCGCATCCACAAAATCTAATGGAAGAAACATGTAAAGCAGAAAGTTCTGATTTTTATAAAGCGCACGCAGAAGTTTTCCCTTCTTGTGTTTAATTTTCTTTTTCACTTTCTGAGACTTACACTGGAAGCTGATTTATTCAACAAGTTCCATGCCTCAAACTAGTTCAACTGGTTTATCTAACCATAGACGTGAATCGGTCACTAAACAGATAAACCAATTGAATTACCCTATTCAACCCGATTCGAATGACACGAATTTTCGCTTTGAAACAGCTTAAATCGATATCCAATTAAACGTACGATAACAAAACAAGAAAACCACTGTTCCTTTTACAATAATCAGACAACTATAAGAATTAAAGAATCGAAGAGGGAAAGAAATATTAGCGAAATATGAATATATACAGACAGAAACCTGAAGGTAGTGGGTGTCCTAGTTATTTTGTTGCAGCAACATTTACACGAGGATAGAGGACAGAGGGTGATTCGAGGTAAGATGAAGATAACAAATAATGAATATTTGGCTAAGCTATTTTTGTGCAGAATCTAGAAACAAAAACCAAAACAACTAAGTAACTAGCAAGGTAGCAAATCATCGCCGAAGAGATAGAGAAGTCTCTCAACAGCCCAACTAGGCTGAGGAGGAGGCTGACAAGCGGCGGAGTAGTGGTGGCAGCAAGAACTCAGCAAAGGGGCTCTGCAGAGTGGACAGGTGGGGTTGTGATTCTCGTGCTCGTGCTCCAGCCATCTGTCTATGCACTCTCTGTGGAAGACGTGGTAACAGTTCATGAGCTCCCGAACCTCGTCCTCGACCTCAAGCTGGCTGAGGCAAACCGCACAGGTGTCCTCGGTCTGTGGGAGCCTATCCTTAATGTCTCCGAAGGTGGTGAGCAAAAGGGTGGTGTCCCTCTCCCTTGTGGTCTGAGGACAGGATTGAGGTGGGGTGTCTTCAGAGGTTGTGGTTGTGTGGTTGATGAGTCTGAAGAGGAAGCAGAAGAGGCATCTGAGAAGTGCAATGATGAGAGCAGCCTCGTATATGGCCTGGCCTATTGTGAAGCCGGAGAGAGGGTCTTCGATGTAGAAGCCCATTGGAAGCAGGTATGGTGGAAGAAAGTGTATCTGAGAGAGAGAGAGAGAAGAAAGGAAAAAGGGGGAAGTTGTAATGGGTTCTATGGCTTTTTTATAAAGCCGAGAATGGAGTGGTGGTGTAATGGAGGCTACTACTCTCTCTGCCTTTTTTTTCTGCTTTCTCTTTTGGCTTTCCTTTTACTTTCACTCACTTCTACGTTCTTTCTTTCTTCCCATGTTTTTTCTAATTATCCTTTTTTTTTTCTTTTTATTGTTTAGTTAAAGTTTATCCACCGTCCTTTTGTGATTAGGAATAAAGGGTCACCGACGAGTCCTTAAGACTCTTCCGCGTGTCATCATGAGCCAGTGTGAGGGATGGGTTGAGACATCTGGTATAAAAATGGATCTTCAGATTCTCTATTAATTAGTTTTGATGGCTTTTTGTCTCTCTATTTTAGATATATAAACACTTCTGCATGGCATCTCAGACTCACTTATAAAATAACATGGGGTTTTCTACCAGGGTGTGACGGGGTAAAGGGAGAAAATAAAGCACAGTTTCAAATACTTATTTTAATGTAGCAAAATAAACGCGCTTTCAAGTTGAAAGGTTCTTGAAAATTGAGTGAAGTATGTATAGTTTAATTTTGATAGACCATGTTAACTTGAGAAAAAACAATTGCTTAATAAACTTTTGGCTGCCATCAATTTCGGGCATAATTGGATTCAGTTGTTAAAATATTGGGATTTGTTAGGTGAAAGATAGTGAGGTTGCTTTTTGACATGATCATGAGACGTCATAGTGGTCCCATTCCATGTGTAGATTCCTAACATCCTACTCAGATCCAACCTATACACAGTTCATTACGCCATTTGATTAAGAAGTACGATGAACATGACAGACGACGGAAAAGGGTGTTCTTAGTGGAGGAGCCAAAGTGACGGTACACTAGACATGGTAATTTGACTCTTTTACATAAAAAAATTATTCATTTTGAATACAAAAATTTTAAGCACACTCACAAGACCCTGAGAAAGACAGAAAATGGGATCAATCACCAACTTTCATAAAAAAAGTCCATCAACAAATTAATGATAGAAAAAAATTTCTTTAACATATTCTTTTTAACAATTTTTTGATAATACATGCATGACAATTTATGATTAATCTGTTTTTTAAACATAAATTCAAACAAACCAATAAAATGATGTCATGTTGGAGTTGATCATCCTTACTTATCTCTAAAAGAAAACAACTAAACCTACTTGAAGTGAGAGCCTTTAATTGAAGCTGTCTGAGAAACAACAACTGAATTTGGGATCAGCATTTAGAGTCCCTCGAGCTATTTTGGATAGAGTAGTAACCTACACATTGGTTTAGAAAATAAAAGATTATTATATTTATCAAAGAGGAAATAACTGATTTATATGCTGTCTATAATGCCATGATATACTGTTCAGTAAGATTATACCATTCGTTCAAACAAATTTGGCGCCTCAAGATCACAATCATAATTCACAAAGATGTCAACAAGCATCTGTAGATCCTTACATACTTTCTCTAACATCCTGCAAACCATAAGGCTCAATGAGATGCGCCAGAGCACCAAGAGATAACTAGACCACTGTTTGATCTGTCTTCTAAGAACAATCTAACAGCAGACCCAGTAGGGAAGGCAACATAAAACAAGCCTCCTGGAAGCAAGATTCCTCATGAGCAATATAAATTTTATTTCCTTGTGTTCGAGTGCAATAGAAAAATGCTGGAGTAATTCTTAGGTTTTGTTAGGCAATTATTTAGGTAGTTTACTCAGCTTCTAACAATTAAATGCACAATTCTAGATCTTAACCAACCAAGGCAACCACATAAAATATAAGTACTTCTGCACGACTACCAGTAACATAATATTCCAATGCATTATTATTCACTTATTAACTAACAAGTAATAGAAGCTGAAATCACCCTATGACCTGAAGAAGCTCAAGAGACAATATTCTTTTCTTGGTTGTAACTTCATCATTATCTTCCTTCATACCCATCTGCAAAAATTTATTATGCCAAGATTCTAATATACTCTAAGCAGGTAGAGGTTTGTTTATTTATTAAATTATATTGATTTTTGTTCCTTAGATTATTTGGTGTTTCTTTTGTTAACATAATTTCATATCTTATATTAACATAATTTCATATCTTATATCTCCTTTTACTGCAACTATTTATGGTTGATGATCTTCATTACTTTTGAGCTACAGTTTGGCTACACACCTGACTATCTCTTCCTTTGGCAAACAGTTATCCGGACAGATCCTCAGGTACGAGAGTGCCCTATGTAGATGTTGAGTTATTTCTTTGTATTTCTTCCATTGTCTGCCACTCTATTAAATAACTGATCATCAAATTATATATTTTCTGAATGGAATTTCTAGAACTCTGTTTTATTTTTTCCATTGCAATTTACTGAAATTGGCAATTATACTAATTAGTTCACAACTCTCTTCTTTTTTTTGAAGAGAGCTGTTAATTTTGTATTAATGATGTCGCAAATGAAGAGAGGTTGCCTAGTTGATTACAACACCATAACTGATTTGTTTCTTTAGGTGTTTATCTACTACGAGTAAGTTATTATTGTGGTGATTAGTAATATAATATTCATGCTTCACTGTGTTGATCAAATGTTTCTTTATGTGGCTTTTTGTTGATTTCTATGTACAAGTACTCACTTAGTCTTTTCCTCATTGTTTTAACTATAATTATTTATTATTGATTGACAGATCATGTATTACCTTCTTTTTTTTTCATGTTCAAAGAAATCTAACCCATGAGGCAACTGCCTTTCTCCTAGATGTTCTGAATCCACAGGTTTGTGTGCTCCATTGTTTTTATAGTTTGCCTATTGAAACATTGTGCTAATTTAAAAAATACTAAGTGGTTTTTAGGTTCTTGTAGTCACTTGTTGAATCTTTTGGCACTCTATCACGAGAATGTGCATTAGAGTGCATGCAAGACTTTTTGCTGGTCAATCTTAGAGGCAACCTACAGATTATTGTGCAGGTATGAAACTATAATTTTATTCTATAACATGAAATTATTAATATTTGATTGATAACTAAAAGCTTATTTATATTTGTCTAGGTTGCCAAATATTATTGTGAACAGTTGGGAAATAATGCTGCATAAGGATTTCAAAACAATTCAGGTCATATGAAGGGCTGCAGTTTTTTTTCTGGGATTTGAGCTCCAGGTAATTATTTTATTTTTATATAACTGTTTTGTTTGGTGGACAATAGATGTCTTCTGTAAAGGGGACAAGCTTGAATGCAGTGAGGAACTAGGAAATCTTGTAAAGGTAGGTTGCATTTGAAATTTGGAAATACTTTGAATTGATTGCTTTTTTTGTTATTTTATTTTTCTTTTTCTTTCTTTTATTTGTTGTATAACATAATTCTTGCCAATAATGCTTGAAACAGTACCAGCTGAATGAATTCTCAATGGAATACTCATCTGATGATTCAGAAGACACTTCAGTCCTGACATCTGAATTGAATGAATCAAGGGTTGAAGATGATTCTGTGGAGCTTCCCTGCATTTCAAACAAAATTTCTCCAGCCAAGTCAGCATTCCGGTTCACCTTGCAATAGGCAGAAGCTATCTCTTCCAGAGAGTAGAGCCAAATTCAAACAAATGCAATAAACATAAATTTGATCAATTATTCCAAAATTGAATGTAACATGAGAATCCAATAAATGATCACCCTGGGATTGGGCGGCCACATCTTTTTTTTTTTTTTCTTTTATACATATAAAGAATTAATTATTAATATTTTATATATGTATAAATAATCAATTATTTAATTTTTTAACTATATAAAAAATCTTTTATGGAATATAATATAACATAATAAATAATGATAATTAAAAATAATAAATTTTATATAATATAAACATTATAATACAATAACGCTTAAAATAATAATAATGTATAAATTAAATATTAAAAAATATTTGTATTATTATCAATAAAATATATAAAATATAAAGAAGATGTTTGTTAACGCGTATACGCTGTTTTTCAGTTGGTACATTTTAATAAATGTGTACCGGATTATAGTAGACAAAAATACCTTCATATACTATGGATTTTAAGTTTTAAAGTTAAAGATATTTAAATAATTTTTATTCTCAAAACTAAAAAAAACACCAAAACCCCTTACTCACTGAATCATTTCTCTTTCATCTCTCTCACTCATTTTCTCTGTCATCTCTACAGTAGCCCCAATTAAAAAATCAGAAACACTTAAGCAATTTCTTACTAAAAATTATTTTATAATGAGTTTTCATTTTATAATTTTTGTCTTATCTAATTTTTACAAACATAATGACATATGAAGGAATTGATAATTCGTCTGGAAAAAATCAGAAACACTCGATATTAAACAATTTCTTACAAAAAATGATTTTATAATGAGTTTTTATTTTATAATTTTTGCCTTATCTAATTTTCACAAACATAATTGGTAATTGGCCTGAAGGTTTTTTTAAGAGATGAGGATTCAACATCTGCATATAATGAAATTAATAGTGAAAATGATGAAATTGAAGAGATCTTGAATGAACCTTTGCCTAAAGGCGAATATGTCAATGACTCAACTCTTTACAAATGTAAATTGTTTAACGACGAGTATTTCTAATTTTTTTTTAGATGGTTGGAGTGAGAGAGATTAAAGAGAAATGATTGAGAGGAATGAGAGACATGAGTAAGGGTTAAGGGTTCTTTTGTTTTAGTTTTGAGAATGAAAATTATTTAAATATCCTTGACTTTAAAACTTAGAATCTATAATATATGAGGGTATTTTTGTCTACTACAATCCGGTACACATTGTTAAAATGTTACTAACTGAAAAACAGGCGTACGCGTGTTAACAAACCCTTATATAAAGAAATTTATATCTTAATAATTAAGAACTAATAATATTAAAAAATATTAATAATAATAATTATTATATTTTAGTTTAAATTAATTTTAAAGATAATAATAAAATAATCTCTTGACATTTTCTACCATCTTTCTTTTAATTTAAATAACTTCTTTATTATTTTTATTTTTCAAAATCAATATTTTTTTTTTAGTTTTTCTAAATTCATTCTCCAACCAAATACAAACTTAAGAAATATAATTAAGTATTTCCTGATATGTCAAATGGATAATAAGCATTTAATATCATTAAATGCGACATGAAAACTTTGTTATTTTGAAAGCTCATAAATGGAAAGATTCAAGGATTTTCAACGTGTTCAATGGTCAATTTTGGAAGAAAAAAAATTATTAAGAACAAATCTTAAAGCATAAGAATATTAATTTTAATAATAAAATAAGGTATTAAATTATAACTTAATTCCTATCAATAAGACAAATCATATTAAATTTTATATGAAACATATCATCTTGTATTTAAAATAAATATTTTGATAATATAACATTATTCTAGTTTAATTAATAATTTAAGTTATGACATCATTTTGAGTTTAAATTTATTTGATTGGTATAATATTATTTTTCATAAATAACTATTTGTCATCCTTCTATTCAAAATGATAATATATAGTCTCTTTTTAGTATATAACAAGAAAAGGCACTAAAAATAAATAATACCTAAGTTCATCAGTGAAATTTTCTTTACCACCATCCAGACTCACAAAACCTGCAAAACATGACATATTTTGTCACCAAATAACAGCATAATCTAGTATTCATATTTTACTGTGAAAACCAAATCAAGTAAATATGAGACAATAATATAGTCTATCGAGAATTGAGATAAATGAAAAATCTAATCACACAGTGAAAGTTTAAGAGAAGTTTCCAAAATAATGATAACAATTATATAAAGATCCATTTCTTAAAAATAGATAATAACAATCTTATGATCTACACAACTACTACCGGTTCCAAGAAGCAAACAATCTTCAATCTTGAAGTAACACTGTTAGAAATATGTCTCAACATCGTAACCAAATATTTTATTGTAACAGCAAAGTATTTGTTGGTGAAATAATATGTATAGCCAAGTTTCTTGATAAATAGTTTCGTTCTCAGATTTATGGAAGGAAAAAGAAGTGACTAAATTAAAGAAACGGACATTGCTTACAAAGTTACCAAAAAACTGAAGAGTATTCTTTCATTAGATAATCCTTGCTATCATTTTTCCAATTTTGTTTTTAAAATTAGACAATAAGCACGTAAAAAGAATGAATCATTGAATTTCTATTTTGTTCCTAAGATTAAATAATGAACACATTAAATTGTAATATAAATAACAGCTCATTCTCTAAACAATAAAAAAAATAGGTCATTAAATACTTTTAAAAAAACATATAAATCAAATAAATAAGAAAAAAAACATTTAATTATTATTAAGGAATAAAAATTATATTAAACCTTTTTAGAGTTTAGTTTATTAATAAAATCAGTTAAAGTTAATTTCAAAATGCAACTATGTAAGTTTTATTCATCTTATTTGTATAGAAACTAAATAATTTTATTTCTCTTTTACATAAAAATAAAAAATGATTAATATTTTTTTAAATATTAAAATTTAGTTTTATATTTATGAACTTAACTATTTTTTATATAAATTTTTCTTAAAAAAAAAGTATCATCGTGTTCTTATATTATATTAAGAAATCACAATATGTTATTGAAAATGATACTTAGAAGATAAGCAACAAAGGATAATAAGTTCAATGTAGAAAAAAAATATATTTAAGAATGGAATGTCTAATATTCATGAAAGTTGATACATATGAGTTATCAAACAAAAAAGAAGATTTTTATAAGTGATTTAGTCTAATAAAACACTTCATAGTTTAAACATTTTGAAATTTAAATTTAAATTTAAGATAGAAAATTCAAATTTTGAAATTTAAACATCTTGTTTCTTCTTCTTCCTTGTGTTGAGCAAAAGTTGGTGTTGATTGCCTTCTAGTTTCATTTGCGATTAACTAATAATATTGTATTTAACTAATAAAAATAAATATAAATACAATTTTAAACCTATTTATAAACTATTTACAACATATTAATATATATATATATATATATATATATATATATATATATATATATATATATATATATGGGTTTGTTAACGTGTGTACGCCTGTTTTTCAGTTGGTACATTTTAACAATGTGTACGGGGTTATAGTAAACAAAAATACCCTCATAAATTCTAAGTTTTAAAGTCGGATATTTAAATAATTTTCATTCTCAAAAACTAAAAAAAAAAACAAGAAACCCTCGAATCCTTACTCACCTCTCTCACTCCAGCCTTTTCTCTGCTGTAGTCCCAATTTAAAAAAAAAAAATCAGAAACACTGTTAAGCAATTTCTTACAAAAAAAAATGACTTTTTAATGAGTTTTCATTTTATAATTTTTGTCTTATCTAATTTTATCTAATTTTCACAAGTATAATGACATATGAAGGAATTGGTAATTCTGAAAAAAATCAGAAACACTCGTTATTAAACAATTTCTTACAAAAAAATGATTTTATAATGAGTTTGCATTTTATAATTTTTGTCTTATCTACTTTTATCTAATTTTCACAAAGATAATGACATAAGAAGGAATTGATAATTGGTTTGAAGGTTTTTTAAGTGATGATGATTCAACATTTGGATCTGATGAAATTAGAGAGGTTAGTGAAGATGATGAAATTGAAAAGATCTTGAATGAACCTTTGTCTGAAGACGAATATGTCAATGACTCAACTCTTTACAAAGGTAAATTGTTTAACGACAATTTTTTTTTTTAAGTTGGATCTAGCATATGATGATAGAGAAAATGTCGAAGTGAGAGAGATGAAAGAGGAAGGGTTGAAAGGAACGAGGGAGGTAAGAGTTTGGGGTTTTTTTTTTTAGTTTTGAGAATGAAAATTATTTAAATATCTTTCACTTTAAAACTTAAAATCCATAATATATGAGAATACTTTTGTTTACTATAATCCGGTACACATTGTTAAAATATACCAAGTAAAAAATAAGCGTGTTAACAAACCCCATATATATATATATATAATATTATTTCTAAAAGTTAATTAAATATTTATAGTGAAACTAATCCTATTTTAATAGTGACTCCAATTCACTTAGAAGGAGCCTCTTGGAACTATTTTTGACAGTAGAAGCTTTCTAAAATGAGATTTTTTTCAAAAATGAGTTAGGATTGATCCATAAATCATAAATCATAAATCAAATTGACAACTCTAAGTATACGCAAGAAAACAGTCAACTATGACTCATTGCTTGCAACAGAAGAGAGACCAAATTACATGGGCATGAAATGGGATTTTCGTACCACATCATACCTAGAAACCTTTCAATTTTTAGAGTTCCCCCTTTATGACTGCATGCGGTTGAAGAAAGTAAGAAAGTTCAGCTTAACAACACACAGATGCACGCTAAAAGAATGCTTTGATGTCATTAACCAAAGAAATTTACAAACTGAGAACTGCCTGATTTGCGTCACTGATAAAGTGTCTTATATAGGGCGGCATACTTAGATTGCCAATTCACAAAGATGAATTGAACTCCATCTCTGTCAAAGTTATCCATAAGTAGATTTCTTTTTGTTCTAGCAAAAGAGAACTTTTAGACGGTGGTAATATTTGAAGCTCTCTCTTGGGAGCACTGCATAAAAGACAACTAATAAAAGTAATAGATTGCTCAAATGCTTTAGTCCCTTGGGCCACCTTCTTCCATCTTTTTTCGCATTTTGTATTGCAATGTAGCTGGTGCACAATCTAAAGGTGTTTCTCCTGAACAGGAAACAGTCAGGTTAGGATTTTCATACAGTAATTTTGCTGCATATTTTATATTTTTAAGATATTTCTTACAAGGAACAACAGCAAAATCAATATAATAAATGGCTGAATTCTACGAAGGGAAAATATCAATTGCCTTGTGCATTTTTGTACTCCAGGCTTGCCCCCGCATCCATGAGAGTGAAAACTATATCAGTTTGATTGAAGACTGCAGCCTACAAAATTGGTGAACACCATATGATCAAGAAAATAGAACTATGCTCATGCATGTACACAATCATGAGCAAACATTGGCAAAAGAAAGAGAAAGGTACCAAATGTAATAAAGACAGTCCTTGCTTGTCCTTGTAATTTGCATCCACACCCTGCGCATTTCAGAATCCATGAATACTACTTCCAAAAACATAACCTATAAAGGTAAGTGTCTATTTGGAAAGTGACAAACCTCATCAAGAAGTTTCTTGACAGCACCAATATCACCATTTTTTATTGCTTCTCTTAAACCCTGAAAGCGTCACAGTTAATTCAAGATATGATTTTAATCTCCCAATATCGTTTAGCACAATATAGAGAAGTAATTGTTTACATTTAAACAGAAAAACATTTACCTCTCCACTAACTCCATAATCACTTTGAGGTCTGTCTGAGGTGCCATTCATAGCACTGTAAATTTGCATCATAAACTATCAAATGATGACACAATAATAAAACATTCAAGTGAAAAATTAGTTCATGAACTATGATGCATGGATATGATGCTTATCCAACACGACAATATGTTTATTTTGAAAACAACAAAATGCAATACATGACCGATACATGTTTAAAAATGCACTGAAGTTCCTAAAACATAATAAATATATAACTACAATAGTATTGTGCGAATCCAAATTAAGATTTTATTTCTTAGGCATTGTCAAAGTAAAAAAATTATAAATATCAACATCATCAAACAATTAGGGATTCATAGATTGAGTTGACAAGTATAAGTAAAACATCTTAAATAATTGGATACGAATACGTGACACACATGAGAACTCATGAATTCGAGGTGAACAGCTTATGAGCTTAACTTAGGTATAATGAGACTCGTGATTATTTCATAAATGTATAGTATCTCAAAGAAATGTCAGGATACCAAAAAAGCCAAATTTTCCAGATGAATGTACTTCATCAATTCATACTCTCATATTCACAAGGAAAACAAGAATAAATAGCAAACAGCCATTATGGTGTCTATGGCTGGATTGTAATTCCCGTCCAGAATATTCCAACGTAAATCCACTCCTTAATTTTCCAGAAATTGCTTGCTTTTTCAGCTTGAGTTTCAGATGACAGGTAAGGTTATCATCTCAGCCAAGGAATGCTTAATATACGAGAATACTGTTAGAATCTTGTAAATATAGCAATGGTGGATATTAAGATGAATTAGATTGATTCTATATTTATGTTAATTAATAGTATAAATAGGGTAATTGAATTTTTTTCCCCTATAATTCAATAGCTCCATTATGGTCTTGACACAGAAAATTCATCATAAGCTGTCTTGTTTCTCATTTTATCAACATGAAATCCAGAGCCTAACCAGAGGATGATTCCAAGATGTCCTGATAAACCTACCGTTCATCAGAATCTCTTTTTTTTTTTTCCATCAATGTTTTGCCGTTCTATTCTTGCCACCACCACTAGTCTTTTCTGACAAGCAACAAACCATTGACAGTCTCCTTAAGAGCAGCCTATTCCCATCAATTTGATAGCCAGCGGAGGTTGCATGCACCCAGACACACCGCCTCTATCCATGTGTGTTTCTTCCACATGCTGCCAAATCCAACAAATTTAACAACACATCAAGTGTCTATTCCTAACACCATCATCAATTGGGATTTGTTTGCCTATCTTTCCACCATCTACATATGGTCTCGGTTTGGTGTTTGGACATCTCCTTGCCACTGTTTTGTCCTGTTTTGGCCATTATTTGCCAGTTTCTCTCTTATTGCAAACCAATGTCAACCTCTGGCACTATGAAGTTTAACACTCGGTTTTTTACCAGCCATGTCAATGCACTTCTCATCCAAGCTATTGGATGGTAATAACTACTCCTTATGCACTTCTCAGGTTGAACTTTGGCTTATTGTAAGTGAGACACATCTCACTAAAAAGAAAGACAATTTTCCCATAGTAGATCGTGTATGGAAGAAGGTTGAACTTAGTTGTGTTGTACCATCCAAGCCACCATTCACCCATGTCTCCACCATGTATTTCACACTCACAAACCTGCAAAGCAATTCAAACACATGGCAAACAACCTTTCACAAACACTTCTCAAGGACTATTAGATTTGTGAAGTTCTCATGACCATACATAGGGTTGCCAGATTAAGGATTCTGATTCGATTTATTTGGGCAAGGTCTTTGTTGTTACTCATGACCATCAAAAGTTATTCCTTCCCTTGGCCTTATATGGTTTACCCACAAAGTATTATAATGCTTGAGCTCAAATCTTGGTAGCCCCATATAAGCTATCATGGGCAGTATTGGCGACTCTCTTTCGTGTTGCTACTAAAGCCTCCTCTGAGTCTTAACACCTTCCTTTTTCACTTGACTCTTCTGATTTAGTCGCTGGCAACAATATACCCTTACAACACAATAAAGGACGTCCTTGATGGGAACATTGTCAAAGGTTGGCACACATAATTGATAAGCATTGGACACTGTATGGTCAACCTCCTTTCACTTCCTGGGTTATTTAGAGTTCTATCGCTCCTTCTTTAGCTTCCACTTCTTTTTTGCCTTTGAACTAGTATCATCACCTTCCTATGATGACTTCCTGAAATGTTATGAAGATCGTTAGGGTGGCTTCATTGCTTCTGTTGCACTCACACTCTTTGGGCTCTTGGGTCCTTGATTCTAGGCCACCGATCATATCACCAATAATAGTTCTCAAACACAGTCCCAAAGTGTTTGTATTGTCTATCATTTTCCTTGTCTTTCTATTAATAATGTCCTTTACGTCCCTAGGACTTTGTCTAATTATTGTCCTTCAATCAACTAACACAATCCCTTTATTCTGTCATTTCTTTAACTAAAGATTTTCTTGCAAGAGCAAAGCATGTGGGTGAACAGCTGACATAGATGCGAGTCTCATGGCCTATATTTGCTCAATAGACCTTATCTTCTTGGATAAGCCACAACATCCCTGCTGGTTCATGCTTAGTTAAGACATCCAAGTTTTAATAAGTTGAAACACTTAATCCCCAGTCTTTCTAAGTTAGATTTTTCTAAGTAATGTTAATTGTGCAAGCATATCCAGGGTTCTTTTTTTAGCCGCACTATTAGTTGGGCTTCATCCCCTTGTGTTCTAGTTCATTCAGATATTTGGAGTCTGAGTTGTATTTCCTATACATTAGGGTCAAGATACTTTTGTTACTTATATAAATAAGTGTAACTATTTTATGTAGTTATATTTGATGAAAGATTGTTCATATTTATTTATTTCTATTTTTTAATCGTTTTTTAATGAAATCAACAATCTAGTATCCATATTTGCATATCCTTATGATGGCGCATGGTGTATTACACCAAACATCTTTTCCTCATACTCCATCATAATGGAGTTGTTGAACAAAAAATTGACATATTTTTTATGCAAACATAACTCTTCACCACTTTCCTGTCCTTCATCAGTTTTTGAGTAACAAATACTTTCTGTGATATCTTATCAATTGTGTGTCTTCCTCCATTCTAAAAGGTAAAATCCCTCAACAAGTTCTATATTTGTACCACTCTCGATCCTTTACAGTATCGGGTCTTTGGTTCAAACGTTTTTGCTCATGCTTTTGATTCTAGGATTTACAAACTCTCTTTGGTGTCTGAAAAGTGGTGTCCACAATCTCAAAAAGGGTACAAGTCTTATTCACATACTCTTTTCATGTATTTCATCTTTGTTGATGTCAACTTTGAAATAGTTACTTTTTTGGGGCTTGAACCATACCTATCTCCTTTGTACTTCATCCAAGACTTCTCCTTCAACAATTACACCTATCTTGGTACACTTTTGTCCTCCGAAGGACTCTCCATCTTTCCAGGCCCATCTCCCCAATGTCATACCCATCCTATATGGCTGCCAACTAGCACTAACAACACCACAAACTTACCTTCGGAGCCAACTTAGTCACCTCATCCTCCAACCCTACCTCCTAAGTCAAAAATTTCCGTTGCTCCACGAAAAAGTATACATTCTACTTATAGTCCTACTCCATCTTATACTTTTTTGAGTTATCATCACACTTCTACTTCCTACTATTTTTTGTCTTCCTTGTTCTCTGCTACTACTCCTAAGAATACAACTGAACTCTTTGTCCATCCAAGACAAAATAAGCTATAATAAACAAGATGTGTGCATTGCAGAGAGCAATGAGACATCAAACCATGTTCCCCTACCACCAAGAAGTCAATGACTGGTTGTCGGTAGGCATATGTAATCAAGGTTGGTCAAACATAATAATGACCAACTCTTCCAGATATCTCATTTGCGAGTGCAGTAAGTCAATTCCTCAATTCTCCACATAAGGAACATTGGAACACAGTTACTCACATTGATCAATAAATTATAGGAGCTCTAGGAAAGAATATTTTGTTCAAAGACAAAGGACACACTTGACTTGTCAGGTATATTGATACAAACTAGGAAGGCTCCCCCATTGATAGAAGGTCCATTTCTAGGTTTTGTACATTTGTCAAAGAGGACATTGTCTATTGAAAAAGCAAGAAGCACAATGTTGTAAGCATGTCCAATGTGGAGGCAGGTATGAGCTATGACTATAGCCAATCACAAGCTCACATGGCTCAAACAATTGCTTTAGGAACTAAAGTTTAGGAAAGTTACACAATGGTTGTTAGCAAAATCTTGAAACTTAGAAGTTTTGATGATGTCTCAAAGTCAAGTCTCAAGAAGACCTTCATGAAGACTTGTTTATATTAAAGCTTTTGTAATTTAATAGTTTTATGTATAGGGTGTTATTTATCCTCGATTCCATGTATTGTATCCTTTAAAATTCGTTTTGGAGTAAAAAAAACTCTGCAACAATCGATTAACACTAAAGATAATTGATTATCACAAAGAAGTTTTTAAAAGTTGCTAAAAACTCATTTTCTGTCTCTGGAATAATCGATTACCAGCTTATGACAATCGATTATCACGTGTTAAATAGCTGACAACGGATTTTTGGAGGTATCCTTGATTGAGATCTTTATATATTGATTTAAGACGCTCATTCTAATATACAAAATCTTATCTGATTGCTTGTGTGTTGTGATAAATGTATTCTAGGATTTGTGTAACCCTTGTGCTGTGGTTTTGAGAACTTGGTGTTGGCATAAATCAAGAACTTTCACTGGATTTGTGATTGAGTGTTGTTGTTGTTGTTGTTGCTGATAGAAGCCTATCATCCTTTGTGAAGATTCAAAGGAGGTGGTCATCTTTCATGAAGCATTCAGAGGAGGTGTTCATCCCTTGTGGCCTTCCAGGGAAGTGAATTTCATCTCTTGTGGTAACAAGAGAGGTGTTCTAAACCTTAAACTTGTTGTTTTCTTTGTGATTGTAACAGTTTGTTGGTTTTGTGATAGTGGAGTGTTAATCTTCATTTGGATTAACAATTGGACATAGGATCCTTGTGATTTGAACCAGTATAAAATTTTTTGTGCAATTTTCTCTCTTCCTTACACTCTTTATAATTGTTTTAATTTATCGCTAAGGAAATTGAATTATAAGAAAAAATTATTAAAGGCACAATTTGTGATAAGAAACCAATTCATCCCCTCTTGGTTTGTTGTTCATGCTAACCATTCCACTGCAATGCTCTAACAATGGTTACTTATATGATAACCAAGTCAACATGCATATTGCCTCAATCTAATACTCCATGAAAGGATGAAGCATAACAAAGTTGATCGTCACTTCATCAGAGAAAATCATGTCCAGGGATATACCTATTAGATTTGCCAACTCCTATGATCAACTAGCAAATATATTCATTAAGTCACTAACTACATATGAAACAAGCTCGGTGTGCATGACCTACGTACTCAAGCTAGGGGAGAGTGCTAGAATCTAGTAAATATAGTAACAACGGTTATTAGGATTAATTAGATTAATTTGATATTCATATTGTTGTAATCTGGGATAATATTTGTAGAATCTTCCTAATTAGAGGAAATAGATACATAATATTTTATTTTATTTTATTTTTTCCTAAGTTTCCTAGTTTCCCTATTTCCCTTTTTAGGAGAACTAGATTATTACAAATAGAAGGTTTGATAATGTATTTTTCATGATTTGAATAATAAATCAGTATTATTTTCCACATGGTATCAGAGCTTGTCTGATCCGCTTCCGTTGTCTTCGCTGTCTGCCGGCGGTCCATGGGTTCCAATTGCCCTAGCCAAGTTCTGTTCTTTTTTTCCAGTATTGCCAAATAGAGAGTTTGTCTGAGTATCATTAGAGTAGGATTCGAACCCATTCCCTTTGGGACCAAAAGTCTCTTCTTCAAATAATCCAACACTACTGCCTCCGCTGCTTTTTCCGCTGTGCACCGCCGCTCTTCACCGCTGTCCACCGTCCACCAAGTTGCACCGCCGCCGCTGTCCGACCACCGCCGTTGCCGTCGTCGCTGGTTGGGGTCGTCGATAGGGCAGAAAGGTGCGCCCAACACCGGCGATCACAGAGTCGGAAGTCGCTCCGTCAACGGAGCCTCCACGCGCTGCTACCGTCGCCGGCGCGTGCAACCCACGCGCCTACCTCCGGCAAGACCCACTCGCTGCCGCCGCCGCAGACAGGGTCGCTGGAGCCTCCTGAGCCCATTCCTAGGGTCGGTGACGACTCGTTTGGGCTATATTTTAGTAGATCTGAGTTTTAGTCTCTGCTCCTTGGTGTGACCCACTTCCGCCGGACCTCGCTCTCGTGTCTGGGTTCTGATTTGGTCCTTCTAATTACTGCGTTTTGGTTTATGCCTCCACCAATGGGTTTCGCCTCAAGTTTCATGATCAGGACCTTTCCTCCTCCATTGGGTTTCTCCCTCTCATTAAATTCGTTACTGATGGGTGCCTCTTGCCGACGTATTCGCCGCTTGTGCCGCCGAATGCATCGACACCTGTGGCCAAGCCTGTCTCCTCCATCTGGTTACAATTATGTGATTCTTTCTTGCAAGTGTGATGCCTCGTTGGCCTGTGGCATAAAGGGGAGTCTATTTCTGTTAAGTGCACTAGCCATTGGTTTTGGTGATGGGTGGTGGAAGATTGTCATCTTCTGCCTCTTCTCCGGAGGATTCTTCATCCTCTTCTTTCGACGAAGCTTCTTCCTTTTCTTTCCCATGTTGCGAAGAAGATGTTTTTGCATGTTCCTCGGAATCTGAAGAAGCCATAATATTTTTCAGCCCCTGGAGAGAACTTCCTTCTTGGGCTAAAGTTTAGCCCGTACTTCTTGTGATACAGTGTTAAGTATCACTATTTAGGAGTAGTCCAGCAGAGAACTTTGGACCTCCAACCTGTCTGGCCTTTTGATGCCATGGTGTTTTTTGGTTTCTACCAATGTTTTGTTATAACAACTCACTGAGAGTTGTTTTTTGAAACTGACCACTGAATTGACTCTTTCAAAGTTATGGGATTTAGGTTTGTCCCTCGTACGGATCGGTTCTCACTAGTTCTTCCACCTTCACGTTCTGCTGTTCAGTCGTGGGGAGGAGAAAGTTCCAGCCCCTGCAGGGTAGTGTAGTCCTTGCAGTTTGTTGCTGTTTGCCTCTGTCAGGACAGATGTTTCCTGAAGGCCTCCCATATGTTCAGGGCAGTTAAGTCCCTTGAAGGTTTGTTGTTGTTTAGGGTGGTTAAGTCCCTTGAAGGTTTGTTGTTGTTTAGGGTGGTTAAGTCCCTACAGGTTTATGGTTGTTAGCCTTTTAATTCCATCCGCTACAGGGTAGTGTAGTCCCTGCAGGTCTGTTGCTGTTTGCCTCTGTCAGGACAGATGTTTCCTGAAGGCTTGTCGCTGTTTAGGGCAGTTAAGTCCCTTGAAGTTTTGTTGTTGTTTGCCACTATTGATGGCAATCCATTTCCTGCAGTTTGTTGCTATTTGCCACTGCAGGCCCTTCATCTGTTCTTGAAGTTTGTTGTTGTTTGATGCTGCAAGTCATCATCCATTTTTTGATGGAAATCTCTCTCGTCCATTGCTGTCCAAGTTGAAGTTTCATGGTGCTAGTTCGCCCTCATCCATTGCTATCCAAGTTGAAGTTTCATGGTGCTAGTTCGCCCTCGTCCATTGCTGTCCAAGTTGAAGTTTCATTATGCTAGTTCGCTTTCGTCCGTTGCTGTCCATGTTGATTTATTGGGTTTATTGACACTCTCTACAATTGAGTTTGTCTATTCCAAGCTTGTTTCATACAATCTTGTATGATCCAGCTTGAGGGGGAGTGTTGTAATCTGGGATAATATCTGTAGAATCTTCCTAATTAGAGGAAATAGATACATAATATTTTATTTTATTTTATTTTTTCCTAAGTTTCCTAGTTTCCCTATTTCCCTTTTTAGAAGAACTAGATTATTACAAATAGAAGGTTTGAGAATGTATTTTTCATGATTTGAATAATAAATCAGTATTATTTTCCACACATATTATCTTAAAATAGGGTAATTGAATACTTTGTAATCATGTTTTCTCTATTACAAATCAATAGTGTTCTTGTTGCCTAAACATGCAGAATTCATCCCATGCTCTCGTTTTTCTCTCTCTATTTCTCTCACACCAAATATAATTTCAGGTCAACTGGAAATTCAATTTCACTTCAGCAAAAACATATATGAATTAATCAGTCCTGACCTAAATTTGCTAGTTGAACTGGAGCTTCTATTTTTCGGAGCAGTTTCTGTTTTCTTAGGTTTAGGATTTGATGGAGCTGCAATAACTGGGCTCGGTTTCCTCTGTCATAGAGGATAGAGAGAAAAATTGTGAGTCTGCGAATTGCACAAACAAAAACGAAAATATGCATATGACATTAAAAATTATTACCTGTTGGGAGGGTGCATCGGAGGAGGAAGGGGCGGGAGCTTCACAAATGCAAAGTGGCATTCCACACTTACACTCTTTTACAAGATTACTCGCTGCAGTTGGTGTGGATTTTGAATCAGCATTTGCATTAATATCTAATTTAGAAATTGTATCCGTCACACTGTTAGCTCCGCCCAAAGAACCCCGTGGTACATCCTTTCCAGACCTGTGCCACAGAGAATATGTAATGCATAAATAATTCCTAAACAATACTGGTCTAGTGTAGAAAGTAACGATATTTCTACAAAAAAGGAAAAATAAAATACTTGTAGAGGAAGGCTAAATTGACAAATAGAAAGAGAAACATAAACGAGTGGAAGTAAAAAATTTACAAGTTAAAAAGGGACAAGAGGACGTTTTCCTTGTCATTGGCCCTTCAGAGCAAAAATATAAAAAAAAAAGGATAATGCTGATAACTAAGATATGCATTATGCTGTCCCAGAGGTTGGGGGATGTGTACTTCCAATCCGAAATTGTGAGTGAAATAAGAGTTTGAAAGTTTATCATGAGATATCTTTTCATGCTAAATAATTTATATTATTAGTTCACATAACTTCTGTAATATTAGGCTCTCGGTCTCTCTATTTCGTAATGGTCTTTGAAAAAGCGTTTTCCCAATTAAAAGTATGTTCAGGGAAGGATCGGGTAACTTTTTTTCATCGATGTGTTATGCTCTCTCTCTCTCTCTCTTCCCTTTTTTTCTTTTCTAAGGAGAAACTCTACTCATCCTAACACTTTGTAATCCCCTTCTCATCTTCAAGAATTTATCCTTTTATAAGAAAAAGCATACACAGCTTTTGCAATTACATTTTGCCATATCGGTTAGAACATAAATACTTTATCCACAGAAAAAAAAAATACTATTCCAAAACTGCTTGAACATTGGAACCTTTATAAACAAAATAAAGGGATCCGGTGTATTTAGGGTATCCTAGAAAAAACCTTCAATAGTTAAGTCTTACATTTATGCTTAAATTGATCACAAGTTCGACTAAACAAGGTGGAAAATAAATTAAATTTACAGGTACTCAAATGGTGCTTTTAAAATTTCATGTACCCAAATTATTATTGAAAAACAATAAAAAACACATGATATGAAGTTGTGAGAAAGTAATTTACCCTGAGTTGTTGAAACAATCAGCACATACTCGGACATTAGAGTAAATGCCAAATTGTGGTAAAGCCTACAAAGAAATATATGGTTAAATGTAGCTCATCAAGGATAACACTGGCATTAATATCCAAAACCAAAGGCAAAATAGCATACCATTTGATTTGATGAATGTTCACTGCATAATGTTCTCCCACAGGATCGACAGTGATGCTGCATATATACATTATACAGAAGTATACAGTATAGTCACTTTCCAATACTGGAAATTTTCCAGTGAACTGAATTTCACGTGAAATAGCAGAATTTGGACTTAGTTTATGTACACATAAATATGGAATATCTTACAGAGACATCCAATAAATTTTCACTATTCTATTCTCACCACATTGTCTTATTCATTGATACAACATGAGCATAAGATAAATTCTTATTAAGTGTATCTCTAAAACAGTAAAAATATATATAAATTAAACTTCATTTCTACCCAACTGCATGCCAAACCAAAAGAAAGGTCGACGCATATGTTGATTAATCAACTCCTACGCACCATGATTAATACCATGTTTAATATAAAAGCATTTAATAAAAAGTTATCATTCTTGATCTTACATTATTAAATAATAAACTTCGTTCTAATTCCTTAAATAAAAACACTAACCGACCCAACCAATTGAAACACCGACTATTTTACATCTATGATGATCCCAAAATCGCTAAACAAACAGCAAAGTGTTCATAGAGTTTATGATACATCCAAAGAGGGGGCGTAACATGAAAGAATTAAAAAGCAGAAGTTCTGATCGAAATTGGAAACAAAGGTGAGGAAGATGAGAGATGTACCCTTCTTCTGAAGGTGTTGAAACCGCAATTGCAGACAACGCATCGCGCTGCTTCTTGGAATTGAGGAGCTTCAGCAGTCGACATGATCTTCTCTTTCCGCTTCCAAATTTCAGTCTCTGTGTGTGCTGATCAAATCAGAGTCACGAGAATCAATTCATTTCTCAAAATGGAGGATCAGGAATAACGACATTATTTTTTGTTGGGTTGAAGAGTGTTTCTGATTTTTCTTGGACCTATTCGTTTTCGGATAAAATATACAAGTGGGCCTATGCCCGAAAGTTGTATGGGCGTTGATGCCTGTAACTCCTCACTTTGCACCGCCACCTCCCCGTCTCATTCTTATCTTTCTCTTTTTTTATTTATAATTTTAATAATTATTTATATTTCTATTATATCCTTTAATAAAATCTAATTTATAGATTAATTTTAATTTTAATATCTACAAATAAACCTAACTTTTTTCTTTTCATGTTTTACTTTCTGATTTTTCTGTTTCATATGGATTTTCAAATTCTTTCTGTTCTCTTTTCTTTCGGTCTCACAAATTTTGTTCACTGTAAAAATTTTCTTCTGACATGCAACATTCTTGGTTCCATGTTATGACATGTGTGTGAAAGGACTTTGAGCTTCAAAATGAACTTGACACCTAGCTCAATGTGTAAATACGTGTGAATCAATGAACTTTAGACTGTCGAGGGAGAGTTGGGCAATGGAAACGCTGTGAAAGGTGACTGTCTGACATGAGTTTGTCTAACAAATGTTTATCAAGCCCTTAACGTATGTCGACATCCGTCTGGCCCTGAAACGGATGTCGATATCCGTCGACGGATGTCCGACCTCCGCTAATGACTGTCTTTTTTCTGTTGCGCGCAAACAAAACTCTATCAGAAACATAACACAAAAACAAACCTCTACCAGAATGACAGCACAAAACAAAACGAAGCACAAACAGAGCAAAATGAATACAATCTAAAATCCTAAATCACATACATTTACAAACCAAGAAATGAACACAAACGAAAACTAACCTCTTGGCAGACGAAACGAAGCGCCGCACCACCGCCACACCACGCTGCAACGTCACCGCTGCACCGCCGCCGCTGCACCGCTGCACACAAGCAGGCAATGACGCAACTACCGATAAACTAGAAAAGTTGAAGCTTTTAAAAAATCAAAGTGGAGCTTGGGGGTGTGTGAATGGGAAGGGAAGGGGAGGTGGGGATGTTTTCGAAAAGTTTTGAAAGTGTGAAAGTGAAAAGTCTGTGAGTGTGAAAGTGAAAGGGAAAGGTGAAATAGAAAATTAGGATTAGTTAATTAAGAGGGTTAAAAAAGTAAAAATAATAAATGAAAAAGGTTAATTTTGTAATTAATGAAAAATAAAAAAAAAATGGGGAGGTGTAGGTTTGAAATGGGAAGGTGGAGAGATCAATGCCCAAGTTGAATACGCCCCCACTATAGGCCCGAAAATTCTATAGCCACTTTATTTTTAATTTTAAGAGTAAAATAAAAATAATCTATATCTTAAGAGACATACCATTTGTTAATTTCTTTTTATCACCATTTTAATTAAACAGTTTTAATTTTCAATAAATAAAAATTCATTTATTTAATTATTTAATAACAAAATAATTAATAAAAAATTATTTTAAAAATGTAAATAACTTCCTTCTAAAAATCTACTTGCATGCTGAATTGATTAATTTCTTCTTCTCAATCAATTTTACAGATTTTAAATTTTATATTAATTATATTTTTGGCACTAAAAACAATATAATAATATTCCACTTAAATAAAATATATAAAATTAAATAAAATATATAAAATTAGATTCTTTAATTTGATCAACAATATTTTATCATCTAACAAAGATTATAACATTCGTTAGGGTGTGACTTTGTAGATTCATTAAATTAACTTATTAATTTGTTAATCAAGGTTGACATCAAGTAACACTCCTTAATCCCATGATATTATATAATACCTTTTACTTTAAAACGATTAGAAGGTTAATATATTATTTCCTTCAATTTTACACTTCTGATGTAACTTTAGAATATAGTATAATTGTCAAATTCTAATAAGTTAACATACCATAAATAAATAACTTTAGAAACTTTTTTTCTTCTTTCATTCATAATATTATAACCAATATCTTTATTTTTATATTGTTAGAAACTTATTATCAAGAATTGATGAATCCTTTCTACAATAACCACTAATCCCTGTCAGAGCAGCTACAACGGAATGGTTAGCATGGATTAATAAACTAAGAGAGATTTTAATTCAAACGTGTGCCTTTTAATTTCTACTCAATTTATCATACTATGCAAATAATAAATATAAATAAAAGAGTAAGGTTGAGAGAAATTTGCACAAATGATTTTATACTGGTTCGGATCTTACCAATCCTATGTCTAGTTGCTTATCTCAAACCAAGATAAACAGTTCACTAATCACAAAACAATTACAAACTACATTCACAAAGAGAAACAATTTGTAAGTGTTTAGAAACCACCCCTCTTGATACCACAAGAGATGAACCTGCACCTCCTTTGAGTCTTCATAAAGGATGAGACACCTCATCCGAATACTTCACGAAGGATGAGACACCTCCTCTGAATACTTCACGAAGGACCTCTTCCACACACCTCTTCACACGCACCAAGGATGAACCAACTATTCCTCTGTCACAGTAGTAGAAATGCACCAGCACCACAAACAAGAGTTTCCTTAGCTGAGCAAGAGCACACAATTCTCAACGAGTTCTGAGTATTTGAGCACAAAGGAAGAGTTCCTGATGATGGATAAAGAGAGCTTATTTATAGGCTCAAACAAAAACTCTTCCATTCTTTGTAACTGTCCATTAATTAATCGATTATTCCCTTGCCAGTTGAGTTTTCAGCACCTGTAATATTAATACTTGGTTTAATCGATTAAAACCGTGCATTTTTTATTCTGAACAACAAATATGAAGGTACAAGAATAAAAAACCCACTACAAATCTAAGTCCTAAAGAATAAATTACAATTATTACAAAAGCTTTTAATAACAAAAAATAAGTCTTTAAAGGATCTTCTTGAATCTTTATCTTGACTTGATTTCAGCATCATCAAAATTTCATCTTCATCATTTTGCTAACATTATCCCACTTCTTGATGATGATCAAAAATTCCTTTGAATTAAAGTTTTTAGTAATAATCTGGATAAAAACACAACTTATAGAGGAAAAGAGCATTAGAGAATAATAATACGCTTTAAACATTTTCTCCCCCTTTTTGATCATAATTAAAAATGTGTCTTTCATGTTCTTCTCCTGAGATAATACTCCCCCTTAATAAAAGCATGCATGCATATGAGCTAAAATATATTTCAAATTTAAAGATTCATTTAAACATACATAATAGGATATTTAAAGCATATAATTTTGGGATAAAGAACTTTTTTTAAAAAGAATCATTTTTTAAACATACATTGAATCATACCATATAGTAATTTTAAATAAAAAAAAATGTGGTTGATTTTTCAAAATGCACAAAACGGATAAAAAATGCAATCCTAAGAGATTTATAAAATTCCTATATCTCTTCTAATGTTTACCCCTTTAGATATGACTCCAATTTTGTTATGCAATGATAATCCTCTAGGTTGTTTCCAAATTGTTTAGATCTTCATCTTGAGGATTATCATCACTATTCTCTTCATTTGTTGTCTTCTGTAAGTCTTCATCATTACCTGCATCTAATTCAACTAACTCAAGAGGTTTTACCTCAAGATCCACAATTTTATCATAGACAACATGCTAGAAAAAAAAATTCTTAAATTTTGTTTTTCCAAAAAAAATTCTAAAATTTTGTTTTCGATTTTTAAAAAAATAAATAAATAAAAAGTTAAACACTGTCCTTTGGGTTATATTAAAAAAAATTGAGATCATTTTACAACCCCCAAATATATCTACCACTTGGATCACCAAAATGCTTAATTTTACATTTATTTGAGGTGTGACCCCTTTTCATACAATAAAATCATGATATAAAATTTGTGTTCCTATAAGTTGTTCCTTTTTCTACCCATGTTCTACGGGTTCTATTATTTTGCTTATTTTTCATTTTAAGTTTGTGTTGCTTAGTAGTTTCTTAAAATTTTCCCAAGAAGCACATTCATCACTACTAATATATTTACCTTTAAAAAATAAAATTTTATTTCAAATTTTTATTCTCTTCAAGAATATTTTCAAATTTTGATTTTAAATTTTCATTTTCTTCAAAAATATTTTCAAAATTTAATTTAAAATTTTTGAATTCCTTTTTCAATTTCTTATGAGCTTTATCTAATTTTTCTGATTCGACTATTAAAGCAGCATAAGTTTCATGCAATTCACTTTCACTAAATTGACTATAATTATCAAAATTGCTAAATGTACTTACTTGGCTTCCAACGTCGTCGTCTGTCACTAAACAGATGTTTGTCTCTTCATCAGATTCGCTCAAATCAGAAATTGTTTCATTATCATCGTCTCATGCTATCTAGGTCTTCTTTTTCTTGATGGATTTCTTTTCCTTTATTTCTTCATTCTTCTTTTGATTTGGGCAGTCCGCTTTTAAGTGTCCCCTTTCTCCGCAACCATAACATTTATAGTGTGAGGAAGATCCTTGATTTTCTTTCTTTTCAATTTTAATCTTCCTTTGTCTTTTGATTTCATGAACTTGTTGAGCCTTTTTATCATGAGTCTCAAATTTTCTTCATCTTCCATTTTGTTCTTGCTCCTTTTTACTTCAGATTTTAAGGCTAGACTCTTTCTCTTGGTTTTGGCTTTTCCTTCTTCTTCATCAAGTCTTCCAAGATCAAGCTCATGCTCCCTCAACTTTCTGAATAGTGTCGCCATAGTCATTGTGTTGAGGTTTTGTGACTCAGAAATCGCAGTCACTTTCGGTTGCCTCGACCTGTTTAAAGATTTCAAAATTTTGATGTTTAGCTCATCATTTTCAAATGACTTACCTAGTCCCATGAGGTGATTGACAATGTTGGTGAATCGTTTCTGAACATCTGAGATTGTTTCTCCTTACTTCATCCTGAACATTTCATATTCTTGGATCAAGGTATTCTTTCTCGCCCTCTTCACGTCATCTGTTCCTTCGTGAGTTACTCTTAGCACTTCCCACATCTCCTGAGTGGTTTTACAAACAGAGACCTTGTAAAACTCGTCAATAGTTAGAGCAGATGCAATTATGTTCCGGGCTTTCACATCATTTTGAAATCTTTTCTTTTCTTCAGTAGTCCACATAGCACGGGGCTTTGGTTCCTGCGAATCGTTAATAGGAATAGGCGAACCAAATGCAATAACATCCCAAATCTCACAATCAATAAACTCAATAAATATTTGCATTCTAACCTTCAAGAATGCATAATTTTCACATGTGAATAGGGGTGGTCTATTGATAGAGGCACCCTCTGCAAAAGTTTGATATGATCCTGCCATTTAAATAACTATCAAATCGAGCTCTAATACCAATTGTTAGAGCGGCTGTAGCAGAATGGTTAGCGTGGAATAACAAACCAAGAGGGATTTTAATTCAAACGTGTGCCTTTTAATTTCTACTCAATTTATCTTACTATGCAAATAATAAATATAAATAAAAGTGTAAGGTTGAGAAAAATTTGCACAGATGATTTTATATTGGTTCGGATCTTACCAATCCTACGTCCAGTCGCTTATCTCAAACCAAGATAAAACAGTTCACTAATCACAAAACAATTACAAACTACATTCACAAAGAAACAATTTGTAAGTCTTTAGAAACCACCTCTCTTGATACCACGAGAGATGAATCTGCACCTCCTTTGAGTCTTCACAGAGGATGAGACACCTCCTCCGAATACTTCATGAAGGATGAAACATCTCCTCCGAATACTTCACGAAGGATGATCCTCTTCCACACACCTCCTCAGACACACCAAGGATGAACAAGTTATTCCTCTGTCACCATAGTAGCAATACACCAGCACCACAGACAAGAGTTTCCTTAGCTAAGCAAGAGCACACAATTCTCAACGAATTCTGAGTATTTGAGCACAAGGGAAGAGTTTCTAATGATGGATAAAGAGAGCCTATTTATAGACTCAAACAAAAACTCTTCCATTCTTCGTAACTGGCCATTTAACGCTTTTAATCGATTAATATTACTGTTAATCGATTAAATGAGTACGACGGCTAGTTTTCAAAAACCATAAAACTCCAACGGCTAGTTTTAATCGATTATTCTAAGAATTAATCGATTAACTAATCGATTAAAAAAAGAATTAATCGATTATTCTCTTGTCAGTTGAGTTTTCAGCACCTGTAATGTTTTAATCGATTAATACTTGGTTTAATCGATTAAAACCGTGCATTTTTTATTCTGAACAACAAATATGAAGATACAAGAATCAAAAACCTACTACAAATCTAAGTCCTAAAGAATAAACTACAATTATTACAAAAGTTTTTAATAACAAAAAATAAGTCAAGAATCTTCTTGAATCTAGATATATCTTAGACTTGATTTCAGCATCATGAAAACTTTATCTCCATCATTTTGCTAACATCCCACAATAATTTAATCATACCCAACAATCGTTCGACAACATTACGAAGCGTTAGATGTCTGATATCAAAGTATAATAAATAACTTATTAATTACGTGATAATATCAATTTAAAAGTAATATTAATCATTAAAATTCTCCTTTGAATCCGTTCAATGACTAAATAAAATCTTTTACTCTTTATTTGATAAAGACCACTATTGATCTATCAGATTAATGATATTATTTTCAATAATCCTATAATCATAATCAATTTAAATTAAAATTATATAAAACTTTTTTTTTATTATTATAATCTCTATATAATAACAAGTCTTTAATTAAAATTAAAGACATATTATATATATATATATCAATAAATAAATAACATAATTTTATTATTTCCAAACCGGATAAATTTGATATATAACATATTTCAAATCTAATACTTTTTTTTTCACGGGATGAATTGTGCCTCGCTTAGAATTGCTGAGTACGGAGTGTATACTCCCGAAAGGATAGTGGTTGCACTGCAAAATTCAATGTATGTGTACTTTATTCAACTTTTTACACAAAACTTCACAAGGTGTTTTACGAATGTACAACTAAAAATAATGTTTTCAATATGAACAAGTTTTCTATTTTTTTACAACAAATTATGCATTTTTTTACATTAATTTATTTTCCCTGACGTATAGAATTATTTTGCTGTTATTTAATTACTATTACGACAAATTAAGAGAAAAAAGAAAAATAAGAAGCAACACAATTGTTGGATGGCGACACTTGAGTGTTACAACGAATAACATTATGGACATATGATAATCAACCTAACAAAGTTAGTAAATTCAATGTCATAAACGATCATGAATTTTCCAATTTATTCCTTAGTGATGGTTACGAACACAGTGTAATAAGTTTTTCACCAATACAGACAGAAAGGTCGTCACAATCATTCACTGTTAAAATCTTGAAAAGCAAAGAACTTTTAAAACTCGCAAGAAATAATACAAAATAAAAATTCATATATCATGGTTTGAATTATTTGGGAAATATATTTTATATATTTGGCCTTATCTCTAGTCGATGTGAGACTTCCAACAATATTAGAAGTGAGGTGTAAATCTCACCTTACAAACTGGTTTTGTGGAGTGAGTTAGGCTTAAAAACTTACTTTCTAATATGGTATAAGAGTCATGGTTAAAGCTTATCCTAGCGAGTTCTAAGTGGACATTTTTCTTTCTATTCCACCCGTTGTCGGGCCAGTATTGGACCACTCAATTTTTATTATCACGCACAAGATGTCTATACCTCAGCGTGAAGGGAGTGTGTTGGAAGTCCCATGTACAGATAAGGCCAAATTATAATATATAAGTGAGGTGCAAACCTTACCTTACAAACCGGTTTTGTGGAGTTGAGTTAGGCCTAAAACTCACTTCTAATATCTTATTTTAAAAACACAATTTACCAATTTGTTTTCTTAAAATGTCTTTTCCAAACACATTATTAGTGTTTGTTAAGTGAGGAAGAGATTGTCTACTTGCTATGATAGCTAAAGATCTAACTTTACATAATTATTTGATGATAAAAATTCAAAATTTAATTAATGATTTAAGTGATCCAACAAAAGACGAAAACAAACGCATTATGTTTCTCCCTCAAGTAAAGTCTAACATAAAAATAGTAGTAATTAACAATTTGGAGTAAACTAAATAAGTACAACGTGTTCCACGCTAATATTTTTAAAAAGAGATTCACTCCCTCGAAAAAATAAACAGAAACGTCTTCATAAAAATTTAAGGAAAAAATAAAAATAAACATTAATTTGCATTGTTGGAAAAGAAAAGAAAACTCTTTCGGGTGCAACGAACACAACATAGGTAAGTACATTTTCACACGCTTTCATCAAACTACATTAATATATGAAGTCAATTGTCAACACCAAATTAATATCACATTAGCTGCTGTCAACTTCGCTTCATTAAAATTTGTTTAATATTTTTCATAAATGTATAACAAACTACTTAATGACTTTATATTATATTTTTTTAATACTTAAATTTTAATTTAAAATTCAAATTTATATATAATATAAATTTTTATACACTTTGATTTCCATACTTTATTAAAATTCGTAATTCAATTACGTAATTACATATTAAATGGTGTTTCTAAATTACATTTTAGTTATTAATATTTTTTATATGTTTTAGTTTAAATACCATCATAACATGACATTTAATTCGTAAAAAAACTAATATCATTAAATTACAAGGGTTATATTTATTAGTTTTTAAAATTTTTAAACTAAAGTTGTATAAAAATTTGAGATATAAACAAATTTCGTATTCATGTTCAAATTTAAAAATTATACACGTTTAATCCTTATTTGTTTTATGTTTAAATATATGTTTAATATGAAAAAGACAAGTAATTTGTTTCAATATTAACTTTGTTGAAATAATATTATTAGATGTAATTATTACATTTGAGATAAATATACGAAATTAAGTTTCCAATTGATTAAGGAAACAATAATATTTTATTACCTTATTTACGTATTCTAATAAATATATCAACGTTTTTATATTAATTATATTGAAATAATATAAATAAGATTAATCTTAGGTATATCGTATGATTGTTGGGTAAGTAGTTGATTGATCGATCCATCTCATATCCAAAGATAGTTCTTAGAAATTAAATGACCATTAATTGAAAATTACTTACCAATAGGTAATTCTTTTAATACTAATCAAACTTACAAATTAAGTGTTTTTAGACAAAATATGATTATTAACTCTTGGATGATGATTAAGCCAATATTAATTAAAAATTTATTCTGAAATCTATAAATTAAGATTTAAGATAAAGATATAAGTGATTGCATTTATTACACTATCAAAAATTCACTCTTATTATCAAACAATCATCTATTAACTTAAATATTAAAATGTATTTTGCAGGTTATTTACTTACTTAAACCTTAAAATATTTTTTTTAAAGATAATTTCGTACAATGTAAAAAGTTAAAGGGTTAAAAACTTAAATCATAAGAGAATGTGGAAATTGTTAAGAGTTTGACTGGAGTTTAATATACGAGAGAATTGACTTTCATTCCACTAATGAAATAATAGGATTTTAAATATTATTCCATCTAAAACTTGAGGTTTATTAACAGTTTTATCTTTATAAAATGTTTAAATAATTAAAAAGAATTGAACGTCGTTTTCTACTATTTTTATTATTTGACTATAACGGAAGTTACAACCGAAATACAAAAAGTAAAAGTGTCTGAGAAATGGAAAACAACATTGTTTAGTAATTTTTGGAATTGGAAAGGTCACAGTCGTAGAGACCACCAATAAATAAGGCTTTAAACAGCATCAGGAGGATTTGGTTAGCGTGTTAATCATTGAAGATTATGGAAAACCCATTGTTAATCATTCGTTTTTCTGATAAAATTAGATCTAAGAAATGAATATTCTCCTTAATATATTAAGACTCAGAAACACCTTAGCACCCGCGCGTTGAATTTAGAACAGAGCATCAATTGAATGAAACAAAATTATAAAAAAAATATAGATACGATCACCTGAAAAATAAATTTAATATTGAAAATATTGAACGATAAAATTCTCTTGAATAACTGGTGTTGTAAATTTAAATATATCCATAAATTTATACATATTACATAATGTATAAATTTACTCATAACTGAAATAATAAACAACATTCTTTTTACAACATATTCAACACATGTTTCTCCTAAAATTGCCACAAATATTATTTGGATTGATATTGCTGCTATTGTTTGGAAAAGTTTTCAAGATGGATTGATTTCTCAAACTTAATTTGTACCGTTTCTCAATTTCTTAAATTTCTTTCATTTCTCAAGTTTCTTGATTCTTAAGATTTTCAAAATTATTAGTTTTTAAGATTCTCAAAATTATCAAGTTTCTCAAATTCTCAATAAAAAAAAAAGAATATTACCTCTTCAACCCACTGTCTTCCAAAACTTTTACTGTATTTGATATTTCTGCTACGTTAGGTTTTTGTTATCAAGCTTATGCCTATTCTTACTGCAGTTCAATTTTTTAGTTTACACACTAAAGTTTTACATGATCCTCATTTTTGCTTTTTGTTATATAAGCTAAACATCAAAAGACATATATGCCTCAACTTCCAATATGGTATTAGATATAAAGAATTAATATCTTTTTGTTATTAGGTTGTAGCTTGTTATACAATCTATTAATTTGTTATTTTTAGTTTTATTTTCTACTATATATACAATATAATATGCTATAATTTATAGCATATGAATAATAATTTTTCTTTCATCTTTAACAAACTTTGTAAACATTACAAGAAAGGTGGTAGAGACTTAATAATCTCATAAGGAAAATAAATTAAATATAAGTGAGGTCAAAAAAAAGTCTTAAAAAAGTAAAACACTATTATAAAGTAAGAATACTCAACTCTAGAACAAATTTATTATCTTAAATGGAGTGTTGGCAATGAGTACTAAAAGACAAAAAGAAAACAATGAAAGAATCTTAAGCACTGTTATGTTTTTTTGTTTTTTTCTTTTTTGTGAAAACCGAGCACACAAAATAAAGGGTGATGCTTTTATGTTGATGAATAAGTGGGGGCACATAATAAGATAAATCATCTGTATGTAAAAAAAAAAATGATATTTTTTTCCTATGGTTGCAAATAGATGCCCATAAATGGGGAAGGACAATTGGACCTAGCCAATAATTATTCATTCATATGTTTTTCTTTTTGAAAAAGTATTAGAATTAACATTTTGAAAAAATCTTGAAACAGGATATCATTTTAGAGTTACAACAATTTATACTCAATTTACAAAAAAAAATAAAAATTAACTAATAGCAGTATTAATAAAGAAATATTTAAAAAATAATGTCTAAATATTTATTTCTGCATTATCGAAACATTTAGTTTATATTTTGTGATATTTAAATCACTACTCAAAATAATTTAATTATAATTGTTTAAGAAAAATTAGTTAATATTAATATATAAATAAATTAAGTAAATTTATTCCAAAAAATAATAATGTATAACAAAATTTTAAAGTGAACCAAAAATCAATATAATTAATTGATTGAGAATCCGCTTGAATACATTACAAAAAATATTAGTATGAGAGTAAATCATAATTATTAGAAGTATTAGTAAATAATAACATTTAATTTAAAGATCAAATTGCAATTAATATAAAAAAAATTATAATTAATATAAAATATTTAAGAATAATTACAATTAAAATATTTTTAAAGGGTTTATATAATATTTTAAAAATATATAAATATTAATTAAATTAAAAACTTTAAATAACAATGAGAATTTTAGCTGGACCATTAATGTCTTATAAAGAAATGTTTGTAGACTCACACTTTTAAATATACTAATTATATTATTAGTTTGACTATTTTATGTAAATAATTATATCTGAAAAAATTTATAATATATATATAAATGGATTCTCTTTTAAGATACATTTATTTTCTAATTTTATCTTTTAAATATTTTTTAAAATTAAAATAAGTATTCATTAATTTTTTCTTTAAAAATCTGTTTCTTTAATTTCAATCAGCATTTTAAATTTAATTGTATTTTTAAATTTAATTATTATTTTTAATTATAAATTATCCTCAAAATAAATAAAAATTATAAAATTTTTTACACTCAATTTTGTAATAATAATGGTTTTATTGTTTTTTATTATCATAAAAAAATAAAGCATGAATATATTTTCATTAATAATAATAATATATTATTATTATTATTATGTTTGTGTGATATCATTTGTAATAAATAATGAAAGATTGGTACATGAATATAATTTAATACATAAAAGTAGATAATAATAACAGAAATTCATACACAGCAAATTATCGCCATTTCTTTATATTTTATAAATTATTAAGTTCAATACTCTATATTTAAAATATTAGAAATATTTAAAATTACTTTTTGTACGGAACTCACACCTAGGCACTTGTTTGAATATTGTACAAGATGGTCTCTTTAGGTTTAACCTTTATATTTTAGGGTGGGGTCTACCCGCAATCTGATTCATCGGATAAAAATGTATCTATCATTCAACATGCTACCTATCGGGTACCAACTTAGAAAATATTTATGGGTATTTTAAAACTTATAGGTATTTGCGGATACCCACAAAAAAAAAATATTTTAAAGATTTTAAAATAAAATTACAAAAAATAAATAAATTTAATTAAAAAATATATAAAATTAATTTTTTTATTATTTTTGTGGCTAACGGGTAGCCTCGAGTTGGGTAGTATACTATCCGTACCCGACCCATTTAGAAGCAGGTATTAAAATACCCGTTACCCATTACCCGCAGATAATAAATATCTACAGATAATAACTACCCGTCGCAGGTTTTACCCGGATAGATGTATTCGCAGATTTTTTTTTGCTATCTCTAAATTTTTTAATTTTTGTTTAAGTAAGAATAATATAAAATCAAATGCATCTAACTTCATTGTTTAAGTTTAACCCTAAAACAATTGAAAGATAATTAGAAAAGAAAAGTGAAGAAAGTCTAAAAATGGTAAGTATCGCAAATAAATAAATAAAGTAGAAGAAAAAGAATTTTACAGTTTTAATTTTGTGGGCAAAACTAAAATCATTTGTCGGAAATTATAAGCAAGAAATCTTTGTTTTAATAAGTTGAGTATTATTAATAGTTATAATTTTTAGTAATAAAATAAATAATTAAAAGAATAAATAAATAAAGTTATTTTCTAAATTACTTTAAATTATATTAATATAAAAAAATATTCTCTTACATCAATCAAATAATTTACAAATTGTTTACCTATATTTCTTTTGTTTTCAAACAAATTCATGGTATCAAAAGTAAAATATTTTGAAAAAATAATTTTGTATATTCAAGATTAATACAGAAAACTAAACCTACATTAAAATGAATTAGTTTAAACAGTTTCCATCAAAAAGGATTTTAAACTGTGTCCTGAGATATCATTGAAGTGTCTGGTTCTGAATTGTCACGAGTAGAAAACTTTAAGAAACATCCCTAAACTTTCTTACTGTAAAAACATATTTAAGAGTTAAAATAGAACAAAAATTCAAAGGCAAAATTTGATAATTTGAGATTTTAAGTTACCCTGTGAATGTGTCTGCAAGAAACCGACATCTGTGTGTATTTGTTATTTATTTGATTTAACATTGAATTCTATCCATATAATGGACTGGAAGTTAAATAAAGCATAAAAAACACGTGCTAGTTATGAAAAAGGGCATGAGAAAATGGTGCAGTTGGGGGCAGTGTGGGACCACCACATCAAATGGAATCAATTAGAGCCTCTTCTTCCTCTTGTAATGTTTTCAAGAACAACAATTAAGCAACACCCTTTGAAAATCCACCCCCACTTGCTCCTAAACCATTCATTACAACACATCACAAGTTGCTTTTTTCAACCATGGCTGGTGTGAACACCCTCCCAGGAGAAGGGTGGAAGCTTTATCCTTCTTCTGCTATGGAGATTGCTCTTGACAGTGTTGATGGAAGGAGTGAGAACATGGAGGTCCACAACACCATAACTGATGATGTCTCTGTGCATTTTTCTGCTACCAGGTGTGTCACTCTCTTTACTGTAGAACATGTTTGTTCTTCTATTTCTATGTATAGTATTATATTCCTGCACACAGATTTATGCTTTCTTTATTTGATACTTCATTTCTTGTGTTCCCTTTTTTGCCCCCCTCTCCATGTGCAATCAATCACCCTACTGGGGGACAACTTGTTTGGTTCATGATTTCAAATTTCTGTGGATTCTGAACTTTGTGTGAGTGAGATCAAGACCCATCTATTATGGGGAGTTAGATCATGAAAATAAGATTTTGGACTAATTTGGATGAACCTTTTCATATGTATTTATCTAAGAAAATAATACTTAAAATGAATATTTTTTTTTTTTAAATTAAAATTAATTTATGTATCTCACACCTTGAAGAATTTAGAAAAAATACTTATCAAAAAGCTTGAAATATATGCATAGTTGATTTTATCATTCTGTAAAAAGTTTATGTATTTTTTCTTCTTATTTTCTTTCTGTACAAGTATTTACTACTTGTTGAAAGGTTGATCTGAACAAAGTATCTGATTAGGACAGGAGTTATAGATTAGACTTGTTTAACCCAACTTTCTGAGCTTACATTCTAATTGATGGTTAGGAGTATGTCAATTCTGAACCTAAAAAGCATCAGCTTCTGAGATGGAAATGGGTCCAAAAAAGAAGCAGATTTTGGGGATATACTATAGTGTGTTTGTTGGTTTTTAGTCATTACCTCAGGTTTTCTTTGTTTATTTTAAAGAAAAGCTTCTGTGCATTTGTTCACCTAGGTAAAGGGTACATCCTCAGGGGATAAGCCACTCTCAGAGGAAAGAAAATGCAAAACTTTTCTGGGTTTTGAACCTTTGACTTTACACTTCTTATTTAATCAAGTATTGAATGCAGAGTTTAGAAAATATACTAAAGCTACGAATTCTAAAGCATGCATGATTGTTGAGAAAATCGTGCTGCATAGTACAATACAATCTCTATCAATGTGAAGCTTTTGGATACTTTTTATGGTATGTGGTTTCACCCCTTCCCTCTCAGGCCAGTGGCAGTGCCATCATCTGGACAGATCAAAGTGATTCCAAATCCAACCAAGTTTACCATCCTCTATAAGGGGAACATGTGTGTTTATGAAGGAATTCCCGCAGAAAAGGTAACTCATTGTGAAAGATGATGAAATGGCTGTTATGATTTTGGTACAACTCATATTTATTCATTAACAGGTGCGTGAAATAATGTTGATTGCTTCTGTCTCTGCTAAGTCTGCTGAAATGAAGAGAGGGGTCCCTTGGACTTCACTCATTTCAGAAGGTCCTTCTTCTCTACATGGAAACTCTACTGATTCTGCAAAGAAGAGTTCCATTCGAAGGCTGCAAGATGGTAGCTCTCTTGTTATTACTCTACTAGATTTAGATGATTGATCAATCATCAAACAAATTTCTTGTATGGCATTGATTCTGTGTTCACTTTTCATATGTTAATCCACTA
This sequence comes from Vigna mungo, assembly GCA_036885675.1. Classification (NCBI taxonomy): domain Eukaryota; kingdom Viridiplantae; phylum Streptophyta; class Magnoliopsida; order Fabales; family Fabaceae; genus Vigna; species Vigna mungo. The sequence goes on from CP144696.1 coordinate 14,841,137, forward strand.
ATATTATAAGTCTTTTCTGGCCTTTGTTTGATGCCCCTCTTCAGAATTTCCTCTAGCACGCAGACAATCACTTCAAAGGTTTCTTGAGAAGCGAAGAAACAGGTACTAACAATGTATCATGTTAGTGCTGTCTCTAATCGGTTCAAAACTTTATGGAAACTAAAAATCATGTTGTTCAGGAATCATACCAACATAGTTATATGATTTGGAATGCATTTTTCATGGTATTGACTTTGTTTCTGTTTCCTGAATAAAGGTTGGCTAACAAAGCACCTTACGCCTCAAATAAAAACATGGCTCACAACATAGAGAACAACTTCTCTGAAATGTCACATTTTGGTTCCTTGAACTATCAGAAGAGGAATTTCAGCTCAGTGTTGTAGCCTCTTTAAGACAACATGTGTTGGTTCTGCTCTATGGAAGTAGAAACTAATATAACTATGTTACTTTCTCGAGACCATATTCTGTGCTTGATTACTGAATTTGAATCTATCAAGTATGACTTGAAAAGTTGGACCAGTTTGGTTATAATGCCAGAAAAAGTTCATTATGCTAAGAAAACCTGCTTTTTAAATGTTAGTGGTGGACCTTATGATGTTTGTAGACAATTGTTATCGGTTATGTTGTAACATAATTTGTTGTTTCCTTCGTATTTTTTTGCTGTTCTACAATGTACAATTTTATTTTATCTTTTCAGTATAGACAAAGAAAACAAAACAAAACAAACTGTCGGTTTTCGTGTGGATTTTGATCAATAGATGTATAATTTTAGTGTTTACATGGTTATTCAAAAAGAAAGAAAGAAAAAACATGTTTCAACAAAATAATTACAGCACTTATTTATCAATAAAGCATTCATGGCATCTTCTTGCCTTGGACAAGTTTCATGTTTTAGTTTTAACCTCTGTGATTGTTTTTTTTTCTTTTTAAAGGATAAATACGCATTGATACTTAGTGAATAATGTCATCCCTTTTTCCACACACTATTGTGTCTTCTCAAGTTTGGAAAGGTTATCTTGGACATGCTTTTCGCCTCAAAATATCTAACATTCTCTGACTTCGCTGGACACGTGGATTCAAATTCAATTGCTTACGTTCTTCACTAATGCTGTGTTCACTTGAACAGAATAGAATTTACTGTTCAAGTGGATTTGCAAGCGATGAAAGGGAATGATATTACATTCTTTTGGATCCTATCACCATGGAATCATAAGTCTATTATGATCATAGCTACATCAGTTAAAAATAAGAACTTAAAAAATTTATGTGAGAGGGATTACAAAAATTAAAGAACTTAATTTTATTTTTATTTAAAGAACTTTTGTTTTATTAAAATAGTTTTAGTATTAAATAGTTTATAGGACACAATCTTTTTCAATTTTTAAAATTTTTATTTATTGTTTATTTTTATTTTGTAGTATTATGTTTCAATTACTATAATATAATAATTTAATATCATTATTATAAATTTTGTTTTACACTATTCAAAAATTAATATAAATTGAGAGTTAAAAAAATATTAAATTTAAATTATTATTAGTTTAATATTTTTTTATGTAATTTCGTTTAAGTGGTATATTATAATTCTTTAAACTTATATATTTGTTTTTTTTTTAAATATTTTTAAGTTAAACATTTGAAGAATTATTAAATATGTTGGTTGTCATTAAAATTTTGTCTGTGTAATTGTATAATATTTATATAGTTCTTTCATTTTTATCCAATTAATATTTAATATTCTAATTTGAAACAAAAATACTTTTGATATTATATACTTTATAATATCATTTTTATTAATGACATTTTTATCTTTTAGAAAAAATATTTAATTATATTAAAACATTAATAAAATAAGTACGAAACATAAATATGAGTATATTTCTTACTCAATGATGATGGAATAAAAATTTTATATCTGTAAAAATTTAATACTTGTTTAATAGTATATTATGTTTTCTACTTGTGAGTAGTGGTAATTATCACATACCAATAGCATTTTCTCAAATTGAAGCACCCGAGACCTTAACAACATATTCAATACTGAAAACAATTTATTCACAAAAAAATAGATTGTCAAACGTATGAGCATTTTGTACAAAAAATCATATGCAGTCATAAATGTTTCTCAAATTAAGAAGCATGCACAATAATAGACCCTAACAAACCTTATAAAAAATCGGTAGAAAAGAAGTTAAAGATAAATATGTAATATTTCAAAAAAAGAACAAATAGTAGTGCACGATATTGGAAAAAAATATTGAAACTCATAAAATAATATAAAAAGGAATGAACAGAATAAACCCTATATAAGTTCTGTGATCAATGTGTGAATCATTCTTTTCCCTTCCTAAAATTCAGATGCAAATCCTAATCGACTGTTCCTTATAGAAGTAGCATCCTCTGAATGTGCAGCGCCAACAGCTACAATGCAATACAAATGCATAGGATGGACCCAAGCAATTCAACAATCTATTACTTTTATTAGAAAACTTTTTATGCAGTGGCCCAATGAGAGCTTCAAATATTACCACAGTCTAAGAGTTCTCTGTTACCAACCAGATCAAATGATTTGCACCAAATTATAGAGATAAGCATAGCATCTTATTCTAATCAATTATTGCTTTCGGATGCCTTTTATTTCTCTTAATGATTGCAGTATTCTCAGAGATAATAGCCACAACTCAAAGGGCAAGAATCCAAGATCATAAACATGTACAGAGTTCAAATATACAGGAATAAACAACCATGGCCCAAGAGTGTTTTGGAAGGAATACACAATTCAAAAGACAGTATATCAATTTACAATTCCATGGTACAATTACAGCCTACAATAGGAATTCCAATTCGGGAGCACTCAGAGAATGATGGCAACATTGTTCCTGTAAATTTGGAACCAAAATTGGCCGGAAAATAAAAATGAGAAATAGATAAATGGCATAAATTTTGAATAATTTCAGAGTACAAAATGTGACATTTTCTTTCCTCCCCTCTCCCCTTTTCTTATTTTACTATGGAGGGGGGATATCTTTTCATATTATTTCCTTTCAAGGATGGTATTTCTGCTCTAGGACTTACATTTTGGGATGAAGGTACTCTTCCACTGTGAGTGGTTTTGGACCACCAAACCAATCAATTAGAAATATATTTTCAATTTCTAATTTGAAGATTTGAAAGTTGTGATCCTTCGGCCAGCCTGCCCGACAACATGAAAAACATCATAGTTCAGAGTCATTTTTTATCAACCATGGTGTATATAACAAGGAGAAAGGGGGGCATTGAACTTTAGTAACCAGTCACATAAAAACAGAAAGAATGAATGCCGCTAATTCCTTGATTTTACCTTTCATCTCTGGATGCTTAGAGAACAAGGCTTTTCTAGCAAATTCGGCTTCCTTGGAATTTTGATCAATCAATTTCAGCTGAAACACAAAGAAAGAGTTATCAGCTTCCTAAGGCCTACTAGTGATTAGAGAAAACTTGAGAGTAGTTTCTTTAAGATTGTTCACGAAGTTACGTAGATATTGATAAAAACATCTATGCCAATGCATAAAATTGTATAAACTACGGTACAAATACAATGAGTATAGAGATAAATGTACTTTTCATAATCTTCTAACTTAAGCATTAAAGAGCATTAAAAGAAGGCAGTGTTTAAAACAAATAAAGTAAGACTACATTTAACTTCAAAAACCAAACCATTTTAACGAAACTTAAGTGTTTTACGTTGACTGATTTGTACGCTAGTGATGCGTATTGAGAACAAATTCATGTACAATAAGTACCGGTACTGGATATGTACATCCAGTGTGGATACGCTAACCATCTAGGAGTACATATATATGATAGATTAAAATGGCATAGTTTTGACAAAAACATTCTTATCACCCACAGAATGCTTTTGACTTTTTGTAAGAATTCGTGATCCTGGGGTTTGAAATACTGAAGTGTTGGAGAGTTGGAAAAAAAAAAGATTGGTGTTGAACATGGAAAATAGCAAAAAAGCAAAGTTTAGAGAAATTAAAAGAGAAATCCAAAGGAGAAACATCATGTTCACACATCCAAATTATCATATTGGATATAATTCAATTCTTCACACACCTTTCCAGTTAGAGAAATTTTTGAGCAAGTAGGGTTCATTGGATCTTTCTTGACACAGGTCCCAAGAGGGTATTCACTAACTGTGAATGAAGCTTTATCATTTTGCAGTGCATTTCTTGCTGTTGGGTCCAGGCTTGTCAAGTAAAAGTAAGGGATTCCGGTGCCTGCACCGGGGAGTCCATCACTATACGACACTACATTCCTGCACATACATGACATAACAATAACTTTTCAGCATTCAAAATTAACAAATTCCAGTACATAACGTAGAAGGCACCAGAAACTCTCAGCAGAAATTTTTAGCAGAGTAAATGAACGAATAAGAAGTATGCTCAATAAACACTTACCCAAAGGGAGCACCACCCAAATCAGCTGCGATAGTGCTGAAAAGAAAGGGGGAAAAGGAAACTGTTTGAGTTTCATAAGCAGATAAATAAGTGAAAGCGAAGTGGTAAAAAAATCGAATAATTTGAACATGCAAGTTCAGAATTGGAATGGAAGAGATGAAGAGAGAAAGAGAAATACTTCAGGACTCCCCAGAAATTGAGAGAGACGAGCCAACGAGCAGTGGCAGCAGCATCATTTGGGTCGGGTTTTGACGGGATCGACAGTAATCGGCCTTGGGATTGAGAGACCCACATCGACAACCACATCAAACATACCAAACCCTTCATTCCCATCAAATTCAATTTGAAACACATCACTTTGTGTTTTTCCCTGAATCCTTGGCAGTTGCTATTCATCGTTCAAATGGTCTCTTGGAGCATCTGGTGACAGACTATTTATACAATTAAAGGATAAGGAATCCTTTCAATAAAATAAATAGACATGTATTTCTTTATTATTAGATTTAATTAATAATTTATTTTAGTCAATTCAATATTTTTTTAAAAAAGACACATTCAAATTTTTTACCTCCATTTGATATCATCTTTCTTTAGTTTTTTTTTTTTCATGTGAAAATTTATTTTTTATAATAATTTAATTTTTAATATATGTCAAATAAATATAAATATGTATTATGCTGCTATTATTATTATTTTTAAATAAAATTGAACTAGTTTCTTTAGTTAAAATTATGGTGACGTTTTAGAAATGTTATATTTTAAAATTTGGGAGACTTTCTATCTTCAACTCCTTCTATATAATTTATTTTACCTGCAAAATAAATAAAAAATATTTACAATAAAATTGTAAAACTTATTTATATTTATTTCTATAATTATAATAATAATAATTTTTTTATCATAAAAAAAAAGTAAACATATATTTTTGATACACATGTATTTCGATTAATATTTCTAAAAATAATAACAACATATTTCGTAAGATATATCTTTAATTATTACAATTATTTCTCTTCTTTATTAATATATTAAAAACAAAGTTAAAGGTAGAGAAAAGTAAAATAGTTTAAATTTAAGGATTTTTTTTCTTTATTCTCTTTTAACAAACTGATTTGGTTGGTGGGGTTGAGGTTGAATTTACTTATATAAGTTATTTTTTTAATTCCAAGCTTAAGTCATAATATGATTTTTAAATCTTTTTGGATTGTTGGTCCATTCATGTATTACATGCAAAAAAAACTCTCACGCTTAATTTAGTGTTTGTCTGAAAAGTTTGATAATAAATACGTAGAAAAAAAGATATTTAACTATTTCAATATCAAACATGTATTTATAGATTTTTGTGATAAATTTATAATTACGATTAACTCAATTAGGATCCATTTACTAGTAACTTGATTTAGGTTTAATCTAATTATTCTTAATAGCTGATATTAGTTGTGGTCCGATCGATTAGTCGTTTCATTATTAGATGGTTGGTAACTTGGTTCATGACTGACCAGGTGATTATTCAGTATATAAAGAGACAATTATGATATTAAAAGTTTTAGATATAATTATGTGTAAATATAAATAAAATATATATATATATATATATATATATATATATATATATATATATATATATATAAAACAAGGAAGCATGCATTATATATTACTTGAATAGGTTATAACTTAATATTATTTTTCATTTTAATCATTAGTTATTTTTTATAAATATATTTTTTTCTTTTGCTTAATATCTATGAGTGTTGGATAACAAATTATTTTTTATTTAATTTTTCTTTTGATATAGAATAAAATAAAAATGATTTGTTTAGATAAATATTGAAAATAATGACAGTATTGTATGGAGTATTGAATAATGCGTTATTTTTCATTTATTTTTTTTTAGTAAAAAAATGTGAGAAATAAATTTTTAAAAGAATGAAAATGGTGATAGTAAAATATTGCATTTAATTATACAAGCAATAAATTATTTAATGTGAGAAAAACACAAATTTAAGGATAATTTCCAACAATTTAATGTGCACACCTACTTAAATGATTTTCTTTATTTTTATTATTATTATTGTTATTATTATTATTATTTTAACAATTATTTTATATATTGATGAGGAGAAAGATTGAAAATAACATGGGAGAGAATTAATGTTCATTTATAATTTATCAATCATAACTCTTAATTAATTATTATGCATCCGTTAATCAGATATTAGTACATCATATATATTAATATACGTAATAATGTCAGTTGCGACGTCAACAAATCATTAATATTAGTTCATCACCAGAGTTACATCCATTTATTAATACAATTTAGAGATAAAAATAATTCTATAGACAGTATATAATTTCACATTAAATTTAATGGAATAAAAATATACTTAACTTTTTAAAATTAAAAGAAAATACATATTTCTTAATTAATATTAGATGATTTTCACTCTACTAGCAAAAATATTATACAAATTATATATATTTTACATATAAAATATAAAAATATAAATTGAAAAAAAAATTATAGTCAATAAATTGAATAAAAATAAAAGTGTAAGTATTTAAAATTTTAATTGATTATTTTTTGTAATTTCGTACGTTCCTTAAATTAATGTAACTATTTTTACACAAAAATGACTAGAAATTGAAAATTTAACATTAGTTATATTTTGATAGAAGATAAAAAAAAATATAAATGATATTTTAAATAAAAATAAAATTCTATTAATTTTTTACTATAATTTCATTTTATTTAATTTTAATATTTGTATTTTATAATAACTTTTACTGTACCAAAAATAAATATTTAAAAAATATAGAATCATTACCCTCGTAAGTTTTTATGTCAAATATGTATTTATAATTGTTTGAAAAGCTATTATAGATCCAATATTTTGTTATTTTTTTATAACATGTTTCCACTTTTGATGCGATAATTACATTTATTCATTTTTAGAACTTCTCGATCAAATTATATCAAAATTTAAAATAAAGATAAAATCTATTTTTGTGTCCAAACTAAAAATATATTTAACATTTAAAAAAATCATCAATTTTATTTAAAAGACACCTAATTGGAGATACTCTCTTTCGGATCAAATTTTCTAGATAACGAAAAAGTTAAGAATCTAACCCCAAGTCAATTTAGTTTGACCACCAATGTATACGAAGAAGGAAATATGTTCAAAAATAATATCTCATTAAGACAAGATAATAAATAAATAAATAATAGTAGTAGCAAAAGGAAGATATTTCACGTGCCCCCTCTATTTTTTGGTAGCAAAAATACTTGTATTTGATAATAACATTTAATTAAGGTTGCAAGCATGCAATGCTATAAATAAACCACAAAGTTAAATAAAAGAAAGAAGAATGTTCAGATCTTGGGTTCGCCTCTTCTAATTGTATTTTTCTTCCAGTGCATTATGCAGTAACTAGTGAAAAAGTTAAGAACGAGAATAACTAAATACGCATAGGTTCAAATAGAACTGGGACAGAACTGTGCACACGATAAAAGTACAGACGAAAATAACAAGTATGGCCGTAAACCGAGGCCAAACATCCTTATTTAATAACAAAGGTTTACTACATTGATGAACAACACTGAGAACTCACCTTCGTTATTTGTGTGGTACTGTATCTAGTGGGCACTACGCATAATTCCATGCAAGTAACCACCAGTCATTATAAGTGACACAAGTGACACAACACCTGCTGGAAAAACCTTCCCTGATTTCTTGAAACGAGAACCCATCACCCCAAGAAGTGCAGCAGATATCCCTACATGTGGGGAGTAAAGTAAATGAAATCCAACATGAGAGCAGAAGATGAGCTCAAGCTTTACTCTAATATTAATATCAAAGTGCATGCCGTAAATATGTAGAAGTAATATACAAGTAATGTAAACTAAACAAATAAGCTCAACTCAGGAAACCAATAATCGCACGTCTACTTCAAAATTAATATTTCAAAAATAGATTCGGACCGGTAAAAACTTTGAACCAGGTAATAAAACTGTCGGGCTTATCAAACATCACTTAGGTGACCATAGATTCTTCTGTGCAAACCACATTATGTGACTATAATTATATAAAAGTACATCATATAGCCCCTTCCATAGCCAGTTGGGCAACTTGCTGAATTACAATAAATAGGCACATGCAAATCTCAGCTTGTTTGTAAATCGATTTAGTAGAATTGAAATACATATAAATTCGCTTCCTGATATGACACAATCTACTTTAGCTTGTCAAACTTATTATTCTATCTATTACTAGACTGCTATTGAACCAACCATAAATATATAGATTCAAGCTCAAGATGTTCAAAAACCAACATGAGAAGGTATGCTGTACATTTCACATAAATTAAAGATATAATCAAATTATAATATATAAATAGATAACAAACTTTATTTTACAAGCCGGCTTTATTGGTTGATTTAAACCTGAGTTCACTTTCTATCCCCTAAAATAAATAATTTAACTACTTTTTTAACAATAGCAATTTTTTAATTTTTCTTTTGAAAGCTAGCTAAATTAAAAAAATACTAACGTATTGTACAGGAAACATAGTAGGACTCTAAGATGCACATTCAAAAGAAATCCAAAATTTAGACATAAAGATCTAATGCATACACTCCGAACTTATATGTGAGAATACACACACAAATACACTTAAATTTTAGTCAAAATAACTAATGCACCTTAAAGAAATTAACTTTTTTGTTTTTTTGAAACAGAGCAAATTCCTTAGTATTACAAAATAAAACAGAGATTAATGCATCTTATCTTTATATGATGATATAACACTTTCCTAAGGTAGGCTTTAAGCAATGAGTAAGTAAAAAATGTGGAGAAAATAGTCACTTACCAAGGCCGACAGATGATGCAAAAACAGGCCTTCCAGGTAGCTCAGTATATACATAATATAGCAGTGATGCAGACAAACCCCCAGCCAAAAGCGACTTCTGACTGCCACTCTTGAGAAAACCCATTACACCACCCACTGCCAAAAACCATAAAAAACATCGTTGTATATACGTCACCAGGTAAGGGAAAAACATAAAGCGGATAATGCAAAATCATGGCATGGCCGAATCCGTTGGACATTATACTGTGAACAACTTCAATACATGACAGACTCGAAAAAACAGTTTTAATGCAGGAGTAGTATAGGACCATATAACTAGGAAGCACAGATATAGGACCAAATCATAGTAGTAAAAAATGAGCTATTGTTTCAGACACACGCAAGCGTCCCACTCGACATTGCTAATAATTTTGGAGAGTGCTTCCTAACCCTGCAATTTGGGAAGAAATTGCAGCTAAAGATGACTCTCAAATAGCAGCTTAATTAGATCTGAAATTGCAGTGAATCGAACACCTTGTCCTAGAAAACTTTCATCCGTCAAGCACATTCCAAAATGGTTTTGGATGAATTGAACTAAGTCAGCTCCCTCAGATAATTAAACAAAACAAACAAATAATACAATAGCAATATCATTCTCTAGGGTTCAGCAACAGTTATCTCATTTTAGTTATTAAGTGACTGAAAGAGAAGTACCGAGAGAGAGAGAGAGAGAGAAGTACCTCCTACGAGTGCAGCATAAGCTAGAGTGAATTTCTGGGACATTAACAAAGCCATTTTCTTCTTGTCACTGCCCGATCCTTCCTCGCCCTTGCTGTTATCACCTCCTTCTCCTCCTCCGCCTCCTCCGCCGCCACCAGAGCCGTTACCGTTTCCGTTAGCGTCGGAACCGCCACCGGTATGATCGAAATCGGGTTGAGTCAGGTCAAGCGAAGTGGCCTTGGAGTCGGAAGTGACGGCGGCGTGGAGGTGGGGATTGTAACGCGTGAAGTAACGGAAAGCGGGGGAATGAGATTGAGAGCGAAAGAATATGGAGATGTTGGGAATGGAAGTGTGAGATCTTGTAAGAGAGAACGAGGGAAGAGTCGAACCTGTAACACCCAACCCACCTACACCTACACTCTCTGCCATCGACCTTCTCCTTCCTTTCGATTTTGATTTCGTTTCAGTTTTAGATTTCGCCCCAATGTTAATCCACCTTCGCAAAGCCCAAGCCCAAAGCCCATCCCACGCCCTTCGTATGTTAAAAAATTTAATTAGTAATTAAGTGATTTGTTTTAATTCATATATTTTATTATAGTAAAATGTTATGTATGCATTCATATAAAAAATCAATTATATCATAACTGATTATTTCAAGTTCGGAATAATGGGAATCAAATTTTTGTCTGAACTCTTTCCTTCATGCAAGAGACCACTATCTTTTGAAAAATTAGTACCCACGATTACGTGCAATAGGCTAAATAAATATCAATTAAAAATAATAATAATATCTACACAATGATCTCATCACAAATTACCATCTTAAAAAAGGATATTTGTATTTTCTTTTGCATAATTTACACCTCCTTTGATGTCCTGAAAGGCTCATTAGATCGAATTTCATTCAAGTTATCAATACTTTTGAAACCCAACTTATCACTTTCAATTCATTCTTGCCTTACTTAATGTTTCTTTCCATACCATAATCTTTTAAAAATGAAGTTGAACCCCATTACCTAACCTACCTACCAGAAATTCAGTTTCATGATTTATAATTCCACGCTTTTTCCTTTTACTTTTGTCTCCCTTGCGCTTGGATATAAAGTTAAAAAATATAATTTAACTTTTTAATTTCTTTAAATACCATTTAATAAACAAATATTATTCATTTTACTTAATTTGACTTTCTCAGACCTGTAAGTATATTTTTAATATTAATTTATATTTTGTATGTGTGTGAGAAAAAAAATCACGGTAAAGTTATGGATAGTGCAAAGACTTTAAGTAACTGTTTGAAATGAGACTGCTAGTTTTGTTATAGTAAAACATCCAAAACATGATTAATCTAAAAGGATAAACTTTGATTATGAGCATCTAACTCATTTTTAACATGTAACAAGTTCACAAGTATAACTTTATACTGCATTATTAACTCCCTGGTGAATATCTGACATATCTGGGGAATCAAATTCCTCCATCACCAAGGGATGAACGTCAGTTGAGGGATTGTATTGCTGAATTACCATAACTGACGTGACAGTGGAAAAATCTGAAGAAGCAAGAAAGCTTCCGACAGGTCCAAGCTCTGGACAGTCACTTTTGCTACCCAAAGGTGCCACTGGTGGCATTCTACCAACCAATATGAGGTTGCATCTATGCATTTCCTTCAATGCTGTCTCAATATCTCCTTTGCTTTCCACTAGCTTTTGCTCATACTTCATTGTCTCTTGGGTGGTGTTGTTGCATGCACTTAAAAACTCACTCCACAACTGATCATCTTTATCATCATAATCATTGACATCAACCACATCCATTGTTTTCCTATATTTCTTTGATGACACCTCAACACCGAAGGCCAATGATGTCCCTGGTGGAGTTACAAACTTAAGCACGGTGAGAAAAATACCCGGGTGCTCAGCCATTCTCATTCCATAACAAAGAGCTTCACGATCATCACGCCCTCCAAAGAAGGGTACCACTATCTTATAATACACATCACTGGCTTGGACTTGGCTCGTCCCTCCAAGACCTCGATCAACAAAAATTCCCACAGAGCAAGGAGCATGACATAGCACAAGTTGATTCATCTCTTGGAATGAATGTCCCAGTGACTCCATCGATCCATCCACACGTTGGTGTTTGTGGAATGGAAGGATGATCATGGCTGCACGCTTTCTGTGAGCAGTAGTACAAATATCCTCATGGATGCTATTGAGACCAGAAATGACTGTCATCGGTCGCACACTCACACTGCTCAATTTCTCATATGCCTGAAAAGCTATGATCATTTGATCTTTGCCATCCCGCTTCTTGTTACAAAAGGGCATGCCATTTTTGTGTGCTTTGTGAACCATTGTGATTGCCGAAGATCGCTCCGAAAGCTCCATCAAATGCGTTGCATAGATACAAAGTTTTCCTTTCCTTCCAGTTCCACGGGAACACTCTATTAGATTGATCAGCGAGGGAATGTTACGGGTGCTGTGGAAGCAAGCTAGCAATCGAAGCTCAGTGTCGGGATCTCGTTGAATTGTTTTGTGCTTGTAAGGTGCTCCTCTGCGAGCTGGTTTATATACAGCCATGACTATTGGGGTGGTGATGAAGGTGGTGAACAGTGCCATGACAACACAAATGGCAAATGCTTGGTCATTCAGCACCTGCATTGTATAAGAATGATTCATAAAAAATATAAGAACAAATGACAAATTCAATTATAAGAAATAACAATTAACAGACTTGTAATAACAAATAGGGTGCCTTCCACATAGATCTTTGACAATCAACTTTGATCTTAAATACTAAGATAAATTATTATTGTTTAGAATAAAAATAACAAAATATTTCTCACATAAATACCTTAAGGTCCCTCCCAATGTTGAGAACAATGAGTTCTACCAAGCCCTTTGTGTTCATGAGAAATCCAAGAGCCAGGGCTTCTCTGGAAGGCACCTTAAACAGTAATGAAACAACAGTAGTGCCAATAATCTTCCCAAAGCAAGCGTTGAATATAACAAGCATTAGCATTGCCCAAGAAAGACCTCCCTTAATCGTTGCTACATCAGTCTTCAAGCCACTGGACACAAAATACAGTGGCATGAAAAGGCCAGAAACCAGGTCTTCTATCCTTTCAGTCAACACCCCAGCAAAGGAACCTTCTTTGGGCATAACAGTACCAACCACAAAAGCCCCAAAGAGTGAATGAATTCCAATAGTATCAGTGACAAAACTACAAGCCAAAACCAGAGTCAATGTGATGCATATGTAGACCTCCTTCACTGGTTCACCCTCCAGGGAACGGTTAGCCATAGCCACAAGCAACGGCCTAATGGCAAAGACAACAAAGATGACAAAAACAGCACCACAGAGCAATACCCAGAGAGGAACAAAGGGGGATGCATCAGAACCCGAAAGGGCTATGGCAAGAGCAAGAAGAATCCAAGCTGCAACATCATTGACAGCAGCAGCAGACATTGCAATGCGACCAACATCGGTGGTTAGGAGTTTAAGCTCAGCCAGGATCCTCGCAAGGACAGGGAAGGCGGTGATCGAGAGAGCAACACCCATAAAGACTAGAAAAGGAAATAGCTCAGCACCTTTGGATACAGTGGCTCGAAGAGCAATGGAAGTGCCAATCCCAAGAACAAAAGGCACAGTGATCCCACAGAGGGCAATGCCTAAGGCCTTGTGACCAGTACGTCGAATTGCACGCATGTCAAGCTCATGTCCCACGAGAAACAAAAAAAACAAAAGACCTATGTTGGCCAGTGTGTCAAGAACTGTGATGCTTTTTGCTGGAAAAACCGCATTCAGAAACTTCTCGTTTCGCCCAATTGCAGATGGCCCAAGTAGTATTCCTCCCTACAATTTTAACAACATTAGTACTTATATTGGCATACTCAACATTTTTATCCACTTTCTACGAAAAAGAAAATCCCTTTCCTTATAAATAACAAGTTTTTTTTTTTTTTTATAAAATATAGTCCTTTTAACGGACTTACACATGATACAAACTCTCTAAGATCAGTAGTTAAACTTTAACAAGATTGACCCAAGTGTTGGGTAATTTGTTAGCTCTATTAGATATATATTTTCTTTCTATATTAGCGAGAAATGTTGACATTTATTTTAATTATAAAATAAATATTATAAAATTTTTATTTTTAAGAGTGGTTTATTAAATAATTATTTTTATCTTTTTTAACTTGATAGAGGTGATTGAACAATTATTATAATTTTTGAAAGTAAAACTTTGTTTATTATTTTTGAACTATGACCAGACTTTATATAAAGGGAATAAGTTATTATGAGTTTTATCACTAAGTCTATTCTTTTATTAAAAAAATAGACCATTAAATTTGAATGAGTTAAGATTTAGAAAATAAAATTATCTTTTTGTTAGAATTACAAAATTACAATGATAAAAGATACTTTCAGTGTTTTTTTATCTTAATGTGGTAATATGATTTTAATATAATATATTTAGATGAATTTTACTGTGTTCTAATTTTATCACATGCAAAGTGAACATTTTTCAATAAAATAACACCAACCGAATCCAAAAGTTAAAATAATAAAAAAAAAGAGAAATCCTGGGCATGCCCATGTGCCTAAATTCATTATCACTGGAAGAGGAACCACAGTTGCTTTTGATAAAAAGGTAGCAATAAATTAACTGGATGGTGGGGTAAGAAAAACTTACTATGATTTCAGCAATGACTCTGGGTTGTCTGAGGGGTCTGAAGAGGAATGCAAGAAATCTAGTAAAAGTAACGACCAAACATATTTGGAGGATTAACAGAGGAAGAGCATAATCCAGAGGGTTTTCATGTTGGAACCCTCCGTTGGACGTGGCCTTCATGGGTGCAGGGCATGATATGTTATTACCGGTGCCCATCGTGCTTTTCTCTCAAACTATACCAGCACCAACAATCCTTAAACTATGTCAAGAAAACACAAACTCACAACAACAACTACTTGTGTTGTGCTATGTTCTTCATGAATCTTCACAATCATCTAGGAGTTGAGCTCTCTATATATAGACCGGGGTTAAACAGTGTGTAACTCTATGCAACCAATGACAACTAATTAGGTGCGTGTTTGTGGTAGGACCGGTTGAAACCAGGATGGTTTACTCTCTTATCGCTAACATCTTTCATAAACCATAAATTTAATTTCAAACTGTAATCATTTGTTAAATTGCTTTTTTAAAATTAATAAAATATAAAATATTCTCCATAATTATATATCACCAATAAATTATATTTTTAAACTATAATGAATTATTAATTTTATATCAAAATAAATAAAACTAAAAAAAAATTACGGTTATACACGTTTTGGAACTAAAAGAAGTTTGTATATTTTATATTTATATTCTCTTATTATTATTATTGTTATTGTGACATTCCTATTGTATAACATGCATGTATATAAAAGACGTCATCATATATGATAATAGAAAGCAGTTAAGAGTACTTTAGGTATTTTGGATCATGATTACAGACATCCAAGAAGATTAGGGAAATTAAAAACGTGGAAGTAATGGGTATCTCAAAATACGGGAATAATTAAAAGGGGGCATAACAGCCCAGAAAAATTTCTAAAGATTTAGGCAGCAGCTTCTTCAGTATCCTCCAAAGCGTTCTCCACATAGACCTCATTCTCCTCTGCTCACATCCAGAAATAAATGATCATCGCAACAATACAAAATGCACAAACAACAAACAACAACGGCAAGGGTGAGCTAATTATATAAAATCATGCAACTTAGTTTAAGAATGTAACATACAGACCACTTCACATCAAACAGCTTAAGAAACACAACCTAAGCTTGTTAATTTCTAGACTTGACTCGTCCGGACTTTAAAATGATAGTCGGGTTATGGCGAGTTTTGCACCCGTGGTGACTTATGAAACTTGGGTTCCCCACCCTACCACACTCACGAGGTTAGTTCGTTCCGCGCCTTGAGGCATACTGGGAGCCCCCAAGACTAAAGACCTCCTGCTACTTCTCACCACATGGTTCAACCTCTCTAAGTGAGTTTGATTGACCATTGAAGCGTCAGAATGACTCCCAAGGCTGAGCCCCTACTTTCATTTTAAAACACTAAGGATCTCACCGAGAGATCCTACATTTACCACCATCAACACACTAGAAATCATGTTTTATTCCTTCCCAATTCACATACTTTTTAACCACAATTCACAATTCCAAACAATAATTGATAAAATCATAGATTATATGTGAAAATAATAATAACATAATTATTAAAAGCTAAAACAAATTTATCACCACAAATTTAATATAATGAATGTCATAAAAATAAAAAACGCTGCACCTACACCTTATACTTTTGATAGGTTCTAAAAATATAATATAATATAAATATAATATATGTTATAAGTAAAAACTTTACGTTAATATATATAATACTAAACGTAATATAATATATATATATATATATATATATATATTATAAGTAAAAACTTTACATTAATATATATAATACTAAACGTAATATAATATATATATTATAAGTAAAAACTTTACGTTAATATATATATATATATATATATATATATATATATATTTATTTATTTATTTATTTATTTAAGTTATCTAAACTAGTCTGTTGTACTTTAGTATCCATAATTCGTGATACATGTTTATTTAAACTAATTTGTTCATAGGGTAAAAATGAGTTGATCTAGGTGTGTTCTTGGTTAGAATTTCCACATTCCTAAGGCTTAGGGAACTAAAGTCAGAATGGTCATTTTTAATGTGTTCTTGCTCAATTTTATGCCTCACACAGGTTCCATTTCACTAATCTAAGTTAACTAAACAGCCCAAACATCCCCGATACCCCAGGCACACAATTTCACTACGCTAGTCCCCTCTTCCCAAACTAAATAAAATCAAATTAAACTACTGATCCTTTGCCTAAGGGTTCTACTCTCTCCCACCTTCTCATACCCAATTGGTCAACGGAGTGGGAACAGATGTCCACCGTAGCGGACTCACCTTCGTCACCAACACGTATGACTAGTCACAACGTACTGGACCAGGCCAGGGCTGTTCTATGATCAGTGACGTGCCAGCTCTGGTTTTTAGGTGCCCTCTATCCTACCAACAAAGAAGGTATCCTAAGCACTCTGAGTTTGACTCTCTTAAGGTACTATGATCATTGTACTGTTATCTAGACCTTCCTTCCCTTAAATCAATGACTCACTTCCACTCACAGACCTAGTTCTACACATCCCAAGTCCCTCATCAAGATAATAGTGCACAGAAATTCCAGTAATTCCAGACCACCTCAATATATCAAAATTTCACTACCCATTAAATCAAACAGAACTAATTCAGCCCCATACTCATTCAAAATTAGTCAATCAATATGACCATGGCAAAGAAACAGATTAATTCTTATCAAACCAATTACACAGAATAAACGAAAAGAGTATAAAACATAAGAATTCCGATAAACAACCTCTTTTTCAGTCAATCTCAACAGCACTTCACAATTACATATATTTGGCATGTAATTAACAGAACAGTTTCAATCTCATCCACAACATCAAGTTCTAATTTATACTCACTTGCATCAATCCAAGAATAAATACAAAAGAAATACATATTTTATATAAAAGCTCCCCTTATCTGGTGGGTTGCTCAACACAGTTCCGAATTTTAAAGAACGCTCTAACGGTGACCCTTGACACTGCGCTTACTGGACAGAACCTATAAATCACCAAAATAGGTGATGAATTTTTGCTCTTGGAGTTGGAACAACTCAGAATGAAAAACAATTTTTGCAAGACACAAGTAAAATTCAAAAAAAGATAAACTCTAGGTCTAGGACAGTGAAGGAAAAGAGGGGAAATCTACTTACCAATTGGAATTAAGAAATGTTCGGTTCAATTGGAAGCCCTTCTCACCAGGAACAAATAGGGATGGACAAAGTATACCAAATTGTACTATACTACAAAAATTTATAGTTAACTATAAAATAGTTTGTGTAAATTAAATTGAACTAAAAAATAGTTCAGAAAAACTTAACTGAACTATTTTCTAGTTGAGTTATAGTGCAGTTTACTAAACTTATCCAATTTCCTTCCAAGAGTAAATTATTACACCAAACTCCAAGATTAAACTGTTATGTGATGTGAATAAAATATGCAGTACATAAAGAAAAAATATAACAAATCTAATGAATTATTTTTATTAGGTGCAGAGAGATAATTAATGCATTACAAAGGGATAAATAAAGCATCAGCAAAAACTGGGGTAAATAAAGCATTAGCAAAAACTGTTGTCCTCTGTAATATAAGTTCTATCTTGTTTCTTAGGAATTAATATCGGAAGCATCAACAACAGGAAATTAATATCAGCAACAGGGAATTAATTTTATGCAGATAATGACCTGATATAAGAAATGCTTATAGTATAAAATGCCTTCAAAGAAACAATATTTACAATATTTCATGTGACCCCGTTATAGATTCTATCATTCAGAATAAGAATATTTGAAATCATTAAGTCAAAAAGCATACAAAATGCATGATCGTATAAGAGCAAGAAATTGTAGGTTTGAAAGACAAATTTGAGATAATAAATGATACATTGAGAAAAGTGTGATACATTTTAAGAAAGAATAGATAAGTTTTTCCGAAAAGCAATTGAATAGAAATGTAAAGAAAGAAATAGTTCATAAGTTAATTTAACTCAAACTATAAAAAGTTTAGTTTTTGGTTTAATAGGTTCGGAGGTTCCTATATTTGGGGGTTTGTTTCAATTGGGTCCTCCAATTTTGGAAGTAATCACTTAGGTCCCTAATTTTGTCAATTTGAATCAATAAAAGTCTTCCCGTTAAATGCAGTTAACGCCGTGAAGATTTTGAACATATGGCACTTTGACGCTTCCAGATGGCACCATTTCAAGTGTATAAGTGGATTATAAAAGGGTGACAAAATTGATTCAAATTGACAAAATTAGAAACCTAATTGATCACTTCCAAAATTGGAGGACCCAATTGAAACAAACCCCTAAATATAGGGACCTCCGAACCTATTAAACCTTAGTTTTTTTTAAACTGAACTATAAAATAGTTAATTAGTTTTTAGTAAAAAATAGTTTAGTTTTTTTAAGTATAATATAGTATAAATAACTATAGTTCAATATAATTTCCTGAATTATGCCCAGCCCTAAGAACATATTGGCAACACCAAAACAAGATTTGAAGGGTTCAAAACTCTGAAATTTTAGAGAGAAGGTGGAGGAGAGTTAGGCCACAAGGATTTCTCTTTTAGAGAGAGAAGAGGATTATAAAAATGAAAAATCTAATGTTGGGGAAGAGACCCCTCTCAAAGCCAAGTACCCAATTCTGATCGGCATGTTGCACCTTATTAGGACCCAATGGCCTTATAAAAATAAGCCCCTTACAGTTATTTTATATATATATATATATATATATATATATATATATATATATATATATATATATATATATATATATATATATATATATATATATATATTTATTTTAGATACATTTTTTTGTATATTTTAACAATTATAGATATTTTAGAATTGAAGTGTTACAGTAAATCTATAAATAGAAAGTTATGGGTGAAGTCGGTTTATGTCACGTGTTACAGTAAAGATCTGACCTCATCTTAGTATCTATCTTAGTGTCTATCTTATTGCCTATCTTAGTGCTTCTTTTCTGTCTCGGTAAAACATTCGTCCTTACTTGTATATAAACCATAAAACTTATCTTAAATTAAAAAGATAGAATTAAAATAATTACTTGTATATATAAAAATATTTTTTTTTCATTTATTTAATTTAATGTTAAATGTTGTTATATTATATGTTATATGTAACAAACCGTTATATAACATCATATACACTCATAAGAGGACAATTACATAATTATATCAAAAGTCGTATGTGTAATATATAGTTAATAACATAACGTATGTAAATATAAAGATATCAAATTGTATTTAAAAGATAATATTAATAGACTGAGATATTATACTACTGTAGTTATATCTATATTAATTATTTATATAAACAAAATTCCTTTAATCAGCCTCACACTTCTTTTTCAATACTTGATTATCTAGTATTCTTGTAAAATATAATTATCATATCATATAAATCAAATAACAACCACATAAAATAAAAGAAGTTAGAGTTCATTTAAAACTTATAAGTTTTAAATAAAAAGTTAATATAATAATAATAATTTAAAAATTATTAACATAATTCTTATGATTTATCAAATCCGTATTTAAAATATAAAATCTCTAATAGATCAATTATATACAAAAAAAAAAAATCACAAACGCGATTTCAGAAAGATTAGTATATTAAATAGTATATTGAATTTATGCAATTATCATTCTTCAATTACTCCTGTATTTTAAAAATTATATCTATAACATGCTTAAAACATTTCCTGATCCATAAAATATAATATAATAAATTATATATCTCACAAATTCACCCAATCAACATTCTAAATATGAACTTCTATCGATTCTTATCACTATAAAAAAAATTCAAATTATCTACAAAACGATTTGTCGCAATTCGTTGATAATTTTGTTATTTGAAATCATTTTAAAAGTAATATTTTTGTTTGAATCATCACAAAGATAATATCAATAGTGTTGTTTGAAATAATTGATGAACTCATAAAACATTTTAATTTTAAAAAAATCTTCATATGCATAATTATTATATATGGTACGGAATAATTTACAAATTTTTAATTTTAACAAAATACATGTGCTTAAATTTTGACAATTTCGTTGCATTATTAATGATTAATATTTGGGTTAAATACTTTTTTAGTCCCGCGATTTTGGTTTTAGTCTATTTTCAAACTAACGTATAATTTAGTCATTCAACTTTAGAAAACTCTGGTTTTAATCCTTTTTACCAAATTTTGACACATTTTTGCTTCAATGTTAATTGAGAAACGCGTTTGAAACAACAAATAAAGTTTAAAAAAAATTTGTAAAAAGGACTAAAACCAGAGTTTTCTAAAGTTGAAGGACTAAATTGTACCCTAGTTTGAAAATAGACTAAAACCAAAATCGCCCCAAAATATAGAGACTAAAAACATATTTAACTCTTAATATTTTATGTCGCAAGCATGTCCGTGTTTTTTTTTTCGAGATCTGCTTTTTTTAGATATATAAGTTTTAAATAAATTAAAAAAAAATTATTCGTTATTTAGTTAGAAACTTTATTTTAAAGTTTTGATTATTTTTAAAATTTTCAATTTTTAATAAATAATTTATTTTCATAATAAATTACACCCATAAAAATTGTAATAATGAAATATTAAAATATACCGAATAGATTCATGCAATTTTTTACCTACCTCTATTAATCTAAAATTTTAACATTTCCCTGTACTTGTCACCTCTTTCTCGAAGCGTACAAAAGTACTTTTTTTTCGAAACTTTTCCTTCTTTTTTTTTTTATGAAATAAACTAATATTAGGTTTAATACCTATTTTGGTCCTTCCTTTGGGAGAGTTTGTTCAAAGTGGTCTCTCCTTTTTCCAAAAATTCACTTAAGTTCTCTAACGGCAGAGCTGCCAGGTGAGTATTGTCTGATTATGTGGCATTGTTAATTATTTTAAAAAATATATATAATTGTGACGTGTAATTTATATTAATTAGAGTAAAATAAAGAAAGGATTAGGGTCAGAAGATTGGGGTAATTAGGGTTTGGAATTGGATTGGGATTGAAATTGGGGTCAACTTAGAAACTGGGATTGTAATAAAACTGGTTGTGATCATACTTCTGCAACACCTTCACCAAATTCTCAGTCAGAAAGAAAGTGTCATCATCTCCCATCACAAACCACCTCACATTCTCCATCCCAAGCCTCACTATCTCCGACACAATTCGAGATATACGAACCCCTAACTCCCCACCTGGATTCTTCACCTTGAACTTTGATACATCACTTGATATTCTCAATGTTGGCAAGAGGGTCTCATCACCTGCTTCACTTTTCACTTCTTGGTCTAGCCACACTATTCCCCTTGTCTCGTTTGGCCTCCACCATAGCTTCATGTACTCTTTTCTTTGCCTCCAGAGCCTGGAAGAGGCTGCTATACCAAACACTATGTGTGAAATGTTGGTTTTCTCAGAGGGTTTTGTTGTGTGCTGAGGTGGTGGAGGAGTGATGGTGGTGTTGGAAACGTGTGTGGTTGTGGAAAGAGGGTAAGGCTCTGACGAACCACGAACCCTAAGCTGACCCCAAATTCAATCTCAATCCCAATCTCAATCACAATCCAATTCCAAACCCTAATTACCCCAATAATCCTTTCTTTATTTTACTCTAATTAATATAAATTACATGTCACAATTATATATATATTTTTTAAAATAATTAACAATGCCACATAATCAGACAATACCCACCTGGCAGCTCTGCCGTTAGAGAACTTAACGTCGTTAGCAAAAAGGACCACTTTGAACAGTTTTTGCAAAAGGTAGGACTTAACTGAACTTTTGAAAAAAGGAGGGACCACTTTGAACAGTTTTTGCAAAAGGTAGGACTTAACTGAACTTTTGAAAAAAGGAGGGACCACTTTGAATAAACCCTCCCAGAGGAGGGACCAAAATAGGTATTAAACCCTAATATTATTATTGTTACACAAAATATCATTGTTAAAAAAGTGAATTTTAAATCCAACTTAATTTTATAAAATTAATTTGTAAAGTGATGTTTGTATCTTTTTATATAATGTAAATTAGTCTTATTATTAGTCGACATGAAACTTTCCACGTACATCTCTTCCGTTAATATATATATATATATAGAATGTGAGATTAGGCATTAATAGATTGTTTGATAAGAGTTTGATATACAATAGATAGAATAATAGATCCAACAAACAACAAATTTCGATAGAATGAATCCTAATCCATAGTTTTGATATATTAAGAATATAATTTTAAATCTAACTCATCCCTATAAAATTGACTTGTAATACGAGGTTTGTACTCATTTTTAAATTAGTTTTATCATTAATCAATATGCTTAAGTCTAACTCGCTCTTATAAAATCGATCGTAATATAAGCTTTACATTCATTTATAAATTAGTCTTATTATTAGTCAATGTGAAACTTCAAACCATCATTAAAATACAAATTTAAAAAATAATAAATATATTTGTTTTAACACTTATAATATATAAAAATATAAACTAGATTCATTTTAAAGTTGCAAAAAATAATTACATGATGAAATTTAAAATACCATTATAAAGTTGTCATGTTAACTCTATAAACAAATTTTTTTAAATTTGAAAATGAAATATTTTGAGACAATTTTTTTGTTTGGAGTGTATAAATTGTCTCATCAATGTTATCATTCAGAAATACGCCAAAATGCAATTTTGATGATTCAGTAGATTTATTTAATGGCATAGGCTCTTGAGGGAAACGAGTTTATTATTTTGGAACAAATTCCTGCACATTTGATTTGTAGTGTCTTAAAAATAGTTAAGAATTTCTCAAAGAAAAATTTCCTAATTATATCTTTCTTTATAAAATCGACATTCTTAAAGAACTGAACATTTACTAATTTTAAAAGTGACTTAGTTATGGACCATAAAAAGTGTACCCATAAAGCTCAAAAAAAAAAAAAAAAAACTATTGTTTTCATATTGATTTGATTTTTTGTTGTTGTTTCTTTAGGATGCAATTGCAATTTCCTTATCTTTTTTGTTCCCCGCCTTTATTCATTGAAGTATAGACAAGATGAAGACTTTTTGTATTATTTTCAATATTATTATGTAAGATGATGTCATTTAAAGACCAAATCTCTTCCTGACAATTATAAGTAATCTTGAATTGATCAAATTGTGTTAGAAGGGAAATCAAAACTAAATGAACTAATAAGTTCTTAGACAATTTTAATTAAAGTGCATTTAATTTTAAAACAATAAAATACTACTTTTGATGCTGTCTTTATCCATACATCTTGAAATTAGGTTTGTTAAGAGTGTATCTATATATCACAAACTTTTCATTCTTATCAAATCTCTTTCAATTCAAGAAAGAAACTCCTTAGCTATATTTATGTTTTCAAATGTGTCCCAAAATGCTTATGAAATGAGCATTCTCCTAATCATTTGATTTTCAAACTCATGTGACTTTGTTTCTCTCTTAGTTCCATTGAGAGTCATCTATCTTTAACGCAAGATTAATGTCTATTATTATTCAAGAACTATCAATATATTGTATTTTCAAAATTTAAATTTTAAACTATTTAAAATATAAATAGAATTAATATTGGCAGAATCATTATTCAAAACTAAACATAAAACATTAAAATATACTTAAATAAATAAGATATAAGTAAAGTATTAAGCTATAGATAATAGTTTAATATTTTATCATTTAATAAAATTTTATATAATAACATCTGAGCTTACTGATAACTCATGGGTTGAAGAAGATGGTTATGGATTATTTCAACTTTTGATTTATATTGAATTAACCTAAACCTTGTCCGTTAAAGATAATTTTATATAATCTTATTTCTGAATTGTGCTGAGTAACCTGAAGTTTATCGGTTGCCAACATTGAATAATATAAATAAAAAAGCACTTTAAAAACTTCTGTTGAGAAATAAACCATCATTATGTAATATATTTTTTTTAAAACAATAATTTATCAACACACCGAGACACTTATATGATTTACCAACAAATTTAAATATTTGTTATTTTTGTGACCATTGCATTAATATATTTTTTTAATGGTTAAATTTAAAACTATATGTTAATGACAGATCATAATTTCTTAATTTGAAAAAATAAAATATTAAATGTATTATTAAAGTTTTATAAAAACAAAGAGTATACATTAATTTAAATATAAATAAAGAAATTTATTAATGTGGTTGACAATTTTCTCTTCTAAAAATAGTAAAACAATGCAACTAAGAAGTCCAAAAAGAAAGACTAGTGAGAAAGAAAAAACAGAAACAAATGAAAAATTGTATGAAAAAGGAAATGATGAAGTGACTGAAAAAAAAGGAGAGAAAAATTAACAAAAGAAAACAAGAGAATCACAGGAAAAGACATTAATAGCTTTCTCACATGAAATAAGTAGAAAATGAGTTGACATGTTTATTTACTTTGAAGAGGAAACAAAAGAGAGATGTCATTTATTTACTTTGTATGAGAGAAAAAAAAAAGTAAGGAAAAAATTACAAGTTAGAAAAAAAAAGATAAATATAAATACATATTGAATTATATATATTTTTAAATTTATAATATTTTCGTAAATTTATCGTTGATACTGATATATTTTGATTTGTAAATTATAAAACAAACGAAAATAATTTTATCTAAGTTAATCATGTTAAATTTTTTTGACATATAAAATATGGTTTTAAAAATGTTTTAAATAATTTAAATATTAATATAAAACACGTTTAAGATATAAAAAATTAAATATAATTGAATTAAAAATTTGTTTATATTTAATGTTTGAAAAGTAAATTTAAAAAAATTAAATATAAACAAATTTTAATTTAATTTCAAAATTTAAAGATTAAGAATATATTTAATCTATATATTTTGAAGACCTAATATAAGAAAAATTAAAACACAAAATATTTTTTTTTTGTTTTGGTTAAAAGAGAAAATTTAAAATTATCATATAAAAGTATTTTTTTTTTTAATAACATATTTGTATCGTCCTCGGAGCACTAATAATAAGTGGCAAAGTCGTTGGAAGCTTTAAGAGCCACAAACTTAGCGTGATTTTTAGTCATAAAGTTTAAATTGGACAAGAATATGGAGTCTAGATTTTTCTTAAAAAGAAGTTTAGTTTGGACTGATTTTAAACACTCATTCAGGAAATATTTCTAAATAAAGAGTATAAACAAATTTCTTTGGTAGCCTAAAGTGGTAAATCTATTAACATAAATAGATAAATTATATACTAATATAAATGTTTCATAAAATAAATTGACATACCATCAACTAATCCATCTACATCAATGTAATTATAATCTTTATCTAGAAAGTATAATATAAACCAATTAAAACTATTTACATATATTATTTTAGATTAAAAAAATCACAATTTTGAAGTTATTCAAATACATACATTTAAATTTATTTTATTTTAAATTATTTTAATTTCTAATTTTTTTTTATAAAATTATTCAAATTTAGTGTATTTATTTTTATTTGAATAAAATATTTCAATAATCATCATGTTTAAAAAAATATCCAAGCATCAAATAATTTTTAAAAATCCAAAAATATCAACATTGATACTATCTTAAAATTCATCTAGAGTTTGTCTTTTATTACAATGTGTTTTTCTTAATTCATGTTAACTGAAGTTAATTTTAGTTCAAATACAATTATTCAGACCCATATGGATAAAAGTTATTTTTACAAGATTGAAATAAAATTTGTTGTCCCTTTTTTTTTATTAATGTTGGTCAACAAATTTCCTAAATTCATTATTTTTAAAATTTTTTTACCCAAGCATACTATAATAAAATTATTTACTATTTTAATAATAATTAAAACTAATTTATTAAGACTAGGCTTTTAATTTGAACAATACTTAAAGAAGTATAAACCTTGCTGTTTTTTTATAAGTTTCAATGTGTCAAATAATGATGTTTTAAAAAGTATATATTTGAAAAAGGAAAAAAAATGTTTTAAAACACAGTCTTTAAAATGGAAAAAAAAAGTTATAAAACTCTTGTGACCAATTATATAATTTTATATTAATAATAAACATTTATGAAATTGTATTTATAACATCCAATGAATGTGTGTAAAGAATATAATTCACACCATTTTATGATGATGCTTACATCAAGAGGTTCATCAAAGTGGGATACTCCCAACTCTTTAGTGGATTTCAATTGGTAGTGTGATTTGAACTTGTGGTGTGCATATTTTTATAAACTTAATGTTACATTTTTAGTTTTATAAATTTCATCGTTTAAAATTATAAACATCATTAGTTAAATATTAAATTATTATTTTGAATTTAATTAGTAAAATATGTATTAAATTTCAAATTATATATGATTAAAAGATCTTGAAGATTTACATTAAAAAATATGATTTAAAGTCAATAGATAATGAAAGAATCTAGAAAAAAAAAATTTAAAACTCATTCATCTGAATCTAAACTAACTTTTTTTATGTGGTATGATTTATATGTATTGAAAGCTATATGAGAACTGAATCCACGGACAACACTATGAAAGGATAAAAATGATATGATTGTCGACAACAATACACATTGCACGGGTTGCACGATGAATACCACAATTTGCAGTAATTAAAAGTTACCATCATATAACTACATCAAATAGATAGTGCTAGATAGAAAAATGATTAAGAGGAATTTGAGACGTAAAATGATTAAGATCTCTAGATAGATTTAACAAGAGTTTAAAAGTAATACACAATCTTTCATGTTATAATTCTTTGTAACCATAATTGCTTTTTATTATAATATAGAACTTTTCTTTATAATAGGATATATATATATATATATATATATATATATATATATATATATATATATATATATATATATATATATATGTGTGTGTGTGTGTGTAAGGGTTGAATTAGATGAGTGTGAATAGTGTGCAAGTGTTTATGTATTTTGACACAGAAGTTGAGTACCATGAACAAAAAGTGACACGTGGGACCTCGGAAAGTTATGTTCACTTACAAATAAAAACACTCTTTTTCATTTTGAAAACAAACTAATTTCAAATATGAGTGGACATTAAGCCTGTATCTAAAATGAATGAAAAAGAAAAGAAAAAAAATTTGAATTCGAAAAAAGAAAACTTAGGTCTTTTTTTCTATTTTTGTAATTTTTTTTTATTACAATAGAAAGAAATACATCCTTATTTATTCAATGTTTTATAAATATATTTTTTTTGTTCACGTGTTTTTTTAATTTTTAAAAATTTTATAAATTAAAATTGTAAAAACTTAATAAATTAAAATTGTAAAAACCTGTAGAATAATATTGCAGAAGTGATAATGGTTTAAAAATAATAAGGTTTGATTATTTTAATATTATAAAGTTTTAATATAAATAGTTTTGGTACGAAGAAATTTTATTATTTTAAAAATATATAATTTTTATAAATAATTTTTTTTATTTCTCTTTAAGGATTTTTTCTATGTGTTCTTATGATTGAAGAATTAAGACGGTAGGTTGATCCTTGTATTTAGCTTTTTAATTTGAATCGATTAATTTTTCGTTTCTATAAGTTGAGTTTCAATTATTTTTTTAGTCTCCTTGTGTTATCTGTTGCATGTAAGTCTTTTTTCACTTACATAAGCCTTTTTAGTCATCTATATGATTTTATACTTATCAGTGATGTTCACATATGTAGATGGAACATCCTACAAGTTTGGAGGAGTTTTTTAGTTAGGATCTTGTTAATTGTTGGTCAGGTAAGAAAAACTAATTGCATTGTTTTAATGTTATAGATATCTTGAAATATGTAATTGCACACTTGAATGATATAATGAAATTGATTTGTTGATTTTGGTCTATTGGATATTTGTATTGTTGAATTGTCTTGGTTGAGTTATCTTGATTGAGAACTTAAGATCTATCAATTGAGTCAATTGATATATATATGTACCCTGAGATTAAAAGTTGTTTTTTACCAGTGCACTAATAATGGAATATCAATTTGATCATTTGAGCAGGTTTTGATTTCTCAAATCACAGGGTTTTCATCTTTTGTTTTCTAATACAACATTGAGCGCTAGTTCATTATGCATGTCTGGAAGAATTTTAGCTCTAAACCGCTACATGCCAATTTTGTATCGCTAAGCGCAGTAAAGTGCAAATGCTTTGGTGCAAAGCGATAGTAAGGCACCACCGAGCACCATCTTTCTCTATAGGTCTATAGCATTTTAGTTTTAGGATGCTGAGAGACAGAAATGTTTCGCTTAACTTGACTTTTTGTAAGAAGAATGGTGTTGAGCATCGGGGCTATCACTAAGCGTCAACTTTTACAAAAGGTTTAGGCTTTTATTGAAAAGCCTAAAGTTGGACGCTACTTCTAAGCGCCAATATACATGTTTGAAATTTCTTATTTCGTGGTTGTTTAATATATAATTTGAAATGTATTTTATGTCTGCCAATGAGTTTATTTGATCATTCATGTATGATATTGTGATGATGATGAGTTTGTTATTAGTTATGAGAAGAAAATGGTATATATTTTTGACATAATTCCATGAATCTATTAGGGAGATTCTATAGAGCGATGTTTTATTAATGTACTAATTGATGTGGAAGTTTAGATGTTGGAGGTTATCGTGTCGCTCTAATAATCATTCAAGCTTAGGTGAAATAGAATGATGTATGTGGCAAAAGGTGCATGAGGTTGTAGTTTAAGGACTTTACTTTGGCCAAAGATGTTAATATATTAGCATTATGTGTGATAGGGTGAAACTCATCAGCAATGATTTTGCAAAATAATAGATGTCATCACAAGTACATGACCCTCCTGAGATTCACATCAATGTTTATCGAGATAATTAGTCTATAATGATTCTCTATACGCGATGAGGTTGTTTTATGAACGAATAGTGTATAATGATTAATTCAATGTTTATTTATGAAAACTCTTTTTCACGTTAGTTTCCTTTTCTTGTGCGTTAATCTGTTTTTTTTTCTTTTTTTGCAATGATCACCTTTATTAGTGTGAACAGATGAGAAAATAATAGTTGATCTATCTCAGGAGTAGATGAAATATTTATATTTACCTTTATAATTATAAGGGTTAAATATGTTTTTAGTCCCTATATTTTGGGTTGATTTTGGTTTTAGTTCATTTTCAACTAAGGTACAATTTAGTCCTTCAACTTTAGAAAATTCTGATTTTATTCATTTTTACCAAATGTTTTTAACTTTATTTGCTGTTTCAAATGCGTTTCATTATAGGATTTGGATTGCGTTTGAAACAACAAATAAAGTTAAATTTTTTTTGGTAAAAATGACTAAAATAAGAGTTTTCTAAAATTGAAGGACTAAATTGTACCTTAGTTTGAAAATGGACTAAAACCAAAATCGCTCCAAAATATAGGGACTAAAAACATATTTAACCCTAATTATAATTATAATTATTTTATTATATATTTTTTACTAATATAATATAAAAACTCTTTACTACTATTCTTTAAAAGAGAATTCTAATTACTACAATTCTTACCCTTTTTTTTATATTTCATCAATTTTCATTATACAATTCAAATAATTTTGTTTCACAATTAAAAAAAATGTTAACCAATTCCAACATAAAATGATTAACAAAGGTGACTGTTACTGTGAGTGAGACAATCATGAGTGTAGGTGAGACTAATTTGTGTGAAGAGAAAAGTTCTGAGGAATAAATGTCAATGTAGTGCTTTGTTGCATAAAAAACTAATTAATAATAAAGCTGAATAAATAATCCACTAGATAAACATTTTTTTATGCATTTCTGTGCTATTTATTTTCAATCAAAATTAATAAAAAATTTATTTTATTACAGGAATGTAATTTTACTTTAATGGAAAATATTAAAAAATATTGAAGAAAATATATGTAAGTTATGTCTTTAATAAATAGTTATTCTGTTTGTAAGAAAAATATTTAATTTCCAAATGTTTTTAAATGTATTTTTTTTCCTTGTAAAATTATATGCGCATTATGCTATTTTTTAAAATATTATCATGGGTACAATTTTTTGTTATTTTTAACCAGATAATGTTGCATTCTATTAAATTAATTTTTTTTAACATTTTATAAAAGTTATACAATTTTTAATTAAAAGCAATAGTATAATCCTTACATTTTTTTTAATTTTAATACTTACAAAGTTAATAAAAATTTATTTTTGAAAATTGAACGAAAATTATACATACATATATATATATATATCCTAAATTAATTTTAAAAGTTTAAAAAATACTATTTGCATATATACATTCAACATTTCATGATTTATTTTATAGAGCAGGATTAATACATTTTTTTTATCTCATCTCTTATAACTCAACAATATTTATTAAATTAATATTTATGTTACCTCAATGTATTATAAATACACAAATTTACCAAAAACAATTCATTGTTCTTGTGAAGGGTCTTGTCTAATTTTTGAAAGAAGAAAAAAAAAGGTAAAGGAAGTTGAAGACATATTAAGAAAGTGTGTCTCCTAAGTTGACTTTTAAGGAACATTAGTTTTCTTTTCTTTTCTTTTAACAAGAGCTCTTCAACCTATTATAGGACACACAAAAAAAATGAATTTATTTAAACTATTAATAATTTTAAAATTAACTACTTGTTTGTTGTAATAGAGTACAAACTACTTTCTGTGATGAGGGACTAAAATTTTTAAAAAATAGATACTAAACAATTAATTAGAAAATAAAGTATATTAATGAAATCTGAGCAAAAGTTCAAAATCCCAATCATATTTTTATTTCCTTTTTTAGTAAACATATTTAACTAAAGGGATGTTCTATAAATGACATGTAAGGAAAAAAATATAAAATTTTTAAAATATAAAAAAATTAATAATTATAAAAAAATAAAAAAATTGTGGAGTTGTTGAAAAAGATATACTAGTTTCTAGAATTTAATTGTGGTAAAGAATGTTTGATTGTTACGTAAAAAGATGTTTGTGGAAGAGAAGGGTGGTTGATTGGTAGTGGAATTTTTGCAATTGACAGCAACACAGACAAAATATTGAGGAAATTTATTTGTGTGATGTGGATATGTGTTGACTTTGGATTCATAAATAGTAATCAATAAAAGAGTTCTATATCAATAAAATTATAATTAATATAAGTAAATTATTACGTAGAGATTTCTTCTAGCTTAAAAAATATATTATTAATAAAATATTAA
Organism: Vigna mungo; assembly: GCA_036885675.1. NCBI lineage: Eukaryota > Viridiplantae > Streptophyta > Magnoliopsida > Fabales > Fabaceae > Vigna > Vigna mungo. The sequence goes on from CP144696.1 coordinate 14,873,112, forward strand.
AAAAAATAGAAGATAATGTATTTTATTGTTTATACAGAGTTATGCTTCTATTATTTAGGAATTTACTAAAGAAATTTATAAACTTATCCAAATCAGATTCGACTTAAAGATAAACACGTAAAACACATACTTTTGGTTAAAAAAATTTGTACTACTAATATTTTCTTATTAAATTAATTATAAAATTTTATTGAAGAAACAAAGACCTAAAAAACCTTTTTAATACCTATAAACGTCTATTAAATTAATTTTAATTAATTATAACTTTATGTTTGAATGTGATTAAATTATTATCTGTGTCTATTAATTTTTATTGTATTAAAAGTGATATTTAATGAGTTAAAATATTTTTACAATAAATTATAATTTTGTGTAAGAAAAAGAAAACTATTAGTTATTTTTTATTTTCTTATAATAAATTTTGATTTTGATTTTATTGTTTTATCTCTACTTCACTTCTCATATATTGATCGCACTTCTTGTCTTTATTTTTTTTTATTCTAGAGTTTTTCTTTTAAATATTTTGTCTAATTGTATCCTTTAAATCTCGTGCTATATTTGTTTATCAATCATTTTATCTTCATTTCTCATTAATATGTTTTTTTTTTCAGTGTTGTTATTTTTTTTTAATTGTTGAATTTGTATTATAATTAAAAATGTGTTTCTTTTGTTTGATTTTTTCTTTTTTTTTTTGAGATTTTTTTACACATATTTTAACGAGGAACTATAAATTTTTGTTTGAATTGAATGGAAGAACTATGGACTAAATTAGGATTTGCCTGCTTGTAGGTAATGAAGAATAAAATTGAAATAAATTATAAAGAGAGTTAAAATTAAAGAAAAATATGAAAATTAAATAAAATTAATTATGATAATTTAATAGATAATTTTAAGTAAAAAGATTAAAAAGTAAAATGTTTTATAAGAGTTCCCAACCTTTTTGAGTATATATGATATTTTTCTAACAACATGTTTCGTAAATAAAAATATATATTTACACAGGAAAATGATATTTTGACACCAATTTTTTTAACATCATTTTGACACTGCACACGTGTTAAAATGTGATTGGACGATTTCAAATTTAAAAAATAAATTAGTTTTTCTCTTCTAAATATGTCCTTGTCTTAGTTTTTTTTTAATTTGAAATCGTCCAACCACATTTTAACACATATGTAGTGTCAAAAATTGGTGTCAAAATATCATTTTCTATTTATCACGAGTAGTCTCGCCTTATCATGTTTATCATAGACATATGATATATCATGTTATTGTCAGTCATATCTACGTGTATAATTAGTCACACAAATCATATATTATCATTATCACAAATCATTGTCATTTGATTGATCTCGTTTTTCTCCACTAAGAAAAATTATCGTTTTTCTACACTATTTCTTTATCTAAGTGTCTAGCATCACTTGAAAACATAAATATATTAGGTATTTGTTGACATTAATGACCTTTCTTTATTTATTTGAATTTACTTTTATTTTTATCATTATTTCAGTTATTTTTGTTCAAATATTTTTAATGTATAGGCCTTCTCTCCATTTTTTATAATTAAATAATTATATAAGAAATTTGCATAAGATTGATACTTTTGAATTTATCCATTTTCATACAATAAACTAAGTTTCCGTTCCTTATATTATCATGAGAGCTTTATTTTTGCCCAAAGAAAAAGAAATGAAAATATTTCCGTTTTTGTATTTCACTAGTTCTTCTAAACTCCAATTGTATGTATTTTCTCATTATTTTGTTTGTTGGGTTTAAGTATTAAAAAGTGTAGGTATTTAGTTTAACAAATATATTAAATAACATGACTAAATAATGGTCATTTAATATTATTAATTTAAAGTGGTTAAATAGTATTTTAAAAGATTTTTGTTAGTATAATTATGATATATTAAAATAATATGTGATTAGATCTTGATAATTTAATTATATTATAATATCTTTTAATATCTATATATGATTAATAAGGTAAAATATTACATTAATATTATTATTATGTTAATTTAATGTATAAATAATAAATTGTTATATTTATTGATATGATTTGATATTTTCTTGGTATTATCAAATTTCAACAAATTTCATAGGGTTTAAAAACTCTATAAATATAAATATTATTTCAACAAAAATACAAGAGTACACATACTACTCTTATACTCTCTCTTTTATTCATAAAGATTCAAAACTTTTATAATAACTTGAACATTGAAAAGTCTTTTGTTCATGAATCTTTTCCCTCAGAACAACGAGGAATCTGATTATAGTCATCAAGAACATTTGAGTCATTACTAAGATTTTATCACTTGTCTAAAGACCCACACTCCGGGTCCTGATAAAAACATATGGTGTCCACTGTGAGACACATGTAAAACTTTATCTTGCCTCAAGAATTTATATTATCACCACCTTGTAAGATAGTCCATCACAACTAATTGTCATCTTACTCATGCTACCATGAACATTCTTTAATAAAATTTGACAATGCCTATGAGGAGTGTTATCATGAGAATCCATCTCTTTCATTATAATATAACATTTTATTCAAAGTTTGTGGGTGGATAATAGTGTCAAAACACTTTTTTCCTTTGCTTTGATAATGGCAGCTCAATAAGTGCTATAAGTTTTAATGATGATCACATTAAAAAGAGATGAGTCCAAGAGCATTATGTCCAAAGGTTGGAGAGTCATAATGTAACATCCCTCTAGATGTTTCTAAAAATTTAAAAGTTGTTTGGTATTTATTTTGCATTAAATAAATAAGTGTTCCATTCAATAAAATTCATTTCAAACAATAAAAAAACATTTTAAAATATTAATAATTAAAATTTATCCAAAATACATCATAAATAAAACAAAATGCATTTCCAAAGCAATACCAAGCTCCTCATTGTCATGCATGAATCACCATCTACAAAATTATTTATTTACGTATAACACAACTAATATGATCATCACAAGTGAAAATAACAACCACAAACATGCAAGGGTGAGCTAACTCAAAAAAACATAACGATTATAGATATATAATAATAACATTTCATAACACGCCTCATTCAATCTTTTGTTAATTTATACAATAGGATAAAATCAAATAATACTTATTGTTGTATCAATGAATCCACATTTACACACAGTTTAAGAGGTTCAATCATCAACATAACCTTCACATGTAGCTTACCATAAAAATTCAACTCACCTTTAGAGTAAAACCATTTTTCCTTCCTACTCTTTAGGAGTTTAGAGACGAGGCTTATTTTCCATACTCTTCCTCAAGCCTTACATGCAAAGTACACATGTGTCACTTTCAACAATTCTTTGAAAGAGCTTTCTTAACAAAGTTCACATCTAATACAACTACATCCAGTCCACCATTCCCCACTACTCAAGCAATAACATAAGCAAAATTCCTCAAATGAGGCATCGAGTTACCTAAACGCTAGTAAAAGCCAACAAATATGACATGTAAGGTACTTGGAAATTAATAGCAAAAATCCTCAAACAAGACACAAGTTACAATGTAACTCATCCAAAGGACCAGTTACAACGCAGCAAACATTTTTTTTATACTAATGATTTAACCAAACTTATTCAATATAATTAACTTAAAGTGGTTAAATAATATTATGAGAGATATTTATTAGTATAATTATCATATATTAATAATATATATGACTAAACTTTGAAAATTTAATTATATTATAATATTATTTTTTAATATCATATATCAACAAACACTAAAAAAATATGTGATGTGATTTTTAATATTAGAATTCTTAAAAAAATGTTGCAATTGACATTATAATATGACATTTTAATAACTACCATAATTTACATATATAGTATAATATTTTTAATTATCGTTATTTTCATTATTATACTATTAATGAAAAATAAGACATTTTAAAGTGTAATTTTATAATAACTTTTTTTCCAGGTTTTTAATTTTTTATTTTAGTGTTTTTTCTCTTTTACCTCCTTTTTCTCTTTCTAATTTCTCTTTTTCTTTTAATAAGTAATTATATGATGAATTCATTTAACAGACATTAAAAGAATAAAATAATTATAAAAATATAAATCTTTTATATTTTGTTTTAAAAAATAAAAAATAATAATATAAAAAATTTGAATATATCAAAATATCATTTCAAATTTGCGGCACAAACACCACTCATAATAGTGAAAAACGCATGAACTCTATTTCCGACCTTAGACATCAAAAGCATGGCTCATTCCCTCCCTCGATTTCAGACTGAAAAAACGTGGCTCACCGCTATGTCCTTCTCACCGGCCATGGTCTCCCTCTCTCCGACCTTCTCACCGGCTGTCGTCTCCCTCTATACCACCTTCTCACCGTGGTGCGATTAGGTTTGGTAAGTCTCTCGTTGTTCTCTCTCGCTCTACCAGTTCTTTGTTTATTGCCCTCAATCTCTCACACCCACTCTCGGTTGCTTGCCCTAGTGCGTTTTTGATGCTCAACATTGGATTGCTGTATGGTGTTTTAAAGAACGTGTTGGTGTGATATTTCTTGCAAGGTTAGTCTATCACAATCTTTCATATAGGAAACTCAGGGTTTGATTTTGAATAAGTTAATTTGTTTGAATTTGAATTTGTTGTTTGATTTCTTTAGTTTATAATCTAGGGTTAATTCGTTTGAATTTGGTGTAATTCCTACAATCCGTTACTTCAAGTTCATTATTTTAGCCATCTTTATTGCTCGATATCACTGTTTCTCAGCTGTCTTTCAGTTTGTTTGCTGATTCTGTAGAGATTTTTTACTTAATTATGCCCAATTATCCCTGTTCATTGGGTCTTTTTAATTCTCATTGCATTTGAGAATAATTCTCTGCATCTATTATAGATTCATTATGACTTAAAACATGTGAAAACCAGTCTCAGAGTCTGCATTGTTGGGAAATTGTTGGTACGAAAACGGACCATTGAATTCTTCGTGTAAAAGTAAGTAATTGTCTGCATACCCACTATATCATATCATTTATTTACATTCGTTGCACTTTTTTACCCTGGTTATTTTGCATCTGGTATGCCAGACATGTTTCACATTTTTATGTTATTTCTATCGAGTAATTGTTAAAGTTTAATCTAACAGATCAGGCACATCCAATGTCTTTGAAAAAAGAAAAAATCATCTAGCTCTTAATAAATTGTTTCTCCTATATTTCTGTATTTATGTATGTGAAGGAGAGGGACAAATAGATGTCATACGTGTTTAGGTAGCGAAAGACTTTACTGAACTTTAGATAATACATGTGTTTGGTTTATCAGTATTTTTTTTTGTATCCTTTAGTCATTTTACGAACGGACTACGAGAATTTTGACTATGCATAAGAAGTTTTGTTGATTGGCTTGCTAAGAGAGAGAAATAAGAATAAAAAAAAGAAGAAAGAACATGAGCTTCTCTAAAAGCTAAAATTGGCTTCTGCATTATAAAATAAAAATTTAGGAAAACTATGAGATAGCTTCTACAAATTAGCTTATGCATAAGTTAGTTTTAACTCTTAGAAAAACCCATTTCATTTTCCTTTTTATTTTGCTCTCCTACTTATCCTTGTGAAGAAACTTGTCGAAAACAGTCTTTATTATGTACCTGGAGATAAAGAGAACACAGATTTTTGCACTTTGTTTAGAATTTCTAGTAACTGCGCCCATTTGTGCCTTTTTTCCAAAGCAGTATCTGATCACATTCTTTTCCCACGATGATTATTTCCAAAGCAGGTGCGAAAGTTTAGACCAAGGCAGCCCAGCTTACAAAACAAAAACCAAAAAGAGTAAGGTGTGAGAAGTTAAGCTGGGGGTGTACACAGTGAAACGGTCCAGCCTCATTCTAAAATACCCAACCCTTTTTCTTCGCCAAAAATCCCCCCAAATCGCGACCACCACAGGTTCCCCCTCTCACTCGTGCACTCACCACTGCCAACGGGTCCTCCACGCCTTCAATCACGTCGCGGCCTGCAACCGGAGGCACCTCCGGTCGGAAGCGTCACCGGCCCGTTCCCTTCCTCTTCCAAAACGGGTTCATCAAATCCCGAGAAACGCCGAACCGTGCATCCATCACTACGCTCCAACAACCATTTCCACCCTTCTTTACCCATTGCTTTCTTCTTCTCTCTTTCTTTTAGAATCTGAAATTCTTCTTCTCTCTCTCTCTTCGAACTCCTTCAGCCAAACGACTGTTTTCGAAAACAGCGGTAATGAATACATAGGATTTTCCAATTAGCCGAAGTGATGAATATAATATGTTTTGATTACACTACTTTTCGTGTAAAACTCACTGAATCCGTTCTTCATATTTTGTCTTCTTTCAATTTTCTATCTATTTAAAAATAACTTGATCTTATTTTATTTTATACTTTTAATTAACTAGACAAAATTGAGTGTTGATAGATGAAAACATTTTATATTCATAAGACATATTTATAAAAATAAAAATTAAAAAACAAATTCATAACTAAACAGAGAAGTTAAAGAAATGTTAAAAAGGAAATTGGTTACAAGAAGAATATAAATAAACAATGGACCTAGACTCAAATATAATAACAAATATTCTACTTGTTTAAATAATTTCACTGAAAAAAATTTATCTTCTCGATAAATATATTGCATTCTATATAGTTTATTTAACAGATAGGGTTTATTTGCAATCCGACATGAAAAAGAAAAAAAATTCGTAGAAACCGGTAAATATTTTTATAAATTATTAAAATAAAATTATAAAAAATATATAAAATATAATATAAATTAAAATTTATTTTTAATTAAATTTAATTTTATAAAATATAAATTAATTTTAATTTTAATTAAATTTAGATTAATAAACTATAAATTAAATTTTTATTTTTATTTGTTACGAAAAACAGATATTATGAATATCTGACCTATTTATAAGTGGTATTAAAATATTAGTTACCTTTAATTCACGAATAATAAATATTCATAAATATCAATTATCTGATTTGGATTTTATCCTGTTTTGGATTTTATCCACTTATATTTATGGATATGAATTTTTTTTCTAAGTATGATAACATTGATATAATTTATTTAAAAAAAAGGAGAATTTCACTCAAGCATGATCTCTACAATAAAAAATTAGGGAACACTTTTCAATGCTCTACTTAAATATGCTAGAAATTACATTAATAAATTATATTAATTTAGGAAATTATATAGATGTGTCAATTTAACGTAATCCCACTTTAACCTATTTTTGAATAAGCTCCCTTTTAGTGGATCATAAAATGAGTAGGCTAAAAGAAAATTCGAAGGAAAACTTTTCAAATACTCTAATTTTCTACTGAAAAATGCTAGAAATGAGTTTAATTTGGAGATCTTAGATGTAATGCAATGAATGGCTGGGACGTTTAAAAGATTAATCGAAGTAATAGCTGGTGACAGCTAAAGAGGAAATAATAAAGAAAGAAAGAGAAAAACAAGTTTCCTTCGAAATTCACGAACATGCACTCCAAAAGCAATGCCTATATATGTTGTTCGTTCCTGTTGAAGTGGCTATACATTTTAATGTTAGCTTGGAATCCTGTTAATATATATATGGGTGGATTAGCTAAGATAAGAAAAGTGGATGTTGTGATCCTGTTGGTGGCGATAGGATTGTGCAGGAATGTTGTTGAATGTAGGAAACATGTGAGCATTAAGAACAGGCTTGGAGCTGGAAAGAATATGAGTTTGCATTGCCAGTCGAAGGACAATGATCTCGGACACCAAAACATAGCAAACGGAGATGAGTTTGGGTGGGACTTCTCAGACAATATTTTCGGAACAACACTGTTTTTCTGTGATGTGGGGTGGGAAAAGGTTGAGGAATATCATTTTAATGCTTATTCCTTTGGCCGGGACAGAGTACGATGTGATGGTGTCGGATGTTCATGGCTCCTATCTGTTGAAGGCATTTATGGCTTCAATGTACAAACGGCCTTCTGGGAATTCATGTACCAATGGCCAAATTAATCACAATAATATAGTAAACAACTATTTCCTTCTTCTCACTTCTTATCACCTTTCTCTTATTAACTACTGATAATACTAAAACTAATTTTCGTTTAAATGAATGCTCGACTAATTTCAATACGGAATGAGTAGTTTTACATCTGCTGCTCATCAAATCCATCCTATACCCACTCTTTTCAACCAAAAAAAATAAAATTAAAGATTACAATAGAATAAAGATATTATAATATTAAATTATTGAAGTTATGGTTTTTATTTTATTCTATAATATTGAATTATTATTAAATTTTAATGAAAATTAAAAAATATAATTTTGTTGACAAAGAAAAAAATTAATATATTTATTAATATCATAAACTATGTTTGCTAACTCATGTATAAATGTTTAATGCTATCATTATTATATACTTATTAGCATTTAATTCTTTTATTGCAGTTTAATGTTTATTGTATTAAAATTTAAGATTGTTAATGTACACTAACAATTTGTTATGTTCACAATTTGTAAAATTAATATAATATCAAGTTGGATTGTTATGTTCACAATTGTAAAATTAATATAATATCATATAACTAAAGTATGTTAAATATTTGTAAAAAAAAATAATGAATACAACCAAAAAAACCGCACAAATACAAAACTTGTACAACTTAAACTAAAATTATAAAAATCACATCGTTAGAATGCTTGGAAGATTTTTATGTTATAACTTATTTTCAATTTTGGAAAAATATTTTTTTTTTCATGTTTCATGACGGAACCAATTTCATGCCTGAAATGGATATGTAAATATTGAATACTCAATTGCATTAATATTTGATTCTTTACTATGTACATAAATTGATTGAATAATAACCTAAACAATGCCCATAAGCATTTCGATGAAATAACACTAATTACGATAATTTCATAAACAATTTTATGCCTGTAGAAGATTGGAATAAACTTTAAATAGAGCCATATTAAATTTAATAAATTATTGTAACTTATAATTAATTTAAGAATCAGAATGTGCCACAAAAAGCAGTAGTCATAATCGCGTTTCAGTTTAGTTTCAAATCTTTTATAAAAGATCATTCCAAACCGAGCATAAGATTTAGAACATTATCCAACGCTAAAACTTTATTTAAATTTATTTTAATTTAACATAAAATGTGAATTAAATTAACCAAATACATTATGTGAACTTGTCACATAAATAGATATGTTGTAAAATAACTTAACATAATTATCATATTTATATTTTTCAATTGATATCTATATATTAACCAAAGTATTGTAGGGGTTTTCTTACGGCATTTTCAATTTTTCTAAAACACATAAATATCCTTTAAGCCTCTCCCTTCATTTGGATAACAAAACAAACTTTATGTGAATAAATTTATTTACTTTTATTATTTCATGTAAACAAAACATTACAATTTATAGACTCTATTTTGTCTTTTCATCTCCAAGCTTTAAACTAAGCTATCATGACACAATTATTACGTATTAACTAATACAATAAACTCATGACCCTTGCATTCTAAAACTCACAAGACTCCTAACCAAGTTACTACCCATAAACCAGACCATTTAATTTTATTCCATTGAAGTTACCTAAAAACAAAATCAATTATGAGCACAAGTGCTCAATTATAGGAGCACCTAACTCATTTGTAATATATATAACAAGTTCACAAGCATAACTTTAATACCATATTAACCCCCTGGTGTATGTGACATATCTGGTAAATCAGATTCCTCCCTTACAAATGGATGAATTAATGTCAGTTGAGGGATTGTATTGCTGAATTACCATAACTGACGTAAGGGTGGAAAAATCTGAAGAAGCAACAAAGCTTCCAACAGGTCCAAGCTCTGGACAATCACTTATGCTACCCAAAGCTGTCACTGATGGCATTCTACCAACCAATATGAGGTTGCATCTATTCATTTCCTTCAATGCTGTCTCAATATCTCCTTTGCTTTCCACTAGCTTTTGCTCATACTTCATTGTCTCTTGGGTGTTGTTGTTGCATGCACTTAAAAACTCATTCCACAATTCATCATCCTGTTTCTTATCATCATAATCGTTATCGTCAATCACATGCATTGTTTTCCTATCTTTCTTTGATGAATCCCCAACCAATTCACCATCAAAGGCCAATGATGTCCCTGGTGGACTTACAAACTTATACACATTTAGAAAAATTCCCGGGTGCTCAGCCATTCTCATTCCATAACAAAGTGCTTCACGATCATCATGCCCTCCAAAGAAGGGTACCACTATCTCATAAGACACATCACTAGCTTGAACTTGGGTCGTTCCTCCAAGACCTCGATCAACAAAAATTCCCACCGTGCAAGGAGCATGACATAGCACAAGTTGATTCATCTCTTGGAATGAATGTCCCAGTGACTCCATCGATCCATCCACACGTTGGTGTTTGTGGAATGGAAGGATGATCATGGCTGCACGCTTTCTGTGAGCAGTAGTACAAATATCCTCATGGATGCTATTGAAACCAGAAATGACTGTCATGGGGCGGACACTGACACTGCTCAGTTTCTCATAATCCTGAAAAGCTATGATCATTTGATCTTTGCCATCCCGCTTTTTGTTCCAAAAAGGCATTCCATTCTTGCGTGCCATATGAACCATTGTGATTGTCGAAGATCGCTCCGAGAGCTCCATCAAATGCATTGTGTATACATAAAGCTTTCCTTTCCTTCCAGTTCCACGGGAACACTCTATTAGATTGATTAGCGAGGGAATGTTGTGGGTGCTGTGGAAGCAAGCTAGCAATCGAAGCTCAGTGTCGGGATCTCGTTGAATTGTTTTGTGCTTGTAAGGTGCTCCTCTGCGAGCTGGTTTATATACAGCCATGACTATTGGGGTGGTGATGAAGGTGGTGAACAATGCCATGACAACACAAATGGCAAATGCTTGGTCATTCAGCACCTGCATTGTATAAGAATGATTCATAAAAAATATAAGAACAAATGACAAATTCAATTATAAGAAATAACAATTAACAGACTTGTAATAAGAAATAGGGTGCCTTCCACATAGATCTTTGACAATCAACTTTGATCTTAAATACTAAGATAAATTATTATTGTTTAGAATAAAAATAACAAAATATTTCTCACATATACCTTAAGGTCCCTCCCAATGTTGAGAACAATGAGTACTACCAAGCCCTTTGTGTTCATGAGAAATCCAAGAGCCAGGGCTTCTCTGGAAGGCACCTTAAACAGTAATGAAACAACAGTAGTGCCGATAATCTTCCCAAAGCAAGCGTTGAATATAACAAGCATTAGCATTGCCCAAGAAAGACCTCCCTTAATCGTTGCTACATCAGTCTTCAAGCCACTGGACACAAAATACAGTGGCATGAAAAGGCCAGAAACCAGGTCTTCTATCCTTTCAGTCAACACCCCAGCAAAGGAACCTTCTTTGGGCATAACAGTACCAACCACAAAAGCCCCAAAGAGTGAATGAATTCCAATAGTATCAGTGACAAAACTACAAGCCAAAACCAGAGTCAATGTGGTGCATATGTAGACCTCCTTCACTGGTTCACCCTCCAGGGAACGGTTAGCCATAGCCACAAGCAACGGCCTAACGGCAAAGACAACAAAGATGACAAAAACAGCACCACAGAGCAATACCCAGAGAGGAACAAAGGGGGATGCATCAGAACCCGAAAGGGCTATGGCAAGAGCAAGAAGAATCCAAGCTGCAACATCATTGACAGCAGCAGCAGACATTGCAATGCGACCAACATCGGTGGTTAGGAGTTTAAGCTCAGCCAGGATCCTCGCAAGGACAGGGAAGGCGGTGATCGAGAGAGCAACACCCATAAAGACTAGAAAAGGAAATAGCTCAGCACCTTTGGATACAGTGGCTCGAAGAGCAATGGAAGTGCCAATCCCAAGAACAAAAGGCACAGTGATCCCACAGAGGGCAATACCTAAGGCCTTGTGACCAGTACGTCGAATTGCACGCATGTCAAGCTCATGTCCCACGAGAAACAAAAAGAACAAAAGACCTATGTTGGCCAGTGTTTCAAGAACTGTGATGCTTTTTGCTGGAAAAACCGCATTCAGAAACTTCTCGTTTCGCCCAATTGCAGATGGCCCAAGTAGTATTCCTCCCTACAATATTTACAACAACGTTGCTATTTAAGTTGCTGTACTCAACATTTTTCCAATTCTTAAAAATAATCCTTTCTTTATTAATTACAAGTTTCTTCTATGAAAAATATTTATGAAAACTCAACTTAACAAAATTTCTTACAAAAGTTTAGAAAAAAAAAATTTAATATTTTCCTTAAATATTAAAGCATAATCTCTTACCTATATTTAATATTGTTTAATATAGGCGGAGCAGATTATTGGCATGCCCATTACATTATGGGGAAGCTGAATTTGTAACAATGGCGGGAACAGAAAAACTTACAATGATCTCAGCAATGACTCTGGGTTGTCTGAGGGGTCTGAAGAGGAATGCAAGAAATCTAGTAAAAGTAACGACCAAACATATTTGGAGGATTAACAGAGGAAGCGCATAATGCAGAGGATTTTCATGTTGGAATCCTCCGTTGGACTCTGCCCTCATGGGTGCAGGGCATGATATGTTATTACCGGTGCCCATCGTGCTTTTCTCTCAAACTATACCAGCACCAACAATCCTTAAACTATGTCAAGAAAACACAAACTCACAACAACAGCTACTTGTAATAAATGTTTAATATCTCTTCTAAAAATTTCACAGTTATTGCAACAGTTTCCTTTCTACTAACTAAGGTAATATGTTTAACGTAAAAAGTGTGACATTAGTGTTTATTTATATGTACATGTTATATGTAAAATCTCCGAACCTATAGAATAACATAATATGCTAAGGTATATGAATAGTATAGGTTAATTGGTTTATGTATAAGCTGAATATATTCTGCTACATAAAGAATAATGTCATTATGAGTGTGTATGTACACATAAACATTAAATTCTTTTAAAAGTAAAATGTCTATACAATGTTTCTAAATTAAAAATCTCAAGCTCATTCTTTCTACTAATATTATATCATTGTAAATTTTTTTTTTTGTCTTCGTCAAGTGATAGATAAATCTTATACAGTCATATACTCATTTAAATATTTATTCAATAATTTTTTTTCTCTTCATTTTAACGTTACTCTATATCTTCACGTAAAAACAAAATTTTTCTAAGACAAAGTCATTAAAAATGATTAACAAACTAATAAAAGATTTTAAGTTTTTTAAAAAATAATCCTCGTATATATAATAATTATACATGGGACGGAATATTTTTAAAAAATTTAATTTTAACATAATACGTGGTTAAAAAGTTACGGATGATGACTAACTTTTTTGAAGTTTTAAATGGGTTGAGAATGAGAAATCTATAGACAAATTATACAGTTTTGTTTTTTTTTATTCAATAATTTTTTTTCTTAATTTTTTTATCAAAAAATTAATTTACTTTTAGAAGAGAATATATCCTTAAAAATGTAACAGATGGAGCATCCAAATTGTTAGAAGATATTTACGTAAGGGTTTATCAACCATTATTAATAATGCACAATTTAAAAATTTTCTCTTAATTTCATGGAAGGAAAGCTTCCATAAGGCATAAATAAACTATTATAGAAACCTTTCTTCCTTTCTTTTTTTCTTAGATTCTGCCTAACCTTTTTTTACTTTATTTTTCTATATTACTTTTATAGAAAATAATATTCATCTCTTATTTTTAAGCAATGTCTTTAATATTTCCTTTCTCGAGATTTACACAAAGTGATTTTTAAGTTTGTTTTATGGAAAATATTTTGGACTATATATGTTTTTACTAATACATACCAACATATTTCACACTCTCGGTATTTTTCATCTTAGGCTTTTTGTTTTTCCACTGGGACCGAAGAAATCCAATAAATAAATAGACAATATTTTTCTACTAAACTAATCTTGTTTGAATCGTTTTCTTAAAAAAAATCATTAACCTTACTTCTCTAACTAGTCATTAGTTAATAAGAAAGATATTCTCAAGATATTGCATTTGGCATCTTTAAATAAGGTTTTTGATTCCAAAATGAAAAAAAAAAGTAGATGAGAATAATATCCTCGAAAATAGTGAACTAATTTTTTTTATGGAAATTAATTATATTATTGTAAATACAATTAGTTTTTAATTTAGTGGAAAATTTACGAAAAGACAAAAAAGAAAAACACCTAAAAAGCACCTCACTAAAAATTCTTTCTAATTATCTTATAATATAAATAATTAAGTGATGGTGATGCTTAAGATTTTATAATATGTAAGATTATAGACTAAATTTTAATGTTAAAAAACAATACGATTCGTATTAGAAAATGACTTTAAACTTAATTCAACTCCACAAAATCAGTTTCTAAGATTAGCTTTGCACCTCACTTGTATATTATAAATTGGTCTCATCTCTAATCAATTTGAAACTTCGAACAATTGCTTCTTAAAAAATATTAAGTTCGATACATTTTAACTAGTTATATTGATATATTAAAATTTATTAAAATAAAAAAAAATTAAAATACAAAGTATGAAAAAATTATACTAAATTTATAATAAAAATTACATTTCACGAATTATAAACAAATTATACATTTTATGAAAAAAATCAAATAAAAAGATAACGATAAAACATTAAACCATTTATATTATTTTTTATAAATTAAAATTAAATTAATTAACTTATAGATACAATGATTTCCTTTACGAAAAATCTAAAAAACTTTCTAGTATACAAGTCTACAAAAGTGCAAACATAACACATCTTTCTTTAAGATTTGAAGAACTGTTCTGTTTGATCTTAAAAACCATAATGTAATAAAGTAAAATTATTTTTTAACCAAAGTCTTTGAAAGTTTTCTCTCCAAACATGTTTCAAAACATAATAACTCGCTTAAATTTGGTATAAATAGAAGCTTGCATCTTTATGGAGAATAAGAGACTCCTTTCTATATCAATTATAAGTATGATATATAAAGTTTTCTTTTTTATTAAAAAAAATGTCATTACATTCATTTTCTATATAAAATATTATCTAATAAAAAAATGTTATAAAATGTAGTTTTTTCACTGTATAAAAACGATAAAAAAAATAGAAATTTATTTGAAGTAAAACAGGAGAAGGGAGAGCCGTAAAATTTGAATCAATCAAAACATTCAAATAGCAGCATCAAAATATTAATGTTAAACGATTTCTGGACCACCACTATCTCAACCAAACTACAATTTAGTATGCACCAGATAAATGGTGACGATTAAGTTATCGAAGTTCACATTTTATACAAGTTTTTTTTTTTTTTCATTTAAACGAAGTTAAAACAATACAAGAATTTTTATTTTTTTTGCTGTACATCTTCATTCCAAATGTTTACATTAACATATTCATATTTTTCTATCAAAAGCAATTCAACTTATCAAGATACAAAATTAAACTATTTTAATATCAAGAAATATCTGTCCCATATTTCAAATCAAAACCGTATATAATTCAAATTATAGAAGAGTTATATATTTTATTGCCCTTTAGTTGATAGGACCTATTTGTAGAAAAAAATAGAAAACAAATTCATAAACAAAGATAGAAGTTATAGAAGAGTTACAAAAGGAAATTTGTGATAGAAGAAAATGAATTGAGAAGAAAGAAGAAATAGAATATATATATATATATATAAAAGAATGAACCAAAACCCAATTCTTGTAATAAACTGATTACTTATTTAAATAACTTATCTAAAATAAATTTACATTTCCAATAAATACGTTACATTTTACAGTATAACTATAGACATTGACAGAATTTATTCAACACAAATAAAAATAAATATTTCATCAAATTAAGAACATCACTCAACCACGGTATCTACAAGAAAAATTCGAAGGAAAACTTTTCAAATACTTTACTTTTCTACTGAAAAATGCTAGAAATGAGTTCAATTTTGGAGATCTTAGATGTAATGCAATGAATGGCTGGGACGTTTAAAAGATTAATCGAAGTAATAGCTGGTGACAGCTAAAGAGGAAATAATAAAGAAAGAAAGAGAAAAACAAGTTTCCTTCGAAATTCACGAACATGCACTCCAAAAGCAATGCCTATATATGTTGTTCGTTCCTGTTGAAGTGGCTATACATTTTAATGTTAGCTTGGAATCCTGTTAATATATATATGGGTGGATTAGCTAAGATAAGAAAAGTGGATGTTGTGATCCTGTTGGTGGCGATAGGATTGTGCAGGAATGTTGTTGAATGTAGGAAACATGTGAGCATTAAGAACAGGCTTGGAGCTGGAAAGAATATGAGTTTGCATTGCCAGTCGAAGGACAATGATCTCGGACACCAAAACATAGCAAACGGAGATGAGTTTGGGTGGGACTTCTCAGACAATATTTTCGGAACAACACTGTTTTTCTGTGATGTGGGGTGGGAAAAGGTTGAGGAATATCATTTTAATGCTTATTCCTTTGGCCGGGACAGAGTACGATGTGATGGTGTCGGATGTTCATGGCTCCTATCTGTTGAAGGCATTTATGGCTTCAATGTACAAACGGCCTTCTGGGAATTCATGTACCAATGGCCAAATTAATCACAATAATATAGTAAACAACTATTTCCTTCTTCTCACTTCTTATCACCTTTCTCTTATTAATCTAGAGATAATATTAAAACTAATTTTCGTTTAAATGAATGTCCGACTAATTTCAATACGGAGTTCAGAGACTAATTTAAATACAGAATGACTAGTTGCAAGACAAACAAATTACAGTACAAACAGCTTGAAAAAAAAATCCCAAAAATTCTTCGATCAATTTGAGAATTTTTTTTTTGGATTTGTAGTTTTTTATGGACGTATTCTGTTTTGAAGACCTCCAAATAATAATCCGAGCATCGTAACTACTTGTTATGAAATTGCAATTATGAAACGGGAGGTGTTGTTAAACTCTATCTGGATATCGTCTTCTGCTTTGTTGAAGCTTAGGAAAGTGTGAGTGTTGGTGTCGTAAATAACGTCTAAAATAAATTTTAATTTTAACACGGATCAACATGACTAATACAAAACATTAAAAGCTCCAAACAATGTTATTACGCCACCAGTGTCAGCAACATAAGTATGATAAAAAAGGTCGTGGCCATCAACTCCGGTAAGTGGCATAAATATCTAACCCACCGTGTTCGATCGAAGGCTAGCTAAGTAAGGTTTAGACAGTTCCCATTCTCACTCCAATACAGGTACGACACAGGTAATATGGGATTTCAATTCAAAATTGCACTCCCAAAGACCCAATTCCCCTCTTAAATGCCATATATGACAAAGAATCAGCACCCCACAGAAAGCACAAGTATTTTAATCAGCGTTATAAAATGGTGGTTATGTTTGCCAGGAACTTTATCCCTCTTTTACGAAAGAAAACCTTCTCTCAACGCATTGAGAAACCTAAAATGTAAAAGCATTAGAGGAACCTCTATATCATCGACCCCCCTTAGCGTGGTCTATGACAATAACTTACTTTCATTCCGTAGGCGACATGAGCTCCGACCTAAACCTTCAAACTGAGTTTCTTTTGTCCATTTCTTCTTTTTGTTCCCTCTATTTGTTTGTTTACTACATATATAAATTGATCTTGAATAAAGAGTGCATTGACTCATGGTTTCCCGATTAAAGTTTTCATGTAAATAATTCCTAGTTTACTATTGGTTTTGATATGAAGAGACATATTTTTCTACTCATGCAAAGTAATGAAAAATTTAATCCCCCAGAACATTCATCTTTCAAGGATCAATTTGTGTATTTACTCTTTCTTATTTTTTACTTTCTTTCTTCCTTTGTCGTGTTCTTGCTCATGTAGTTGCTGCTCTGTTTTTATCAATCTCTGTTTTTTTCTTTCAAAATTTAGAACCGATTATTTGCTTGTTCTTCTTATGTTTGAGTATAAAACACTGTTCCCGATTACTTTCAACTTACAGGATAATGACCAGCATCCAAAAGCAAAGCAAATGCATCCTCACGTTAGTAAATGAAATATTTTTGTTTTTATGAATTATGTTCAATACTTTATAGCATGACAATCATAAGAATTATATAAACGTTACAACATTAGTTTTTTATTATGCTATTTTTAATATATTCGTCATCCTTGTTTCTGAGCACATAATGTGTAAAAGTTTGTCGGCCATGACTTTCCGCCATAGGCCGCCACGCCATCCGCCGTATTTATGTGGCAGATATTTGGCTCACCGTCATAGGCCGTCATCTGCTATTGATAACATTTGTTTAGGTAAGCACAGTGGATTTAAGTAACTGAGTTCAAACTAACCTGCAATGAAATACTAATTTTGATAGAAAAAAGACCAACAAGAGCTACCATAAAGCATTCAACTTTGGTTAGAAGAAACTGCTAAATCAATCTAGCATGAATACATTCATTGCTCAATGTAATTACTGAAACTGATCACATAACCTGTCATCGTAATTCTATAACGAACATATGTTTAAACAAAAAGTATAACACATGTGAAATCTGGGTATCCAAATGTATTATTTACCAGAACCTGTAGTGGACTAAAATCACCTACCTGGCAAATCTATCGAGTCTCCGGCGGCGCAACTCATCCAAAGGAAGCCCATCAAGACGGGAACTTCGCTGAAAAGAAGAGAGTCCATCGACACCCCTACTCGTCCCACACATCTCGCACACACTCCGCAACCCCGAATCGTTATCATACGTACACGTCTGGCATCTCCACCCTCTGTTAGTTCCCACAGTGCCCCTTCCAGTGATCCTTCCCCGGCGTGGCA
Source organism: Vigna mungo (assembly GCA_036885675.1). NCBI lineage: Eukaryota > Viridiplantae > Streptophyta > Magnoliopsida > Fabales > Fabaceae > Vigna > Vigna mungo. The sequence goes on from CP144696.1 coordinate 14,891,960, forward strand.
AGAACTTGAAAGGCCACTTCAAAAAATCAGTTACCCCTCTGACGAGCAATGTTATGGGATTAGAGCCCGAATAAGTGTTCCTCAACTTGACATAAAGAAGGCCTGCGAGAATGCCACCGAGATGCCCAATAAATGAGACACCCGGCACGAGAAGCTGAACGAGAAGCAATTCGGCCCAAGCGGCATAACGAGAGGGAACGATAACTCCGTGGACGTAGGAATAATCGCTGGATTGGGAATTGAGAACGACTTTCATGGCGAAGAGGACGCCGGAGAAGCCAACGGCGTATTCGTTATAGTAGGGTTTATCGTAGTCGAACAAGAGAAGGAGGGATTTAGATAAGACTAGGGTAACGCCCTGGGAGAGGAGAAGCAGGGAAGCAACCATGGAAGCGAAATTGACGCTTCCCATTGACGTCTCCAGCTGAAACCCTTTCCAGAGAAGCGATAGCATGTTGTAGACAAGGTGCGGTTCGCCGATGTGGTAAAACGGCGACAGAAGGAATCGTTTCAAGTCCTTGTGCTGTTAACAGAATTAGAATTAGAATGGAGAAGCTTGGAATGAAACGACGATGATAGTTATAAGAAAATGAATTGAGAAAGTTACCTTGAGAATGAGGTGAGGGTTGAACCAGACTTGCTGGATGGGAGGAATGAGGGAATCGAAGAGGGAGGGGCGGAGATAGATGATAGTGTTGGCGGCGATGAGGGCGGCGGTCACCGGAGGTTTGCTGTCCGACCGGTAATACTCGCTGAAGGTGTGGAGAGCGAGGAGAGGGAGCATTCCACGAGAAACCCTTTGCCCGATTCTCACTTCCATTTTCGCAAACTCGAAATTCCAATTCTCCACAAACAGAGAGAAGCAGAAAATTGAATTTAAGCCCAATAATTGTCAGGGAAAACAAAATATTAAGGCCTTGGAGAACAAGAAACGAATTTATTGAACACTGGCAGAAGAATCCAGAGGTTTCCTTCAGCCGAGACAACTTTCTCTGTGCTTTCACTGTTATACAAACTTATATTTTTATCTTAATTTTATTCTATTTCACAAATACTAAGCGGACTAGAGCTATAATGTATTTATTTTTGTGGTTTTATGATTATACATTGATTCCTGGTTGATTTACACATTATAAAAATTAAGTTGCATAATGTTTAAATTTTAGTTGTTATATTACTTTTAATATGTATTAATGTTATTATAATATAATTGTTTTTGCATTTATATCGATTGCTGTTGAACTCGAGTTTGAGTTTCAAATTTAATTAAGTGATTATTTTTTGTAGTTAAATATTTCAATTTCAAAGTGAAATATTTTGAATATCAAATTGGGTTATATATCTCAAACTATAGAATATTATGTGAAGAAACTTTATCAAACATGATCGGATAAACTTAAATTTTAGATATTTATTATTTTATTAGTTTTGGATATAATAATATTTGGATTGATTTGATAAAGATAAAGAGAGGAATGAGTAGTTATGAATTTGTGTTTATTAAGTAGAATATTATTTTATGATAGAACAATGACATTTTATTTTTAGGTAAGTTGATATTTTATTATTTGTAATTGGCCTAAGGCCCTATTTGCACCTATTTAAAGGTTGTCAATGTTTAATAAAAATTACCAACTATAGATTGAAGAGTAATATTATTTGTGTGGGTCAAACCCACAATGAATTAGAGAGTAATATTATTTGTGTGGGTCACGTTATGAGTGTGTATAATGAGATTTTCCTAACAGATAGGGAGATTTTTCCAACAATGGTACCAAAGCCCATGGTTCAGGTCTGGTAACCGGGTTCAGACGAGTACGTTCCTCCATGATCGGGTAAAGCCTTGGCGGCTAATAGCCTGGAAGTGAATCATGAGAAGTGGAGAAGTCAAATACCCAGAGAGATACCCAGAGAGAAAATTTAGAGAGAAAAAGAGTCTGACCGAAAAAGAGAGTAAAAAGGAAAGAAGAAAGAAAAGAAAAAAAGAGAGCAAAGGAGGGCTAATCTTGCAATCAGTGTTTTCCTGACAATGTACAGGCAATGGTAACGTGTACAGGCAATGGTAACGTAAACAATATTGGTTTCAAACTTAAAAGGGGAAGTTCAGAGACCCTATTTGCACCTATTTAAAGGTTTCTAATGTTTAATAAAAAATTACCCATCATGGATTGGAGAGTAATATTATTTGTGTGGGTCACGTTATGAGTGTGTATAGTGAGATTTTCCTTACAGATAGGGAGATTTTCCCAACAGTTGTATCAGAGCCCATGGTTCAGGTCTGGTGACCAGGCTCAGATGAGTACGTTCCTCCATGATCGGGTAAAGCCTTGGCGGCTGATAGCCTGGAAGTGAATCATGAGAGGTGGAGAGCAAGAGATGCTCAGTGTTTGACCATGGATTGTGAGAGAGCAGTGTTGACCATGGTGTACTCGAGGAAAGAATGTTTCCGCTGGAGGGGGAGTGAGTGAGAGAAAAAAAAGAAAGAGAGGAGAGTTTAGAGAGAAAAAAGAGAAGAGAGTTTAAAGAGAAAAAAAGGAAAAAAAAAGAAGAGAGGGAAGGGAAAGTCAAATACCCAGAGAGAAAATTTAGAGAGAAAAGAGTCTGAGTGTGTGAAAAAGAGAGTGTAAAAAGGAAAGAAGAAAGAAAAGAGAAAAAGAGAGTAAATGAGGGCTAATCTTGCAATCAGTGTTTTTGTGGCAATGGTAACGCGTACAGGCAATGGTAACAATGGTAACATAAGCAAGATTGGTTTCAAACTTGAAAGGGAGATGGGAAACTCCAGGCCTAGACAATCCTGGGGAGCATATTTAATGAAGAGAGAGAAAAATAAAGGAATAATTTAAGTTTATGGGGGAGTTTCTTAGGATAAACTTAAATTTTAGATATTTATTATTTTATTAGTTTTGCGTATAGTAATATTTGGGTTGATTTGATAAAGATAAAAAAAGGAATGGGTAGTTATGACTTTGTGTTTATTAGGTAGAATATTATTTTATGATAGAATAAGGAGATTTTATTTTTAGGTAAATTGATATTTTATTGTCAATTTTTATTATTTGTAATTGGCCCGATACTCTATTTGCACCTATTTAAAGGTTGCCAATGTTTAATAAAAATTATCCACCATGGATTAGAGATTAATATTATTTGTGTGGGTCACGTTGGTGAGTGTGTATAGTGAGATTTTCCCAACAGATAGGGAGATTTTCCGAACAGTGGTATCAGAGCCCATGGTTCAGGTTTGGTGACCGGGCTCAGACGAGTACGTTCCTCCATGATCGGGTGAAGCCTTGGCGGCTGATAGCCTGGAAGTGAATCATGGGAGGTGGAGAGCAAGAGATGCTCAGTGTTTGACCATGGATTGTGAGAGAGCAGTGTTGACCATGGTGTACTCGAGGAAAGAATGTTTCCGTTGGAGGGGGAGTGAGTGAGAGAAAATGAAAAAGAGAGAGAGGAGAGTTTAGAGAGAAAAAGGAGAAGAGAGTTTAGAGAGAAAAAAAGGAAAAAAAAAAAAGAAGAGAGGGAAGGGAAAGTCAAATACCCAGAGAGAAAATTTAGAGAGAAAAGAGTCTGAGTGTCCGAAAAAGAGAGTAAAAAGGAAAGAAGAAGAAAAGAGAAAAAGAGAGTAAAGGAGGGCTAATCTTGCCATCAGTGTTTTCCTGCCAATGGTAACGCGTACAGGCAATGGTAACGCGTACAGGCAATGGTAACGCGTACATGCAATGGTAACGCAAGCAAGATTGGTTTCAAACTTGAAAGGGAGAAGTTCGGAACACACTCAAGGCCTAGACAATCCTGGGAGTTTGTTGGGATAAACTTAAATTTTAGATATTTATTATTTTATTAGTTTTGAGTATAGTAATATTTGGATTGATTTGATAAAGATAAAAAAGGAATGGGTAGTTATGACTTTGTGTTTATATGGTAGAATATTATTTTATGATAGAATAAGGGATTTTATTATTAGGTAAGTTGATATTTTATTATCAGTTTTTATTATTTGTAATTGGCCCAAGACCCTGTTTGCACTTATTTAAAGGTTGTCAATGTTTAATAAAAATTATCCACCATGGATTGAAGACGAATATTATTTGTGTGGGTCAAACCCATATAATTTGATTGGAGAGTAATATTATTTGTGTGGATCACATTATGAGTGTGTATAGTGAGATTTTCCCAACAGATAAGGAGATTTTCCCAACAATTCCTTCACAATTGCATAAAGACGCCAGTCTATAAGCTCAACAAAATGTCCAAGTTTAATCAATAACATTAGAATCATCCAAAAACAAATTATCCACACATCACATTCTTACATCTTTCACTGCAATCTTGTTTGAAAAATTCAATGTTGACAATAAGCATCCCAAAAAAATAGATTAATAGAAGTTAGTGTTAGAATGAAAACCTACTATATCAATATTGGTCTTAGTTTGATTCCAGGCTAAGGCATTTGTTTTTATTTTGCATCACGGTTACAATCTAAGAGAAATAAATGATTAACAAAATTTTATTCAGGAAGTATACCAAATTACTAATCAACATTTACAAGAGACCTTGCAGCACAGAAATTCCGAGGGTCTGCAGTTTTTAAATGCTGTAAAATTCTATAAACCTTTATTTCTTTCTTTTTTTTTTTTTCCTACAAATAATTTGACATAGCACTGACACCAAATTATGACTAAGCAACTTCAGCAAATCCAATACGAAGATTGCCGTAGTCAAACACTGTGTGATATGCCCCCAAGAAAAGATCTCCAAGAACCCTGCAACCATGCTTCAACTGTCATATACCATTACCACTACTAATTCTAATATGCTGCAGTAATTTCATTCCAATATTATTCATTACCAGAGAGGACCTTGTGGTGGTGGCACATCTAGAGGAACAAAACCACCGTAACACACAGTGGAACAACCTTCTTCAATTCTTAGCATATACTGAGAACAAAAAAGGAACATTAATTGTCTATGAGGTATTTGTTAGTGACCAAATATGGAGTCAAGCAACCAACAAAGCTTTGCTATATTCAGTTTCAGATATTTTATACTTCAGGGAAAAATGGACAGAGCCAAAGCAACCAGAACTAGGTAGCTAACATAAATATAATGCATTGTCCATGCTCATTTTTCTAGTGGCAAGACACTAATGTTAAAACAGCAGAAAATTTATATGGGGCTTAGAAAAATTGACCATAAAACTCAGACCTGTTCTGGAGAGAGGGGAAATGATTTGTTTCCAATAGTGAATGTTATTTGTGGCATGGTGTCAATACTGTTGCAGTCTATAAATGTTTGTCCCACGGGATTGGGAAGCTTCTCACACAGCTTTTACAGAAAAAAACAAAGAGCTTGTAAGAAGTAAATTGGAAAAATAGAGTTATTGAATACGCAATTCAAAAGAGATTTAACCATTGTGGAACTATTACCTCATCTACATATTTTAATATTTTGTCCTTTGTATTCTTCTGCTTAAGCTGAACTTGAATCCAAAAAACTATCATATCACAAAAAGTACACAAGGGGCTCTCCTTTGTTCTTGACTCGCCCCAACTTTCATTATGTGCCGCTGTTTCAATAACATCACTGCAGGTTAAAGGTAGACTTTGGTTAAGAGAATTGAAATAGAGGAATGTGTCTCAGAAGAAAATGAGAAGTTTTGTACTTCTTTATGTATGTTCTATTATGTGAGCAGAGTCCGAGGTCAACGCAGATGATTTCAGGCTTCAACTGAAGACATATAAAATATAAAGAATAGTTAATTCCAGTGGAGTTTTGGATAATCACTGACTATAAGAAGATAGGTACAGAGAGCAAACCCCGGAAATTATATATTCCCATATGGAATCGCCATAGTTATGGATGATGCTTTTACATTCATAACTCACATATCCTTCTGCTCCAATGGCATGGTTAATTTGAGTCACAATTTTCTGCAAACAAAAACTTGTAAGAAAAGAGACACCTAACCAAAAAAGGACCAAGAAAATGTTTGAGATCATACAGTTGGACCGGCAATCAAAGAGGTTCCCGAATCAATAATAGCAGCACAACCACCCGCACATAGCCCTGTAAATTCAAATATTATTTTGTGAGTCAAGTCTATGAAATAATCTGAAGAAACGAATTAGAGTAAGTCGTACAAGTTGGCTTGTGGCTTCAGCATAAAGCTAACATTTGAGAATCTGAGATATAATGAATTCTTATGTGGACGTAGATTGAAGTTTTTTAATACTTCAATGGAACCACGTTAACTTCTGTGTGTGATTGTTGTTCTTTCTCATATTACCTTCTGTCATTTTCAGCACTTGCAGTTTTATCATTATTTTCTATTGTTTGTGAGTGAATTTGTGAATTATTCCGTAACAAATATCATTCATAAGTATAAGCAACAATGAAAAAACAAGGCATTTAGATTAACATAAAGCGGAACAGAAATAAAAGGGAGAGAACCTGTTGGATTGTTTGCAAGTAGAATATCTCCCACCTCAATCTGGAGATGAAAACAGAAAAAAGTGAATATTGACACGGTTGATGCTAATAGATAGAGAGACATAAATAAAGCTATAAATACAGTAGACCTGCCAATAATCTTCATGAGTAAGTGGAACATAAGTATGGTCACCCTTAAAGTGCCTCCAGTCAATACCACCAAAGACAATCTCACCCCCTATCTTTGACATTGGGTCTGGGTTTAGCCAGAGGGAGAAAATCTTTTGAGTCACATGCCCTTGTTCTATCATGTTGTACCTGCATGATAGATCATGTTCTAAGGGGATAGTTTGATTTTTCTTCTATCCTTTAGTCACCAAAGACTATCACAGCACTAAGCATGTGCCCTTGTTCACTCATTATTGAAACGGAAAAATCAAAAGATCAAATATATCAAGGAATATAATAATAAACAATCGGATTAATTACCACACTGGTGTGACTTGTCCCACTGACTTGTTCAGGAATCCAAGTCCAAGTATCCCATCAAAATGATGTGCTAAAAACGCCAGAGGTCCTTCCTTTGTTATCTCAGCAAATTGCTGGATGAAAAGTAACCAACCATCAGAATAACCCAACAAACAGTACAGATACATTTGAATGAAAATACTAATTAAAGTCATAAAGACCTGATCTTTGACGATGAGTTCCCCTACTCTTAAATTATCTTGGCTGAAGAAGCCAGGAATGTGTCCATGCCCATAAGGGATCCTGCAAGATGTTCCTGGGGATTTCCCAAACAAAAACTTCAGTATAAGCATTATCAAGTACAACAAGGAAAATGATAGCCAAATATTATCTAATACACTCATTTATCTGGTGATGTACACATAGGTCTTACTGAGTATAAGTTTCATTTCCCATTTGTTAAATCGTGTCCTTCAATTAGTAGGATTAACATGAATTTCAACTAATAAGACAAGCTTTGAACGTGTAAAACCAAATTGAATAACTTCATATTCAATGTCATGCTAATTCGAACTTACCTATTTTCGTATAGGTGTTAGATAGCTTGGATCTATACTTGGAATGAAAATAGCAAGCAATCTGCAGGTAGCACATATATCTTGTTTTAAAAATAAACTCAGCCAAAAAGAAAAGAAAAATCCGAAGGAGTATCCATACAGGGTATCTAACTTACAGACAAAATACATTTTGAAGAAGGAACCCACAGATTCGAGCTTCCAGTGTCAAACACAACTCTGAAGGTTTGAGGAGGTGACCCAATACCAATTTCTCCAAAATACTGTGCATCAAGATAATTCTTCAGATACACTGTATCTGGTTTTAAATGATGAACAGCCTCCCTGATCCTTGCAGAACTAAAACTGTTAATGTCCAAACTCCTCTTTCTGAGACCAACCCTTAATAACTCCTTATCAGAAGCAGCCAAGGATGCAAACCAAGCACATACACATGTCACAACCAGCAAATACTTGAATGCCATGTTCTCAACTCATCTGTTAATTGGCAATTCAACACTTTAAAGGCATTTTCAACTGTTCAACAAAACTCATAATGCATGTATGCATAACTCTATAGCGTAGTATCTATCATGATAAACTCGAAAAAGAAAAAGAAATACCTGATATAGAAATTATTCTTAAAGAATGAGAAAGAGTTACGTTATAGTGCAGGCACGGAACTACAACACAGGTGTAACATGGCATTCATATATAAATCTAAGCATGATAAGGTTGCTTGGTACCTATTAATAAGTAGTGGGTAAGAAGGAAGTGTTAACATTTTGCTACCCTTTCACCTAAAAGACCAAAATGTGGCTCCTTCGATTTTTCAGTTGGATTAACCGTGCATGGAAACCACAGCGTAGTTTCGCGTAGGATAATGCAATATTTAGTACGGTAAACGAAGTAGCTTCAGCACTGCACAACATACAATACTAGAACTGAGAGGTTCGATTAAGTGGACTATTTGGTATGTTATTCCACCTAAGTACGAGTAGCACCGTTAACCATGTTGTCGCAAGGTTACTTCATCTGAAATTTTTTATGTTTTTATCGAATCCCACGGTTCCTAGTTTGTCATGGGCAGTGGGATTATTAATTATTTATTTTCCCCCTACCTTTCTTTTCTTCTTTAAAATAAATTGGTCATTAAATATGAACGTTTCCCGTCTCATCATTCAATTCTTGATTTCTTGGTATTTCATGATTTATGCCAACATCTGCATGTTTTATACTTCAAATATTATCTTTCTTATATTTAATAAATAAAAATATTTTTATACTTACATTTTTCATTTAAATCCCTATTTTAAACTTATGATTTTATTTTTTAAAATAAAAATTATAAATATAAAAATTAAATTAAATATAATACACTAATGTGACATGACACGACGATAATTTAACATGTAATAAAGAAAAATAAAAAATTAGAAATACTACATACACGACATTAATTGTAATGGAACACAAGGATTCAATTGGATAATTTTAAAAAATTAGAAGACTTGTATCAAATAATAATTACATATCTATTTAAAATTTTCCAGTAAAATTAGGTCTAACGTTTACTTTTTATATGTATAATTCAATACAACATCCAAATGTTGAACTTATCTCCCTCCAAAATAGAAAAGAAATAACACAGATATAAACTCGTAAAACAATTAATTATGAATTTATTAATTACTGTAAGATGAATTTAGGAATAGTTTGACACAGTTGGATGAATCGATTGGTAGGCAGAAGCGGGGTAGTGAAATGAAGAAATCGGGAACGACGTCTTCATCGGCGGCGGTGGCGGTGGAAGGAAAGAAGCGTGGGAAGTGGGGATACATTTGGCCACTGTGGGCGACGTTGTTTCTCCACCTCGTTGCCATTCTCCTTTTCACGGCCGGTTTTCTCCTAACCCGAACCGAGCTTCCATACCACAGTCATTGCTCGGATGTGTCAAGCTCCCCTTGCTTCTCTTCCAACAACGGATCTTGCTGGACTAAACCCGCAGTCAACCGTCTTGTCCTCATCGTTCTTGATGCTCTCAGGTACACTACTCTGTCTGGACGATGTTCACAATTATCACCATTCATTAATCGCGTTTTATTCTGTGATTGGCGTTTCAGGTTTGATTTCGTGGTTCCCAGTACCTTCTTCGCAGGTTACTTATCTCACCTGTTCTTCACTTGCTAAACCATTTTTTTCCCTTTCTTTCTGTTTTCTCACGAGTTCGTTATGTTATGTGACAGAGTCGAAACCGTGGATGGATAAACTGCCAGTTTTCAAGAATGCGGCGTCGACGCGACCGTTGTCTGCAAGGATTTTCAAAGCCATTGCTGATCCGCCTACCACAAGTTTGCAGCGCTTGAAGGTCTAATCGATTTCTTTTTCAAGAATTCATCGTTACAATCATGAATTAGTATTGTAATCTTCCCAGTTGCTAGACTGTTTTGAATGTCTATGAATTCGGGATTTTCTTTTTTTGTTTCGTATCTTGAACTGATGTAGGGTTTGACAACTGGTGGACTTCCGACTTTCGTAGATGTTGGTAATAGCTTTGGTGCCCCGGCAATTGTTGAAGATAATTTTATAAATCAGGTAGGTATTCTTTCTAGCTTCTTGCTTGTAATCTAGGTTTTATATCAGAGTTGTAGTAGCGATTGTGGTTTCGTTGCGATCCTTGATATTGTGGGTAAATGAGGCCCTGTGGACACAATTGAGGTTGCGATGCAGTCATAGTGAATAGAGAGTCCTTGACATTGTGGTCGTTTTTTTTAAACCTTGTCTGTAATGTTTGTCATTCAAGTATTGCTTCACTACTTTTGATCCCAGATTGAAACAGGTTCTTGTTAAATTTCTGCTAATTTATGTGCTCAATTTCAGTTGGTTCAAAATGGAAAGAAAGTTGTCATGATGGGGGATGATACGTGGACTCAGTTATTTCCTCATCATTTTGAAAGATCTTATCCATACCCGTCTTTTAACGTCAAAGATCTTCATACGGTAGGCCTTCTGTCGTGTTAAACCCAACTTTTGATTAGACTTTTAATCCATGCAGTCTATGTGAATTGAGTATGGGTGGCTTTAGTCTTTTTGTCTGATCTATCATTTCAGCGAATATGAAATATTGTTGTTTATTTTCTAGGTTGACAATGGGTGCATTGATCACCTATTACCATCCTTATATGAAGAAGATTGGGATGTTCTTATTGCCCATTTTCTTGGAGTGGTATGTTTGATATTTTTTCGTGCTATACACCTAATAATTCTAATATCCGCATGCTATACTTGTTATTCCTGCTCTCGTTCTCCTTACCGTATTGATAAGCAATTTTTGCGATGCTGTGTATGATATTCTGCTTGGTTCAGGATCATGCAGGACACATATTTGGTGTTGATTCTACCCCAATGATAGAAAAGTTGGAGCAATACAATACCATCTTAGAGGTAGTCTTTTTGTAATCCTTGATTTACAATATTTGTGTTAATCTTGTATTCATGTTTTATCCAAATATTTGTGGTAATCTTGTATTCATATTTTATCCAAATTTTTTGGTTTAGTATTTGCTGGGTTGATGAACAAACTAATGTAAGTTGTTTTAGAGAGTTATTGGAGTTCTGGAAAATCAGTCTGGACCTGGGAGCTCACATGAAAATACTTTGCTTGTGGTCATGGGTGACCATGGACAAACATTAAATGGTGATCATGGTGGTGGGAGTGCTGAAGAGGTGTGTACAGCACTTATAGTGTCTTTTCATATGCTTTTTTTTTTTCATTTATAAATTTTTCCCAATTTGACTTAGGATACTGGTGATGAAATCATGCAGGTTGAAACTGCCCTTTTTGCCATGAGTTTTAAGAAGCCTCTTTCTTCTGTACCTGCAGAATATGATTCTTGTTCTTGTCAACAGGATCTGGTATTTACTATTCCTTTTAAAGTGTAAACATAGACAATAAACATCTCTTTTGAAGTGTAAACATAGACAATAAACATCTGGTGTCTCCCAAGTTTCTTTTATCTCTTTCCGAATTTCAACAATCTTTTGCTTCCTCTTGCACATGCTCATTACCTTTAGTGCAAGAAAAATCAAGGAATGGAGAGCATAATTGGGAGTGGATAAATAATGTATACTTATGTATAAATAAGTTATTTAGGGGACCTCTGGTAAACTATAACGCTGACTTCATGCCTATCTAGCTTAAAGTATACACTCGGATAAATGTTCATTCTTTATGGTAGTGTGATCCATGTAATCAAGAAGCTGACATTGATCTTTATAATTTTGTTCTTGGATTTTAATATTTTTCTGGGTAAATTACATATCAGGATGGGAAGAATGTTTGTTTCAGCTCCATGCAGCAGGTTAGCAAATTTTTTACCCTGTAATGGCATTTTGAACACCTCATATATAATATATTGATATCTGTATGTATCCAATTGCCTATCATCCTTTACAGCTAGACTTTGCAGTAACAATCTCAGCGTTGCTTGGCATACCTTTCCCATATGGAAGGTGCAGTGTAAGCATCCTGTCTATATTACTACTGTCTTCCTTTGTCTTATATCAGTATAGCTATATAATTTGCTAGACCTATTGACTCAAATTTTCTATATTTCTGAAAAAACATTCTGTTTTCTGGTATGAGTTGTGGATTAAATGGAAGGTTGTTTAGGTCTCAATCTTGATTCATTATTTCATGTTTTGAGGTGTTTTACAAAGGCATAGGATATTTATGCATGAAAGTATTTGTTTTAAGTGTTATTTGGTGTTGAGAATTTACAGAAAATCATTGGGAGTTGAAGGGGATTGAAATTTGTTTTTCTTAAAAAAATTTAAGAGAATAGATGAATATATAATAAAATTCTTGCTCCTAGAGTCATGGGAGGTCACATAAAACTATTATTCGGCATTTAGATTTGCCAGAGGGCTTCAGAAATTCTTGCTACTTAGTCTTGATAGAAACAATCAGAGCATTAAACTTGTGCATATAAGCCTCCAGATTTCTTGAGTTTAAGGCTTGTTGATTGATCACTTTGATGTCCCTGTCTATATATCCTGAATCCTATTCTCCATTAATTTCTTCAATCTGGAAGCTTCGATTTTGATGTCTGATTATTATTTTCTTTCATAGCACATTGTAAATTTTATTGATAACTATGTTGATACTCACGTCTTTTTCTTGTTCATCAGCATTGGTTATATCAATCCTGAATTATACGCTTTGGGAGCAGATAGTTGGAATTCTGATGCCTCTCAAAAGCTGTCAGAATCAGATGTCTGGATGCATAATTATGCTAATGCACTATGCATAAATTCTTGGCAGGTACTTGCTGAATCTTATATTCTTAATTACAAGTTACTGTTTCTACACTTTTTCTGCCCAAATTTTGGCTATAAAGTTGTGAAACGGACTTAATGGTGCAATTCGAAAGTTAGAATACTCTCTTTCCTGGTTGCAGCATATGCTCTTACTTCTCCCCGTGATATTCGTTGAGTTGAAAACAAAGCAATCTTTCTTCTTCTTGTCTCATTTAACAAAATTCTCGTTTGGACTTTTGAGAATCCCATGCTAACTTTATAAAAAAATGATTTTCTGTTGGAGCTTGTTAGTTGATACAACAATGCTGCTCAAGCACCAAGATAGACTAGTGAACTATTTAATATGTTAATATTTTTTAGACTGAAACAAACATTTCCCGCTTTTTGTATCCCAATTGAACATACGAGGACTAACAAATGCTCGCACATATATGCATTGTCATTACAAAAGTTTTTATACTATCAACTGATAAGAAATCAGTCCTGTTATAACTTTAAGGTGGTTACTATACAAATCAACTAATTTATCACACATGTCTACTTGTTATTTGATAGCAATTGTCAGTGCCAATGCATGATTTATGTATTCTTGAAATATGCGTTGACATTTTTGTATTGTAAGTAAACTAAGTTTCATATTCAATATACTAGCATTATTTTACATAAACAATAAATGCAGGACTTTTTTGTTGTGCTAGTAAATTTTGATGGTTTCCGCTGTGGTGCTGCATGTAAAAATATTATTCACAAACTTACCATACATGTATTATTTAATCAGAAAAAACGTGAGTGTTTTTTTCTTTCAAAATAGCTTAATTATTCTGTAGGGAAATCTTGGGTTTTACTACCATTTGATATTTAATTATGGCAACCAACAATGCTATAAGCAGTTAGGAGTGTGTGTGAGATGTCATTTAGTCATTTGAATAGTGATTTTCTCCTTGTCTAGGTGAAGAGATATGTAGATGCTTACTCAGCTTCATCAGCAGTTGGATTTTCTCGTGATGACTTATCACGAATAGCAAACATCTATGCTCAAGCGGAGAATTATTGGTCACATTCCACCAAAAAGCTTCTGCTTGATAGACAAAATGACAGCAATACATCAGTGTCTGCACTGACAAAGCAAATTGATGCATACTTAAAGTTCCTAACAGCAGTCACTGAATTAGCTCGGTCTAAATGGACTGAATTTGATTTGAATATGATGGGAATTGGCATTGGAATCATGTTAGTATCACTTATATTTCAAGTTTTTACCGTTTTAAGGACAACCAAGGAGCGTGATGGGACATTTTCATCATCTGGAGATTTGTGGATTGTCAATACCTCAATTCTTACAATCTTTTTACTGGGCATTCGTGCATTCAGTTTCCTTTCAAACAGTTATATCTGTAAGTGTGAAGTTTTTATCGACACACTTTCCACTTTGTTTATCCAATATCTTTAAAATAGTCATTGTATTTTTCACTCTATCTTTTTGTCAGTGGAGGAAGGGAAAGTAGCGAATTTTCTTTTGAGCACATCTGGAATTGTGACATTACGCCAATCAGTTAGCAAGGGAAAGCTGTTAATAGAAGTATGTGTTTTGTTTAGTTTTTTGTTTCTGTCCTCTGTCTAAAAGCTTAGTTTATGTCTGGACTTCCTTACATTCTAACACAAGTGTGCCTATAGAAGTTTCATTGGAATTCTAATTAAATAATGTCTCTTTAACCTGTGTATCTTTTCTGCAGAGCATTGGGTTTCTTATTTTGAGCACATTTTGCCGATTTGCAATTGAAGTTGGGCTGTCCAAGCAGGCTGCCACATCTGCTTTTATGAAAGACTATTCCTCATGGATCATCAACATAGCCTCAGGTTTACCTGTTTGGGACTATGCAGCTGAAGTTGTCCCAATACTTGTTCTGATTATGTTGGCAGCTTGGCTGTACAAGGCCACCAGTGGCTGCTTCTTTGATTGGCCATGGAAGTATGTCATACTGGGCACTATCTTGAGTTATATGCTAATAATTGCTCATTGGATCACAGACAGTAATAGATTTGATGGCGCATTGATACCTCAAAGCATTGGAAGAACTTATATTCCTAGAATCATTTATGCTATTGCTTTGGGGCAGTTATTTTTTCTGACATTTGGTCAATTATTTAAGAAAAGCAATTTAGATTGCAAAACAAATTTAGTTGCAAAAACAACATCCATGTTATGTGCATGGAGTTCAACTGTCATTCTTCTCTCCGGAAAACAGGGTCCCATTGTTGCTTTTGCGTCCATAGTTGGAGGTGCTGCTCTATTTTTTTTCTCGTGTTGTATAAATTGCCTATATCTTGCTGCATAATTCTCCAATGCATTTCTTTCATGAGCTCAAAGCTGCATGCTTTTTAGTGAAGAAAATGTTTAATTTTCTAAGTATTCCAGGTTGTTTTATTATGAAGTTTGTTAACATAGAAGGTGGTAAGGATGGACCTCAGAGAAGTTTTTCTATCATGCAATGGAGCCTCTTTGCTACGTGTCTCTTCTTCTGTAGTGGTCACTGGTATGTCTGTAACTTTCAGAGTTTAATTTTGGAGTTATAATTATCATTTTTAGTAGGTGTATGCATAACATTGCAACTCTCTGTTCTGCATTCCCGTTGTCTTGTAATAATTTTTAAAATTATGGTTTCAGGTGTGCATTTGATGGTCTCCGCTACGGTGCTGCATTTATAGGGTAAATAATTATTATTGAACTCCTTTTTCTTTGGAAGTATGTTGGGACTCTAAACAAATGTAACCATTACAATCAACCCTATTATTTGTGTTCGAATAATGTTACTGGCTTTAAAAGGGTCATCTCTGTCGTTATTATTGCTTTACACTTCGAAAATAAAATAATTGAGACTGATTAACTTTCAGGTTTGAAGAATTTGTGCTTGTTCGCCAAGCAATCCTCCTTACTATTGATACATTTGGCTTTTCTATCATTCTTCCAGTTTTTGGACTCCCGTTTCTTGTAGCAATCAAGTACCAGGCTAATCTCGGAAGGCATTTTGTTTTCACACAATTGTCTCAAGTGAGTTTTCTTCATTTATTAGTAGATCTACTAGTTGATCATTGCATGCATTGCTTGTTCAATGGAATAACCACTCAATGTTTTATATAGATGTACACAACATATGGGCTCATAACAGCAATTACGACCACTTTCACGATACTATGTGTCACAATCCAAAGGCGGCATCTGATGGTAAAATTTCTATTTTTAACTTAAAATAGGTTTCATTTACCCATATAATCCGTATTTGATGCTTGTACAGTTTACTCAATGCTTAATAATTTTTGTAGGTTTGGGGTTTGTTTGCTCCGAAGTTTGTTTTCGACGTGTTCAATCTTATTTTTACGGATGCATTAATTTGTTTGGCCTCAATTTACTATTTTGATGAAGGGAGGGATGATCCAGAACTGAAATCACCAGGTCGCTGAATAGCATACGTATACTATCATCCATTAACAATTTTTTTTTGTTTAAGTTTCTCACAATTTGAGCTTTTACCTTTTATTACAATAGTGAAACTGCTGCAGCGAATTTTCTCCGCTAATTATGTAATATAGAAATATTTGTAACTCAAATGGACTTTTTCTTACCCAATCAATCAATGCATGGTTTTTTTGGTAACGCTATCTAAGAAAATATTTACCATCTATATTTTGGCAAGTCGTTGGTTGAGTCGGGATTTATTTAACTAAATTTAATTAGATTGGATTAAGTCAGTATTATATTTGCTATATTTAGCAATCCAATTTAATATAATTGGATTGAGTAATTAAAAAAGGAAGCTATTTACTTAGGAATTTTTTTAATTAAATATTTCTAACATTTTTTAATAATTATAAGATAATGATAATACTTATATAATGTACAATTATATTTGATAGTTGCGCTGTTGATTGCGAAGTAGGGCACGCTCATTCATGCTAAGTTATCATGGTGGATCTTGTCACTTATCAAGATATGCAAAACTAGTAACTATACCATTCTACTGATAAAACTGCAACAAAAATGAAGAGAAATACTCACTTTTGCAGCTACATTCACTTGACAATTACATTTAATAATAAAATAGTATATTAAAATAATAATAATGATTATTTATTATTAATAAAATGAAAATAAAACTCTATGTCTTGATTGCTACCTCAAAATATAAAGTAACTCCCTTTATTTCCTTTAACTATTAATTTTTTAAAAAGTTTTTTGTTTTGTTTATATGTTGTTTCCAAAATCTAAAATATTAATTACTCTTTTTTTGCCAATTATATCTTTTTTTCACCTAATTTTTAATTTATTTATATATGTTAATTTATTGAGGTGAAAAATTAAAAAAGATAAAATAAAATTTCATACCTATTTTGTTTAGATAAAATAATGAATGCATTTTTTAGTTTCGAAATTAAAACCTGATTTATTATTAGCATAGACGAATAAACAATTGTGTTTGATACACCAACACTTTGAAAGTGAGTAGAACTACGAATTTATGCGATGATTTAAATAAATATTTATAAAAGATGTTTTAAAAGCTGATTTGCTAACATGTTTTAATTCGTTTTGAAAATAAACTTGTTTGAAGTACATTATTGTAATACACATGAATAAAATAAAACAAATAACTGTAATTAAAAGACATAAGTTAAAAGTTTGAAATACCTTATAGTATAGTAATTATCACTGCATATGTCTAGTAAATTGGAGATTTATAAAACTGAAGTGAATTGAATGACCTAAAAATAGTTCAATTTAGTTGGAGTTCTGAGTCGCGCCTTACTTATTTATTTAGTTGGATAAATTAGTAATTTTTCTAGAGCTGTCAAATTGGCCTACTTGATAGGTCTTGGTCCTAACCCTGTGGGTTGGGACCAAAAAAGTCCACAGGACCAAAAATAATTCTTATTGAAAAAGTCTACAGGACCAAAAACTCCAAAAGTCCTGTAGGTCAGATTAGTTCATGGATTTTTCTTTTTATCATGAAAAAAATAGATAAGTGTGGTTGAATGTAGAAGTCTCGAAAAGTGGATAGAAATGAGGAATATTTATTTTTATATTGATTTAAATTTTCATTTCTACTCTCATTAAATTAAATTTAAGTCTTATATCTTATATTTTATACATATTAATCTTTAATTAAGATTTAGATTAACAAAATAAATTTACACAATCTCGCCCTGGAAAAAGTGGTGGTAAGGGATTTTGTCTGTGATACAATAACAGTTGACCGTTTTATATAATATATGTATATGCATAAAATTTTATAAAGATTTAAAATATTTTTGATTATATTAATATGGTAACAAAATATTAATCAACATATTTAAACTGAAAATTCAATATTTTTTAAAACCAACATGTTATTAATTTTTACGGGTTAGAGATATACTTTTATTGATTTATAATAAACATTATTCATGCATATTAATCATAAATTGTTAAAAAAAGTCGTATTAATTATATATATTTTTTACTTCCTAACACAATAATCAATATCTGTTTACAAAATATACCTTTTCAATCATAATTCATTGAACTAATCTTACTTTTTCAAATTTTACATGTAAACTCCAATTAAAAAAAACTAAGACTGACAAAAGAACAAAAACCACATGGTGGTTGTCACTATATCTTAAATTTTGTTCATTTGTAATATTTATAATTTTGCTTTCTACATTTATAGAAACTAATAAGCAATATTTAATTTTGAAATTATTTTTAAATAAATAAATATGAAGATTGTAATGAAGTTTTGTCGAAATAGTTATTTATCTTATTTAAAATAACAATAATACATGATGAAAAATATCATTAAAAAATAGAAACGAAAATGATGTTTAAATATTTTCTTAGGTGCAACTATAATTTTCTAACAAATAAAAATATGATTAGTTTCATAATAAGAAAACAATAGTAAGAAAAATAGTAATAATAATTAAATAATATTATTTAATTTCAAATTATAAATAATCATCTTAAATATTTCGAATTTCGAATTACTATCAAATTCATAAGGTAAAACATTTTATATAAACTTAGATTAGATTATATTATATTTTATATATATATATATATATATATATATATATATATATATATATATATATATATATATATATATATATATATATATATATATATATATATAGTTATGTGTCTACTGGAACTTACTTACAGTAGTGTTTTATTTTTCATATTTTTTTTATATATAAAAGTTGTTATATATAGATATAAGTACAATATAAAAGTATAAAATTATATATTTTATTTAATAAATGAAAACTGAAGAAATGTTATTATATATTTTATTTAATAATATAATAATAAGTATAATATAAAAATATTGATTAAAATATAATAAAATTATAACATTAAATTATCTAATAAAATATATAATTTTGTATGTATATATAAATAATGTTGTTTTTAAAAGTTAATTAAAGTGGGGCTAAACCCACCTTAGTCCTGATCCTAACTTACTTCATAAAATAGGACTTTTTCAAAAATGTGTTAGGACTAACCCATGAAATATGGATAACTTGACACCTCTAAATTTCCCTCTTCTCATTTTTGCGTGGAAGTAAGAGATTTTTCTGTTAAGTTTCGTTTACATGTTTGGAAACTTGTGTAAGAGATTTTATGTGTAAAAAATATGGCTAAAATACAATATCACCAGCACTGCTTCGTGAGAGGTATTATGATATTAGTTATTGATAGTATTTGGATTGAGGATTATCAAATATATGCAATATTAATGAAATTTGAATGTAATTTATAAATTTTTATGTTATATTCAATATTTTCATTTTATTCAATATAAAATTTATATTTATATTTAAATCCTTTTACGACTTTTTTAAAGAAATTTATTTAAGTCATTTAATAATAATGAGACTTAAAAACGATATATATATATATATATATATAAGATATTTAATATTATTCTAAATTCAAAATTTTAAAGATAATGAATTTATAAATTTTTGATAATATTTTCGTTAACAATAAGACTTGAGCTATATATATATATATATATAATATTTAACATCGATAATGAGTTTATTTAATATAAGACGTATATTTATACTTGTATTTTCAATATTATTTTTTATGAGTGATATATATTTTTGTTCCTAAATTATTATAAAAAGTTATGTTTCATTTGAAACTAAATTATAAATGATTTTGTCCCTAAACTTTACAAAAAGCATATAAAATATCACTTCAATCTATCGACATGTAAAATTATATTATAGGCTAATGTGAAATTCTTTTTATATGAGAAACACTGCTCATTTAGTTTGTTGGATGAATGTTTTACATCAATTTAATAACAAAATAATTTTCAATTTTAGTTTAAGAATGAAAAATAAGTTAGATAACTAAAAATACCTTATAAGCTAAGTTTTTAATTAATTGATTTGATGTATTAATTTTACTAAGTTTCATACTTAATATAATTTGAATATATATTAATTTTTACATATGTTTATTTGAGTTTGTAAAGGATATCAAAGTGAGTCTAGAAAAAAAATTGCATTATAGTGCGCTAATGGTAAATAATTAATCTCTATATTATTGAAATACATTATATGAATTTAACCTATGGTGCACCAAGTATAAATAATTAATCTTTATATTATTGAAATATATTAATATGAATTTAATCTGTGGTGTTCATATTAGCCGTAGAATTATGAGTGTGAAATTATGTGATAAGACACATGCATAAAATCATATCTATCAACATTTGTTGACTTATATGATTTAGTAACATATACAATTGATAACTCAAATATTAAATATATTATTCACTAAGAGATTGTTGACTAAACCATTATCAATTATGTAGATTTTCAGTTATACGTCTCTAATGAAGCAAGAAGTCCCAAAAAGAAATTGATAAGCAATAAACTTTGTTTCTTTTAAGTATTTATGAAAAAAGAAGTTGATTGTGATGTTAATTGGCATATTCTATACTGATTAAGGTCTTAGCCAATATAGAAAGTAATTTTATTATATATATTTCTCTTCCAATTAAAATTTTTATATCATATCTAAAACCGACATGTGTAAAAATTATCTATATGATATACTTTTATGTGAATTTTGAAACTGGTATAAGAAAACCTTTTTTAATCAAGAGTAAAAATACTTCCTTACACTAGTGAACCCTTTCATAAGAGGGTAGAATTGGAAAACATATGTAATCTTATTTTGATTTTGATTAGTTATTATCGATACAGTAATTTTATTTTAGTAAGTGTTCTATTAGTATTACATGCGAATTTTCATTTAGCAAGTATATTTTGTACGCTACAGATTTCTTTAATTATTATTCACACGCATATGACAGTTGTTATTAGAGCTGTAAATATCACAATGCATGAAAGTTAAGAGAAGAGATAAAAGATGCACTGTTGCATAATAGAGATGGGAGGCTCTGATATTAACGATGTTGTTGGATCACTTCTGCTTTGTTTTGTCAGCAATGAAACATTTATAGTTTGGTGCAGTTTATGGGCGGACAATGTTATCAATCAGATCAAACCTCAAAAAATTCCAAAACTACTTTTAGCATATGTTTGGCTTTAACAAAATCAGTGGTAGGTTTTGTCCAAGTTATCATCATCATCATCATCACCTTCTTTCTCTTAAAGATACTCTTTTATTTTTACTAATTTTTGCAGCCGGTTTAGCATACTATGCCAACACTATCAGCCAATGGGGATATCCCTTCTTACAAAGCATTGTATGATTACTCATTAGCATGCTTTCTGTGTCACCCTTGTCATGAAAGCAACTGGGTGATCATTATAAATAAAGCACACTTTTCAAACGGATTGCACTACAAGCAAGCTTTCCTTCCTATTTCTCTCAGAGTTGTTGCTGCTTTCAAGCTGTAACATTCCATTCGAGAGTCATGGTAACTATCTGCATATTGCCTGCAATATGAAGTTTTATACTTTTCCTGTATAAGGGTTCACAGTATTCTGGTTCATATATATTATACATTATCCACGTCCCTTTTGTTATCTGTTTATCTTTGCACATTCAAATAGTTCAAAAATGATTCTGCATGCTCATTAACAAAGATGTTTATTCATTTGGTTAATTGAATGTGATGTTTTACACTGAAGGATTTGAAAGCTGAGGATAAGGTGGGAGATGTTGAGTACCAAGCAGATAATAAGACTACGAGACAAGGAGGATATAGAGCCACATATTTCATCTTCGGTGGGTAAACTATGTTCTCCTCATTCACGTTTATTTTAACTTTCTTCAAGTAAAATGGAATAGTCTGTTTAACAAAGGCAAATTCGTTGGTTTTTTACTGCAGCAATGATGTTGTTAGATAACATAGGCTTTGTGGCCAACATGGTAAGCTTGGTTTTATATTTCATGACTGTCATACATTTTGACTACTCTGGGTCTGCAACCACCACAACAAACTTGCTGGGTACTGCTTTCTTGCTGACGGTTCTTGGAGGCTTCGTCTCTGATACCTATATGAATCGCCTCAACACTTGCATCCTCTTTGGCTTAATTCAATTGTTGGTAAAGTATAAACAACTGAGTTACTTACTTTTAATTTCAGGGTCTAAACTTAAATACTTGAAACACAGAAATGCTACAAATATATCTTTTTATGTACTTTTTTCAATACACATTTCATATGTCAGTTGAAATTTGTTGGAAAGTCTCAGTCCTTATCTTTTGAACACAGTCATTTTAAATTTATTGAAAATCACAGAAGTTACATGGCTTTCTGACATAGGTGTCACAGATAGTTGCTAGCACTTATAATCATGAGAAATATATCATGAAAAAAATTCAATTTTAAGGTTTTGAATCAAAACTGATCCTTATGTGGATTAGATTTATGTCAGATTTACTTAATCTTTATACCCAAAAATAGACCCATCAAAAGAAAAAGTAAGTTTTCCTCGTTGAGTTAATCTTGATATTTTTGAATTGCAGGGATACTCCCTACTTGTGATTCAATCTCACGACCAGAAACTTCAGCCTGATCCATGTTTAGAATCAAGATGTGTGCATGGCACAAAGGCTTTGCTCTTTTACGCTTCAATATACTTGCTGGCACTTGGTGGTGGTGGAATCAGAGGCTGTGTACCTGCTCTTGGAGCTGATCAATTTGACGAGAAGAAACCAAAAGAACGCGTACAGCTAGCCAGTTTCTTCAATTGGTTCTTGTTTAGCATTACAGTTGGGGCCAGCATAGGAGTCGTCTTTGTAGTTTATGTGAGCACAGAACGTCATTGGTACATAGGTTTTATCATGTCTCTCACATGTTCAGCTGTTGGTCTTCTTTGCATTGTCTCGGGAAAGAGATTCTATCGTACCAGGGTGCCAGGAGAGAGTCCATTGTTAAGCCTTTTACAGGTCTCTGCATTCCCCTCCATGTTTCATTGATATTCAAGTTCTTTCAAGTTTCATTTGAGATTGTTCTTGCAGGTGCTGGTGGTCACAATAAAGAATTGGAGGGTGAAAGTACCCCTGGATTCTGATGAGTTGTATGAAATACAAAGCCATGACTCTAATTTCATGAAAAAAATCATCCCTCACACTCACCAATTCAGGTTGGACTTCATACTATACCTCATCTAAATGGTTTCTGCTATACTAATTTGAGTTTTGTAAAAAGTAAACTACTTCAAGAGACATTTTGTAGCACTCATATGCAAGAGAAACGCATATTTAATACTTGTTTTGTTCCCAAACAGTGTTCTAGATAAAGCTGCTGTTCTACCTGAAGGCGTGGAGGCAAAGAAATGGAAAGTCTGCACAGTGACACAAGTTGAAGAAGTGAAGATTCTGACAAGGATGATGCCTATTCTTCTGAGTACCATCATCATGAACACGTGCTTAGCCCAGTTGCAAACCTTCTCCATCCAACAAGGAACCCTGATGAACACATACATCGGCAAACTTAACATCCCAGCAGCTTCCATTCCCATAATTCCTTTAGTATTCATGACCCTTTTGATACCAGTCTACGAATTTGTTTTTGTACCTTTAGTGAGGAGAATCACGGGTCACCCCAATGGAATAACAGAGCTACAGAGAGTTGGGGTTGGTCTTGTTTTGTCAGCAATCTCAATGGTGATAGCAGGGATGATAGAAGTGAAGAGGAAGCACGAATTCAATGATCACAATGGGCACCGTATCAGCCTCTTCTGGCTCTCTTTCCATTACGCAATCTTTGGCATAGCTGACATGTTCACACTGGTGGGGTTGTTGGAGTTTTTCTACAAAGAAGCTCCTCATGGCATGCGTTCACTTTCCACTTCATTTTCTTTTCTTTCCTTGTCCATTGGTTACTTCTTGAGCACAGCTTTTGTTGAGCTCATCAACTTGGTAACTGGTAGTATCGGAAAGAGCAAGAAAGGGTGGCTAGAGGGACGTGATTTGAACCAAAACCATGTCGAATTATTCTACTGGTTTTTGGCTATACTCAGCCTCCTTAACTTTCTCGTTTATCTGTTGTGTGCAAAGTGGTACAAATACCAAAGCAGTGTACCATTTGAGGAGAAGGGAATGTTGCAGAAAGATCCAGCACCTCCTAACCATGATAACATGTCTGCTAGCTTTGTGTCCTCACTCCAAAACACTGCCTCCAATGAAGAAGATACACGACAAAGGTTTCACTGATCACAAACTATTGTATAGTTTAAACCTATATGGATTCACTTTCCAATTAATTTATGCATCAGACTATTATATTTTTACAATTTATTAAACAAATAATAATGGATCATGTAAATAATGTTCATGATCACATTATGTAGACTCTGCAATATTGTTGCTACCATTGTGTATTTTGCAATACTTTTATGAGATCCACATCCATTATAAATAAAATTATTTTATAATTTTTAAGTGGATTCAAGCCTAATTAATTTATGCCTGAGACAATTATACTTTTGCAATTTATTAAAAACATAATAATGTGTCATGTAAACAATGTTTAAACCATTATGTATTTATCACGTCCGCTATAGATAAAACAATTTAATAACTTTTAAATAAATTCAAACATTATTTATATTTGAATTTATGGAAAATTCACTGAAAAAATATAACACTAATAAAATTTAAAATAAAAAGTTGATAAATCTTCTTAATTATATAATTTTTATTTTCATTTAATATAAAACTTAGACTAATATTTAAATTTTCAAATTAATAAGATTACTAATGATTTTAGAAGTTATATGTTTTGAGAGACATATTCAGTGATATCATAGAGGACGTTGTATATTTATTGAAATTATCGGATTTATATGATAATGTATTTATTTTGTCTGAAATTTATTTTTATATTGTTAAATAGGATTTATAGAAATATTTTTTATCAACTTACTTTACGGGCTTTGTAGTGCACCTACCATCATTTTCCTTTTGGGCTTTGTAATGCAGATGGGCAGATATGTGGGCCCATCTTATTTATTATGTAATTGTTGTAGCGCATTCATTGCCTATTGATTCATTAATTATTCTAAGACGGTGCGGCTAATGATATTCACGTGACCTCAAATTAAAGCTGACTACAAAGTGTTTAAAGAAAAAGTCTGTGTTTTCTTTTAAGAAAAAAAAAACAATTTCAATAACATTTTAAGTATTATTTAATAGTAATCTATGCTAATTAAAATAGTTTACATTCTCCCACTTAAATAATATTAAAAATAAAGAATAAACTATGATAACCATTTGGAAAATAAAAAACATGTCGGCCATTAATATAAAAGAACAAAAAATTTATAAAGTTGTAAGACACATCTGTAAAATAAGTCAGGAAAATATTTCTTCATAATAAAATATAACATAATGTCATACTCTTTGCAAACTGAATACTTCAAAAGTTTTAATTAAACTCGTGTGAATTATTTTAAATCTAAATATAATGTTTTTTTTTTTTATAACAAACAAATATTTGACATCAAAATGTTTTATATAATAATAACTAAGCATAGAAAAATTTAAACAACGTGATGTCACAATTACATAGAAGTATTTTTTATAATATAAAATTAAAAAATAAAGATTAAACCACTTAATTGACGACATACTATGTTTTATTACCATGTTTTCTTTTTCATACCAATCACCTTTGCATTATTTTAAGGATAATGATTTTAAAGAATTTATCACATATTTGCATAGGTATCTGTTCAGTGTATCCTAATGCAATCAAAGAATAACACGTGACCAACTATCACAATGAATTTGGATTACCTATACCAGTAAATGTATCCTTAAGATCCTATTTATCAAGGTGATATTATTCAACATTAATTTTGTCTAAATCAAAAAGGTTAATCCAACCACTAAAATTAATGTCATCCATGCATAAAACAAAAATTATAAAAGGAATTTAATATTTACTTTTACCCAACCATGTTTAAGTAGTTTTTTTCATGTGAAAGTATATTTTAAAAAATAATCAAACTTAATTTGAAATTCTTTTAATAGAAAGCCAAACATAAACATGATAGAAGCTAAGAGAGGCAAATATACATACTAAATGTATGGTTTTTAAACATAAAGTCTAAAAGATGAAATTGGTAAAACTCTAAAGATTAAAAGCGTCAACATGTTTATTTTCAAAACGAATTAAAACATGTTTAAATACAAAAGAAAAATGTTAAAATGACTAAAAATCACAAGTTTAAAGGCAAAATACAAATATCCATTTTTTAGTTTCAACTAGTGTTAAAATTATCCTTCTAGTAAAGATAAAGTGACTTCCATTTAACATTAAACTATTTTCTTGAAAATTTAGTTCATGAACACATATTGAAATCTAATATGTTCGTACAAATTATTTTAAAGAATTTTTAGAAAATAAAAGAAAAAATAAACTTGATTAACATTAATTTATGTGTAAATTAACTTGTAAGAAAATCACATCCATTTTCTACATTTTTCAATTTTTTTATAAAATAAAAATTCATAAAGAAATTTTTCTTTTTTTAAAAAAAAAAAAATCTCCTAATGTATCCATAAATGAAGTAGTGGTCACTATTGACTATATAGGCATTGTGGTATGCTATATTCGTTACAAGGTCACAATCACAATATGAGTATGGTTCAATTATTTTTGGTTAAAAATGTAGACAAGAAAGGGGAAAATTGAGGGGGACGAATGAAGACATTGTGTCCCAATCGTTACAATATTAATGTTTTCTGCCTTTTTTAATTAAAATTTCAAATATGACTTGGTAATTTTTTAACTTAAAATGCTAAATCTATTAGTAGAGAAATCATAAATTATCTATCCCAATTCTTCCATTCTCTTAAAGGAATATTGTATGAAAAATATAATATAAAAGCCTGAATTTTTAAGTATAATACGTAATATAAAGTTAAAAAAAATAGTATGATATTATGAAAACTAAAAAAAAAACACTGCAAAAAATACAAAATTTAGTTTAAGAAACTCGTGTAAAAACTGTTATTGAAAATGACTTTGTAATGAATTATTTATATCTGTTCTTGTTTTGTTCCCCTCTCTTATGTATATAGTAATCTATATGCAATAATGCATGTATTATTTCTATACAAAATAGTTTTATAACTGCACTGTGTATATATTTTATATAAATATGTATAATAACAATATATAAAAATCATTTTTACATAATTTTTTTTATAGTTATATTATTTAGTATTTTCATTCTTACTGTGACAGTCCAATTTTTTTTGTAAAATGATAATCTAACATGCTCACTATTTTTCTCACATTATCGCCATCGCATGCAATAGACAGTAATTTAAGCTTCAAATTTTGTATATTATAATCAAGCATGTTAAAGAAGAAAAAAAAGTAAATCTATAAACTACTAAAAGACACAAAGAGGACCTTTCAAATATTTTTTTTGAAAAATACAAATATTTACTTAATAGAAATTGTTGTCATGTAAATCCAAGAGAATAAATAAATTGTCATTTATTTTTTAGAAATTATGAGCTACATTTTTTTAAAAAATACACAATAATTTAAACAATATCAATTTTATTAAAGTTATTACAGTAGTTAACAAGTTAAAATACACAATAATTTAAATAATATTAATTATTAAAGTTATTAATTTTATTACAATATCAATTATATATATTTTCTATTAATTTTAATCATAAAGTAAATATATGTAATTTTACCATTTAATATATCAAAACATTTTATTTTATTTTTTATATTCATTAAATCATTCACAAAATTTTATAATTTTTTTTTCAAATCTCTCTAGTCTCACTTAAAGGAACAATACTATTTTATCCTCTATATTCTTCCTTAAATTTATGCATTCCTTAAAAAAAACAATGCAAATTTTCGCTTCAAATCTTTTCAAATTTATTAATTCATTCTCTCTCAAATTCATCTTTGAAACAATCACACAAAAATATACATGTCTACCACATATCTTTATAAGATTTTGGTTACTAAACAAATAAATAAATGTAAATAATAATAAAGTATATAGACATATGACATGTGTTTTATAACTTACTAAACTTATTTTTTCATTTTTTTAAATCAACGATGTTCAAATTCCTCAAAGGATGATTTACCTTCAGAAAGGAACGATTTGAAAAAGAAAAGACGAAGCTTGATTGTTAAGAATGTTTTTGTTCGCAAACATTCGGTGCATTGGAAGAAAGAATATGGCATAAAAGAGTTGTTGAGCATTTGAAGAGAGAGAGAGAGAGATCTTGAATCTGGGTTCCTCAAACACTAACGTGTTCAAGATTTGAAAAAGAACCAAACTAATATTAAATGTGCTGAAGTCCCGTGGTCCTAAAAGAATCTTAAATTGTATGCGGTACCACCAAAATAACAGGAACAGAACAAGGTGACAGATACACGGAGAGAAGTAGAGAGAGTAAAAATATTTATTTCATTAGTATTCAAATGTAGATATGAGTTTAAAGTTTAGTAAAAATAATGAAGCAGTGACAAAAACTTACCAATATAATAAGTTAAAGTTCTGAATTACTTGCTTAAAGATTGGATATAAAATAGAAAGAAAATGAAGATAGAATAAAATAATTGTTATGAGTGCTGAAATTGTAATGGGATTTTGCAAAACTCATGAGAGCAGAGGGCCCAGAGTTTCAACAGTGTGAGAATGATGGGAGTGAGGTACAGCTCTGGCCAGCTTCCTCCTCTCACGTTTCATGTCGGTGCTCTTTTCTTCACATTCCTTACCTTCTCTTTGCCTTCACTTGCTAAGCTACAACCTTAGTTACTCTCACTCACTCCTTCATTATCTATACTTTCATTTCATTCATGTGATTGCCATTATTTACTCTCTCAATCGATTTCATTCCTTTCCTGCTTGTTGCTTGAACTTTGCTGTTTATCATTTCCGTTTTTTTTTTCAGTCCTAAAACTGTGTCCTACCTTTCTATGTTTTCTATTTAAGCTCCCTCTGTGTTTTCTTGCAGCTATTATTGCTGCATTCATTGTTACTTTATTACCCAAGCAGAAAGCTTGCTTATTTATCTTATCATTTCCTTTCCGCTATTTCACTTTGACAATTTCACACCCTTTGGAAAAAAGTTTGCCTTTTTGTTTCTCCCTCTCCCCCAAAAGAATATACTTGTTCCCCATTCTCTTCTTTCCCTCCAACTATACTCTCTTGAACTCTTCCTTTTCATGCTTAAAGTTCTGGTGAAGCAGCCCTTTTAGTTGCCACTGTGTTTTTGTTTCTGTTGGCAATGAGCCAAAGAAGCAAGATTTGTGGAGGAATGAAGCTGCTGAAGCAGAGGATGTTTTTGTTTGTGGGGTTGGCGATATTGAAATGGGTAGAAGGCATGGAGGATACTAATGTGACAGATATAGATATGCTATATGTCAACGGAAGAGGTTTCTACAGACCTTTGATGGTTGGGATTACACTTATTAATGGTGCTGCTGCTAAAGGAGCTGGTATTCATTCTTTCTTCACATATGCTTACTTTCTTTGGCACTAATCTGGTAATCAAATAAATGAGATAATCAATGGTTGTTTTGTTCATTTGGTGCCTTTTTTCGGAAGCATTCAAATTTAGACATTGGGCCTACATGCTTTCATGAACTTAACACTGAGAATGATGTAGAAACGTGTTCTTTGTTTCTAAAACACAGCTACTAATAATTATTACTGGTTTTGATTGAGATCTGGAAATTATCATATAGCTTGATTTTTGTTCTTTTGTGCAGTCTGCCTGGATGGATCTTTACCAGGTTACCACTTCCATCGGGGATATGGTTCAGGATCAAACAGTTGGCTTATACAATTGGAGGTATGTCAGACTCCTGAACTTTGAACTGGGTGCACCAAAGACGGAACACAATGGTTTTTCTTTTGTTACTGACTACGATCACCCTTTTCATTTATTTTTTTTTTTCTGACAAAGTTTCTTGATAAAAGTGGTCATGCACTAATTGACCAGAAAGGCTATGCTAATGCAATCTTAAATTGACTCTTGAGCACTACTTAATTATTGTAAAGCTGCATATAATCTTCCCCGTCTTTCTTCATCACTATATGTTGGTAAAGTTGGAGCATTGCATGCAAGTAAATTATGCACCGATTAACAACCCACCCGGAAATCAATGCACAGGCAATATGGATTACCTTTCTAAATACTTTGGATGATGTCTTTGTGAATGTACTGGATATGATTATGGCACTAAGCCAGACATAATTTTGAAGTTGGAATGAGAAATTTCAACCAATACTCCTTCTAACGTACAAGGATGTGTAAGGATCTTCCATATAGCATGTGGAGTTATGGAATTTAGCATTTCGCTGTGATGACTATAGATTATAATTTTTCTTATTATTGGTGGCACTTATTCTGGAATCTATGAGAGATTTTGCCGATACCATCTTTTGGGCATCTTCATTGGCTTAATTCTCATGCACTGGACAAAACGGTGTATTAATGTACTATAGGAAACTTGTAATATCCTGCTGATCTGTTGAGTCATAATAATTTCGCTAAACCTTTTGGTGACAGGGAGGAGGCTGGTGTGGAACTATAAAAAATTGTCTTTACAGTAAGAAAACACGTCATGGTTCTTCATTCTTTATGGAAAAACAAATACCATTTATTGGGATATTGAGCAACAAAGCTGAGGAAAATCCAGGTTACAATTGTCAGACTCAACAGCGTTGCATATACACGCACATAACAGATGTTTATGCCTGTCCATTCTTATTACTCTTCACTTCTAAGTTGAAATTAACTTCATCTTTCTTTTGATGATTATATTTTCAGATTTTTTCAATTGGAATAGAATAAAAATCCGTTATTGTGATGGGGCATCATTTAGTGGGGACAGTCAAAATGCAGTAAGAGTTCCAGCTCGTTTTCAACATTAAGTTCCTCCTGAAGTCATACACTCTGTTATGTAGGGTTGGTGGTGAATGTGTTTGAATTAATACCGAATTCATCTTTGTTCCACAGGGAGCAGGATTATATTTCAGAGGGCAACGCATTTGGCAAGCTGCTATGGAAGATCTAATGTCAAAAGGAATGCGCTATGCCAAACAGGTTTCCCTCTAGCCTCTGATAATTTTAGGAAAAGAAAATTGCTGCCTGATTTCCTTTTGATATTATCTATGCTTTTTTCTTTTTCAGGCTCTTCTATCTGGATGTTCTGCAGGAGGTTTAGCTACTATTATACATTGTGATGAATTTCGGGAATTGTTTCCTAGAACCACAAGAGTAAAATGCCTGAGTGATGCTGGATTGTTCCTTGATTCGTAAACATCATCCAATGAACTTTCAATTCAAATGTGTTATTTGTTGGATCTGATCATGAATCTTAGTTCTGATTAGTCCATGTGCTGTAGGAGACAAAATAAACATCTTGAGTTGTATTGTTGCAGTGTTGATGTGTCTGGCCGTCGCAGCTTGAGGAATTTGTTTGGAAGTGTGGTCACCTTACAGGTCTTTACTCATTTGAATATTTAATGGTGTTGCCTTTCTGTTTCTATTATGTTATAGATATAGTAAAATTTGGTGATTCAGATAACTTCATAGCAGAAAACAGAATGTCATGAACTCCAAACAATTGTTTGCCCCAAACCTGAACCACAAATAATCTCAAATTTTAATGCTGGCTTGGAGACTGTCTCAAATCACATGTTGTAGAAAATTTTATATTGCCTTTGCACACCAGAGAAACAACGACAACAACATTTGGTCAGACTGAAATGAGTTTCTTCACTGCTAAATAAGTACAATCAACAATAATATTATGATTCTAAGAAGATTCATTCTCACTGGTCAATCGGAAACTTCAGCTCTGCTCCTCCCATACGAGGAAGGAAAAGAGTAAAGATGTAATAATGCCTTATAATTGATAATCACCTTGTTGTGGAAATTTATTTCAGTTTCCTGTAGGATGCTTTCAATAACTTCTGATTTCTTAATTATTAGCAATGCATGCATGTAAAACAACAAAAGTTAATTGATGCATCTTTGCATGACAGGGAGTGCGAAACAGCCTTCCAAGAAGTTGCACCAGTCGCCTCAATCCAATTTTGGTAACTACTGTTACTGTCATTCAAGATTGTTAAATTACACAACTAGTCTAATCAAATTCTGGTTATATTACTTGAGATGAAATATATTTTATTAAAATGGGGCATAATATGATGGAATACTAGTATTGTTATCATCATTTGTTGTTTTCAATGCAGAGGCATCTCTTAATATTTGTTCTTACTCTTTTCTGAATTTTATTGTCAGTGCTATTTTCCTCAGCACTTAATTGCCAGTGTTAGGACACCACTGTTTCTTCTCAATGCAGCTTATGATACTTGGCAGGTAAGTTCCTTTCACCATATGAAATTTTTCCCGTGACAAAATTTCTTGTTTATATTGAGAGCAACATTTCATAAGCTAGTTAGTTTCTTATCACTTGTGGAGTATGGTTTGTGAATGACTTTGAAGCATGGAATTTCGTGTTTTGTGAATGACTTTGACCCTTATTGTTATGTGGCGAAAGGCTAACAGATGATTATTTGAACTTTTTTCAGATTCAAGCCAGTCTTGCTCCACCGTCTGCTGACTACCGATGGAACTGGTATGAATGCAGAAAAGATTATGCACGTTGCAGTGCACCACAGATACAGTATCTTCAAGGTAATTAATTATAAGTTTCAACGTTTGTTTTTATTTACTTTTTACTCCTTGTAAATTTTCTGTCTCTGGAGTAGCATTTCCGTGACTTCAATTGTTTTCAGTATGGTTACTAATTGGTAGCAACATCATGAACTTTGAATAAAACAGGTTTTCGAAATCAGATGCTTAGATCTACAAGAGCCTTCTCACGGTCTTACAAAAATGGGCTATTTATAAATTCATGTTTCGCACATTGTCAATCAGAAAGACAGGATACGTGGTTTGCTCGTGATTCTCCTCGTATAGGAAACAGAGTACGTCTATCCTAATTAATATTTTGTAAATAACTCATGATGTTGCTTTTATCAATTTTAAGGAAGAGTTAAACTAAGATTAGTTCATTAGTAGAGTTTAACTTCTGCATGTTTTGTTATGTGCCTATACTTTATCACAGCTCCAACCGTTAATTTGATAATCCATGATCATTACTCTCACTTTATTTTTGAGATTTGTTTTAATTGTTCATATCCATCTCGTGAAGGGACAAAAGTCATTGTTTAAAGGTTTTTTATTTAATATTGAATTTCATTATATTTTGGTTGTAGTTTTAAGGTTTGATGTCAGCCATCTAATGTTTGTCTAAAACTACAAGCAGGGAATCGCAGAGTCTGTTGGGAACTGGTTTTTTGACCGAGTTAGTGTCCAGGCTATTGGTTGTCCTTACCCTTGTGACAAAACCTGCCATAATTTGGTTTTTAAGTGATCACTGCTCAAGTCTTATTCTTTCAAAAAATTTATTCTGCTCCTACATTGCACACAAGCAGCCATTGGGATCTGAAGAAGAAAGACATTGCCAGAAAAAAGCTATGTTCATTCTTGTTGCCATAAGGTTAATCAGCTTATTCAGTTTTCATTCAATTTTATTTTTTTTTCAAGTAGATTCAGGTTCCTTTCTCTGGAACTTCCAACCATGGAGTGTGTTCCAAACGAGTAAGTTGTTTTCTGTCTCTTCCCTCTTCGATTCTCATTACACAGTATTCTCTCCAATGGATGAAACAACATTTCATCTTTTATAGTCAAAATATACTGTATAAATGACTGCAAATTTACTTTATAACTTCACTTTCTAAGACTCCATAAAACTATTATGGATTTGCGATCACACTCTTATTTTATACCATTTACGGTTCTTTCTCTCTCTCTCTGTGGCATAGTTTTTAAACTTCACTAAGTAGACCTCCTAAGTCTCACAAATTATGCATATGTTTAAATCTTATTGCTATTTGTTTTTATTATGTTTTAGGATAATAAAAGGATAGAAAAGCAAATTCTAGAGGTTTTCAAATTTGCTAATTTTCGTATTTATTTCATTCCGTATTTGCCTTCTAGTGTGTCGCTGTGCTGGTTTTCATCATACATGTTGGGATGTGGGTTTTCTTTTTCATTTATATAATAAATTATGTATTAATGAATGTGTTAGTTTGCATTTAGCTTTTTAAAGAAATGTTTATTTCAAAAATAAGTTTTTTTTTTTTTATTTTAATAAGTATTTTTTAAAAAAATATTTGTTTTAAGTTCAAAGAAATTGATCCAATACATTCCGTTGGTTAACACGCATATGAACTGGGCCATGTGGGTCGCCCGTTTAGCTAACATCTCACACGTATGTAAAGCTTGTATTGGATTTGCTAGCAAGTCTGTTGGCTAGCCCAATGGCACGAGTGTAATTTGTTTTACATTTTTTAACACCCTTATTTTAGAAGTTATTTTTTTTTATATTTAAAATAAAAATAATAATTAATTGGAGGGTGAAATTTTGTCGTTAGAAATTGCTTTGAAATTACATTCATTCAATTAGTTTTTATACATTTTATCATATAACATTATTCTGTTAAAAAAATCATATAACGAAATAATTGAAATGTGAATCCCACGAGTCTCTAATACCCTCTGGAGGGTTACAAGAATCTTTCTCATTCCAAGCAGCATATCACTCCTGGGATTTCTCTTTTTTTTTTTATCATGTTTGTGAAGAATCTTTTGCTTAGTAACCAAAATTTAATTCTCTTTGTTACGTGGTTTAATATTACTGAAAAAAATGAATATATTTATTTATTTTAAAAATTTAAGATGAAAGTTTGTAGTGTAGGTGGCGTAGATGAGAATGGTAGTGCTTTTTGTTTTGAAAGGGATATGACAAAGGGAAAATGTGTATTCCTTCGACGATCAAAATGCAAATGGAATTGGTAATTGTCTTGCGAGGATAAGAACAAGGCAATTAAGTTATAGTAATAAAGCGCAACAGCTGTAAGGAAAATGAAGTGCACATTAGGGAATTACTTTTAGATGAGGTGATCACTTTTTAAATCATATTCTTTACAAAAAGATCAGTTAGCTTAAATCACTGTCCACCGATGAAATCTTGACATTAACTCACACACACCAAAACCAATTCCTTCAAATTCATAACTTCATTCCGAGACAAGGGTTCAATGAAATGTTTAATTTCGCAGAAAAAAAAAACATAGCATAGAAGTTTGGTATGGAAAGAAAGAGCATGTTGGTGATTAAGGGGAAGAATGAAATTAGATGTTGAGTATGTTGGTGTTTAGGGCAAACACAAAGGTGGTGTTGTATGTGACTTTTGAAAGTAAAGAGATGAAATCTACATGCTTAAGCCACACACAAAGTGGTATGTGACAAAAAAAAATGATGAAATAAACAATAGTATACAGAGCATTAAAGAAAAGAGGGAGATGTCGAACTAAAGCAACATTGGGGAACAACCCTTTCTTTTACCCTTGTTTTTAACAAACCGAATCTTAAATCTCACTGTCTCTCTTTCACTCCTTTCTTCATTTCCCCTTCTTGCTATTTCATATGCAATTATGGTGTGGCAGAAGAAAAGTATTCCAAATTCATGCCACAGAAATACGCAACAGGAAGCAGATACAGACATTCTCATCATAGTGCCATCTTCCATAGGTGTAATGAAAAAGGAGGAAAAGGGGAAAGTGAAAAATGAAAGAACAAAGTGTTATTCTCTCTAGCTCTAGCTATGCCTACCTAACACAGAATTGCCGAAATCAAAGGTTATATATGTTTGTGTTGTTATGTAATGAAGAATTAAGTTTCCCTGAAAGAGGATTGAAGTTTTGATGTTAGTGAAAAATAGTGATTGGAGGGAAATGAAATGAGGTTGGCACATGGCTAGGCACATAGTTTTATATATTGAGAAAGAGAGAGAGTATTTGATTGCATGTTTGTTAAAGTTGGGTTCAAGTTCTGGCTTTTGAGATAAGAATTGGGAAATTGAATTTAAGAAAAAGTTGTGTAGAGATTCGAAGGTATGAAAACTTGCCCAAATGAGATGGAAAACTATTTGTTGCTTCCAAGCTTCAAATTTTTTGTCCCCCTTAACTTCTTCTGCACTTTCTTTTCCTCTTTCCCTAATCATCGCTGCCTCATACCTTTCTTTTTCTGCTTAAATAATCACTATGGCTAACCACTTCAACACGCCTACATACACCTAATAATATATCTATTACATTTTTCTTTCATTTCAATATCACTTTTTTACACCTCACATTCATGTGTAAATGTGTGCTTTCATTCTATATTTTTTCAATTAATCTCATCTTATGTTATGTAAATACTCCGAGAAATTATAAATTATTTAAATTCTTACCTTTTCACCAACACTCCGTACACCAAACCTTGAATTTTGAGTATATCTGCCTTACCTTCCAAACCTATCTGATTAACTGGTAAAGGATATCTCAATTCGTGATTCTTGAGCCAACATAATAATAATTTATTAATAACATTCTTTCTTTCAATATACTTATTATACCGTATAACCGTTTTGTAAGCTACACTTCGAATAATCAATTATAGTCTAGGTGAAGTTCAGTTAGTCATCAAAAAGATCCATATGTCATATACCACTTGAGATAGTTAACCTATAACTTGAAGAGCAAATCACTAACTTCGACTAAACACAAAACAGATTGGTCAACCATACATCTGTATGGTGGATTAACCCATAACTCAAAGTGCAAGCCACCGAGCTCGGTCTGTCGTCACACAAGGTGGTCAGTCGGTTATGTACCAACCCAAATAGTTAAGCACTAGTTCGGTGAACAGGATACTAAGTCTGGCTGACCACTAAACATGTCGATCAGTTAGTAATGCACCAACTCAAATAAGACAAGCATTGATTCAAAGAACAAACCACATAGTATGGATTATCATCAAGCAAACCATCTGACCTTGAATCAGACCCCTCGGGATGAACATATTAGAATAGATTAACCTCAAACCTAATAAACTTAATGTTTAAATGTAATTACTCACCATTGGATTATAATAAAAAAAAGTTTAAGATAAAAAGGTAAATTAGATACATTAAATGTTGCATTAATTGTTACTAGTCAAATGTTAAATTAACTTTGTATTGCATTTTACCATACCACCCTACCATTTTGAACTAATGGGAGATCCCACTAAACAACAATTATTATTCTCCATTTACATTTTATTATCCTGTAAAAAAATACTAATTACTTATTTTTTTCTATTCAAAATATTTCTTTCATATTTAAAGAGAAAAAATAGTATACAAAGAAAAGAAAAATATAGTAAAAATAAAGATTATTTAGTGACCGAATAAAAAAATGTTATTATAATAATTTTTTTTAGTTTTATTTATCATCATATTATCATCATTTTATTTTACATACGTTATTTAGGGTAACATTTCTTAAAAAAATAATTAAATATTTAATAAAAATATTAAAATATTTTTACACTTTTTCGTTTTATTCTTTGTAATAATTGAGAATTTGAATTATTAAGCTTTTCTATAAGTATATCTAAGATGAACATATGAAGAGATATTAAAAGTTATTCTATAATATAATTTATCTGTATCTTGCAATGCACCCATGATTACTACATATTAATACCTATTCTGGTCTGGTGATTTTGATCTTCATCTCGTTTGTGATGAGATATAAGTAACTATATTCACATTTTATTTACGTATAAAGTTAATAAAATAATAAAATAATAAAATTTTATTTCAAAATTTCACTCTTATTTGTGAGAATGTAATTGATTTTCCTTATCTTATACAACATAATACTTTATTGCATACATACTTTTGGAGGTGTTCATAAGATTCTATATTCTTTTTCATCATCATTCTCCCAAATAATTAGTTTGTGGTCAACAATGAAATAATTTGTGACTATCATTTAGGGTAATTTTTTTTTTAAAAAAAAAATATTGCGTTGAAAGAAGTAAATCATAATCCACTTATAAAAGTCATAATATTGTATTTTGATTCTTTCTTTTTGAATTATTATCCATCTTATGATATATAACTAACATAAGAAAGTATACATGATTTAATTTTGTTACCTTTTCTTTTCACTTTTTGATCAAATTAATAAACAACTCCTGAATTTTGAGTACGTCATTTTAACTCTCAAACGTACTTGTTTAACTGTTTTCAATTGTCGATTTTTCAGCCGACATATTAACAATAATTGATCCATAACATTCTTTCAAAACAATAATTATTTTGCTATGTTCCCATACTATTTTAATTTTATAATGTCAAAAATATATTATTACTTGTTTTTTTCAGTTCCAATTTTTTCTTTTGCAATTAACAAATTGTTTGTCAAATTTGGAAAAATAGTAAAAAAAAGAAAAATGAAAAATACAACAAAAACAATGATTATTTAGTAAAAAATTTAATAAAATATGAAAAAGTGTTTGTATTATAAAAATATATTTGATTGCTGTTATTATTTTATGATAAGAAATTAAAATTTAAAAAAAATTACACATCCTTTTAATAGTAGGTATTATTGATAACAATAACGTACTTTTATCCATAATTTTGGAAGAAGAAAATAATATACTTAAATTAAACTTAGTTTTAATATCTAATATTTAAAATCATTAAAGTTTATTATCTACATCTAAAAATAGCGTGAGTGAATTTATTTTCCTCTCACACACATATTGTATTACACTCATTCACGTATATGAAATAAGTCTATTTTCTTTAATCACAAACCATTTAAATCTTAGTAATTATTTTTTCAAAAATTAAAATCATAACCTTTAACTATAGTACTAATTATTAGTCACAAGTTACCTTTGGTGAGTTTTCACCTTCTAGAACCAAAATGATTATCATAATCATCATCATCAAACATATACACAAAGATTAAGTTAAAACAGACATCAAAAACATGTTCGACTCCTCTAATCAATAATTGCATTCCCATATTGGTTTGGAAAACGTCATCGATACCGATCATTATAGACACACTATCGTTACCCATCTTCAACACTCCAAAATTACTAATAGTGTAAAATGTGAATAACTCCTACCTCAATGTAATGTGTAATGTACAATAATTCATATGATCTCATTTGATACAAGATTAATTGACTCAAAGCCACACAAAAAAGAAACAAGATCGCCATCTCTAGTAGTAGTGACATCACCATGATCATTCTCTTTCTACTTGCCCTTATTGTTTTTGTTTCCACTTTTCCACTTAAAACAATATTCATGAATGTGTCATGTTTTATTACAATTATGACATCATATGTTCTTGTATCTTGACTTAAGCTTGATCCTACTTTTCTTTCTACCACTTTTCGGTTCCTTTTTCTTTTTTTTTCTCTTAATTTTTGTGACAAACATCTCAAATTGATATAAATAACCATAATAAACCAGTGCCTTCTTTCTCACCTCTTCATTGAGAGCACCACTATTTTCCATATGAGAAGAAACAATGTCTTCGAGACGAATTTGTAATTGAAACCTAAATTATCTTCCAAGAATGTGGTAGAGTATTCAATAGTCATAATCCATAGACTTCATCATCAAATTTTATACCCATTCCTGGTAGTTGATCTAAGATCCCTTGAAGCTCATTTAAATGATCTGAAATGGAATAATTCAACTTATACCTCAAATTCATCAAGCAATTCAACAAAATTTCTCCCACAATGTTCTAGCATGTGTCTCATTTGCAATGTGATTATAAACATTGTCTTCAACATATTGTCGAACAAAACCATACACTTACTGATGCTCAAAGTCCCAATTGACATAGAATCTGACTTATGTGTAGTGAACATTGGAAGATGCAATTTCTTCACAAACAACAAATCATTCATATTGACCTTCCACATGTGATAATTTGAACCATTCAAAACAATTATTTTTACATTTATCTCTATCGTTCAAGCAAGTAAATATAACTCTTAACTAAGAGCTTTAATACTATTTTGATGGAAAAACAACAACGATATTAAATTTTCAGAAAATGCAACGTATATAAAATCCTTAACTCAATAATCTACGAGGAGCAATTATAAAAAAGTAACAACAATAAATCATCAAAATAAAAAACAAAGATACTTTTACATCTTTTTTCTCCGTATAGAAAAAGAACCCTAATACTTAATACTCAATACTCAAAATATATATATATATATATATATATATATATATATATATATATATATATATATATATATATATATATATATATATATATAACTTTAAGTTAAACATCTTATTCTTATTAGTTGGTTAACAAAAACAATATCAGTAGCTAGTTATTAATTCGATCTAATATAATATTTGTTTGAGAATGGAATCGTATTTTTTAATAAAAAAAATGGTTCTCATTATTGATACCAAAACTAAAACCGTAAAACAACCCACAGAATTACAGTAACTTGATGATAGTTAAGTATGAATTGATTAGGTAAAACATCACTGTTAGTTAATTCTGTGAGTTGGGGTAAAGGAAAAACAGGGATGTGAATATTTTTTTATCGATTGCTTTATACATTACAAAATATAAAAATATTTAATTTAAGTGGCTATGCTGGTCCCCTCGTATGGTATTGAATAAAAGACAGGTTAGTGGGATGAGTCATCATAAGATTCCACGTGGCAAAATTTGTCGGATCAATTAAGGTTTGTTGATGGAAACATAAATGGCTCCGTGGGGCTTGTTTGGTAGATTGCCACGTCCTTAAGGAGAGCCTCTAAAGAGGTGTAATAATAATTGCTAGGTTTTTTTCTTTTTTCCGATTAAACTATATTTATGATGCAATTAAAAAGGTTGATTAAGGGGTTGCATGGTCCATTTGGTTTTAATTTTGTTAATATGTGTTTTGAAAAGGTAAAAAGGTGAAAG
Organism: Vigna mungo; assembly: GCA_036885675.1. Lineage (NCBI taxonomy): Eukaryota > Viridiplantae > Streptophyta > Magnoliopsida > Fabales > Fabaceae > Vigna > Vigna mungo. The sequence goes on from CP144696.1 coordinate 14,933,143, forward strand.
GGTGGAAGTGTATAGTTTTTTACTAATTGGAATAATGATAATTAAAGGCAGAAAACGAAGAAACATGTAACAGAGAGAATTAAGTGTGTCTAGTCTGCAAATTCCAAAGAGGAGACTGTCACTTTAAATCATGTTTCTTTGTCTCACCATTTCTTTTCTTTCTCTTTATTCCATCTTTCTTCCTCATACTCCCACTCCACACCTTCATCACTCTATTCTCTTATTATTAAGATTAAATCTTTTTTTTTTCATTTTAAATTTATTATAAAAACTTTAATTTTATTCCTAAAATAAATTATATAATATTTACTTCTTATATTTGTAAAAATCTATATACAACATCATTTTCAATAAACAATATATAAAATGTTTTTTATATGACAAACAAACTACACTAAATTAAAATATATAAGGACAAAATATTTTATAATGTTATCATGCTACAACTTTTTTTTTCATCTTTTATCATATAAAAAAACTACTTTTTCTTTTCGACTTAATACTTAAGTACAAATACAATTTTATGTTAAATTGACCCTTGTTTTTCGTTATTTAATTATGCTTTTAACTTGTAAAGATAGATTCAAATTCATACACCATTATTGACTTGTACTACTAATCAAAATAGAAATATTATTATAACACCAAAAATACCCTAATGTAATAAACGATGATAGTTTATTCCTGCCTTTGGCAAGAAAATACGCATGAAAAATGAGTTACCTAATTTACACAACTATTATAGTTTTATACTATTTTTTAACATGATTTTGGTTTGACCAAAGCTTTTTATAAAAACAAAGAAGCTTAGGAAATGAATTCCTTTTGGTTCAATTTGAATTGCCTCATATGCAGCTAACAACAAAATGATTTTTAAACATTTTTTTCATTATTATTCTAATATGAAGATAATTTAAGGCACGTAACCTGTTCAGTAAAATTTTCCGAATTGAATAAGAAATGAAACCGAGGATCGATATCCAGCATTGACCAAGAAAATACACATGATAAATGAGATCAACATTTACCTTACAATTCTTTGAATAACATTTTAATTTGTTATTGTAATAAAACGATATTCAGTAAAATTTGATTTGCAGAAAGGAAAGCAAAGATTCTTTTAATCTAAGCATATTTTTGTTTCATGATTTCAACATTGGAATTCAAAGATGAATTTAAATCTTCAGAAAGAAATGAAAAATTTTAATAATAAAAAAATTATCGTCTTAAGATTAAAAATCATATTAATCTTAATAGAGTTGAACTCATATCATATTCTCTAATGAATTATCCTTTGAGAAAAACCTATTAGAATTATTAATTTGTAATGAATAGATAATTTTACTTTAGAAATAATATAGTAATATAAAAAAATTTACTTTTAAAAGGAGACTGTCGATATTAATTTTAACGGGAGGTCAATCTTTTATAAGCGCACATTCATATAATTTTTTTATAATGAATCATTAAAAAAAAAAAGGTATAATTTTGAAATCAAATTTATAAAATCTTCTTAAATACCTAGAAAAATTATATATTAAATGATCATTTGGTTAACCTCAAGAATGACGGTTTAGAGAAGATCAAAACTCTACTAGAACTTAATTTTGTGTGTGTTTTGTACTTTTGATGCGAACAATTAGTAATACACGAGTTTTCAATAAAGGGACCGAACTCACATTAAGATATACATACACTCTTAAACTAACATTCATAATTGTTAAATATAATATTAAAAATTAAGGACAAAGATTAATTACATTCACCAAAATTACTTATTATTATAATCATATTTGAGCCTTTTGTAATGAACTAAAATAGTAGATTACACAAGAGCAAACTTATAATTTAACCCATATTTAAAAATATAACTTGATGTTAATAGAAAAATTATTATTATTATTAGTATTAGTGTTGGGTTATGGTGTGAGTATGGGAGTAGTGGCCATATTTTCCAAATTGAGCTAAGTCCTGTTGCACGAAGTCTAAGAAACAAAAGAGAAAAGAAGAGAAAGAAAAACAAGTTTTAAGTCGAATCTGATGCTGAAACCGAACAAGTAACTGTGAAGAAGAATGACAACTCTTGTACTGGTGTCCAACGTTTGAAATATGTTTAGCTACAATTAATGCGTTCCAGTTTACTACATATGGCTGAACATCATAGTTACTGAAGTTGCCTATACAGGGGTTGCTGATGCTGTGGATCAAGCTGTCAATTTAATTATTTTCTACTTCTAAATGCCTTGAGGAGTTGCTATGGGGTTCTTAATTCAATGCCCCTTCTACATTGTCTCCATCATTCTCTTCCAACACTTATGCACTGCCATCACTTTGCTTCAACTTTAGTTATATTTAGCACAACCATCGCTCCAATCCCACTTTTCCTATTAACAAACAAGGATACATCCAAAATAGTCAATTATATACGAACCAAATGTCCTTTTCTCACAACCCTTATTGTTATGCCTATAAACCCCTTCAAAATTCATTTCTTTTTCAGATCAACGGTACAAATTCAAAACTTTTCATCATCTAAATCATAAAGCTCCCACTCACCAAATAAAACAATCTTCTCTACTCCAATATTTTAGAGAATCCTTACCTATACATCAAAACCCACTAAATTCTCCGATGGATTATTATAATATACACACACATTGGTATATTGGTATTGAAAAGACAAGACGTATTGAAGCAGAAATTAGTTTTCCATTGTTTGTTATTTTATTAATGATAAGGTACATGGTGTGCATGACCATAGAGGCAAATTAATAATAGTAAACCTGATGTCCTCCCATAATGATGTGAAGACATCTTCCATGGAAGGCAGAGTTCATTAAAATAAAATTATAAGCTTCCAAAACTATAATAAACAAGAAGAGGGGTGGAATATCATTAATAGCTTATTAAAATAAACAATTTTTGTTGGTTCCAACCAACCAAAACTTCAAAACAAGTAATTAATTAAAGACCGTGTAACTTAGGCCTTGTGGACATGTCGCCCACCTTCAGGGCAAATCAAAACCAAAGAGACTCTGCTCAATGTCTGACTTGGCTTTTCTTTTTGCTTATCACTTTCTCTCTCTTTCTTTTTCTTTCTTTTTGGTTTAAAGTAGCTTCTGTTGTTGGTGTGTGTCTGTGTGTGTATATATATATATATATATATATATATAAAAGGACCCTAAGGTGGCGGCTTTTCTTTTCAGTCTTGATCAGTTTCACTCATTGGAAGATATGGGAACATTAGAGCAAATCGATGCTCCTCATACCCAGTCATCATCATCTTCGTCTTCTTCCATTGATAGCAACAACCACCCTTCTACGACTCCACCACCCTCTTCCTCCCCTTCATCAAGTGTCTGCAGAAACAGAACTGATTTGAGCACTGACCTCAGACTTGGTCTTAGCATATCTCCTTCCTCTCAATCTGAACCACCTTTCAATTCAACACCAAGGTAAACAAATATACTTGTATCTATTTCTCCGCACCAATGCAAACTTGGATTCTTTTCTGTTTCTTGATCTTCTTCATCCTATTGTTTGTGTTGGATATGGTGATGCACGTACGATTAATTGCATTAACATGTTAATCTGTTATGTACCGTTCAGGGAGGAAAGTTTCAACTGGCCACCAATTAAGTCCATATTGAGGAGCACCCTTGTGGGGAAACAAAGCCATCTGAGCCAAAAACCATCTTTATTTGTGAAAGTCTACATGGAAGGGATCCCCATCGGAAGAAAATTAAATCTGATGGCACATTATAGCTATGACGGACTGGTGAAAACTCTGGGCCATATGTTTAGGACCACCATTCTGTGTGAGCATTTGAAACCCTCATAAAATCATTTCCTTTTGGACCGTCATATTTAGAGATCAATTTTGTTTTTTCAGGTCCAAACTCTCAACCACTCAGTTCTGGGAATTTTCACGTGCTAACTTACGAGGATCAAGAAGGCGACTGGATGATGGTTGGAGATGTACCGTGGGAGTAAGTGATATGCATATTTGGCTCAAAAACTCAACTCTTGAATCTTACCATTAGCTCCATTTTACAGTGTATTTTGTTTGACCCTTTTTTGTATCTGATAATTAATGCAGGATGTTCTTAAACAGTGTGAAGAGGTTGAAGATCACGAGAGCTGACAGATGCTAGCTAGTTTAGTAAAGTATAGAACTTGTCACAACACAACACAACACAACACAAGCTCCTCCTCAATTTTTGTTGTTGATAAATTTTTGTTGCAGATCTAGTTAATTAATTATAGGTGGGTGAAAGGCGTTGAAATATTTCACCAAAAAGAATGGATCCCGTGATTGGCATATCTAATAGCTTTATACACCAAAAATATATAGATGTATAGCTCTTCTTACCTAATAGTCAATTCAGTGCATAGAAAGGTAGAGTGTTTGATAATAGAGTCGTCTGATTTTGGGTTGGACCTATTGTTTCACTCTTTTATCTTCTTACCCATAATGCATGACGAGCTTGAAGAATTTGAAGTAGGTAAATTATTTTTGTGGTGTATTGCAGCTTCCTTGTGTGAAATTTACCTTGAAGTTGAAATAGGAAAAATACTGAAAAGCGTGTGTTGCTTAAAATGTGTCAAAGCATAAAAAGCAGGTATGATTTTCCTAGTTTCCCTACATGGACCTTTTTTCTGGTGTCTCTGCTTTGATGTGTTTGGCTTTGTTGGGTACAACGTAATGATGCTAATAGTGTCCACACCCCTCGTGTCAAGAACAGTGGTTTTTCTTTCATTGTCATGATTTGAGGAAGATTCTAACCATGAATTAAACAATCCACATTCAAACACCTGTCTGCCAGAGAAGTGTACTCATTTTGATTGTTCATCAAACATTCACCTACTGACAATGATATTTCATCTCCACAATCATTCATTCCTCTTCATTTTCATCACAACCCTCTCTAACACACTAACCCATTTATGAACTAAATTACTCTCATCAACTTTCAATACCATAAACCAACCACACTTTCTTATACTCATTTTTTCAATATTCCCTATGCCACTTAATTCATATGCATGAAGGTTTTCTTGTTGCCTCAACTGCATGCTCTCTATTTCAATAAAAATAATCATAACAAAATGAAATTTCTATAAATTTGAATTAGTTTATCTATACATTTTCTTGTAGAGACTTTGTTCTACTTTTTCAAGCATTTCAAACATTCTCATTCTTCTTGTAACATGGGATTTTTAAGGAATTTACTTCACAGTTTATTTTATTTTACTTTATTTCTAGCTCTATCCTTTTTTACAGTCTTTAAATTGTTTTCACTCACATCAAACAAAATATTTAATTTTTCTACTTTTAGTACAATCTTATTATGGAAGTTAGTGAGATGACAATGGTCCAGGGTATATGTTTGATTTTTTCATCTACATGTATAAATATTCCTCTCCTCTCTACGATTTTTTGTTTCAATCTCTTCTCTCTCCCTAGAGGTATTTTGGTACTCATTCATTTACTTATTCAAATTTTAATTAAATTACAAAAGATAAAAAATTAAAAAAAACATAATATTATAGAATATTTAATATAAAAACGATATATATATATATATATATATATTTAAAATCAAATATAAAAAATGAAATTATAATTATATAAGTTTTAAATAAAAATATCAAATAACGATTAAATAAATATCAAATAATCATATAAAAGAGTACAAGTATATTGATATATACCTTATAAATAAATTATGAAACTAAGAGAAAAAATTAATATAATTAATTTTTTATATTCTCTAATAAATTAATGATATTTTAGTATTTAAAATGAATGAAATATGAGAACAAAAAAAGATACAAAATAGATATAAAATTTTTCACCCTTATTTACACACTCAATTTAAAAAATTAAATAATATTTATATTTATATATGTATTTGTTAATGCATAGATACTTTGTTAAAAAAAAATTCCAATACATATGTCATCCTTAAGAATTAGATATATAGCCTTTCCATTTCCTTATTTCAATCTACCTTTATTTGTCATTGTATTTTCTCTCCATATTATCGTATCTATTTTTCTTCTCTTCATATTAAATAAATTAAATATATAATTAGACGTAAATATTATCTTGAAATTTAAAAATAAATAAAAAGTAACATTTTTTAAAAAAGACCAGTGATAAAAAAAAATAGAAAAGATTACTTAAGCATTTTCTGAAAATCAATTTTAATAAAATTTATTATTATTATAAAATTGAGTAGAAATGTATTTTTCTTTTTAATTTAAACAATACAGTTTAAAAAAAATATTTGTTTTAATTAGTTTAAGTAGGAAAGGTTATATTTTGAAAGAATACTTATGTAGTTACCTAATTTTATGGAAAAAACATTTTTATTTATTAAAAAAATGATTAATCATAATAAAGGAGGTTAAAAGTATAACAATTTTATTAAACAATAAAGTAGACGAATAAAAAAAACACTAAAGATAATTGTAAAAGGTGTATTATATAATGATGTAGACTAGTTGCATTTTGCATATGATTGTTTATCTATATTTATTTATTATGCTTGAATTTTCTTTTCTTACATAAGATATTTTAATTATTGGATTGAATGTAATCAAATTTAAATCCGGTCATTAATCCCGTTGAAACACTAAATTAATGATCAAATAATTAAGTCTTACTTTTTTGATAAATTTAAATATTTTTAATTTAATTCTTATTGATTTTTTAATAATTAAATGTTTTAAAAAATTATAATTTTGTAATTGATTTTTTATTATTTATTTATTTTATCAATTAAGTAATTTATTGTTATTTTATTCTATCATTATAGTTTTTAAAAAATAAATATTATAATTAATATAAAATGATATTATAATTATCCAACACATAAATGTGAATAATAAAAATTATTTATTAGCTTATATTATATATATTATATATATTATTATATTAATCACATAACACTTTACATAATTTAAGAAGTAATGAAAAATAAATAAGACGACGTATCACTAAACTAAAAAATTAATTAGATAATATAAAAATTTTAAATGCTTAATATCATTAAATTTTTGGAAGAAACTAATTTTACTTATTATTTATTTATTTAGATTATTCAGATATGGCAAAAATGGAGTGGGTTTCACGCAGGAGTCGATACTGGGCCTAGGTCCAAGCCCAAACGTTTCCTAAAATCTGAGAACCGAAGTTTGTAAAAACTGAAAGAAAAAAATGAAAAATTAGACACAGAAACTGCAGGAGATATTTTCCTAGTATATTGATTGATTTTGATTTGGGGGCGCGGAGCAAGTTAGTTTGTGAACCTTTTGCATGAAAACGGCGTCGTAATCGTCCATTCGTGTTGGGAGAGCATGAAAACCCCGATTTCGGGTTTCTACCGAAACCCTGTAAAGTTCAGAATGTAAGTTTAAAATTGAAACTGTTTGATTTTGTTGGTTTTTGTAATGCATAATGAATGATTAATGCACAGGCCAACTGCAGAGAACTTGGTTCCCATTCGATTGGATATCGAAATCGAAGGGCAAAGATACAAAGACGCATTCACTTGGAACCCTTCTGGTAATTTCAAACAAAGACTGCTCATCTAGCCGTTCTTGTTTATTCATTTGCGTTGATTGAATTCCGACATTGTAGATCCCGACTCCGAGGTTGTGGTCTTTGCAAAAAGGACTGTTAAAGACTTGAAGCTCCCTCCCGCCTTTGTTACACAAATTGCTCAATCTATTCAAGTACACACATCTCCATTTTTGTATGCTTTTCTTTATATTACGTTTAATTTCTTTTTTACAATGTTTTAGACAAACTACTTGTTTCAGACGCTTCACATGCACTTTTATTTGTAACTCATTTTGGTTCCTATAAGACAAACTACTGGTTCTTCGATTTTGAACGGTAGGGACTAAAATGTATTTAAAATTAGGGATTAAAACTTGTAATTTTTAAGTATAGAGACACACGTGATCTGTTTGAAGTTTTTTTTTTTTTTATGAAAATTTCTATAAGAAAAAAGTAAGAAAGAAACATGAAATTTGTTTTTCCATAAGGTAGAATTAGTTTATAAATAAGTTAATTTATAGAAGTTATCTCCTATTAACCTCTTTAAAGTTTGATTCCTAACTTATAGATAAACTAATTTGTTTCTTTTTATTTTTTTCTTCAAGGAATGCTTATAGAGAAGTTTCATCCAAATGGACTCATAGTTAGCAGTTAAATCTTTAATACTATTATTATTGTTCATTTAGCCTAATTTATGTTATCTTGTGCTATCAGTCACAGCTCTTGGAGTTTAGATCCTATGAAGGCCAGGATATGTATGCTGGGGAGAAGATTGTTCCGATCAAGGTCTCTCTTTGTTGCCATTTTGTGTTTCTCTTGTTTCATTCAGTGTTTGCTTTGCATTTTAACAAAACGTTATTTCTGTTTTGTAGCTCGATCTTCGTGTTAATCATACGCTTGTGAAGGACCAGTTTTTATGGGTAAGGTTGGAGCGCAGCACAGGTGTTGCTTTGTAACATTACCGTACTTGTTTAGGTTTATTTCGGTTTTGTGTCTAAAATGATTGAATTCTAGGACTTGAACAACTTTGAGAGTGACCCTGAAGAGTTTGCTAGAATCTTCTGCAAGGACATGGGCATTGAAGATCCTGAGGTTGGAGTAAGTATATCCAATTTTCATTAGTAATGAGTTAAAATAATTTGATAGAGACCTTGGGAGTATAATAGAATTTTGTTACATAGGCAGAATTATGTTATAGTAAAGAAACAATTTTTTGTATGTAGGAACTGTTTTCTTGTTTTTATCAACGGAATTTTCTTTTACTTTCTTGCCTTTTTTTCAACATGCACAAGCACACAGACATTCTTGAAAAATGAAACACGCTAAACTGTATAATGCTTCTTATGCTTTGCAGCCAGCTATTGCCTTTGCTATCAGAGAGCAACTTTACGAAGTAAGTTTTATTGGTTTATTAATGTATCATTTTCAGGAATTATATATGGTCCGGTTACCACAGTCGTTATGTTTCCATATTTAGATTGCAATTCAAAGTGTGGTCTCAGCAAGAGAAAGCAGAATGAGCAAGAAGGGTCGTCGAGGGGCTGAATATACTCCGATCAGGTCTTTTATCATACACTTGTTTCAAGTTTGTGCTGCGTGATGAGGGCAATTTTATTACAATTCTAAGTCAATATGTATTTCCCAAGTCATGTCTTTTTTCTCGTCAATGATCTTATGACAGTAAAGGAGGTGCTGTAGCAGTGGACTTGGTGAAGTTATTTGGTCCGAAATCTAGTGTAGTCCGGTAAGTCCGCCATAAATTCGAACCCTCTATTTCTGCTGAAATTTAAGGAGCCTCAGAAGTAGGCTTAGAAACTAGTGGCATAGTATGGCTATTGACACATTTGTTTGTGGCTTGTGCATTTAGAACAAGAGAAAGGTAAAAATATCAGTAAAAAGAGAAAAAGTTTGGAAATGACGGTGGAATAGAAAAAGAAGTGAGATTGACATCTACTGTTGTTTGTTTTTTCTTTATTAAACAGATTTCCTGACTGAGATTGGAGCTTGATAGATAAATGGAATGCCTTTGTTGATTGTTCGTGTGTGTTTTAGTTCATTATAAAAAATTCCTTTTACACTTCGTTCTCTATTTATCTGTTTATAATATGTAAATCCTAAAACTTAAATTATGACATGGACAACTAAGCTTACCACTTATTGCCATGTCGGCATTTTGATCTGTATTTTGCAGAATGGTTCAGTACTTCAATGCCTCAATTTCTCCTAATCAGATGACACCAATCCAATAACTCCTATTCCTTTAGGCTAGGGTTCTCCCATCACAAAGGGGTTTCCTTTTCTTCGGCAGAGCAATGCCCAATTCTCAGCTTACAGACCAAATCTTTTCCCTTGGATCCTACCTACTATTTAAAGCTTAAAGTCATTGCCCTTCCAACTAAAACCACTTTGTAACTAATTTTATGATTTTAAACTTAGCGACTCGTATCACATAAGGCATTCAAGGGTTATTTGCGCCAGGAACAACTATGTTTGTGTGTGTGTGTGTGTATAGTCTTGCATATGAAATTCAATGAGAAGTTGACAAGTTTGAAGCATTTTTTCTTGAATGCAAGCAGGAAAAGAAAGGAGTGGGACGTATATGAACCTATTGTGGACCTACTTTCCAATGAGGAAGTTGATGCCCTTGAAGCAAAGGAAGAGAGAAATTTCAGGTGAATTGGCTCCGTGGTCAGCCACACAATATCAGAAGGTTAGAGTTTGAAGTTTTTGTATTATATGCAAGCTGGGTTTTTAGTACCAGGAATCATTGATTATCATTTGATTTCGTTGGATGTAATCTTGTAGTTTCTTATTTATATTCTCTGTACCCAAAGCGAAAGGAAAAAAAGTGTTTACATCTTTGCAGAGTGTTCTGGCCATTGTACTATCAATAACAATCAAGCCATTTTCCATTTGGTGGGTTTCCGTGAAACCGAGAGGTCCCTAAATTAGTCCACATAAATCTGGTTAACATATTTGAAGTTAAAAGTAATTGAGTGTTTCTCCTAGAAGAAATCTTTCTTTGTAATCTAGAAAATATCTATTAAATATACTATATAATATAAATTAAAAATTCAATTTGAGGGGTCCTCTCTTCTCCTTTGGATTAGCATTCTATGTCTGCTTTTAGTTTTTTCTTTTTCTCAATCATCTCGAATTACCCTCATTTTATCTTCATTTGTATATTTGTTCTTATTTGGTGAGTCTTTTCGAGCAAATACATTTACTTTAATAAACCAAGCTTTGTATGTGTTATAGAAAGTATCTACAGTTTAACATTTTACTTTATAGTACAATTTATGTTATTCCTTTTTAATCTAAAACATTTTTTTATATATATTTCAAAGATATCTATTATGAATTTTGATCATTACACCAAGAAATCCAAATCCAACGTCCTTGAAATCACAAAGAATTAAAAGAACTATCATAACTTCCTCAAAAACGTCATCAACATCAGATGACAACTCAAATGAAAGCAGTAAGTGCAAGCACTAAAACATGTTCAATGTCTGAGTATTTCTATTATTTTTCCTTTCTTTCAGAACTCCACCTTTTACCTATATATTTTTTTCTAATTTAGAGCAATTATAATCATCATGTTAATAAAGGAAATTGTTTAACACATGTGAATTCACTGCATGCATAGAAAACCACTTCATAGCTAAAGTATAATCTCTTTTAGTATAAAATTTTTAGATATTTTTGTCGTTTAAACATATTATAAGTCAAGTCTCTTTCTTAATTAAAAGCTTCCAACCACTCTAATAAAAAAATGACAATGTCGACAATTGAAATAAAGCCAAAAAAGGCACGTGGATTCCATAGAAGAAAAACGTGTGGTGATTGGGAAGTTTTAGTCTTCCTTTGTTCTGAAATTTCGTGGTCCTCAAATTGGATGATTTATATTCACACAAACTCCATGAAAATTTCCAAATTGTTTATTTTCACCAGATTAAATAATGTTTTAGAGAAGATTTATTTTATTATATTAAGCATTTATTTGAAGATTATGTAGCATCTATTGTATTTATTTTTGGCAGCATGGATGAATGAGATGTATTAGAGAATTGTTTTATTGGTAGGTGTTAGATGGTGGAATATGTTGTCAACTTTTTTTAGGAATCAAATAATATACGAATCTGATTTGGATGATAATGACTTACCACTATAATCATTGGTCCTAAACTTTTCTTTTTATTCTTTCCCATCACACTGAAGAATTTATTTGCTAAATAAATAACAAATCATTTAAATCTTTTCACTTGCAAATCACTTTGATCTCAAAATCTTTTTTATTTTAAATGGTACCTGTTATTAATCAATTAACTAATTTTGTTGTTCTATCTTAATTGTGAAAATTAATTTAGTCTCTTCTTTTTTTTTTATCTCAACTATCTCTCTTTTATTTTTTCTTTTACTTAAAATTTATATTCTTTGTTTGTCTCTATATTTGTATCTTTTCTTCTAATATCTCTCTCACTTATATTCTTTTTCTGGAACCTATAATTTTTGAAAAAGATAAGGAGAGTGACTGAAAGAATAATAATAGGATTTTTCAGATGAGGGAGGGTGAAAAGTAGAAAAAAAATGGGATTTACTATTTTGTTATTTTGGGATGGGAGCAGTGTCAAATTGAAGATAACTAAGAGAGACAATTAAGAGAAAGTATATTTATAAATCATTTTGCAATATTACTTAAGTGACAGTAATATATGTAATTTTATTTTTAATTTTTAATCAATTTCTTTTTCTTACGGTTCCTTATAGATTTTTTAGCATTTTTTTAGGTTTAAATCTTTTTTTTGTCCCTAAGTTAAAAGTTGGTGTTCAGTTTAGTCCCTTTTAAAAATGTAAACCTTTGGTTCTCATGATGTGCAAAATGTATCAAATCAGTCTTATCCGTTAACGGTTTTTGATTAACTTCCTTGATTTATCTCATTATTAACTCTCATGCTTCAAGGGTTGTTGATGTTGTAGCCTTCCATATTGTCTCAGGTTTATGTCAGCAGATTTCTTCCTAAAATTTAATGGATAGGATTGATTTGATACACTTTGCACATCATAAGGACCAAAGATTTACATTTTTAAAAGAGGGACTAAACTGAACACCAACTTTTAACTTAGGGACAAAAAAGATTTAAACTTTTTTTTTAATAATGATAGTTGTCTGGTACATAATCATGTCAACGGCTAACTATAACAACAAATTTCTTTTAATTATTGGAATTTTTTTTTAACATATGCACAAGTTTAACAATTCATTTTTAAAAGTATTTTGGTCATTAAAAAAAATTAACTTTTGTATTTAAAAAAAATTAAAGAATAAAATAATAATCATAAAGTGTGTATAAACATTTGTTGGGTATCAAAATAATAATATACTTAATTATATTAGGTAAAAGAAAACAATATTCAAAGTGATGGAAACAATGTGTTTTCCTACTTAATTTGTGTCTCCAATTTTTTTTTCGGTATTTTCTATAAAATGGTGAAACCCAAATCGGTGGTGAAATCCAGACAGTATAAAGATCAACAAAAATGTTTTTTCATATTCTTAATTTTTTTTGTATGTTTTGTTGTGAAATAAATAAGAAAAAAAATGAAAGAAAAAGATTTATCTAGAAAATAAAACCTACAAATTTATTGAAGGAAAATAGAATTATTAAATAAATTAATATAAAATTAGTTTCTAATTAAAGGATGATCTCTCTTTCATTATGACTAGCTCAATTGTTAACATGACTCTCAAGATCTTTTCCTTTAAAGCAAGAAAATTACAGATTTACCATTTTACAAATTATTGTGGAAGATTTCACAAATAAGATCAAACTATACTATATACATATAAAATAACTTAATAAAATAATATTAAAATTTATCTTATTCAAGTTAGAATTATTATCTAATGTTATCGACTTTCTATTATCAATGTGCTCATTTCTCGAGATAAAATATTATAATTTACAAATATAAACAACACTCAAATAATAAAAATATATTTTTTTATTAAAGATTATAAGCAAAATTTACACACCTTTATTATGAATTAGGTAAATATATTATTTACATAATTTAAAAGATTTGAGGTGACCATTTTAAGACCATTCATTAGGCATTTAATAGTATCCAACTTACCACTATCTAAGACTATTATTTCTTACAAGCTTTTTGAACTTTTTTTTTACAATTCAAATCAATATATCAAAAATATGTTTGTCAAATCAATTTTGTCCAAACTTCACACATGATATGTTCTTTAAAAATGTGCAAAGAGCATCTTTCGGTTCTAATTACTTATACTAACTAAATAATAACAGCAATTAAAAAAAAGTACGATTGTAAAAAGTATTCAATTAAAAGAATGAAAATATATGATGATATTATTCTTGCTTAACTAAGTTTAAAAATAAAAAAATTGATTGATTTAATCCGTATTAAACTAAAAACAAATTGAAACTAATCTATTTAATTTGACTTCAGTTCTCATATCGAACTAATTCAAATGAATTAATATCTAAAACAAAATAACAACAAATAATATAATTATCTTTTTTATGAAAGACAATGATGATAGAGACAGTGCATATATTTACTAATGATGATAAAAGCGACATTGTTGAGAAATAGGCAATAATGATTCTTGATTAAAGTACATCTAATTGTCGGTGTATTGAAATGGATGAAAGAGAAAAAAAAAGATTAAAATATTTAGATGAAATAAAATAGATAAAAGTATATACATAAAAATATAGTTTCTTAAAGGAAGCGTGAGAATATAAGTATCGTATAAAATGGTGGTCAATTTTTTTTCTCAATCATCTGTTACTTCTTCGTAATCTATATTTCTCTAAATGAAATTCGAATGAAAACAGATTAATTTATTCTATCTATTTGTTAAGATGTTGTTTAATATTATAAATAAATTATATCATTCGGAAATTGAAACTTTCCCTTTGCGCTGTCTTTTAATTCTTATTATTAATTTTATGATGATGATTTCCGTTAGATTATTTAAAGATTCTGTTATTTCTATTATTTTTAAATAATGGTGAACTTTTAATATATGTTTTATTAATAAATTAGATTAAATCTTAGTAAGGTGTTTAGATAATGGGTTGAGATTAACTGTGTTTAACGTTAAATTTCACATATTGTTAATTATTTTAATAATTTAAAGTTTTTTTTCAGTATTTTTTACTGTGTGTATGAGTTACTACTTTGATGTTTAAATAAGTAGACGATCATTCGACGACTATAATCGGTTCTCAATAGTGTAATAAATATGATGAACTGTCTCTTTATTTTAAATTTGTATTTATATATTTTGAAGTGAACTTTCAATTATTAATATCGACCTAATTTTGACCTAAAAGTTAATAAACATATTTTATTTGTAAAAATGTTTAATTTGCAATCTTGATCACTCATTAGTTGACTTCCTGATTGGTCATTACATCTCTGATAGAAGTCGTTTAGCTTTTAGAAACCTACTATAGATATGAAAGAGTTGATCGTTCAGTCAACTACTAATCGGATGATCATACAGTACACAAGTTATTTTTATGAGATTGAATTGAATTTACATATATAATATAATAAATTTTAATTCTTAAGCATAAAATATGATGTTGAATTAGTTAAGATAATTGGTTTATCTAATTCTTCGTTCTTATGATTTTTGAACTGAAGTTTTGTGAAGGGAATGGTAGGAAATTGGCAATGCATAAAGATGATTTGATGGACGAAGACTTGGAAGAGGAACAAAAGTACCTAAAAGAATATTTAGAGATTGAAATATTAGACGAAGACATTGAGAGGAGGGAGAGATGAAGGAGTTCCAAGAAAGGAATCTCACAAAGATTCCTCACATGTGTCTTCTTCAAACACTTTATTGTATCTAAAAGTTTTAGTTGTGGTAGTCAATATGATAAATGAAATTTAATTTCAACCTAACACATAATTTAACGTGAGGAAAAAAAATAAAATAAAGACGAGTAAAATTATTTATTCAGTGTTACAGCAACGGTTGCTTTCTGAGGACTTTGGCTTGAAATTTAGTTCAATGTTGTAGTGTGAAAGAATGTCCGTGAGGTCTTAGTTGATAGTAATTGGTGAAAGAAGAGTCTAATACGGAAAAATTATAGATATAGATGTAAAGAAAGAGAGAAATGCATGGATTGTGGTCTTAGCTAAATAGGGAATGTCTTTAAATATTGTGGTGTGTTTAGTATCAGTAGTGGATGACTAATCTTTTGTTGGTGATAAAACAAAATAGTAAAATAGAATAAACTATTATGTTATCCTTATTCTTCTTATCATCAATAATTGATGGGCAACAAAGGAACCATGACAGTCGGACACGCTGTCCCATGTTCAGTTGTCCTCTATAAGATATTTTTGTGTCTCGAAATTTGAACATTGACTATTGACTAAACAAGAGAGAGATGAAAAAAAAAAATGTAATCTACATTTCATGATAATAATCTCGCCATGATTTTGTCATCAATCATGGGGATTCCCTACAACAAGAGATGAGAGATTAGAAAAGAACTAGACTAGACCACATAAGTTGAACATTAGCATACAAAAAGATTAGCTAATTGGTGCAGTGGGAATTTTGATTGATGAGGGTGAGGTTGAAGAGTTTGTGGATTTGGACTTGTCGAGAATAGACCACATAACTTGAACATCTTCGTAGCCACATGCCATGACTTCCCCGTGCAGATCCATGACTCTGGTCTCTTGGTCTGAGAATGAGAATGAAAATTATATATATAGAGAGAGCATAATATAAGATATAG
Organism: Vigna mungo; assembly: GCA_036885675.1. NCBI lineage: Eukaryota > Viridiplantae > Streptophyta > Magnoliopsida > Fabales > Fabaceae > Vigna > Vigna mungo. Next base: position 14,949,517 of record CP144696.1, read on the forward strand.
AGAAAGTAAGGAAAAGGGTGGAGAGAGACCTGGTTGAGACTTCTTTTGATCCCTTGGCGGCTGCTGGTTGAAAAAGGTGCAAGCTTTTTTGAAGGGTGTTGTGATGGTTTTCTTCCAAGAGGCCATTTGGCTGGAAGGAAGAAGGTCTGGAGGTTATATATATATATATATATATATATGCAGAAGAGAGAACAAAGAAAGAAAGAGAGAGAGAAAGAGAATAGAAAGCAAGATCCGTGAGATGAGGTGAGATGGAAAATGAATCGTTTTTATTGATATATAGATGATTTTTCCTTTCCCTTATCTCATTCATTCATCCAAGTGAAAGAAAGAAGGGTCGGCTACTGCACCAAACCACATGCTCCACGCTCCCTCACTAAGACACAACCCTTCTCTTACACGTCATCACTTTTCCACTTCATTCTACTATTATTTAATGCTAACTGGATCCCTCTTCTCTCTCTCTCTCACTATTCATCACACAAAAATATTACTAATCAAACAATCATTTCAAATTTTACTTCAGATATTTTTACTTTTCCAACTACTCTTATAAAAGATTATTTTTATTTAAAATTAAAACATTTGTGACTGTCTATAACAAGTATAAGAAACTATGAATATCTTCTTACAAAAACGTAGTAGCATATGATAGCCAATATTTTTCTTTTTTTAAATTATATGAGTAACACTTGCCATCCCTACTTCAGTAGGCTATTTTCTGTGATATGACTAAGATCTCCGTAATGTAGGAAACTCAATTCTTTGCTTGTCTCTTGTGTTAATTTATCTTATACTATTTAATCAGGATTCAATCACTTTTCCTTTATTATATTATTTTTAAGATTTTGCTTCAATATAATGTTATGTAAGGTTTATGTTAACTTAAAATAAAATTAATTATTTAAAATTTAAAAAGTACTTTTTATTCTTAAAATTTGAAATCCAAGACTTTATAGTAAATCTTAGTAGTCATCGGTAAATCACATTTCTTCTGATCTTCCTTCATTTCGGTGTCATTGATAAATCTGTATTTGTTTATATCATTGTATGACTTTTTTCATTGTGTTTTTTTTTTTACTGTGTTGATTGATTTATCTGTGTGGAGAAAAACAATGTAAGTTGTGTTATTGGTGGAGGGACCCTGAAAATGCAGGTCTGTAATTTCTGAGGCTTATGTAATGAAATAAAGGCATTGGACAATGGCTCAGTTTCCCACTTCGTGGCATGTGATGATAATGATCTGATATGGGGAATGGGAACGTGGAAGATTGGACAACACAGACCAACCAAAGGAACCCTAAGCCCTGTGGGGTCTTCTTCCACCACCCCTTCATTTTCAGCCCTATCTAGTACCCATTTTTCTCACTAATAATACTCTCCATAGTTTACCAATGAAAAAAAAAAAAAACCTTTTTAATATAATTCTATTAAATATTGTTCATCCACTTTATGACATCTAATAATATATAGCTGTCAACCTTATGCTTTTGTTTCTTCATTTTTACCCTAATTTTAAATCTTATTAACATAAACCCCTTTAATATATACGACCGAAAAATGTAGTCTTGGTGTATTCATACTGAATGTGAACACTGAGTGACGGTGCCGTTGATTCTAATCACGAGTTGACAAAGACAGCCATTTAAGTAATTAATGACTAATCATATATTGTTAGCTTCCCAATGCATCTTATAAAAGTGTTTTTGGTCTTTGTTTATAGCAACACAAATCTGCAAATCAGACAAAGTTGCATCGAAATTACTCAATAAATATTGAAAGTCAACATATATTGGCTTACATTAAGGTGTCTGAAAACCCTTAAACAATGAAATCCTATGATATGTGATATCCACATTCACATATACCAAAGGTTTCTCTGAGATTTATTTGAATTTTTATGAATGGTGTAACGGTATTGTGCTGCATATGTCCTTTGATCTCATTACAAATAGCTATTTACTTTGATTTTCAGTTTAGCAATTAGACTTTGTTTATTCCTTGTCACATGCAATGTACCGATGAAGGACATGTGAACAGTACAAATTATTGCTGGGACGATTATTGTTTTATAAATGATGACAACAAAACCTTATTGTCTTAAGGACAGAAAATAACGCGTATCATTGCCACGTTTTTTAAATGCTTTTAATATTTCACTACTTTTCTAACATTTTCTATCACACTCATTTAATTTCAGTGAGTAAAAACTGTTTTTGACAATTCAACATTTTCATTGTCTCAGTAACTCTGTAATTTGTCGGCACATGATTTTGATATGTAAACATACAGTAACTCTGTAATTCAACATGTGTTTTGAGTATATTTAAACTTTGTACAAACTTTGAAAAAAGGAAGCAAATTATGAAAATTCAAACTAATATTAACAAAAACCAATTCACATGGTTCCTTTATAAAAATATTTCATTAAATCTACCTCAACTTCTTAAAAAGTTATAGAAAATAGTATAAAACTTCAAATTCCGTAAATCATATATCCATTTTAAATAGAATCAATAAATTCTAAATAAAATTACAATTAAAATAATTAATAAATATGAAATAAACTGAAAATACAAAATTAAAGAAATTAGATTAAATTTATTATTACTGAAAACAATAAACAAGTAATGTAAAAGAGCTAAACATTAAGCAAACAGACAAGTAATAATGTGTGTACCTCATTCCATTATTATTGCATGCTCCATCTTTGTGATATGTTCTTCATTGTCTCTATATTGTCTCTTAAAGTAGAGGGTTATATCCCCACATCCACGTTTCTTTACAACAACCTTCTCTTCGCTATATACTTATGGTCATTTTCTTTAACAACTTTGTTTTCTTACAATAATTATGTTTAAAAAATAAAATATAATTTAATTTAACATATAGTATAATGATGTCTTCTTTAAAAAAAATTATAAAAAATAATAAAATAAGTGTTTTTATTAGTTGGTGACTTCTTCAATTATAGAAAGATGAAATAAAAGAAAAATAATTCTAAAGGAAAACGAAACCAAAATTCACTCATTTTGTAAGTGATTAAAAAAATACCGATTTCAAATTTTAAGGAATAAAAAAAGTAATAACAAATAAGTTTCAGGAGAAAAAACCACTTCTTACTTATTCTACATAGATTAAAAACATATTTAAATGTTTTAAAATATAAATTAGTAAAGTGATTCATAAATTATTTGAGCTCGAATTGATAAATGTTACATCAAAATCATTTACTTAGTTGAATATCTTAAATATGGTACCCTAATTTTCATTTATGCTATTAAACTTTTGAAAAAGAAGAATAGATTTCTTATTATTAATACGTCTTATTTACAGGTTTATTAGACAATATATATTTTTTTTCAATCATGTCTCTTTATCTCCATAGGTGTTAAAATGATTTTTGGGCCATTGGTCATTCGTACCCAACCTACCCACGGTTTTGTAAAACTTATACAACCAACTTAAGGATATTGGATCAATCATTTGACGGAATGAGTTAATTTAATCGTATTGATTAATGTAAAAGTTATATTTAGATATAGTTGTTATTTAGCGTATGCGTTAATTCTAACCTACTCATGAAATATTGAATAAGTTAAAAAAAGTCCTTAGATGAAATGAGAATGAGTTAGAGCTATAGGATTAAAGTATGATTAAATTTTTAAAGAAATTAGTTAAGCTTAATTTTTTTTTATAATTACAAAAGTATTTGAAATATTTTCAATTGTAAATTGTTTCATAAATATTTTACACTATGGATAAATTAATCAATAATTAGTTTTTATTATTTATACTTAATTATAAAGTTGAGGTCCAATTAATATAAGTTCGATTTAAATTAATTTGAGCTCAACTAGACCAATTCATTTAAACTTAATCCAGACTCATTCAAATTAATTTAGATTTGACTTGACGACCTTGCATTATTTCAGCTCAACTAGAGCAACTTAGTTTGGTTTAATCTAATTGGACCTAATTGAGTCGACATAACCTAATATGAATGTGACATGTGTAACCTAATCACATTAATATGCGGTTTAATTACTGATTCAAAAGTTTGGGCCAGAATCAAACTCAGATATCAATACCATTATCTTTCAAAAGTTGAATTCTTATATTCATCGTAGTGATTAAAATTTACATGTTCATGCTTTCGAAGCAAGTTGCTTCAAAGAAAGACACTTCTTTGTATATTAATTGCCAAAGAAATGAAAAGCAATTGTAAATCAACTATGATCCCTACTTACCAGAGCTTCGGCTAGTAGACCACCTTCTGCTACGTGAATCATACAAAAAATAAAAATAAAAAATCCCATTTTTCGTGCAAGTACCCACACTATTCACTAATGCTTTAACCTAATAAATATTGTATGGATAAAAAGCTAACTTGGAGAATCTCAAACATACAGCTTTATAAAATACTTTTATTTTCCACCACTTTAAAATGATTTAGATTAGTTTTAATTTTTATTCAATACGATCTTATTGTTAATGACAATGTATTTAAATGACAGTAATAAAAAATATATTATTAAGACATTATATTCTAACACAATTCTCGGTCCAAATTATTAACCAATCTTTGCCGAATTGAAGTGATATTCTCACATAATAAAGCAAATGGTGAGAGTAATACATATCATTAACTAAAAGCTTTCATTTTTCTAAGATTTTTTAAAAATATTTTATGAAATTTTACAAAATGCATAAGATTTTTTTTTCTATTCTCATAGAAAATCCAATAAAAAAAAAAGTCTACAAAAAATGAAAAATTATGGCAGTGGAAACTTAAATTATAGTGGTCAACATGTTATTTATGTTATTAGAGTGCAGAGGGGAGCTTCATATATATAGTCTGTTTAGTCCATTTTCCGTGAGATGCAAGCTTCATAAGAAGAATTTCTGTTGAGAAATTTATGAACTTGTGGTGACCATGAGAAGGGAAAGATAAGGAGATTCCAGGGAAAACTTAGAGACCACCGAGGCTCCACATCGAAGAGCCAGCCCAAAACTCATGAAGAACCCTAGGTACGAAAAGAGGATATAGTTCGCATCAATTTAGATGCCCCTAATTTCTAGCTACTTAGATAGGAAAATGCCCATTTTATTTCTTCTAGCTTGTAGTGTGGCTTGCTGGCATGAATTTTTCAACTTCATTAGTGTAAAATTAAAACAATTCTGCATGTTATGTTACACCTAAAATTGCCACGTGGGATATCGCCTGTCTTCTTCCTTCACGATAACTATTCTTTCTACTTTTCTTCTTTCTTTTTCAGTTCCAACTTTTTGTTTTGTTTAGGGTTGAATGTTCTTTGTAATCACAACTAATCTGTAATTATGGTTTACAACAGTTCAGAAGGAAGTGGCATGGGACACAGAGCCAAACTTTTGAGTTGTTTGAGCTTGTTGTCTTTAATTTGATGAGTATTGGAAGCAACCTAAGTGGTTATAAAGTAACTAGCAAACAAATCAAAGATACTCTCTGCCTATATTTTGCATTACAGAATATAAACAAATTAATGAATGCATGTGTCACCCCAATGTTATTGTTGTCAATCTCTCAACGATAACTTGAAATCGGATTCCACCAGTTCACATAAAGGTGGCACGACTTTTGTAGTTTCAGACCAACAGGTGAAGCTAAGTTAGAATATATGTAGACCCTCTGATTAAGAGAATTAGTAGCTATCTAAAGTTTCCACCAAAAGTTGCAAAAGGTGAAACTCCAGTTCTGAGTTGATAGTTATCTGCATCAAGCATATAGTATATTTTTCTCTGATATTACCCTCTCCATAAATAGTGATGAATTAAAAGAGAAGATTTTTTAGTAAAATTTGAAGGACTAAAGAGATTTGATAATGGTGGGTGTTAAGATTAAGAAGTGAAGATATGTAGATAATTGAGCAATATTATTCCCGACAGTGAAAGTAGGTTTTGTACTTAGAAGCAGAAAGAGAGGAGCTTAGGATTCAAAGTAAAAGACATTGGTTAATGAAGAAGATGCTGGAATGATATTCCTATAAGTACAGTGGTAATCTGGTATCTTGTCATTGAGAGATGTTCATTTATTGACGATTCCGTTTAACCTTTACCGATAGTTTTCCCAAGTAGTGAAGCCCAGAAAAAGCACAAGAGTACAACTTCTTTTATGTTAACCCTCTGCACTCACTAACATTTCTCATTCTCCTTCCCAAGATCCCAATTCTTTTCAACCAACATTTCTAATCACGATCCAAAACATTTTTTCCTTTTCTGCTTTATATAATTGCATTTTTTTACTCTTTACACATATCTTTTTATAACTATAAATATAAATATGTCAATATTTAAATTAAGAAAAAAAAAAAGAGAATTGAAAAGAAATATATGTTAGCTTAGCTATTTGGAACACGAATTATATAACTACAATATTCCTCTTAGACTCCATAATTCCATTTCCAATATGACATTCTAACTACTTTGAAATTTAAATGATTTCTGGTTACAAGGTTAAATAAACTAAATTCTTTTTATATATAAAATATGAAAATGTAATGACAAATTCTAGAAGGATGATTAAAAAAACAGATAAATAATGAATTTTAAACTAATTTAATATCCTAAAATTAATTATAAAATTAGATGTGTCCTTTATAATTTGACCTCGTCTTTATATAAACAAATTATATATATGTTATATAGGATTTTCAACAAAAACCTCTACAATGATGACCAAGAAATGACCTAAAAAGTCAATGTGCATAATTATTGAAAAATAAAATAAATTAATCGACCAACTACTTAAAAAATAAATTTTAATCATAATATATTTGTTTATAAAGTCAAATTTGCATTATATATATATATATATATATATATATATATATATATATATATATATATATATATATATATTTAAATTTATCTTACCTATAACTAATATTAGATTTTCAATATTTTTCATGTTGATATATAAATATTAAACGTGAGAATATTTTTTTTTTTCTTTTTCATTCATTTTATTTATTTTTTCTTTTCTATTTTTTTTATTTTTTCCTTTTTCTTATTTTTGTTTTTCTTCTTCTTTTTTATATTTTTTTCTATTTTTTCATTTTAAAAAAAATTATTACTAAATTGACAAGTATACTAAATCATACAAGTAATAAAGTAGATAAAATCATATATAGTTTCCCAGAAGGACTTGCTATGTTAAAAAAATCATATTTATTTACTAATTAAAACTAAATACTTTAATACAATGAAAATCGTTCAGATGTATAAAATAAATTTAAAACTGATAAAACAATAAAAGAAGTAATTAGTAAATGGACATAATTTTTTGAATTGTACCACATCTAAACTTGTTTAATTTTATTAATACAATTTCATACATTTTCCAATTTAATAAGAAATGTTTGAAAAAAAATAAAAAAAATAAAAAAATTAAAAAATAAACTTTAATTCTAACTCAATCTTATAAAATTAATAAATTTATACCCATTTACGTATTATAAATAAAATATGTGAGATTCTTAATATTAACACTTATTATATGTATCTTGCAAATTGTTAAACATATTTTTTATTATTCAATTGATAATTACTATATTTCTCAAGTACATAAGGAAATATTTCCTCTTACTATATAATCAACGTAATGATTTTAACACTGTACTTATAAGAGTTTAAGGTATTTAACCACTATACTTATCAACCTAATTAAACTATACCTAATATATATAGGATTAATGGTAAAATGTTCATATAAAATAAAAGATTTTAACATTAGATTAATATTAAAGTTTTAAAATATCTCAAAATATATTTTATTAAAAGTGTAAAATTAAATTTTTACAAACTTAAAGTTCATTTCTTCCGAATTTATTCTAAGTATTTTAGTATATAATCCTATTAAACATTTATAATTCTATTAGTCACCAATTAATTTTTAGACTTTCAACTAATTTTTAATTTAAAACCATCTTCTTAATTAACTACACTTTCAAGCACAACATATTTAATTAAAAAAAAAAAGTTAACAAACATTTTAAGGGATAGAAAAAGACAAAATACAAGAAGCTAATTAGAATAAGAAACTATGTTTTGAATGTGACAAAAAATAATAATACATACCATTTAAAGAAACTAATTTAGCAAGAGAATTTTTAATTAATAAAATAATTTAAACCTAACTGAAAATAGTGCCAAGCACACGTTTTAATTCATCATCATCACTCACCTCCTACCTTGGATATCTACTAACTTAACTTTCAGAATCATTCTAGAGGATACCACATCGTCACATGCTCCTCAATACTCCGTAACAAGTCATCATACACCATGTGCTCACCACATTCTTCAAGCTAATCCTGCTACATCACACCTAATTTTGGATAAACGAGAACATAACGACGGTTGTGCCAAAAGTTTAACCATTTATTCAAAGGAAGAGAATCTAGCTCTTCATCATATATCTAGTTCAGAGGTTTAATCATGTCACAACATTTAGTTACAATTACAAAACTACAACTGCAAATTCATCTGAATGATAATCAAAATTATAAATGATTTAGTGTCATTCATTATATAACCTATATATTTAACTTTTTCAACTTGTAAAAACTAATTAGTAGCACTTAACTATTAATATATAGAATTGACCTGGTAGCGTAGATGGGATTCTCTCTAGCCGAATTTCGTCTAACCCTAAGTGGTTGAACTTGTCATTGCATAAGCAATCGGAGACGAAAGAGAATGAAATGCATGGTCCAGAATTTTTATGGAGTGTGGCGTTGAATATTTTCTTGGCAACTTTGCTCCACACACTGGTTAAGACAAATTAGGTCAGCAATGTTACAGAAGTTATTATGGATATACATTTTCCTACAACCAAACTAACACGACACCTGTGCCGACATGAACGTTTGTTCAAATTCATCATGTACTTATTCATATTTGGTTAGCAGTTCTGGACAACCTCGACTAATAACATGTGTTTCCGATGAAGAGCTACACAAATTAAAAGCACTAATAACAACTGAGTGTAAATTTGTGCTGATATGCTCATGATTTAGTGCTTGGTTGGATATTATAACTCACGCAGTAAGCTGCTTGATATATTTCTTTTATGATTTGAATAGAGAAATTTCAGATAATTAATAGCTGCAATCAAGTGCTTGCTTGGATATTATAATTCACGCAGTTAGCTGCTTAATATATTTCTTTTATGATTTCAATAGAGAAATTTGAGATAATTAATAGCTGCAAAGCAGGAATAATGCAGTCACGGATAAGCCCTTGATGTATTTTCTCGGTGGTAGAATAACATGCACATTGAAATCATATTAAATTAGAGAAAATTAATCTGAGATAGGATGATAAAGAAAGCTGTAGCCAGAAACATTACTTTTTATTTTTGATAACAACGAATGGAGAGAAGAGAAAACAAAAGTATAATGAGTTTTTACATTATTACTGAGCACACGCATTATTTTAGCAGCTATCTATAGTAAGTTTGGATCCACACCTCGAGTGAGAACCAGCAGAAGGAAATGAAAGTGCGTGAGAATTACATTTGCAGGGATAGAGAGAGAGAGAGAGGTAGGAACCAAGTGTAACTGGTGTGAGTTATTAAAGGAAGCACTAGTTTGATGAATGAAGAGCAACAAAGAAAGGGTTTGTTATTTGAGTTTCAGGACGCAATTTGGTGCTCAGAGTCACTGACTCGTGAGGCATAGAATCTAGCAATGAAAGCAGATGCTTTCCTGTCAATACCAGGCTCAGCAACCCAACGCCCTCTATCCTCATCACTTGCAAAGTGCCTTCTGCTATTATCATCGTAGCTATAGTAGTAATCATCCTTGCTGTTTGAGAAACAAGCCTTGAAGATACCACAAAAGGAGAAGGACGATGATTTCTTAGCCCCCATATATGTTTCTTCTTTCCTTCTTCTTCTTCTTCTTCTTATTTGCAAGAGTAACTCACTTAACACTCACCAAACACACACAGAGAGTATGATTTTCAAGGAAATGAACTTGAAGAACTTAGCAAAGTGTGATGTAGCTCTTGCTGATCTGTGTGTGCAAGTTGGTGTTTTGGCTTGGAATAGCAGTGGCCGTATTTATAGGGTACAGGAAAGTCACATGCAAGCACCAGCTGCACACACAAGTTTTACTGCCAAAAGGGACGGTCAGGATTCCTTGAAATGACTAATAAGAATGGATATCATGGTTGTAAAAATTGAAAAAAAGCATAAGCGTTCTTGTCCTCTCCCTTGCTGATATACACAGTGCTAACTTTGCTTTTCTAGCTATATCTTATAACTTTGTTTCTCCACACAAAAGATGCCTTCTTCCTTTCTTTCTTATATAAATAATGCCTACGGAATTAGATTATTGCGTCCACTCCTAACTCGGTTGAATGAATATAGCTCACTTTACCTCTCTCATCACTTCAGATAATAATTTCCCCAGCTTTTTCTTCTTTTCTGCTTAATTCTTCATTTTTCTCGGCTCACTTGGTAATACCAAGTCTGAACAATTCAATGGAATATTTTCCACCGATTTCAATTCAACATGTATCAGATAGACCCAATTATACCCACTTTACTGTATGTAACTCAAATTTTATTCGATTCTTTTACTTTGTTGTGAAAAAAGAACATTACAGCAGAACTCTTTCTTTCAATGTAATTTTGGTTGGCTCGTGTGCCTATAAAATCAAGGAAAATAATGACAGCAAACATTTTTAACACCCAGAGAGAAAATAAAAGAAAGATAAGTAAGTGTATTTGATAAGTGATAGGTAGGATGAAAAATAGAGAAAAAATGGTGCATGTTAATTGTATTTCCATGTTATTCTCATTCGGTAACAAAACAATCTTAAATCATTCGTTGGGAATAAAACTTAAGGTGTTGAGTAATGCAAAAGACATTATATAATTACAGATCTCTCATATAATGATACTATTGGTTGTCATTGCAGTCAAAAGAGAGGAGAGTACAGTTCTCCATCAACTCTACCATTATTCTGTTCACACAGATTTGTGGAATAAGGGGAAAATTGTTTTAACTTAATTAGCTAGGAATGCAACTATGTCTAAGAAGTATCAAGAAATGGTTATAATAATAATAGTTAAAGCAGTTGTTTAAGCATGCATGTAAAGTTGGACCGCGTACTTTGTACGTATAGATGCATGAAAAAGAAGAAAGGGAAGATTTAGAAGTAAAGAAAATTGGAAAGCAAGGTTTGTGTGCTTCCTTTGCAGCCTTAGATGGTATAATATATGTATTTTTTATTGTTGATCTTTATGCAGAGGCATATATAGGTAGCCATAACCGTGAGTGGTGAAGGGGAAGATAAAGGTCCCACCTTCTTCTATAGCTTCCTCTCCCAAGAGAGTGCCATCAAGCTGTCTAACTTTATCAGATCTTAATTCTTAAGGGATCCTAAAACCAAGCCACAGGTGTTCAAGTAGATCTCACACACCATTCAACTTGATCAAATACAAGGCATTCTTCGTTAATCATTGCTAAAGTTCTTGCTTTCTCGGATCTAATCATTTATCATATCTTCTGTTGCATAATTTCATTGCTTTATAATATTTTTTTATTACAACTTTTATAGTACTCTCTTCTTCCCTCGTTGTATTCTTCCATTCTTTTATTTCTATGTTTCTTGTCCAAGTTTATAACATAAAGGTAATATATGTGTCTTTTTAACTATCTGTGTTTTCTCAATATCAGTCTTGATACTTTTACGTTGAAAGTGATAGGTTATTGGTGGCGGTGGTAGCAAGTGGTCATAGATATTCAACACTAATAATATGATTATCTAAGAGAATGATAATTATAGTTTTTATACTTTTCTTAATTGATTGGATTTTTTTCCTAGATGAAACTTAAGACGTAGATAGGAGGGGAAATTTTTTTACTTTTTCAAATACGTGGAATATTTTTTTTTTTTAGTTATAGAATATAAAAGTGATTCTAATAAATTAGATTAAATGTTAATCACTTGGTTGAGAATTTAAGTAGAATCTACTTAAAAGATTACTACGCGCAAACCTAAATCACAAACGATTTTTATGTAAAATGAATGTTTAAAATTAAAGTATATAAAAAAGAAAAGACCTATTTTTTAATTTTTTTTATCGAAAATTAAAGAATCTGGAATATATCTTATCCTAAATATATTTGATCTTTATTTTATGGTCATTTTGTTAATGTTTGCGTATGTGAAAAGAGAAAAGTAGGATAGTGTTAGCCGTACAAGTATATATAATAATCCTCGAAAAAAGGCATTGCGTTTTGGTAATCTTTGGGTGACAATTGATGGAAGGCGATTATGATCTCTTTCCAAGATCAGATATCCGCGATTACAAGATTAGCATATTTATATAGATTAATTTTTAGAAATATTCACAAACATGCTAATTGCTGTGTAACGGAATATTTATCATATATTAAGTTTGAAACGTGGTCCGTAAATTTATAATATTAATATTAATTAATCAATTACAATTAAAATGTATATTTTTGCTGTATTAATAAATATTGTTCTCTATTTAGGGGTGATTGATCAGGCCAATTTTAACATAGCATATTCTGTTATACAGCAATTAGCATGGAATATTTTTTAAAAAAATATATATTTTTATAATTAAAATAGATAAGAGTATGTACTTTATAATTGTTTGGTTGTATAGAATATGTTGAAAGCGTATACATGTTGATAGGGTCACTAATGGAGAGAAACACTATGAAGATAGTGTTCTAGATAATTGCGTGAGTTTGTTTGGTGAAACAAAAATATAATAATAATAATAATAATAATAATAATAATAATAATAATATTATTATTATTATTATTATTATTATTATGTGTGTCTCTTAGATAAAGATAAATAAGATTAGATGTTTGTTTTACATAATAAAACATGTTAAACTATGAAATAATATGTTATTAATTAGGGATTTGAATTTAATTTTGAGTCATAGTATAGTATAATAATTATATATGTGACTTTGTATAAAAATTAGAATATTATGTGTCATATATATATGTAACACCTTTGTTAAGGGTTAAAGAATTTTTTTTCCGCTGAAAAAATTATTTATCATATCAATTAAATTATTTACAAATTTCATTCTCATATTTATTCACTTTTTAAATCCCGAAACAGTAAAAACTTTATTTTTAAATTCACTCAAATTCATTTATTTTTTCCTTTTTCAAATTCATCATCTAAAAAAACTTAATATATTATGATTAAATGTAAATAGCAGTAATGAAAATCTTTGTTTCATTATTACAACGAAAATCGAATTAAAGATTTTTTGGTATTGTTATTGAAAATTATTCAATAATAGATTTTAGCATCACAAGTGTTCCTGATGATTCAAACTGGCACTCCTGTAAGATCTAAAAAAAAAAAATTAAATGTTTCCATTTTTATTATTTTGTAATATATACGACTATCTGATTGTATTTTATTAAGTTAGATACGATTATGAACATGGTATGAGTATTTGAGAAAATTTTATAGTAGTTAAAAAAAAGTAATAATAAAAAAAAATTAATGAATAGTAAAAAGTGAATAGTAAAAGTAAATGGTAAAAAAAAAAGATAAGAAGACACGTAATGTTGAGTCATACTTTTATTAAAATAATATTTTTGAATAGTAAAAATGAATAGTAAAAAACGAATAGTAAAATTTTTGGCTATAAATAGCCAAGGAGGGAGGAAGAAATTTGTGCACCAAGAAGTAGAAATTTTTGAGAGAAGAGAGAGTTTGAAAGATATTCTAGTTGCGAGAGGGGAACTGAAAGTTTTGAGGAACGACTGAGCAGAAGATTAAGTCTGGAATAGAGGTAGGGGAGTTAATTGAGTCTTTTGTTTCTGTATGATCTGAATTCTTGGATATGTTTGGAATTTTGTTTCTCTTTATGAATTTAGTGTGATATATTATATCTGTTATGTTTATTTTATTTATTGTACTTTCATTTATTTTCTTACAATTTTGGAAGGATGAGAAGTTGTCTAACGGGCTCTGCCGAATTCAACTTCAACTTCTTATTTCCCCAAATCATTATTACTTCTTTACATTTTTCCTTACCTTTATTTATGTACCTTGCAAATTTGGAAGGATGAGAAGTTGTCTAACGGGCTCTGCCGAATTCAACTTCTTATTTCCCCAATACGTTACTATTTCTTTACGCTTTTATTTATTTGCATTTATTTATTTACTTTGCAATTTTGGAAGGATGAGAAGTTGTTTGACTGGTTCTGCCGATGCAACTTCTCATTTCCCCAATGCTTTTATTTTATTTATCTTATGTCAATGTTGAGATTTAATTTACCTATATGTGATTTATTGAATTCTATTTTTTAGATTATCTTAGTAAATTGTCAATTTTTACTTTGTGTACCGTTAGATGCAATCCAATTTTTGATATATGATACATAAGACATATTAATTTGTTTTGACCGTTCGGATTAATATTGTGTGGTTTATACTTAGAGAATTAAATCTCACAAGTTAGAATAAGTTGATGATAACTTTATTTCCTATTATTAAGTCCCCTCGGAAAAACGTAAATTCTGGACAAGATAACCGTTAGATTAATTCAAAATTTTGATATATGTTTCTTAAGATATAAATGTTAAATTTGACCGTTCAGATTATCATAATAATATATACATGTAGAGATATAAGTTTTACATTTTAAAGTATAGGATTTTTCAACTTAATTATGTTCCAAAACCATCTAAGGAAAAAATTTATAATTTTCTTAATCAACCGTTAGATCACACTGAAAATTTTATTACATGTTTTAGAAAAATATTGGGTTATATTGACCGGTCGGATTTTCAATTAAGAGTCAGGAGTTGAATGAATACACTTGTAGTATTCTAACGATATTAAGAAACTGAAATTTTTGTTGATCACTATTTTTACAATTTTACTGCAGTTATTATAATTGTCTAAAAACTACAAATCTAGTGTTAAAAGAAAGATAATTGAGTCTAGATTTCAACAAAATAAGAACCACATCATTTGGAGTTATGTAGAGAGAAGTATTAGTAAATTAGTCATCAAGGGTCATAGTTGGATAGGCAAAAAACGTGATTAAAATACTTATCTTGATATTTTTACTGCAACTAACCTTGTAATTTAAAAATTATGAAATTAGTTTTAAATTAAAGATTTTTCAGTCCAGAATTCAATAAAACAAGAATCAACTCATTCGGAGTTCTCTAGGAAGAGTTATGAGGAAACCACTAAGTAAAGGTCAAAAATTGATTGCAAATTGTTTTGAATGTGATTTTTTTTGAGCAATGAGAGAATTGATAAAATTATCTTGATGATACTCTAGTTTTATCATGAAGAAGATTTATGTTGTGTCTCGGTAGTTAAAAGGATGATTTCTTTTGCCTTTGTAAGACGATTGGTGGATTTGAGTACTGTTTCCTCTCTCGAGAGTATACAGACATCTCGCCTAAGATTTCGGTCTAGTGTGGAGTAAGGTGATTGGTAAATGGATGTTACTCACCAGTGTTTTACTCATAAGACCTGGAAGAAATGAGGGAGATGTGTCTGAAGCTGCGTGTGGAAGACGACTCTTATCCGTAGTCCATATGAGGGATTGGTGTTGGATGTATAAGAAGAACATAACCGAGACAAGCCCATAAACTGTGATAAACCTGATATCTAAATGCGAGGGAATGAAAATAGAGAGGGAATCAAATTCATTTGTTTGATTACGTTGAGGTGATACAATTTGATAGATAGAAAGTATTATTAATGAATGCATGAATGGTATAAGTAAATTTAAAGTATCTTGTTTCTTCCTTGTACTTGATTAGCTCACCCTACTTGTATGACTACGATGATCGTATAACTCGTGTTGTTATACGGGAGTAGATAATGTTTCAGGTAATACTGGAGAAGTGTAGAGAGAGGAGGCATTGAGAGAAACTCTATGGGATTTTTAAATATGCAATTTTAAGTTGTGAAATAATTGGCTTGTAATTATGAACAACTTTTTGGATTCAGTCTATATTGTAATTATTACTTTTGAAAATTTGTGATGGTATTATTGCGAAATATAAATAAATGTTGTGGTTTTAAATGTGAAGTATAAAAAAAATTATTCGAAATTTTCTGTAACCCTCTAAGAATTGGGGTGTTACACACTCGACTTGAAATATTTTCATCAAAGCAAGACGTCGCTCAATCTAACATCCAGAAAGCTGTCACAACACCTTCTGTGTGCACTTTTACCAAACACAATAGTTCTACTAAACAGGCAATTTTGAAATATGAATTTTTTATCTTAAACTAAAGATAAAAGCAAGAGCACTGAGACAATTCCATGGTCTTCTTTGTCAACCAAGCTTCTCAGTCCCGAAAAGATGCATTCTTATTACATGTTCCTCTATTGAACGTAATTGAAACATTGATTATTGTCATTAATCACCAATCAAATGCGTGATGAATTAGCATTAAACGTACATTGAAACATGTTTTAAACATGTGTCAGCCAGGCTTCTCAGTCCCAAAAATGTGCATTCTTATTACATGTCCCTCTATTGAACGTAATTGAAACATTGATCATTGTCATTAATCATCAATCCAATGCATGACAGATTAGCATTAAACATGCATTAAAACATGTGTTAAACATGTGTTAGACTTAAACCAAATTATATTTAATTCGATTAGAGTACTTGGATTTTGCATATTAACATAATTATTTACTATACAAAACCTAAACGTAATTTCCTCCTTGCCCATTTTATTTCCTTCTATTTAACATGTCGGATTTGTATGGTTCTAAAGGAACAAAAAGAAAATCCAAAGAGAAAAGAAGAAAGAGAAGCTTCAAGAGAAAAGAAAGTCTAAATACAGAAGAAAGAGAAGCACAAGTGAAAATGTTTATATAGTTGTTTTTGTTTTTGGATGTTTGGATTGAGATTTATATAGTTAAATGAATGATGTTTGGACTAATGATATAGTTAGATTATTCTGAACTACTTAAAAATTATATGGTTAAATGCTTAGTTGAACTAGTCATGATATATATGTTAAAGAATTCTCTTGAAAATTGTGATGTAACAATGCATAAAATTCTTAGTTTGTTTTACTTAACTTTTGTTAATTAACACTTAATTTATAAGTTTATTTCTTTAAATTATAATAAAATTATATATTTGTATTTATATTTATTTAGTCCAAAATATATTATTATTAACATAATTAAACGGATACATTTGAATTATTAACACATAATATTCGAATTATTTCGCAAATCTACAATATGTGACACCCGAATTATTTAAAAAATAACATAGGTTAAACTCGTAGATTTTTTATTATAATGTAAATATATTAATCATTGTCCTTATTATTATTAATCATAAAAAGTTCCTCATATTTAATTATTGCTGTAAAAGTTTAGTTAAGTGAACAATGATTTTAACTGTAATTTTATTTAATGAGTAAACAGTTAAAGGAAAGGATATGAGAAACAATAAGGTAATAAATATTTTAGAAGAACAACGTCTAATTTCTATGTGACTCCGCATGTTTAGTAAATCAAATCACAAAGCTTATATAGAATGAATAAAAAAATGTAATCCCATGTGATTGGTTATTAACTAGAGTTGTTGGAAAATTTTGATTGATTAGAGTTGTTGGAAAATTTTAATTAATTACATGCATGCATAGGACAAAGTCGTAAAACAACGACATGACATGAGTGTAACCAGTTATGAAAGAGATACATCAATCACATCACACGGCATTCATGTATCTTCTATTTCCTTTTTTTTTTCAATATTTATTTATTAATTCCAATGCACCAAATCATGGTGCTCAATCTGTTTTTTGGGAATGGATTAATTAATCCATTTCTTGTTATTTTAATGATAAGAGTTGCATAAAATTCACATGTCCTCTGTTTTATTTAGGTACTCATCATATTCTGTTTTCGTGATTACCATTCTTCCCCCTCCTTCAAACAATAATTTTCTTTTTTCCTCCGACAAGTTCTTTGTTAATCGAACGCTCCTGTCATGGAGGAAATTAACGGTGTGTACCCTGTTTCTTATCGTACTCATTGTTTTTACTCTTTTTTTTATGTCAAGTACATGATTTAGTTTTTCCAGATTCCTATTATTTTTTGGAGGGTGTGGAGCTTGTATGATTATGGGTTTTTCTTGCTTACCCTTTTCATGTTTTTGTTATTTGCATTGATTTTTTGAATCTTTGTGCAATATGTGCATGCTACATTTTTTCGTTGTGTGTTGATGATATTTGCAGAGCGTTGAATTCTTTTGGGACTTTGTAATAGAAGTAATGAAGTGTGTAAAGTCAGTCACCAGGGGAATACGAAGTTTCATAGGATTGATTATATGCATCCTTGAAAATTGAAAGTCCCTACCCAATTGAACAACAGAGCAAGTATTGTATATTTATAACATAATGTTTCATTTCCTTCATTGTGTTTATTTACGTTTTCTTTCTTTTCTTGATTCTTTCAGTGTTGGAAGCTAAGGATGGGACTGTCCCAGTAGCTTCTGCATTTGTTGGTCACCAAGAAGGTAATTATTTTGCAGAGTTTAGATTTCTTCTTGCAATTTTGCTCTATTAGTTATCCATGGCTGACTTCCGTTGATGCATCTACGTTTAATACCTCATATTTCTAGATGTTTTGCGTGGTCAGTTTTATATTTGTTTCAGATGTCAGAGTCCTATGCATGTCTTGTCATTTCATTCAATAGAAAGAAACCAGAATTTAGTATTCATTCATTGGGCAAACATTAGGCTTGAAAACACAGTTGCTGATAAAAAAAAAAAGGGTTTGAAAACAAAGTATATATATCAGATATTTAATCTTTCAAAGTTTGTTTATGCAAATCAATATGTGATTTTTTTTAAGAAGATCAGTTAGAGTTTTTGTTTTGCTTGCTTGATATTGTATTAGTCTCTTATTGCCTTTCTTTTGGCGTGGTCGTTGCTTAATTAGTTGTGCAGGATACAGACCACAAATTTGTAACGAAAGCTGTCGAAGAAGCATATAACGGGGTAGATTGTAAAGATGGAGGCCCATTTGGTGCTGTTATAGTTCGTAAGGGTGAAATAATTGCTAGTAGCCACAACATGGTTCTGAGAAACACAGACCCAACTGCTCATGCCGAGGTGACAGCAATAAGAGAGGTTGGATTTTGAATAGGCAGATGATTCCCTTATACAACATGGAAAACATATTTTATTTTAGCTAATAATGATTCTGTTCTTTTCTGTCTCAAATAGCATTCATCATTGCACATGCTGCATATGCCCTGATAAGCTTCGATTTTGATTCTAGAGCAATGTTACTCTATTATTGCTTTATCTTTTAAAGTGTCGACTTTGTTGTCTCAGACATATATCACTTTTTAAACAAAAGACTATTAATAATCAGTAAAGAATATATTGATATCGTTTCTCTTACTTCTCGTGTTTTTTTAAATACAATGTTGCTAAAGGGTCTATTTATTAAGAATTTACAATCTCTGATCGGAATGGTTGAAACTTGAAAGGATGGATCATAATCATAGCAGGCAAGATTTCTATAGATATACACCACTCAAACCTTGGACACCTCTCATTGGGAGCAATTATCAAACACTCATTGAGGATACTTTTAGGATAACATGCCTGTGTATAAAATGATAGATTTGGATTTTCCAGTTGTCAAATAGGGTTTTGGACTCATGTTCAGTTCCACCTATGCAAGCAAAATAAGAAAAGGTAGACATAATAATGTGCTCCAAAATAACTAGTTTTTGAGATCTGATGATACATGTAGAACAAAATCAAGTTAGTACAGACCATCACCATTTAACCTATGTTTCGTAGTTTCAGTGAAAACCTTCTGGAAAGTGGTTAAATCCTTGTTAGTATTTGTTCAAATTTTAGATATGATGCCCAAAGATTTATCTAGATTATACTTTGTACATATGTTATAAGGCTATGCACTCTCTAGGGTCTGATGTCTGTTTAAGTTTTAGTAAGTGGACTATGTCTTAGGAGAAAATGTTGCTGCATTGTGAAGAATTTAAATGTATGTGTGAAATTTCATACATAGCTTTTCAAACAACAGGTTTATAATTAGACAATTTGTTAGCTGGTATGACTCTATTTAGATTTTGGATAGGGCGGTTAAGGCCTTAACTTCCGGAACAACTGAAATGTGATTGAATTACTCTGCATGTCTTGCTTTTATGTACTTTATGTGTAGCAAACATTGTGCAATGAATGATAAACAAAAACTAATAAATGCAATGTTTTCATTTTACAGGCATGTAAGAAGCTTAACCAAATAGAACTTTCAGACTGTGAAATATTTACTTCCTGTGAGCCTTGCCCCATGTGCTTCGGTGCAATCCACCTCGCTCGCATTAAGGTTGGAAATTGGAATGCCTGCTTTTCCTATGCGTTTCCTTTATACCACATTTATCATGTTTGGAGCTAACTCATTACAACATTCTTTTGTAACAGAGATTAGTTTATGGTGCAAAGGCTGAGGCAGCAATTGCTATTGGGTTTGATGATTTTATTGCAGATGCACTGCGAGGTACTGGATTCTATCAGAAAGCAACACTGGAAATCAAAAGAGCTGATGGTAATGAGGCCGTGATTGCTGAAGAGGTCTTTGAGAAAACAAAGACAAAATTCCAAATGTATTAGATCTCTCATTTTTCATTTAAATTATTGAGACTGGATTGAACTCATTTGAATACAAATGCTACAATTTGAACTGCATTAGATAATGACTATATATCATTGTCAAAGAATTTTATCTTCACACGATGGTATTATCTAATAATACATCCCTTGTTTATCATGTTATTGTTGTTTATGACATCAAGCTTTTATACTTCCTGAAGCTACGATTTCATGCTCAAACATGCCTTAGTAACATAGGCTTAAGGGTTTATAAATACAGAGAAGAGAAAATAGAAGCAAATGTTTCTGCAGGGTAAGTTCTCCGTTAGGACGAGTAGATAAAGTGGGTGGCTTGTGTACTTCCAAATTCTAATATAATCGTTAGAACTCTGATTACAACAAAAGTGCTTTTGGGAGCTTATGAGATAGATAACCCCATAATTAGTAGAATAAGTAGAGAATTAGTTAGTTTCATGCTAAGATGATAATAAGGCATGTTATCTATAAACTTATAAATAAGAAATTAGCCTGAAAGGAAGATCGTGATCCTAAGACCATGGATTTTCAACACAGTTTGTCCAAAGAATAAAAACTTTGAATGGGATAAGGGAGTGAGGTGCAAAAACATAAATAGTCTGACAAATAAGTGGCTTCAAAATCATCAACATTAGACACTGATGTTTAATGTTTACCATGGAACAACATAAGTATCCTAAGAAACATCGTCAATGATGGAAAAAGTAATCAGTGTATCATCAATGAAAGAACAAGAATCTCCTTTAAAGGAAAAAAAAAGGATTTTAGCCTAAATTTAAATAAAACTAGAAGCTTTTAGAGAACAGCAGTGCAGTATAAATTTTTATTAAAGACAATATACAATAAGTTAAATATTTTATCACTCATAGTTTATATTTAAATTTCTTTGATTAATTTAAATATACTTTTCAAATCGCCTAAATAATTTATTCATAAAAAAAGTTTTTCATTTTTAGAATTAAAAGTTTTAAAAACACGATGTTAACATTTTCATTAATTTTACTGAATTTAAACTAATGTTTTATTTTTGTAAATATAGTTTTCCGTTAGACAAAAGAACACATTTAAACAAAATCAAAGTTTTCAGCTTTTTTTTTTTTTTTTTTTTATCATGAGCAACAATTTTGACTTGAATCTGTAAAATTTGATTTGTAAGTTTGAATGTGAAAGATATCCTAAGTGTAAGAAGTTTGGATGAATGGCATAGATTTTGTGGTGTTGTTAGGCAGAGCGCTGAGGTAATGATGAAGAGAGTTTGAAGAAAAGTAGAGCGGTTATTGCGGTGTTTGGCTGGTCAATGCAATGAAGAAAAAAATGCAAAAAGCTGAACTAAATTAGCAGGAATATTTTTGGTTGAATCGGTCAGGTGCTGCTGGCTACGCCGCTTTTCTTTACCATCGTATTCTTTCTTTCTTTCTTTCTTCGATTGCTTCTATGACTGACTTTGAAGGAGTAAACCCAATTCTTCAACTCTCTCTGTCATCTTCCTCCCTTCCCGCTATAATACAAATTCCTTTACTGTCTTTTTTTCTTTTATTCCTCAATACAAAACAGAAAACCAAGACTCTTCCTTTCTTCGTTGAATTCAACCTCTCTTCACGTTTCATCCTACTTTTTACAAACACACTCTCACCACTCAAAATCTCTCTTCGCAACCTCAGCGTCATTATAATTATTAATAATCATATTATTCAAATAATTCACTATTTCCTGCTTTGACCCAATATTAAAAATCTATATATATAATAGAAATTGAGGTGAATAGCCACTGCTTTTTAATATTTTGAAGGGAATGCAAGACTTTATATTCCTTACCAGATACGCCACGTTCAACTGTCTGTCGTTTCTCTCAGGTAAGATTTTATGGCTAAATTAAGGTATGATATTTATGTTTGTATTAAAATTAAAATAAAACACAAGTGGATAAATATATTTTAGTTAGAAATTATTGGATTTTTTTTAATGTTGATTTAGGTGTAATATTGTGTTTATGTAATGATGGCAGTACACAAGTTTTTCCCAGCACTCGGAAAGTCAAAGTGATTCAAAAAATTTGGTGGTCAAAATTTTCATCAAACACGGGATGACGACGCGCAAAGAATGATTTCCCAAGTCTTCTTTACGATTCTCTCCATATTATTTAGTAATACGCATTCGCATTTATTTAACGTACACTAAAATAATCTAAAAAATTATTTTTTTTGTATTTTTATAAAAAACAGTAAATAAAATAAATAAATATAAAAATTTGTGTCTGTAAATATCTATTTTTCTTATTTAATATATTGGATTTCTTCTGATTAATCGTCCTCCGATATTATCCCTAATAATCTAATATTTCATATTTAAATAGGTTGAAGATTACAAAAATTGAAACTTGAACGTTGAACAGTGCCATTTTCAAATGAATTTTCACCCTTTCTTCTTTTTCTTATCCGATCATATATACATACGTATATTGATAAGGACACCGTGGGATTATATGTTTTATTCTTTCTTCTTTCTTCTGAATAAATAACACTCTACAATGTCTGTTTGTAAGGAGGAGTTATTGACTTTCTTTTCTATAATAAGATCTATTTACCAGATTTATATTTCGTGAATAAATATTTTTCATAAACTGCTGCTTTTCTTGTCGATTTGTTGGAGAACTAACATACATAGAATCAAATAATGTTTTCGGAGAAAACAAAGTTCTCAGTCGTTAATAAACAAAAGTCAAACAAGAAAGATTTATTTGTATCAAGTTGGACTGGTGGAGCATTTAAATAAAGTTAAATTAAACTATATATATATATATATATACATATATTTGTGAATACAGATTTTATTTTATAACATGATTTTATAAAAATAAATTATTGTTAAATTTTATTTTTAATATAATATTAAAATTTATTAATTTTAATAAAATTTGTTAACTTATATATTATTTGTATATTTTAATATAAAAAACATTTTATTGAAGATTTTATATTGACTAAAAATAAAATAAGATTAATTATACAAGTAGATATAATCCTGTCTCAACATTTAAAAATAAATTTACGAGGATTGATGAAGTTAGGTGCAATGATATACTTTGAAATCGAGTTTCACGACAA
The DNA here is from genome assembly GCA_036885675.1 of Vigna mungo. Taxonomy (NCBI): domain Eukaryota; kingdom Viridiplantae; phylum Streptophyta; class Magnoliopsida; order Fabales; family Fabaceae; genus Vigna; species Vigna mungo. Next base: position 14,973,355 of record CP144696.1, read on the forward strand.
AATGCTGACCCCATACTCTAATAATTGATGGGCTCCATGTCTTTGGTTGAATAAGCAAAGACAATGAAAAACGAAGATGACTTCCTTAAAGACATGAACATGCGCAAAAATAATGAAATATATTATCAAGTTTTCCTTTTAAGGAATTTTCAATTTTAAAACATAAAAGTTATACATTATTTTTCTTTTAATTAATGTAGCTTTTGAACTCATAAGACAATACTTAAATTACTTCTATATTCAAACACAAACACAACTAGTGATAACACACTATCACGGTTACTTATACTAACAATATTATTTCAATAAATTTGAAGTCAAAATATTATTAAATAAATATATAATTACTATAATATTTCAAAATAAAATATATAATAATGTATACTTTTTAATGCTGTATATCCTAATTACAAATTGATCCTTTGTTTTAAATGTATTTGTTTGTATACTTTTAGTTACTAAGTTGTTATAAATTTCAATTAACTATTAGTCTCACATTTTAAAAATAAGCATTCCTTCTTCAATTTTCTCAAGTAAATTTTTAAAAACAAAATGTGGAAGAGTTTAAGATTTGAACAAATGTTCGTATATATCAATTCTAGGATATTTGTGAGTCTATACGCACCAATATCGATGTCTTGATATGTTTTCCTTTAACACATTCAACACAAACATTAAAGTTTGTAAAGTTAATGGAATCCAAGATCCCAGTTGACATAAGCGGTTCAAGTCTACTTTTAAAGATGTGACCTAGACGCGTGTGTCACAGTGCTCCTGAATCAGTATCGTTAATTTTATACCTAGTACCACACGATTTTGTATTTAAGGATTCACTATAAGAAGTCACCATATCAAGCATATATAAATTATTATTATCCAAAAGTGAACCGGTTCCAACAATATTTGAATTTAAAGACAATATAAATTCATTTTTTCCAAACAAATACAAATAACTTAATTTGTCTAAATAGGAAACTGAAACTAAATTTCATCTAAATGATTATACAGCAAGAGTGTTTTTCAAATCCAAATAAAAATCAATACACAATAATAATCTAAAATGCCTTATAGTTTCCTCCTCCATCGACTTGTCATCTCCAACATATATACTTCTTTCATAATCAATGAACTTCAGGTAGCTTATGAAACCCTTTATCGAAAAAATTGATGTTAACGATTACACCAGAATCTAATTATAAATTGTTTCTTGATATTAAAGCTAATTAACCTCAGAATAGATCAAAGAAAGACTCGTACAGTTTGAGTTATTCCACTTCTCATAGTCTTTTCTCTCTTCAGAAATACTAGAGTCTGTAGAAGAAATAAATAGTTTATTATATGATAGAATTTGATTACTCTCTAATATTGATTTGTTTCATGACCAAATACTTATGACAAAAAAAAATTATGATTTGCAATAACTTATACATAAATAACAACATTTAATAACTTAGAAAAATAATCTGTTTAATGTGCATAAATTGGTTAATAATAATATCCCTGATTGGTTTATAATCAGAAAGATCTCTTCCAAAAAAATTAACTTCATCTAGTACACACTGAATATTGCAAGTGAACATTTTTGTTGTTCGGTTATCTTTCGAAAATTCTCACTCTCTCAACCTCTTCGTCCTCTTTCATTCTCTCCTTCAACTTACATGTATCTTTCAAATTAATAGATTACGTGACACACCTTCACCTTGACGCCACCGCAATCTGTACTCATCCCTGCTACGTAAAAAATAAACTCTTTTGCATTGTGCATCTTTTTCAATCTTCTCAATGAAATGGATTTGAAATTCACTCATTAAAACATATGCCTTTATTTATGAATGTATAATATTAAAAGTAATTTAAGGAGAGTTTAAGTTTTACATTAAATAAAAATAACAAAACTTAGACGTTATATAACATCTCCCAAAAATAATCCCTCTTGGAAAATAAATGTGTGTGATCAGAAAAGTTAAATACATTTAACTTTTATATCTTATTCAAATGAGTTTTCAATAAAAACATGAACGGAATCGAACCATTATCACACTTAAGGCAGTGATGCAGCATTTAAGATTGTGTCGTTTGTAGTTTATTATTATTGTGATTTCCCTGCATAAAAGGAAAACCGACCAAATTTTCGCCTTTCATTTTCGTTGACTCAACTTCATTTCTACTTCTAATTAAATCTAAACACATTCAATGTTCAATGTCTCAACTAACCACATAAATATGGATCTTCTAATCAGCACAAATGAAGGGAACGCGTTTTAAATACAACACACCATTTTCGGCCATTCTCTCTCACTACTAAGAATTCAAAGAAAAAAATACACTATCACCACTTTCCCTAAATGGGTGACAAACCAAATCATCTTGATCTTTTAAGTTAGTTCGTGAAAAATATACCGAATTATATTGGACCGTCACTTAATAATTACTTGACTTTTATAATTTGACTACTCAATTAGTTGTCGGCATGTTAGGCTGGCAAACTGACCTATCTGTTAGATTAAAACGAGTTAATACTAGACTGTTAAGCTGAGATTGTTGGATTGCATTTGAATAATTTATCACTTATTTGAATATAACATTTTTGGTTTACATAATTTTTCATAACATATCAAACATGTTCATACATTAAATAATTTTTGTTCACACAATCATTCAATTACTATAATATTAAAATTTTAAAAATTAACAATCAGCTCCATCATCATTTCTTTGTTTTATGCTCATCAATTTCCTTTTCAAGGTTATTAGATACAATAGAAAAACTCTCCTCCTCCACTCTTCCATCTTCATCAACATCATCATCCAAAACATGAAACTCATGCTTCCAAGTGGAAGTACAAATTATTGCTTCAACATTCTTTGACAATAGATGACTTTTATAGTTATTCAAAATCATTGAACCAATGCTATTCAGATATAATTGTCAAGTTGGATGACATCGAGTTCCTTACATTAAAGTATTTTTAATGATGTCGAACTATCGAATTGGTCTGTCGAGTTCAATAAATGTGAATTTCTTATATTTATCTTTTTTTTAATGATGTCAGACTAAACGAAACGAATTATATCCAATTAAATATGTCGTCTCGATCTACTTTTTTCTTGTCAAACTCCCAAAGTAACAAGTAGGACTAGACGAAACGAATTACCTACACTATTAAAGTGATTATTTTCTCATACTTTTACTATAGCATTAATTAAGTTTTAAGTGTATCGTAACATTGAATATTCTTAATTAAATCTCTGCCGAGAATTTTTGTGCACAGTTCAACATTTAACTTGTTTACATTTATTTTCGTTAGATTTGGTGACTATTCAATGTAATGTGACTCATATTTCCCATTCTACTGTCATGTTTAAGTGTCTTGATATGAAAAATCAAACAAAACAACTTAGTTAACGTCTAAGCCTTTCATAAATTTAAATGAAAGTATCTATTAAAATTTTATTTTATTGAATATTAAAAGTTTTATATTAAAATTAGTGACATATCTGTTAAGTTTTATATTAAAATTTAAATATAGTAATAATAATTCAATTGAAAAATATCAATTTTTCATATACTCAATAATAAAACCTTTTATTAGAAATTTAGTTTAAAATAAAATACACTTAAATTAATTAAGTCTTTGTTTTATACTAATTCAGTGTATAACTGAAATTCTTACGTTTTTAAAATAATAATACGTTAAACAGTATATATAACTGAAAAAATCTAATTTATCTTAAAATTTTGAATGAAAAGTAATTTATTTTATATTAATTTAAGATTTATTGGTGAGTATTTTTCTAATTCTTTGTTCGAATTACCACCATTCTTACACAATGAAATAATAAAACCGCTTGCCGACTAAAAAAAACAAGAAAAAAAAAACAAAATAACACGTATTTGGGAAGAAAAAACTGCAAGAAATTCATTGGCATGCCAATAATAGTCTCCTTGTCTAGTATAGACACCTTTAATTTTTCAGAAAACAGTGGATAATATCGTAAGGTATAGAAATCTTATTTATATATATAGAAAAAGTATTATATATAGCCAGAGAAATATTATCTGTATAACAACACAAAAAAGGTGTACAAGTAAAATAATAAATAATTTTTCAAAAAATATCAATTTATTTAATATGGTCATATGGTGACCTTCTCTCACATTTTCACACCAAGTTTTTTCACATGGAAGGGTTTGCTTTAAAAAATGATATTGTAAAACAATAAAATACCATCTTAGATATAACTATTTTATGATGGTTATTACAAAAGTAATTTTAGAAATTAAATCAAAGAAAGGTGTATTTGTTTAAGTAGTCACTATCTTTTCTCCCCACCACTTAGACAAGGTCACTTGTATATTTTATGTGGAAAAATTCTTCGATATAATAAGCAGACTTTCATACTTAACAAAGACTATGGTGACCAGAAAGAGGGAGTCTTACTTTTTATATATATATATATATATACACACACACACACACAGAGGTTGCATCCACTATATATCAATCTTTGCTTCATAACTGAGATTCCAAGACTGATATATCAACTCTGACCTGCAACTCAAACCATAACAACTCCAGAAACAGCACCTATATATGCATATCTGATATCACAACATCTCAGTAACTGTGACTGCCATAAACTCTGTATAAATGGAGGACAAAGTTGCATTCAAAAATTTTCTGCAAGATCAGAAAAAGGCATGTGTTAGTAGCACAGATGCACTGAACTGGACTCGGGAACCATCCATTAGAAACACTGTGAGTTAATTATATCCAATATATAATTAATTTTCTCTTGAACTTCACCTTTATCTCTACCTATTCTTTTACATCTTTTTTTTCTGTTTTTATTTATATCCAATATATAATTAATTTAGATTAGCTGATAATTTGTTTTGAAAGCTAAATTATCATGTTCTTAATTATCACAAGTATACCATGTTTGTGAATTGTGCAGCTAGGATCTACTCTTCTCGGTTTGAGTCTCAATAACTTGGAGATTCCCCAAAATCTTGAGCAAGATCCTCTGAATCAAGTGGGTAATCCTTGACAAGTTAAATCGATCTGCAAAAATTGCATGAATTTTTGAACTGATGCTTCTTCCTATGTTGGGTCTTTTCCGTGACTGGTTTTTAGCTGGGATTGTTGCAAGTTGAGCTGGAGGATGTGAAGAAGGAGAATCAAAATTTAAGGTCAATGCTTCATGAGATCAGTGAACACTACGCTGCTCTTCAGAATCAGTTATTGTTGGTGATGCAGCAAAAGAAACTATCTTCATCACCTCCGAATCATGAGGACATGCAGGCAAGTTTGACTAAGAATTTGTTTAATATATGCTTATTTGACTGATACTTCGTTTTGTTATGAAAATTAATTACATAACTGTTTTCTCACTCAAAACCATAGAACTAATAAGACTAGCAGCAGCACAAAATATATTCATTGGTAACATAAATTAAGTTCTTCTTCTTTCTAATTATTAACATCATATGTATTATTGATCATATTAATCTGCAAATAGGACACGGTATGAATAGTTAATTAAAATTTGTATACTCTTCTAGCTTATTTTAAAAGAAATTGATTAAATGCATAAACCATGCTTTCTATGTCTCTAGAAGGATAGCAGGCAAGATAACGTGAAGAAGCCATGGCTGTTCTTACACACTGGTAAGGTACCCTTCAAGCATTTACTTGTGTTGAACAAAGGCAAAAACCTGAAATATATGTATAATTACGATGTTGAAGGTAAAATGAATAACCAAGTAACACCAGAAGAAGCAAAAATCGTAGAAGATCAAGCATTCGAGGCTTCTTGCAAGAAAGCTAGAGTGTCTGTAAGAGCACTGTCATCAGAATCTTTGGTATGTATGCATTTCTATCTTATTTTTGCATAATTTTATTTTATAAATTTGATTGCTTATTCTCATAAAATCTATCATTTTATGCATTGATTTAATCTATTTGAATGTAAGATTGGGATAATTGATTAGAAAAAATGGGAATAAGTGGGATAATCTATTTTATATTACATCGATCAATATAATATAATCAATTTAAAGTATATGTGAATATAAATCTCATTTTATAATAAAGTTGTGAAGTTAAATTTAAAATATACCCTTTTAATATGCTATTATATTCATTCTTAAAATCTAAATTTAATATTTAAAAGTATCTTTTTTGAATTCAAGTGCATTTAATAGTATTTATAAATATAAAATATGAAATTATTAAAATGTATTTTTTTATAGAGTATTAAATTAAGAAGTTTTATTTTTTTTAATAATAGATTTCCACTCACTAGAGAGAACACTCTTTATAATTTGTTCTCCTGTTTTTTATCTTTATTTTTAGAAAAAAAGAATGTATTAAAAATTAAAATAATCTTTTTATTTTTATTCGATAAAATCACCATCAATAATAAATTTGTTAATTTCTATTAAAAGGATTAATTTTTTTTTCTCGTAAAAATTAGAATTAGTTATTTTTTAAAACTTTAATTAAATTTAGTTTTTCAACTTCAAAAATGTATTTATTTAGTTTTTTTAATTAAATTTTGTTAAATTTATTTTATGTTTCAAACACAATACATAATAATATTTGAATTATTTATACTGTAGACACATTTTTTTCTTCTATATTAATTAAAAAATGCATTTCAAACCTCACAAAAATAATAAAATTTGAAGAATTAAATTAGTTTAAAATTTTAAAAAAGAATTAATTCATATTTTTACTAATGGTTATATTAAAAATTAACTTATTTCTTCTTAATTCATACCCTTTTACTTTAGACAGGCTAAGTGTAATTCATTTATAATATATAAATTTAAAATTATTGGAAAGAAAAGACAAGCACAAGTAATGCTGCAGTTTTGTTGATCATTCAACATAACATTTTTCATTTCAAATGCAATGATTAAATTCCTGTTGGGTGTCTAGTTTAGTTAAATCCTTCAATGTTCCTCTCAATGATATGAAATTAGTAACATCGCCCCTAACAAATGATTATTCAGGAACTTGATTAAAGAAATAAAATATGACATTAAATAAAGCATATATATATATATATATATATATATATATGTGTGTATATAACTATGCATTGACATGTTATTACATATTAGAAGGGAGATGGGTGTCAATGGAGAAAATATGGACAAAAGATATCAAAGGGTAACCCTTGTCCTCGGGCCTATTATCGTTGCAACATGGGAACATCATGTCCAGTTCGCAAACAGGTTTAGATTTGAATACATTACCTTCTTATTTGCTACGAAATACATGCATTTTCATTGTCCAATGTTGGAAACAGGTTCAGAGGTGTGCTGCAGATGAAAGTGTTGTCATTACAACCTACGAAGGGACTCATAATCATTCACTCCCTCCGCCAGCTAGATCCATGGCTTCCACAACATCAGCAGCACTCACCATGTTCCTTTCTGGCTCCACCACTAGTTCAGCTTCTACCTTCTATCCATCTGCATCATCATGTCCCACTGTAACGCTTGACTTAACCCACCCCACTAAGAACTACCTCAATTTCCCTCTTTCACTCAACGCTTACCCTCACAACTATGAAGGATTACCCTCAGAGAAAGACCTTTCCTTGGTCCATCTTCTTAGTGCTGCCATCACTACGGATCCTTCTCTTAGGGCAGCATTAGAAGCAGCCGTTTCCTCTATGATTGCAGATTCTCAGAACATCAACAACCACGGCCGTTCTTCTTAGATGTCCGTTCAAGTTTCACAGATCTTAAATGTTGTAAGTGTAATATCGATATTTTATGCTATTTCTGGCAAATAATCATAAGCATGTAGAGAGTTTTTAATCTTCAAGAACGTCTGTTAGAGATGTTAGTTCTTCTTAAATAGATTTCAATTTCTAAAATATTAAAAAGTTAGTTCAGAAAATCAATATTCATGATAATATATGAATTGGTGATCTTTGAACTTATGTTATGAGAACACTCTCCAAGAGGTGGTTTTCATGTGTTGGACCATTAAAATATTTATGGGATCTGCATCACCATGTATACAAAGGAACATGTTCCAATTATTGAAGAAAATAAAAACATATCCTCATGGCACGTTGACTTAGATAAAAGAATAAGAAAGAATGAAATTAAAAAACAAAACAGTTGGTGAAAATGAAATAAATATAAGATTCAATGAATATATAATTGTTTAAATCCTTCAAAAGAAACTTGTTTTATAGAAATGGAGATAATAATGGATTATGAATCCTATATCTAAACCTATTCGTCGCACTACCCATTTGACATCCACATAAAAATACCTCCAAATATTATTTTTGATCTAAACATTTATTTCTTTTTAGATTCTAAATATAATTGAAATTAAATTATGTATTAATAGAAATCGATTTTTTTTCTTAAAAAAATCAAATAAATGAGAAATAAATTCAACAAATAAATTACCATTTAAAAAATAAGCTTAATTTTATAAATTTAAATTAAAACATATTTATAAAATTAAATCCTAAACGAGTTCAATTGCAAATATTTTTTCATCAATAACTTTATTATAAACAATAAATAGAGTCTTAAAGTTAATTTTAGAATGTTAGTGTCCTTCTTCTCTTCCTTTTTCTATTGGTTCCTCTTCTTCCTTTTTTCCTTCTTCTCTTCCTTTTCTTTTTTTTATCTCCTCGATCTCCACCTTCACCTATGTTAGTGTCCTCGTGACCTCTGCTGCTACACCATGGTTGCACCATTATCATACTACAGTCGTTGCATCATTCTTTTTAGCTATTTGTCGTCCCTTTTGCTATTATCCTTGCCTCTCACTCCTTCTCTCCTTCTCATTCTTCTTCTAATATTTTTCCTTTCTTTTTTCTTTCTTTTACCTATCTCACTTAATTTATAAAAAAAATAAAATTGGTAAATTTTGATATTCATATTTCAATTAAAAAATTTGTTAATAATTAAAATTCTAAATTATTAACTAATTTACCAACAAATATTTAAAAAATTCCATCATTAATGAGTTTATTGAAAGTTCTAAAAAATTTAATTATCCACAGATAAACTTATAAAATATATATATAATTATCAACAAATTTACTACAAAGTAATCAAGAAAAAATTGATTTTGCTAATAATTTACTGATAAAAATTATATTAATAAAGAATCATGAATTATCAATAAATTTTATAAACAAATCTATTACTAATCATATTTTTATTGATGACTAAATTTTAATTTACCTGTCAATTTTACTAAACAAATTTACTACTAATTAAAATTTTAAAACCCGTGATAATTTTGACAAATTTATTTCTTTCGATAAGATTTCACCGATAATTACAATAGAAAGAATTTCATATTCAAACATAACAGATAGAAAACATGACTAAAAGTATTTCTTTTTATGGAAAGTAGTTTATTATGTTGAGTTAAATGGTATATATATTACATATCTTTTAGGGATTAGATTAGGTAAGAAAAAGCTTTGCAAATATTTTATACAATTTTGTTTGAACCATATTCTAATGTATAATGTTAAACATCAAAAGCAATATTTTTATAAATATATGTTATATTATCAATATTTTAATAAATGTATGTTATAATATCAATGGAAATATGCCCCTACTCTCGAGTCGTCATGTCCATCCTCTTTAAAATAGTGATGTCTTGTATCCAACAAATGCTTTAGAAAAAATATTACTGCACAACTTAACTGCATGAAACTCTAATCATAAATAAGATTAAAAATATAATGAAAGTTTCATTAAAAAAATAAGCAGTGTACATTATAATGCGCAATAATATGAGAACCATATGTAAGTCTAATATTTAACATGTTTAATCGTGTATCCAAAAACTTATATAATATTTTATTGTGTAGGCAACATTATATGAAGACTCTAAGAATTTTGGAAATTCTTAACATTCTTTTATTCTTAATTGAAGGCTCACAATTAACACCAGCGATTTAATTAACTTTGTACATAGAATTCACTGTAGAATCTTGTAAAATCTTAAACATTTATTATACCAGTTCAGGGATGAATTATTTGTTATTCCTATTGTTATATCTATAGTTATTTATTAATTCACTTGTTTTTTAATTTGTGGGAGAAGTAAGATGAATTGTTTGTTATTCTGATTGTTATCTTGATAATGTTTACATATTAATTCACTAGTTTTTGAATTTGTGGGTAAAGAAGTATTAGTACCTTAGATAACATTGTTGATATTTGTGCCAAGCTAGGAAACCATATTTTAAGTAACATTTTGTGATTCATTCTATAACAGTACAGCACTACTTTCAATAATTTTAATTTCTTCCTCTTCCTTCAAGTCTCAAGCTATTTCTACCACGTTCCTATGATCTCCAACTATTTTGTCCTAAGTTCTAAGTTCTGTCCATAAAAAGCATTTATCGGGGTAAGTTGTCTTAGGGGCAAAACTGTTAATACTTGGAACGAAAATGTTTCAGAAGAAGTACCTCAATCTTGATCGGAGTGTAGATTTCTACAAATCCTTTAAGAAAACAACACTTCCCTGTACATAAACACAATCATCATTGAATCACAATTAACGCTAGTACCCTTTGCAGAATCTCTCTTAAATCTTCTCAGATATCTCTTATGAATTTTGGACAATCCAAGCATTGGGAGATCACGTAATTCATAAAAGAATCATCATGTTACAACTCCCCCATACACCAAAGAGAGGACCATCTTATTGTGGCATTGATAAACTTCAGTTTGTTATTTAATGATAGGCAAGAGTTTACACGAAAGAAAAGCAAGAATATAAAACAAAGGTAGAAGGAAACAAATGGCCGCAGCAGAAATATGGTACAACGGCACAAACTGGAGGCTTATTTAAGCAACAAACAAATATATAAAATACTCACATATATAGTATATATAAAAGAAATACATTACCCATATATAAATATATAAAAAGCTATTTCTTAGTAGTTAACAAACAATAGCGATGATACACACATATACTAGTCTTAGAACATAAGAAAAACACCCAACCAGGAACTGCAACACACGATTTCAATTGACACTGGACATAATAGACACGAGGCTTAGCTTAGAAACCACCGCGAAGGCGAAGAACAAGATGCAGGGTAGATTCCTTCTGAATATTGTAGTCTGCCAAGGTACGACCATCCTCCAATTGCTTCCCAGCAAAAATAAGCCTCTGCTGATCTGGTGGGATTCCCTCCTTGTCCTGAATCTTTGCCTTCACATTATCGATTGTATCAGAGCTCTCCACCTCTAAGGTAATGGTTTTTCCTGTCAGAGTCTTCACAAATATCTGCATTCCACCACGAAGCCTCAACACCAAGTGCAGAGTGGATTCCTTCTGAATGTTATAATCTGCAAGGGTACGCCCATCTTCCAGCTGCTTCCCAGCAAAGATAAGTCTCTGCTGGTCAGGCGGGATGCCTTCCTTGTCCTGAATCTTTGCCTTTACATTGTCTATAGTGTCAGAGCTTTCAACCTCCAATGTTATGGTTTTCCCAGTTAAAGTCTTCACAAAAATCTGCATTCCACCACGAAGCCTCAACACCAAATGAAGAGTGGATTCCTTCTGGATGTTATAATCAGCAAGGGTACGCCCATCTTCTAGCTGCTTCCCAGCAAAGATAAGCCTTTGCTGGTCTGGTGGAATCCCCTCTTTGTCCTGTATCTTAGCCTTTACATTATCAATGGTATCAGAACTTTCAACCTCCAAGGTAATGGTTTTTCCCGTCAGAGTCTTGACAAAAATTTGCATGCCACCACGAAGCCTCAAAACCAAGTGCAAAGTGGACTCTTTCTGGATATTATAATCCGCAAGGGTTCTTCCATCTTCAAGTTGTTTCCCAGCAAAGATAAGCCTCTGCTGATCTGGGGGAATACCCTCCTTATCCTGAATCTTGGCTTTGACATTATCAATGGTATCTGAACTCTCCACCTCCAAGGTAATAGTTTTCCCGGTCAAAGTCTTGACAAAGATTTGCATGCCACCCCTCAAACGAAGAACCAAGTGGAGCGTGGACTCCTTTTGAATGTTGTAATCAGCAAGGGTTCTTCCGTCCTCAAGTTGTTTACCAGCGAAAATCAGCCTCTGCTGATCCGGAGGAATTCCTTCTTTGTCCTGGATCTTAGCCTTCACATTATCAATGGTATCGGAGGATTCCACCTCGAGGGTGATAGTTTTTCCGGTCAAAGTTTTCACGAAGATTTGCATCTGCACAACAAGAAACTAAATCATCAAAAACAGTGACAGAGATAGGCAATTCAATCAAACGACAAACCCTAATTAACGCTAGTCCCCTTTGGATAGAGATATCCAAAAACTTATATAATATTTTATTTTGTAGGCAAAATTATATGAAGAATCTAAGAATTTTGGAAATCCTTACCATTCTTTTATTCTTAGTTGAAGGCTCACAATTAACACCAGTGATTTAATTAACTTTGTACAAAGAATTCATTGTAGAATCTTGTAAAATCTAAAAGATTTATTATACCAGTTCAGGGATGAATTATTTGTTATTCTTATGGTTATTTATCCCTAATTCCTCCAAAATATACATAAAACAATTAAGCCACATCATGAATTCCATAAATATATGAAAAAAGTAATTTAAACATCTTCTGACTAAATATCGGTATAAATTCAATAAACGCAACAACTCGACAGCAGAATCCAAAAGACAGCTCTATCACACAATTAAAAGAAACAAAAAGATCGGTACGAGAATACGATGATTACAGAAGAAACTGAACCTAAGATAAGAATGGGAGAGAAAGAAGAGAGATACCTTGAAAGAAAAAAGAGAACGACCAAACGATCAAGAAACTGCGAGATTGGAAATTTAGGGCTGAAAGATTGAGAATTGCAATGATAGATGTGCGAGGGTTGGGAAAGGTGAGTCGTATTTATAAGTCGGATGCAATGAGTCATTGACAAAAATATCAATAAATTAGCGAATAAAATTGTGACACGTGTATGGCGTGTTCCCCAACAGGACACGATAAGCATAACAATTTACCAACGCAACGGATTACGTCCTCTCTACAATGTTCTGGCAAATTCTATGTTTCTGCTTCTAACTTGGTTAACCACAAATGTTTGACTCTTAAATTAGTATCTTCTTTCTTTAAAAATAATAAGGTTATTTCACACGTGTTATTATTATTTGAAAATTCTTTTATAAGAGTATAATAATAATGAAAGTAATGTTTTGTAATATTAAAAGAAAACTGTAGTGATAGATAATGTCAAATGACAGTAAAAAAGTAAAAAACATAATCAAAATATCATTTTTCTTCTTAAAACTATTGGAAACTTTACACCTTTTTATACTATAATAAAAAATAAAATATAAATTTTATCATAATCATTAAAATAATAAAAATATTACTAAATTATACAATAAATCATTTTTATAATTTTATCATACGTAAATTTTATTATAAATAATTAATTGATTTTAAAAACTTCATAAATTTTTGAATGTAAAGTAATAGAGTTAATTATATTAATGAAAATAAAATTAATAATAAATTGCATATATTAAAAATTATTACAAAGAGAAAATCTATTTATTTACAGTTATAAATATCTATAAATCAAATTATCAAAGAAAAAATATGTTTTTATTTATTGTTAATTAAAAAGGTAATGTAATAGTTATTACAATAATTGAGAATTTAAATTATTTGTTTCTTTTTGTTTTATAAATTAACATCATATTAAATATCTATACAACAGCTTATCATCACTCTTTTCTCTTTTTATTTAACTAGGTCATTTAAGAGATTGACGAGTTTATTATTTGAAATTAATCCATCACTTCTTATCTAGACCTGTTTCATCCTACACCTCCAAGCTCTTATCCTACACTTCCAAAAATTACCATTTTAACCTTAATTAATATTATTTTAATATTTTCTTTTTCTTCATAAAGTCATTCTGCCCCTCTTTAATTTTTTCTCTTTCTTATTAAAGTCAATCTACATCCTTCTAATTTTTTTTTCTCTTATTAAAGTCATCCTACACCACTTTAATAGATTTTAAAATCTATATAGTTTTTCTATAAATTTTTTAAATTTCATTTTGAGATTTAAAATTTAATAATAATTTAACTCAATTTAAAATTTTTATATTATTCATTATACATTTATATCTTAATAATTATTAAAGTATAATTTTTATTATTATAATAGTTATGTTAAAAAAATAAAAACAAAAGTAACTAAAATAAAAGTAGCAATAATAAATATTAAAAATAATTGTTTAAAAATATTATAAATAATAATTTTATTTTTTATAATCTCCACATATTTTAAAATCTGTATATAATTTTATTTATAATTTTTTTAATATTTATTATTACTACTTTTATTTTAGTTACTTTGTTTTTATTTTTTAACATAATTATTATAATAATAAAAATTATACTTTAATAATTATTAAGATATAAACATGTATTAAATAATATTAAAATTTTAAATTAAATTAAATTATTATTAAATTTTAAATCTCGAAATGAAATTTTAAAAATTTATAAAAAAAACTGTATAGATTTTAAAATTTATTAAAATGGTGTAGGATTACTTTAATAAGGGAAAAAAATTAGAAGGGTGTATGTTGACTTTAGTAAAAAAAGAGAAAAAAGTTAAAGGGGGTGCAGAATGACTTTTGAAGAAAGAGAAAATATTAAATTAATATTGATTAAGGTTAAAATGGTAAAGTTTGGAGGTGCAGGATGAGAGCTTGGAGGTATAGGATGAAACACCCAGTAGAGATTAGGTGGGATTGCAGCATCGGGATTCTTCACGAGAGAGAAGAAAAAGGGCGACACCCATGGGAGATTCTTAACGCTAGCGTGGATAGTGATTCGCAAGAAAAAGGGATTGCAGCATCGGGATTCTTCACGAGAAAGAAGAAAAAGGGCGACACCCATGGCAGATTCTGAACGCTAGCGTGGATAGCGATTCGCAAGAAGAAAAAAAGAAGAATACAGCAAGAAGAAGAAATGCACAGGAAAGGTAAGAGCTTTATCAGAGCCTTTTAATAGAATGGTGGTTTTGTGAACTTTATTTTTTGTATTTTCATCATCAGATTAGGAGCACTGGAATCCCTTTAAATAGGGTTCTGTTGAGTTTTGTTTCTACACGTTAGAAACCTTAATAGGTAAGCAAAGACATAAAAACAGAAACTCTAAAAGCAAAGGCAAAGGCGTGGCCTGTTGCTCTGGTGTATTGCTCTGGTGTATTTCTTTTTTAAGGGAAGGTAATTAAAAAAGCAAAGCAGTGTATAATATATTTGCTTACACAAAAATGGTTGATAGAAAAAGAACTTGAGATCAAGAACAATTAATATCATCTACCAATCACATCACATTTACGGCAATTTAATGCCTTTCAGATTGTACAGGCACCATTTTTCTTCTTTTATATACAATCCATCAAAACCACCCATCACCATCTTTACCGGTGACATTTCTTCATTTTTGGCTCCAACTATACGCATGGCATCTGAGACTCAGAGGGCTCCTATGTTGCCGAACTCCTTTTTTAAAGTTATTCTTAGAACGAATCTTCAAACCGTTGTAAGTATTCTTATGGTTTATATTTACACGTATACTAATAGAGATTTATGAGCATCATAAGCCACTAATCACCAATTTCCTTTTGCAGAAAATACCAAATATGTTTACTGCCAAATATGGAGATGATCTCCCAAATCCTTTCTTCATGAACCTTCCAAATCAAACTCAATGGAAAATGATTTGGGAAAATGAAAACGGTGAGATTTGGCTGAAAGAGGGGTGGAATGAATTTACGGAACATCATTCCTTGGACCACGAAGATCTTGTTTTATTTGAATACGTAGGAACAGATCAGATGAATGTAAATATATATAAGCAAAGTGGAGTAGAAATGGACTATCCACCCGAAGAAGAGAGCTCTGAACAAATAGGAGGAGGTAAGGATTCATTGTTTGTTTGCTTTGTTATCTTTATATTTTTTTCATCTCACAAAATTTCAGATTCTTCACAAAATATGTCGTTGTGAATTGTATTCCAAAGGTGAGAGGTCTCTTCCAAGAACTTCATCTCTGAACCAGCCAAATGAAACCAGGGCAAGAGAAGTAGCATGCAATTTCATTTCATGCAATCCCTTTTTCACTGTTGTCATCACACCTTCTCATGTCATTGAATATCGGATGGTGGGTAAATCTTAAACACATGTTGATTTAGTGTTTGGTTCTGCTCTACATTCAAACTCTTACAATAAAAATATATCTTATGCAGAACGCACTAGATCTAGAAGGCATTATTGAAAAGAAGGAGTACGTGGTGCTGCAGCATGGGGAAAGATCGTGGAGAGTAAGGATGTTATTTAATAATGCTCGTTATAGATTCGGTGCTGGTATTCGCCTGTTTCTTACGGAAAATGAATTGAAGGAAGGAGATATTTGTATATTTGAATTGATTAACAAGGATAATTGTATTTTTAAAGTTTATGTTTTTTAGAGAGACAACTAATAGGTCTGCATGAAGGAAAAAGATATTGTAATATTAGAACAGTTGATTGATGAACAATTGCGGAGATGTTGTTATCTAAATTTAGGGTTGGAAGCTCACGTGTTTTTTGTGTATATATAAGCTTTACTAAATCAATTTCTATACGTTTTCTCTCATCTCAAATAATAAAAATATACTAACACATTTTTATCACAATATATCCGAAGTGTATTTAAGTTTGTTACTATCAAATTTGAATCATCTTTCTATTTTAGAATTACTCTAAAATAATTAAGGTTTCAAACTACATATTTGAAATAGTGTAAGATGGAAATGTCCTAGACCACACATTAAAGGGTGTTTCATCCTACACCTTCAAGCTCTCATCCTGCACCTCCAAACTTTATCATTTTAACCTTAATCAATATTAATTTAATATTTTCTCTTTCTTCAAAAGTCATTCTACACCCCCTTTAACTTTTTTTTCTTTTTTATTAAAGTCAACATACACCCTTTTAATTTTTTTCCCCTTATTAAAGGAATCCTACACCATTTTAATAAATTTTAAAATCTATACAGTTTTTTTATAAATTTTTAAAATTTCATTTCGAGATTTAAAATTTAATAATAATTTAATTTAATTTAAAATTTTAATATTATTTAATACATGTTTATATCTTAATAATTATTAAAGTATAATTTTTATTATTATAATAATTATGTTAAAAAATAAAAACAAAGTAACTAAAATAAAAGTAGTAATAATAAATATTAAAAAAATTATAAATAAAATTATATACAGATTTTAAAATATGTGGAGATTATAAAAAATAAAATTATTATTTATAATATTTTTAAACAATTATTTTTAATATTTATTATTGATACTTTTATTTTAGTTACTTTTGTTTTTATTTTTTTAACATAACTATTATAATAATAAAAATTATACTTTAATAATTATTAAGATATAAATGTATAATGAATAATATAAAAATTTTAAATTGAATTAAATTATTATTAAATTTTAAATCTCAAAATGAAATTTAAAAAATTTATAAAAAAACTATATAGATTTTAAAATCTATTAAAGTGGTGTAGGATGACTTTAATAAGAGAAAAAAAAATTAGAAGGATGTAGATTGACTTTAATAAGAAAGAGAAAAAGTTAAACAGGTGCAGAATGACTTTATGAAGAAAGAGAAAATATTAAATTAATATTAATTAAGGTTAAAATGGTAATTTTTGGAGGTGCAGATGAGAGCTTGGAGGTGTAGGATGAAACACCCCCTTATAATAGGTCTTGGCCCTAGTCCATGTGGATTGGGACCGAAAAAGCCCCTAGGGTCAAAAAAAACCCTTTATTTAAAAAGTCTTTAGGACTAAAAAGCCCCAAAACCCTGTGGGTTAGGCCAGCCCATGGGCTTTCTCTTTTATATAAAAAAAAATATCCAATAATAAATTAAATTTTTGTAGAGAAAACAAACATTTATGTTAAGTGTTATAACTTGGAAAATAAATGTAAGCATACATGTAAGCATCTTTCTTTTACTTTAATAAATATTTTTACATAATTATTAATTAGAAAATAATAAATAGGATTTCATATTTTTCATCCCTAAATTTGACGTTAAATTGAAATTAGTGTATATTATAACCTTTCACAAATTTTAATCTTCAAACTTATTTAACTTCTATATATAAAAACTTTAGCGTTAGAAAAATTTTATTTATTTATTTTAAAAAATAGAGATAACTAAGTTTGAGATAATGATAAATTCAAATTTTGTATTAAAATTTAAAGAATAAAAATATATTTAATTATAAAAGTATTATTAAATTTAAAAAAAATATTAATAAATTATTTTTATAATTTCATAATAAGAAATTTTTTATTACAGTTATTAATTGAGTTTAAAAAATAATAATAAAACTAAAAAAAATCAAATTAATAAAAGTAAAATTAGTAATAACACTAAAAATAATTATAAATATGATTCATTTGTATTATAATAATAATTTTTATCTATAACTTAACAATTAGAATTATATTATAATTAAAAGAGTCAAACTGAATTATGAGAGCTACTCCCTCCACCTCCTCAAATACTCCCTACACCTCCCCAATTTTTTTTTAATTACAAAACTATCCTTTTTACTTTAACTTTTTACTTTTTTAAAAAAACCCTAAATCTTTACCCTCATTCTAACTCTCACAGCAGCCCCACCACCCAACCCCCTCACCCTCTCATTTTCACTTTCACAGCAACCCCCTCTCTCAACTCTCATTTTCATTCTTTCTCTCCACATCCATCTGTTCCCAATCATTTCTTCACATACGGATCCACTTTTTTAATCTTTTTCTTCTTCATTTTGGTCCCTCTCTTGTGTGTTAGTGGTGCGGTGTTGGTGGTCGTGCGGTGTTGGTGGTGGTGCGGTGGTGGTGCTGGTGCGGTGGAAGTGCGGTGGTGGTGCGGTGGTAATTGGAGTGATCATTGACGTTGAGAAAGGGTGTCTCTTGATTTTTAATCACCTTAACCATCACTCTGATCATGACACCATTGTTAAAACATATGAGTAGATCATTTTTCTCCTTTGCCTTGGAATTCCACAGCATGCCCTCCCTTGATTATTACATCAATAGTTGGAATGATTTGGAGAGTTTCCAGAATATGAGGGCCGTGAACGGGAAACACTAGCTTTGTCAGTGTCCACCTTCAACGGACATGACACATCCGTGATTAGTCACGGATGTTAATATCCGTCTACAAACATTGACATTCCTTTAAAAATTTAACTACCATTCGATTAAATATTATTAAAGGACAAAAAAGAAATGGAGAGGTGCAGCGAGCACTACGTGGAGTGCAGGCAGTAACTCCCCTGAATTATTAGCGAATAAATCATCACTAGTTTAATTACATGGTTAGTTTTGTTGACTTTATTTTTTATTAACTAAATTTAAAGATCATCATTTTGATTATTATCCATAATATTTTAATTTTTTTAACTCTCATACCTTTAATATTGAATATTGAGTCTTTCTTGTTTAAATTCATGAGAAGTAAAAAAAATTATACGTAAAATAATTAAAATAAAAATTTTATAATTTAGAGAAAGAGAGTAAAATTACAAAAAATTATGTATATATAAATTATATTATTTATAAAATTTAATTTGAAGTTTTGGAGTGAGATTAAAATTTAATTAAAGTTTTGGAGTGGGGCTAAACCCACTTTAACCCTGATCCTAACTCACTTGAGAGGGGGTTTTTAGGGTTGGGGTTTTTTTCTGGCTCCTTACTTAAGGGGCTTGTTATAATAGGACTTTTTTAATAGTAGATTAGGACTAGTTCTGGGACCATAGGTTAAATTGACACCTCTACTCTCACCCAAAGAAAATGTAAGTTCTCTTTAACATGAAAAAAAAAATGAAAGTGATTATATAAAAATGTATAAAAAGGTTCCGATTCATGAAAATAAAATGAGATTTATGAGAAAGGAAGCATCATCATATACCCTCTCTAACTGTCAAGATGAGATATTTTCTAAATTTTAAGATTATATGAAAATCAAATAAAAAAGGGATGAATCATAGAGAAAAAAGTCTAGAAGGAGACATGATCTTGGGTGAGAAATAAAAATTAATGGTTTGAGATATAAAATCTGAAAAAAAAATAACATAAAAGAAGAAAACAATATAAAAATCGGCAATATTATTATAGCATCTAATATATTTAAATAAAATATTATATTTTTTATGCCGAAAGACATTTTATATTATCATATTTTGTCCTAATGAATCCTACATGCTAATTCAAATTCTAAATCATCGTAAATCTACGTTATACAATCAACGTGGATGCACCCTATGACCTTTAAATAGGATATGTATCAATAAAAAAAAACTACATTCTTCGTCATGAAGAGTTGACAGAGAGGGATGCAGCCTAATTAGAACAAAGGTTGAGGATGCACTAAATTTAGTTACTTGTGCTTAATATCTAAGTAAGGAAAAACTTCGAAAAGGAAACTAGTTTGCATGCTACACACACTACGGAAACACTTCTACCATAGTTTTCAAAAGATATCTAATTTTAGAAGAATATTCATAAATTAACAAAAAAATGTGTTATTATATTAGGTAGGAAAGTTCGGCTTTTATATTTAAGAGAGAAAAATATATTTAGATATTTTATTAAATAAATATTATTTTATTTATTAAAAGATAAAAATAACAAAGTTAAAAAGATATATAATAGCACTAAAATAGTTATAAAAGAAATATATCTTGTTATATAATATATAAATATTAATTTCATTTAACTTCTATCATCACTAAAAAAAAATAGAAAATTCATTACCAAAATTAATATTAATATATATATATATATAATACTAATTTTAGTAGTAAATAATAATTAATATGGCAGCCTAACTCATTCCATACTTAATGATTAATCCATCTAATGCTAGTTTGATAGCATTCATAATAAACAATGTTTCATAAAAATGCACCGAAAAAAACAAGACGACACATACCTACAAACTTATTTAAGGTAATCAAGAAATCAAATTTTTAAACTCGATTAAACTTTACTTTAAAATTTGTTATAAGGATTATCTCTAATTGGAATTGAGTGCACTCGAATATATTTATAAAATAGCTTAATTTTAGACAATTCAAGTTCAGCATAATTTTAAATAGAAGATTTTGTTAATATGATTTAGCTGTTAGAAGTTTAATGCAATTGAATGGTTTTGAAACGTCCCTACAAGGATTTATCCACGTCAGAAGATAACACACCCCCAGCAAGCAAAGTTTGACTATGCTTGCGATTAAAACAACATGAACCTTCGAGACCGAACGACATCATAATCGACTAAAAGAGTAATAATCAATATGGTTCTTCCTTCTTTCCAGTACCAATATATGAGGAAGTTATGACATAGTAAGATCCTTTAAGAGCCCATTCCGGGGTAACTAGTTATCAATATTTATTTCTACCTTTATATCAAAAAACAGTCCCCAGAAAAAGTAATCTGCTTGATCAAAATTTAAGAATGAAAGATGCAAATTTCTAAAAGTAATTTGTGAAACGAGAAAGATATTTTTTATTTGACTTGAAGAACACACGAGTTCAGGGGATCAGTTTAAAAACATAACAGCAGTTCATACACAATCTATTGATCAAAAGTTAAACGAAACAACAGTTGGTGAAAATTGAAAAACTTAGAAGCCACCGCGAAGGCGAAGGACAAGGTGGAGGGTGGATTCCTTCTGAATGTTGTAGTCTGCCAAGGTGCGACCATCTTCCAATTGTTTCCCAGCAAAAATAAGCCTCTGCTGATCTGGTGGAATGCCCTCCTTGTCTTGAATCTTTGCTTTCACATTATCAATTGTATCAGAACTCTCTACTTCCAAGGTAATGGTCTTCCCTGTCAGAGTCTTCACAAATATCTGCATTCCACCACGAAGCCTCAACACCAAGTGCAGAGTAGATTCCTTCTGGATGTTATAATCAGCAAGGGTTCGCCCATCTTCCAGCTGCTTCCCAGCAAAGATAAGCCTTTGCTGGTCTGGTGGAATCCCCTCTTTGTCCTGGATCTTTGTCTTGACATTATCAATTGTATCAGAGCTTTCAACTTCCAAAGTAATGGTCTTTCCTGTCAACGTCTTTACAAAAATTTGCATTCCACCACGAAGCCTCAAAACCAAGTGCAGGGTAGATTCTTTCTGGATGTTGTAATCCGCAAGGGTTCTTCCATCTTCAAGCTGTTTCCCGGCAAAGATAAGCCTTTGCTGGTCTGGAGGGATACCCTCCTTATCCTGAATCTTGGCTTTCACATTATCAATGGTATCTGAACTCTCCACCTCTAAGGTTATGGTTTTCCCAGTCAAAGTCTTGACAAAGATTTGCATGCCGCCTCTCAAACGAAGTACCAAATGGAGCGTGGACTCCTTCTGAATATTGTAATCAGCAAGGGTTCTTCCATCCTCGAGTTGTTTCCCAGCGAAAATCAGTCTCTGCTGGTCTGGAGGGATGCCCTCTTTGTCTTGGATCTTGGCCTTTACATTATCAATGGTGTCTGAACTCTCGACCTCAAGGGTAATGGTTTTCCCGGTCAAAGTCTTAACAAAGATTTGCATGCCACCCCTGAGGCGAAGCACGAGGTGCAAAGTAGATTCCTTTTGGATGTTGTAATCCGCAAGAGTGCGACCATCCTCGAGTTGCTTACCCGCAAAGATAAGTCTCTGCTGGTCAGGTGGGATACCCTCCTTGTCTTGAATCTTGGTTTTCACGTTATCGATGGTGTCAGAGGATTCAACCTCAAGGGTGATGGTTTTGCCGGTCAAAGTTTTCACGAATATCTGCATCTGTTCAATCAAAACTAATCCATCAAGAACAGAGAAACATACGTAGACACTACAGCCAAATTCTCAAAGCCCTAAATCCTCAAGAAATTGAAAACAAAAAACCCTAACTAAAATCGGAAAATATGGTAATTAAATTCGCAGATCTCAGAATCGAAAAACAATTGCATGAATCTAAATTCAAAAGACGATAAAACCAGTAAGCATAGATCAAACATTCCCAATTGAAAACATCGGATTGAGGGTACGATTATTGACGAATCCCAAGGCAAAATCAATCAATTGAAATTAATCCCATCAGGGTAAGGAAAGAGATGGAAAAGAAGAACCAGAAGTACCTTGAGAGGATGAAAAAAGCTATCAAAGATGTGCGAGATCAAGAATTGGGAACTGCAAACCGATAATAGAGCGATGAATCAAATATTAGAGGGAGGGTTATAATTTATAGCTCTTTTGTGAGAGGCGGTTGCAAAAATATCCCTATCTTCACGAATAAAGTTTTGCCACGTGTACTATGATGATAAGGATGACACTCAAAATAAACATCATATCATACGTAAAGGATTACGTTTTTGCAGCTGTATATAGATTCTATTTTGAACTCTTAAGTTATAATATAAAAATGATTTAAGATTAAGATTTTATTTTTATTTTCAGTTTTACCTTATAAATAAAAACAATTTAAATTAAAACAATCATTTTACAAATTTTACCTGGCTTTTATTTTAACTTTACTGTTTTTTAATTTGTAATGGTTTTTTAATTAAAAAATTACCTACAAAATAAATAAAAATATTTATAATAAAATTAAAAAATTCTTTATATTTAATTTTGTAATTATAATAATAAAATATTAATAATTTTATTATTATTTCCTATCATAAAAAAATAACTATGACGTATATGTAGGATATTTATTTTCACTTGTCATAATAAAAAAAGTGTGATAAAAATTAAATGAGTTAACTGAAGAGAATATTTAGTATAATTAATAATAAAAAATTTAAAATAATTGAAATGTAAACATTATATTTTAAATAAACGTTAAAGCTAATATATATATATATATGAAGATATCTTACTTAATATTGTCATTGTTTACTTCTCCATAAATCTTTTTATACTCTTTAACCATGCTTTTGAATAATATATAATAATAACTAATATTATCCAGCTAGAAATAAATATTACTTAAAACATTTATACGGTATTTCTAAAAGGTAAAGATTGGAAGTTTACTTTTAATGAAAAAATAACCTGTTATTATATTCAATAATTGATAAAAATAATATGATATTTTTTATTTACATATTTATCTTTTTGAGGTTATGTTTATACTTTTTTATAAAATAATTTTTTTAGAAAAGTATTAAAAAGTAGTTTTCAACAATATGGTTTATAGGAAGTTTTAATTTTTAAAAGTGCATTTGATATATTAATTTTTTCGATAATTAAAAAATGAAAAATCTCGTTTTGGATAATACGTCTTTTATCACTAAACATTTGTTAGTAGATTCATCAAATCATATTTATTAGACATAATATTAGGTTGATCTCACTTTTTTTTTTCAAAATATTAAATAAGTAGATAATTATATTATTATAGTTATTCAAAATAACTATACTAATATGTAATAGATACTATATCAACTAATTTTGAATTTAAATCTGTTTCTAATAATTCTATATTTATATAATTTAAATATAGTTCTCACTATCTTATATTTATACAGGCACGTCAATATATTTTTCTTTTGATATAAATATATCTAGTTTCTCATTTGTTTGTACCGATAAAGATAATCATAATAAAAGAAAAACAAATACAAACACAAAAAAATAAACAAGTTTATAAAAAAAACATATAACAATTAAATTGATTTCATTATAAAATATTGCATTTTAAACATTCAACAACAAATAAAGCATGCATACAATTATAGACTTTTTAGATTCAATTATCCAAATTTAGACATTGATATATGATTTTTGGTGTTTTTTTTTGCATTTATAGTGATTTTTATTGTTCTGGAGAGTCATTGTCAATCAATTTCATTCCTTTAAAAGTTATTAGAATTATGAGACTATTCTTAATGAAAAGACCAATTGTCATTGTCACTATACAAGTCATTATACCCTACATAAATATGTATGCCTTCATTTAGCATTTAATTTTGTATTGTTAATTGGTTGTTGTGCTTTAAAAAAAAACATTTCAATTGGGATTTGTTATAATTAAGTTTATTGAATATGGAATACAAATACATATTCAAAATAGTTTTTTAATGCATAAATGTTCTTTGAATATTTTGGGGTATGCTAATGTAATTGTAGATAAGTTGACTTCAAGGATGTGTGAAAATAAATTAATTAAAATTTCATGATACTTTAAAAATAAATCCAATAATAGCAAAAATCATAAGAAGTCAATTCCAGTATTGCATGAAGAAGACAATAACAACATGAAAAAGTGAAGAAATTTGGCTAAGCCACGAATAAGGAACAGACAATAAAAATCAGACCTTGCGATTTTCTCTATTTTTTTACAAAAAGCGATTTGATAATTGATAAATTGAATTATGATGTTAGATGAATAAATTTATTTGTTCTTTTATTTTTTATTATGATTTATTTTTATCTATATTTGTTTCCTTTTAATTAAGTAAAAGTAATGATTTTTACATTGTAACAAGTTATCACGGTGTTAAATGTACATAAACATATCAATCATATGAGAGTATAAGTATTTTTAATTTTATTGAAATTATACATTGATTAAATTTAGAAACTTTCAAGTGATTGAATGAGTTTTTGTCAATAATTGAGGATGCACTTTCACTAAAGATGAAAACTTTAAAAAGAATTAATCAAGAATATACTTTCCTTAAATATTTAATTGAAAATGCACTTTGGTTAAATTTGCTATAAGTTCTTGTTTTAATTGAAAATATATTAATAGTGAGATTGCCAAAAAAATTAATTGAGAATTTATATTGATTAATTTGAAAATCTAAAACAATAACTAATTGAACAATAGTCTTCAGATAATTAACCATGAATCCTATATTTAAAAAGCAATGAAATCAACCTTATCATTGTCTTTTATCTTTTTAAATTTTTTATAATTTTATTTTTTTTCTATCTTTTGTTGTTTAATCTTTCATTTATTTTTATCTTTATTATTTTTATTTTACTAATCATTTTGTATAATTTTTATAAGAATTAATTTGTTAAGAATCAATTTCATATTCATTGGGAGATGACTTTGGGGTCACTTACCCGTTAGTAATCTTTTGGGTGCTATCTAAGCGATATTGAAGTTGCTATAGATAAGTAGTACCAATTTAATTTATTTAACAACGTTGTTATGAATGAGTGCTAAGTGAGTATTAGAATATTATGATAAACCTCTAGTATTGATTCCTTACATCAATGTATACACTAAATGAACGTCACCACAAAGCCTCCCTACAAGATTCCAAAAATTACCTTAAACTCATACTTTTATCCATAAACATGATTTCACCTTAAAATTTCAAATAGCAAACAATTGCCCATATTTATATTCAACCATGCTAAGTAATATAATTTCTGTGATCAATTACAATCATAATATATTTTTACACATATATTTATCCGTGAATTCATCAACAATTCTTTAAATAACAATTTACTTTCTCTTATTTCAAGATCAAACCAAAACCACAAATAAGAAAAGAAAATGTTTTTTTCACAAAAGAGAAACTTAAAATAACACAAACAGAGGAGACTCACTTTTGTAACTACATACTTCTAATTAAAGATCTCACCTAATCTCAGTTTTTCCAAGATGACACAAACTAAAAAGATAGGTGGTGCCCAATGCTAAAAAAGTAGCAGGTTGTATGGTAGTTTCAAATTTTCTCAAACTTAAAAAGCTTTAAACATTTGTCAAATGTTTCAGTCCGTGGCAGCGGTGAGAGAAAAAGGTGAGCAATAGTTATAATGGTGAGAGAATCCACTGATTTTAGTGTATCTGATGGTCCAAAAGTGACACCCAACACCCAATTTGTTCACTTAATTAAAAAATTATAATTTTTTCTTCAATGTAACATTCTTCTAATATTTAGTTTTTCTCATTTTAGATAATAAATAAATTATTCATTTAAAAAATAAATCATAATTTTAAATTATAATTTTAAATTGAATATAAATAATCTAATATATTTAAAACCGATTAATCTTAACATATCAATTCATACAAATTTAATTTAGTTTGTATTAAAACTTCTTAATAAATCAAATATTTTTTATTTATACTAAAATCCGGAAAAAAAATAATTTCACTAACTCGAACTCGTGATAAACTAAATTAATTTATAAATTTTAATTCATTTTAACAAATTTATATATTACTATTAAAATTTTATTAAACATGTCAAGATCTCTCTCATGCAAATTGTAACACCCCAAAAATACGCCTAAGACGTATCAAGTGGATGCAACATGTTATAATAATGTAAAGCAGTTAGGAGTGAAAATTCAGATGAAATGTGTATACAGTACAGTCATCCAAAATACAAGAGAAGGAATAAAGCTCTACTTATAGCATAGAGTCTTTCAAAATGACACAAAAGGAGATATAGCTAAGTATATACAATAGAAAAGAACTAATCTATACTACTCTATCAGCAACAGTATCTGGAGTATCTGGAGTATTCAGCAACTGCTCCAACGGGGCCTCTGAAACCTCTCTTACCTCTGCTCACATCCATAATTGAATGATCATCGCAGAAGAAACAATCACAAACAAAACAGACAACACACATGCAAGGGTAAGCTAGATTTCAATAGATAACAAATCAATAACAGTTAAATATAATAAAAGAGACATTCAAACCATTACAATCCAAGAAGAACAGTTTTAGTAAATTAAGAGTTATGGTTTATTTAGGTGGTGTAAATTTTTGACTCGTCCGGACCCGGAATGAATATCGAGCTATGGCGGGTCATGGACTTGTGGTGGCCTCTACTGCTTTGCAAAGCCATTGCCAATGGGTTTCACCCTACCACACACAAGGTTAGTCCGTTATCACTCACCTTGGCCCATATACAATGGAGACAACTAAGACTAGGACCCCCTACTGCTCTTCACCACATGAACTAATCTTCTCTAAGTGAGATTGAATAGTCATTAGAGCTTTAAGGGCAACCCCCAAGACTGAGCTACCTATATTCATTCCAGTACTTAACATGATATCACTCATCTCGGCCCATATAAAATGGAGACACCCAAGATTGAGCTTCCTATATCCTTTCTCATAACTTAATTTGAATCACTCATTCTTGGCCCATATAAAATGGAGACACCCAAGATTGAGCTTCCTATATTCATTCTCATAACTTAATTTGATTTTGAACACTCTTTACTTATTTAATTCATAACATACTAAGATTAATCATACAAGGTTAGTTACCAATCATACACACTGCATAGATCAAGAAAAGAATGAAAAATATCAAAACAGGGTACAAGGATTCGCTACAGGACTATCTGCCTGTGCTTTTAGCTTAGGCGAGAAAATCTAGCTTAGGCGAAATTGACAGGGCTCTCTGCCTGTGCTTTTAGCTTAGGCGAGAAAAATCTAGCTTGGGCGAAATTGACAGGGCTCTCTGCCTGTGCTTTTAGCTTAGGCGAGAAAATCTAGCTTGGGCGAGATTGACAGGGTTCTCTGCCTGTGCTTTTAGCTTAGGCGAGAAAATCTAGCTTGGGCGAGATTGGATTCTGCAGAATTAAATTCTGCAGAATTGTGGCAACTCACATACTCATATTTTGATCTAGGCCATATTTTGAACTTGGGACACTTCTAACACGATCTAGGGATGATTTTGGACTTGTTTGATGGTTCACACAGGTTCCTAACACTAAATCCTAAGTACTATGCAGAGATTTGAGGTTCAATCATTCTATTATGGGGAACTTAGGAGCCAAATTTTAATTCTACTATCTAGACACTATTTTAGACCATTCCTGTACTGCCTATAAGTCACAAGTGACTTAACTAAAATGTACCAAACACTCACTTCAGACCTGAGCTTCTAAAATAAAATCTCACTACCCAAGTTCCCTAATATACTAATTTAATCTACTAATATTGGCTAATTCAAATACAGGCTATCAGTTTGAAAGATTTGCGCAGGAAACATTCTGTCCTAAATTAAGGGTTTCTGATCTTTTTCCATAAATTTGTTTTTTCGTTTTGGACTCATTTGATTGACGATAATGGATTCAGTGGTGATTGCTGGACAGAGAAGATGATTGTAGGTAAAGCTATTAAAATGGGTCACAATCATCAACTCACTTATCTAATTTTATTTTATTAAAATTTTATTTTGACACTGGAGGACCATCATCAACCATGCACAATAGTACACTAAATGGTTTCATGCATAATTTGTCACTACTAAACCAATTTAAGTATAGATTACCTACCTATCTATTTTGTAGCCTTTCAAAAGGTTCCCTTTTAATGACCCCTTTTGACAAGTTTTCCTTTGGATTGTTTCCAGGGTCAAACACTACTATTTTTTAGCTTAAAATTCAAATAACGCAGTTATGTATAGATATGTAGATCATGTGAGCTTGCAGAGGGATGCAGTGTTTAAATCAGTTCTTGCAAAAGCTAAAGTATTAACCAAATACCTTCCAAAAAGGAGTTCACCTTCACCCTTCAGACTTCACAGTAATATTGCAGTCTTAAAGCCTTAATAGCCCATGAATCAGAAGGAAACTTTTTCCAACCCTTGACAACTAAATCTCCTACATGTCATCATCTAGAAAGACTCTGCAGATAAATCAGTTTAATGAAGGAATTGAATAGCTCTCTGTATGAATAGATTATGATGAATAAGCTGTGTTTAATGAATGACTCATAAACATGCAGAAACAGAGAAAAAAAGTTGTGAGGAAGACACCTTGGCCTTCAGCTTGGTTCCACCATTAATGGAGGAGGGTGGTAGCTTGTGTTATATGCACGTTTCTTTGTAGCAGTTGATCTTGATTATGAAAAATAGAAGGAAATGTAAAAGGAAGAGAAAGGCAAAAGAGGGTGGTAGGGGATTGAGTATATAAGTAATAGGTGATATTCCCTTTGAAGGAATACTTTATATATATAACAAAACCTTTCTAAGTTTGTTGCCACTTCACATCACAGAAGGAGTCATTTGTTAATGCAATTGTGATTAAGGAAATGGGAATGGCACTTTCATCTTTGAAATCCCTTGTCTTTTTGCAATTTGGCTCTTGAACACACGTGCTAAAATTCTATCCCCTTTTGCAATTGAGGTTTGAACTCAAAATTAACCTTTTTTCTGGTAGGTACAATGGCCTAATTAGAAGTATCTTAAGATGGCAGACACCGCTGAGGTCCTTATCAAACGGTTTTTAATTTCTTAACAACCTTTTCACTATATCCCTTTTGTTACAAATTTCTTTGTCTCTTTCCAACAGCTAATTGGCTGAATAATACAATTAATTACATTTCAAGTTTCAACCTGTTCATCTTCAGTGGCAGTTGTGAGCATTATAACGAACACTGGTTGTGCATTATTACTGTAACATTTGTGCTTGTTGGAAGCTTGCAGTGTTGGTGCAGCAGCAGGAATCTCAATCATTAGCTACAATACAAGTGTGTGTGTGTGTGTAACTAAACATAGGTATCTATTTTTTTGTATTTATGTTACGAACTCATGGTTCCTCAGCCAGAAAGTTATCCACTTTTATGGCATTTTTCATTCTGCGTTGTTGCATTGATCTTTCTTCTTTGGGTGCCATTTTGTGAAGTTTGACTATGGTTTGTAGAAGTGGGGTTAGGTGTCTGATGTAACCATCAAAAAGTCTACCCTGTTTTTCACGCCACCAAATACACTCTTTAATTTTTTTTTAAAATCATATTATTGCTATTAATTGATTCTTGGTGATAATTAATTTTTTCTCCAAAAAATCAATTCCTTTAGTGAAATCTATTTTCATAATTACGTTCTGTCGAGTAGGATTCAAATTCAAAAAATCAATTCCTATGTATGGAACATTTCAAGGTAAAATCTTTATATAACTTATTTTCATCTATAAAAAAATTAAAAATAATATTTTCATGAAAAATAGTCTTTTATTTTTATTATGTGAATTTTATTAGAATTTATACATTGAATAAAGAGATAAATTAACCTCAATTGATTCATAATAACTTGTAATACACACACATATCGTAACTAATTTTAATTTAGTATAATTTTTTCTTTGAAACAAAAAAATATTAAAATTTTACTTTCTAATAAGTATATAAATTAAAATTTTAATCACTTAATTATAATCTTTCTTAACTGTTTCATATATATTTTTGGAAAGTACAAGTATTTTAATTTTGTTTACATTTCATTATAACAGAGAGGTGTAGAAAGTAATTATGAAGTGAAGGAAACAATTGCACGAGACAGCATACTACAGGCCCACCCCCAGACCCACCCCCAAAAAAAAACTATAAAAACGGTAGCTTCTTGTTGCTTTAGGCGAGAGCATCCTTTGTTTGTGAAGTGTAAGGTATGTTATTCGTTTAACCTAAAGTGTGATTATTTAATTTAATCCATTAACTATATGTGTTTTTTTCATATTTCAAGTTCACTTTGGATAATTTCTTTGGAAAAGCAAACTAGGTTTGATTTTCTATAAAACAAGGGTTAATGGGAACAGAGGCACGCCATTGGGTGCTGCCTTGATTAAATGAGTGTTCAAGGTTTCTGAAAATTACATCATATAGAAAGTAGAACATAGAGAAAGGATCCTTTAACATAGAATGATAGCGTGTTTGGTTTCACGGATGTTTGTCTTAAATGTGATTCCTCCATTTTCAAGGAGTTTCCAAACACGGTGTGAAAAACCATTAGATAATAGGTACTAATAGCTATAATGGATCTAAGATGAAGCATGAGCTGCGTGCAAGCCTACTAACGAAGCATAAATACCACCCTTGTTAATCAAAGTGTCATGCTTTCCTTGCTCTGCAATGACTCCATGTTCAACCACTGCAATTGAATCTGCATCCTTTATGGTGGATAATCTGTGAGCCACCACAATTGTTGTTTTGTCGACCCTCACTCGGTCAAGTGCATCCTGAACGACTCTTTCAGACTCAGCATCTAGTGCACTAGTGGCTTCATCTAGCAGTAATATTTTTGGACTTTTTACTATGGCTCTTGCAATTGCCACCCGCTGCTTCTGTCCTCCCGATAGTTGAATCCCTCTCTCCCCTACTACTGTATCGTAACCCTGCATGTGTTGTTTTTCAATAATTTAGAATTTTGTTCATAAGGTGTTTAGAATTCGATGTCTAATTATTTAAAAATTTGCCACATAATTCGTTGCAGCACGAGTCTTAGGAAAATATTGAGCTCCTTGAATAGTGTGTAATTTACCTGTTGCAAACTGCTAATGAATTTGTGCGCATTCGCCAGTTCTGCTGCTGCTATAATTTCAGCTTCTGTTGCATCACCACCTTTTCCATATGCAATATTGGCTCGGATGGTGTCATTAAACAGTATAGGTTCCTGGCTTACCAGGCCCATCTGCTTCCTAAACCATTTGAGTTGTAGATTTTTTATTTCCGTTCCATCTAGTGTTATCTGACCTGAATCTGGGTCATAAAATCTTTGCAATAATGATATTACTGTTGACTTTCCACTTCCACTTTCTCCAGCTAGAGCAATTGTCTGATTTACATCAGTATAATCGAACTCTTAGATTCTCCATTAAGAGAGATGGTAATGTTTGGAAAAGATCATGTATTCTTATGAGAAATGTGCATCAAACAAATAAATGCATCAGTTGGTAAGTTACCTCTCCTGCGTGAATAGTCAAGGAAAGATCTCTTAATACAAGCACATCAGGCCTGGTTGGATACTTGAAAGTGACGTGATGGAACTCAATCTCTCCTCTCACTTCTTGCAACATCATTCCAGACTCATCACTGGGGTCTATATTTGATTTCTGCTCAAGAATAGCATATATAGAAGCAACAGAACTTTTTGCTTTACTTGCACCTGGGGCCATAAAGCCAGATTGTGTCATTGCTATTGCTGCCAATGTGAGAGTGAAAAATACCTGAAAAATTAGAGTGAGTTGTTCAATGATAGTAGAATATGATGAGCATAGCTCCTAAATTATTTATGATGTTTATTTGAAAGAAAGAGAAAACATAGTTTTAATTTATTTGAGATATTAGCTTATACTTTGTCAGCAATGAGTAGAAAGCACTATATCTGAAATGGTGACAAAGGATAGGATTAACTTACTCGGAAAACATCTGAGATTGATGTTTTGCCGCTCTCGACAAGTTGGGCTGCAGCATAAAAGCTGCCTGCATTAACTGAGAACACCAAGAAGAGTGATATCCCAAAACTTGTTCCGCTGACTAAACCTTGCCTTATACCTGTCTGGATGGTCCCTGAACATTTCTTCTGGTATAAGTCCATCATCTTTTCTTCTGCACAGAAAGAAGCTACTGTTCTGATATTCCCTACTGCATCATTTGCTACTTGACTTGCTTCCTCGTAGAGTTTCTGTGCAACATATAGAGCACATTAACCATGGTAAAATGGACATTAGTACTAATTAAACATAGAGACAAAATCCTTTCCCTCCACATCATTCCCACAACTTCCATTGGATCTAAGCATGGTAAGACTAAAAAAATTCACTTGCAATCAAGTAGCATTGATGAATGGTTGCCTTTTTTTTTTGTTTCTCTGCAGGTTACCCGTTTACCCATTTCAATACAAGATTAGGTGAAGGAAATAGGTCTGATTAATTACTTGAAAAGGTTAGGAAAGAAATTCTGATTCAAGAACTTGATCTAAACAGTAGAAGAGGATACATTATATAGAATTCTGCTTCACAAGAAATACATACAATAGTTAATGACAACTCTTCGCATTCCTCTGCAGTATATCAGTTTTCTAGTTGAAGTGTCAATCTATCTCTATATGTTTTGTCCTATCATGCTAAACTAGATTGTGAGCAATACCAATAATTGACTTATTATCACAAAAGAGTGTCACAGGTTCTTCATATTTTACTTTAATATCATTTAAAATAATTTTCAACCATAGCAATTTACACATTCCTTATGCCTTAACTCAAACTTTTCCCTTCCCACTAGACCTTGCAACTACACATTTTTTTACTTCTCCAAGTCAAAAAGTTTTCACCAAAGAACATGCAATATCCTGAGTTGGAACTCATATCAGTAACTATTCAACATAGTCTACATCAATATATCCTTCTTGAACAACAACCCCCTTTGTGAACTTGTCTTCAAATATTCAAGGATTCTATTCACACCTTGAAATGGTGCTCTCTTTGATTATTCATGAATTGTTTGACCACACTCATAGCACACTCAAAGCATAAGCGAGGGTGGTGTGAGTTTTGTGAATGAGTTTCCCCACAAGTATCTGATAATGACCCTTATCCACTATAGAACTATCTTCACCCAATTTTATGATATGTTCTATAGGAGCTCCAATGACTAGCTATCAAATCTTACTTGTTTCTCTAGTGTTTAGTTGACACAAATTAAAAAATAAGATACTTGGTAGAAGACCTTTTTCCTTTTCTCAAGGCAATAGGTAGGTCATCAAGGTTAGACTCACAATTAGTATTCAAGTAATTTTCTTAAGGTTCAAAAGTACGAACATTTATCTTTGACTCAAACAATTGGAGTTTGGGTTCCTTCTCTCTCCTCTATATGACTAATATCTGTTGTTGATCTTGATGAGGGAGCAAATTTCCCTCATCAGAAAAACTTCAAAAGCATTCTTATGAGATATATTAGGGGTAGCATTAGTATGAGAAGATGAAGTTTCCTACACCAAAGGGACAAAGGATGACTCAAGTGATGCATGTGCAATATGGAAAATAGAACAAATTGCCTTTTATGTTTGTAGTAACTTGGAGAGCAAAAAATAATAAAATAACAGCTCATATGCACATTTGTGGATTTACGAGCATAGCCTCCTGAATAGTAGATACTTCCTTTTGTTCATTGGTGATTTTACAAGGATGTGTTAAGTATTTTTTTAGAGCAAAAATTTGAAGTCTTCACAGTATTTTAGAAGTTTAAAACAATGGTTGAGAAAGAGAGTCAAACGGTGAAATAAAGAAGCTTCGGTCTAATAACGAAACTGAATATACAACAAAGGAGTTTGAAAAGTTCAGTGGTTTTAAAGAAATTAAGCACTAGTTGACTATTTCCTACGCCTCAACAAAATGGAGCGAGTGAAAGAAAGAAAGAAACAATAATAAAGATGGCCAAATGGGTCTCCCGAAGACTTTTTAGATTAAAGTAGTAAAAAATCTGTTTTGTTTTTTGCAAATTATGTTGTCAGCCAAGGCTTTGGAAGGAAAAACACCTTCGAAACTTGATCTGAAAAAAGATCTTTCTTGGAAAAAAATAACAGTTTTGTATGCATTTGATAAGCCTTTATTCCAAAAGTATAAAGGGTTAAAACATTTGCATCTTTTTCAACATAAACTCAAAAGGATATCGTCTGTACAACCTGTAGGCAGACAACATCCTCATTAGTAGGGATGGGAGGTTTGATGAACTATTCAAGTGGAATTGGGATCAGATGCTAGCAAAGACCAAGCCAAAGTCTTCTAGACATTGAAAGAACAAATGTTGAAAGTCTAAAAGAAGATATATCGGATAATGATTTTGAAGTACTTGTTAGGGGGCACCAAACCATTAGAAGATGCCTATGCAATTGTCAACCTTTCCAAATGGGCTACTTGAGGAAGGAATCTTTTTTAGTAAACAACTTGAGGGACTTCTGACCAATGATATAAAAGTTTGCAAGCTTCATAAAGCCCTGCACAGCTCCAATGGGATGGTACAACAAAATTGATGATTACCTTATGAAGCAAAGCTTTACACAAAGTGAGAATCAAGCCAATCTGTATGTCAAATGAGAAAATAAATTATAACTCATTATCTCCATGTATGTTGATGCTTTGTTGGAATTTGTGAGTGAGTCAGACACTCTAAACAATTTAAAAATGAATATGGGGCAAGAATTTGAAATGATGGACCCTTGTCTAATGAATTATTTTCATGGGAAGGAGATACTCCAATGATTTGTTGTAATCTTCATCTCTTAGAAGAAGTATACCAAGGAGATCTTTAAGAAGTCTCACATGTAGAATTGCAAATGTAATTCCACTGCATTGGTGGTAATTGAAAAGTTGGGCTTGGATGAAGATGGGAACCAAAGGCTATGCACTTGTGTATAGAACTTTGATTGGAAGTTTGTTGCAAGCTTATTATCCCGATTCATGCACTCTCCAAGCCAAGTTCACATGAAATATGAACTAGAAAAGACCCCATAGAGGGCTTAACTTTCTCGGAATGTCTTTCAGAAGAGTGATTGAGACTCTTTCATTCAATCTAGTGTGCGTTTTCCTCTGTTCTTTGCTTGTGACTGTTACCTTTGGTTTAGTGCTTTATTTTTAATATCTCTGTTAAAGAATTGATGTTAGAGTAGTCTTAGTTAGATGGTGATTTCATGTTTAGTTCTAGGTTCTGTTATGTGATTGGCTGTTAGGATTTGTTTAGCTTTTAATTTCCAATTTGAGTTGCTTGTTTACAGTTCTTGTTTTAGGTAATTTTAGTTGCATTTTAATATTCATGTTGGCTTTAGTTCTGTTGCTGTTTTAGGTAGCTTAGAGATTTATTTTTTTCCTTTTCTTTCTTTTCAACTAAATTTCTTTCTTCTTTTAATCAGTTTATAGATTTTAGTTTTTTTATTTTGATTCTTTTCCTTTTAAATTTCAATTTCATTTCTTTTTCCCACCTTGTTTGTTAGTTAGTTAGTAGTTAGTAAGTAAATAATTACAAGATTATAACCATACACTTTAAACTTAAACTTAATTGTACCGAGTCCTTGGATTGATACCTAGGTTGTTCCTATACTTCATTAGTGGGGAAACTTAGTTTGTTGGTTTTGATGCGACTAAAATCAGTTTAACATAGTGTCACTCTAATATCTCCTCATATACAATTATTCATTAATCTCATCCAGAAGTAGCATACATTTACGGGTGATCTTTTGTATGTCCTTGATAGAACATTCAAGACTACTTCTTGTAAAATCATTGTTTTAGAATAGTTCTTACAAATTCAGTAGATCAGATTAAATCCTCTGTAGTTTTCTGATGCAGAAAAAGGATTAAAAGAAACTCTACAGGACAAATAATAGAAGAACATAAAATTGCAAATTCATTGGATCGGAAGGATCATTTGGAAAGGTTTAGCAGAAGAATTTTGTTGGGAAGTAGATAGCCAAATCACCTAATTCATAATCCTGATTAAGTTCCATGGAAGAAGAGCATCAATATTCTGAAAGTAGTGAAGAACTACAGACCCAGAAACCGGATGGAGAAGATCAACAGTTGCAGCATCGGTACCAAATACCTGGAGCTGAAGAGAAACTAGTATTACAATTTATGGATTCATTGCATAACTACTTATCTCTCTTTGATACAGTGTCCTCCACACTTCGACAGGTAAAAGTGAAACTCATTCAATACATGAAATGGATAACATCTTTGGATATGTATAAATTTCTGGTTTACCAATAGCTTTGAATTTAATTTTCTGACCTGTCATTCTGATAGAGAAAATGTTACTAATAGAAGATCAAGTATAATACGGGTTGGAATACTTGTTTAACTATTTTATGATCAAATTGGGGAGTTTGTGAAGTTTTGATTCAGCTGGTAACTATAGTTGAACCTGGTAACCATTTTTAATATATTAGCAGGGATGGTTTGACTTGGCAA
The DNA here is from genome assembly GCA_036885675.1 of Vigna mungo. NCBI lineage: Eukaryota > Viridiplantae > Streptophyta > Magnoliopsida > Fabales > Fabaceae > Vigna > Vigna mungo. The sequence goes on from CP144696.1 coordinate 15,011,123, forward strand.
GTGCTCGACATTCCATGGGTGCTGCTCGTATTAATAGTTCTTTATTGGACCTGAAATTCCATTCAGCTGCCACAACATTGAAGATAACCAACCATGATGGTAAAAATTTTATGCTAAAGGAAATGGTTGCTAGTTGCGACTGCTTGATTCTACCGTGCTTTCATTTTCATTTTTATGAAGCCTTTCTATAACATGTTTCTTATTAATTTAGATGGAACCTTTGTTTTAATATAAGAACACGCATGTCTCAACAGGTACACAACCATGCATCATGTTGCGTAAATGGGTATCCTCCGAAGAAGAGAGTACTAACGAGTTAGAAGACGAGAATTTCCAGCCACAAGATAGTAGTAGTGTGAAATCTTCCGGTATGTTTTCCCTCTCCCAATGCATCAAATAATGGTTCTTTTATTTAATGTGTTATTTGATTCTCATTTTGTTATATGTTTGGTGTACGAACTGCTAAGGTAATCATGACTAAGAATTTGTCAGGACTTGCAGCAGATAATGCTGACGTAAGTATTCCAAAAACGTTAAACATCCTCTCATTAGCATATATTAAGCATTACAAGTAGAATTGAATTTGATCTCTAATGTTGTTGCTATCATGAAATACGGTGAATAAATTTTAGAATTTTCATAGCAGTAGTTCCTGAACTGTCAATTGAGCTACTGTACAAATCTTGTTAGTGTTTTTTATAGATTGAAAAGGAGAGATCCAAGTCCTTATCAGTTTTTGGAGTTTTAATTTCGCCAAAGCTTCGAGCCTCCCAGCTATCATTTGAGAAAGGTGAATAACAGGACTAAAGATCTTAATTCCACTATCTTTGCAAATGTGATTTTAGTCATCTGTCTGTGCTATACTTGTCATCCAAGAGATAATCACATTCTGTCAATTGAATTTCTTTGCAGCACTAGAGACACTCGTAGAAATAGCTAATATGCAATCGTCATTGTTATATTCTTTTCACCAACTTCAGAATGTGGAAGATACCAAAGAATGAAAAGTACCATACCAGCTCCTTGTGGTACGTTTATATAACCTGATTGCTCTCTGTTTCTCTTTTACTCCTGGTATTGGGGATTTTTTTTTTCTTTTCAATTGCATATCAATACTATAGTATTTTATATGTATGGACAAGTCAGATATTATTTTAGTAATATAAATCACGAACAAATATGAAAACAAATTTGTAACAAATATGAAAACAAATTTGTGGGATATATTTGGGTAAAATTACACTTCAGTTCCTCCCCAAGGCTTGTGATAATTTCAAAATTAGTTTTTTTCTATTAGAACCGGATGTGCCAGTTATATAACACCGGGTGTTTTTATTTGAAATGTGAATGTTCTCACAAGTCTATATGGTGTTAGCCTTATCTAAGAAATTACTGCGGTTTGGACAAACAGAAATTATCATAAGGGAATAACATTATTTTCCTATATAAGATTCTGTTCATTGGGAACCAAAAGCTTTTTACTTTTGGAGATGATTTTCTTTCCCCACTTTGTGATTACTTTTCTTACACAGGCTACTGCTGAAATGCATCGCATTTGGAAATATTATTTCAGTATTGGGAATCCAGCATTCGCTGGTTTGTTGTTCAATTTATTGATGTATCAGAAAACAGTGAACAGTTCCCACATTTTGCTGCATATATTCTAACATTGGTTAATGGTTGGTTACACATACGAAGAGGGAAAACTGGTGTACAAACAGTTTAGGTTAAATGATTAATTTACTAATGGAAAATATTATCATTTTATAGAAACCCTATGGAGTGCTTGAGTTTATCTGTATAATTTGTTTTTCGGGGGACATAATAATCAATCGAAAATTATTTTAAATGATTTTAAAGATAGTTTATGTAAAATGCAACAACTTTATCACATATAACTATTAACTATCCATTATTGAATGTTGGTGCATGTAATACCTTTGTCATGCTTCAAAATATAAATTCACATTTTCTGCTAGTGATCGGGGAATTAAAACGATTTATAACAGTGAGAAAATAAAATATTTACAATTTGATGCTTTAATTGTTAAGGAGCATTGCTGTAATTCTTCTTTTGTTAAGCAAAATTTCACAAATTTTGTTATTGAAAGGATATAATTGAATACAAAGTTAAACCCAATGGAAAAATAGATTATGCCACCTAATATAAAATATTTGTATATGGTTATTCAATTATAGACTCTATATAAGTTTGTTTTGTATTAGAAAGTGTATTTTTTGAATGGATGAATATTGATTGGGTTTTTTTTTTTTTTTTTAATGTTATCAATCTTTACGATGAAACTTTCGGCTTATCAACATAGTTAATTAAAATTTAACATGCATACAATTTTGTCAATCCACACCTAATAACAAAACTAAACTTTGTAGCTTTAAAAAGTTACCTAAATTACCAAAATTAAGAAAGACGAAGAGCAATCAAATCAAGTTGTAGATATGATATTTGTGATACCTTGAATTTTTATTATGCATTAATTAGTATATAAGTTTAAATAATTTTTGTAATAAAGAATATATTATAAGATATTATTTTATCTTTATGGGTTGTTTTACAATTATCTACTCATCATCTGCAGATCTTAAATGAACGTCACCACAAAGCCTCCCTACAAGATTCCAAAAATTACGTTAAACTCATACTTTTATCTATAAACATGATTTCACCTTAAAATTTCAAATAGCAAACAACTGTTCATATTTATATTCAACCATGCTAAGTAATATAATTTTTATGATCAATTACAATCATAATATATTTTTACACATATATATATTTATCCGTGAATTCATCAATAACTCTTTAAATAACAATTTACTTTCTCTTATTTCAAGATCAAACCAAAACCACAAATAAGAAAAGAAAATGTTTTTTTCACAAAAGAGAAACTTAAAATAATACAAACAGAGGAGACTCACTTTTGTAACTACATACCTCTAATTAAAGATCTCACCTAATCTCAGTTTTTCCAAAATGACACAAACTAAAAAGATAGGTGGTGCCCAATGTTGAAAAAGTAGCATGTTGTATGGTAGTTTCAAATTTTCTCAAACTTACAAAGCTTTAAACATTTGTTAAATGTTTCAGTCCGTGGTAGCGGTGAGAGAAAAATGTGAGTGATAGTTATAATGGTAAGAGAATCCACTGATTTTAGTGTATTTGATGGTTCAAAAGTGACATCCAACGTCCAATTTGTTCACTTAATTAAAAAATTATAATTTTTTCTTCAATGTAACAACATTCTTCTAATATTTAGTTTTTCTCATTTTAGATAATAAATAAATTATTCATTTAAAAAATAAATCATAATTTTAAATTATAATTTTAAATTGAATATAAATAATCTAATATATTTAAAACCGATTAATCTTAACATATCAATTCATACAAATTTAATTTAGTTTGTATTAAAGCTTCTTAATAAATCAAATATTTTTTATTCATACTAAAATCCGGAAAAAAAATAATCTCACTAACTCGAACTCGTGATAAACTAAATTAATTTATAAATTTTAATTCATTTTAACAAATCTATATATTACTATTAAAATTTTATTAAACATGTCAAGATCTCTCTCATGCAAATACACATAAATTTTTTTTAGTAAAAGAATAATCTCATTTAAAGAATTAAACATATACATATCTATATATAATGTTTATATAATAAAACATTTTTCACTTTATCGATGCTTAACAATCTCAGTTAAGAATATTATCTATATTCTTTCATGTAACACATGACTAGTTGAGAACTACAGATATAATAAAAGTAAAGCAAGTTATCACATTCTTTCATATAACATTTACCAACTACACCACATTATTCAAATTAAACATTTATCACTACTAACAACTCGTCTTATTTTTTAAAAAAGTGAAATAGAATCAAATACACTTATCATATTAGTTTGAAAACCTATTCCATTCCTCACTTAACCTCATACACTTTTAACTAGCAAACATTTAACACATCTAATTTAAAATTTCACTCATACGACCTATATAATTGAATATATGTTTTATGCGTACATTACTTAAAATTTCACTCATACGAATTATAAATGTAATATCTGGTTTATGTAAATAGTTATTAATAATATCTATAAGGAATATATTGCAAATATAGAAGTACTATCACAATTTTTTCGAGAAATCACTAAAAATATAGTTATTCCACACAGATGACATTGATATTAGTAATACTAAGAGGAAAAAGCTTAAAGGCCACCACGAAGGCGAAGGACGAGATGAAGGGTGGATTCTTTTTGAATGTTGTAGTCTGCCAAGGTACGACCATCTTCCAATTGCTTCCCGGCAAAGATAAGTCTCTGCTGGTCCGGTGGAATGCCCTCCTTGTCCTGAATCTTTGTCTTCACATTATCAATTGTATCAGAGCTTTCCACCTCCAAGGTAATGGTTTTCCCTGTCAGAGTCTTCACAAATATCTGCATTCCACCACGAAGCCTCAACACCAAGTGTAGAGTGGATTCCTTCTGGATGTTATAATCTGCAAGGGTACGCCCATCTTCCAGCTGCTTCCCAGCAAAGATAAGTCTCTGCTGGTCCGGTGGAATGCCTTCCTTGTCCTGAATCTTTGCCTTTACATTGTCAATAGTGTCAGAGCTTTCAACCTCCAGAGTTATGGTTTTCCCGGTTAAAGTCTTCACAAAAATCTGCATGCCACCACGAAGCCTCAAAACCAAGTGCAAAGTGGATTCCTTCTGTATGTTATAATCCGCAAGGGTCCTTCCGTCTTCAAGCTGTTTCCCGGCAAAGATAAGCCTCTGCTGGTCTGGAGGTATACCCTCCTTATCCTGAATCTTTGTTTTCACATTATCAATTGTATCTGAACTCTCCACTTCCAAGGTTATGGTCTTTCCTGTCAAAGTCTTGACAAAAATTTGCATACCACCTCTCAAACGAAGCACCAAGTGAAGGGTTGACTCCTTCTGAATATTGTAATCAGCAAGGGTCCTTCCATCCTCAAGTTGTTTACCAGCAAAAATAAGCCTCTGTTGATCCGGAGGGATGCCCTCTTTGTCTTGGATCTTGGCCTTGACATTATCAATGGTATCTGAACTCTCCACCTCCAAGGTTATGGTTTTTCCAGTCAAAGTCTTTACAAAAATCTGCATACCACCCCTTAACCGAAGCACCAAGTGGAGGGTGGACTCCTTCTGAATATTGTAATCGGCCAGGGTTCTCCCATCCTCAAGCTGTTTACCAGCAAAAATCAGCCTTTGCTGATCCGGAGGGATACCCTCTTTATCCTGGATCTTAGCCTTGACATTATCAATAGTGTCAGACGATTCTACTTCAAGGGTTATGGTCTTGCCAGTCAAAGTTTTCACAAAGATCTGCATCTGTTCAATCAGAAAATAAACCATCAATAACATAGATATGTAGGCATAGTTCAACCACATACTCTAGCCTCAGAAATGACAAAAGAGTTCAAATAACAAACCCCTAATTATAAACCGAGGATGTATATGGAAAGTTTGGCTAACAACAAACCTATTACAGAATCTATCAGACCACAAACTCTAGTTCAAACCATAAAATCCAGCCCCCATAAACGACTGAAAATAATTGAATCACAAACCCTAAATTAAAAACCGAGAAAGTATACGGGACATTTTGCAGGAAACAAACAGAGTGCAGACCCAATCAGACCACAAACCACAGGTCCTTAAAAATTATAAAACAAATTTAGTCACAAACCCTAATTAAGACCGAAAAAATATTGCATAAGACAAACGGATTAAAGAACAAGAAAAAGTGACATTATTAATTCTAGTTCCACGACCAAAAAAAATCGACCAACAAAGATTAAGGTAAGTAAAAGATCGAAACGTGGATATGATTAACGAGGAAGACCCAAAGTATAACTCAATAAACTGAGGCTAATCAAAATGCGATTTAATGAAAAAACTGAGAAAAAAAAAGGAGAGAAGAGAAAGGTACCTTGAGAATTGAGACGGAAACTCGAATCGGAGGATTAAAAAGAGCAAGGGTTTTGAGATTGGGATTTAAGATTGTAGCCTAGTATATATGCGAAGAAGGATGACGAAGGAGTAGTATTTATAATGTGATTGCGCTTAATGAAAGACGAAATTATCAACGGACTAACTAATAATAATGTGCCACGTGTATGGTTGTTGAGAATAATACGGCAAGATAAGCATTACTTCATGGATTACGTTTCTTTCTACATTAATCTGGCAGATTCTATATTTTGTTCCTGATATCATCAAAGATAAGATCATAAAGGAATTTTCTTACGCCAATATCTCTCTTAATTTTTTTATAGCAAGCTTTTAAATATGTATGATACCAAAAATCTAAAGAATTTCGTTTTAGATTAAAATTTTTTATATCTATAAGAAAATAGATTACGCAAATTACTTTCATAAATTACATATTTATTATTTTTAACTAACTTGTATAATATGTTAAAAATAAGTATATATTAAGCTTATGATAACTTTCTGTTTTACTTATATAATTTTATAGATTTACACTTATTTACTTTTAATTTGAATTTGAACAAAATACAATTTGACAATATAAATAAATTGTTTTATTGTATTCTCGTATTTGTCTATAATATGAAAATCGGAACATGTAAATATTTATTATAATATCTTTCAATTATTGCATTAATTTTTATTTTAAAAAAATAATTTTATTAATTATGAATAATTATTAATATTTTTTAACGTAAACATATTATATATATAAATATATATAAATATATATATATAAATATATATATATATATATATATATATATATATATATATTCAAGTTTATAAAATAATGATGTTTAAATACAATTTGACAATATAAATAAATTGTTTTATTGTATTCTCGTATTTGTCTATAATATGAAAATCGGAACATGTAAATATTTATTATAATATCTTTCAATTATTGCATTAATTTTTATTTTTAAAAAATAATTTTATTAATTATGAATAATTATTAATATTTTTTTAACGTAAACATATTATATATATATATATATAAATATATATATATATATATATATATATATATATATATATATATTCAAGTTTATAAAATAATGATGTTTAAAAATAATACACAATAAAATACAACAAAATAAAATAAGAATCAAAGCAAAAATTTTAAAAATTTTGATTAAAATGTTATAAACAAATATAATAACAAAAGTATAAATTAACAGTTTTTAGATGAAATTAATAAATAGAGATAACAGAAGATAAATTAAATGAAATAAATAAATATGCAGAGATAAAATAAATAAAAATAACCATTCCATAACTGAATATAAATTAAAAAACACCAAAAAAAAATAATATAGTAATATTAAAATATGTCAAATGTTTTATTATAGGATATTAGGCAATCAATGTTAGTTATATTTTCGATATTATTATAATCTGTGCATATTTGTGCTAATGTCTTTCCAGATGAATGATTATAGGATCTTTGTATGTATATATAGTACTCTATTATTTGAAATAATATATCAGAATTATTCTTTAAACTTTTTAATATGGTATCAAGAGTCAAACACTCATATCCTAGGAATTAATGCCTTTTTTTTTATTGAATATTTCTTATGGCTTCTTTTAATGACAATCAATTGGAGAAACATGATTTTAGAACTTTTACTGCTGCTAGATTTGTGACCAAGTCAGGTATATCTAACTCTGCTCTTAATCATTCTGTTTCTGTTGTTACTAAGTGTAGTGATTGGATAATTGATTCAGGTGCTATTGATCATAAGACCTGTGATCCTCATATATTTACTAATTTTTCCTCTAATTGTTCTAAAATCGTTATTATTAATGCCAACGGGATCTCATCTCCTATTGAAGGTATAAGTACTATATCTCTCTCATCCTCTTTATCGATTTCTGATGTTTTATTTGTTCTTGTGTTGTCTTGTTTTACCCAACCCATTGTCTTTTTCAGAACATCCATACCAAGGAGAAGATTGCAAGTGGTAGAGAGTGTGAAGGACTGTATTATCTTGAAAATGTCTCACAACAAAACCATAAAAGAAGATTGGCTTGTCTTGCGAATGATCGCAAACAAGATAAAAACAAAAAAGAAATTTGGTTGTGGCATAAACGGTTGGGACATCCCTCTTTTGGTTATTTAAAAAAAAATATTTCCGTCACTATTTCATAACTGCAATATTTCTGATTTTTTTTGTGAAACTTGTGTTTTGGCAAAAAATCATTGTGTTGTGTTTCCTTTAAGCAATAACAAAACTGATTTTCCTTTTTTCATTAATTCACACACATGTTTGGGGGCCCTGCCCCACAATCTACACATAATGGAAAAAAATGGTTTATCAGTTTTGTTGATGATTGTACTCGGATATCCTGGATGTATTTGCTTAAACATAAAAGTGAAGTGTGTGATGTGTTTCGTTCCTTTTATCATATGATCGTTACGCAATTTAACACACATATTAAAGTCATTCGATCAGACAATGGAGGGTAATAGTTTAAGACTGAATTAATAGAGTTCATGTAAAGGCATATTGCATCAAACTACATGTCCTTATTCACCACAACAAAATGGTGTGGCTAAAAGGAAAAATAGACATATATTAGAGGTGACTAGATCACTTTTGATAGATGGTAATATCCCATCTCATTTATGGGGTGAGGCTATGAGCTCTGCCGTTTATTTAATTAATCGAATCCCTCCTAGTGTGCTTAACTTTCGAAGGCCTTTTGATGTGTTGTCTGATCATTGTATTCTCCCTCCCATTGTCTGATCATTATATATGCAAGTGAATGGTTTTGATGGCTTATGAGAGTTGCTAATAGATGAAGAGTTATCGTGGCCATGGAGGCAAAAAGAAAAGGAAGGATCGACGTCCTGTGTTGAAGAAGATAAAAAGAAAAGCAAAACATCCATGAACAAGTAGAAGATAAAAGACATCAGATGAAAAAAAGACTTTTAGGGGGCCGCCGGTGGCGCGGCCATAGGCCACCGACGACAACAAAGACAGAGTAAAAAAGGATCAGAAAACCTGTTCTGATACCATGTAGAAAGTATTTGGAATGAATTTCTTATTTGATCATTGGATTGCAATAGTATAAATATACAAATTGATAACCTAATTGGAAAGAGTTAAAAGGGATAAACTCCACTAATTTAATATCAATTATTATAATATCAATTATAATAATTGATATTTAACACTAATAATTAAATTAAATAAAGGAAAATTAAATATACAAGAATTAGCTAATAAAGACTAAATATTCTAATTTAAAACTAATTATTATAATTGATAATACTATTCAATATAATCTTCCACCTCGTTATAACCGTGGTCAACCTCCAGCTAAATATGAACCAGACCTCCAAGCCAAAGTTAAATATCCCATTAGTAAATATGTGTCATCTCAGTTTATCTCAATCATATGCATCATTTGTATCTCAATTATATTCAATTTATATTCCTAGTAATGTACAAGAAGCTTTGGCAGATCCTAGATGGACCGAAGCAATGGTTGAGGAGATGACGGCTTTAGAAAAAAACAACACTTGACATCTTGTGTCCTTACCAAAAGGAAAGAAAATCGTGGGCTGCGAATGGGTCTTTACAATTAAGCATAAAGCTGACGAAACTATTGAAAGGTATAAAGCACGACCTGTGGCTAAAGGTTACACTCAATCTTATGGTGTAGATTACCAAGAGACGTTCGCACCGGTAGCCAAGCTCAATACTGTGAGAATACTTTTGTCGCTAGCTGCAAACCAAGATTGGCCTCTTTTACAATTTGATGTGATAAATGCTTTCCTACATGGAGAAATTTCAGAAGAAATATATATGGATTCTCCACCAGGCATGACAGATTCAAATGGAATGAAGGTTTGCAAATTAAAGAAGGCTTTATATGGATTAAAACAATCCCCAAGAGCATGGTTTGGAAGGTTTACCAAGTCTATGAAGGCGTTTGGCTATAGAGCAAATAACTTTGATCACACCTTATTTTTGAAGAAAAGAAAAGAAAAAATTACAGCTTTGATTATATATGTGGATGACATGATTGTTACAGGAAATGACCAAGATGAGATCTCTAGTTTACAACAATACCTTGCATCTGAATTTGAGATGAAACAACTTGGAAATCTCAAATATTTTTTGGGTATTGAAGTAGCTAGATCAAAACATGGTATTTTTCTATGCCAGAGAAAATATACTATTGACTTACTATCTGAAACTGGACTGCTTGGGAGTAAACCAACTGATACACTAATTGAACAAAATCATAAACTCTTTCAATGCTCAAATTCAGCAAGCATAGACAAAGGGAGATACCAAAGATTGGTAGGAAAATTAATTTATTTGTGTCATACACGTCCAGATATCACCTATGCAGTGAATGTTGTTAGTCAATTTATGCATGACCCACGAAAGCTTCATATGGATGTTGTTGAGAGGATTTTGAGATATTTGAAGTCCGCTCCGGGTAAAGGAATTTTGTTCTGAAATAATGGAAACTTGAAGGTAGAAAGGTTCACTGATGCAGATTGGACAGGTTCAAAAGATGATAGAAGATCTACCTCTGGATACTTTACTTTTGTAGGAGGAAAATTTCATTTACTTTTGTAAGACCAGAGTTCCAGTTGGCTGATGTTCTCACCAAAGGAGTGTCAAGAAGATTGTTTGATGAGTCTCTATTCAAATTGGGAATGTGTGATATACATGCACCAACTTGAGTGAGAGTGTTAAGATATGTCAAATGTTCTATTAAAGAATATTAGACAATCAAATATTATGTTAGTTATATTTTTGATATTAGTATAATTTGTGCATATTTGTGCACTTTTTACCTTTAATAAATGAAGGATTATAAAATCCTCGTATGAGATTCATATATAATACTCTAATTCTTGAAATAATATATTAGAATTATTCTTTAAACTTTTTAATAGTACTAGTAATATGAGATTCATATTAATTTATATACGTTTTGACACAATTTTAACAAAATATTCTTGAGAAAATAGTTTATTTAAGTAAAGATTTGAGTTGTTTTTAACTTTTCATTTCCATTCTTTTTTATATGTTAATATTTGTTTATCATTGTTTTTAGAATTTCAATATGATCATTTTATTAAATAATTTATACATGTTAACAAAAAAAAGAGTTAGATAAAATAAAAAATTACACAACTACTGTATTAAAATAATTCTATTTATTTCATATAACATAAGGATAAAGATACTTTGACATCCAAATTCTAACAAATTTTTGACACCGGACATGTGTTATAAACCAATTCGTCCGTGTGTTTTAATTTTTTTAAACATTAAACACACAGACCAATTGACTTATGACACGTGTTCGGTATAAAAAATTTGTTAGAATTTAGGTGTCAAAGTATCATTATCTATAAAATAATAGGTATAAAACATTAAGGTTAACATCTTTTTAAAAGAAACATTAATGTCATTAAATATTACGCTTTTCAATGACATTTTACCGAGCATCATAAATGTAAAATTTATAAAGTTTGATTTAAAAATAAATAAATGATGACATTTAATGAACCGATAACATTAATTGCTACGTTTTTTTTAATGCTTTTTACTTCCTAACAGATATTTTTTAAAATGAATTTTTTTAATAACATATAATATTTAAAAAATGTAATTTAAGTATTATTTATGCAAAACAGATGCAACTACTATCTGGTAACTTTTTTATATTTTTTAATTAGAGAATTGTACATTTTAAATGGATAAAAAATAGTTAATCTAATGAAATAAATAATTGAATACTTTTACATTTTTAAAAATAATTGCTATATTTTTAATACTATTTTAATAATTATCTAGTTGGATTGTCTGCTCTTCACATACCAACAGCTGCAAGCTTAACAAACTAAATTACAAGAAAAAATAAAAGGGATATATACCATATAATATGTGATAAATTTACAATTGAACAAATTACAATATGATCAATCCATCTTGATGAATTGAGATATTTTTTTCTTCAAACAAGTTATATTATACAAAAGTACTATCGGATATGCTCTGTAAAACATAATAAAGAGTTCTATTTTGAACAATATAAAAAGTTAGATATATGAATGAGAAGAAAAAAATTAATAGAGATTTTATATAACTTATCAAAATAATATATTAGTAATGAAAACACATGTAGTTTTTTTATGATAAGAGAAAATAATAAAATCATTATTATTATAATTATAATTGTAAATATAAATAATTTGTATAACTTTATTACTGATAATTATTTAAAATTTAAAAAATAGTTAAAATTATTAAAATTTAATCAAATAAAAATATCAATTTTAAAAATAATTATTTAAATAATAAAATTAACAAAATAATTAATTTAATTTAAAAAATTATTTAAAGGATAGAAATAGAAAACAAATGTCTAAAAAAAGTAATCTTTTATATATATGACAATATTTTCATCAATATATTAATTACTTTAAATTTCTTAAGCGTTATGTTACATGTGGTTTTAAATAATTATTAATTATTGATATAAAATAATTAAATATGTATTAAATGACAATAAATGTTTTCTTAAAAAAAATAAATGTATGAAGTGAGAAGTAGGTTAGTGGCTATAAATTGAAAGGTGTAAAGAGGATGTGAATGTGGTGAAAGAGTGTTTGAGAATGGGGAATGATGAGGTTGTGTTGTTGGATTTCAATCTGAGTATGTTCTGTGTAAGAGTGAAGATAGCTTTAGCAGAGAAAGGTGTTGAGTTTGAGAACAGAGAAGAGGATCTGGAGAACACAAAGAGTGAACTGCTTCTGGAAATGAATCCTGTTTACAAAAAGGTTCCTGTTCTTATCCACAATGGTAAGCCAATCTCAGAATCTCTAATAATTGTTGAATATATTGATGAGATTTGGAGAGATAGGACTCCTCTTTTGCCCACTCATCCCTATCAGAGAGCTCAAGCCAGGTTCTGGGCTCATTTTGTTGACAATAAGGTAACCTCACTTTTTATTTTCAATAATCAATCATTTTTTATTTTCTGACAATGAGATATGCAGGTGCATGAAGTTGCAAAGAGGATATGGACTGGGAAGAAAGGTGAACATGAGGAAGATAAGAAGGAGTTAGTAGAGAATTTGAAGCAATTGGAAGAGGCTCTTGGGGACATGCCATATTTTGGAGGTCACACATTTGGTTTTGTTGATATTGCTCTCATTCCCTTTTACAAATGGTTCTCTATTTATGAGAAAATTGGGAACTTCAAGCTCAACTTTCCAAAACTCACTTCTTGGGCAAACAGATGTTTGGTCAAAGAAACTGTCTCCAAATTTGTTTCTGATGAGAAGGATGTCTGTGACTTTGTTCTCAGATATAGGAAAAAAATTGGGGTGGACTGAGAGATACAGAGACCAATTAAGAACAATGATAAAATGCTGCTTAGCCAAAATAATTATGCAATAAACTCAACTGAATTCAGCTAGTCGCTTTGGCTTAGCTGTTTAAAATATCTTTGCATTATCTGATGGAAAAACTTTAAGATTAAATGTCATGCTAATCCAGAGTTACCCATTATCATGCAAGTGTTCCATAGCAAACAATCTTGTATAGTCATATCTCATTCTAAAAATAAGCTCAGTCAAAAAAAAATTGAGGAAACAATTACATTGAAACATTGTGTAAAATACAGACAAAATGATGAAAAAATGGGTCCTAAGATTCGAGCTTACAGTGCAAAAACAAATTTGAGTCGATTGAGAGGTGACCTGATAGTAATCTTCCCATAATATTGCGCATGAAGATTAACTGCTTATGTATTCTAAACTTGCTTTACATCCTTATTAACCCTCCCTAAACCTCTGGGACGATCAGCCTCCTTGATCTTTACCGAGCAAAGACTGCTATTGCCTCGATAACCTTCATCAGAATTCGTAGAAGCCAAGGATCTAAATCAGGCCCACAGACACTAATGGATACCAAGCGACTGCTCGTTCAGTAGTTTTCTTACTTGATAGGATACAGATTCAAAAGCTCCTATGGCATTTTCCTATGGATTTTCAACCTTTGTACAAACATTGCAACGGAGGCTCTTTTAAATGTTGCCCAGTTATGGTTTTATTCTTCATACTCAACTTGGCCAACTTAATCCTCACATCAGCATTGTATTCTGCAAATCAAAGTTCCATCCCACAGGGTATTTCCCCCGTCTAAGGCTCAAACATGTGCTTTCTTAACTACCATCAGATACTCATCCAAGCCATGCAGATCGCAATCTGACTCTAATTTAATCTTGCAGAAATTCTCCCTCTTGTTGAAATTCTCATCTTCGACCTTTTGTTCCAATACATTCTTAATTACACGTTGAAGCCTCTTCGTCCAGTTGACCTCCAACCTTTCTATTCTGTCCTACGCGTGCACCAATTTGTTATCCATGATAGAAAAAAAAAATTCTGCTCTCAGTTCAGGCTTCCATACATTCAAGTTTTTCGTCCAACAGATCCATCCTTCTTGTCGCAGAAGTCATGGTTTATTTAGCAAATACTAAGTCCAGTGTCCTCCAGAGCACAAAGATGCTAGAGAGAAAAAATTAGGGCAACTTCTACCGGAACAAAGGCATCTATGCAAAAGGTTCCTGAACCAGTCCTCTTTTATGACACACTGTACAACAGATGCCAAGTGTTGCTGCCAAGTACATGAAAACATTACGTCAGAGTAAATCAAATGCCAAAAGTTATGCAAAGGTGTTTCTTTATTTGAATCTTCTCAGACATTGAACATTAGTACAAATAATTTTCAAGTACCCAATAGGCAAGGAGGACTATTAGTAACAACGAAATTTTAAACCATCAGGAAAGATTGAAAAAGTCGTGTACCTGTTCAGGTGAAAACAGGAGAATCATGAAAATAATTTGCACAATTCTAGCAGTGCCCACACGTCAATTTTAGAGGATTTGGCCCAAGTAGTTCCTGTGTGCAGCTCTCAATTCGCAATTATCTAGTGAATTGGGTCAGAAAAAAATGCGGGAATCTTTACTGGTTATTGTTTGACTCTTGAATTCATTCGGGATTGTGTAGTTCACGTAGCTTCTTTGTGGAGTTCTGCCAATGGTTATTATTAGACCTTCGTTGCATGTTACTTGTACATACTTCTTCCTTTTTTACATGATATATTTATCTCTTCAATCTTAACGAATTTTGTTTTAAAAAAAAAGCAACAAATACGGATCAACAAGAAAAAAAGATAAAAAGATGAACCTTGTTTGTGATTCTGATGGGTTTAATTGAATTGTAGTACATATAACAGTTGACTGAGAGACAGTGCCTACAGATCCCAACCAACTTTATGTCCCTTTCTACAGGTCTGCTCTACCACTTCAATAACATGCAGCATAAGTTGCTGTAGCTATTGAAGAAAATAGACAAGTTTTTTGCCAAACATAATGTTGCTGTAGCTATAGAAAATACGACTACTGATATTCCGAAATACGTCTTGTCCTGACTTTTGTTCACCAAAATTGAACACAATTTTTTATGATGTTGGAGCTGTGGAATAAGACTTAGGCATAAGACATACAGTACAACTTCCATTATTGGCAGGTACAAGGACATTAACTAGAGCAAAGGATGTAAAATGATAAAAAGCCCATTATTATTTACCTCTAAAGTCTAAATGGCATAGCAAATGACAGACATAAAAATGTAGGGTTGAAACAAGTATAAAGGAAAAATAAACGTCTTGTAGAAAGGATATTGAAAAGGCAAGGGTTGTAATGTATCTACCTTCTGAGATGTAAGTTTCTCTTACATGTTATTTGTTTTACATGGTGAATTTCTCATCTGGAAGAACAGATTAAATATTAACAGCACCCACCCATGAACAGATTAAGGAGAGAAATTGTGGCGAAAAATGCATTATAAACCCTCAATCAATTTATGTATTTAATAGTTTAAAGAGTAAGTCACTAGGCTTGATAAACAATGCTAATATATGAATATTCAAAAATCACACCCAGTAGTTTGACCTATATTAAGAAAACATGTCACACTTCAACAGAAGAAGATTAAAACAAATGAAATATAACATTAAATGAATGTTTTGAAATTTTAGCTTATGTTCTTTATGCTTTTTTGGCAAATGGTGGCCATATTGTGGAATCACATCCAATAACTAGCCTATTGTAATGATAAACAAGCCCAATATAACATTCAAAATCACACCCTGTAGTTTGATCTATAATAACAAAATTTCCCATTCCAACAGAAGAAAATCAAAAGAAATGAAGTATAATATTAAATCAATGTTTTGAAAATTTCGCTTATTGTTCTTAGTGAATGATTCGTCATGCTTTTATGGCAAATGCTAGGTATGGTTGGATCATTATTCATTAACATTAATGGCTTAATTTTTTTGGCAAATGCTAGGTATGTTTTGTAAAGAGGCAAAGTACCTTTACCAATGCTTTTGTTAATAGATTTAGTTGTTAGAGCTGAAGTAAAGAGGCAGAGTATATATGCACTTTGCAATATGTGCTACTACTGCCTTTGATGTGACCGTAATGCTAATTTTCAAGGTTTCTTTGGATTAGCATCTGACTTAAGACAATATTTGGCACTTAATTTGATAGTTCTTAGGTTTCATCTTAAAATCAATTGACATTAATTAAGTGAAGTTCCCCAACAAGTATATAAGTACGCAATGAGGACATTTTTAACACCCCCCTTCACACATGTCTATTGGACCAAACGATACATGAAGTAAACTATGAAAACAATAGAAATCCCCTTCCACAAACCCCAGAATCAACAAAAGTGGGCTATGGCTTCTAATACCAAGTTGAAAAGGAATGAAGTTTCAAATATTATTCATAGATATGAAATACAAGCACTAATATACTAATTTAATCTACTAATATTGGCTAATTCGAATACAGGCTATCAGTTTGAAAGATTTGCGCAGGAAACATTCTGTCCTAAATTAAGGGTTTCTGATCTTTTTCCATAAATTTGTTTTTTCGTTTTGGACTCATTTGATTGATGATAATGGATTCAGTGGTGATTGCTGGACAGAGAAGATGATTGTAGGTAAAGCTATTAAAATGGATCACAATCAGCAACTCACTTATCTAATTTTATTTTATTAAAATTTTATCTTGACACTGGAGGACCATCATCAACCATGCACAATAGTACACTAAATGGTTTCATGCATAATTTGTCACTACTAAACCAATTTAAGTATAGATTACCTACCTATCTATTTTGTAGCCTTTCAAAAGGTTCCCTTTTAATGACCCCTTTTGACAAGTTTTCCTTTGGATTGTTTCCAGGGTCAAACACTACTATTTTTTAGCTTAAAATTCAAATAACGCAGTTATGTATAGATATGTAGATCATGTGAGCCTGCAGAGGGATGCAGTGTTTAAATCAGTTCTTGCAAAAGCTAAAGTATTAACCAAATACCTTCCAAAAAGGAGTTCACCTTCACCCTTCAGACTTCACAGTAATATTGCAGTCTTAAAGCCTTAATAGCCCATGAATCAGAAGGAAACTTTTTCCAACCTTTGACAACTAAATCTCCTACATGTCATCATCTAGAAAGACTCTGCAGATAAATCAGTTTAATGAAGGAATTGAATAGCTCTCTGTATGAATAGATTATGATGAATAAGCTGTGTTTAATGAATGACTCATAAACATGCAGAAACAGAGAAAAAAAGTTGTGAGAAAGACACCTTGGCCTTCAGCTTGGTTCCACCATTAATGGAGGAGGGTGGTAGCTTGTGTTATATGCACGTTTCTTTGTAGCAGTTGATCTTGATTATGAAAAATAGAAGGAAATGTAAAAGGAAGAGAAAGGCAAAAGAGGGTGGTAGGGGATTGAGTATATAAGTAATAGGTGATATTCCCTTTGAAGGAATACTTTATATATATAACAAAACCTTTCTAAGTTTGTTGCCACTTCACATCACAGAAGGAGTCATTTGTTAATGCAATTGTGATTAAGGAAATGGGAATGGCACTTTCATCTTTGAAATCCCTTGTCTTTTTGCAATTTGGCTCTTGAACACACGTGCTAAAATTCTATCCCCTTTTGCAATTGAGGTTTGAACTCAAAATTAACCTTTTTTCTGGTAGGTACAATGGCCTAATTAGAAGTATCTTAAGATGGCAGACACCGCTGAGGTCCTTATCAAACGGTTTTTAATTTCTTAACAACCTTTTCACTATATCCCTTTTGTTACAAATTTCTTTGTCTCTTTCCAACAGCTAATTGGCTGAATAATACAATTAATTACATTTCAAGTTTCAACCTGTTCATCTTCAGTGGCAGTTGTGAGCATTATAACGAACACTGGTTGTGCATTATTACTGTAACATTTGTGCTTGTTGGAAGCTTGCAGTGTTGGTGCAGCAGCAGGAATCTCAATCATTTGCTCATGGACCCCGTGATTATGATTAGCTACAATACAAGTGTGTGTGTAACTAAACATAGGTATCTATTTTTTTGTATTTATGTTACGAACTCATGGTTCCTCAGCCAGAAAGTTATCCACTTTTATGGCATTTTTCATTCTGCGTTGTTGCATTGATCTTTCTTCTTTGGGTGCCATTTTGTGAAGTTTGACTATGGTTTGTAGAAGTGGGGTTAGGTGTCTGATGTAACCATCAAAAAGTCTACCCTGTTTTTCACGCCACCAAATACACTCTTTAATTTTTTTTTAAATCATATTATTGCTATTAATTGATTCTTGGTGATAATTAATTTTTTCTCCAAAAAATCAATTCCTTTAGTGAAATCTATTTTCATAATTACGTTCTATCGAGTAAGATTCAAATTCAAAAAATCAATTCCTTAGTGAAATATATATAGGTAAAATCTTTATATAACTTATTTTCATCTATAAAAAAAGTTTAAAATATTATTTTCATGAAAGATAGTCTTTTATTTTTATTATGTGAATTTTATTAGAATTTATACATTGAATAAAGAGATAAATTAACCTCAATTGATTCATAATAACTTGTAATACACACACATATCGTAACTAATTTTAATTTAGTATAATTTTTTCTTTGAAACAAAAAAAATATTAAAATTTTACTTTCTAATAAGTATATAAATTAAAATTTTAATCACTTAATTATAATCTTTCTTAACTGTTTCATATATATTTTTGGAAAGTACAAGTATTTTAATTTTGTTTACATTTCATTATAACAGAGAGGTGTAGAAAGTAATTATGAAGTGAAGGAAACAATTGCACGAGACAGCATACTACAGGCCCACCCCCAAAAAAAAACTATAAAAACGGTAGCTTCTTGTTGCTTTAGGCGAGAGCATCCTTTGTTTGTGAATTGTAAGGTATGTTATTCGTTTAACCTAAAGTGTTGTTATTTAATTTAATCCATTAACTATATGTGTTTTTTTCATATTTCAAGTTCACTTTGGATAATTTCTTTGGAAAAGCAAACTAGGTTTGATTTCCTATAAAACAAGGGTTAATGGGAACAGAGGCACGCCATTGGATGCTGCCTTGATTAAATGAGTGTTCAAGGTTTCTGAAAATTACATCATATAGAAAGTAGAACATAGAGAAAGGATCCTTTAACATAAAATGATAGCGTGTTTGGTTTCACGGATGTTTGTCTTAAATGTGATTCCTCCATTTTCAAGGAGTTTCCAAACACGGTGTGAAAAAACATTAGATAATAGGTACTAATAGCTATAATGGATCTAAGATGAAGCATGAGCTGTGTGCAAGCCTACTAACGAAGCATAAATACCACCCTTGTTAATCAAAGTGTCATGCTTTCCTTGCTCTGCAATGACTCCATGTTCAACCGCTGCAATTGAATCTGCATCCTTTATGGTGGATAACCTGTGAGCCACCACAATTGTTGTTTTGTCGACCCTCACTCGGTCAAGTGCATCCTGAACGACTCTTTCAGACTCAGCATCTAATGCACTAGTGGCTTCATCCAGCAGTAATATTTTTGGACTTTTTACTATGGCTCTTGCAATTGCCACCCGCTGCTTCTGTCCTCCCGATAGTTGAATCCCTCTCTCCCCTACTACTGTATCGTAATCCTGCATGTGTTGTTTTTCAATAATTTAGAATTTTGTTCATAAGGTGTTTAGAATTCGATGTCTAGTTATTTAAAAATTTGCCACATAATTCGTTGCAGCACGAGTCTTAGGAAAATATTGAGCTCCTTGAATAGTGTGTAATTTACCTGTTGCAAACTGCTAATGAATTTGTGCGCATTCGCCAGTTCTGCTGCTGCTATAATTTCAGCTTCTGTTGCATCACCACCTTTTTCCATATGCAATATTGGCTCGGATGGTGTCATTAAACAGTATAGGTTCCTGGCTTACCAGGCCCATCTGCTTCCTAAACCATTTGAGTTGTAGATTTTTTATTTCCGTTCCATCTAGTGTTATCTGACCTGAATCTGGGTCATAAAATCTTTGCAATAATGAGATTACTGTTGACTTTCCACTTCCACTTTCTCCAGCTAGAGCAATTGTCTGATTTACATCAGTATAATCGAACTCTTAGAATCTCCATTAAGAGAGATGGTAATGTTTGGAAAATATCATGTATTCTTATGAGAAATGTGCATTAAACAAATAAATGCATCAGTTGGTAAGTTACCTCTCCTGCGTGAATAGTCAAGGAAAGATCTCTTAATACAAGCACATCAGGCCTGGTTGGATACTTGAAAGTGACGTGATGGAACTCAATCTCTCCTCTCACTTCTTGCAACATCATTCCAGACTCATCACTGGGGTCTATATTTGATTTCTGCTCAAGAATAGCATATATAGAAGCAACAGAACTTTTTGCTTTACTTGCACCTGGGGCCATAAAGCCAGATTGTGTCATTGCTATTGCTGCCAATGTGAGAGTGAAAAATACCTGAAAAATTAGAGTGAGTTGTTCAATGATAGTAGAATATGATGAGCATAGCTCCTAAATTATTTATGATGTTTATTTGAAAGGAAGAGAAAACATAGTTTTAATTTATTTGAGATATTAGCTTATACTTTGTCAGCAATGAGTAGAAAGCACTATATCTGAAATGGTGACAAAGGATAGGATTAACTTACTCGGAAAACATCTGAGATTGATGTTTTGCCGCTCTCGACAAGTCGGGCTGCAGCATAAAAGCTGCCTGCATTAACTGAGAACACCAAGAAGAGTGATATCCCAAAACTTGTTCCGCTGACTAAACCTTGCCTTATACCTGTCTGGATGGTCCCTGAACATTTCTTCTGGTATAAGTCCATCATCTTTTCTTCTGCACAGAAAGAAGCTACTGTTCTGATATTCCCTACTGCATCATTTGCTACTTGACTTGCTTCCTCGTAGAGTTTCTGTGCAACATATAGAGCACATTAACCATGGTAAAATGGACATTAGTACTAATTAAACATAGAGACAAAATCCTTTCCCTCCACATCATTCCCACAACTTCCATTGGATCTAAGCATGGTAAGACTAAAAAAATTCACTTGCAATCAAGTAGCATTGATGAATGGTTGCCTTTTTTTTTTGTTTCTCTGCAGGTTACCCGTTTACCCATTTCAATACAAGATTAGGTGAAGGAAATAGGTCTGATTAATTACTTGAAAAGGTTAGGAAAGAAATTCTGATTCAAGAACTTGATCTAAACAGTAGAAGAGGATACATTATATAGAATTCTGCTTCACAAGAAATACATACAATAGTTAATGACAACTCTTCGCATTCCTCTGCAGTATATCAGTTTTCTAGTTGAAGTGTCAATCTATCTCTATATGTTTTGTCCTATCATGCTAAACTAGATTGTGAGCAATACCAATAATTGACTTATTATCACAAAAGAGTGTCACAGGTTCTTCATATTTTACTTTAATATCATTTAAAATAATTTTCAACCATAGCAATTTACACATTCCTTATGCCTTAACTCAAACTTTTCCCTTCCCACTAGACCTTGTAACTACACATTTTTTTACTTCTCCAAGTCAAAAAGTTTTCACCAAAGAACATGCAATATCCTGAGTTGGAACTCATATCAGTAACTATTCAACATAGTCTACATCAATATATCCTTCTTGAACAACAACCCCCTTTGTGAACTTGTCTTCAAATATTCAAGGATTCTATTCACACCTTGAAATGGTGCTCTCTTTGATTATTCATGAATTGTTTGACCACACTCATAGCACACTCAAAGCATAAGCGAGGGTGGTGTGAGTGTTGTTAATGAGTTTCCCCACAAGTATCTGATAATGACCCTTATCCACTATAGAACTATCTTCACCCAATTTTATGATATGTTCTATAGGAGCTCCAATGACTAGCTATCAAATCTTACTTGTTTCTCTAGTGTTTAGTTGACACAAATTAAAAAATAAGATACTTGGTACAAGACCTTTTTCCTTTTCTCAAGGCAATAGGTAGGTCATCAAGGTTAGACTCACAATTAGTATTCAAGTAATTTTCTTAAGGTTCAAAAGTACGAACATTTATCTTTGACTCAAACAATTGGAGTTTGGGTTCCTTCTCTCTCCTCTATATGACTAATATCTGTTGTTGATCTTGATGAGGGAGCAAATTTCCCTCATCAGAAAAACTTCAAAAGCATTCTTATGAGATATATTAGGGGTAGCATTAGTATGAGAAGATGAAGTTTCCTACACCAAAGGGACAAAGGATGACTCAAGTGATGCATGTGCAATACGGAAAATAGAACAAATTGCCTTTTATGTTTGTAGTAACTTGGAGAGCAAAAAATAATAAAATAACAGCTCATATGCACATTTGTGGATCTACGAGCATAGCCTCCTGAATAGTAGATACTTCCTTTTGTTCATTGGTGATTTTACAAGGATGTGTTAAGTATTTTTTTAGAGCAAAAATTTGAAGTCTTCACAGTATTTTAGAAGTTTAAAACAATGGTTGAGAAAGAGAGTCAAACGGTGAAATAAAGAAGCTTCGGTCTAATAACGAAACTGAATATACAACAAAGGAGTTTGAAAAGTTCAGTGGTTTTAAAGAAATTAAGCACTAGTTGACTATTTCCTACGCCTCAACAAAATGGAGCGAGTGAAAGAAAGAAAGAAACAATAATAAAGATGGCCAAATGGGTCTCCCGAAGACTTTTTAGATTAAAGTAGTAAAAAATCTGTTTTGTTTTTTGCAAAATATGTTGTCAGCCAAGGCTTTGGAAGGAAAAACACCTTCGAAACTTGATCTGAAAAAAGATCTTTCTTGGAAAAAAATAACAGTTTTGTATGCATTTGATAAGCCTTTATTCCAAAAGCATAAAGGGTTAAACATTTGCATCTTTTTCAACATAAACTCAAAAGGATATCGTCTGTACAACCTGTAGGCAGACAACATCCTCATTAGTAGGGATGGGAGGTTTGATGAACTATTCAAGTGGAATTGGGATCAGATGCTAGCAAAGACCAAGCCAAAGTCTTCTAGACATTGAAAGAACAAATGTTGAAAGTCTAAAAGAAGATATATCTGATAATGATTTTGAAGTACTTGTTGGGGGGCACCAAACCATTAGAAGATGCCTATGCAATTGTCAACCTTTCCAAATGGGCTACTTGAGGAAGGAATCTTTTTTAGTAAACAACTTGAGGGACTTCTGACCAAAGATATAAAAGTTTGCAAGCTTCATAAAGCCCTGCACAACTCCAATGGGATGGTACAACAAAATTGATGATTACCTTATGAAGCAAAGCTTTACACAAAGTGAGAATCAAGCCATTCTGTATGTCAAATGAGAAAATAAATTATAACTCGTTATCTCCATGTATGTTGATGCTTTGTTGGAATTTGTGAGTGAGTCAGACACTCTAAAACAATTTAAAAATGAATATGGGGCAAGAATTTGAAATGATGGACCCTTGTCTAATGAATTATTTTCATGGGAAGGAGATACTCCAATGATTTGTTGTAATCTTCATCTCTTAGAAGAAGTATACCAAGGAGATCTTTAAGAAGTCTCACATGTAGAATTGCAAATGTAATTCCACTGCATTGGTGGTAATTGAAAAGTTGGGCTTGGATGAAGATGGGAACCAAAGGCTATGCACTTGTGTATAGAACTTTGATTGGAAGTTTGTTGCAAGCTTATTATCCCGATTCATGCACTCTCCAAGCCAAGTTCACATGAAATATGAACTAAAAAAGACCCCATAGAGGGCTTAACTTTCTTGGAATGTCTTTCAGAAGAGTGATTGAGACTCTTTCATTCAATCTAGTGTGCATTTTCCTCTGTTCTTTGCTTGTGACTGTTACCTTTGGTTTAGTGCTTTATTTTTAATATCTCTGTTAAAGAATTGATGTTAGAGTAGTCTTAGTTAGATGGTGATTTCATGTTTAGTTCTAGGTTCTGTTATGTGATTGGCTGTTAGGATTTGTTTAGCTTTTAATTTCCAATTTGAGTTGCTTGTTTACAGTTCTAGTTTTAGGTAATTTTAGTTGCATTTTAATATTCATGTTGGCTTTAGTTCTGTTGCTGTTTTAGGTAGCTTAGAGATTTATTTTTTTCCTTTTCTTTCTTTTCAACTAAATTTCTTTCTTCTTTTTATCAGTTTATAGATTTTAGTTTTTTTATTTTGATTCTTTTCCTTTTAAATTTCAATTTCATTTCTTTTTCCCACCTTGTTTGTTAGTTAGTTAGTAGTTAGTAAGTAAATAATTACAAGATTATAACCATACACTTTAAACTTAAACTTAATTGTACCGAGTCCTTGGATTGATACCTAGGTTGTTCCTATATTTCATTAGTGGGGAAACTTAGTTTGTTGGCTTTGATGCGACTAAAATCAGTTTAACATAGTGTCACTCTAATATCTCATATACAATTATTCATTAATCTCATCCACAAGTAGCATACATTTACGGGTGATCTTTTGTATGTCCTTGATAGTACATTCAAGACTACTTCTTGTAAAATCATTGTTTTAGAATAGTTCTTACAAATTCAGTAGATCAGATTAAATCCTCTGTAGTTTTCTGATGCAGAAAAAGGATTAAAAGAAACTCTACAGGACAAATAATAGAAGAACATAAAATTGCAAATTCATTGGATCGGAAGGATCATTTGGAAAGGTTTAGCAGAAGAATTTTGTTGGGAAGTAGATAGCCAAATCACCTAATTCATAATCCTGATTAAGTTCCATGGAAGAAGAGCATCAATATTCTGAAAGTAGTGAAGAACTACAGACCCAGAAACCGGATGGAGAAGATCAACAGTTGCAGCATCGGTACCAAATACCTGGAGCTGAAGAGAAACTAGTATTACAATTTATGGATTCATTGCATAACTACTTATCTCTCTTTGATACAGTGTCCTCCACACTTCGACAGGTAAAAGTGAAACTCATTCAATACAAGAAATGGATAACATCTTTGGATATGTATAAATTTCTGGTTTACCAATAGCTTTGAATTTAATTTTCTGACCTATCATTCTGATAGAGAAAATGTTACTAATAGAAGATCAAGTATAATACTGGTTGGAATACTTGTTTAACTATTTTATGATCAAATTGGAGAGTTTGTGAAGTTTTGATTCAGCTGGTAACTATAGTTGAACCTGGTAACCATTTTTAATATATTAGCAGGGATGGTTTGACTTGGCAAGTGCTCGACATTCCATGGGTGCTGCTCGTATTAATAGTTCTTTATTGGACCTGAAATTCCATTCAGCTGCCACAACATTGAAGATAACCAACCATGATGGTAAAAATTTTATGCTAAAGGAAATGGTTGCTAGTTGCGACTGCTTGATTCTACCGTGCTTTCATTTTCATTTTTATGAAGCCTTTCTATAACATGTTTCTTATTAATTTAGATGGAACCTTTGTTTTAATATAAGAACACACATGTCTCAACAGGTACACAACCATGCATCATGTTGCGTAAATGGGTATCCTCCGAAGAAGAGAGTACTAACGAGTTAGAAGACGAGAATTTCCAGCCACAAGATAGTAGTAGTGTGAAATCTTCCGGTATGTTTTCCCTCTCCCAATGCATCAAATAATGGTTCTTTTATTTAATGTGTTATTTGATTCTCATTTTGTTATATGTTTGGTGTACGAACTGCTAAGGTAATCTGACTAAGAATTTGTCAGGACTTGCAGCAGATAATGCTGACGTAAGTATTCCAAAAACGTTAAACATCCTCTCATTAACATATATTAAGCATTACAAGTAGAATTGAATTTGATCTCTAATGTTGTTGCTATCATGAAATACGGTGAATAAATTTTAGAATTTTCATAGCAGTAGTTCCTGAACTGTCAATTGAGCTACTGTACAAATCTTGTTAGTGTTTTTTATAGATTGAAAAGGAGAGATCCAAGTCCTTATCAGTTTTTGGAGTTTTAATTTCGCCAAAGCTTCGAGCCTCCCAGCTATCATTTGAGAAAGGTGAATAACAGGACTAAAGATCTTAATTCCACTATCTTTGCAAATGTGATTTTAGTCATCTGTCTGTGCTATACTTGTCATCCAAGAGATAATCACATTCTGTCAATTGAATTTCTTTGCAGCACTAGAGACACTCGTAGAAATAGCTAATATGCAATCGTCATTGTTATATTCTTTTCACCAACTTCAGAATGTGGAAGATACCAAAGAATGAAAAGTACCATACCAGCTCCTTGTGGTACGTTTATATAACCTGATTGCTCTCTGTTTCTCTTTTACTCCTGGTATTGGGGATTTTTTTTTTTTCTTTTCAATTGCATATCAATACTATAGTATTTTATATGTATGGACAAGTCAGATATTATTTTAGTAATATAAATCACGAACAAATATGAAAACAAATTTGTAACAAATATGAAAACAAATTTGTGGGATATATTTGGGTAAAATTACACTTCAGTTCCTCCCCAAGGCTTGTGATAATTTCAAAATTAGTTTTTTTCTATTAGAACCGGATGTGCCAGTTATATAACACCGGGTGTTTTTATTTGAAATGTGAATGTTCTCACAAGTCTATATGGTGTTAGCCTTATCTAAGAAATTACTGCGGTTTGGACAAACAGAAATTATCATAAGGGAATAACATTATTTTCCTATATAAGATTCTGTTCATTGGGAACCAAAAGCTTTTTACTTTAGGAGATGATTTTCTTTCCCCACTTTGTGATTACTTTTCTTACACAGGCTACTGCTGAAATGCATCGCATTTGGAAATATTATTTCAGTATTGGGAATCCAGCATTCGCTGGTTTGTTGTTCAATTTATTGATGTATCAGAAAACAGTGAACAGTTCCCTCATTTTGCTGCATATATTCTAACATTGGTTAATGGTTGGTTACACATACGAAGAGGGAAAACTGGTGTACAAACAGTTTAGGTTAAAGGATTAATTTACTAATGGAAAATATTATCATTTTATAGAAACCCTATGGAGTGCTTGAGTTTATCTGTATAATTTGTTTTTCGGGGGACATAATAATCAATCGAAAATTATTTTAAATGATTTTAAAGATAGTTTATGTAAAATGCAACAACTTTATCACATATAACTATTAACTATCCATTATTGAATGTTGGTGCATGTAATACCTTTGTCATGCTTCAAAATATAAATTCACATTTTCTGCTAGTGATCGGGGAATTAAAACGTTTATAACAGTGAGAAAATAAAATATTTACAATTTGATGCTTTAATTGTTAAGGAGCATTGCTGTAATTCTTCTTTTGTTAAGCAAAATTTCACAAATTTTCTTATTGAAAGGATATAATTGAATACAAAGTTAAACCCAATGGAAAAATAGATTATGCCACCTAATATAAAATATTTGTATATGGTTATTCAATTATAGACTCTATATAAGTTTGTTTTGTATTAGAAAGTGTATTTTTTGAATGGATGAATATTGATTGGTTTTTTTTTTTTTTTAATGTTATCAATCTTCACGATGAAACTTTCGGCTTATCAACATAGTTAATTAAAATTTAACATGCATACAATTTTGTCAATCCACACCTAATAACAAAACTAAACTTTGTAGCTTTAAAAAGTTACCTAAATTACCAAAATTAAGAAAGACGAAGAGCAATCAAATCAAGTTGTAGATATGATATTTGTGATACCTTGAATTTTTATTATGCATTAATTAGTATATAAGTTTAAATAATTTTTGTAATAAAGAATATATTATAAGATATTATTTTATCTTTATGGGTTGTTTTACAATTATCTACTCATCAACAAATGAACGTCACCACAAAGTCTCCCTACAAAATTCCAAAAATTACGTTAAACTCATACTTTTATTCATACTCATACTTTTATTTATAAACATGATTTCACCTTAAAATTTCAAATAGCAAACAAGTGTCCATATTTATATTCAACCATGCTAAATAATATAATTTATGTGATCAATTACAATCATAATATATTTTTACACATATATATTTATCCGTGAATTCATCAACAATTCATTAAATAACAATTTACTTTCTCTTATTTCAATATCAAACCAAAACCACAAATAAGAAAAGAAAATGTTTTTTTCACAAAAAAAAAACTTAAAATAACACAAACAGAAGAGACTCACTTTTGTAAATTTTAAAAAGAAAATGTTTAATTTTAAATTGAATATAAATAATCTAATATATTTAAAACCGATTAATCTTAACATATCAATTCATACAAATTTAATTTAGTTTGTATTAAAACTTCTTAATAAATCAAATATTTTTTATTCATACTAAAATCCGGAAAAAAAATAATCTCACTAACTCGAACTCGTGATAAACTAAATTAATTTATAAATTTTAATTCATTTTAACAAATCTATATATTACTATTAAAATTTTATTAAACATGTCAAGATCTCTCTCATGCAAATACACATAAATTTTTTTTAGTAAAAAAATAATCTCATTTAAAGAATTAAACATATACATATCTATATATAATGTTTATATAATAAAACATTTTTCACTTTATCGATGCTTAACAATCTCAGTTAAGAATATTATCTATATTCTTTCATGTAACACATGACTAGTTGAGAACTACAAATATAATAAAAGTAAAGCAAGTTATCACATTCTTTCATATAACATTTACCAACTACACCACATTATTCAAATTAAACATTTATCACTACTAACAACTCGTCTTATTTTTTAAAAAAGTGAAATAGAATCAAATACACTTATCATATTAGTTTGAAAACCTATTCCATTCCTCACTTAACCTCGTACACTTTTAACTAGCAAACATTTAACACATCTAATTTAAAATTTCACTCATACGACCTATATAATTGAATATATGTTTTATGCGTACATTACTTAAAATTTCACTCATACGAATTATAAATGTAATATCTGGTTTATGTAAATAGTTATTAATAATATCTATAAGGAATATATTGCAAATATAGAAGTACTATCACAATTTTTTCGAGAAATCACTAAAAATATAGTTATTCCACACAGATGACATTGATATTAGTAATACTAAGAGGAAAAAGCTTAAAGGCCACCACGAAGGCGAAGGACGAGATGAAGGGTGGATTCTTTTTGAATGTTGTAGTCTGCCAAGGTACGACCATCTTCCAATTGCTTCCCGGCAAAGATAAGTCTCTGCTGGTCCGGTGGAATGCCCTCCTTGTCCTGAATCTTTGTCTTCACATTATCAATTGTATCAGAGCTTTCCACCTCCAAGGTAATGGTTTTCCCTGTCAGAGTCTTCACAAATATCTGCATTCCACCACGAAGCCTCAACACCAAGTGTAGAGTGGATTCCTTCTGGATGTTATAATCTGCAAGGGTACGCCCATCTTCCAGCTGCTTCCCAGCAAAGATAAGTCTCTGCTGGTCCGGTGGAATGCCTTCCTTGTCCTGAATCTTTGCCTTTACATTGTCAATAGTGTCAGAGCTTTCAACCTCCAGAGTTATGGTTTTCCCGGTTAAAGTCTTCACAAAAATCTGCATGCCACCACGAAGCCTCAAAACCAAGTGCAAAGTGGATTCCTTCTGTATGTTATAATCCGCAAGGGTCCTTCCGTCTTCAAGCTGTTTCCCGGCAAAGATAAGCCTCTGCTGGTCTGGAGGTATACCCTCCTTATCCTGAATCTTTGTTTTCACATTATCAATTGTATCTGAACTCTCCACTTCCAAGGTTATGGTCTTTCCTGTCAAAGTCTTGACAAAAATTTGCATACCACCTCTCAAACGAAGCACCAAGTGAAGGGTTGACTCCTTCTGAATATTGTAATCAGCAAGGGTCCTTCCATCCTCAAGTTGTTTACCAGCAAAAATAAGCCTCTGTTGATCCGGAGGGATGCCCTCTTTGTCTTGGATCTTGGCCTTGACATTATCAATGGTATCTGAACTCTCCACCTCCAAGGTTATGGTTTTTCCAGTCAAAGTCTTTACAAAAATCTGCATACCACCCCTTAACCGAAGCACCAAGTGGAGGGTGGACTCCTTCTGAATATTGTAATCGGCCAGGGTGGACTCCTTCTGAATATTGCAAGCACAAATAAAATCCGAACAAAGATATCATATCAGATATATGCCAAGTAAGATTATATTTTATTCTGTTTATATCATATCAGAGATATGCCAAGTAAGATTATATTTTATTCTGTTTATATCATATCAGAGATATGCCAAGTAAGATTATATTTTATTCTGTTTATATTTTGTTTATCTTATATCAATCCAAAGCCTATAAATAAAGGCCTGAGGACTCCAAACAAGGTACGAGTTATTCACACTCCCAATACACTCCACTCATAATTCCTTAGCACATTCTTTGCTATCAAACTCTCTCAATCCTCTCTCACAGAGGGTCTGATTCTCTACTCACGCCTAACTTGAGCGTCGGAGCGCCTTTGCAGGTACTCCCCCCTCTTGGTCAGAGCTCGAAGAACACCGGACGGTTGAAGCAGATACCAACCGGACGGTCCTGAAGAAGAAGAAGCAGACGGAAGGGCAGAAAGCGACGTGATCCAGGTTTGACCTTTCGGTCCCCCAATTTATACCGAAACATTTTGGCGCCCACCGTGGAGCCGAGCGGCAAACCCAAATGGCGACCACGAGGAGCATGAAAGAAAAACAAAACACCAAGAAGTTTCAGCAACAACATCAGTCATCATCTCTACAAGGAGTTTCATCAACAAGATAAGTATTTTTTTATTTAAAAAATGAAATAATAAAAACCTACCGTAAATTCTATGGGAGCACCAATCACCTTTTTCATTATAAAAATATATCAGGAATCCTTGGAAAGATTAAAACTGCCCTATATAAGTGTCAAGAATACATACGGCAATCTCTTCACCAATATTTCAAGATTTATTCTGTTTCATGCAGAATCATCATTAATTATCATTAATTTATTGCTGCATAATTGAATACCATGGTATTCAAAACTAATTTTGATATCACTGCTCAAGATTTATTCCAAGATTTATTTACATATATTATATATCACAACCAATTCCACTTATTTATATATTTATATAAATAAATATATATATCTCAACTGATTTTTATACAGATTCAAGATTGATCATAAATATATATTATGAAAATCCAAAAAGGAGAATAATATCTCCTTGTTATAACAACCAAGATTGATTTATATTATTAGATAATAATATAAATATATATACTGAATACACTTGTTTTATATTATTATAATATAATATAATGTATAATCTGAATCTTAGAGGATTCGGTAATCATGTATCAAGATACCACTTTTCATTATTATATCATCAAGGTAAAAGAAAAACTTCAGGGGCAATACGAGGATAAATCAAGATAGCCGCAAGAATACTGAACATGATGCAGAAGGTGGCGCACTCTCTCGGCCGGTCGACTTTTATAACATGATCTATTTTGTTATGAATTGTCTAACCATGTAAATACATTGGTTTGTCTCATTACTCTTTTCGAGTTGTTATATCTCTTCAATGCAGATGACAGGATCTTGCACACAAATCATTTGGCTTATCTGGAGCTTACCATAAATCAAAGATCGAACGGTCACGCCTATATTTCTAACTTGCAGATTATTAAAGCCGTTAAATTTCAACCGACCGGTCTCAATTATATCTTCAATATTATATTTTTTGCAGAAGCGGTTACTAAAACCGTACAATCTCAACCGATCGGTCTCAATATATCTCTGATATTATATCTCTTGCAGATTGCTAAAGCAGTTACAATCTTAACTGACCGGTCTCAATATATCTTCAATATATATCTATTACGGTTGCATCTCAACCGACCGGTCTCAAATATATATCTCTTACGGTTGCATCTCTATCGACCGGTCTCAATTATATCTTCAATATTATATTTCTTGCAGAAGCGGTTACTAAAACCGTACAATCTCAACCGATCGGTCTTAATATATCTCTGATATTATATCTCTTGCAGATTGCTAAAGCAGTTACAATCTTAACTGACCGGTCTCAATATATCTTCAATATATATTTATTACGGTTGCATCTCAACCGACCGGTCTCAAATATATATCTCTTACGGTTGCATCTCTATCAACCGGTCTCAATTATATCTTCAATATTATATTTCTTGCAGAAGCGGTTACTAAAGCCGTACAATCTCAACCGACTGGTCTCAATATATCTCTCTGATATTATATCTCTTGCAGATTGCTAAAGCAGTTACAATCTTAACCGACCGGTCTCAATATATCTTCAATATATATCTATTACGGTTGCATCTCAACCGACCGGTCTCAATATATATCTCTTACGGTTGCATCTCTATCGACCGGTCTCAATTATATCTCTAATATTATATCTCTTGCAGATTACTAAAGCGGTTGAATCTCAATCGACCGGTCTCAATTATATCTTTCAGATTATTAAAACAGGTTTGGATTCAAAAGCAGGTTTAAAGAAAAGATTTCCTTCCGCCCAACGATTTCAACGAGGTATTTCAGTTCAAAATTCTATGTGCAATTCATCTTTACACTGCAGGACCGGACGCCATGTCCAACCGGACGCCATATCCCACCGGGCGCTATGTCCGCTAGATTTACTCAAATCTAGAAACCTTTCAGGACGCAATGTCCCACCGGGCGCCATGTCCGCTAGATTTACTCAAATCTAGAAACCTTTCAGGACGCAATGTCCCACCGGGCGCCATGTCCGCTAGATTTACTCAAATCTAGAAACCTTTCAGGACGCAATGTCCCACCGGGCACCATGTCCGCTAGATTTACTCAAATCTAGAAACCTTTCAGGATGCAATGTCCCACCGGGCGCCATGTCCGCTAGATTTACTCAAATCTAGAAACCTTTCAAGACGCAATGTCCCACCGGGCGCCATGTCCGCTAGATTTACTCAAATCTAGAAACCTTTCAGGACACACAGTCCGACCGGCACAGCATACAATGCGACAAAGTTACACCGAGCGCCAGACACAATTAAGTCCTTCGGTCATGAAGGAGCAAACCCCTCCCTTTCCCTCGGACTTGGGGGGGATGATGTACGGTGGTGTATCTCCAAAGTCAACGGCCGGCCTTACAGGGGCCCATCACAGTGCCAATGCTTATTGGGCTCGAGGCCCAGCACCAGAATAAATGATTTCCAGATATATCAACCATATATATTCCAAACAGAAATATATCAACCAGATATATTGCAAGCACAAATAAAATCCGAACAAAGATATCATATCAGAGATATGCCAAGTAAGATTATATTTTATTCTGTTTATATCATATCAGAGATATGCCAAGTAAGATTATATTTTATTCTGTTTATATTTTGTTTATCTTATATCAATCCAAAGCCTATAAATAAAGGCCTGAGGACTCCAAACAAGGTACGAGTTATTCACACTCCCAATACACTCCACTCATAATTCCTTAGCACATTCTTTGCTATCAAACTCTCTCAATCCTCTCTCACAGAGGGTCTGATTCTCTACTCACGCCTAACTTGAGCGTCGGAGCGCCTTTGCAGGTACTCCCCCCTCTCGGTCAGAGCTCGAAGAACACCGGACGGTTGAAGCAGATACCAACCGGACGGTCCTGAAGAAGAAGAAGCAGACGGAAGGACAGAAAGCGACGTGATCCAGGTTTGACCTTTCGGTCCCCCAATTTATAGCGAAACAATATCTATAAGAAAATAGATTACGCAAATTACTTTCATAAATTAAATATTTATTATTTTAACTAACTTGTATAATATGTTAAAAATAAGTATATATTAAGCTTATGATAACTTTATGTTTTACTTATATAATTTTATAGATTTACACTTATTTACTTTTAATTTGAATTTGAACAAAATACAATTTGACAATATAAATAAATTGTTTTATTGTATTCTCGTATTTGTCTATAATATGAAAATCGGAACATGTAAATATTTATTATAATATCTTTCAATTATTGCATTAATTTTTATTTTAAAAAAATAATTTTATTAATTATGAATAATTATTAATATTTTTTTAACGTAAACATATTATATATATATATATATATATATATATATATATATATATATATATATTCAAATTTATAAATTAACAGTTTGAGATGAAATTAATAAATAGCATAACAGAAGATAAATTAAATGAAATAAATAAATATGCAGAGATAAAATAAATAAAAATAACTATTCCATAACTGAATATAAATTAAAAAACACAAAAAAAATAATATAGTAATATTAAAATATGTCAAATATTTTATTAAAGGATATTAGGCAATCAAATACTATATTAGTTATATTGTTGATATTATTATAATTTGTGCAGATTTGTGCACATGTCTTTCCAGATGAATGATTATAGGATCTTTGTATGTATATATAGTACTCTATTCTTTGAAATAATATATCAGAATTATTCTTTAAACTTTTTAATATGGTATCAAGAGTCAAACACTCATATCCTAGGAATTAGTGCCTTTTTTTTCATTGAATATTTCTTATGGCTTCTTTTAATGACAATCAATTGGAGAAACATGATTCTAGAACTTTTGCTGCTTCCAAGAGTTATATTTCTACTGCTGTCAGATTTGTGACCAAGTCAGGTATATCTAGCTCTGCTCTTAATCATTCTGTTGTTACTAAGTGTAGTGATTGGATAATTGATTCAGGTGCTATTGATCATATGACTTGTGATCCTCATATATTTACTAATTTTTCCTCTAATTGTTCTAAAATCGTTATTATTAATGCCAACGGGATCTCATCTCCTATTGAAGGTATAGGTACTATATCTCTCTCATCCTCTTTATCGATTTCTGATGTTTTATTTGTTCTTACATTAAACTGTAATTTTTTGTTGTCTTGTTTTACCCAACCCATTGTCTTTTTCAGAACATCCATTCCAAGGAGAAGATTGCCAGTGGTAGAGAGAGTGAAGGACTGTATTATCTTGAAAATGTCTCACAACAAAACCATAAAAGAAGATTGGCTTGTCTTGCGAATGATCGCAAACAAGATAAAAACAAAAAAGAAATTTGGTTGTGGCATAAACGGTTGGGACATCCCTCTTTTGGTTATTTAAAAAAAATATTTCCGTCACTATTTCATAACTGCAATATTTCTGATTTTTTTTGTGAAACTTGTGTTTTGGAAAAAAATCATCGTGTTGTGTTTCCTTTAAGCAATAACAAAACTGATTTTCCTTTTTTTCATTAATTCACGCAGATGTTTGGTGGCCCTGCCCCACAATCTACACATAATGGAAAAAAATGGTTTATCAATTTTGTCGATGATTGTACTCGAGTATCCTGGTGTATTTGCTTAAACATAAAAGTGAAGTGTGTGATGTGTTTCGTTCCTTTTATCATATGATCGTTACGCAATTTAACACACATATTAAAGTCATTCGATCAGACAATAGAGGGTAATAGTTTAAGACTGAATTAATAGAGTTCATGAACTCTAAAGGCATCTTGCATCAAACTACATGTCCTTATTCACCACAACAAAATGGTGTGGCTAAAAGGAAAAATAGACATATATTAGAGGTGACTAGATCACTTTTGATAGATGGTAATATCCCATCTCATTTATGGGGTAAGGCTATGAGCTCTGCCGTTTATTTAATTAATCGAATCCCTCCTAGTGTGCTTAACTTTCGAAGGCCTTTTGATGTGTTGTCTGATCATTGTATCCTCCCTCCCATAGTTTATTTACCCCCTCATATTTTTGGATGTGTTATATATGTTCACTTACACCCACACCAACATACAAAGCTTGAAGAACGAACGGTCAAATGTGTTTTTGTTGGGTATGGATCAACTCAAAAAGGTTATCGTACTTACCATCCACCATCAAAGAAATTTTATATTTCTATGGATGTGACATTTAATGAGCATGAATTTTTTTATGTTGATTCTCCACTTCAGGGAGGCAATGAAAGTGAAGTGCATAATCATGATGTTAGTATGTTTGATTATATGCCATCGTGTGAGGATCATTCTGCAGCAAGTGAGCCAATCCTAAATATGGACACTTCTTTTCTGGATAATACAATGTCTTCTTATCATAACCAATTGGCTCAATCTTCTTTACAGGTTCAGCTTGACTCGTCAGAGGTACCTCCTGATTATATCTTTGATAATACTAATTTAGATGAAATTGATTCTTGTCTACCTGAAACCACCAGCTTACCAAACATTGAGTCTACTATTGTAGAAAGTATTTGAAATGAATTTCTTATTTGATCATTGGATTGCAATAGTATAAATATACAAATTGATAACCTAATTGGAAAGAGTTAAAAGGGAATAAACTCTACCAATTTAATATCAATTATTATAATATCAATTATAATAATTGATATTTAACACTAATAATTAAGTTAAATAAAGGGAAAGTAAATATACAAGAATTAGCTAATAAAGGCTAATTATTCTAATTTAAAACTAATTATTATAATTGATATCCTCTCATAAGTTGGACGATCTGGAAGAGAGATGAAACTTGAACAATAATGAGTCAAATCGAGGATGAAGCAGAGAGGCTTGGTGTTCTGCTTCAGTTGAGGAACGCCCAATCTGCATCTTTAGACACCGTGTGAAGACGCTCCTTTAACTGCTTGAGGTATAAGACGGTCCTGTCGACACAAGTTTGATAAGCAGGATTCAAAGTTGGAGGCACAACGGTGGTGGAGATCGTCATCAGCGACACAGGAAAGGATTCATCTGGATATTTGAGAAGATCATATCCATCAAGAAGAGCTTCAACTAATTTAAGGGCAGAAGCTTGGTGACACTACTAAGGGTGATGCAAGTGAATGGTTTTGATGGCTTATGAGAGTTGCTAATAGATGAAGAGTTATCATTGGCCATGGAGGCAAAAAGAAAAGGAAGGATCGACGTTCTGTGTTGAAGAAGATAAAAAGAAAAGCAAAACATCCATGAACAAGTAGAAGATAAAAGACATCAGATGAAAAAGAGACTTTTAGGGGGCCGCCGGTGGTGGCGGCCATTAGGCCATCGGCGGCAACAAAGACAGAGTAAAAAAGGATCAGAAAACCTGTTCTGATACCATGTAGAAAGTATTTGGAATGAATTTCTTATTTGATCATTGGATTGCAATAGTATAAATATACAAATTGATAACCTAATTGGAAAGAGTTAAAAGGGATAAACTCCACTAATTTAATATCAATTATTATAATATCAATTATAATAATTGATATTTAACACTAATAATTAAATTAAATAAAGGAAAATTAAATATACAAGATTTAGCTAATAAAGACTAATTATTCTAATTTAAAACTAATTATTATTATTGATAACTACTATTCAATATAATCTTCCACCTCGTTCTAACCGTGGTCAACCTCCAGCTAAATATGAACCAGACCTCCAAGCCAAAGTTAAATATCCCATTAGTAAATATGTGTCATCTCGGTTTATCTCAATCATATGCATCATTTGTATCTCAATTATCTTCAATTTATATTCCTAGTAATGTACAGGAAGCTTTGGCAGATCCTAGATGGACCGAAGCAATGGTTGAGGAGATGACGGCTTTAGAAAAAAACAACACTTGACATCTTGTGTCCTTACCAAAAGGAAAGAAAATCGTGGGCTGCGAATGGGTCTTTACAATTAAGCATAAAGCTGACGGAAGTATTGAAAGGTATAAAGCACGACTTGTGGCTAAAGGTTACGCTCAATCTTATGGTGTAGATTACCAAGAGACGTTCGCACCGGTAGCCAAGCTCAATACTGTGAGAATACTTTTGTCGCTAGCTGCAAACCAAGATTGGCCTCTTTTACAATTTGATGTGATAAATGCTTTCCTACATGAAGAAATTTCAGAAGAAATTTATATGGATTCTCCACCAGGCATGACAGATTCAAATGGAATGAAGGTTTGCAAATTAAAGAAGGCTTTATATGGATTAAAACAACCCCAAGAGCATGGTTTGGAAGGTTTACCAAGTTTATGAAGGCGTTTGGCTATAGAGCACGTAACTTTGATCACACCTTATTTTTGAAGAGAAGAAAAGAAAAAATTACAGCTTTGATTATATATGTAGATGACATGATTGTTACATGAAATGACCAAGATGAGATCTCTAGTTTACAATAATACCTTGCATCTAAATTTGAGATGAAACAACTTGGAAATCTCAAATATTTTTTGGGTATTGAAGTAGCTAGATCAAAACATGGTATTTTCCTATGCCAAAGAAAATATACTACTGACTTACTATCTGAAACTGGACTGCTTGGGAGTAAACCAACTGATACACTAATTGAACAAAATCATAAACTCTTTCAATGCTCAAATTCAGCAAGCATAGACAAAGGGAGATATCAAAGACTGGTAGGAAAATTAATTTATTTGTGTCATACACATCTAGATATCACCTATGCAGTGAATGTTGTTAGTCAATTTATGCATGACCCACGAAAGCTTCATATGGATGCTGTTGAGAGGATTTTGAGATATTTGAAGTCCGCTCCTGGTAAAGGAATTTTGTTCTCAAATAATGGAAACTTGAAGGTAGAAAGGTTCACTGATGCAGATTGGGCAGGTTCAAAAGATGATAGAAGATCTACCTCTGGATACTTTACTTTTGTAGGAGGAAAATTTCATTTACTTTTGTAAGATCAAAGTTCCAGTTGGCTGATGTTCTCACCAAAGGAGTGTCAAGAAGATTGTTTGATGAGTCTCTATTTAAGTTGGGAATGTGTGATATACATGTACCAACTTGAGTGAGAGTGTTAAGATATGCTAAATGTTCTATTAAAGGATATTAGACAATCAAATATTATGTTAGTTATATTTTTGATATTAGTATAATTTGTGCATATTTGTGCACTTTTTACCTTTAATAAATGAAGGATTATAAAATCCTTGTATGTATATATATAATACTCCAATTCTTGAAATAATATATCAAAATTTTTAATAGTACTAGTAATATGAGATTCATATTAATTTATATACGTTTTGACACAATTTTAACAAAATATTCTTGAGAAAGTAGTTTATTTAAGTAAAGATTTGAGTTGTTTTTAACTTTTCATTTCCATTCTTTTTTATATGTTAATATTTGTTTATCATTGTTTTTAGAATTTCAATATGATCATTTTATTAAATAATTTATACATGTTAACAAAAAAAAAGAGTTAGATAAAATAAAAAAATTACACAACTACTGTATTAAAATAATTCTATTTATTTCATATAAAATAATAGGTGTAAAACATTAAGGTTAACATCTTTTTAAAAGAAACATTAATGTCATTAAATATTACGCTTTTCAATGACATTTTACTGAGTATTAAAAATAAATAAATGATGACATTTAATGAACCGATAACATTAATGGCTACGTTTTTTTTAATGCTTTTTACTTCCTAACAGATATTTTTTAAAATGAATTTTTTTTTAATAACATATAATATTTAAAAAATGTAATTTAAGTATTATTTATGCAAAACAGATGCAACTACTATCTGGTAACTTTTTTATATTTTTTAATTAGAGAATTGTACATTTTAAATGGATAAAAAATAGTTAATCTAATGAAATAAATAATTGAATACTTTTACATTTTTAAAAATAATTGCTATATTTTTAATACTATTTTAATAATTATCTAGTTGGATTGTCTGCTCTTCACATACCAACAGCTGCAAGCTTAACAAACTAAATTACAAGAAAAAAATAAAAGGGATATATACCATATAATAGGTTATAAATTTACAATTGAACAAATTACAATATGATCAATCCATCTTGATGAATTGAGATATTTTTTTCTTCAAACAAGTTATATTATACAAAAGTACTATCGGATATGCTCTGTAAAACATAATAAAGAGTTCTATTTTGAACAATATAAAAAGTTGATATACGAATGAGAAGAAAAAAATTAATAGAGATTTTATATAACTTATCAAAATAATATATTAGTAATGAAAACACATGTAGTTTTTTTATGATAAGAGAAAATAATAAAATCATTATTATTATAATTATAATTGTAAATATAAATAATTTGTATAACTTTATTATTGATAATTATTTAAATTTTAAAAAATAGTTAAAATTATTAAAATTTAATCAAATAAATGTAACATCCCAATAAATATTACTTCAAAAGCCATGATTTATTTTAGAGGTTACAAAATAATAAAAGAGAACAGTAAAGAAATAAGTCGACAGAAAATAAATTATGTTCGGAATTAAAAACTGAACCAAACTGCATACATAAACAAAGTATACAAAATAGATTAACAATCCTTTGTACTATATATTAGCCGGTTGACCAAAATCAAAATACTTCCTATACAAAACATACTAGAAAAAAAACAAAGGAAGAGAAAATAACTATCTTCAAGGACCGGACGGTCCAACACAGTAATCGGGCACCGCCTCTAAGCTTTCTTCAGTCTGTACAACGTCCGTCAGGGTATCTTCTAAAGTAACTTCCAAAGTATCTTCTGCTCACATCCAGAAGGATGATCATTGCAAATGAGGAGAAAAGTCGACCGGTCGGATACCGAACGACAACATACAAAATGAGACAAATAAGGGTAAGCTTATGTACATTTAACTTATCCATTCATCATACAAGTAAACATATTACACAAACAATTCAAACAATGCAACAGATCATTATTATACTCAAAATCGACCGTTAAGACACTGTCCGGACGGTATGAACATGTAGCTCGGTCGTCCCTAGCACCCGGGCGGTGTAGTAACTATTTCCTCAGCTGCCGCCCGAGGTTAGTCCTCAAACGGTTATATGCGCGTATAACCGCGGACCTCCTGCCATTCCCACACATGACCGACCTCCCTCTACTTGAGGAAACGTCTTCACGGAATATCAGGATCAAGGACAACGCCGGAGTCATTCCCACATTCATACTTTACCAATCAATTTTCCAAACTCATGAGATATTCCACCCGAGGAATTCTCTTACTTAATCAAATTCTTCATTTATTTTCACTTTCATAAAAGAAGGGTATCAGGACAATGGATGTATTATCAACGATAGAACAAAGGATAAAACGAGACCGGAATTATAACTGAATGACTTGATAAGAATACAAATTTTATATCATATGATATTTATGAAATTGGACAGACCGTTCTGACAACGATTAGAACTAATCATCAAAGATTTAACACTAAAAATGACCGGGCGGTATGATCAAAGATGAGACTGGAGAACAGAAGAGTATCAGTTGGTTGAATAATGGTTCGACAATGAATAAAATCGTATCCCAAAAGATTAACTATGAATATTAATCATCCGACCGGTTTGGCAAAGGATAAGACAAGTACTAATCATAGTCGAAGGATGGTCTATGACCGGACACTTCTCAAAAGGAATAATTTAATCAAACAAATCGGTCGTTCCAATACATAAAACTTTACTAGACCATGCAGTCACTAAGTGACCGGACGGCTATTCACAAAGAAGAATATCATATTTATAAGTTTTATATTTTTAAGTGTCAGCCTAAGGCCGAACACTTGTAAGACCTAATGCTTAGTTTATGACCAGCGTTTATTAAATACCTTACAATGAAATTATTAACGGAAACAACTAAGTTTAACAACATACTAGGCCGATCAGTCCGATCAGGCCGAACGGAAGAAGGGAAGACCGAATGATCCTAATGATCTTCGATCTCAAACTTATATTCTCTCTAAGTTTTTCATATATACTCATCTCTTGTAACTCAGATAACAATATTCCACACTCAATTCATGCAAATCAAACAACATACCTTACATCTTAAACATGCATTAAATCAGTCACATTTAAATCATACAGAACATCAAAATTAAATTCTCATAAGCTTCCCTTACCTCTAAATTCCAGCTAAACTGCTAAGACTTCACTACGAGGTTGACCGATCGTCCAAATAGCTCTGATCAGAAAACTACTTGGTGCACTTAAAAGGTCTTGACAGCAGGATTAAGACTTCTGAAAGGTAGCTGATGATGGGAACAGTGGTTAAGTTAGAAATTCTAGAGAGAAGTTTGGAGGTTTAGAGAGAAGGAAGAGAATTTGGGATTTCAGAAAGTTGGTTTGAGGAAGAAGATGAAGATTGTATGCAGAAAATCTTAGGGATTTGAAATTTCTACCTTAAATACGCCTCCAAAACCGAACAGTCAGCTGGCTCTCGTGCTGCCACATGGCTTCCACTAGCAGAAGTCCTTCATTCCCTTTGCAGCCGGACGCTTCTCGAGGTTTGGGGAATTAAATGTATCTGCAACGTTTGTCTGCCACTACATCTCACCGGACTCTGAGAGAGTGACACGCGGACATCACTAAAAATGCATTTAATGGAACATGACAATAAAAATATCAATTTTAAAAATAATTATTTAAATAATAAAATTAACAAAATAATTAATTTAATTTAAAAAATTATTTAAAGGATAGAAATAGAAAACAAATGTCTAAAAAAAGTAATCTTTTATATATATGACAATATTTTCATCAATATATTAATTACTTTAAATTTCTTAAGCGTTATGTTACATGTGGTTTTAAATAATTATTAATTATTGATATAAAATAATTAAATATGTATTAAATGACAATAAATGTTTTCTTAAAAAAATAAATGTATGAAGTGAGAGAGAAGTAGCTTAGTGTATAAATTGAAAGGTGTAAAGAGGATGTGAATGTGGTGAAAGAGTGTTTGAGAATGGGGAATGATGAGGTTGTGTTGTTGGATTTCAATCTGAGTATGTTCTGTGTAAGAGTGAAGATAGCTTTAGCAGAGAAAGGTGTTGAGTTTGAGAACAGAGAAGAGGATCTGGAGAACACAAAGAGTGAACTGCTTCTGGAAATGAATCCTGTTTACAAAAAGGTTCCTGTTCTTATCCACAATGGTAAGCCAATCTCAGAATCTCTAATAATTGTTGAATATATTGATGAGATTTGGAGAGATAGGACTCCTCTTTTGCCCACTCATCCCTATCAGAGAGCTCAAGCCAGGTTCTGGGCTCATTTTGTTGACAATAAGGTAACCTCACTTTTTATTTTCAATAATCAATCATTTTTTATTTTCTGACAATGAGATATGCAGGTGCATGAAGTTGCAAAGAGGATATGGACTGGGAAGAAAGGTGAACATGAGGAAGATAAGAAGGAGTTAGTAGAGAATTTGAAGCAATTGGAAGAGGCTCTTGGGGACATGCCATATTTTGGAGGTCACACATTTGGTTTTGTTGATATTGCTCTCATTCCCTTTTACAAATGGTTCTCTATTTATGAGAAAATTGGGAACTTCAAGCTCAACTTTCCAAAACTCACTTCTTGGGCAAACAGATGTTTGGTCAAAGAAACTGTCTCCAAATTTGTTTCTGATGAGAAGGATGTCTGTGACTTTGTTCTCAGATATAGGAAAAAAATTGGGGTGGACTGAGAGATACAGAGACCAATTAAGAACAATGATAAAATGCTGCTTAGCCAAAATAATTATGCAATAAACTCAACTGAATTCAGCTAGTCGCTTTGGCTTAGCTGTTTAAAATATCTTTGCATTATCTGATGGAAAAACTTTAAGATTAAATGTCATGCTAATCCAGAGTTACCCATTATCATGCAAGTGTTCCATAGCAAACAATCTTGTATAGTCATATCTCATTCTAAAAATAAGCTCAGTCAAAAAAAAATTGAGGAAACAATTACATTGAAACATTGTGTAAAATACAGACAAAATGATGAAAAAATGGGTCCTAAGATTCGAGCTTACAGTGCAAAAACAAATTTGAGTCGATTGAGAGGTGACCTGATAGTAATCTTCCCATAATATTGCGCATGAAGATTAACTGCTTATGTATTCTAAACTTGCTTTACATCCTTATTAACCCTCCCTAAACCTCTGGGACGATCAGCCTCCTTGATCTTTACCGAGCAAAGACTGCTATTGCCTCGATAACCTTCATCAGAATTCGTAGAAGCCAAGGATCTAAATCAGGCCCACAGACACTAATGGATACCAAGCGACTGCTCGTTCAGTAGTTTTCTTACTTGATAGGATACAGATTCAAAAGCTCCTATGGCATTTTCCTATGGATTTTCAACCTTTGTACAAACATTGCAACGGAGGCTCTTTTAAATGTTGCCCAGTTATGGTTTTATTCTTCATACTCAACTTGGCCAACTTAATCCTCACATCAGCATTGTATTCTGCAAATCAAAGTTCCAT
The DNA here is from genome assembly GCA_036885675.1 of Vigna mungo. Lineage (NCBI taxonomy): Eukaryota > Viridiplantae > Streptophyta > Magnoliopsida > Fabales > Fabaceae > Vigna > Vigna mungo. The sequence continues at coordinate 15,055,867 of CP144696.1, forward strand.
CCCACAGGGTATTTCCCCCGTCTAAGGCTCAAACATGTGCTTTCTTAACTACCATCAGATACTCATCCAAGCCATGCAGATCGCAATCTGACTCTAATTTAATCTTGCAGAAATTCTCCCTCTTGTTGAAATTCTCATCTTCGACCTTTTGTTCCAATACATTCTTAATTACACGTTGAAGCCTCTTCGTCCAGTTGACCTCCAACCTTTCTATTCTGTCCTACGCGTGCACCAATTTGTTATCCATGATAGAAAAAAAAAATTCTGCTCTCAGTTCAGGCTTCCATACATTCAAGTTTTTCGTCCAACAGATCCATCCTTCTTGTCGCAGAAGTCATGGTTTATTTAGCAAATACTAAGTCCAGTGTCCTCCAGAGCACAAAGATGCTAGAGAGAAAAAATTAGGGCAACTTCTACCGGAACAAAGGCATCTATGCAAAAGGTTCCTGAACCAGTCCTCTTTTATGACACACTGTACAACAGATGCCAAGTGTTGCTGCCAAGTACATGAAAACATTACGTCAGAGTAAATCAAATGCCAAAAGTTATGCAAAGGTGTTTCTTTATTTGAATCTTCTCAGACATTGAACATTAGTACAAATAATTTTCAAGTACCCAATAGGCAAGGAGGACTATTAGTAACAACGAAATTTTAAACCATCAGGAAAGATTGAAAAAGTCGTGTACCTGTTCAGGTGAAAACAGGAGAATCATGAAAATAATTTGCACAATTCTAGCAGTGCCCACACGTCAATTTTAGAGGATTTGGCCCAAGTAGTTCCTGTGTGCAGCTCTCAATTCGCAATTATCTAGTGAATTGGGTCAGAAAAAAATGCGGGAATCTTTACTGGTTATTGTTTGACTCTTGAATTCATTCGGGATTGTGTAGTTCACGTAGCTTCTTTGTGGAGTTCTGCCAATGGTTATTATTAGACCTTCGTTGCATGTTACTTGTACATACTTCTTCCTTTTTTACATGATATATTTATCTCTTCAATCTTAACGAATTTTGTTTTAAAAAAAAAGCAACAAATACGGATCAACAAGAAAAAAAGATAAAAAGATGAACCTTGTTTGTGATTCTGATGGGTTTAATTGAATTGTAGTACATATAACAGTTGACTGAGAGACAGTGCCTACAGATCCCAACCAACTTTATGTCCCTTTCTACAGGTCTGCTCTACCACTTCAATAACATGCAGCATAAGTTGCTGTAGCTATTGAAGAAAATAGACAAGTTTTTTGCCAAACATAATGTTGCTGTAGCTATAGAAAATACGACTACTGATATTCCGAAATACGTCTTGTCCTGACTTTTGTTCACCAAAATTGAACACAATTTTTTATGATGTTGGAGCTGTGGAATAAGACTTAGGCATAAGACATACAGTACAACTTCCATTATTGGCAGGTACAAGGACATTAACTAGAGCAAAGGATGTAAAATGATAAAAAGCCCATTATTATTTACCTCTAAAGTCTAAATGGATAGCAAATGACAGACATAAAAATGTAGGGTTGAAACAAGTATAAAGGAAAAATAAACGTCTTGTAGAAAGGATATTGAAAAGGCAAGGGTTGTAATGTATCTACCTTCTGAGATGTAAGTTTCTCTTACATGTTATTTGTTTTACATGGTGAATTTCTCATCTGGAAGAACAGATTAAATATTAACAGCACCCACCCATGAACAGATTAAGGAGAGAAATTGTGGCGAAAAATGCATTATAAACCCTCAATCAATTTATGTATTTAATAGTTTAAAGAGTAAGTCACTAGGCTTGATAAACAATGCTAATATATGAATATTCAAAAATCACACCCAGTAGTTTGACCTATATTAAGAAAACATGTCACACTTCAACAGAAGAAGATTAAAACAAATGAAATATAACATTAAATGAATGTTTTGAAATTTTAGCTTATGTTCTTTATGCTTTTTTGGCAAATGGTGGCCATATTGTGGAATCACATCCAATAACTAGCCTATTGTAATGATAAACAAGCCCAATATAACATTCAAAATCACACCCTGTAGTTTGATCTATAATAACAAAATTTCCCATTCCAACAGAAGAAAATCAAAAGAAATGAAGTATAATATTAAATCAATGTTTTGAAAATTTCGCTTATTGTTCTTAGTGAATGATTCGTCATGCTTTTATGGCAAATGCTAGGTATGGTTGGATCATTATTCATTAACATTAATGGCTTAATTTTTTTGGCAAATGCTAGGTATGTTTTGTAAAGAGGCAAAGTACCTTTACCAATGCTTTTGTTAATAGATTTAGTTGTTAGAGCTGAAGTAAAGAGGCAGAGTATATATGCACTTTGCAATATGTGCTACTACTGCCTTTGATGTGACCGTAATGCTAATTTTCAAAGTTTCTTTGGATTAGCATCTGACTTAAGACAATATTTGGCACTTAATTTGATAGTTCTTAGGTTTCATCTTAAAATCAATTGACATTAATTAAGTGAAGTTCCCCAACAAGTATATAAGTACGCAATGAGGACATTTTTAACACCCCCCTTCACACATGTCTATTGGACCAAACGATACATGAAGTAAACTATGAAAACAATAGAAATCCCCTTCCACAAACCCCAGAATCAACAAAAGTGGGCTATGGCTTCTAATACCAAGTTGAAAAGGAATGAAGTTTCAAATATTATTCATAGATATGAAATACAAGCACTAATATACTAATTTAATCTACTAATATTGGCTAATTCGAATACAGGCTATCAGTTTGAAAGATTTGCGCAGGAAACATTCTGTCCTAAATTAATGCTAATCACGTATTTACAACAGATAGCAGACCTGTGATCAAGCAGGTTAATCGTAGAAAAAAGGTGAATGGGGCATGCACCTAATTAGGCCCATTAAGGATGGGTTACAGTTATAAACTGTAGATAAGTAGTTGCCTATAAAATAGGAATGACTGTAAATGGATTGATGGGACTTTTGGTGATTAAGAAACTGAAGTAAGAAGTGGGTCCACACCTCACTAAATATCTGGAATCATGCATTACTTCCTGGGGGCTTCTCCCTGGTTTTATTCAATACAGAAATGTTCTTTCTCATCATATTGATACCAGATCCATCAATCAGTACCAGAACATTTCAACCACTTCTCTCAACTAAAAAATGGGCAAAGTTGGCAGGGTGACTGGCATTGCAGTGTCCACCAAACACTAGTCAAAGGGTTCGTGCACAGCTAGCCCGCATGGGCACCAAGGCTAGAGAGCGTAGTGGAATGTCAAGATCCAAATTCGAATTGCATGTTTAGTGTGGTGTTTATAAGGCCCTGGCTCTTCAACTACAACAACTAGCTTATGTGGTGTTGTTCTCTCCAGATTCTTTTCATAATTTCTATCAAACAGTAAGCACATGGCCTCTCAATAACGAATAAGCAACTTGAGCAGAGTGGTGTTGGCGTTGGAGTGTTCACCCAAGACTGGTCAAAAAGTTCGCACTTAACTTGTTGGGGCTGCTAAACATAGAAAGATGTTAGGATTCAATTGCAATTTTAGTGTGGGGTCGCCTTGAACAGTGGGATCTCTTTTCAACTACAGTAGCTGGCTTTTGTGGTCTGGTTCTCTCAAAGTTCTTATCATAATTTCTATTCAGCATAAAGTACACTGCCTCTTTAAGAAATTTCCAAACAAATATGAAAATTTGCAAATGGATTAGCAGCTTGCTCCGTCCTTCCAGCAATGCTTTCTGTTTTTATTTGTTGTTCTGATTTTCCTTTTCCACCATGGAGGATCCATTATTACCTGATTCCAGTGTAAATTTGCTCTCTCCATCTTTCCAAGTTCTTCTTTCATCCTTCAGCAAATAAACTTTTTGAGATACAAACACAAATGAGTGCTAATGGTTAACACCACCAATAGTTTCCAATGGATTTCTATTTTTTATAGAACCAGAAACAGCATTTCAAGGATTAGTAAACCTTTCCTTTTTACTATGAGACACAGTATTGTACCAGGGACATAATAAGAATTGAAGGGAAAGATAGCAACAAATATCTAGCAGAAGAAGAAAAAATTATATAATTATGAAGGATAAACATGGGGGAGGCAGGAATAAGGTTCAATAATAATCAATTCTCAAATGACTCGCCAAAATTTCCCATACAAGGGAAACAGTTCATTCTATCTTTGACTCAATGAAATGTATTTTTCGGGAGACTAAGGCACTTTCTCAACAATACTGCGGGGTTGGAATGAATCAATGCCACCAAATAGGGTAATTCCATTCTCAAGACCCCACCTATCTTCTTTGTTCTGCATCCACCCATTTTGAGCCTGAGTTGCCTTCTTTGTTGTTGGGATTGTTTTACTCTCCTGAGGATACTCATTATCGCAAGATTTTGAGTTGTTGTCCCCGTCATCAAGCTCTTCTATAGCATGTATTTTCACCCACCTCCCTAACCACTTTGACTCTTCCCACTTTTGTTTGGATTCAAGTTTAAAATTTTAATATCATCTCCATATTTGTATGACTTCATCAGGTTTCCGGAAACCTGTGAGCAATATGCTACACTAGCTTTTATGAATAAATTATTTACTAAATTATTAATTACATTTTAATTTAAACAACATAAAAAAAATAAACAAGCAATTATTTCCTCTCAAAGTTGAGGTGGTTTCAAGATTCTTTCCCCAGTCTACCATCATTATTTCCAAGACATGTGACTCTAAAGATCAAGATCCTGAACAGGTCCTTCACTGCCATCATTATTTCTAAGATATGTGATTCTAAAGATCAAAGTTGGACACTATGCTCAGGTTAATTTTTGTAATGCTTCATCCATCTTCTTTCTTCCTGAATTTGGACTCGGTATATCAGACTGATTAATAGAAATTGGGAGAAAAAAACATGAAAGATGGATAGAAAGAAATTAAAAGAACAGAACCTTATTGAGGAGCAGAACAGAAATGGAAAATAGAATTCTCTTCAAGGGATTTCTCCTCCACAAAGGATCACTCCTCCTTTTCACTTGAAAAAAATTACAAAAAAAGCTCTCGCCAAATCTATGTCCCTATTTATAATCAAACTAACTAGCTAACTGGTCCAACTAATTAATGTAATAATGGATTAGCAGCCTTCCTTATTCGTCTCTCATTATGTATCCTAACAACAGGGGGTGATAGTATCTAGTGTCTACCACAACCACAAGAAAGCAGATGGATAAACAAGCAGTTGAACCAAAAGAGGAACTCGCTGAAATACAGCAGTTTGAAGATAACAAAAAAAACAAAATGAATGGTTGAAATTATCTTTATTAAAAAGTCAGCAAATGGTGGTAAACAATTTTATATACCTGGCCTTTCAAAAGGCAATATTCCAAGTTCATCGACTCATGTTTTCAATGAAGGCAAGAAATAAGTTGAAAACTTATGCATTATATATCCTCTCTCCATCACTGATGGGGAAGTGCATACCTAGAGAGAATATACTAAATGGCATACAAAGAAATGGAAGAGAAATTAAAATTGGAAAAGAACTAAAGGAAAGAAACAAAGAGGCAAATACAAGCCTATGAAACTTATTATACTCTTTTTTACTTATTGTCACTTTGAAAACTCTTCATTGTTGTCCCATCTATGATCATATCAATCACTCCCACTGATTTGGATTGATCTTATTATGTCAAGAAACCTATTGTGTTTCTTTCAAGGGATCCATTCCCACGGACAAGGGAAGTAGGATTCAAGACACTTATGCAAGAAACTGTGCACTGCACTTCTAGGTTATCATTTCAGTCTTTATATAAAGTAAATCAGCCATCCATTGCATACTGGAAGCTACCCGACAGATTAATCTGAACTGTCAATAGCTGCCTAACCAACATTCTTTTTTTGTTTTATGTATGTACTACCACCAAAACTGTGACCGGAAAAGAGAAAAAGGAACAAAAAAAACATGGAAATCTTGAATCCTATTGAGAAAAGGTATAAGAAAGATTTTCCTCTTCTATTCAATCAGAATTCAAGGCAAGGAGTAACTATGGTGGAAATATTATCTACTACTACAACATGTCCACAAAATGGAGGCAACCAGACACAACTACTGGTGAAGCAAATTGATAAAGATAGATCAACTACACAAGAGCACATCCATTCCATACAACATACAGCTAATATCCAATTATTCACTTTTGAAATGACAGATTGTTGCATCATATTATGGTAAGTATCACAACATGGCATGCATTGACTGCATTTGAATTTGGTAAAACACAGGTAACATTGTTTGATATTTCAATATTCCAATGATGCAACCAGTCACCCGACAAACTAACCCTACCCAAAACACCCACAAGAATCAATTCCACAACACCATAACAACAACCAATTCATCATTCCAAATCTTATTGCAATGTTTAATAGCAATGGATTGGACGAAGAAGTACACTATTAGGCGCCGCGCCGCCGTCCACCAGCAGAAACATCCCCGTTCAGTTCTTCGTCTTGCTCCAGTGCAAGGATCTCCGCGAGATGTTCCAGGGCCTCCTTGGCCCTCTTCCTGGCCACAGCTGCCTCCCTAGCACGGCGCTCAGCATCGAAGCGTGCTGCCGCAGCAGCCTTGCTCATGGAGAGGGCCGCGATCCGTGCAGCAGCGACAAGGACCTTGGCGGATTGGACATCTACTGCTCCAGTTTTGCGGTCGGGAGGACTAAAGAAGGTGAAGTTGGCGTCGAGACAAATAGGACAAAAGAAAGGTGGTGTGGACTCAGCAGCGGTGGTGGAGGGGAAGACACAGGATCGGTGGGCGATGGAGGGGCAGCGGACGCACATGAGGCGGTGGTGCGGAGCGAGCAGAGAGTCTTCGTGGAGGTCGAAGCAGATAGGGCAGAAGAGGCCAGGGTGCTGCTTGAGGACACAGTTAGTGCAGTAGCGACGGGTGTGAGCGCGGTGGCGGATATTGTGGATGGTGAGAGATAGGGTTTGTGTGGCACCACAGATGTCGCAGTTCGACGGAGAGGCTTGCCGGGAGTTCATGGCGGAGACGGAGAGATAACCTCCGTACGGACGTGTCCAGTTCCAACGGTAACCCTAGAAATTCAACACTGAAAAGAACTGGGATTGGGAAAATGGTGGGAACTACTAAGGGATTCTTTCACCAACTGTTTTCTTTTCTTTTTAATCTCTTCCTGTTAGCTTAATCATTATGATTTCTTTATTCTATCTAAAATTGTTAAAATATGGGATTAATTGTTGATTTAAATCATCATTAACTATAGTTTATATTACATTAATGTGAAAATATTTTACAATCTAACAAAACATGAAATTGAATTTTCTCCTTAAACTGAGTTTAATTCTTTAAACTCAACACAAGCTAACACCTTTTTGCACCAAAATCATCCTAACAGGTTATAAGAGAAAAAAAATGAATTTATTTACAAGATAAAAAATAACTTATTTGTATATTAAAAAATAATAATTTAGGAAAACTATATGAAAATTTTCAAAGATTTAGCTTTAGAGAAAAATGTGTTTTTATTTTGTTCACTTAAAAATTGTTTTATAAAATACTCGTAATTATTTAATTGTGAAAAAAAAAATGACAGCTTGAACTACTTGGCAATGTAACACTTTCAGTAAATATTTTACACTGTGGTCTAGTAATGGGAGTCTTGAAAAATTTTAAAATGAGAATAAAACATAATTTTTCTACTGTGTGTTGAAATTTTTTAAATAGATTTAAAAAATCAAAATAAAATGTCCTTTTTCATAGGTAATAATAACACAAAAATTTAACTTAATGCATGAGTTGGAAAGATTATTTAATGATGTGTTATGATTAATTGTCTCTTTAATATTCTTTTCTTGTGATGCTATGTAATCATTATGACTTTATTTAGGATGAAAAAAATTAGCATCATTAAATTATTTATATTATCTATATCATTATGACAACATTAATGTTTTATAAGTTTTGTACATCTTAGCATCAAATTGTTGTTTGATTATTTATAGGCTTCGATTATTTGTGATATATATTTGATTGAAACATTTTGTATATTAGATTTTTGTATGAATTAATTAATTATACTTATTATATAATCGGTTAGATTTATCATATTTAAATATATGTTTAATTGTGGTAAAATAACAAATCTTAATTGATTAGATTATGATATAATCGATTCAAACTCGTGATTATACCTGTATTTGTTGACTGAGTGTATTTATGTGATTTGAATGAAATTTTTTTCAAAATTTGCTTAAATATGATACTGAACCGATTATGTTATTTTTCTAATTGGTTAAAATACATGTTGATTGAAAACTTGTTTGTTAATAAGTTATAATTGTCACAACAATCATATTTTTAAATGCTATGACTTGTATTAATTGCTTAATCAATTATGCGTTCCATTTAATATGTTAAAATATGAAAAATGTAAATTTGGTATAGGAGAATGAACTGTCCAAGTGGTTACATTATTAAGATAATCGATTAAAATGTGTCTATACTGATATTTTTATAAATATATGCATTGAAGAATCAAGAATTCATACATTCGGAGATTTCATCAAGATTCTTTGAAGAATTGAAGAGCTCACCTTAGCTTATCACTTTCTGCACATCAAGGTGTATTGTACCAAATCAATTTTCAGTTGCAATCAAGTGTGATTGTTCTTCCTTGTTGGTGCGGCTAGGAAGAGAGCTTAAAGAAGTTCTAGTAATTAGGGGTATCTCTAAGGGTGTAAAAAAAGAGGATTGCTCTTTCTGGGTGTATTTGCTATAAGTGATTTGGAATTGTGAGGAAAGTACATTAAGAAGGTTGTCTCTGCATCTTACTTGTAAGAACTCAATCATTATAGTGGTATCTTTTCAATCTAAGGTTGATTGAAAGAACACTCGACATAGGCAGGTGGGACGAACCAGTATAAATCTTGGTGCTTATTTCTTTCTCCTACACTCTTACTTTGATTTCATTCATTGTTACTTGCATTCCAAGCAATATCAAAAGATTTCAAAAAGATTTTAAAAGAACTTATTTTTATTAAGGGAAACCAATTTAACCCCCCTATTGGTTGAGAAACTTGACATTTCTTTTTCTACAATTTGAAATAAGTTATATCAATATGAATTAACCCTGTCAATTTAGTTTGACGATCTACAAAATAACAAGTTTTCTTTGTTATTTTAGGTTCTACACATATATCACATTTATTACTCATTATCACGCATATTAATTAATTCTGATAACTGTAATTTCATAACAATAACATATAAGGAATTCACATATCCTAATATAGCATGCCACATATAATATGAATCAATAATATAAGCAAAATAACAAGATTTATTCAAAATTTTAGAAATTTTGAGTACAAAGAGACATTGATCATAATATCATTTCCTCACAAAAACATTATTTGTTGTCATTATATTGTCAGACTCAAATGACAATTTAAACCCCATTTTACAATTACAAAGATTAAATTAACCATGACTGATGGCACGTGTAGGTGTAACACATCACTCAAGGCCAGAGATTTTCCAGATGTGAGTTTGAAAAGAACTTCCCATTTTCGCAAAACATGATTAATCCTGAAATCACCGAGGTAAACATGTTCTTCTATCTCCCCTACATTGGTGTACGTGATAAAAACACTTCCTTTTTGTACAAACATGTCTGATAACACGTGAATCTACCACCCACTTACTCACGTTGGTCATCAAATTTATCTGTGAAACGATCATAACAATAGTATCATCATCTTCGATTATATATGTCCTAGGAGGATTGTTGTGTCTTACTCTATGCATGCATATATGGTACGTGATAGCTCGACTTTATACACATAAAGCAATTTTCTTTCTTCTTAAAGGTGGAGTTAGATCTATTCAGACAAGATTTTTGAAAATCAGTATCAGGTTTGTGTTTGTATATTTTTGGAACATGTGTGACTTCTACCATATTTACTTTTTGTAGACAAAGCTTTGACTCTTGCAGTGACGCATTTTTTTCGATTAGTATTTTCCATAATTATGTGAGTGATGAGTTCTAGAGGTGACATTTATCTCTCTCTGCGTTTTAGTTGTTGTTGTCAATCTAAGATGGTGGCGATTTCTCGATCAGAAGTTCTGAAACAAATTCTTCAGGTACAAGAATGTTCTTTGCTTTGATATCTTCAAACAACTTGTGGTACTCACTGATTTGAGATTTTATGTCCTTCTCTTCAATCATCTCCCAACAACAATAGTTTCCTATGATAAATCTTTGTCTAACAACATCTTCAATATTATATTTGAGAATCAACAAATCATAAATGTCTATAGCTTCCTTATAGGAACACTAAACATCAAACAAATCATTAGAAAGTGCAATATGTAAAGTATGTGGGCATATCTTGTTTGCATGAATTCAATCTTTAATTTCTTTTGAATTTTAAAGGAGACTGAAGTCTAGTTTTGGAGATGAAAGAGTAATAACAACTCCATACATTTCTAATATGGTAAACACACATTTTTGCCAGCGAAAGTTCTAATAAGAGAAGACCTCTATTTTTGACACATTCGAGAATGGTTTCATGAAGATAGTCTGAGTTTCAGAAACAATGTTTTGTTTCTTCAAGTTTTGGTTGTTGATGTCATTCATAAGTTTTTAAGATTATTGTTCAATACTGACAATAATTATCACGAACATAGTTTTCTAAGACATGTAGGTTCACTATTCTAAAAAATTTATCCACAAAGTGTTACACAAGTTTCCATGATATAATAGGAATTTTTCTGAAAATTTGTTAGGATAACTGAACTGGCAAGTATCTCTTTGGCAACAAAATAGCTCAAGATATCTGAGGAAAATAAAAGAGAGAGAAAGAAAGCGATGAGAGGGGATGAACTATGCACATATTTTGTGTGAAACAGAAGAGCTTGAGAAGGTGACCAAAGAGGGAGATCTTCAAATAGTGTTATAGTGTTTTTGTGAGGTAGAGCTCGAACATAAAGTGTGGGTCATGATCTGGAATGTATACCGAGCAAGAAACAAGCAACAGTCATCCATTTCTTTCGAAAACTGATATGTATTACAACAAAGAGAGAAAAGAAGTTTATATAAAAGAGAAAAACTGTAAAACCAGAAACAACGGTTAACGTAAACAATGATGGTGGGTGTTATCTGATAGGTTCAAATTTTTCTTTGTTTTGAGATTGTCTATTCAAAACTAGATCACCCACCACTAATAGTCTCACAAACCTGTTGTTGATGATCTGTTTAAGATAGACGGTAAGAGTGATAACATCAAGAAAGAACACTTTAAGGAGAAACTAGTTTATGAAAGAGAGGATGTTGAAGCAATTATAAAGATCCATGAAAGTGCAAGGGGTGGTGGGCTAGTGGAGAGAGTGACCTTGACAACCACCTCATTGCCGAGAATGGAATACCATGAAAGGAAACTTCTTCAACATGTTAGGACAACCACCTTATGTGGGATGTATTGGTTCTTGAGGATTAAATATGTTTTATTACTTTTTTTATGATACATATTAGTTTTCAAATTTTAAAAATAAATTAATATAATATTTTTAATATATGATGTTAATTTTTTTGTTTTTAAATAATTTTAAATTAACGTTTGAAATAGAATGTGTCAAAATAATATAAATAATTCAAATGTCAGGTTAACATATTAAAATCATTTAACATAATTAAATTAAAAAAATCTATATTATTCATTTTTAAAGTTTGAAATCACAATATATCAAAATTTAAGACAAAAACAAATTTTAATTTAGTGTCTAAATTTATAAACTAAAAATATATTTAAATTTTATTGTAAACTCCGAAAATAAATTACATATAGATATTTATTAAAAATAGATAAATAAATAAAAAAAATGTGTAAAATAATTCATCAAAGGAATAAAAATACAGAAAATTTTAAACACAAGAATATAATAACAATTACGTGGAAAGTTAATAAATATACATTGAAATTATTAAAAAATTACTTAATTATATTTTTAGTTCCTATATTTACAAAATCTATGATTTGAATTTTTAATTTTTTCTTGTTTTTTTAATTATACCATATTTTTTATTATGAATATTTTATATAAGTAATTTTATTTAATTTCTATTTTAATTTTGAAATTAGAATCATATTATTTGGTATTACAATGTTCACAGGCTAAAAAAGATAAATTTATAAAAATCAAATTCAAATATTTTTCATTATTTTATATTAAAAAAAGTATTTAAGCTTGTATATTTAAAAAAGAAGCTGGCCATTGGAATAGAAACGAAGGACCCTGGTCAAAAACGGAAGAAAAATTTTCTTTCCAGGTTTCAAAGGAAAGAAAACAGAGCGGGTTTTGAATTTTGAGAAGCATTTGGTTGAATTGAGAGACAGAGGGGAAGCATAGCATAGCTACAGCCTCCATGGATGCGGAGGACTGGGATTTGAGTGCAGAGGACCTTGATTCCCTCGAAAGAGACGCTTTCCAGAAGATTGCTCAACTACGCAACCCTCCTCCTCCTTCTTCTCCACACCAACATCACAATTCTGCAACGGCAACAACGAATCACTTCCCACCAAAACCCCTTCCCAATTCGCTTCCCCAAACTGTAAAGTTATTATCTTTTCTCATTGCCGTTAATTTGAGAGTCATGGGTCCTTTTTTTTTGTATGTCAAGGTTAACTTAGTGATTTTGATGATAAGTATTCATGCCTATGTTATGTCCCATTTAAAATGAAGCAACCTAGAGGAAGAAGCCTAAGCTGTTTGATACAACTATTATTTTACTTTAGTTTTATGAATTATGAAGTTATGAAGTATATATGACATTTTTGGGTAGGAACATTGCTGTGTGTCTTAGTTTTATTGCTCCAATCCAGGTTGGTGCTTCGTCTCAAGGAGCAAGAACATTGCCCACGTCATTGAAACCAGGGACAAACAACGGTGTGCTTACCGTCTCTTGCACCATTTACTTAGTCACTCTTTCTTTTCTCTCTATAGCAGTCTATCTCTTCTATCTCTTTCTTTTAATTGTTTGTCAGCCATTTCTTATTGGTACATTATGCTCAATGGTCTTTGAAGGTTTCTATTTGCCTGCTTAATTGTTATGTTGATGGTGATTTGTGTGTGTTTGTTTTGTTTATCCTGCTTTATGTGTTGCAGACAAACAATCCAAAAATGGACTGATAAAGTTTTCAGTCAAATTTTTTCTTCATTCCAGTGGAAATATTGCAGCAAAGTTTCAATATGACCAGGTTTTACTGACTAAACTACTTGCAGAGTATTGATTTTATTATTCAATCTTGAATCCTTTGCAAACAAGGCTTTCTCTTTGTTTGACCATATACACGTTTCATTGTAGAGCTCCGGGCTCATGCCTTGGACTTTGTTTTGCATCAGGTAGTAATTGCTGCTTTTCGAAAAATCCCTAAATCTTCTTGGAATGCAAAAGAACGGTATGTTTCTCCACCCTTCATCCAATTTGTTTGTTTGTGCACTGCATACCAGTGTGAGTATGTATTAGTTTTCTTGATTGGCTACTTTGTTGGCTTAGCCATATAAACTTTGAGCCTGCAGGTTATGGGTATTCCCACTGTCTTCTTTGTCAGAGGCGGAGAAGTTTCTTGGAGATGTATCAAGTTATAATGTTCAGGTAACGGCTGCTTCCTTATTTCCCTTTCTTTGTAGTTGGGAAATTCATGTTAGTATGCTACTATATACCATCATGAGAGAAACACCTTGACATACACAAAGTTCCTTTTCATAATAATTATGTTACCTTTAGTATGAGTCTTGGATCAATAGTAAGACTGATACCAGTGCCTTCATTTGTGAGGGAGGGCTTGTGTCCCTTCTGATTATCTCAGAAAAACCCTCAAGTCATTTGATGATTGTACTGGCTGTTTGAGTATAAGATAGTAAGTGGTCTTTTTGTAGCTTCCTTTTTCGTTTTGTTAACTGATTGGTTTTTTATGTTGTTCTTCTGAATTATTTTATTTGGAGAGAAACTAGTGGACACGAGTTTCAAACCTTTTCTGTGTAGATTTGAGGAAATCCATGATGCATCTTTTTGCCCTGAATTCTGATATACTTTTTCGGTTTCCTTTTTTTTTTTTAATTCATTTTTGTTTCAAGGCATTTTCGCCCTTTTGCCTGTTGCCAATTACATTTTTCTTCTCCCTGTTTTTTAACAATTGGATGTTTTAATAATGGAAAAATAGATTATTGGAAAAGTAAACCATCCTATGTGAATAATAGGACAAGGAGATTCAAAGGTTGGATCTGGGATCATTGATTCTGTAAATGTTTATTCATCTAGTAAGAAAAACATGTTATCCCAGAATAAGCTTGTATACTCGATTTTTGTGTTTAAGGGTCTTGTTTTTTGGACATTATTTTGTTTCTTAACTTCATCTCTATATCTTTTAGTTTTCTTCATTTATTTAAAAAATCTGAATAATTTTACAGGTTGAAAACTTAGATCCCTTAGTGCAACGTGCCATTGCTGCAGCTTCTGCAGTTCCAGATCTTCAAGGTATATACTGAATATTTTCGTCATCAATTTGTTCTCTCTTTTCTAGGTTGGAAGACTTTAGGTTTACTTTGTGTTTTGTTTTTTAATGAAAATTTCTGAAGTTGCTATTTTTGGCTGCTTTACTGAAAGATCGTTACTGCAAGATCCCTAGTTATATTGAATCAAAGCTATTGCCATTTCAGCGAGAAGGTGTTAGGTATGTAGTGACTTACTCACTTTTTCCTCTCTCACTATTCTCATAAATATGGATCAGTACAGTTATTGTCTTTTATTTTCCTGTCTGTTTTTTTCTCTCATGTGTTCATTTTAGTTATTATTTATTATTTGTTTTCAGGTTTATATTGCAGCATGGGGGACGTGTTCTCTTAGCAGATGAAATGGGACTAGGGAAAACTTTGCAAGTAATTCACTGTCTAAAATTATTTCCATATTTGCACTGTGCATCATGGTGCATAAAGGTGTTTTGCTTCCTTAAAACAAACATAAGATTGTTTGTGGTGGAAATAAAATGTTGGCAGGATTTGTGGTCTTCTAATATCTATTGTCGGGTCATAAATTTGGTTAGCTATTTTTCTTCTGTAAATAAAAAAGTGCATCTCAGTGTCTTAAATGTTAATTGACTCACGTCACGATAGAAATTATCCTTAATGATACAGTAACCTGTCTAACTTAAATAACAGTAGTACACATAAATAACATTGCAGTCACAGTAGCACTGGTGTAGTAGTGAGTAGCACCCATCTGTTGTAATTTAGGGTTGTGTATTGTGTCAGAGTTATGATCTTTTCTTTGGTTGTTAATTCGTTATGACGGCAACTCTTTATTTACCAGTATGAATGTAGAATTTATTATTGTAGAAAGTTTCTTAATACATTCTTTTCCACTTATCCAATCAAATGAAGATAAATTTCTCATATTTCCTTTTTTATTTCTATTTAATCAAACCATACATCCTTTCAACCCTTTCTTTTTATTTGTTCCTTCTATTTCTTTTCTCCTTATTTCATTCCTCATCCAAACAAAATGTCAAGGAAAGTATGGAATATTTATTCAATTCGACTACCATATTACATAAGTGTTCTACCTTTAATTTTTCTTGACGTCTGTGTCAACAACCAAAACTTAATTGTGACTGGAGCTTAGGCTAAGCTAATTGAAACACTTCTTTGGCAATCTCTTCTAAAAAGTCCATTTCCAAAATAAACACTTGCCAAAATACATATACCACTAGCCAGAATCCGGGCGTCACATATCTAATCCAATAATATTCATAGGAGGTAATAGCGTTTCATAATACCAAAACCTTTTTGATTGGAGGATGTTCAAGATCAAAAATAAAATCAGATTGTCACCAAAACAAGGGAGGTCTGACAAAATTGCTAGAATGATTTCAAACTGTCAGCAACTTACTACTCATCTGCATAGAAATCTGACTGAAAAAATAATAGAGATGGATGCTGTGTGGCACAACAATATCCATGAGCATGATGGAGGAGCACAATTGAGCTCTATTTTTATTTTTTTCATTGTTAATGACATACATGCTAGATGACTGAATAGTCTCAATAAAATACGTGCATAGAAACCAATTAATTAATCAATTTTTTTTAAAGAAGCAACATTTAATCACTTTACAATTTAAAGAAGTAAATGCCAAAATGCAATGTTAAATGGCAAAAGTTGGAACTCAACAAATTAAATAAATAAAAATGTTTGAGGTCTAACATTTAATATATACATAGGGTTAAAAGCTTATAAAGGCTTTCAATCCTCTCTCATAAACTAGCTTTTGGTGTTGAGTTAGACCTAGCTTATAAAGGTCATCTAATGAATACTCTATTTTAGAAATAGCAATAGTATGTCAACAATATCTTATCTCACTTGGAGCAACTTCATCTTGTTGGTCCCTTTGTTTATACACTGGTAGCTCTTTCTACAGATAGTCCTTCCTGGATTATAACTTGCTAATGTTCACATGATCTAACATGGACATCCCAAAAATACGTTATAGAAAATCACTCTCCGTAAAACCAAACTCATTTCCCATGTTGAAAGTCTCAATGTCATGTTTCATAATGGAATTTCATTCATCATAATTAAAATATGATAGGTTCCCAACCTCTATGGGGAAGCCTCTTAATGTTTATGGCCCATATAGAATAATATAGGCAGGTAAGGTAAACTTAGTTATGGAGAGAGAAATTGATACCTAGTGTATTACTCACGAGGAGAAGAATGTAGGGGTGTGGAAGTTTATTGTTGTAGCGTGGTGTGGGTCTAGAGTATGTACTCTGACTTGGGAGGGCCTTCTCCAGTGGGGTCTTCTCTTGTACTTGTTCCTTAATTTTAGAAATGCAAATACATCAGATTTCTAATAGAAATTCTTGTAAAATAATTGCTTCTGTCATATTTCACAAAATATAATCACCTAATTGATCAGAAAAGTTCATATGCAAAAATTTTAGATGGTCAGCAGCCAATACAAAGACTCATTTCTCCTAGCAAATAATATTAGATAACAGTTACATTACAAAGTAATTAAGATAATGATCATAAAAATATTAGAAATATGCTGCCATGGTCGCTATCCACTTAAAACTATGCAGAATCAAACCAAATCACTGTTTTGAACTACAAGATAGTAGTTGGTAGACCTGAACGCTGATGTTTAATTTTAGAAGATTATATAATGATGATAAATCCATTCCTACACTGCTAAAATACACCTTCAAACGGTGGTTGAAGTGAGGGCCTTATAGTTTATAAAGTTTCATTCTTAAATTACAAAAGTGGCCGTCCTTTCATTTTTAAAAAAAATTGATTGGTGTGTTTCATTTTGCAGGCGATTGCTGTAGCTTCATGCATTCAGGAGTCATGGCCTGTTCTCATAATTGCACCATCTTCACTGCGTTTGCAATGGGCTTGTGTAAGAATTCAATTTTTTTTCATTTAATAAAACACATTCGGAAACTTATTTTATGCTCCCTGTTTTTATTTATTTCAGATGATTCAACAATGGCTGAATATTCCTTCATCAGATATACTAGTATGCTACCCATGATCCCTTCACCGAATTTTATGTATTGTTTTGGTTTATATAGAAAATTGTAGAACATCCTTCTTTTGGTTGTTCGGGCATTCTATTCTGATAAAGTACATAATTTACTCTTGCATTCTGAATTCATTTCCCATAAAATAGATTGTCTTACCTCAAAGTGGTGGATCAAATAGAGGAGGTTTCAACATCGTATCTTCAAGTTCTAAAAACAGCATTCGTTTGAATGGACTATTCAACATCATCTCATATGAGTTGGTGCCAAAGCTGCAGAATTTGCTTACGACATGTGACTTTAAGGTTAGTACTTTCATGTTATTGGAATTTTCTGACTTTCATTATGGTTCCTATGTCCTTAATCATATATCAGTATTTGATTTTAACCATTTCTTGAAGGCTGGGTACAATGAATAGAGGAAGTCATCTATATTATTGCAACCAAAGTGTTGAAATTTTGAAATACATGAATTTGATGAAGTATTTAATGTTTGTAAATTATAAGGCTCATTATGATCTGCATGGTTATACTAGGCTATTAAACAGTTGACCACGGGTTGTTAAATAGAAATTGTAGCTTGTGTACTGAACTCTTTCTTGGTAGCCGTCCAATGGTGTAGCGTCTTGTAGTAGATGGTTTGGTGGAGTGGTAGACTTTTGCAATCATTGTTGGGTATGTTAGTTGGTTTTCTTTTTCTGTTCTATGTATCTATACTTTCTGGGTCCCTTTATAAGGGTGATATGCACACATCCATAGGTGATGCTTCTACTGTAATTGACGTTTGCTGTGTTCTTTTGTATCTCTTCTCTACTTGGTAATACGAGACTTGTTTTTGTCTCCCTTCGTTTGATTGTTTTCTGTGCATTGTTCTTCCAGAAATGTTATATAGATTGATGGAAGCTGTGGAGGTTATTACTGTTTCCCCCTTCTTTGGGTCTGTTGGCTGGGAATTCTATTAGTTATTGGTTATTAAATGAAAATGACTTCCATTATCCATTCAAATAAATCATCTGATAATGATGACGGCATTTGTTTTACATGGTATCCCTTAGTTTGAGGTTGCATGTGATTTTCAGAGTGTCTAGCAGCTATTGCATATGTATCCTGATCATAAAATAGCGAATATACAAATTATTTTTTTCTTCTGTTTCAATTATGACCTCTTGCCCTTTTGGTATATTTTTTCTTTGAGAAAAGTAAAATGATTTGAGCAAGGGGCTAAATAGTAATTAATTTTTGTATTTCATCGTTTTTTTTATTATTGTGTTTGTATAATCAAAGCTTTTCCTGAATTTATGTCTGACTATAATTCTTTGCCTGCATACATGGTAAAAACATCGCTCCAATTATTACTGATGATAAATCACACTCTTAGATATGAACTATTTTTGTACAGGTTGTGATTGCTGATGAATCACATTATCTGAAAAATGCTCAAGCAAAGAGGACAACTGCTTCTCTTCCTGTCATAAAGGTATTCACTCTTGAAAGTGACAACCAAATCTAAACCCATATCTAAATTTCATGTTTAACAGACACAGAAAGCATATAAGGAAAAAGATAGGAGAAGAAGTGAGAGTCAATGGATAATTAAACAGGAGAAAAAGAAAAAATAAGTCTGTAGGGTGCACGGAAGCGTCAGCAAAGGGTCTAGTACTCTGAACCCTTGTTCCCCTCCTCCCTTAAAGGAAGTCTGACTTCATATATGAAACATATCAAGTAGATTTTGTTTTAGCTTCAATTGCAGTATAGACTGTCTGCGGTAGAGTTTTCGGTTAAATTCTCTCATGCTTTCTTTGACAACAAATATTGCAAAATTGTCAGAAAGCTCAATATGCATTATTGCTTAGTGGAACACCTGCTTTATCCAGACCAATTGAACTATTCAAGCAGGTAACTCTTTTTATGTTGATTTATGTTTCATACCTCATTAGTATTTGGCATTTAGAAGTATACATTTTAATAATTTGATTGAAATTGTGCTGTAGCTGGAAGCTTTGTATCCTGATGTATATAAGAATGTTCATGAATATGGTAACCGGTACTGCAAGGGTGTAAGCCATCTCTTCATTACTGATAAAACCCTTTTGATTAGCCAGTCTTTCTTTTGCTTTTAATGGATGAGCATTCATGCTGCCATTATCACATGGATCTTCCAGGGATTTTTTGGACTTTATCAAGGTGCAAGTAACCATGAAGAGTTGCACAATTTGATGAAGGCTACAGTGCTGATTCGCAGGCTTAAAAAAGATGTCCTTTCTGAACTTCCTGTAAAGCGCAGGCAACAAGTGTGTACATTTATTACCATTGGTTCTCTGCAACATTTTATGTTCTGCACACTTTTGACTGCTTATTTCAATTTGTGCATACTCATGTTTTGTGGAACCTAAGAATTGATTATTATATTTGTTTGGTAACTGGTTCACAGGTCTTCCTAGACTTGGCTGACAAGGACATGAAGCAAATTAATGCTTTATTTCAAGAGGTGATTCAATATATCTGCTGTTCATCTTTGCCTGTAGAATTGATTTTCAATTCGAATAAGTAATTTGACTTCCTTTGGCTTGACTGTTCGTTAGTTGGTTAATGCACATATTGTCATCAATTTACTAAACTTGCTTTTGCTAATAAATGAATTGTATTCTAGTTTGTGATAGAGAAAACTGATATCTTCTTTTACTTATGAAATTGATTTTTCTCCCTATAGTTGAAAATGGTAAAAGCCAAAATTAAGGATGCTAAATCACAAGAGGAGGCAGAATCACTCAAGTTTACTCAAAAGAATATAATTAACAAGGTATTGACGGAATGACTTCCGCACACAATTCGGGTTGCACTATTTGTTTGAAAATTTGTTGCTATTTCCTAGAAGTAGAATATATGTTTCTACTTTATTTTCTGCAATGCATGCTCCCATTCTTCATGTGGGGCAATTTAAATTTTGACTGTTTGTGGTTAAACATAAAATTTTGATTTATTCAATTCCAGATATATACTGATTCTGCAGAAGCCAAGATTCCATCTGTTCTTGATTATCTTGGAACTGTCATTGAGGTACTCCTCTCCTTCACCTCGTTGCAGCAATGGAGGATTAATACTTTCAACACTGCATATGCACCAAGATCTCTATGATATGTTTCCTGCTTTCTTTGTATGAGTATACTTGCATGTATTATGTTTATTTGTTACCTAATCTCATACTATTTAGTTTTGGATAAATTTGTCGTTTTGTGTTTCTTTTATTGTAAAGATGCCTTTTAACACTTACTGTAGGTTGATTATTTGAATGAATATTGTGATAATATTTTTAAGAGTAGGCTGACTGAGTATTAATGGAACTTTCGTATCTAGTCAGCTCAAAATTATATAGTCCCGATTCTACAAGAACATATAAGATACCATTCTGTTGCATATCCTTAATTTTGACAATGACAAGGTTGAGCTGTAGCCTGTGTTCAAGTCTCTATTAGAAAGTATTTGTGGTGATAAAGATTCTGAGAAAAAAATAAAAAAACTTTTAGTGGGATAGTCTCAGTCCTGAGTACTAAAGGTTGCTTCCCTGTAAGTTATATTTCCACCATTGATTCTGGGTCTCAAGAATTGTGCTGCGGAAAATGGAAATTAATGGATTATGAAGCTTTCTTGTGCCTGCCACCAAGCTATTGGTCACAGTGTACTGAGAAATTTGTAGCCAAACTACACGTTAATTGTATACCAAAATAGATGTGAACAGGTCGTTGTTGAGTTGATTGATTTATCTCATGCTTCACCCCCAAGCAAATGAGTATAATTAATTGAAAAGAATGGTGTCTTCAGTTTTTTAATCTTAATATTTTTTTAATTGGGTTGTTGATCATTGGAAGTGGTAATGTTATGCTTCTAATTGTCGCAGGCAGGTTGCAAGTTTCTTATATTTGCACACCATCAGTCAATGCTTGATTCGATACATGAGTTTCTTCGTGTAAGTCCACTTAAATGTTATGCATCTCATCCTGAAATGTTAAAGTCTCATAAAACTGCTCAAAATTTCCAGAAGAAAAAAGTGGGTTGCATCCGGATTGATGGCGGTACACCAGCTGCTTCCAGACAGCAATTGGTCACTGAGTTTCAGGAAAAAGATTCTACAAAAGCAGCAGTGGTATGGTAAATTTAGTCACGAACATCCTTGCAATTATTTTTCTAACTCTATTGAACTCTTGCAATCTTGGACTATAATTCTAGCATCAAATATGGTTCAGTTTGAGTTAATGAATTTCTGCTCGTATGTCTGCAGCTATCTATTAAAGCTGGAGGCGTTGGGTTAACTTTAACTGCTGCCAGCACAGTAATCTTTGCAGAATTGTCTTGGACTCCCGGTGACCTAATTCAGGCTGAAGACCGTGTTCATAGAATTGGCCAGGTATCCTCGAACATGGGTGCTTCCTTAGTATAAAGGGAGAGGAAAAAATTAAATAGAGATATAAAACCCCCTTGTAGTTCAGATAAGGCATCAATGGTACTAGCATGATAACATTATGAAACCCTGGCAATCTCGGGAAAAGATTGAGAATATCTCCATATGGAAAAGTTCTTCCATACTTGGCTGATTCTTAGTAGCCAACGTTTTATGATGTTCTGATGACTCTTTCACTTGCTACTTGTGTTTAGGTGTCTTCAGTAAATATATACTACTTGCTGGCAAATGACACGGTTGATGACATCATATGGTGTGTTTTGTGCTTTTCTGCTGTTATCTAAAGCTTGGTGGTTGTTACTGACTTGATCTCTTAGATGTTAATAATACTATACTTTTTTCACTTTTCAGGGACGTAGTGCAAAGCAAACTGGAAAATCTGGGGCAGGTAAATCTCTATTTTTTAGGAACTCTCTCGGTCGTAATGAGATTAATTATATATACAGTTTCTGTATAGTAAAATGATATGGAGGTCCAAGTTATGATTTATCTTTCTACCCGTTAGAGAAGATTTATACCCAAGTAATTTTTTATTGTTTGGATTGATGCTTTTTAGATGCATTCTTAATTTAAGTTATTGAAACAGATGTTAGACGGTCATGAAAAGGCCTTGGAGGTCTCTGCTACTCTGCCAGAGAGTAGCCCTTCAAAGCAAAAAACTCTGGACCAGTTTATTAGAAGACCTGAAAACTCGGATAGCCCTTCAAAGAAAACGCTAGACCAGTTTGTTCGAAGATGTGATAAGATGGATGGGTTGGAACATGAGCCCAAACGTCTCCGAAACTGACCCTTGAAACGGTAACCAATTTTTTTCCTTCTTGTATATGTTTGCATGACTGCTTACAATTATTTCTTCAAAAATTTAACAGCCTGTGCTCAAGGTGGCCTACAATTATCGTCCCTTGAGAAGAGGGGCTTCTAAAGCAGGAGGGTGTAGCTTCTCAGCACAGTTTACAACTCTAAACTATGCAGCTGATGACGAAGGAACCGAAAGGTTTTGCAGAATATGCATGGGATGAAATCAAGGTTCTCACAGATTTTAGGCTTCAGATTTCCCATCAGTTTTTAGTGGGACATGTACAGAGAGTACAATATCATGAATGTAACTTGTAAATTGCTTTTTACTCAATGCAAATTTTTGATATCACTGCCATGTCATGTATGATATTTAATTTTATACTAAGTTAAGAACTTGTGTTTTGTAAAACCTCTTGTACGAGTCACGTTAAGAGTGGTTTAAATGAGCTCTATTGTCGAACAAAACTTGCCTTTAATACATCTCCTTGAATTTTTATGAATTTTTAAAAATAAAGAATAAAAGAAATGATACAATGAGTAAATAAGTAGTTAAAACCTATAATTTAATGTTAAATATACTATATGTTCGCATGTTGCTGAAAAAATAAGGAAGAAATGTAACAGTTAATTGTCGCCAAATTATTGTAAAGAGTTAAACTACAACTATCAAAACGGATAATCTGATCCGACCTGGCTTGACTCACTACGGGTTGGTCATTTAGTGAGTCAATCCAACCCGACTCATTTATTACGGGTTGGTCATTTAGTGAGTCAATCCAACCCGACTCATTTATTAGCGAGCCAGAAAAATTTAAACCCGATCCGACTCACGGATTGACTCACTGGCTCATTTAATTAATTTTTTTTAAATAAAAAAAATTATAAACTTTCTGTAATGCACATGTAAACAAATTTTATTTCTAAATTTCACTCTCAACATGGGTGTTTAATTAATTTTGAAAATAGTTAACTTAAATAATTTTTTCAAACAAAAACAATAATAAATATCTTTTTACAAAATTAAAATTAAATTTTAATAAAATAAAATTAGGTATGTGGGTTGGTGGGCCAATCCGGCCCACCACAGGTTCAACCTGTATGAACCAAGTTTTAATGAACTGGATTGAAATCTGACCCGTATAAAAAAAATAATTTTTTCAAACTCAACCCGACCCGAACCCGTGGTGGGCCAGGTTGACCCACGGATTATGACCCATTTTGACAGCTGTAAGTTAAACTATGGAAAGACATTCCAAATATGGCAACTAGTTTATATACAAAGATAATTCGAGAAAACCATTGTTAATAATGTCAATTCCACTCAATGTTATGCAAAAAAAAAATCTTCGAATCTCTTTAAAAAAGAGTACATTCAACATTTTGAAATACATTTAAAGTACACTTCTTATCTCATTTTTTTTTTTTAATTCTAACATGTTTATCAAAATTAGATTTTGAGTTTATTAGTGGGTTAATTTAAGACAGACAACGTTGATCAATGTTCAGATGTCCATGTATTCATTTCTAATAAAAGCATTCGAAGTCTCGAGGTAATCCAACATTTTTTAAATCTACATTAATTTACATGAACAATAATGATTTGAATAAACATTAATGTTTATTAATGATGCTCATCATATCTGCAATTCTATATTTATCTAAATAAAATTAAATATATTTCTTTATTAAAACTAACAAAATATTACAATGTCAGTAACCGGTAAAAAACTAGTATATATACATTTACAAATAGCACACAAGTCGTTTCCATAGCCACATCAAGTAGCCGTAATTGCACCTGCCATTCCTATATCTGTGGGATTCTCCCCTAAAAATCTAGCCACAATGGCATCCACATCCTCCAAGCCAACTCCAATGCACAGAGGGTTAGCTGGAAACTTAACAGAATCATCAAGTCCCTGAGCAAGGCTATGATCAACGGAATTCTGAACTCTCACATTAGGAGCAGTTTTGCACTTGCCCATACACTTGCATGCAACAGCACCACCTTCAACACCCACCACTTTTTGAAACTCTTGCAACAATGCAGCAGCCCCTGATCTTTTGCACTTCCCACCCATGCAGACTTCAATCCTCTTCTCAGAACTGGTGGTAACTACAGCACTCTCTCTCTTAATACCACCATCTCTAACACTGCTAACAGAGACATCGTTGTTAGAGCACAATTCCATGGCATCACGACGTGAATTCCCGTCCTCAACAATGGGGGTGGTCTTGAGTATTGGGGATTCATCCACAGGTGCAGCAGGAGCAACACTGACACCAACACCAGATCTGAAGCTGCCCATGTCAACCACTTGATCACAACCACAATCGCTGTCACTTGATTCAGATGATGAAGATGAAGATTCACACTTCTTTTTGGAGGCCTTGAGTTTAGCCTTCTTCTCCTGTTTCCTCTTTTTCTTCATTTCCTTCTCCTTTGCTCTTGCAGCTTCCAACTCTCTAAGTAACACGTCGCCAGCATCCTGCATGCAGTCAAACAACACCGTTTCAATAATATTTTCTTGGGTAAAAAACTTCAACTATCATTATCATCATTATTAGATTTCTGTACAATGTTGTTTCTATTACTGTTAATATAGTTATTATAAAAATTAATAAACCTATTTAATACGCAAATATACATTTAAAAATTTTGATCTCCTTATTTTTTATTAGCAAATATAGATTCTGGAATTATTTCATCCAGGAACTGAACATCCGATATTTAATAGATGCCCTGACCTGACATCTATAATTTCACAATTAGAAAAGGAGAAATAAAAAGAGAAAAAAAGAGCGAGGCCAAATTTGTAAAATACTAATCACATCTAAATCAAAGGCTTAATACCATTGGGTAATAGTCCTAATTCGTTTAAAATGTTTAATATAGTCGTAAACATAGTAATTTTTGTTCAGCTATGCATGACGTCTTCCCCACCAAAAAAATTAGGGTTTCTCACTGCAAGGGAAAGGTTTCCTTATGCCTGCGACGCCAGAGGAACACTGAATGATGGATCTGTCAGAGTTTCGCAGAAACAAGAGCGAACTCCTTTCTCACGGCACGGTGAGGGTTGCAGCGGCGGTGCCTCCGCGAAGGTTCAATCTCCAACATCGTCGAGGACTTGTGATTGAGGGTTTCGATTTGGGTTTTTTTTTTTTATTATCTGGTTTTTGTAAATTGAAATATATGGTTTTCATTTCAAAATTGATATGAAAAATTCTTGATTTTTTTTCTGTTTTGCAGAGTGGTTAAGGATTCTATTATTCCCTGCAGGTCTGAGTTTTGTAAAGTGGGGATGAGGGTTCAGATTGGGAATGATAGGTTTCTGATCTTTTTTCATAAATTTGTTTTTTGGTTTTGGGCTTATTTGATTGGCAATAATGGATTCAGTGGTGGTTGATGGAAGAGAAGATGAACCCCGGTGGTGGTAGGGTGACCCGGTTAAAGTGTCCGCGTCAATAATTAAATGACGTGTCATTCACCGACTGATTGCACAATTAGATATATGACTGATTGCAAAAAATTAAATTAAACACAAATTATCATATTTAATATTAGATTCAACATTTTAAAAAAATTAAGAACATTTTAAACAAACTTAGACCAACAATTCTTAAATCAAATTATAATAAAACATGTTATTATTATTAATATTATCATTATCAAGCAGGAATAATACACAATCATAATTCTCAATAGCAACAAGATGAAAAAGGAAAAAAAGTTGTACCGAGGTGAGGTTTTGTTGAAGATCATAGAACATGGAAAGCTTCTGAGGATCCGAGGCGAACCCTAATTTGGAGAAATCCTTCAGCAGTTTCAACTTTTTCTTGGGAGAGAGAACCTTTTTGGTGTTCTGGTAATACTGCAGATGCCCCTCGTCACAGAAGTCAGAACCCGTTCCCATTCTCACCGCAACACGAGGAGCCACGCCACGGGAACGCGTGTGAGTCCCAGCGCCGGAGACGTAGCTGACATGACGGAAAACGGTGCCAGAAATCTCCATGCGTGACGATGGCAACGAACGACGCAAAGTTCTCCTTTTCTTCCTTACTAATCTTTCCTATGCTTCGATAATCTTCTATGAATGTTCTTTTCTTAATCTACAAACACGTTTTTTCTTTTTGAATTTTTTCAGCTAACGTGGCTGTCTCTTATTGGGCCTTTCTGACGTGGCTCGCACTTTCGATTAGCCTCTGGCGGGCTCGTGACCGTTTTGGTTTTCCACGGGTTTCTTTCGTTCCGCGCACGAATTTCTTTGATCTCAGCCGTTGGATTAACTTCCCATCATCCTGCGGTGGAGATGCAAACAGAGTGATGACACGTGTTAGCTTTTTGCTGACGCGTCACCATTTTAAGGGACACGTGGCCATAGAAGATGCGTTGTGACAGATAGATCTTAGACGACTCGTTATTATCTATACCATTAAAAGAATTTATTTTTTATACAATTTTTTTTAATTTATCATATTAATAACCACTTTTCAAATTCAAATAATAATCAACTTTTAAAATTCAAACAATTATTCATAATAAAAATGTTGTTTTTATTTTACATTTTTAATGAATATTTTCTTTTTTTAATTGAGTAATTACTTTAATAAAAATATTAAAATAGTAAGAAATTTATAAATTATTTGTTTTTATAATTATTTGTTATAAAAGTTATTTCATAATTTGTTGATAATTTCAATTTTAATAATAAAAAATAATTTCACATTTTAATAAAATTTTTCTGGACAAACATTCGCTGAATTGTTTTTACTTGTTTATATAAAATTTTCAAACTCTTATCAAATAGCTTTCCTCCTTTACGGAAGTATATTACATATAAAAAGTTCAGATTTAATAATTTTAAATTTAATTTGAAAATCTATTCAATTCAATTAAAATATCTCTTTTCGTTAATATACTTTTATTATATTTCAACGGTTTATATTTAATGTTATTAATTAACAGAATATTTAAATGAAATAAATAAAATTGTATATTTTCACGTTATTCGAATAAATATTTGTATTGTAATTACTTTTAAAAACATTTTTTTAGTAACTTCTGAATTATTACGTGATCATCTTTTATTAACAGTGTTTCATAATTGAATTTATTTATACACATTGCATATTTAACCGCTTATTAAACAGTAATAAAAAGATATACTTCTAATTTAAGAAGAAAAAAGTTATGTACATATATCTTTTGAGGAACAAAAGACTATAGAAAAAAATTTGATCAATTCATTTAAGGCTGTTTCATCAATCATTTCATTCTACGCTTCTAAACTTTCTTTTAAATTCCGAAACTATAATTTGTAATTTAAAAAACTTTACATAACAGTATTTCAACTAATTTCAAAATTCAGTAAAAAAAATATTTTTTCAACAACTTTCAAAATCTAATAAAAGATTTTTTAAAATTTTATCGAATTTTAAAATCTAATAAAAAATTCTTTTTTAGATTTTAAAATCTGTTAAAGTTTTTAAAAAACTTTAAACGAATTTAAAATTTGAAAAAAAATTCTTTCATCGAATCTTAAAATTTAATAAAAAGTTTTCAATTAAATTTTAAAATTTATTAAAAAAACATAAATTTTAAGACTAATTTTGAAAATTAAAAATACAGGATGAAATGATCGAGGTCTGGTTAATAAAAGGAAAAAAAAATGTCAAAGGTCTGGTTAATAACAAACAATATAGAAAAAAAAAAAAATAACAAAATAGGAATGCTCTGTCAATTAAATAATGCGGTGGAAATCGCTTCAGAAGTGTTTTTCCCAAGCTCTACAGATTGAACATGACTGTTATACTATTGAACTAACTCTATAAACATTGATCACATGCACCTTCAAAAGCCAAAGTTTCTTCTTCTTCTTCACGGTCTTCGTTACATGCACCTAATAGAGTTCACTGTTGAAATTTAAATACCCTTATGTGAAGACCCTATTCCTAGGTTATGACATGCTGGGAGCTCACAGATTATTAGCCATTTTACCTTACTATGGAGTTTTCTTTCTTCAGAATCTCTTCATGTCTAACAAGCATTGACATTGGAGATGAGAAAACGAATAATGAATGTTGAATACCCATCTTTTGTAGCACAAAGTAACAGTGGTTTACCATGATTATGGTATGCCAGCCAAAAGTTCTTGAGACCCTGCTAGATGTCCTGGTACACGTTGCCTTATCTCTTCAAAACAACACATTGTTTCTGAGTCCAATCCTCCAGCAAACTACAAAAACATGCTAAAATAAGTATGACAGCTTCGTATATGATGAAATTGGTCCATGTGGTCTGTCTGTAATAAAATGAAGAACATGCTGTGAAAGGTAAATAATATTTCATTCGGTGAGAGTGGCCTTTTGATAACGTGTTTAGGGATTCAACTTATGATGCGCTTTAGTCACAAATTTCTGAACATTTATTAGTTACACATTTTTCCAACCCACAGAGTCGGAGGAAAAATCAGAAGTGATGACAAAAATTCTGCAGAAAGATGCTAACAGTTTACCTGATGGGCTCTGTATGCAAAATGCACACCCTGAAGCAGAAGAGAATCTTGAATAGATTCTCTGTCGGAATTGCGAATGGATTCAAGCTCGATTGTCACTCTTTTCATGTACATCTTGACCAGGGTCATGGAAGCCTGCTTTATCTGCATATAGATGATATATTATTCATTAACACAAGTTTTACAATGCAAATTTAGCATGTGCAAAGACAACAACAGAAGACAACAAATCTTCTAAGGGTTTGTTTGAAAGTTTCTCCTAAACACTGCTATGAGAGAAAAATAACCAAAGAAAAAAAATGAAATTAGATTCTGTATAAGATACACTTCTATTAGCTTCTCATAAATCCTGCTTTTAATTCATGCACAAAGTACCAGACCCCTGAGTAATACGTCCAAAGTAAAATGCATACTTCATTGAATTTGTTAAACATGACTGAAAGAAAAACAACTCATGAGATTTAACGCAGAAAGTTTTAATCACAGGGACATCCTTGTATGAACATTGAACATTGATCTCACTTCAGAGGTATAGACTAGGTTCATTCAATGTTCTCATTTCAAAGATAAAGCATAAAAAACCATACATTGCTCATTATTCCAGAATCAAGCATCCATGCAGTTGGAATGTTGTACACTTGATATGAATGTATGACTGAACTTCGTAGCTTGATTAGCCTCTGTATTCTCCTCTCAGACCTGTTACAATGAGATGTAAAGAGAGACAGAGTTAGCATCCTTGACCTGTAAATGTCATATCAGTGATTAATAAATAGGAACAACATATCTAACTTGTCTAATAGGCTGGCCATCTTTTTTAAGGCAGCTCCACATGGAATATCAGGGTCATCCTTGTAGGAGGAAATTTCCTGTTCTAGCATTTTGAGTTCATGATACTCAATTGCAGCCTCTCTAAATGCATCAGCTCTCTTCTCAGGCCACTTAAAGTGCTTCAAGACAGCACGTTCATCAGCCTGCAGAATGAAAGATACAGTCCTTTGTTTTAAAAAAGAAACCAGTTATAATTTATGTTGTACCTGACTACAACATTACGTGACACTGGCATACTTTTAAGAACCTTGTAGTACAGTCTCATTTTATGATGAAACTTCATTAGGTGTACATTATTAAACTAAACATTAATATTCAATACCTTAACTCATGCATTTCTGCATAACCACCTTTCCTTGTAGGGCTTAGATCATTCATGAAGGTTAAACTATATGCAGCAGTAAAACTCGATGAACAGATGAACGAATAGAATATACCATTTTTTTTCTTGGGAACAGGAAAGGAGGATGACATTAAATGCTAAATCAATGAAGTTATCTTTCAGAGTCCATATAAAAGTATTGCCTCCATTTCTTGTTACATGTCACTTTTAAAGAAAATAAATATTTCTACTTATCTGTCATTAATTCTTATTTTCTTACTTATTTAAAACTTGCAAAATGAAAACGACAAATAAAAGTGTAATGAATATCAACGTACAGATAAGAAAGATACTAGCAAATTACAAATATATCTTAAATGATAAATAGTTAAACCAATTGGCTGCTCAAGAAGTAGTCATCGTCTGCCAGATAAACAGTTTCGCTAGAAACTTACCAATGATGATAGTTTTCCATCAAGCCAATTAACAAACTTTAAGACCTCTTCAATATCCGTGAATGCTGCATCTACTACTTTCTTTATGAGGTCATTAACGAACTCTCCTTTTGTTTCAATATCTGTCCTTATCTGGAAAAGATGGTCATTTATTAGTCTCATTAAATAGTAGTACACATCTCAAAGTTAAAAAACATTGAATGCAAAGCTTACGGCTAACAGATGAGCTGAACGGTTTTGAATTTCTCCCACAATGCTACTGTGTGCACTAATAACTACTGGTCTCTGATGATTCACAGGTCCTTTTGAGTCTATCTTCCCATCTTTACCCTTTAACGAGTGAAATAGTTCAACAATTGCAGCGCCCTTTTTGGTGTCAGATAATCTTGCTGAAGGCCGAGATGGAATTGGAGGTGGTGGAGGAGGCGGAGGGGGTTGCAGACATGTGCTGTGTGCAGAATTTCTTCCTATAATTGGTGGTGGTAGTGGTGGAGGTGGCTGCAGGCATATATTGGGTGGAGATTTTCTTCCTATACTTTTAGATTCATGAATGGAAAAACTTCTGGTTGGTGAAGGAATTGATGCTTTGGCAAAATTAACTTCAGGATTACCTTCCTTTTTCACTCTAGACAGTTCCAATTTGTCAGCAATGAGTTTCTGTATGTCTTTAAACTTGGGACTCTGGTGTTCTCCTATTAGTGACTCCTTCTTCATCCAAGAAAAGAAAAACAGATTCAGTTCCAAGATGTGGGAAACATAAATTTTTATGCACAAAACAAACACATGATCTTAAATTTGTACCAGTATAGTTTAAGAGTAAACAACTATGAACAACATGAAAAATCCAATCAAACAGTTATTGATGACTGCAATAAACGAATTAACCACACTTGGAACTAAGACCGAATATGAAAATAACAAGAAGGAACTTCAAATATTGAGAAATTATTATATGGTTCTAAGCCTGTTCATGACCATGGTCTCGATTCACCATCAAGAGTGACAGAAAGTCGAGTTTTTCAATTTATGACAAAAAATTAACAAACATGTGAAAGATTAACTGGAACTTTGGTGGTCAGAAAAAATATAATAGCTTCTCTTCAAAGTTCATATTTTCCGAGGTAAAACTTACAAATTCTCACCTTTCCACTGTTGCCAATCCCAACAGTTGCTTGCTTAGCTTCAGCAGCAGCAAGGTTCCGAGTGAGCTTTGTGTTCTGGGACTCAAGGTCCACATTCAAGCTCTTAACTCTTTCCAATTCCTCCTTCAACGCCAGCACCTCAGATTGCAAACTCTTGATCAAATTTTCACTCACTTCGAGCTTCTCCTGTAACTCCTTCCTCTTCTTCCCATCAGGGTCATCATCTCCACCCTTCCTCAAACCGAAATCCCCAAGCCTTCGCCGTGGCCGAGCAACAACAACAACCTCAGCCTCCTCAGCTTCCCTACCCTTTCGAGACCCCACAGCAGCACCCCTCTTGGCCCTTGAAACGTCCTTCAAGTCCAGGGGCACTGACTTGGCTCTGGTTGATGACTCTGGTGGTGACTTTGGAGTCTTGGAAGAAGCTCTGAGGCGCGGCTGCGGTGGACTCTGCAGGGACTTGTTGTTGTCACCGTGCTTCTTCAACGCAGTTCTTGCAATGATTGGGGAAGATGGCGTCTTTTGCTTCATCACTGAAAAGGGTCTGTCTGATGAGAGATGATAAAAAGATGAAAGAGTGACAAAAGAGAAGAAAAGCAGGAATGTTCCGGAGATAGGCTTTGTTCGTGTGAAACGGTGACGGTGGCAGTGCCATGCAGAAGAAAGACAGAAAAGGAAAAAAAAGGTTATGCGACAAGCGTGTCCGTGTGTGTGTGAAAGAACGAGTGTGTGGCACCTCGTGACAGAACAGGGTCGCCACAGACGAACAAACAACACCTTCAAACCGAACGAACCGTTGACAACAAAATTAAACTTTGGAAGATTTTCCTGTACTGTTAAATTGACATAACAAAAATTACTTCTTTTAACTTTAAAAGAACATGCTTCAAATGAAGGCCCATTTTTTACAGGAGTAACTATAAAGTTTAACTATCGACCATGTGTTATGATAAGGAGAAATATAATCAAAGTTTGAAAAACATATATAAATTCTTAAATGGTGGATTATGAAGATAAATGAGTTACAGTTGTATTTTTTTTATTGCAGTTCTCGCAGCTGTAATTTATAAAAAGAACGAATATTTCCCAACAATCTTACATAATTCTATATGATATTTTCGTATTTTTAATCAGCACGAACTTTCCTCAATTTGGACAACAATATGATATTATATATCCTTCATGCAATAATTTTTTAAGAATTATATATTTTGTAACATAAACTGGGGAAAGTCAGAAATTTTGTTCTTTTATGTGTCTTGTATGTAACTATATATATGTAAGACAACAGCTAGCAGAGGGGAGTAGGTGCAACAAAGGTTCGACGTACTTTACAGTCATACAAAAAATTTAGTATATGATTTTTGGGACTTGTTATATGATAATACTAGAGAGAGAAACACTTTTTTTTTTTTTCAGAGAAAGAAAAACATCATGATTGATCATAGGATTCGCTGGGAAAAATAATAAAAAACATGTTTTCTGCATTATAAATAAGAGATCTAAGTATATCATTATCATCATGATCATGATTTGAAATGAAATGAAAGAGAAGTTAAAAGATAACCTTACACAGAAAATAGAAGTATAAAATGATTAAAATTAAAATAAAGAAAGATATTTAAAGTATATCTCTCTAACTCCATGCTATTGTGTGATTAATAGGACGTGAAGGGGACAGAACGTCATTTGTAAGGGTAGAAGTGTTCTTTTTAGGATATGGATCCCTATGTCTTAAAACTGTCAAAATCAAATTTATTAGACTCTCCCTTCTGTCCTATTCTTTTCCTTATCTGCAATTTCAAGAGCCAAAGGACCACAGATTAAAGCTAAGGTCATCACGATAAATTTAATAAAATAATTATGTTATCCATTTATCTTTTTTATGTAACACCTATATAATTATTTTATTGAAGATCGAAAAAAGAATGTGAGAATTAATGGAGGACAGTAAATGTGCATCCCAAAACCAAAACTTTGTTTCATGGTCCATAAAGACAGATACATACACAGTGTAAACCACTTTTTTTATAAAGAAAATCCACTCACAAAAGGAAGGGTCATTATATGATTTATTAACTACTATAAGTGTGTAGCTTAAAATTTATTTATTTTTAAACTCTAATATATATACTTATTTTTTTGGACCTGTTAGTGTTTCTGGTGCGTGTTGTTTAAGTATGATTATTACTTTTAAAAGAAAGAGTGAGCAACGGAATCTCAATATTTAATTTGCGTGAAAAGACACAAAACAAAGTGCGTTTCATGAATAAGCCAAGACTTCAATTCCTTAAGGCTCAAAAAGAAGATAAAAAAAGCGTTTCTTTTCAGAAAAGGGCCATTAACTAAAAGAATTGCAATTCAATAGAACTCAAAACTTGAAGACTGTTATTTAAGATGCATGTGAGTTACGTATGAGATGACATGAATGTCACAATGGCCCAGCAATTTGTGCACCAAGTTTGACTATTTTGTTGCAGAAAGTGATCCCTCAGATGGGTTCAACCTGAATGTTTGTCAAAGATCGTGTTATAAAATTTTCACATCCGACAAAAACGCATAGTGAAAAGGAGAACCCGTGAAACGTGAAGGAGCTATTTGTGCAGTGTCTACATGTGACAGTTCATGAAAGTGAGAGAAAAATGAGTAGCAGAGCAGCTGCAGCAGCTAGATTTTAGAGCCACCTCATACTAGATTTTAGTACCACATACTGCATAAGGGGAATGCAAACAACATCTTTACTGAATCACATGTTTGTCTTGTTTTGACACTGGAGGACCATCATCAACCATGCACAGTAGTACACTAAATGGATTCATGCATAATTTGTCACTACTAAACCAATTTAAGTATAGATTACCTACCTATCTATTTTGTAGCCTTTCAAAAGGTTCCCTTTTAATGACCCCTTTTGACAAGTTTTCCTTTGGATTGTTTCCAGGGTCAAACACTACTATTTTTTAGCTTAAAATTCAAATAACGCAGTTATGTATAGATATGTAGATCATGTGAGCCTGCAGAGGGATGCAGTGTTTAAATCAGTTCTTGCAAAAGCTAAAGTATTAACCAAATACCTTCCAAAAAGGAGTTCACCTTCACCCTTCAGACTTCACAGTAATATTGCAGTCTTAAAGCCTTAATAGCCCATGAATCAGAAGGAAACTTTTTCCAACCCTTGACAACTAAATCTGCTACATGTCATCATCTAGAAAGAATCTGCAGATAAATCAGTTTAATGCAAGAATTGAATAGCTCTCTGTATGAATAGATTATGATGAATAAGCTGTGTTTAATGAATGACTCATAAACATGCAGAAACAGAGAAAAAAAGGTGTGAGGAAGACACCTTGGCTTTCAGCTTGGTTCCACCATTAATGGAGGAGGGTGGTAGCTTGTGTTATATGCACGTTTCTTTGTGGCAGTTGATCTTGATTATGAAAAATAGAAGGAAATGTAAAAGGAAGAGAAAGGCAAAAGAGGGTGGTAGGGGATTGAGTATATAAGTAATAGGTGATATTCCCTTTGAAGGAATACTTTATATATATAACAAAACCTTTCTAAGTTTGTTGCCACTTCACATCACAGAAGGAGTCATTTGTTAATGCAATTGTGATTAAGGAAATGGGAATGGCACTTTCATCTTTGAAATCCCTTGTCTTTTTGCAATTTGGCTCTTGAACACACGTGCTAAAATTCTATCCCCTTTTGCAATTGAGGTTTGAACTCAAAATTAACCTTTTTTCTGGTAGGTACAATGGCCTAATTAGAAGTATCTTAAGATGGCAGACACCGCTGAGGTCCTTATCAAACGGTTTTTAATTTCTTAACAACCTTTTCACTATATCCCTTTTGTTACAAATTTCTTTGTCTCTTTCCAACAGCTAATTGGCTGAATAATGCAATTAATTACATTTCAAGTTTCAACCTGTTCATCTTCAGTGGCAGTTGTGAGCATTATAACGAACACTGGTTGTGCAT
Source organism: Vigna mungo (assembly GCA_036885675.1). NCBI lineage: Eukaryota > Viridiplantae > Streptophyta > Magnoliopsida > Fabales > Fabaceae > Vigna > Vigna mungo. The sequence goes on from CP144696.1 coordinate 15,091,942, forward strand.
TATTACTGTAACATTTGTGCTTGTTGGAAGCTTGCAGTGTTGGTGCAGCAGCAGGAATCTCAATCATTTGCTCATGGACCCCGTGATTATGATTAGCTACAATACAAGTGTGTGTGTGTGTAACTAAACATAGGTATCTATTTTTTGTATTTATGTTACGAACTCATGGTTCCTCAGCCAGAAAGTTATCCACTTTTATGGCATTTTTCATTCTGCGTTGTTGCATTGATATTTCTTCTTTGGGTGCCATTTTGTGAAGTTTGACTATGGTTTGTAGAAGTGGGGTTAGGTGTCTGATGTAACCATCAAAAAGTCTACCCTGTTTTTCACGCCACCAAATACACTCTTTAATTTTTTTTAAAATCATATTATTGCTATTAATTGATTCTTGGTGATAATTAATTTTTTCTCCAAAAAATCAATTCCTTTAGTGAAATCTATTTTCATAATTACGTTCTATCGAGTAAGATTCAAGTTCAAAAAATCAATTCCTTAGTGAAATATATATAGGTAAAATCTTTATATAACTTATTTTCATCTATAAAAAAAGTTTAAAATATTATTTTCATGAAAGATAGTCTTTTATTTTTATTATGTGAATTTTATTAGAATTTATACATTGAATAAAGAGATAAATTAACCTCAATTGATTCATAATAACTTGTAATACACACACATATCGTAACTAATTTTAATTTAGTATAATTTTTTCTTTGAAACAAAAAAAATATTAAAATTTTACTTTCTAATAAGTATATAAATTAAAATTTCAATCACTTAATTATAATCTTTCTTAACTGTTTCATATATATTTTTGGAAAGTACAAGTATTTTAATTTTGTTTACATTTCATTATAACAGAGAGGTGTAGAAAGTAATTATGAAGTGAAGGAAACAATTGCACGAGACAGCATACTACAGGCCCACCCCCAAAAAAAAACTATAAAAACGGTACCTTCTTGTTGCTTTAGGCGAGAGCATCCTTTGTTTGTGAAGTGTAAGGTATGTTATTCGTTTAACCTAAAGTGTGATTATTTAATTTAATCCATTAACTATATGTGTTTTTTTCATATTTCAAGTTCACTTTGGATAATTTCTTTGGAAAAGCAAACTAGGTTTGATTTTCTATAAAACAAGGGTTAATGGGAACAGAGGCACGCCATTGGATGCTGCCTTGATTAAATGAGTGTTCAAGGTTTCTGAAAATTACATCATATAGAAAGTAGAACATAGAGAAAGGATCCTTTAACATAGAATGATAGCGTGTTTGGTTTCACGGATGTTTGTCTTAAATGTGATTCCTCCATTTTCAAGGAGTTTCCAAACACGGTGTGAAAAAACATTAGATAATAGGTACTAATAGCTATAATGGATCTAAGATGAAGCATGAGCTGTGTGCAAGCCTACTAACGAAGCATAAATACCACCCTTGTTAATCAAAGTGTCATGCTTTCCTTGCTCTGCAATGACTCCATGTTCAACCACTGCAATTGAATCTGCATCCTTTATGGTGGATAATCTGTGAGCCACCACAATTGTTGTTTTGTCGACCCTCACTCGGTCAAGTGCATCCTGAACGACTCTTTCAGACTCAGCATCTAGTGCACTAGTGGCTTCATCTAGCAGTAATATTTTTGGACTTTTTACTATGGCTCTTGCAATTGCCACCCGCTGCTTCTGTCCTCCCGATAGTTGAATCCCTCTCTCCCCTACTACTGTATCGTAACCCTGCATGTGTTGTTTTTCAATAATTTAGAATTTTGTTCATAAGGTGTTTAGAATTCGATGTCTAGTTATTTAAAAATTTGCCACATAATTCGTTGCAGCACGAGTCTTAGGAAAATATTGAGCTCCTTGAATAGTGTGTAATTTACCTGTTGCAAACTGCTAATGAATTTGTGCGCATTCGCCAGTTCTGCTGCTGCTATAATTTCAGCTTCTGTTGCATCACCACCTTTTCCATATGCAATATTGGCTCGGATGGTGTCATTAAACAGTATAGGTTCCTGGCTTACCAGGCCCATCTGCTTCCTAAACCATTTGAGTTGTAGATTTTTTATTTCCGTTCCATCTAGTGTTATCTGACCTGAATCTGGGTCATAAAATCTTTGCAATAATGATATTACTGTTGACTTTCCACTTCCACTTTCTCCAGCTAGAGCAATTGTCTGATTTACATCAGTATAATCGAACTCTTAGATTCTCCATTAAGAGAGATGGTAATGTTTGGAAAATGTCATGTATTCTTATGAGAAATGTGCATCAAACAAATAAATGCATCAGTTGGTAAGTTACCTCTCCTGCGTGAATAGTCAAGGAAAGATCTCTTAATACAAGCACATCAGGCCTGGTTGGATACTTGAAAGTGACGTGATGGAACTCAATCTCTCCTCTCACTTCTTGCAACATCATTCCAGACTCATCACTGGGGTCTATATTTGATTTCTGCTCAAGAATAGCATATATAGAAGCAACAGAACTTTTTGCTTTACTTGCACCTGGGGCCATAAAGCCAGATTGTGTCATTGCTATTGCTGCCAATGTGAGAGTGAAAAATACCTGAAAAATTAGAGTGAGTTGTTCAATGATAGTAGAATATGATGAGCATAGCTCCTAAATTATTTATGATGTTTATTTGAAAGGAAGAGAAAACATAGTTTTAATTTATTTGAGATATTAGCTTATACTTTGTCAGCAATGAGTAGAAAGCACTATATCTGAAATGGTGACAAAGGATAGGATTAACTTACTCGGAAAACATCTGAGATTGATGTTTTGCCGCTCTCGACAAGTCGGGCTGCAGCATAAAAGCTGCCTGCATTAACTGAGAACACCAAGAAGAGTGATATCCCAAAACTTGTTCCGCTGACTAAACCTTGCCTTATACCTGTCTGGATGGTCCCTGAACATTTCTTCTGGTATAAGTCCATCATCTTTTCTTCTGCACAGAAAGAAGCTACTGTTCTGATATTCCCTACTGCATCATTTGCTACTTGACTTGCTTCCTCGTAGAGTTTCTGTGCAACATATAGAGCACATTAACCATGGTAAAATGGACATTAGTACTAATTAAACATAGAGACAAAATCCTTTCCCTCCACATCATTCCCACAACTTCCATTGGATCTAAGCATGGTAAGACTAAAAAAATTCACTTGCAATCAAGTAGCATTGATGAATGGTTGCCTTTTTTTTTGTTTCTCTGCAGGTTACCCGTTTACCCATTTCAATACAAGATTAGGTGAAGGAAATAGGTCTGATTAATTACTTGAAAAGGTTAGGAAAGAAATTCTGATTCAAGAACTTGATCTAAACAGTAGAAGAGGATACATCATATATAATTCTGCTTCACAAGAAATACATACAATAGTTAATGACAACTCTTCGCATTCCTCTGCAGTATATCAGTTTTCTAGTTGAAGTGTCAGTCTATCTTTATATGTTTTGTCCTATCATGCTAAACTAGATTGTGAGCAATACCAATAATTGACTTATTTTATCACAAAAGAGTGTCACAGGTTCTTCATATTTTACTTTAATATCATTTAAAATAATTTTCAACCATAGCAATTTACACATTCCTTATGCCTTAACTCAAACTTTTCCCTTCCCACTAGACCTTGCAACTACACAATTTTTTACTTCTCCAAGTCAAAAAGTTTTCACCAAAAACATGCAATATCCTGAGTTGGAACTCATATCAGTAACTATTCAACACAGTCTACATCAATATATCCTTCTTGAACAACAACCCCCTTTGTGAACTTGCCTTCAAATATTCAAGGATTCTATTCACACCTTGAAATGGTGCTCTCTTTGATTATTCATGAATTGTTTGACCACACTCATAGCATACTCAAAGCATAAGCGAGGGTGGTGTGAGTTTTGTGAATGAGTTTCCCCACAAGTATCTGATAATGACCCTTATCCACTATAGAACTATCTTCACCCAATTTTATGATATGTTCTATAGGAGCTCCAATGACTAGCTATCAAATCTTACTTGTTTCTCTAGTGTTTAGTGGACACAAATTAAAAAATAAGATACTTGGTACAAGACCTTTTTCCTTTTCTCAAGGCAATAGGTAGGTCATCAAGGTTAGACTCACAATTAGTATTCAAGTAATTTTCTTAAGGTTCAAAAGTACGAACATTTATCTTTGACTCAAACAATTGGAGTTTGGGTTCCTTCTCTCTCCTCTATATGACTAATATCTGTTGTTGATCTTGATGAGGGAGCAAATTTCCCTCATCAGAAAAACTTCAAAAGCATTCTTATGAGATATATTAGGGGTAGCATTAGTATGAGAAGATGAAGTTTCCTACACCAAAGGGACAAAGGATGACTCAAGTGATGCATGTGCAATATGGAAAATAGAACAAATTGCCTTTTATGTTTGTAGTAACTTGAGCATAGCCTCCTGAATAGTAGATACTTCCTTTTGTTCATTGGTGATTTTACAAGGATGTGTTAAGTATTTTTTTAGAGCAAAAATTTGAAGTCTTCACAGTATTTTAGAAGTTTAAAACAATAGTTGAGAAAGAGAGTCAAACGGTGAAATAAAGAAGCTTCGGTCTAATAACGAAACTGAATATACAACAAAGGAGTTTGAAAAGTTCTGTGGTTTTAAAGAAATTAAGCACTAGTTGACTATTTTCTACGCCTCAACAAAATGGAGCGAGTGAAAGAAAGAAAGAAACAATAATAAAGATGGCCAAATGGGTCTCCCGAAGACTTTTTAGATTAAAGTAGTAAAAAATCTGTTTTGTTTTTTGCAAAATATGTTGACAGCCAAGGCTTTGGAAGGAAAAACACCTTCGAAACTTGATCTGAAAAAAGATCTTTCTTGGAGAAAAATAACAGTTTTGTATGCATTTGATAAGCCTTTATTCCAAAAGCATAAAGGGTTAAAACATTTGCATCTTTTTCAACATAAACTCAAAAGGATATCGTCTGTACAACCTGTAGGCAGACAACATCCTCATTAGTAGGGATGGGAGGTTTGATGAACTATTCAAGTGGAATTGGGATCAGATGCTAGCAAAGACCAAGCCAAAGTCTTCTAGACATTGAAAGAACAAATGTTGAAAGTCTAAAAGAAGATATATCGGATAATGATTTTGAAGTACTTGTTAGGGGGCACCAAACCATTAGAAGATGCCTATGCAATTGTCAACCTTTCCAAATGGGCTACTTGAGGAAGGAATCTTTTTTAGTAAACAACTTGAGGGACTTCTGACCAATGATATAAAAGTTTGCAAGCTTCATAAAGCCCTGCACAGCTCCAATGGGATGGTACAACAAAATTGATGATTACCTTATGAAGCAAAGCTTTACACAAAGTGAGAATCAAGCCAATCTGTATGTCAAATGAGAAAATAAATTATAACTCATTATCTCCATGTATGTTGATGCTTTGTTGGAATTTGTGAGTGAGTCAGACACTCTAAACAATTTAAAAATGAATATGGGGCAAGAATTTGAAATGATGGACCCTTGTCTAATGAATTATTTTCATGGGAAGGATATACTCCAATGATTTGTTGGAATCTTCATCTCTTAGAAGAAGTATACCAAGGAGATCTTTAAGAAGTCTCACATGTAGAATTGCAAATGTAATTCCACTGCATTGGTGGTAATTGAAAAGTTGGACTTGGATGAAGATGGGAACCAAAGGTTATGCACTTGTGTATAGAACTTTGATTGGAAGTTTGTTGCAAGCTTATTATCCCGATTCATGCACTCTCCAAGCCAAGTTCACATGGGTTCAACAAAACAAGTTTTGAGGTATTAAAAAGGCATGATTGACCTCGGCCTTCAGATCTTGAAGAAGAGTAGTGAAAATCTTTAAGGCTACTCCGGTAGTGATTAGGCAAGAAGTTCTGATGATGCAAAGAATAGAACAGACAACTACTGCAGCAAATCAAGCCATTTGGCTTAGAAAATAATTTCAGATGTTGGCTAAGAGGAGAATGAAGGAACTGTTTTAAGAGTTTATAACAATCTACTATTGCAATTCCAAAGAACCCGTTTAGCTTGGAAGAACAAAGAGTATAAAGGTTAAATATCATGCAATAACGGAACTAGAGAAATTATAAGACTTGCAATATAACGATGAAGACACTTCCAAACAATAAGTTTAAATTGCTAAGATCAAGACTTGGAGTATTAAAGAAATATAGATGTTAATGTTTGAGTATATATCTTACCGTTTGATGGTTTTTTCTTCATCAAAACGATACATTTGCTTCTTCATCATTTATTTCTCATATAATTAAAATAGGTTGCTTTTTACAATGCATGAGAAGATGTATAATTACTCTTTGTTTTCTATTTTTTTTCTTTTACGAAAACATTACCTATTGTGTAAATGATACCACTTGTAGTGATTACTTTTCACCCAATGAGAAACATGAATCCACAGGCCTACAAAAGCAACTATTGAGAGTTCATTTGAAGAAGTATAAATTTTTGTAATAGAGAAGCACTCTTTTATGATAATATATGAAACATTTTTTCTCCAATTTAATCTCATCTATGTTCCACCAAAATTTATTCTACATTACTTTGATTTAATCTACTCCATTGTTAACACTTTAACAAACTTTACCACCTTAGAAATAAATACAATAGTTAATAGTAATCTTCGTATCCCCATAATATCTCAATAGACTCGATAATTGATTTTATCTCCTCGCAACTCAACATAATTCATTTAGGTTACATTTAGATCCAAAGTTTCACATTACCCTTTTTTCATCATGTTTGAAATTTAGATATTTTCACATGTTTTCATATTAGTTGTTGGTTTGATATAAGTTACTTGCAAACCTTTGCATCAGTGACAAATCCTTGCATGGACCCCATTTGCACTTGTCCGTTTACTAATAACAGTGGTAGCAAAACAAGAATGATGAGAGAAAGCTGCCAGTTTGCCTCAAAGGCAATTGCCAAGGCTATAACTACTGTAGCAATATCTTGAACCATCAAACCTAGTGCATCCCCAACAAAAGTTCGAATAGAAGCCACATCAATTGACAGCCTTGCTCCCAGTACTCCACTTGAATGCTCAGCTTTGTCAAACCAGGCTACTTCCATGTGAATAATTTTCTCAAAACACATTAGCCGGATCCTTTTTATCAACTTCGAACCAGCTACAGCAAAAATGTAGGACCTTAGTGGATGAAATATGAAGCCAGCGGCTCCAACGGCTATAAATATTGCAGCCCAAAACTTTGAGTCTTTACGAAGTTCATTTTCTGGCTCAGAGAAAGTATTTATCATGCAGGAGGTAAGAAACCCCACAAGAGGAAGTATGGCCCCAGTTACTGTGGCTGCTAGAGTCCCTAGGACTAACACTGCAATTTCAGGCTTGTTTAGATAAGCAAGGTGAAGGAACGAGACTTTTGGAGAGGAATGCGGTACTTCTGGAGTAAGAACTTCAGGCTCTCCTTCTGATGTTTTCAAGAGATTAAGTGTAGTAGGCATATCATTTGATATTCTGCATGAGTGACGACTGCTGCTTTTTAGCCTTCCCGAGTCATCTGTAACATCTGACTGCCTGTTAATTTCTTGCAATCTAATGAGTTGGCTGTAAGCTCCATCAGGATCTTTAATGAGGTCAGCATGGACACCTAAACAGTTGAAAGATAAGAGTGAAATAATGAATATATGAAGGAAAATGATGATTTGCAAGTGTGCTAGAGACAGGAAAACATGAAAGCAAATTGTCACAATGAGTTCCATTCATGTAGCAACATAGTATATCTACCATTTTCTACTACTCTTCCTTGATGAATAACAGCAATTGTATCGGCATTCCTTATTGTGTTTAGGCGATGTGCTACAATGACAGTTGTTCGGTTTATCATAATTTTGTCCAGTGTCTCTTGGACCACTCTCTCAGACTCAGCATCAAGGGCGCTTGTAGCTTCATCAAGGAGTAGAATTCTTGGATCTTTTAGAATTGCCCGTGCTATGGCAATTCTTTGCTTTTGACCCCCAGAGAGCTGTGTACCATGCTCACCGACAATCATATCATGCCCCTAAAATCACAATTTTACACAACCAATGAGGTAATATATATATTAGATAGACTTTGTATTGTTGAATAAGCACAACATGGCAAATTTCAAAAGACGAATTTGTGAGCTCACATGCGGAAATCTATCTATGAATTTGGCTGCATTAGCAAGTTCAATTGCAGCACTGATTTCTTCATCTGTTGCCCCCTCCTTACCATAAGCAATATTTTCTTTGATGCTACCAGTAAACAGGACTGGTTCCTGGCTGACAAGGCCTATTTTCTGTCTGATCCATTTCAATTGAAATTCTCTGAGGTTGATGCCGTCAATGAGAACTTCTCCGGCTTGTGGATCATAAAATCTCTCAATCAGACTAATAACTGTTGATTTCCCACTGCCACTTTTCCCAACCAAAGCTGCAGTAGTGCCACTTGATATTGAAATGGAACATCCATTGAGTATCAATTCATCTGGCCTTGAAGGATAACAAAGGCAAACCTCCCTAAGTTCTATATCTCCAGAAATATCATCTACCTGTCGACCTGCAGTATCATAAGCATCAATTTTTGGCTGCCTATTTATTGTTTCAAATATTTCAAAGGCGGCAGCCTGTCCTGCAGTGAATGCTGTTAAACTTGTAAAAGCCTGCCCCAACGACCTGAAAAATAATATTAACATTGAAAAGCATATCAAGTTTTCCCGCCAAGCTTAGGAGAAAAATTGTAAAAAATATGATGGATGCATCGGCGAAATAGATGTTAAAGCAGAAACTAGCTTACATGGAGCCAAAAAATAGCGCGTAAAATATACTCATGACTTCACCTCCTGTATAGCCTTTCTCTAGTACCATCTTCCCTCCGAACCATACAGCCAATGCAAAGCTGCTGTTAATAAATAAACGGATTGAACCAAGGCCTAAACCAGCAGCCATTCCGTCTTGCACTGCTGTCCTGTAAGCTTCGGTTAAGGATTGACTGTATTGAGCTATGGCTTGATTCTCGCCCGTAAATGATGCAACCTGCATTGGAGGAACTTTATAAGCTGCAGTCTTGCGACATGTAAAAGAACAACCTGAAAGTTAAGCTATAATGCTCCGCATACAGTTCGAATTGAACCAATGGTGCGATCTACTACGGTTGCTGCTTCAGAATAAGCTGCTTGCCCGCGGGATGCCAACTTTGCGAACGCAAAGCTCATTATGGAACCGGAGAAAACAAGAGGTGGAACACAAGATAGAAGGACAAGAGTTAGAAGCCAACCCTTGATGAATGCTATGACTATACCTCCTAAAAAGCATGCCACACACTGTATGAATTTTCCTACCTGGTATATTGCACAAAATGAGAAAAAAAGTCATTCTTATTTTACTCTGATAAAATGGTGATGATTTGGGTTTTGAAGAACTGTGTCACCCATTAATACCTTGTCTCCCATGGCTTCTTGAATAAGAAATGTGTCACCTGATATCCTTCCAACAACCTCAGCAGTGTTGGTTTCCTTGTCGAAGAAGCTGATATCTTGCCTCAAAATTGCTTTGAGGTATAAGCCTCTTATTCTCGCTGCCTGCCTCTCCCCGGTGGACACCCAACAAGCCACCTCTGTAATGGTACATGTTTGAATTACTCCTTTCATTGTTATCTAAGAATGATTTTCTTTTCTAGTTATACAGTATAAATAATGAGCAGAGAAGTGGCATGCTCACGTAGAAAAGCTGTTAGAAAGGAAGCTACACCTATTACTGCAAACTTTAGAGACACCTGAGCATGAAACAAATCATTATGTGTTATGACATAGACATGAAGGAAATTTGAAACCAAACAGTTCTTCTCAAACTTGAATTAGTTCTTATGCAATTAAGCAATTTCCATAAAATTGATAAACAGAAAAAAAGAAGGGATGCTGGTCATTACCTTGGAAACTTCATGAACTACATGTTTAGTGTTACCATTTTGTGTAAAAGCATCAATTGCTTCTCCCATAACTATATTCGTTGAAGCCTTAGTTATTCCATTTCCAACAGCGCTTACTATCCCGACAAACATCAGTAGATAATCTGAAGAGTCTGCAAATGAAAAAAGTTTGTAATAGGGTACTGCTTTGTTGCTTTCATCCTTCACCTTGTTCTTCTTGGAATCTTGCTGCCTTGCCATTTCTTAGGTATTTTCAATACCTACAGCTTGTGGATGACTAATTGATTCTTGATCCTGTTATCTCAGCTGAAGTAACATCCAAAGCTAACTTTGGCCACCATATTCCCAAGGAAAACCTCTGCTGGTACAAACACCACAAGAAAGCAGCTATTGAGGGAAGTTCACTAGTTTGAGACTTCTACTTGGTTTTTCCATCATGAGTCATCACTGAAGTAAATTGGAAAATAAGCTGACTTAAATAAATTCAACAATAGATAGAAATGAGGAGGAACAAGGCAACAACAGAATTTAACAGTAAACCTTAACAGGACAGAGGAGACTAAGATGCAACATGATCAAAGAACCTTCAAAACCAGAAAAAGATAAGTTACATTTGTTAATCACAAGCAGAAAAAGAAGAATAGGATTAGATGGCCATCATCAAAGCCAGCAATTAATTTAAGGTTTAAAGTTGTGTTAAAATAATGCAAATATATTACAAACTATGCTCATGCTCTGTTAAAATGTATTCCTTACCGTTTTGTTAGATGCGAAATAAGGCGCGAGAGAATCATATTTTGGTGGGACCCCTATGGTATGAAATTGGAAGAAGAAGAAATAAATTATAATTTATGAAGAACTTACCCAAAACAACCTATGATAAGAATAAGATTAATGTTGTATTGGAAGTTGATACACTAAAGTCTTTAACTGGAAAAAACAGCTACTTAAATTTGAATATAATTAAAATATTCTAATTCTACAAAAAAAATTTACATTATTGATATACAGAGTATATTTGAACGAACTTCTTCACGAAAACAACCATGACAAAAAATAATAAGAAAGAAAAAACGACACTATAAATCAGAATTAACAATTAATTTGTATTTTAACTACTTTGAGCTGGAATTTTTTTTTTCTTATATTTTTCTTCTAAATTCCTTATAATAGTATAATGATTTTTACACGGTTGTTTTATGACATGTTATGATATATAGTAAAGTATTGTCTATTATAATTACTATTTTAAAAGATATATAATATGATTATGATGGATTTTATGTGATATTTAATTTTTAACGTTAATATTTTTAAAGAAAATGCTTTAGAGAATGTTTAGTATAAGTTTCTCCATAGTTATTTATAAGTTAGCTTCATAACTTTTTGTCTTTACGTGTACATAAATTAAGTTTAGTTTATTAAAAAAGTATTTATTTATTTTTATTTTTTCAAAGGTGTCAATCATTAGATTTAAACTTACGATTAACCAAAATCTTTACACCTCATCTCCTTTGGACCACTAACTATAGGGAAGTGCTTCCACTTTAGTGTTTTTTTTTCTTTTTTTTTTTAACTTTAAGAAAGCTTACCTTTTTGTTTTTCTTTCAAGCTGTTAGTGTTTTTATCTTGTCATTCAATCATGAAAGTTTTGTAGAGTAAAAGTGATTTGTATTAATAATTGCTTGCAGGTTTTGGCAACTTATTGGGATGCCTTGTAGACATGCAACATGCAATTTGTGTAGGTTACTATCATCTATATAGCTTAAGATGTCACAATTTAACTCAATCACAACCATTTTTAGAAGTAATGGGATAAACATTTCAAAATAAAATGCTTAAGAATTTTTGTTAGTCTTCAAAATTTGAAGGGTTGATTAGGAAAGAAAAAAATACTTTTGAGAATTAAATTAATGGTTATGTTAAAATAGCTGTTATGAAAACTAATAATTTTTAGTTACCTATAAGTGTAAGGAAATTATCAGTGTTTTTCAGTTGAGTTTTATAGTAAGTATTTTCTTTTTGACAAGGGAGAGGAGGAGACATGTGCATTCACTTTATTTGCTTTTAAAGAGATAGGATGAGATTTGGAAAAAAAAAAAAAGAAGAAGAGGATGATAAGAAATATAAGCTTTTGAAATTTGTGTGAAATTAAACATAATTGATGTGTCTTTTCATTCATAATTGATTGTGGATATTCCTTTATTATAATAATAAATTTATAAACATAATTTTAAAATAAAAAGTAAAATTGTTTATAACAAATATGCATTACAATCCTCCTTTTAAATTACATAATTTTTTTCCAAAATATAAACTTCATATAATGAAAAGAAAATATGCAATATACAATATATATATATATATATATATATATATATATATATATATATATTTTTTTTTTTTTTACATTCCTCATACATCTTAGTCTCACGGTGTCTCACTCTCACTTATTATTTTCTGTTTACATATAACATATGATTATAATATATGGATAAACCATGAACAACAAACAATAGAATAAGATAGTACAATTACAATAAACCAATACAAATATCCATCATTTCATAAGAGAGACCATCTTCATAATCATAACGAATCAATCATAGTTAACAAAAATAAAATATTTACACATCACACGATCTCATTGACACTAATATAAACCACAACCTAATTGATTCGATCCACATGACTATAAAGACTTAAACATTTGACTCTGCCTCCGAAAGACATTGTAATTAGTAGTTTGAGAAATTTTATACCCATCACATTGTCTAATGCTACCACACACTATCTCATGCTTGCACACGAAAAAATAATATATTAGGACTAGTGCCCCTATCAAATATGATAGAATAAATTCCTTAAAATTTATATGGTTTGATCATGTTTCCTACCAATGCACCATATTATAAGAACTCTGTTCACTCTTACAACTAGATATCTTTATGAATTAAATATTAAGAAAGTCAAGATAATCTCATCAAATTACCATTCAATGTTCTAAACTTAACTAGTATAACATTTTTTTTCTAATAATCACCGTATTATCATCATCACACAAAAACACATATTTTATTTCAAAAACTTTAATATAAATAAAATGTGACTATTTTATTTCAATTTGTATTTATAAAAACAATTACATTCAATGAATTAAGAAACCAGAAGCAATACTTTATATTTAGCTCCAACAAAAAATATTTTAGTTTAAGCAAAAATATGCATTGTCATCTTTGTTTGAGTGAAAATAAAACTGAGAATAAGATTATTTTCAATTCTACTTTTTCTTGAACAAAAATAGGACAAGGAGTAGGGTATAAGTATATATTCTACTTTTGCTTGAGCAAAAATTATCCCTTTGAACGAAAATATCATAGATTTAACAACCAGTTCAAAAATTTAACAACAATTCAATCAAACATTAATAACTCATTTATCACACTTCCTCATCATCATCACAAATTTGAATCAGTAATAAATTGTAAAATTTTACTAACTTTCTTTACTTTTTAACTTGATAGGTACTCACATTGTACAATTCTCACTTATAATTCTAATTATACAAAAAAACTCAAATCAATTATTTGAACACACTTTCATAATCATAAAAGAGCAAAGATTCACTTTGAGCTACTTAGAGTCACGTGCCAACCCCATAGACCACAGGCAAACATAACAAAACAGTTTATAAGAAAAAAATAAAATAAACTTACTGTATTCTCACTTTTGTCGGTAATTTGTGCTGTCCTCTACACCAACAATACTATAACGAGCTTGGATATTCTAAGAGATGATTTTTATATAGTGAAAGATAATCGAGTATTATCTATAAAACTATTATTGCTCTTAATCGATTAGGTCCTTATACTTCAAACCATTTCTTTAAAGTCAATGCTTTCCTTTGGCGAACTGGGAAGTTTGAAAGCATGTTATCTCATCTTAAACCCTATATATTATAATCTCTAATAAATATATAAGGCTTCAGAAGCCAAGAAAATGGATTCTCTGTTTTTAAATTTAGATGCTTTTAAGCACTCATTGTGAAAATGGATTCTCTGTTTTTAAACTTAGATGCTTTTATTACACTAATTCGATATTGCTTAAATACTAAATATTTTGATTATAAGAGGCCATGGTACTCAAAACAGAACTAGTTTTCATGTCATGTTATTTTCTTATGATATATGGACAATTTGTTTTTCCATTCATTCATTGTGTTAAGGTGTGAAGGCTAAGATTGATTGAGCTTTTCGTTCAGCAGAAGTGCAGACTAAGCATAGTTACTTATTTGTCTCTGTGATTTGTTATTCATTTCAGCTCAACACTTACTAATATCATTTAGTTTAGATGCTTGGGTGTTATACAGTTGGAACTACACCAATATGATGAAAAGATGTGTAAGCACAGTTTCATTATAAATGGATGATGAGTGTATATATTCATTATACAGGAATAATGCCGTAAAGAAGGGAGTAAGAAACCACCAGATGATTGGTGCAATGAACTAGGAGGGTTTATGAAGAAGAAGCACTCATATGCAGTGCTACTAAGGAAGCATATGTACCACCTTTGTTAAGTAAAGTCTCATGCTTTCCTTTCTCTGCAATGACTCCATATTCAACCACTGCAATTGAATCTGCATCCTTTATGGTGGATAACCTGTGAGCCACCACAACTGTGGTTCTATCCAGCCTCACTCTGTCAAGTGCATCCTGAACCATTCTTTCAGACTCAGCATCAAGTGCACTGGTGGCTTCGTCTAGCAGTAATATTTTTGGACTCTTTACAATGGATCTTGCAATTGCCACCCTCTGCTTCTGTCCTCCTGATAATTGAATCCCTCTCACACCCACTAATGTATCATATCCCTGTATATGCATATGGTGTTTAGATAGCTAATTATTCAAAATTATACAATATGAATTTTATGTTGAACAGTGTGCAAGTTACCTGCTGCAAACTGCTAATGAACTTGTGTGCATTTGCCAGTTCTGCTGCAGCTACAATTTCAGCTTCTGTTGCATCACCACCTTTTCCATATGCAATATTGGCTCGAATGGTGTCATCAAACAACACAGGCTCCTGGCTCACCAGACCCATCTGCTGTCTAAGCCATTTAAGTTGTAGCTTTTGGACTTCTGTTCCATCCAGTGTGATTTGACCTGAATCTGGGTCGTAAAATCTCTGTAACAGTGAGAGCATTGTTGACTTTCCACTTCCACTTTTACCTACCAGAGCAACAGTCTGCTTTCCATCAAAGTTTCAAACTCTTAGATTATTAAGAAAGTTTGTCTGAAAGAATTATGTGTTCCTATTTAAGCATCAAACCATTAAATAATGTGGCTAGTTACCTCTCCTGCATGAATAGTCAAGGAAAGATCTTTGAATACAAGAGCATTAGGCCTGGTTGGATACTTGAAAGTGACATGGTGAAACTCAATCTCTCCCTTCACTTCTTCTAATGTCATTCTAGATTCATCACTGGGATCTATTCTTGATTTCCGATCAAGAATAGCAAATATAGAAGCAACAGAACATTTTGCTTTACTGGCAGCTGGGGTCAGGAAGCCAGATTGCGACATTGCTATGGCTGCCATTATTATAACATAAAATACCTGAAGAATATGAACTTAGCTATTGAGTTGTCTATGTTGTTTGTTTTAAAAGAAATTGTAATTTATTTGAGGTACGTAGTACCTTATACTCTGTCAGCAAAAAAAAAAAAGATTATTAAAAAGCTTAAAACCTGAGATTGTTGTAAGGATAGAAACATAGGAAAATAACTCACACGGAAAACATCTGAGAATGATGCTTTGCCATTCTCAATTAGTCTTGCTCCAACATAAAAACCGCATGCATTAAAAGCGTACAGAAAGAAGATTGATAGACCAAAGCCTGCTCCGCTGATTAAACCTAGCTTTATACTTGTCTTGATTGGTCCTAAACATTTTTTCTGGTATAACTCCATCACCTTCTCTTCAGCACAGAAAGAGGCAACTGTTCTTATATTCCCTACTGCATCATTTGCTACTTGACTTGCTTCCTCATATAGTTTCTGTGGAACATATAAAGCACAATAACATTGGTCCAAACAAATAATAAATAGTAATAAATAAAACAAGGAAAGAAATTAATATACACAAAGATGTTGGATTATTGATCTAAAGTTTCCCTTCACCCTTTTCCCACTATCTATGTCTGAAATTTAGATATTTTCGAAAGGTTTCGTGGAAGTAATAGATAGTTTGATATCAGTAAGGTGCAAACCTTTACATCTGTGCTGAAACCTTGCATTGACTTCATTTGTAAATATCCATTTAGTAACACTAGTGGTACCAAAACAAGAATGATTAGAGAAAGTTGGCAGTTTGCCTGAAAGGCAATTACCAAGGCTATCAATGCTGTCGAGATATCTTGAATCAACAAACCAAGAGCATCCCCAACCAAAGTTCTAATGGAAGCTGCATCAGTGGACAGCCTTGCTCCAAGAATTCCACTTGAATTTTCAGCTTTATCAAACCAGCCCATTTCCATGTGAATTATTTTCTCAAAACACATTAGCCGGATCCTTTTTATCAACTTAGAACCAGCTACGCCAAAGAAGTAGGACCTTAATGGAATAAGTATGAAGGCAGCGATACCAAGGGCAACAAATATTAATGACCAAAACTTTGAGTCTTTACGGAGTTCATCTGCAGGCTCAAGGAAAGTGTTTATCATGTTAGAAAGCAAAAGCCCCATAGTGGGTTGTACTGCGCCAGTTGCTGCTGCTGCTAGAGTTCCCATGAGTAACACTAGGATTTCAGGTTTGTTAAGATAAGCAATGCGGAAAAACGAAACTTCTCGAGGAGTATGTAATGTTGCTGACGGAAGAACTTCAGGCCATTCTTTTGGTGTTTGAAAGCGATCTGGTGCGATAGGCATGGCATTGGACGTTTTGAATGAGTGCTGACTGCTGTTTTCTCTTCCAGATGATTGACCGCTGAAAGTTAGAGGCAAAGAAAATTGTTGGCTCAATTGTTGTTCAGAATCTATTAAGTTTTCTGGCCGGCCTGAGTCGTTTGCTTCATGCTGTTCTGACTCCCTTCTAATTTCTTGCAATCTAATGAGCTGGCTAAAAGCTCCATCAGGATCATTAGTAAGTTCAGCATATGAACCTAATCAGTTGAAAATATGTAAGGGAGAAGCATATGTACATGTCAAAGAAATTGAAGATGTTGTGGGGAGAGAATGACTTGAAAACATACTGTTATACTGAGTGTCACTTCGGTGGCAAGAGAATATATATTAGTATGTATACCTTTTTCTTGTAGTTTTCCTTTATGAATAACTGCAATGATATCAGAATTCCTGATCGTGCTTAAGCGATGGGCTACAATGACAGTTGTTCGGTTGATCATAATTCTGTCTAGTGTCTCTTGCACCACTCTCTCTGATTCTAAATCAAGAGCACTTGTGGCTTCATCAAGGAGAAGAATTCTTGGGTCTTTCAGAATTGCTCTTGCTATAGATATTCTTTGTTTTTGACCACCAGAGAGCTGAGTTCCACGCTCGCCGACCATTGTGTCAAGCCCCTAAACAAACTCACAATTTTAAGAAAATAATGAGATAAACATGCCTCTTGATGAATACAGCAAATTTTAAGAAGTTGAAAGATGAATTGTGAGCTCACATGTGGAAATTCATCAATGAACTTAATAGCATTAGCAAGCTCAGCTGCAGCTCTGATTTCTTCATCTGTTGCCCCATCCTTACCATAGGCAATATTTTCTTTAATGCTACCAGTAAAAAGGACTGGTTCCTGGCTGACAAGGCCTATTTTCTGTCTGATCCATTTCAATTGAAATTCTCTGAGGTTGATGCCGTCAATGAGAACTTCACCGGCTTGCGGATCATAAAATCTTTCAATCAAACTAATAACTGTTGATTTCCCACTGCCACTTTGCCCTACCAATGCTGCAGTAGTGCCACTTGATATTGAAATTGAAAATCTATTGAATATGTGTTCATCAGGTCTTGAAGGATAACTAAAGCAAACCTCCCTAAGTTCTATATCTCCTGAAATGTCATCTAGTTGTTGACCAGAAGAGTCATAAGCATCAATATCTGGCTGCCTCTTTATTGTTTCAAACATTTTAAAGGCAGCAGCTTTTCCTGCAGAAAATGCTGTTAAGCTTGGAGATGCCTGCCCCAGACGCCTGCAACATAAAATTATACCAGAAAATGTTATCACATTTGCCAGCCAAGCTTGAAACAGAGGTTGAAAGATATTGATTGATGCATCCACAATATAGAAGGTAAAGCAGAGAAGATAACGTACAAACAACCAGTCGTTATTGCCCAAAACACAGCAATAACTTGTCCTCCTGAGTAACCTTTCTCTAATACCATCTTCCCTCCAAACCATATTGCCAAACCATAAGTGCAGATCGAAAATAGTTGAAATGAACCCACGCCAAAACCACTAACCACGCCCTCTTGCACTGAAATCCTGTAAGCTTTAGTTAAGTATCGATTGTATTGAGCTATAGCTTGCTTCTCACCTGTAAATGACGCAACCTGCAAGGGAATAATGCATGTATTACCCTCTTGTAGCGAGGAAAATAAAAGCAAAACAAGGTATATTCTGAATGTAAGCATACAGTTCGAATTGAACCAATTGTCTGCTCCACTATAGTTGCTGCCTCAGAATAAGCTGCTTGTCCTCGAGATGCCATCTTTGAAAAAGCTAAGCTCATCATGGAACCGGAGAGGACAAGAAGAGGAGCAGAAGAAAGAAGGACAAGGCTCAGAAGCCAACCCTTGGTGAAGGCTAAGGTTAGGGCTCCTAGAAAACTTGACACACTCTGTATGAACTTTCCTACCTGAGATATCACCCAAAAAGAGAACGAAAAAGTTAACTCGAATAATAGTTTGATGAGATTGTGACGATTTTGGATTTGAAGAGTGGTTCATTAATACCTTCTCTCCCATGGCTTCTTGAATAAGAACTGTGTCCCCTGACATCCTTCCAACAACCTCGCCACTGTTGGTTTCCTTGTCAAAGAAACTGATATCTTGCCTCAAAATTGCTTTGAGGTATAAGCCTCTTATTCTTGCAGCTTGTCTCTCCCCAGTGATCACCCAGCAAGACACCTCTGCAAAATTGAAGAATGTGTCAGAGTAACTCTTGCTTGCCATATTTATATTAAATTTTATTCTATCTTTACAGTAAGAACAATCAGCTGAGAATTTGGCATGCTTACGCAAGAATGCTGCTAGAAAGGCACCTGCGCCTATGGATGCAATCTTCAGAGACACCTGAGGATGAAACGAAACTCGAAAGGTTATGACATGAAACTAAGCAGAATTTCAAGTCTAAATTTTTGCTTTGAAACTTAGTTCATGCAAAGACAGTTATATGGTAGTAAGAAGCTTATATAATATCACTATTTTTCTCCTTTCTCCTTTTCAGTCCTACAACCTTTTTCTGTTGTTTTTTCTAGCAAGTTTTCAAATCATTCCTCTCACCCTATTTTCATAGTTTCTTTCCAAAAGACATTTGACAGCATTGATTATTAATGAACAGGATCTACGGATTACCTTAGAAACTTCATGAAGTACTTGTTTATGATCAAAATGTCCTCCCAAGGCATCAATCGCATCTCCAACAAATATAGCCAGTGAAGGAGTACAGATTCCATTAGCAACAGCACTTATTGCCCCAACAAGCATCAGAAGACAGTCCTGAGAGTCTGCAAATGAGAAAAGTTTGTAAAAGGGTACTGTTTTGTTGATTTCATTCTTCATCTTGTTTTCCTTGGAATCCTGCATCATGCCAACCATCTTTTCTGTTGTACTTTTGGACCCTTGAACTTGTGTTTGATCACTTGTTGCTATCATCTCAGTTGAAGTCATATCTGCATCCAAGGAAAACTTCTCTTGGTTTTCAACTTGCAAACACCACTGATTAAACTCTGCACAAGACTGTTGTGCACTTCAGTGGTAACGCAGTAAGAACTTTTATTTGCAACTCAATGCCAAATTTAAAAAATTAGAATGAAATCCAAAAGTATATCTATGACGTGTTTTCCAAATGCCATGTATTCTAATATATAAATTCTGAGCTAAGAAATCATATGCTGCCACATTAAAATCTTGTTATTCATCAATGTCATTCTTTTTGCTTACATGTCAAAGAATTCAACTTGGTAATATATAGAGCACTACTCCAATAGTGTGGTCGGCCACACTGAAGATCTTGTGTTGCTCCATAATGAGTGTTTTCTAAAATTAGTGCAGCTAACAGTGTGTACACTGATAATGAACAAACGGGCTGAGATTCAACTGTCAGGTTACTCCGTCATCCTAATATGACTATTGCAGTGTGAAAAGGTTTACTAGTCAATTTCTGGATAATTATTTTTTTCAGAAAAAAAAAACTAATGAACTATTTTTATGGGACTATATAAAATAAAAAATATATAGTTTATAAATTTAGCTCTGTTTTCTTTTTTAATAATTCTCATGTCAAACATCACTATTATTACATGAAAATATATAAAAGAAAAATTAAATTAACAAAACATAGTAGGTTGAGTTAAAAGAGAATCGCCGACTGTGGGGATCGAACCCACGACCACGTGGTTAAAAGCCACGCGCTCTACCACTGAGCTAAGACGGCACTGCTGATGATTACTTTTGCTTATAAATAATTCATAAACATCAGTCACTTAATTTAACAAAAACTTTCCATTTCATATTTTATTCACCAAGTTATTCTGCTCATAATAATATACAAAAAATTAAAAGTAAATGCATTGATATAGAAGTTCTAACTTTGAAGTTAATGAATGAAAAAAATTAAATAATTTAACCAAAAATAGAAATAGGCATATATCATTACCAAATTATCTATATTACCGAATTTTGTTTTCCCAATATATACAGAAAAACTAATGATCGTAAAATATCCCAAGCATTAAATAAATTAATTAGTTTCTGTAACATATTTCGAGAAAATTTCGGTACAAATTAGTTTATAGAAGGATGCAACATTTAATTTTCACAAGTAGTATTTAGAAAAAGACGATTCTGTTTATGTAATTAGAATATTTATATGGTTTAAAAAATATTCATGTCCTGACTCACTTTTATTTTGACGATTCAATATTTCTTTTGAGGATTGAATAATTTTTTCGAGGACTCACTTTTTTTATTTCAAAATAGACATCTAATAAATTAAAAAATTGGTTTAAATACCAAAAACATATTTATTAATATTTATTATGGTGGTTCTTCTTAAATATTTTAAACTTTTCTTTTATTCTCAAAACTTAATTTTTATTATAACTTATAATAATAATAATTATTGGGAGAGTAAAAACAGAATGACAAATACATAAAGCAAATATTTAACAAGCTATGAGATAATTGGTGCAATGAACTAAAAGTGTCTATGATGAAGCAGCACTAATATGCAGTGCTACCAACGAATCATATGCACCACCTTTGTTAAGCAAGGTGTCGTGCTTTCCTTTCTCTGCAATGACTCCATTTTTAACCACTGCAATTAAATCTGCATCCTTTATGGTGGATAACCTGTGAGCAACCACAATTGTGGTTCTGTCCACCCTCACTCGATCAAGTGCATCCTGAACCACTCTTTCAGACTCAACATCAAGTGCACTTGTGGCTTCATCTAGTAGTAATATTTTTGGACTCTTCACTATAGCTCTTGCAATTGCCACCCGCTGCTTCTGCCCTCCAGACACTTGAATCCCTCTCTCCCCCACTAATGTATCATAACCCTGCATAATTATTCATATGCTGTTTAGATGGCTACTAATTCAAAATTTACAATAAATGTTTTTGTTGATTGGCATGTAGGTTACCTGCTGCAAACTGCTAATGAACTTGTGTGCATTTGCCAGTTCTGCTGCAGCTATAATTTCAGACTCTGTTGCATCACCACCTTTTCCATATGCAATATTGGCTCGAATGGTGTCATTAAACAACAAAGGCTCCTGGCTTACCAGACCCATCTGCTGCCTAAACCATTTAAGTTTTAGCTTTTGGATTTCTGTTCCATCCAGTGTAATCTGACCTGAATCTGGGTCGTAAAATCTTTGTAACAAGGAGATCACAGTTGACTTTCCACTTCCACTTTCACCAACTAGAGCAACTGTCTGATATCCATCAGTGTAATCAAACTATTACATTCTCATTTAGGAAAAGGTTGTCTGTGATAATGACATGTTCCTATGATGAGATTTATGCACACAAAAAAAAAAAAACAGATTATTTTGCGAGTTACCTCTCCTGCGTGAATGGTCAAGGAAAGATCTTTGAATACAGGAACATGGGGCCTGGTTGGATACTTGAAAGTGACATGGTGAAACTCGATATCTCCCTTCACTTGTTCCAATGTCATTCCTGAAGCGTCACTGGTATCTATTATTGATTTCTGATCAAGGATAGCGAATACAGAAGCTGCAGAACTTTCTGCTTTACTTGCAGCTGGGGTCATGAAGCCAGATTGTGACATTGCTATAGCTGCCATCGAGAGAGAAAAAAATACCTGAAAAATTAGGAAATTAAGTGTTCAAGGTTAGAAGAGTGTGATTATCTTAGCTCTTAAACTATCTCTTTTTTTTTTATTTAAGAACTTAAGAAAAAGAAAACGGCTTTCTATTTATTTGAAATATGCTTATTACACTCTGTGAGAACAATTGAGAGAATCAGATGAGTAAAAAGCTTCATATCTAAGATAATGACGATGATAGGACAATAACTTACACGGAAAACGTCTGAGATTGATGTTTTTCCCTTCTCTACAAGTTTAGCCCCAGCATAAAAACTGCATGCATAAACCGAGAACAGAAAGAACAGTGATAACCCAAAACCCGTTCCGCTGACTAAACCTTGCCTTATACCTGTCTGGATGGGTCCTGCACATTTTGTATGGTATAACTTCATCACCTTCTCTTCAGCACAGAAAGCGGCAACCGTTCTGATATTCCCTACTGCGTCATTCGCTACTTGGCTTGCTTCCTCATATTGTTTCTGTGGAACATGCATATAGACCATTGATCAAATGATGTTAGTGTAACGTCTTCTATTTGGATAAAACTCACCATAAGCACTTACACATTTAAGCTTTTCCTATGAGTAAAATCAACTTGTACAGGAACTTTACAGTCTATAAGTTAATATTTATATCCGAAATTTACATATTTTTGAAAGGATTCATGATAGAAAACAATAGTTTGGTACCAATAAGTCACAAACCTTTGCATCTGTGCTGAATCCTTGCATGGACTTCATTTGCAGATGTCCATTTAGAACTATTAGAGGTACCAAAACAAGAACTATGAGAGAAAGCTGCCAGTTTGCGTCAAAGGCAATTGCCAAGGCTGTAACCACAGTAGCAATATCTTGAACCAGCAAACCAAGAGCATCCCCAACCAAAGTTCGAATAGAAGCTGCATCAGTGGACAGCCTTGCTCCAAGTGCTCCACTTGAATTTTCGGCTTTATCGAACCAGCTTATTTCCATGTGAATTATCTTCTCAAAACACATTAGCCGGATCCTTTTTATTAACTTACAACCAGCTACAGAAAAAAAGTAGGACCTTAATGGAAGAAATATGAAGGCACCCGCACTAAGAGCAACAAATATTAGTGCCCAAAATTTTGAGTCTTTCCGGAGTTCATCTGCGGGCTCAAAGAAAGTATTTATCATGTGGGAAAGAAGGAGCCCCACGGTGGGTAGTATTGCCCCTGTTACTGCTGCTGCTAGAGTCCCCAAGAGTAACAATGGGATTTCAGGCTTGTTAAGATAAGCAATGCGGAGAATTGAAATTTCCTTAGGTTTATCTGATGCTGCTGAAGGAAAAGCTCCAGATCCTCCTTCTGAGGTTTCAAAGTGATCGTGCGTGGTGGGCATGGCATTTGATATTCTGAATGAGTTCTGACTGCTGCTTCCTCTTCCAGATGATCCAGATGATCCCCGGCTTAAAGATTGAGGGAAAGAATACCGTTGGCTCGGTTGTCGTTTAGAATCTACCAAGTTTTCTGGCCTGCTTAAGTAATTTGCATCATGCTGTTTTGACTCCCTTTTAATTTCTTGCAATCTAACGAGCTGGCTAAAAGCTCCATCAGGATCTTTAGTGAGGTCTGCATGTGTACCTAACCAATGGAAATAAATAAGCATGCATATATCAAGGCAAATTGAAGATGTGTTTGAGGAGAGAATCAATGACTTGAAAGCGGATTTGTTATACTAGTTTCATTTCTCGGCAACATTGTACGTATACCTTTTTCTATGACTTTTCCTTGATGAATAACGGCAATGACATCAGCATTCCTTATTGTGCTAAGGCGGTGGGCTACAATGACAGTTGTTCGGTTGATCATAATTCTGTCTAGTGTCTCTTGCACCACTCTCTCTGATTCCGCATCTAGAGCACTTGTAGCTTCATCAAGGAGCAGAATTCTTGGGTCCTTCAGAATTGCTCTTGCTATAGATATTCTTTGCTTTTGACCTCCAGAGAGTTGAGTTCCATGCTCTCCAACCATTGTGTCAAATCCCTAAACTCATAATTTTACAAAACTAATTAGATAGAACAGCCTCTTAGTGAAACAAAAATATATACTCCAAATTTCAAAAGATGAATGATGAATCCTGAGCTCACATGGGGAAATTTATCTATGAAATTAGAAGCATTTGCAAGTGCAGCTGCTGCTCTTATTTCTTCATCTGTTGCCCGTTCCTTTCCATAGCCAATATTCTCTTTAATGCTGCAAGTAAAAAGAACTGGCTCCTGGCTGACAAGGCCAATTTTCTGTCTGATCCACTTCAATTGAAATTCTTTGAGGTTGATACCATCAATGAGAACTTCACCAGCGTTTGGATCATAAAATCTCTCAATTAAACTGATAACTGTTGATTTCCCACTGCCACTTTGCCCTACCAATGCTGCAGTAGTGCCACTTGATATTGAAATTGAAAATCTATTGAATATCTGTTCATCGGGTCTTGAAGGATAACTAAAGCAAACCTCCCTAAGTTCTATATCTCCTGAAATGTCATCTAGTTGTTGACCAGAAGAGTCATAAGCATCAATATCTGGTTGCCTCTTTATTGTTTCAAACATTTTAAATGCTGCTGCTTGTCCTGCAGCAAATGCAGCTAAGCTTGGAGATGCCTGTCCCAGAGACCTACAAATAAAATTATCGGGAAAGTGTATCAAATTTTCTTGGAAAACTTTCGAGAGAGGTTGTAAGATATCAGTTGATTCATCCATTTTCAATGTATACGGTAAAGCAGAAGCTAACTTACATAGAGCCCGTCAAAACTGCAAAAAATACACTAATGACTTGTCCTCCCGTATAACCTTTCTCTATAACCATCTTCCCTCCAAACCAAATTGTCAAACCATAGGTACAGTAAATAAATAAACGAACAAAACCAAAGCCAAAACCACCAGCCAAACCCTCTTGCACTCCCACTCTGTAAGCTTTTGTTAAGTATTGATTGTATTGAGCTATGGCTTGCTTCTCTCCGGTAAATGATGCTACCTGCGTTGGAGCAATGTGCATCTTTTAATGTAATGCTCACACGCAACGTGAAAAACATAAACAATGGAAAGGGCATTCTGAAGGTTGGCATACAGTTCGAATTGAACCAATTGTCCGCTCCACTAGAGTTGCTGCTTCGGAATAAGCTGCTTGTCCTCGGGATGCCATCTTTGCAAAAGCAAAGCTCATTATGGAACCAGAGAGGACAAGAAGAGGAAGAGAAGATAGAAGCACAAGGCTTAGAAGCCAACCCTTGATGAATGCTATGACTATACCTCCAAAAAAACATGCCACATGTTGGATGAATTTTCCTACCTGAGATAATCACCCAAAAAAAAAAAAGTAAAGAAAAGGCTAACTTCAAAGTTTGTTTGTATCATTGTTCGATGAAAGAGTTTAATTTCTATGCACTGTTAATAAAACAATACACTGCTAGTTGAAAATCATAATATTTATGACTTTTAAGTGGTCTGTTAATACCTTCTCTCCCATGGCTTCTTGAATAAGAACTGTGTCCCCTGACATCCTTCCAACAACCTCGCCACTGTTGGTTTCCTTGTCAAAGAAACTGATATCTTGCCTCAAAATTGCTTTGAGGTATAAGCCTCTTATTCTTGCAGCTTGTCTCTCCCCAGTGATCACCCAGCAAGACACCTCTGCAAAATTGAAGAATGTGAAAAATTCTTGCTATTTTATATAAAGCAAAATTGTATTTCTACTTATGCAGTAGGAATAATTATCTGAGAATTTGGCATGCTTACGGAAGAATGCTGCAAAAAAGGCACCTGCACCTATGGCTGCAAACTTCATAGATGCCTGAGCATGAAACAAAACTTGATGGGTTATGGCATGGAAACAAGGAGAAATTTGAATCCAAACTGTTCATCTCACACTTATTCTTGTGGAATCAGATACCCTCAGGTTTATTGAACAATAGAATCTCACTAATAAGCAGTGGGCATATGATAGAACAAATTTTAGACAAAAACAACTTTGCACATATCCGGTTGCAGCAAAAATGTGAGACAACTTAAAAGCGGAATACTGTACACCTGATTTTCACCCACCTCACGATTTTCATATTTTCCTTCTGATAGATAGTTTCACAACATTGATTTTTAAATGAAAGGGAGCTAGGAATTACCTTGGATACTTCATGAACTACTTCTTGTTTATTATCAGCATTTCCTCCGAAAGCATCAATAGCATCTCCAATAAGTATAGTCATTAAAGGCATAACGATTCCATTAGCAACAGCACTTATTGCCCCAACAAGCATCAGAAGACAATCCCAATAGTCTGCAAAGGAGAAAAGTTTGTAAAAAGGTACTGTTTTATTGCTTTCATGCTTCGCCTTGCTCCTGTTGGAATCCTGCTGCCTGTCATCCGTTTCTTGGGTATTTTCAGGACCTTGAACTGCTGGATCACCACTTGTTGATCCTGTCATCTCAGTTGAAGTCCTTTGTGCATCCAAGCTGGCCTCAGCCACCATTGCCCCAACCAAAACCTCTCTCGGTTCACAACTCACAAACACCCTAAAAACGAGCTGCTGAAGAAAGATCACTGGTTTGAATCAGCAACTCCCTTTTAGTTTTTCCGTCTAATAAGCTCACCACTCGAAGAACCTAATAACTCTTTAGATGTCAAAAACTGCAAAAGTAGTTGACTTAACCAAAGTCAACAATAGAAACGAATGAAAATTGAAGGATGACACCAAAAGAATAGTTAGCTGGGAAATCAGAATTAAGCAAAAAGAATTAAGGTGAAAGGAATACTTGCAAAACCAAAAATCCAACATAAGTGATCAAAGCACATTCAACATGAAAACATGTATCATAGTAAAAGCAAACGTCATTCTTATTAATTTTTTATTGTCATTGTTATATTCTTGAAGAAGCAAAAGCCACCCGAAACGAACCTTTTTGCAAACATGATGTACAAATGCTTCCCGCGTTCTCAGAATGCTGCAAAGAACTATAAAGCAACAGGGGAATGAAGGAAAACCACAAGATTGATGAAAACCATCTGGCAGTAGCCCTCTGCTGCAAGTTAACTAGGCTCATCTTTAAATCATGAGATAAAGCAAAAGAACAAAACAGAATTAGATGCCCATTAGCAAAGATAATAGTTTTTGTACAGTTAAACGCATCATGGAACAAGAGCTCTCTGTTATAAGCATCACACGTGGAAGTTATAATCATCCCAGAACTAAATTTAAAATATGAGCAATGTTCTAAAAGCACTGGTCAAAAGAAGTATATGTTAGAAGTATAACATACTGAAAACAAAAAAAGCAAAAAAAAATTGCTGCGTGTTAAAGTATATATTCAGATTATGATTCCTTGACAAGTGATCAAGGATGGTTGTTAGCATTTGCCGCAAATACAGTGTGCTAAAATTTAGATTAAACATCAAGTTTAGTGCTGTTGTAGATTATCCAAGAAATAATTTTGTCTGATTTCTTCGTATTAGCGAAGCAGATGAAAGAAAGTTTGAGGCTAAATTAATTAATTATATCAAAAGACTAATGAATGTTTGATTAAATTTGAAATCAGGACTATTAACCAAATTTTGATTGACTTTATATCTTTGGTCCACTGGAAGTGCTTATACGATTCTTCAACAAGGCATTCATAACTAATTATTATTATGATATATTTAATGGAACACATATATATCACTAATGCACTATGATAACGAGTTGGCATAAAAAATGAATCAATCACAATTCATCAGTAACAAAGTCAAAACTGTATTCCTTTGTGATGACTAATTATCGAAAGATTTACAGCATGAGAATTTCTTTCTCTCTCTGCAAGATTGAATACATGATGTAAAATTGCAAAATGTAAGTGTTTGTTTGTTAACTTCTTTAAGACATTTGTGCTCAAACATTGAGTTGAAACTCAAAAGCTCAGGTTGCCATGTACTTTTATTCAGTCACCAACTCTTTTTCTTACTAGTGTTAGTATTATAGTAGGGTAGGTATCCACTTTTGGTTTCATTAGTAAACCTGTCTCTCTGGATGGGAGAATAGATTTGGAGGAAGGAAAACAAAGAGACAACAGAAGATGTTTGATTTAAGGAAATGAAAAAGACAAATGAGGTTGTTTGAATTAAGAAAAAGAAAATTTGTATTTTGACACAGTTTTCTCTTACTTTCGTTTGATTGTATCTTTTATTAATAAAATATTATATTTAATAAATAAAAATAAAAATATGAGTGTCAATTTGAGGGTTTCGAATTCCAAAAACCATATCTCACCTCGAACAAAAACAAACATGGCAATTAAATTCAATACTCCACTAATGTTGTAATTGATTCCAAGAGATAATCGATTCCAACTCTATTTTTTGTTTTGTGAATAAGAGTTTAAAAATGTTTTGGATAATCGATTCCAAGTCTATTCCAACAAATATTCAAAGTTGTTTACGTTTAAATAGTTTTGCGTAATAATCTTTTAATAAAGATTAACAATTAAAGTTTATTATCTGTCTTTTTCATTATTATAATAAGTTTATTATTAAATTTGATTAATTAATCACTATTATTTCTATTAATTGTTAATAAATAATAATTATTTTTATTAACTTTTTATTGATTAATCAGGTTAATTTATAGAATAGTCGATATTTTTTAACTAGATAGTTACCGATCCTTTCACTAATTGGATGGTCCTACAGTTAAAAAAACAAATCAAAAACAAGTTTAAACTTAGAGACAAACAAGAACCCATGAAAATGGAGAGGCTAAAAGACAACTAAGAATTTTTATAATCAATTCCATGAGACAAGTTGAACAAGGGGAATTGATTCCATAAAGCTTTGTTGGACTGTATAATGATTTCTTGAGCTTGAAATCGAATAAATGGAATGTGTAACCTAATTCATTATTATCTATAACCGATTCCGTTGTGCAATTAATTGATCCCTTATAACCAATTCTACAATATTTAATTAATTGGTGTTTGAATAAAAGTATATTTAGTTAGTTTAACCCATTGAATAAGGTAAGATTTATATTGAATAGAAAAAGACATAAAAGTAGTAAGTAAATGCAGCTCCTGTTTTTGTTTTTGTTTTCGTCCTTTGATCCTCTGCTTGTTTGACCTCAGACAGATAATTGGGGGACCGCATCGTGATTCTTGCCAATTATAATTATAATATATAATTATCAAAGGACCTATTTTCCTCATTGTACAGGGCTACCTTCTATTTTTATATAAAGAACTATTTTTAACGTACAATCTTTGTTCTCCTATAAATATGGTACTGTCCTATTTTAAGGCTAGGACGGCTACGTCTACCACCTTCCAACCTAAACAAATAAATACACAAAAAAACAACCTAATTTTATACCAATCTTCACTCTCAATCTACCATTAAATTAATTGCTTCCTTATAATTCCAACACATTATTCAACAAATATCTCAATCGGTTATCTTCCCAAGAATTCAATTCTGGACTTTATTCAAAACTTCAATATCCCTCTAATCATATTGGTATCTTTAATTATTCCTATTTATTACTACTATTTTTATTTTATTTTATTATTTATAATTATTTTGTATTATTATTATTATTATTATTTGTTATATAAATTTATTTTTATTGTTATTATTAGTGAAAAAGAGACCTTTTCGTGTTACTTTTTAATTTTAAAATATAATTAAGAGTATAATAGAATATAAAAGTAAATTTGCACACATCATACACTAATTATGTGTATGAGTTCTTCAGTGAGAGAAGAGTTGTTGATTGTCTTATGCTAAGAACTTGGATTAATATATAGGAACTAAATGATTTCAGTTGCTCATAATTGTTTTGGCATTATATATATAATTGGTTCAAATATATAATTATTTCACCATCTAATGTTTTTAATATTCATACAAGATCAAAATTATTTCCAAGTTAGATTAATTAATTGGAAATTGAATAGGTAATTATGAACATAATGGTCCTCATCAAGGTTATGTACGGTATATATGATTCTCTCACAATCTATTAATATATATAAATATAAATATATATATATATATATATATATATATATATATATATATATATATATATATATATATATATATATATATATATAAGTGGTTGAGACACCAACTCTTTGAAATAAAACCTAAACTTCTTAAATTTATATTATTTACTCACATAAGAAACTTCACATATTCTCTTTCCCTACCCTAATTCATTGCTTTTTTAAGGTATCTTTATAACAACTCTTAACCTTATACACAAATATAAATCATTAACTTCAATTCTTAACATTGTTTGTTTATATAATTTTTTGTTTACATTATTGTATTATGAATCTATGTATTAAATTATAAACAAGTTAAAAGAATTTGAAGTTGAAAAATGTATTTTCAACAACTTTTTTACAACTGTTTATGTAATAGTCTTTGATTGATATGTTTCAATGACACAAAATCTACTATTAAAAAGTTGTTAAAATATCATTATCATGATATTTTGAAGTTGCAAAGATCAACCTTCATTCCATCATAGTAGGTTCTCTTAAGTGTCGTGGTTACAATACATATGTTGGAGCTTTTTCCTACATTTTTGTTTCGAGTTCTACAACGTTTTCCTAATTTCTTTATTTTACTAATTCTATAGGAACTATCATCTACTGAACCTACCCAACATTTTTTTGAAAATTTGTCTTCAATTTAAATAATATTATTACTTTTTTATTTTATTTGACAGCGCACAATATGTAATATCATATAGTACGTAGGGTAAATTTCTATTGCAACATTTACGCTTATCTTTTTGAAGATATTATACTGTTGTTAAAAACGCTTGTCATACGAATTGGATTTGGAGTGCTTAGAAATTATATGCATTAAATCATTTTTGGAGGGACAAGACAGAAATCAAAAAATATTTTAAAATAAATTAAGATAGTCAATATTAGACAATACAAATAAATACATTTTTTTAGAAATTTAAACAAAATTTTTACAATTTATTAAATATCCAATTTGAAACAAAAGCTTATCAGACATTTAACATATATAAGATAGAATATCTCAAACTCATTTAAACCTAATAACTTTACAACATATATATATGGTAAGATAGAGAAGAAAAACATGATTTATTAATAATAGTCAGAGTCCAGTTTTGGTTGATCAGTCCAAGGTGTGTGATATTAAGGTAGGAAAATATTATTTTAAACAATTATTTTATTATGTATATAGTAATTTGTGTTTCAAATAAGTAAACCAACTAATGTCAAAAAAATGTTAAAAAGAGTTGTTAAGAGATATGAAAGGGTACAGTCTTCTGCAGCATCCCAATGTATGAGATAACATGCTGAGATCTCCAATTTCAACCACTTTAGCATTGTCTTTGTTTTTGTTGTCTCCATCTTTCTTGTTTTTGTGCTTACCAGTTACACCAAAGGAATAAGATCTTGTCTTTTAAGGATGTTTCGGTCTTTGACTACTGCATTCGTAAAAATTGTAGTGTCCAAGATATTTTTTTAGGTTTTAAGATTTTATTTGTTATTATTTTTGTTTGTTATTATTCTATTTATATAACTTATAGATTAGATAGAATTATAATTAATTCTGTTATAATTTTGATGTATAAATATTTGTATCTACATTATGCAGAATTAAGATAATACACATATTATTCTTTGTTTTTCTATTTTTTTTCTTAACATGAATTATAAAGAGTGATAGAGATATCACATATTTCTTTTTCAGTTTTTCTTGTTGTAACAGTTAGTGTCAGTTGTTATCTTCCTTTGATCTGCATATAAATCTATTGTGCTTTCCCTTTGTACACATTCTATTCTCTTCTATGATATTAAGAATTTTTCAGCTGTCAAATAGTAACCTTGAGTTTGATAAGCCCCTGCACGTGACTGACTTCTGCAAATTAGTAACCAATTCTTGAATTAGAGATTTCGATGTTTACGAAGTCATGCAAATGAGAATGATATCAAAGAACCAATTCCTCTAACAAGTATTAAGAAATAGTTCAATTAAGATTTAACTTCTTCATAAGTTTGATTACTTCTCATTAAGCTTTTATGAAAAAATTATTTTTATCGTGCATTCATAATTTTTATAGATTTTATTAAGTTTTTGTTGTTTGATTTTCATGTCCACATGAACGCAATTTTATTTTATGTTGGGGTTGCTTACATGTTTCTATATAAAAAAATAACAAATACATAAATTAAGTTTAAATTTCCCATTAAAAAATTAGTATCGATTTTAATCTTTATATTTATAGTAATTATTCAATATATTTTTTTAATTTATTTTTTATTCAATATATTATCTATGAGAGTTTAAAAAATAAAATAAAATATTCTAAAGACTCGTTTATTTTAATATTAAAAATTAAATATATAAATAAAATTTTAATTAATAAGTTTTATTATATAAAAGAATATTATTTTTTTAAAATTTTTTTGGTAAAGATTCTCTGTCATTTTTAAGTCTTTTTATCTTTTGTTTATTTGTTTGAAAATCAAAAAAATTTAAGTGGTGACCGAAATTAGGTCTTCTTTAAATTTATTTAATCAGTTTTCGAGAAAAAAATAGGTTAGTTTCTATTAAAAAAATAGGTTAGTTTCTATTATTTTCTTTAATTTGTGTATTTTTCCATAAATATGAGTATTGTTCTGTCACCTGAGTCTTGTTGTCATATGAGTCTTATGTAAGACTTTATACTAATGAGTGATGCTAATAAAAATAAATTTTAAGACACCGTTACTCTGTTTCTTTCAACACTTAGTATATGTGAACATCGGTGCAGAGTGAAGGTAGAGAGTGGCGTTTAAAGTTGCGTAATTATTGAGATGGAAAAATTCCACAGCGGTCTTTCTCTGATAAAATGAAAAGGAAGCAAACTAGGATGTAGAAGCACTTGTATGCAATGCAACCAAGGAAGCATAATCACCTTCCTTGCTCAGTAATGCTTCGTGTTTTCCCTTCTCTGCTATCACACCATTTTTTACTACTGCAATTAAATCTGCACCCTTTATAGTGGATAGCCTATGAGCCACTACCACTGTGGTTCGATTCACCATAACACGCTCTAGTGCATCCTGAACCACTTTTTCAGACTCTGCATCAAGTGCACTAGTCGCCTCATCCAGTAGTAATATTTTTGGATTCTTTACTATTGCTCGTGCAATTGCCACCCGTTGTTTCTGCCCTCCAGATAGCTGAATCCCTCTTTCCCCTACTATTGTATCATAACCCTGCATATACAAAATATATTGCTCTGACCAATTCATACATTGTTCATGACACCGTATGCTGTCTTAAAAACTAGTACAAATTCTATATTTTGTGCATATAGTTAGTTGCACTACTAGTCTTTTAAGAGAAGTGAGTTTATAGAACACTGTAATTTACCTCCTGCAAACTACTGGTGAAGTTGTGAGCATTTGCCAGTTCTGCTGCAGCTATAACTTCTGCCTCTGTTGCATCTCCGCCTTTGCCATATGCAATATTGGCTCGGATGGTGTCATTAAACAGCACAGGCTCTTGGCTCACCAGACCCATCTGCTGTCTTAGCCATTTAATTTGCATGCTTTTTATTTCTTTTCCATCCAGGCTAATGTGACCTGAGTCTGGATCATAAAACCTCAGCAATAATGAGATCACTGTTGATTTTCCACTTCCACTTTCCCCAACCAGTGCAACTGTCTGTTTATTTTATCAGTATAGTCAATTAATCTAATAGTTTAAAAAGAACAATCAACCTAATCTATCAGATTGGATGCACAGTTAAGAGTTACCTTGCCACTGCGAATAGTCAAGCAAAGATCTCTGAATATTTGAACGTCAGGTCTGGTAGGATACTTGAAACTAACATTTTTAAATTCAATCTCTCCCTGCACTTCTTCCAACGTCAATCCAGAGTCATCACTTGGGTCAATTTGTGACTTTCGATCAAGAATAGCAAATATAGAAGCGGCAGCACTTTTTGATTTAGCAGAATCAAGGACCAAAGAGCCAGATTGAGAGATTCCCATAGCTGCCATGCTGAGTGCAAAAAGGACCTGGAAATCAGGAATCAATTAAATTAATACAAGAAAAATAGATAAACACTGTGTGCATGCCACCTTACCTCACTGTTAGCATAACTGTGACGACAAGAGGTGGTGGAAATTTAGACTCAGTGAAAGAGTAAGGAGAGAGTAAAGTAACGTACACGGAAAACATCTGAGAATGTTGATTTTCCATCCTTTACAAGTCGAGCTCCAGCATAAAAACTGCATGCATAAACTGTGTAAAGCATGAACAATGATATCCCATAACCAATTCCACTTATTATCCCTCGTCTTATGCCCGTTTTAATTGGTTTTTCACACTTTTTCTGGTACAATTCCATCACCTTCTTTTCAGCACAGAAAGAGGCAACAGTTCTTATACTCCCTACAGCATCACTTGCGACTTGACTTGCTTCCTCGTACAGTTTCTGTATAGTAAATAGAATGTCAATTCTCGTATCAAGTACATGCATGTCACTGTTGAACCATTCTCTTACGTTATATAGTAACTTGTTCTATCTTTTCTGGAAAACTTCTGTAAAATAAAAAAGAAATTGCTGAAACACACGGTCAGTTGGTTGATGTAAAAAACAAACCTTTGCATCTGCGCTGAATCCTGTTATGAACTTGAGTTGCACGTAGCCATTTAGTCCTAATAAAGGTGCCAAAGCAAGCACTATAAGAGCAAGCTGCCAGCTTGCTTCAAACGCAATTACCAAACAGCCCACAACTGTAGCAACATTTTGAACCAGCAAACCAAGTGCATCCCCAACCAAAGCTCGAACAGCAGCTGCATCAGAAGAGAGCCTTGCTCCAATTGCTCCACTTGAATGTTCAGCTTCATCGAACCAGCTAACTTCCATGTGAACAACTTTCTCAAAACACATTTTCCGAATCCTTTTGATCAACTTACCGCCGGCAACACCAAAAAAGTAGAATCTACAAGGAGATGCGATAAATGATACCGCACCAATTGCAACAAATAGTAATGCCCAAAGCTTTGAATCTTTCCGAAGTTCATCAACTGGCTCATAGAAAATACTTATCATTTTGGAAACGAAGAGTGCAATAGTGGGTGTTAATAATCCACTTACTACTGCAGCTAGAGTCCCTATAAACAAGACTGGAATCTCGGACTTGTTTAAATATGCCAGGCGAGAGAGTGGCACTTGCGGTAGTGAAGAAACTGTTGCAGGAAGTGCTTGAGATCCTCTGCCTGCAGGATCCAAGCTAATCGTTGGGGGCACAACATGTGATTCTGAGAAAGAGTTGCAACCACTGCTTCCAACTCCTGCTGACCTTTGGCTTATAGATCGTAAGGAAGATCTTTGACTTAATTGTCTACCAGAAAGCACTGGGCTTTGTATCTTGTCTGTGTCATATGAAGCATTTTGTTCTGACCCTTTAATTTCCTGCAGTCTAATGAGCTGGCTATAGACTCCACTGGGATCATTGGTGAGTTCGGCATGTGAACCTGATCATGGAAAAATATATAAACATTTGAAAATTGAGTCTGGGAGAAATTAGACTTCTATTACTGCATGCTATGTTACCTTTTTCAACTATTTTTCCTTGATGAATAACAGCAATGCTATCAGCATTCCTTATGGTATTTAAACGGTGGGCTACAATGACTGTTGTTCGATTTATCATCATTCTGTCCAGTGCTTCCTGTACAATTTTCTCAGACTCAGCATCAAGTGAACTTGTAGCTTCATCCAGAAGTAGGACTCTTGGGTCTCTCAAAATCGCTCTTGCTATTGCAACCCTTTGCTTTTGACCGCCAGAAAGCTGAGTTCCATGCTCACCAACCATTGTGTCCAGCCCCTAGGTTCATCGTTCATAATTATACCAAATTACATACATAAAAGAAGCATTTAATATCATGATAGAACTAATTCTTTTTTTCACAAGTATAATATACTGTGGCCATAAAGATAATCCTGAGAAAGGAAGAGAACATTTCTAACTGTCAAGCAGTATGCAATTTTGACATTTAAAATTTTAAATGAAGATTCAAGGGTTGACCTGAGGAAGTCTATTTATAAATTTGGCAGCATTAGCTAGTTCTGCTGATGCTCTGATTTCTTCAACAGTTGCATCATCCTTGCCATAGGCAATATTCTCTTTAATACTACAGGTAAAGAGAACTGGTTCTTGGCTAACTAGGCCTATTTTCTGTCTGATCCATTTCAGTTGAAATTCTTTGAGGTTGATACTGTCAATGAGAACTTCACCTGCCTGTGGATCATAAAATCTCTCTATCAAACTAACAACTGTGGATTTCCCACTCCCACTTTCTCCAACCAAAGCTGTCGTAGTGCCACTTGGTACTGAAAGAGAAAATCCATTGAATATAAGTTCATCTGGTCTTGTAGGATAACTAAAGCAAACCTCCCTAAGCTCTATATCTCCACGAACGTCATCAAGCTGCTGACCCGTAGTGTCATAAGCGTCAATTTCTGGCTTCCTCTTAATTGTTTCAAACATCTTAAAGGCAGCAGCTTTTCCAGCAGCAAAAGCGCTCAAGCTTGGAGATGCCTGTCCTAGAGACCTAGGATTGGAAATCTAGTTAGAATAGGATATTATAATTACCTTGTCATACCTTCTAATTGGGGGAAGGGAATCAATTTTAAAAATTATAGGCTCACACTGAGAAAGAGAAACACAAACAACTTACATGGAGCCAGTCAAAACAGCCATCATTACTGTCACAACCTCTCCTCCTGTATATCCTTTTTCTATTATCATTTTTGCACCAAACCATATTGCCAAACCATAACTGCAGGTAGAAACAAAAGAGAGAGAACCAAACCCAAAACCAGAAGCTAGTGCCTCTTTCACTCCAGCCCTGTAAGCTTTGATTAAGGACTGACTATATTTTTCTATTGCTTGCTTCTCCCCAGTGAATGATGCAACCTGCATTGGATAAGTGGAAGTCATTCATATCTTCTGCCATATCAAAAGGAAAAATCAGGAGTTATTTTGTTCAGTATGCATACAGTTCGGATAGAACCTATTGTCTGCTCTACTACAGTTGCAGCTAGGGAATAAGCTTCTTGTCCCCTGGATGATGCTTTTGCAATAACAAGACTTACCATGGCGCCAGCCAAAACAATAAGTGGAATACAAGATAACATGACAACAGTTAGAAGCCATCCCCTGATGAATGCTATTACAAAACCTCCAACGGAAGTTGCCAATAACTGTAAGAACTGTCCTACCTGAAATATAAGGGAGAAAGAAAGCATTGAAAGAAACAAATTTTACCTCAAACGAGAACGTAACGGTTTAAGACTTGTAAGGTGGTTCATTAAAATTAATACCTTTTCACCCATGGCATCTTGAATAAGAACAGTATCACCTGACATCCTTCCAACAACCTCTCCTGTTCTTGTTTCCTTATCAAAGAAGGTGACATCTTGCCTCAAAATAGTTTGAAGGTATAATCCTCTAATTCTAGCAGCTTGTCTCTCTCCAGTGATCATCCAGCATGTTAACTCTGGTTCATAACAAACGGGGTTTCTTTAGGGGTGATGATTGGCCAAACTAATTAGGCAGATTGTAAGAACTAACAAATAATCTTATTTACTTACGCAAAAGTGATGCAAAACATGTTCCCACAGCCAAGTATACAATTTCCAAAGACACCTGATACGGTAATTTGATGTGATGTGTTATATCTGAGAATATGTTAAGTTACCACTTCTGATATTCATAGTAACTCCTTAACCGCTTCACCAATTTCACCTTAGATGTTTCACCAATATGGATTAATATTAACAAAAGGGATTCATGAGGAATTACCTTGGAAACTTCAACAACAACTTCGTTGGAGTTTTTGGTTCCTCCAAATGCATTGATCATATTTCCAAATAACAAAGTCATCAAGGGAGGGGAGATTCCATTGGCGATAGCACCCACAGTCCCCACAAACATCAATAAATGATCAAAAGAATCCGCAAATGAGAAAAGTTTGTATAAGGGTATTGTTTTGGCAGATTCATCTTTGGACTTTCTCTTTGAATCTTGTTTCCTCTCAGAATCTCCATTCAAGTCTATATCCTCTGACATTTTCTTGGTGGAAAACTTTGCACACCCCTCCTGTACCACTAGTCAGTGATCACTATAAACCAAAAACACTTGCATCAGTTGCATTAAAGATTCAAATTAGTAGAACACATCAAGATTATTGTGCTGTCCAAATTATAACCTTATTGTGAAATCTCACTTTTTATTCACTTCTTGGCTTTGTTGTTGTGTATGCAGTGAGTTTGGCATTTTCTCAATGAGGTTCTGAATTCAGACAATGTCATACATAAGACTTGCTTCAGTGAAAACCATGAGTCAACTTCAACAAAATGTACTTCAGCAGCAGAAAATAAGCAACTTAAAATGGCAACAAGTTAACACCAAAAACTGCATCAACTAACACTTGGAGTGATTGGCCTAGCAAAACAAGTTTCCTTGGAAAAGTTTATAAAACATATTCCTCCTTTTAAAAGGAAATTCTTGACAGTTTAAAAAAATTGTTCTAGGAAAGAATTTCAAGCATCTAAAAGCCATTTAAGAAATAAGAATTGGTCTCTGTCGGATTATTCCTTTTGAATTTAAATATAATTCATTTTTTTATTAATAAAAAATTAGCTATGACAATTAAATTTACTGCTGACAAAAAAACAATTAACTTTACTCATTATGTCTAAAAGTGGGTTTAAAATATTGTTTAATAATACTTAAATAGTTTAGATATATAATTTATTTGTTTGTCAATTTATATATCTTCGTACTTTAATTTTTTAATTATTATATTTATAATAATATTTGCAGAATTGAAGAAACACTTTAATCTAATTATTATAAAAAAAAAACTTAATCAAATCGATATATTTTTATTGTATTATAATAAATATATA
The DNA here is from genome assembly GCA_036885675.1 of Vigna mungo. NCBI lineage: Eukaryota > Viridiplantae > Streptophyta > Magnoliopsida > Fabales > Fabaceae > Vigna > Vigna mungo. The sequence continues at coordinate 15,131,400 of CP144696.1, forward strand.
AAATAAATTGTAAAAGAAAAATATTTATAAATGAGCCAATTCATAAACCCACAACTCAATAGTAAATCGAGCCCGTTTACAAAAAATTTTATTCATGAAAAATTGATTCGAATTGAACTTATCTTCTTTAACTCAATCCATAATGAATACTTAAAATTTATTTAAATATCAAATACTTAAAATTTATTTAAATAGTAAAACTAATAATATTTAGTTAAAGTTTTTTTCATTAAAACTTGACAATGAAAGTAAAAAAAAAAAAAAAAAAGGAAATTGAATGGTATTCCCAGGAGAATTTTTAACCTAATGTGGAAAGAATTAGTTATACCTAACTTGGAATGAATAAAAGAGAGTTAATTACACAATAATACATATAATTGAGTTTTGTTAAAAAAAATTAATAGGAAGTTAATTAAAAGTACTTCCATTGATGATATATTTAAAAGTTAACTAAACATAAATAGTATATGTATTGAATTTTTATATTATAATTTAAATGTAAACATTGGTTTAAAAAGTTTTTAAACCCTTATAATAACAATGTCAAAATTAATATTAATAATAATTTTTAATTAATTAACTAATTAATCACAATTGTTTTACATTGCCAACACCAAAAAGTATATTCTGAATAATAAGTACTATTTTAGTGTTCTACCAAAACTACCTCTTCAAAGCAACAATTATTGGAGAAGACATATGATACACTACTTTATGTTAGCCAAGAGACAGAATATATGATGCTGACTCAGGAAAAAGACAATCATATATTTGGGATGATGTTTAATAAACTGATTTTAAATTAATTTGAGGTTGTAAATTTGTTAAATTAATTTTAAAGTTATATATATTTTTTATAATTGTTTTGGTGTAGCACATTTAATTATGTTTTTTAATAAAAAAATTTAATGACACATTTTTTAAACGATAACATCAGATTATGTGAGTGAGAAAAAAAAAATTTATATTTTATTATATATCTTTTACTAACATTTCCTTATATAATCATCGTCATTTATACATATATTTATTTGGGGCTAAATTATTGTTTAATTTTCTTGTTTGTTTACCAAGTTTATCTATTTTAAAATGGTTTTTTAACGGCTTTATTTAAAGGGTTTAGTTTAGGTTCTTATTTTTTTTTTAAATATTTGTTTTATTTTCCAAACTAAGTCTCAAAGCAACAAATACCAAGTTAACTGTTAACTGTTTTGTTTTAAAACCACCATTAATTGACATTTTAAAATCCTTTACATAATAATTTTTTAATTTTCACTAAGTTATTAGTGAAAATATATGTGTTACAATGTGTTTACTTTTATTTTATGATAATGAAAAATAATAAAATTATTATTATTATTATTATTATTATAAGTTATAAAATTAAATATAATTTTATGGTAAATAATTTTTATTTAAATGATAGAAAATATCAATATATATTTTTTAACATGATAATTTACAAATTTTATTTATTTAATATTTTTATTGTTGACATTATTATTTGCAAGTATATTATTAATAAAAGAATTATGACAATTTTAATTTTTAAGATGCAATTTCATAAGGATAGGATACTAATTATGGAGTGGTAATTTCTGAACTTTTATAATTTGTAATTATGAATTTTTAAAAACCATTAAATCATTTATTCCTCAAAGTGGTTGATTATTTCTTAAACTCATTTTAAGTGAGTTTAAGTCATCCCACTTTAAGAACCTCATTTGGATTTCACTTAAATTGTGTAAATAAACCATCCACTTTTATGTTATTTCATCACTTTTTTTTACATATATAATTTATTTGTAGCATTAAAGCAATAATTTATTTCAGTAAAGTATAATATAAAAAAAGTGAAAATATTTATTTTAAATTTTATCACGGTAACTTGAAAATTATTGAGTTTAACATATTTTATTGAGTCAGTTGTTAAGTATTTTTATTTTTATTAAACATCAAAGTAAGAGTAAAACTCACAAGAAAATAAAAAATAATAAAAATAAAACGAAGATTGGAAATTATGGCATTTTATTAAAAAGAAATTGTAATACTTTTTCCTTTAATTCAAGAGAGAAAATAATATAACATTATTTTGAGATGAAAATACTTTATTAGCTAAATTATAAATTTGTCTAATTGTACAAAATATTGTATATTCTTAATTCTGTTAATTTAGTAGTGATTTGTAGTGGTAAAATAGTATAATTATAGAGTATACATAAATGTATAAATAAATATTATAAAATTAATTTTATTTTTAAATATAGTATTAGAATTTAAGATTTTTATTTTTTTTAAATTCTTAAAGATCTTAACTGAAAGATGAGAAAAAGAAATCAATTTAAGTAATTGATGGTCATAATTGTAATTGGAAATTCAAAGTTTAAGTCCTACATAAAATAAAAATGAGAAAATAAAACATTATATAAATAACGATAAAAACATGTTAACATATTTCAAATATCGTTCTTAATAATGTGTTCTCCTTTCTTTTGGTAATGTTCTATTAGATTCGAAACCATTCCCTCCAAATAAGATTCATTATTCATATTAGTAATTTAAGTGAACTGCCACACTTCATAATACATTATATGATATATCATTTTCCATACTTCCATGTTATTGTTTGTAGCGGAAATAAAGTAAAATATAATTAAAATTAATATTAAGTATTTAAATCAATTTTCTTTTTTCTTAAAATAAGTTTTTGTTTTTTATTTTTATTTTTTTTTCTACCCTATCATTTATCATCAGTACTTGTTGAATTCTATATTCTAATCCTCCCAACTTTGCACCAAACACTACCATCTCTAACAACTATTTACAAGCCGTTCCTAAATAAATAAAAGGTAAAAATCTTTCAAAACCTATAAACTTGAAATATAATTGGTTAAAAACTATTCTTTTTACTTATTTAAATAATTTTCATAAAATTTTCCCATGCATCCCCAATTTAAGATTTTCATTTTTTTATCTTAAAAATCTTACGTCAATTAGAAATAATATAAATTTATAATAAAGTGAATGTAAATTTTATTTTATAAATGTTTTATAATATTCATTTAGGTTTAACAATAATATTATCATACAAATCGGTTTTATGAGATTAAATTGAGTTTAAAATTCACGGCTTTATGAGGTTGAATTGGATTTAAAATTGACTTCTTAATATCGCATCAGAACCATGAGTTAGAACTTATATCAACAAGATTTATTGTTTAACCTATTGTATCACCTGTCATCTCTATTGAACTATCTATTAATGTATAATCTCATGTTTCAGATATATATGTCAAGTATGAGAGAAGTGTGTTGGAAACACATTGACTAGAGATAAGAAAAAATTATAATAAGTACAAACTTCATTTTACAAATCAATTTTACAAGATTAATTAACATTCACTTGCTAATACAATACATCATTTCATGCACTTAAATCTTGGACCCTCTCATGTAAATTTTCTACAAAAAAGAATAAAACATTATTTTTATAAAAAATATATTTTATTATTTAAAAAAGAAAAAAAAACTCAATTTGATTATGCATTTTCAGATTTCAACTATTAGGTGTCTATGTCATCTATTATTTATTAAACAGGGATGGACCCGCAAAGCATTCTCTTGCAAATTTAATTTGGAATATATACACTATTTGAGACAAAAAGTGTGATAACTTTGTTTACTAACTATTCTTTTCAACCATGTCTGCAATTGCTTGCTCACTAAGGTACGAAAGGGAACACTGATTGAATATTTAAACCTATTTTTCAATAGTTGTTCTGCAGCATAACGTTTGCTTGGTGCTGATAACATTCTTAGTTGTATGCAGTACTTTAAAGTTTTAAAGTTGTCTTGCTGGTAATAATAGTTAATATTAGATAATACAAGGGATGTGTTTCTTAATTAAATAGTTTAGGGAATGAAATCTTGTAGAATTGTGTTTTCTACCCATATGGGTATTAGTACAGTAATTCCCTAGTATATAAGAATAAAAATAGGAGAAAATTATTCATATAATACGACTCAAAAAGTGACATAAATATAATACAGATGTGTTAGGAAAACCAATAAAAGTCCAGGAACAATTCAAAAACAAACAGCATACTACACGTAAATAAAGCCACAAGAGTGACATGTAAACTTGATACATCATGGAGAAGCACAAAAATGCCGAGCAAGTAAACTTTGCTGAACACAGTCAGCCTACAACTGTATAGGGTTAGGGCACTAAGATGTAGAAGCACTTGTATGCAATGCAACCAAGGAAGCATAATCACCTTCCTTGCTCAGTAATGCTTCGTGTTTTCCCTTCTCTGCTATCACACCATTTTTTACTACTGCAATTAAATCTGCACCCTTTATAGTGGATAGCCTATGAGCCACTACCACTGTGGTTCGATTCACCATAACACGTTCTAGTGCATCCTGAACCACTTTTTCAGACTCTGCATCAAGTGCACTAGTCGCCTCATCCAGTAGTAATATTTTTGGATTCTTTACTATTGCTCGTGCAATTGCCACCCGTTGTTTCTGCCCTCCAGATAGCTGAATCCCTCTTTCCCCTACTATTGTATCATAACCCTGCATATACAAAATATATTGCTCAGACCAATTCATACATTGTTCATGACACCGTATGCTGTCTTAAAAACTAGTACAAATTCTGTATTTTGTGCATATAGTTGCACTACTAGTCTTTTAAGAGAAGTGAGTTTATAGAACACTGTAATTTACCTCCTGCAAACTACTGGTGAAGTTGTGAGCATTTGCCAGTTCTGCTGCAGCTATAACTTCTGCCTCTGTTGCATCCCCGCCTTTGCCATATGCAATATTGGCTCGGATGGTGTCATTAAACAGCACAGGCTCTTGGCTCACCAGACCCATCTGCTGTCTTAGCCATTTAATTTGCATGCTTTTTATTTCTTTTCCATCCAGGCTAATGTGACCTGAGTCTGGATCATAAAACCTCAGCAATAATGAGATCACTGTTGATTTTCCACTTCCACTTTCCCCAACCAGTGCAACTGTCTGTTTATTTTATCAGTATAGTCAATTAATCTAATAGTTTTAAAAGAAGAATCAACCTAATCTATCAGATTGGATGCACAGTTAAGAGTTACCTTGCCACTGCGAATAGTCAAGCAAAGATCTCTGAATATTTGAACGTCAGGTCTGGTAGGATACTTGAAACTAACATTTTTAAATTCAATCTCTCCCTTCACTTCTTCCAACGTCAATCCAGAGTCATCACTTGCGTCAATTTGTGACTTTCGATCAAGAATAGCAAATACAGAAGCGGCAGCACTTTTTGAGTTAGTTGAATCGGGTACCAAAGAGCCAGATTGAGAGATTCCCATAGCTGCCATGCTGAATGCAAAAAATACCTGGAAATCAGGAATCAATAACGTTAGTACAAGAATAACATCGAAACATTGTACCCAGAACTATCCTATCTCAGTGAACAATAGCCTAGCAGACATTGTGATGACTTAGTGAACAAGTTAGGTGAGCAACTTACACGGAAAACATCTGAGAATGTTGATTTTCCATCCTCTACTAGTCGAGCTCCCGCATAGAAACTGCATGCATAAACTGCGTAAAGCATGAAGAATGATGCCCCGTAACTGATTCCACTTATTACCCCTCGCCTTATGCCTGCCTTAATCGGTCCTTCACATTTTTCCTGGTATAATTCCATCACTCTCTTTTCAGCACAAAAAGAAGCAACTGTTCTTATACTGCCTACAGCATCATTTGCCACTTGACTTGCTTCCTCATACAATTTCTGTTAGGTAAATAGAATATTAATATAGGTCAAAAGCACAATAAGAGCACGTGCTTGTTGTCACACTTTTGATCCATGTTCTGATGATCATACATTAATTTTTTCACGCTTCTCAATGTGGTAGCAAAAATGAAAATGAAAATTACAAAGAAATGGGTCCAAATCCCACTGAAGTTGAAACATAGATATTTTCTAAATCACAATTTAAGTTGATAGATTAGTGGAAGTAAAAAACAAACCTTTGCATCTGCGCTGAATCCTTTCATGAACTTGAATTGCGCGTATCCATTTAGTACTAATAGCGGTGCCAAAACAAGCACTATAAAAGCAAGCTGCCAGCTTGCTTGAAAAGCAATTACCAAACTGCCGACAGCTGTAGCAAGATTTTGAACCAGCAAACCAAGTGCATCTCCAACCAAAGCTCGAACAGCAGCTGCATCAGAAGAGAGCCTTGCTCCAATTGCTCCACTTGAATGTTCAGCTTTATCAAACCAGCTTACTTCCATGTGAACAACTTTCTCAAAGCACATTTTCCGAATCCTTTTGATCAACTTACCTCCAGCAACACCAAAAAGGTAGAATCTACATGGCATCATGATAAATGATACCAGACCAAGTGCAACAAATAGCAATGCCCAGAGTTTTGAATCTTTACGAAGTTCATCATGTGGCTCATAGAAAATAGTTATCATTTTGGAGATAAAGACTGCAATAATGGGTAGTATAACTCCATTTACTGCTGAAGCTAGAGTCCCTGCCAGTAAGACTAGAATCTCTGGCTTGTTTAAATAAGCCAGGCGATATAATGGCACTTCCTGTGGTGAAGTTGAAGGAGGTGCTTGAGGTTCTCCTCTTGCAGGCTCCAAGAAGCCAATTGATACTGGCACACCATGTGATGCTGAGAATGAGCTATGACGACTGCTTCCAACTCCTGATGACCGTTGGCTTATAGATCTTAAGAAAGATCTTTGACTTGATTGTCTTCCAGAATGCACTATACTTTCTAGCTTGTCTCTGTCATTTTCAGCATTTTTTTCTGATCCTTTAATTTCTTGTAATCTAATGAGCTGGCTATAGGCTCCGTTAGGATCTTTGGTGAGATCAGCATGGGAACCTGATCAAGGAAAAATATATCACTAAAGTATATAAACATTTGAGCATTGAGAAATGGGAAAATTAGATCTCTATTACAGCATGCTCTGTCTACCTCTTTCAACTATTTTTCCATGATGAATAACAGCAATGCTATCAGCATTCCTTATAGTACTTAAGCGGTGGGCTACAATGACGGTTGTTCGGTTTATCATTATTCTGTCCAATGCCTCCTGCACAATTTTCTCAGATTCAGCATCGAGGGCACTGGTAGCTTCATCCAAAAGTAGGATTCTTGGGTCTTTCAGAATTGATCTTGCTATTGCAACTCTTTGCTTCTGGCCCCCAGATAGTTGAGTTCCATGCTCACCGACCATTGTGTCTAGCCCCTGCGTTCATAGTCATACAACATTACCAAAGTTAAATGAATATATGAAGTTTCTTACTTAAGTCTAAATGCTATGCAGAAAAAGATGATCCTGATAAAGGAAGCGAAAATTTCAAACTGTTTATTACTGTGCATATTTTACATTTAAAAGGACATTCAAGGGTTGACCTGAGGAAGTTTATCTATAAATTTGGCAGCATTGGCTACTTCTGCTGCAGCTCTGATTTCCTCATCAGTTGCGCCATCCTTGCCATAGGCAATATTCTCTTTAATACTGCAAGTAAAGAGAACAGGTTCCTGGCTAACTAGGCCTATTTTCTGTCTGATCCACTTCAGTTGAAATTCTTTAAGGTTGATACTGTCAATGAGAACTTCACCAGACTGTGGATCATAAAATCTCTCTATCAAACTAACAACTGTGGATTTCCCACTCCCACTTTCCCCTACCAAAGCTGTCGTAGTGCCACGTGGTATTAAAAGAGAAAATCCATTGAATATCAGTTCATCTGGTCTTGTAGGATAACTAAAGCAAACCTCCCTAAGCTCTATATCTCCACGAACGTCATCAAGCTGCTGACCCGTAGTGTCATAAGCGTCAATTTCTGGCTTCCTCTTAATTGTTTCAAACATCTTAAAGGCAGCAGCTTTTCCAGCAGCAAAAGCGCTCAAGCTTGGAGATGCCTGTCCTAGAGACCTAGGATTGGAAATCTAGTTAGAATAGGATATTATAATTACCTTGTCATACCTTCTAATTGGGGGAAGGGAATCAATTTTAAAAATTATAGGCTCACACTGAGAAAGAGAAACACAATCAACTTACATGGAGCCAGTCAAAACAGCCATCATTACTGTCACAACCTGCCCTCCTGTATATCCTTTCTCTATTATCATTTTTGCACCAAACCATATAGCCAAACCGTAACTGCAGGTAAAAACGAAGTACAGAGCACCAAACCCAAAACCAGAAGCCAGTGCCTCTTGCAGTCCAGCCTTGTAAGCTTTGATTAAGGACAGATTATAATTAACTATAGCTTGCTTCTCCCCAGTGAATGAAGCAACCTGTGATGGATAAATGGAAGTCAATTACATATTCAGGAACATCAAAAAAAAAAAAAAAAAAAACAGGGGCTCTTTTTTATCAGGATGCATACAGTTCTGATAGAACCGATTGTCTGCTCCACTACACTTGCTGCTTTAGAATAAGCTTGTTGTCCCCTGGATGATGCTTTTGAAATAACCAGGCCTACCATAGCACCACAGAAAGCTAGAGGTGGAATACTGGATAGCATGACGACAGCTAGAAGCCATCCCCTGATGAATGCTATTACAAAACCTCCAACGAAAGTTGCCATGAACTGCAAGAACTGTCCCACCTGAAATCATAGGTAGGGAAAAGCAATGAAAAAACAAAGTTTACCTTAAACGACAAATGGTTTAAGATTTATAAGGTGGTTCGTTAAAATTAATACCTTTTCACCCATGGCATCTTGAATAAGAACAGTATCACCTGACATCCTTCCAACAACCTCTCCTGTTCTTGTTTCCTTATCAAAGAAGGTGACATCTTGTCTCAAAATGGTTTGAAGGTATAAGCCTCTAATTCTTGCAGCTTGTCTCTCCCCAGTGATCATCCAACAAGTCAACTCTGGTACATAGCAAACAAGGTTTCATTTCGGGTCATAATGAATCATACTAACCAGTTAGATTAACAGATAATATGACATACTCACGCAAAAGTGACGCAAAAAAGGTGCCGATAGCCAAGTATACAAATTTCAGAGACACCTGAACACAGCAATTTGTTGCGATGCATTAAGTCTGAGAATTTGTTACTAGTATTGCTATAGTAAACAGGTTCTATGTTGTGTAAAAGGGATTAGTAAAAGGGGTTAATGGGGAATTACCTTGGAAACTTCATCAACGACTTGTTTGGTGTTACTGTTACCTCCAAATGCATTGATCATATTTCCGAATATCAGAGTCATCAAGGGCAAGGAAACTCCATTCCCAAAAGCACCAAGAGTTCCCAAAAACATCAAAAAATGATCCAAAGGATCAGCAAATGAGAAAAGTTTGTATAAGGGTACTGTTTTGGCGGGTTCATCTTTGGCCTCGTTCTTCTTTGGCTCTTGCTTGCTTTTAGGATCTCCATTCAAGTCAGTATCCTCTGCCATCTTCTTACACTTCTCTATTGATTAGTAATCACTGTAAACAGTATAATAAAAACCAAAAAGTGGTATCAGAATGCATTCAAAACCAAAAGAAGAAGTAAACAACATGCTCCACCAAAACCTGAAGACATTTTGTACTAATCATAACATGCAGCACAACTATATAGTTGAAAAGTGGAACAAAGGCTCCTACTAATGTAAAACCAGTTCCAAGGTACAACACATTTTCAAAATTTTTGAAATTTTAATCAACAATATTATAATTTATAATTATATTGTTTTTTTTCTTTTCCTACTCAATTGGTTTATTTTCATTACTGTATCAATATCAAAATTTCAATTAAATTCCCAACTTCTAAATTATTGATATTCTAAGTTTACTGACATTATCAAATGGGCAAAAGTAATGTTATCTTGAAAATTAGACTCTCTTTTTTTTAATAAAGAGATTAAACCCATCCAATTAATAAAAAAAGAAAAAGAAAAGTAACAGCAATTTCTTGTCCTGCAAGTTAACAAATTCGATTAACAAATTATATTTCTGCCGTAAGGACGAAATCAAACAATTTGTATAGTGTTGAAATTATGATTATTTTATTTTCCTTAAAAAATAAATGTGTCATCGTCCATCATCATCATTTTGACTGAAAAACATTTTCTCATTTCTTTTAAATACAAATCACTGTCAAATAGTAGATTATATATACATTTCTCTTACCTCTGAAAGGGACCGGTGAACTCAGGTCGACAGACGTAAGAGATTGTACTTCGAGAAGGAAAGACTAATCACATTATTATAAGAGATTGTACTTCGAGTAGGTAAGTAGAAATAATTTAATTTTCTTTTTTTTTTAATTGTACGGTATATACATCCTATCAAGCTCGAACACCTAATCATCAATCAAAAGGGTCTAATTTTAAGACTAATCACATTATTGTGAGTATCAATGATCAATTTGATTCACTACTATTATATTTGGCCAATTACTCTTGGTCGCCGATTACTTTTGATCGATCAATTTTTGATGTTCATCTTTTAGTCGATCACATTTAGCTAACTATTCCTGATCGATCACTTTTGACCGACCTTTTGGATATATCACTCGTGATCAATCACCCACATGATCAACTGATTACAAATCAAATTAGCAAAATGATAATCACGAATAAACTTATTAATGTTGATCAAAGTTTGATTGCAAAAAAGTAAAAATTCATAACAATCACTATAAATAAACCTCTTAAGTATGATTTTCGGACACATGTATTAAATATGCAACACATGCATAAGTGCATTAGAATTATACCAATCGGTTATCTTCTAACTATAACATTAAAATACTTTCTACATGATAATCCAAAGCCTTTAAACACACAAGAAATTCTTCCCAAAGAAAACTTAAAAAAATAAAAAAGTTGACATGAGCATACCTGAAATAATAACCTTTAAATGGGCTTAAATGCATTTTTAGTCAACAATAAATTTTTATTTTGTCTTTAAAATAAAATATTTTTTAACTAAAAATCATTACTTTTAGTTTTTTATTATATAATATTAATTATTTTTTATATAATGCAATAGTGTTGACTTTAATTGTATGTCGTGAAAATCTAGAAAAAAAATGTTTTTAGAATAGGGGTAGTTTTAAAATCATCACACTATAATATTTTCATATTTTAAAGGTTTAAATTGATTTTCAAATGATGATCCAAAATTAAACATATAATACACTTTTTAACCTTTGGTTGATTAACTTAAGTTTTTTTTTAACTCCATTAATTTTGTGTTTCTATACAAAAGCAAAATTATTGATTAAATTTAAACTCATATATTTTAATTATTTTTTTTCATCTTTGAATATTTGACCCTTTCTACATATATTGTCTACATCTCTTCAGTTAATATGATTGACTTTTGAAAAATTGAGGACGAATGAAGTGAAGGAGTAATAGTTTAAAGAACTAAAATGTCAAACATTTGGCAAATTTCCATTATTGGAGTTGGAATGAAAATAGGTGATAGTTGTATATGTTTCCACGCACAGAAAAGAAAACTAAACCAAACCTTGAATTAGTCGAGTATTTAGATTGTGAGATGATGCATAAATTAGGTTGGTTTGAAAATAGAAGCAAGTGATGAAAAGACTTCACTTTGTCTGCAATCAATCTCATCCAAAATCTTTTCAAAGGATAAATATTTAAATAAATAAGTGCAACCAAAGCCACTTCATGCTTCAATTTCATCCCATTGAAGCATGTGATATAAATGAGTTACAAGAACAATTTCTATAGAAAAAAAGAGATGAAAGGAAATTATATATCTTACATATTATGAGATATAAAAATAAAGGTATGAGAGAGTAGGACAAAAATTTGGTTTAAAGGGGACTAAGATGTAGAAGCATTTGTGTGCAATGCAACTAAAGAAGCATAGTCGCCACCCTTCCTCAGTAATGCTTCATGTTTTCCCTTCTCTGCTATCACTCCATTCTTAACTACAGCGATTAAATCAGCACCCTTAATAGTGGATAACCTATGAGCCACTACTATTGTGGTTCGGTCCACCATCACACGGTCAAGTGCATCCTGAACCACTTTCTCAGACTCAGCATCAAGTGCACTTGTCGCTTCATCTAGCAGTAATATTTTTGGATTCTTTACTATAGCTCGTGCTATTGCCACTCGCTGCTTCTGTCCCCCAGATAACTGAACTCCTCTCTCACCTACCACCGTGTCATAACCCTGCATTGCATTTTTAATATATGCTGTCAACATAACTTCCACTAATTCACAACTTTTAAAATACTTAAACAAATTACTAGATACATAACATACCTTCTGCAAACTACTAATGAACTTGTGGGCGTTTGCCAATTCTGCTGCAGCTATAATTTCTGCCTCTGTTGCGTCTCCTTTCCCATATGCAATATTGGCTCGGATTGTGTCATTAAACAGCACAGGCTCTTGGCTCACCAGACCCATCTGCTGTCTTAGCCATTTAACTTGCATGCTTTGAATTTCCTTTCCGTCCAGTGTAATGTGACCTGATTCTGGATCATAGAATCTTTGTAACAGTGAGACCACTGTTGATTTTCCACTTCCACTTTCTCCAACCAGTGCAACTGTCTGTTTATTTTATCAGCACAGTCAGTCAATCTATTAGTTTAGGAAGAACAATTTAGAGTGGTGAAGAAGACAATACTTAAATTAGAAGGTTACCTTCCCGCTGTGAATGGTTAAACTAAGATCTCTGAATATCTGAACATCGGGTCTTGTAGGATACTTGAAACTGACATGCTTAAGCTCAATCTCTCCCTTCACTTCTTCCAATGTTATTCCAGAGTCATCACTTGAGTCTATTTGTGACTTTCGGTCAATGATGGCAAATATGGAAGCAGCAGCAGTTTTCGCTTTGGCTGAATCAGGGACCAAAGAGCCAGATTGAGAGATTCCTATAGCTGCAAAACTGAGAGCAAAAAAGACCTGCAAATTGGACACAAAATCATCAATTCCTATAGTCTTGGTGATTAATCACTTGGCAATAATGGTGCCAACAAGCAGAGAAAACAGATAAAATATTTTACACCGTGAACAAGTTAGGAGAGACATTTACCCGGAAAACATCTGTGAATGATGTTTTGCCATCCTCTACCAGTCGAGCTCCAAAATAAAAACTTGCTGCATAAACTGCGTACAGCACAAAGAACGATATTCCAAAGCTAACTCCACTGATTATCCCTTGCCTTATGCCCGTCTTAATTGGTCCTTCACATTTTCCCCGGTATAAATCCATCACCTTCTCTTCAGCACAGAAAGAAGCAACTGTTCTTATACTCCCCACAGCATCATTCGCCACTTGACTTGCTTCCTCATACATTCTCTGTGGGCATATGGAATATCAATATTCACAACATATACGTAAGTCAAAAATGCATTTATGCTTGAAACATAGTTGATCCATGCTCTAACACAGTATATTTTTTCCAATTCTATTAATGTAATGCCAGAATTGTTTAAAGATCTCAGGAACAAACCTTTGCATCTGAACTGAATCCTTTCAGGAACTTGACTTGCAGAAATCCGTTTAGACCAAGTAGAGGCACCATAGCAAGGATTATAAGAGCAAGCTGCCAGCTTGATTCAAAGGCAATTACCAATCCAGTTATTGCTGAGGCAATATTCTGAACCAGCAAACCAAGTGCATCCCCAACCAATGCTCTAACGGAAGCTGCATCAGTTGAGAGCCTTGCTCCAATTGCTCCACTCGAATTCTCAGACTCATCAAACCAACTTACCTCCATGTGAACTACTTTCTCAAAACATGCTTTCCGGATCCTCTGGATCAACTTACCACCAGCAACACCAAAAAGGTAGAATCTAGCCGGATAAACCACGAGTGATACCACACCAACCGCAACAAATACTAATGCCCAAACTTTTGAATCTTTACGAAGTTCATCATGTGGTTCATAGAAAATATCTATCATTTTGGAGAGTAACAGTCCAAAAACAGGTAATATTGCTCCAGCTATCACTGCAGCTACAGTCCCCATCAGTAACACTGGAAACTCTGGCTTGTTTAGGGAACCCAGGCGACGAAGAGGCACTTCTGGTGGTGAAGATGTTGTAGGATGATCTTGAGACCCCTCGTCGACGGATTCTATAAAGCCAGCAGATGTAGGCACACCAAATGACGCTGAGAGTGAAAGACGACCACTGTTTCCAACTCCCGTTGATTCTAGGCTTATAGATCGTAATAAAGAAGACCTTTTAATTGAATGTCTTCCAGACTGCGATATACTCTCTTGTTTTTCTCTGTCCTCTGCGTTCTGTTCTGACTTCTTAATTTCTTGTAACCTGATGAGCTGGCTATAGGCTCCTTCGGGATCCTTGGTGAGCTCATCGTGTGAACCTGATCAAATTTTACTTATAGTCAGTCATGTAATGAGGAATATAAACAACAGGTTTTAAATTTTATGACCCTCCTAAAAAATGTAAGTCATGGAAAAGATACTATTACTATATTATATGTTTACCTCTTTCAACTATTTTTCCTTGATGGATAACAGCAATGGTATCGGCATTCCTTATAGTACTCAAACGGTGGGCAACAATGACAGTTGTTCTGTTTATCATTATTCTGTCCAATGCCTCTTGTACAATTCTCTCAGATTCAGCATCAAGGGCACTTGTAGCTTCATCCAGAAGTAGGATTCTTGGGTCTTTCAAAATCGCTCTTGCTATCGCCACTCTCTGCTTTTGACCCCCAGAGAGCTGAGTTCCATGCTCACCAACCATTGTATCTAGTCCCTAAAATTCATAAATCATATAAAATTATAGAGGTGAAAGGACCCTTTCTAATAAAGATAGAAGTAAAAACAAAAATATTTTGTCTTGTACACTATGAAGATAAAAGTATTACTGACAAAGAAAGCAAGAAAACCTTTCAAACTGGTGAGCACGAATTCAGAAAGCAGTTTCTACATCTAAATGAGGTTTGAGAACTCACCTGAGGTAGTTTGTCTATAAATTTGGCAGCATTAGCAAGTTCTGCCGCAGCTCTGATTTCTTCATCAGTTGCTCCATCCTTGCCATAGGCAATATTCTCTTTAATGCTACAAGTAAAGAGAACGGGTTCCTGGCTGACTAGGCCAATTTTCTGTCTGATCCATTTCAGTTGAAATTCTTTGAGATTGATACCATCAATAAGAACTGCACCGGAATGTGGATCATAAAATCTCTCTATCAAACTAACAACTGTGGATTTCCCACTCCCACTTTGTCCCACCAAAGCTGCAGTAGTGCCACTCGGTATTGAAAGCGAAAATCCATTGAATATTAGTTCATCAGGTCTCGTAGGATAACTAAAGCAGACTTCCCTAAGCTCTATGTCGCCACGAATGTCTTCAGGCTTCCGACCATTTGTGTCATAGGCATCAATTAATGGCTTCCTTTCAATTGTTTCAAACATCTTAAAGGCTGCAGCTTGCCCTGCAGCAAAAGCACTCAAGCTTGGAGATGCCTGCCCTAGAGACCTGGCAATCGAAATATAGTTAGTCAGAAATACATATTATAAGTCTAATCCTCGGAGTTCTTGGATAGAGACAGCGGGAGAGAATCAAGTTTTTGAAATTATAGATTAGTAGAAACCAAAAGAAACACACAACTTACATGGAGCCAGTCAATACAGCAAATATAACAGTCACAACCTCTCCTCCTGTGTATCCTTTCTCGATGATCATTTTCGCGCCAAACCAAATGCCCAAAGCATAGCTGCAGATAAAGACAAAGTATAGCATACCAAAACCCAAACCAGAAGCTACTGCCTCGTGCAGTCCATTGACGTAAGCCTTGATCAAGGACTGATTGTATTTAGTTATTGCTAGCCTCTCCCCAGTGAATGATGCAACCTGCATTAGAGAGATAAAGGTGATTTATAGGTCAGCAATAACAAAAAGGAGAAATGAAGAGTTTGTTTTAGCCTGTGTGCCTACAGTCCGGATAGAGCCAATTGTCTGCTCTACGACACTTGAAGCTTTGGAATAAGCAGCTTGTCCCCTGGATGACGCTTTTGTAATAACCAGGCTCATCAGAGCCCCGGACAAGACAAGAAGAGGAATACAAGACAGCATGACAACAGTTAGAAGCCACCCCTTGATGAACGATACAACAAACCCTCCAATGAAAGTTGCCATTAACTGAATAAACTGTCCCACCTGGTATCAAAGGGGAGAAAAACAATTAAATAACCTTAAACTAAAACTCTTTTGTTTCTGTTTTTTTTTTTTTTTTGTAGCTAATAAGAAAAGGATGGTTCATTAATACCTTCTCACCCATGGCATCTTGAATTAGAACAGTATCACCTGACATCCTTCCAATAACCTCTCCAGTGTTAGTCTCTTTATCAAAGAAGGTTACATCTTGCCTCAGAATTGTTTGAAGGTATAAGCCTCTAATTCTTGCAGCTTGTCTCTCTCCAGTGATCATCCAGCATGCCAACTCTGGTACATAGCAAGCAAAGTTTCTTTAGCGGTTGATCAAATTGTAACAACCTAACTGGTTTGATCATAATAGCGTATGATCAGATGTACTTACGCAAAAGTGATGCAGCAAAGGTACCCACAGCCAAGTATACAAATTTCAGAGACACCTGAACAGGATAATCCGTTGCAAATGTTAAATTCCAGCTTAACTTTTGAGGATACTATTTCCCAAATACGGAGTAGTAATAGTAAAATGGGTCAATGAGAAAATACCTCGGAAACTTCTTCAACAACTTCGGCCGTGGTACTGGATCCTCCAAATGCATTGATCATGCTCCCGAATATCACAGTCATCAAGGGCATGGAGATTCCATTCCCCACGGCGCCCACAGTGCCCACCAACATCAACAAGTGATCCAAAGAATCGGCAAATGAGAAAAGCTTGTATAATGGTACTGTTTTGACGGGTTCATCTTTAGACTTCCTGGATGATTCTTGATTGTTGCTAGTAACTTCGTTCAAACTGGTATTCCCTTCCATTTCAACAGAAAAAGACTCCTTTTGCTTACAAGCCTCTCTACCAATGATTGTAAGCCTAAAACAGCTGCAGAAAATGCATTAATTCAAGTTAGCAACACACAACACACAGTGCCTTTCTTCATGCTCGTTATCTTTTTTCTTGTTTCCTGGTTTCTTTTGTGTGCATTGAGTTTGTGAAGAAGATGACTGTTGAATATAAAATTTTTAAGTTCACAGTCATTGTAAACTTCATACATATTTCAGCATATAACCATTTTGGTTTTCCATCAGTTTACTGAACTATAGGGAAGAAAAAATGAACCTTTTTGGAGAAGAAGCTGAAGCAATTATTGAGCCGGGAAGATAACTAGCCGTAGAAAGCAACAAAAGAAGAATAAGCGAAAGAAATAATTAAAAAATAAAATGGTGGTTGAGAAGTTGAACTCCGTTAGCTACTTATATAGTTCAAGATTTCACACTTTAGAAAGTTGGTCAAACGAATAAGAGTCTCAGATCTTGAAGTTTCTTTGCCACCAAGCTAACTCGGTAATTCAAGTCAAATTTTTCTTCTATTAAAAGTCCCAAATTAATTTTTTATATTATAATGCTTGATTAAATGTTAATGACTCTCTACGTGATGTTTTGAAACTGTGATTCCTTGATTAAAAATCATAGCCACCCTTAATTATCTGCGTTGCTATTTTAAATAAAACTGATATGAAAATTCACTTTGTAATTTTTAGAAAAAAAAAACTAAATAAATGATAGAGAAAAATTAGAAAAAAATATATTGAAAAAGCTACCATCAATATTTTACTCTACCTATTTCAAATAAAACAAATATGTGTAGATAAAAGAAATATTTCGACAGCATAAATTATTTACATTTATTTGATATTATTTTTTTTTCTTTTTATTAAAAAATTAAAAAAATATATAATTATTTTATCTTTATATTATATATCAAATGAATATGTAAAAAATGTATGATTCTATTCTTATTTATACTAAAACTAATGTTCTAATAGAATTTATACAAAATGTTTAAATTTTTAAAAGAATATTGTATATTTAAAATAAAAAATAATCATATATTAAAATATTTAATATTTATTAAGCATATAGAGAACACTGATTGGTTTCTTGACAGGACAGTCTGACATGCGTGGACACAAAGATTAGTCAAATCCCTATTTCACATTAATATCAAAATAAATAAAAATAAAAATAAATTTTGAAAGCGCTTTCCGTGATGCCCAAACAATGCATTTATTCCTCACATGTTTTCTTCTCTTTCCTACTTTTTAAATGAAAACAACAGACGAACCATCAAAACACTCTAATTATTATAAAAAACATTATAAAAATAAGTAATTCCAGATGTTGACAGAAATGTCAAAGACATTGTATCTGTGTCTTTAGTTTTACAGTAAATGATTAAAATCGTATTTATAATTGAAGGAGGAAAATGGAAAAGCGTTCAACCTTGACCACTTTCTATTCATAAGCTGAGTTTTCAATGTTGCTCACTTTCCTCGCAAATACATGGAAACAATTTGTTAAGTGCTTCCTTAATAAATTCTACAGTTAAAAATTTAAAAAAAAAAATATATATATATATATATATATATATATATATATATATATTTATGAGTTGGCTGATTATGGAATTTCTTAATTCATGAAATTAATTTTCTGTTATGAATTTTATTGATTTAGTCAAATTTATGATAATGCCATTAAATGTTTAAGAAGATCAACTACAAGTGAAGTGAGGTTAATCAATGTAGGGTCTCTAATATTAGAAAAAACAGTCAAATAATTATATTACTTTAATTACTATTTTAATAATTGAATGAAATGAGATTGTTTAAATTCAGTAAAAGAGTGGAAAGATGCGTCATAAATGAATGAAAAGTTTATGTTGAATTTGACTAATTTTAAAATAATAGGTTAAATATGTTTTTAGTCCCTATTGTTTGGAATCATTTTGGTTTCAGTTCATTTTTAAATTATGGTACAATTTAGTCCTTCAACTTTAGAAAACTCTGGTTTTAGTTTTTTTTACCAAATTTTTTTAACTTTATTTACTGTTTTAAACGCGTTTCTCGGTTAACATTGAAGCAAAAATGTGTCAAATAGTGTAAACAATCTAAATGCTATAATGAAACGTGCTTGAACAGCAAATAAAGTTAAAAAAAATTTGATAAAAAGGACTAAAACCAGAGTTTTCTAAAGTTGAATGACTAAATTGTAACTTATTTTGAAAATGGACTAAAACCAAAATTGCCCCAAAGTATAGGGACTAAAAACATATTTAACCCTAAAAGAATAAAATAGAATGTAATTAAATTATTTTAACAATTGTAATAATAGTTTCTTTATATCTTAATTTGTATAAATAAAACAATCATTGATTATTAATATCTGAATAAAATTGAAATATAAGCATAAATTTTTGTCAATACGTGTATGTGCATGATAGATTATATCTTATATATAATTCATTATGTCTCGCTTAATATACACGTAAATTATGAGTAAAATTGTTCACGTAATTAATTATGAGAAAGACTTAGATTATATAACATTTCCTGTAGAAATGCTAATACAAAATATAAGATTATTAATATTAGTGAAACTTCAAAAAAATTATATACATATTTTCTTATGTCAAAGTTACATATGACATTCAGCATAATATTTCACCTTTTCTTCGTTATATATAAGTAAGTGCATGTATCTACTAACCATATGTCTATTTTCTTCGTAGTCAATAATATATTAACAAAAACAAACACATTTTAAATCCAAAGAATGACAAAAAAAAAACAACTTATATCAACGTTCACTAACCTAATCAGTTATGTTATTTTTCATAAACGAAGTAATGGTGCTTATTTTATAATGTAATAATCAACCACAACAGTTTGCAAATTATTATTTTTTGTCGTTTAATACAAATAAATAAATTTAAATTCCAAAAGTCATATTTTCAACCAAATAGCTTTCTTTTTCACCTATTTTTTACCAGTTTTTGTTTCTCATCATTTTCTTTTTCTTCCTCTTATCCACATATTTGAATTCTTTCCACCTGAAAAGTCAAACACTTCTAGTAACCTATTCTTGGGATAATTTTCATCCTTTTCTGTCATCATTTAATATTATTTTTCATTTTTTATTTTTTTTCTTGAATGATTATAATCGACCCGACCCGACTTAGATGCCAATTACATTTACCCATAATTGAAAGGAAAATGACCTACTGTAGAGACAACTCTCGAAAACGGAAACCGTTAAATATCATTACATTAACTATATCATATATTAAATCATTAAAATGTGATATTTATAATATATACAAATTTTCTAAGACACACGGGAAGTATATAATTATATCTTCATAATAGCACCAACCACTTACCTTTCAGTAACAGTATTGCATTATTTTTTTACTTATACACTAACTGGAGTTCAAAAAGTTATTAATATAGTTAAATCTCATTTCTTGATGTACTTATCTTATTCGTTCATTTTTGTATGTATTTATATGTGTGTTTTTAGTGTGTCAGAAATATATAACATATAATTAAAGAAAATAAAATAAGACTAATTGAATACAACACATTAGAAAAGTGAACTGAGGTTAATCAATACAGGATCTCTAATATTAGAAAAGGAATTAAAAAAATTATATTATCTTAATTAATTTTTTTAAATAAAGTGAATGAAATCAGATTGTTTAAATTTAGTAAAAGAGATAAAAGATACGTCATAAATGAATGAAAAGCTAATATGAATTTTTGACTAATTTTAAAAAGTAAAGATGAGAATGTAATTAAATTATTTCAATAATGGCAATAAGAATTCCACTACACTTTAATTTGTATTAATAGAATGATCATTGACTACTTCCTAAATTCAAACATAAGCATACATTTTTATCAATAAATATATGTGCATGAAAGATTATATCTTATACATAATTCATCGTGTATGACTTGATAAACTTAACTTATGGGTAAAATTACTCACATAATTAATTACGAGAAAGACTTCATTAGTTATGTGAGATTATATAATCCTGAAGAAATGTTTTTTCAATTATATATGTCTCATTTAATTTTATTATTTTAAATGTTTTCACCTTTAAATTTGGATATAGTTCCCATGGTTATTATTTAGAGTAATCTATAAATTGAAATACTTTATTATATAAAATTATAAATATTAAATTAGTTTTAATTCAAATTAACATTTTTATCAGTTTAAAATTAAGTATAAATAAAAAATTACAAAGTGTTTTATTTTAAAATGTTTTTGCATATAAATGAGGTACTATTTTGTCTTCTAAAATAAAATTTAATTATTTTGATTTCCAATGTCAAAGTATGACATAACCCATATGCTTTAATACGGATTCCTTAGTGTGTTATATCATTATTCAAAATTACATATTATAAAAATAAAAATCCAACAACCAAATCCAATTAAATGTTAGTCTTAGAATAATCAATCACATTTATGTAAGAAAAATCAGTCTCACACAAGTAAAAAAAAAACTTTAACTCCTCACCATTTCGTGGTTGTTTCTCTCAACTTTTTATTACACATTTCTTCAACAATTTTTTTTTGTTATAATTGTTATAATGTGTTAACAAATATTATTATTAGTAGAAATAATTACCAAAACTGAGAAATTTTAAGTACAGAATGCGAACAACACCAATATAGTTATAATTTGTCTGGTTCTCTCTCTATATATTATAACAAGGAATTATACATTTAATAAATACATATTTCAATTATCACATCTAATAAATACATTAATTATAAGTAAATAAATACAATACTTAATATAGAATACTATGAAACTGAACCAAACTTACCCATACGCTACACGAATCTATATACATGAATAAAACATTTTCATACAAGAATCCCACTTTTAAAATATTTAATTAGTACATATAATAAATATTACTGATGTAAACTATTCATCATAAAATTAAAATTTTAATTAATCAATATTACATGCATATGTCGTTTATTTATTTTTTATATATCTATATATTTATATCACTATATAAAAGTATATACAATAACTTAATTTTCTGTCTATCTTTTAACATAAAACTATTAATTCTTAATAAATAAAATATAAATTATTATTTAATAAAATATATAATTAAATAATTTTAAATAACTTCTCATTTTAAAAATAATCGTCGCGTTTCTTTTTTCAAAAGCATTCCTATAAAATTATATATATTTCTTAAGTTGTATCATTTTTACCAAATTATATTATTTTAATGTAATAAATAATAAAATTTAACAAAAGTGTTATAAGGAAAGTATACAATAAATAACTATTATTAACCTGATTTAAGTGAAAAATAAAGAGTTTTTCTTTATTTAAACAACAGAACACTTTCAGGTAAAAAAATCCCAATAAAAAATTAACATCTTAGAAGTAAAATAAAAATAGAATCTATGCTCACTATGAGATTTTTAACATTTTCCACCAATCATATTATCTTTTCCTCTATCTTCCCTCACTTCAACCACCGCAAATTAATGTACACCACGGAACTTTTCGGCGTCTTCGTCGTTCCCGGCGTCGATGCTTCGCCGGCACTGGCGTCCACCACCCTCATTAACAACAAGTACTTCAAGATTACAGCCTTCACCAAACCCACTTCCCATAACGGCGTGAATTTGAGGTCAGAAAAGGCTTTGAAGCCTTATCGCTGTAGCGCTGACGCAAACTCTGATTTTTTCTCTGTGACATCTTCGAACAAGTCCGACGTGGACTACCTTGGGCAGAGCACCAGAGGTGATTTGAATGTCAAGTCGGAGCATCTTGAAGCTTTCGGTAATGCTTGAAACTTTTCCAAGATTCCCGTTTTTGGTCTTCACGTGTCGTGCGTGTGTTTTGGGGGGTGGTTTGTTACTTGGTAGCACCATTGACAAGATAAAGATTAAGTGTTGTTTCTGAATGTGAAGGTTTCTTTATATCAAGAATAGGACATTGGATTATGTAGTTATTTCTTAATGGTCTGAACAACAGATATCAGCTTAGACCGATTTCATTGGCTTCCGGTACATATTTTTTTCGTTACCACTGAAGTTAATTTGTAACACTTTCGTAATGGCTTCTTTAACTCATACCCACGTTAATTTTAGCTTATAGATAAACTGAATGTGTTTTCCCTGATTTTATTTCACTCCTAGAAGTGT
This sequence comes from Vigna mungo, assembly GCA_036885675.1. Classification (NCBI taxonomy): domain Eukaryota; kingdom Viridiplantae; phylum Streptophyta; class Magnoliopsida; order Fabales; family Fabaceae; genus Vigna; species Vigna mungo. The sequence goes on from CP144696.1 coordinate 15,154,578, forward strand.
TTATGAATAAGTTTTCTTCAAATAGATCTTTACTCTTATTTAACTGAATGTGGTTTTGTAAACTTGTGCTAAACAAGACAAATGTTGGTTCCCTTGCTTGTAGGATTTGATGGTCATGCTGCTTTAGAAGGTCCAATTGAGGAAGTGGCCAGATCAGAAGCAAGACAAGCAGAGGATTTGCTAAAAGATTTGGGCATTCCGGTGCAGTTGGCCCACTACTCTTGCTTGCTTTGCTTGTGTTTTTTTTTCAATTTTCAGTCTACTTCCCTGCGTCCTATGCAATTTCTTGATGAATATAACTGTTGGTATCCGTATCCTATCGCGTTCTGTTCTGTGTACATATTTGCATCATTATCAAATTCTCTTCTAAACACGGGCATGGATGGATAACGAACATTACATTTGCTACAAATTGATTTTTTTGTGAGCTGTATGCTTAATATTCGCACGTCTTATCCTCCTTTTTAGTTTTTGCATTGTCTATTCAAGCATCATGAACTGACCAGTTTCACGAATTGCATAGACCTCTCGTATTTTAGATATCTGTACTCATATGCAATGAATATGAGGTGTTTGTCTAAGTTTCGTTAAAGTTTTGAAAGCACGATACTTAACGCAATTTACTTTTTAGATATTATCATTTAAGTTTTTTTTTTTTCATAGATGTCCCCAGAAGATAAATTTCTACTTTTTATTTCGGAGAGTCAACCTAGAATGTGGACATTTTAGATCATTATTATCAACCTTTTTACTCTACCACCTATTACTTCCTCCATCACTTCATATTTTTTTCATCTAATTATTGTTTTTGACTGGCACTCTTATTTCGCCTTTTTTCTATTTTTGCCTTCTGTAAGAAAATATCATTTGTTTGTATTCATGTGTAGAGCCCTTCTTCATCCAGAAATTCTCCTCGTGGAATATTCTGCAGCCGAACATTGAATCTGCGGTCCATCAGTGCCATTGGATATGACATGGACTATACCTTGATTCATTATAACGTGATGGTACACTTCTGTTCCATGTACCGTGTAGTCTGTATGAACTTTAACAATCCTAACTAAATATGCAGATATACCTTTCCGTTCGATTTTTGACTGTGTTGATTGTATGTCAGATTTACAAACACAATTTCTGTAGTAAATTCGTAACTTTAGCATAAGGCAATAATACTGACTCTGACTGAATCATCAAATGAGTCAATATTACTCAATACTATTTTACACTATTAAATCATTCTAGTAGTTCTTATGTTTATCACATTGGTAAAATACAAAGTATTTCCCCCCTACTCTGCTTGATGGTTTTATTCTTGTTTGTTAAAAACATTGGCATGGTGTTTCAAATCATAGAAGTACAAATCAGTTTATGTATTGTGTGATATTTCCTGGAACTGTAGGTTTGTTTCTGTTCCGTTAATGGACTTTTCTGATATTGACGTATTCTCTTACAGGCTTGGGAAGGCAGGGCTTATGACTACTGTATGGAAAACCTTAGGAACATGGGTTTCCCTGTTGATGGACTTGCCTTTGATCCTAATCTGGTAATATATTCTCTCTGGCAAGCTAAAGGTATATGGCAATCCATATTCTCTCCTTTTTGTTTTACTGATCTTTGCATTGTGTTATAAATTGTTCAGGTAATTAGAGGCCTTGTCATAGACAAAGAGAATGGAAATTTGGTTAAAGCTGATCGATTTGGTTACATAAAAAGAGCCATGCATGGCACCAAAATGTTATCTACTCGAGCTGTGAGGTAAGTGTTAGACCTTGTATTTTGATTCCTGATAATGGAAATATCAAAACATATACCATTTAGGATGACAGAAATCCCTTTTCCAAAAATACCGATTTGATCATTTTGGGTTGCATGAATCTTCATCAACTATTCATTGGTTGGCTGTGTTGCTGCCAGCCTTGAAATTGATATATGTTATGTATAAATTATTAACACTCATGCATGCATGTTCATACACATTAATAGTTTAGTAGATGTCATTTATCAAAAACTGGAGAGTGCTACTTAACTTTATATGCAATGGAAGTGAGATGTATGGGAGAGAACTGGTGGACCTGCGAAAGGAGAGTCGATGGGAGTTTCTCAATACACTGTTTTCTGTGTCTGAAGCTGTGGCCTACATGCAGGTATGCTGCTATTGCTGGTGTAAACCTCAAAACTTTCAGTAGTGGAGATATATTCCGATATAATGTTATATTGGCTTATGTGGCTTCTTTTTTTCTCTCCAATGGGTCATAAGTTTTGTTACTCTCTTAAAGTTGAACAATGTTAGCTGTCTTTTGAACCCTTGTCTATTTCCCCTTGTCAACTCTTTTTAGAGGCCAACTAGGTATTCCAAACTTCAAGAAGGTATAACGGTCCAAATGGGATTTCTGAAATATTAAGATGTATGGCAGCTCCTGTAAGCTGTGATACCTTCTCTAACTTTTATAATAATATGACTAATCGTAGTACCTACCTAATTTACAAGGGTGTTACATTTTTACTTAATGTAATAAATATTGTTATGATGAGGCTTTATTAATGATGTACTATTTCTTTCAGATGGTTGACAGATTGGATGATGGGACTATACCAGCAGATCTTGGCCCTCTCGATTATAAAGGACTATATAAGGTAATATGGGTGGGGCAAAGGTTTTGGAACCTTAAATGATATATTTGATTATTTGAGTTCTTTTCTTTACCTTTGCCACAACTTTCAGGCTGTTGGAAAAGCTCTTTTCTGGGCACATGTAGAAGGTCGCCTTAAGGTAAACACAGCAAAGCTGTTGTATTGGCCACTGTAAAGTTATAGTGTTGTGCTTCATTCACAACAAAAAACATGAAATTTATGCAGAGCGAGATCATGTCTAAGCCTGAACTTTTTGTGGAGCCTGATCCAGAATTACCTTTGGCGCTTCTGGATCAGAAGGAGGTATTACTTCTAATGTGTTATATTTTGCATGACATATGTTGCCTTTCTTCTCTTTACGAGTTGTCTACTTGAAACAGGCTGGTAAAAAACTTCTGCTAATTACCAACTCCGATTATCATTACACTGACAAAATGATGCGGCACTCTTTTAATAGATTCCTTCCCAATGATATGAGTTGGCGAGATCTATTTGACATTGTAAGTTCGTGTACATTATTTCTTATTTTATTCTTGAAGAAATTTACAAAAGTTCTTGACATTGGAGGAATGAAATACTCTATCTCCCCATCATTATTTTGCCCTAAACTAACAGCCTTATCTTATTATGAAATAAATTTGCATAAATGGGTATGGTTTTGTTCATGGATAGGTAATTGTCTCAGCAAGAAAACCAGAGTTCTTCCAAACATCACACCCCATGTATGAAGTGGTCACAGACGAGGGTCTTATGCGTCCATGCTTCAAGGCTCAGACTGGTAATTAGTAGTTTGTCTGATCCTTATTCGGTGGCTCATTTGCTTTGCCTGTGTAAGAAGTTTGAGATTCTTATTTTCCAATAAAGAGAATGTGGTCATCTTAAATATTTTATTTATAGGTTAAAATATAAATGAATAATGTCGTTTGGAATACTGTTAACAAATTTATTGAACTAAAATGGCAACAGTAAAAGTACAATTGGGTTTCAAAATGAGAAATTTGCTATTTTGAATACACTTTAGACTTCCAAAAATGGAATGCGAGTCATACAAGGTTATTGAACTAAAAAGACAATACTGTTGGTAGATTAGGCTTGAAAATGAGAAATACATTATTTTACAGTACATTTTGAGATTTCCAAAATTGGAATGGGTGTAATACAGATTGAGACCAGTGGGATTTTTTTATTCCTTTACCAAAACTAAAAAGGTTATATATTTTTATTTCGGCATTCCTTTCCTTAAGAATAAATCTGTTACTGATATAGGTTTTTTGATCTGCTGCCATAAAAGTGTATAAGGTTTCAAATAGAGAAATACATTATTTTGAAGTACAATTTTGAACTTCTAAAAATGGAATGCATATGTTCCTTATTCGTTTAACAAAACCAAAAAGTCTAGATAATTGGAGGCATTCCTTTCTTGAATATATCTGTTATTGTTAGCTTTTAGACTTCCAAAAATGGAATGCGAGTCATACAAAGTTATTGAACTAAAAAGACAATACTGTTGGCAGATTAGGCTTGAAAATGAGAAATACATTATTTTACAGTACATTTTGAGATTTCCAAAATTGGAATGGGTGTAATACAGATTGAGACCAGTGGGATTTTTTTATTCCTTTACCAAAACTAAAAAGGTTATATATTTTTATTTCGGCATTCCTTTCCTTAAGAATAAATCTGTTACTGATATAGGTTTTTTGATCTGCTGCCATAAAAGTGTATAAGGTTTCAAATAGAGAAATACATTATTTTGAAGTACAATTTTGAACTTCTAAAAATGGAATGCATATGTTCCTTATTCGTTTAACAAAACCAAAAGGGCTAGATAATTGGAGGCATTCCTTTCTTGAATATATCTGTTATTGTTAGCTTTTGGATTTGCTGCTACCTCCTTTACATAAATGGGAATGGAGAATAAGTCGTAGACAGTAGACAATACAAAGAAAAAAAAAACATACATTTTTATGATGCATTAATATTTATGACCATTTAGTTCTGGATATTTTAGATTTGATGAGATCCGGAAAGAGTGATTGTATCACATCTTATTATTTGTCCTGATACTATTTACCTAGAATAAAATTGCTGGCATTATTTTCCAAAATTTAATTTAATACTATTCATCCAATCATCATGTTATTTTTCACTAAGGATAATTGAGTTGCTTATTTTACTACCATTCTACTCCATCTACCATCTTCTGCAGGTGGTTTGTATTCAGGGGGAAGTGCACAAATGGTTGAAAATTCTCTAAATATTCATGGAGATGAGATATTGTATGTTGGCGACCATATTTACACTGATGTCAGTCAATCCAAAGTCCATTTGCGATGGCGAACAGCATTGATTTGTCGAGAACTGGAAGAAGAGGTTATTATAACCCAGATTATGTGAAAATTTTCTGACTAAAATCCTCTAGAATTTCATTTTTCTTTTCTCGAAATAAACAAATAGTACGATTCTTGTTAACTCAGCTAAAATGCATTTAATGGCTTTCAGTAATATATTGTATTGAACTGTATGGACTTATAGGGAAAATATGATGCCATGACTAGATCGGACTAAGAAATATCATTGTGCTTTGTAAATGTTGAAACTGCAGTACAATGCCTTGATTGGTAACCGGAGTTATAGAGAATCATTGGTGGAGCTTATAAATCAAAAGGAGGTAGTGGGGGATCTCTTTAACCAACTTCGGCTAGCTCTGCAGAGGCGAAGCAAAGACCGTCCTGCTCAGGTAAGTTTTGATCATATAATGCTATTATGTATTTCATTTTCTATGCCTTGTTTTCTGTAATGGCAACACGTTTTACCATTGTTGGCTATCTGAAGAACATTAGGAACTAGGAATTTTCTTTTGCATTCATGTGAGAATACACAATACCCACCCCTGTGGTTAACCTTTAGCTGCTATTAGTTTGTTGCCTATATAGACTTATTCTAAAGATAATCATTCACAGATGTTCTCATGTATCTCAGTTATTAATGCGAGTTGTTTTGTTATAACATTGACAGTATTAGCCGAGTCAGTATCCTTCCTTTCATATCTTGAAACCTTTTAATGCTTCAACTATGATTCTTGTGCCTAAAAAACTCAGAAAACCGAGCATACCTTTTTATTATAATTTTATAGTTACCCAGATAAGGCTACATATACTATTGGCCTATTGCTTCAGTACTGATTGTAATATTCTCCATGTTCTTAAAAGACCCTAGCAGCAACTAACATGAATGATGAAGACCTCACGGATAGCATGCAAAAGCTACTTATTGTTATGCAAAGACTGGATAATAAAATTGCTCCAATGCTGGAGGCTGACGGGGAGCTCTTCAATTCAAGGTAAGCGTAGATGATAGAACTTTCTATTCAGAAGGTCTCTAATTGTACTCGACCTGTACTTGATTTATTGACTGCTTCCTCAGGGTTAAATATGTAAGGCCACTTTTTAATAACTGATTTGCCATGAAAGGGAATTACTATTAACTGGTAATTGACTTGGCACTTTGTCCCTGGTTAAAATAGTCCCATTATATTATTAGAAAGACCAAAGATCCTCTGTTAGGATAGCAAACCTTCAACCCCCCCCTTCCCCTCTGGTTACTTCCCTTTCTGTGGCATCCAGTGAACATAAACATAACAAGGCAAACTAATCACCATATGAAACTAAATACCAAACAAACTGCTGGCCATATCAGTATCCTGGTTTTTTAACTTTTTAAAAGTTGCAAGGAAGTTGGGATATCTTGTTTTTCTCCTTTGCTATGTGGGTTAGGGGAGAGTATCTTTACATATCAATTTGGGTGCTGCTTGTCTTGCTTTTTGGCTTTTTTACCATGTGCATTTGCTATTAACTTGGTGTATATATTGCATTAGGTGGGGTTTTCTATCTCGTGCTGGACTGTGGGATAAAAGCCACTTGATGAGACAAATTGAGAAGTATGTGCTTGCTTTATTATGCTCCGGATCTCTATTTCATCTTATTTCTCTTTTGATGTTGAACTTTTTAAATTTATCACAGATATGCCGACATTTATACATCTAGGGTGTCAAACTTTTTGGATTATACGCCCTTCATGTATTTCCGCTCTCAGGAACAGGTATTCTGATAACTGTTTCTTCACCATTTATTGCCATACAAAGCATAACGTTATTGAATTCTTTGGACATTAAACTGACCTAGGAATGTTTCTTTGTGTTCCACAGAACCTTGCGCATGACTCGTACACGCACTATTGTTCACAAATTAATAATGAGCATTCTTCCTAGGGTATAATGTTGGAGGAAAGCGAAGAATAATTAGGAGGAATAAGAGTCTGCTGCTGACACCATGAGCAGATGTTCATTGTGATAGTATTTGATGCTGCGATGATGACGATACCATGTATTATTTAAACTGGTATCAAGTTCGTGAGGACATTGGTAGCATGCTTGCCTCAGCCAAGTAGTGTTAGTTGGTCACTGGTTTATAGGACAACAGTGTCCCAACCGAAAAATGCTAGGATTCTGTTTCCGGCTGGCTTGTTTTGCTGTTACACACATTCTGACACGTTGTACAATCCATTGGTCTTGTATCATTAGTGTGAATGGACGTTAGTTGTACAACCCATGTTGTACAATCTATTGGTCTTGTACAATCTATTACTTAGTTATGAATAAGTAGTTACTTGTTCGAGTTATTCAGATATAGGTACGTATATTTTTAACTATATTCAGTTATGAACATAGCCTGAGTTATTCGAATGCATGAGGGTATAGTCACGGTTATCAAACTCGTTGGTGAACTGCAAGTTTGGTCACAGTTCACAAGTTGACTTGTTCATAAACTTTTTATGATAGATCAAAAATCAGAGGTAAAATGTTTTTAAAGAGGAGAACGTGATACAAGTGGTTACTGATAATGTTGCAAATTTCTAGTCAACTGAAAAATTGTTAATACAAAAATTGGAAGCATTTGTATTGGACTTGGTGTTGCCCATTGATTGATCTTGGAAGGTTCTGAGAAGTGTTTGAAGGTCATCAACTTAATATCAAGAATGAAAGAAAGAAGGATCACCACCTACACTTATGGTAGAGCAATGTTAATTAATATGTTGAAGTTTAGGAAATGAAGGTATTCGATAAGGTTTGGTATGACTAAATTTTTCATGATTTGACTCTAACACGTCTTCATAATTGAAAACATCATTGATGAATTTGTTTTGTACTAAAGAGTAGAAAATAAGCAACTTTGAAACTTCAATAGAAAGGAGAAAAGTTAAGAATGTGATATTGGTAGAGTTTCGAAGAATGTAATTACTTGTCTCAAAGTTGTTGCCCTTCTCATGGAGGTCTTTTGACTACTAGTTTAGATATAAAGCATGCAATGAGTTGTGCAAAGCAGAAGATCTCTAAACCTTCTCCCTTTTAAATTTTAATTATTTATTTGTGTAATTATTTCTAACATCACATCATTGGTATTTTCATAGTTTTGAACCTACTTGGAAAAAGATTGATGAGAGGTGGGATAATAAACTTCATTATACTATATGACTTTTTTTATATATAAAATGCAAAAGCTTGAAATGATGGAAGATGTTTGGGAACGAAACTTCAGAGTTGAAGAAATTTATTATTTGAGTTTTGAGTTTGACTTTTAGTTCTTCAAGCTCTTCAAGTTTGCCAAGTTATTTGTGATTTATAATTTTTTTATTGTATTTATGTAGTTTTTAAAAATTCATATATATATTTATAGCTTCATACAAAAAAAGAAAATCATTTGCATTAGAAAAATATAAATGACTTGATTTATGTCATGCATAACTTGAAACTGAAAAAATAAATAAACAAATTAGAAAAGTTGTTCTCCCAAGTGATCTAGTTTTAGATCCATTTGGTCTTTGATAATATAATTCTTGATGCCAATGTTGATAATGCACACTTATTATCTGAGGAAGAGCTTAAAATGATGATGATGGTCTCGAAGACGATATTAACATCATTAGATTGTCAACACCATTAAATTAATTTTAATAACATGATTTTTTTTAAACTAACTTAGAAAATAATTCTAAAAGCTTATTGCAATTTAATAAAAAAAACTTACAACAGCAAATTACAAAGTTAAAGGATTTAATAACAACATAAATCAAAATGAGCCGTGGTAGCAATGCCTAGAGATCAAATTGATTTATGATTTCCGGAAGTTATGTAGTAATGGACTAAGGATTTAATCGTTAACTCTAAAATATATGCAGTTAATACCAGTGTCTGCACTGAACTACATATTTGAATTAAACAAATACAATACTTTAATGAAATTACATCTTTTAAAAATTCTTAAAATCTGCATGTAAAAACTCAGTCCTAAGGTCACTATAGCCCCAAAAAACCTTAGACTTTTTGTTTTCATGCCTATTGCAGAAAAAATGGAACTTTGCATTTCCTTATGGTATGATGCCTACCAAAACTGTTTGCAGGACACCCTGGTGGAAGCAACAGATGACTTTCCTTATATTTTATAGAAACAAGACAAAGGCCATGAGGAGGGACAGACAATGAGTATTTTGCAAGCTCTTTGCGATCTCGACTTGCCAGAATATAAGCAACAATGTCAGGAGGGATAGCTTCCCTACCAATTTGAAGCAACAAAGCCACCTGGAAAAAGCAAACAGAAATATTCATTGCAAAACTGGAACAACTACTATGTAATTTTGAAATTGCTGACTACTCTTATATATTAATTAGGAACAAAGCTATTTACCATGTTTCGGACTTGTCTATACAAGAAACCTGTGCCTTCAACTTCAAGTTGCAAAAGTGCTCCCTAATCAAGGATATTGAAGTAATCAGTCTTTTCAAGCATTGAAGTCTTCACAGAAAATAAAGAAAGAAAAAGTTACAAAGAGGATAATAGACTGTAAAATTCTTAAATGGTAGAACTAGTAACGTACCATTTCTTTCAAATCAAATCGGAATATTTGCTTCACCGGATCCGGCACCCCATCTCTATGGGATGAATTGGCAAAGGCCGAGAAATCATGCTTCCCAACAAAATATTTTGCAGCTTCTTTCATTACAGCGCTATTGAGTTTATACACACTATGGTAAGCAAAATGCCGCTGGAATGGATCCATGACGCTATCATTGTATATCTTGTAATGGTAAATCTTACTTTTTGCAGAAAATCGAGCATGGAATTCAGCTGATGCAGGGCTGATCTCTCTAACTCGGATATCAGAAGGAAGAAGGCCATTCAGAGCTGCATGAATTTCTTCCAAATTGTCATAGTTAAAAGGTGTAAAGAAATGAACAACCTGCAGTAGAAAGTTTTTCTAAGTCATAAATTTACAATGTTTGTTATTGGAAATTTGAAGCCACAAAAAGAAACAAAACCAGACCTGACCCCAGGCATGGACTCCTGCATCAGTCCTGCTAGCACCAACCAAACTGAGATCCTTCCTCTGAAGCTTTGTTGCTTGAGTTAAAGCTTTCTCGAGAGTGCATTGTACAGTAGGGGGAGACTGTTGATATTGCCAGCCTGAAATATGATCATCATTCAAGGGTTAAAGGAAAGAGCTCAATTACTAAACTATATTTTTACTTATTAACACTGGAAAAGTGCACCTTTTTACATGGCCTTAAGGAATTCTTGCCCTCTGGAAGTTCAAGAAAACCCCCCATTTTAGTCCTTAAAATGGTAAATATCTGTCACTTTCATCATTTACTCAGCCAACCATCATTGACTATAGTATTTTCTTTGGGTGCAAAATGACATTGGAAAATTAAGATGCTTACTCCTTTAAGTGCATTGTATATATGGAATTCATAAATTTCTGACCTCGTGATTATTTACAATCACAGTGTCAGGTATAACGAGATTACCCTAAAACGACAAATGCAATGCTTAAAATTCTTCAAAGCAACTGAAAATTGAATATATGCAACAATGCAAACATCTTAATTAACAAAGACTCTGGTTTGTACAAAACAATAGAATGAGAAGACAAATTAAACAAATCACTAAAAACATGGAATTCAGAAACAAATATAGTGCCAAGTGAAGCAACAAGACCCAGATAAATATAACGACCCAAGTGAAATGTTTGAGAAAGTTAAAGGCTTTACATATGAAATGGAATGGGCAGAGTGAGAAAATGAAAATAGAAGGAAACCTGCGTATCGGGTTCCTTCGTAAGCCAAAACCAGACGCCACTTATACCCATCTTGAATGGGCTTCACCCCATGTTCCACTTCCACAGAAGCAGTGGAATTTATCTAAAATCCACCAAAAAAAAAAAAAACATGACGTTGTGATGACACGATGGGGAAGAAGATGTGGAAAGGGAAAGAAGATAAGAGTAAATAGTGTTACCAAAGGGAGGGAAGTTGGAGATGGAGATGGAGCAACCAGTGCTCCCACTGCATAACTCATCTCAGAAAATCAACACCCTTTTCTTCTTTATCCATTTTACTTTTGTGAATACCAAATTTTAAAACAATCAATGTCTTTGAATTTTAGACCAACATGTAGAACCATTCTGTTTAACTTTTAGTTCGCAAATAAACAACTTGAACCATTTTCGCTAGGGTTTAACTCAACTGTTATAAAAATAAAATATTCAAGTATGAGGATATTATTTTATTTTGGAAAAATACCAGCCAATGTAATTGAATACTGATTAAGAGAAATCTAAAGATTATTTTTTTAATTGTAAAAAAAATTATGTTTCTTTATGATTTTAATGCATTCTTGTATGATTTTTAATTTCTTAATTTTGAAAATTAAGAAAATATATCTTATATATTGAAAATTAAGAAAAATGTTTTTCACAAAATTAAATAATTATCTTATATATTTTGAAAATATATTTAATTACTTAAGAAAAATTAATATGTTTAGTCAATCAAAAAGATTATTGCATAATTTTTCTATATAATAGATAATCAAATTTATTAAAATATCTTATATTACAAAATCTATCTAGTTTGATTAAAATGTTTGTACATAGTTATTTAACTTATATTTATAATAAATTATGAATTAATTATATTTTTTTATTCAAAATAAATATTTTTTCTAAGAAAAATGTATGAATTGATCTTCATCCACAAGGCTTTTGTGGATATTTTAGTATTGTAACCTCTTGATTCTATAAGTTTTTTTTAACTCCAACCGAAGTAAATCAGGACAAAACTATGTAAAGCCATCAAATTAACGGATCTATTTTTAACACACTATGTTATTTGTTATCAGGACTTGCATTAAGAACTTTACATCTTTATAATATGCATGAACAAATAATTCAAAATTAAAGATAATAATTGATTTCAGTTAAAATTAATAAATAATATAAAAAAACTCCTGAATCCAACTGCAGCTATATTATAGCTAAAATATAATTAAGTGGATTGAGATAAATCCTTCTGATAAAAAATAAAGAATTATCTAATATTCACATTAAATCACATCACATTGTAACCAAATTCTGACTTCATCCTTATAATACTAACTTACAATGGAGAAAAGAAAGAAGAAAAAAAAATATGTATTCAAAAAATGAAAAAAAAAAATATGTTCAACAGAAGATTGAATCACCAACTAACTTCATTGACGCCAATCCAACAAGGAGGAATTCAACAGAAGATTTTTCTTATTACGTATACAAGATTTAATTATTTAAAATTATAATAAAATTAAATATACAGGTAAAAGAATTTAGACATTTTGTCTTCTAAACCATATAAATTTGTTCCTTTTTCACACTTTATTTTACATTAAGTTAATTAGGTTCCTTATATTTTTCTTCTCTAAAACAGTCACTTCTTACAAAACTGTTGTTTTATATATTTTAAAAAAATAACCACAAACTGAAAAAAAAAGTTAAATAAGAAATTATTTGAAATGGATTTGACCCTAAAAAGGAAAAAAAAAAAAAAGATTTGTTAGGGTAGAATGATTGTAATAAAAAGAAGTAGAGTGGTGTTTTGTGTGGAAATCAAATCAGAAAGGCGAATGTGAAGTGACATTGTCAATACGTCGTCGTAGAATGAGAGGCTTTAGACAATTTGGGGGTAAACACAAAAGAACAGACCTTTCTCTCTCCGATTGCTTCCCTCTCATCATCTCTGCAAACATCAATACCAGCAATTGCACCCTCCATTCTGCATTTTAGGTTCATATTTTCTTCTTCTTCTTCTCCGTTAGGGTTTTCTTCCTTTCTTTCTCTTTTCATTTCAATTACATCCTTTCCACCACCCTTCTGCTTTCTTCATATCAAAATAATATTTTACTTCACTGTTTTTCCTTTCTACCAATAAACTTTTCTCTCTCTAAATCATTGGTTTTTCATTTCGGAAGCTCCTGTTATCTGTGTTATAGAGATTGGAACTTTATCTAAACTTTCTATGGTAGATTGTGTTGTTCTTGTTTAATGTGTGTTTCGCTTCTGAAATTTGATAGCAAACGTGACTGTGGATTCTGCGCAGTGAAATTTACTTGTTAGGCCCTTGCAGTAAAGAGTTCAGAACACTAAAGGCAAGGACCTCTTTCACTGTTTATTATCATCTTCCCAGATATTTTGACTTTGAGTTATGAGTTATGAGTTATGACATTGACATTTGCATTTTGTCGCCTGTATAAAAATAATAATTGTATGTTTGCTACTTGGCAGGCCATGGCTACGAGGAAAGTTATTGCTATATGTCAATCGGGAGGTGAGTTTGTGACAGATAAGGATGGATTATTGTCATACAGTGGAGGAGATGCGTATGCAATAGACATTGATCAACAGACGAATTTAAGTGATTTTAAGTCAGAGATAGCAGAAATGTTCAACTGCAATATAAGTACGATGATTATCAAGTACTTTCTTCCTGGCAACAAGAAAACACTCATTACAGTGTCTAAAGACAAGGATTTGCAACGCATGGTCAGTTTCCTTGGGGATGTTAACACGGTTGATGTGTTTATTATGTCAGAGGAAGGAGCTGCTCGAAATAACAATTCCAACATGCCTGGTAGTAGGTAGTTTTTCGCAAGTCTGTTTGTTTATCACTCATTCTTACGTAGACTTTCCCTCATACTGATAGACATTTATCATTTATATAGTTTGATTTGGCCCATAAATGTAGAAGTTAAGATGTTGAAGAGTAGTGGATGCTGTGGCTGCGACCAAATAAGGATGGCCATAGGATTTGCTAGGATCATATGCATTCACATGTGCACTTGAAAATCTTTTAGAACACTTGTTTTTTCAGGTCAAGCAGGACAACTGTGTCGGAAGCCGTTGTTCCTGTCGTTGCTCCTATTGATGTCATTGTTGATGCTGTCCAATGCATTGATCAAGTAGAGGTTGATGTAGCTAATGATGTCTCTGCACGTTCTATTTGTTCTGGGGGTAATGATGACAGTCATCGTAAAGCTGCACAGCAGTGGGAAAATACCATCACTGGTGTGGGCCAAAGGTTCAATAGTTTTAGTGAATTTCGTGAAGCATTGCATAAATACTCCATTGCTCACGGGTTTGCTTACAAATATAAGAAAAATGATAGTCATCGTGTCACCGTGAAATGTAAATGTCAAGGTTGTCCTTGGAGAATATATGCATCTAGGTTGTCTACCACACAGTTGATTTGCATTAAGAAAATGCACTACAATCATACTTGTGAAGGATCTGCCGTTAAAGCTGGGTATCGAGCAACTAGGGGTTGGGTGGGAAGTATTATAAAAGAGAAATTGAAAGATTCACCCAATTACAAGCCAAAGGATATTGCTGATGACATAAAGCGGGAATATGGGATTCAGTTAAATTATTCTCAAGCGTGGCGTGCAAAAGAAATTGCTAGAGAGCAGCTTCAAGGCTCCTATAAAGAGGCTTACACGCAGTTGCCATTTTTCTGTGAGAAGATAAAAGAGACCAATCCAGGGAGTTTTGCAACATTCACAACTAAGGAGGACTCAAGTTTCCATCGTCTCTTTGTAGCATTTCATGCCTCAATATCTGGTTTTCAGCTAGGTTGTCGCCCTCTCATTTTCCTTGACAGAACTCCTTTAAACTCAAAGTACCAAGGGGAATTATTGGCTGCAACTGCTGTGGATGGAAATGATGGCATTTTTCCTGTAGCCTTTGCAGTTGTAGACACCGAGACTGAAGACAATTGGTGCTGGTTTCTGCAGGAACTGAAATTAGCTATATCAACATCTGAGCAGATCACATTTGTTGCAGATTTTCAAAATGGCCTAAAAAGTTCATTGTCTAACATATTTGAAAAATGTTACCATAGCTATTGTTTACGTCACCTTGCTGAGAAATTGAACAAGGACTTGAAGGGACAATTTTCTCATGAGGCCAGACGGTTCATGATTAATGATTTTTACGCTGCTGCTTATGCCCCCAAATTGGATACTTTTGAACGTAGTATTGAGAACATTAAAGGTATTTCTCCGGAGGCCTATGATTGGGTGATCCAAAGTGAGCCAGACCACTGGGCAAATGCATTCTTTAATGGAGCAAGGTATAATCTCCTTTCATCAAATTTTGGACAGCAGTTCTACAGTTGGGTGTCAGAGGCACATGAGTTGCCAATTACTCAAATGATTGATGCATTACGAGGTAAGATGATGGAAACAATTTATGCACGACGTGTAGAATCTAACCAATGGATTACGAAGTTGACACCATCCAAGGAGGACTTGCTACAAAAGGAAACATTAGTTGCTCGTTCACTTCAAGTATTGTTCTCAGAAGGTAGCACATTTGAGGTCCGTGGAGAATCTGTTGATATTGTTGATATTGATAACTGGGATTGCAGCTGCAAGGGGTGGCAACTTACTGGTGTCCCATGCTGTCATGCCGTTGCTGTCTTTGAATGTGTTGGTAGGAGTCCATATGACTATTGTTCAAGATACTTCACAGTTGAGAATTATCAATTAACATATGCAGAGTCTATTCACCCTGTGCCAAATGTTGACAGACCACCTGTACAGGGTGAATCCGCTGCTTTAGTTATGGTAACCCCTCCACCAACAAAGCGCCCTCCAGGTCGGCCAAAAATAAAGCAAGTTGAATCAATAGACATAATTAAACGTCAGCTTCAGTGTAGTAAATGCAAGGGACTTGGCCATAATAGGAAGACGTGCAAAGTTTCATAGTATCACGATTCACAACGTAGTAAGCAGCCCTCTCTCTCTCTCTCTCTCTCTCTCTCTCTCTCTCTCTCTCTCTCTCTTTCTTTGTGCAACCACTGGGGTGTCTGTGTATGACTTCTATGTATGTATATTTGTTACCAAGCTAGATGTTTGCATAAAAATATTGGATTGGATTGATGGGAGGTTTTAGACCTTACTAACTTGTTATAACCTTTTGGGTTTGGACTTCTTTTTGTACAAGTCCACTTCCACACACTTTCCACAGCACCCGGACTCATCCAACTCAACAATTATGAGGAGGAAATAATTTCTCTTTTCCTAGAATACTTGTCAGTGTTGAAAAACTCGAAAACCAACATGATTCGTATATAGGACAATTGTATGAATTTTGTTGGTATTTACTTGTATATTTTGTGTACTGTTAATTCTTTGTTAGCAGTTTTGATAATTTTTTCGGAACTTATGTATCATATCAGCATCTTTAAATGACCGTTTTGGCGGTTCTACATTGCTGTTGCATTGTGGAATTCCTTGACTTCGTGACAGCAATTCTGTCCACTGTTGTGGACACAATGCGTGTCATGGTCGGAGCATACTCCTGCATCCTTATGTCATCTCCAGCAAGACTCTGGCCAATTGAACTTTTGCCTTAATATTAAGGAAATTTTAATACATTTTTCTTATTTGCACATAACTTAGTTTTTTACACATGTATAATTGATATATATTATTTTTCAACAGCCACATAAGTTCTGCATGTTGGTGACGCTATCAGCCATATGATGTTGTGCATTATAGGCTTTCCAGTATTTTCCGTGATACGCGATTGATATCATATTATATAAGAAGACTACATAAAAAATTCAATATAGTAGTTATTCCGATATCACGCATCTTGCTATGGCGTGTTTGGGACCTTCACCACATGCCTATATTTGGGATTTAAAACTTGTTTTAGAATTCATTCAAATAATATTTTAGTTTGAGTTCAGAAATCTTTGGTTGAAACTTAAATTTTCACAAAGCTGTTTAATATTTTTTTTACCACATTTGAAAATCACGTGGTTTAGCGAAATGTTCGTTTAATTGGATGCTTCACTAATTATTCTAACTAGCCAATTGCTGTTGAATTTATAACTTTCACACATGTTCCTAATCAGGGATAGAGATTCTATCTGTTGGGATGACTTTATGATAGCCTTTATACCTGAACAGTTAGAGGTCTTATTCTTTTGTAATGTCATACATGCATTCTAATCTTTACATAATAGCGTTTCTGATATATATTCATACACACACACACATATATATATATATGCTTAATGCTGCTTTTTGTAATTATATGATTATTTTTACCAGTAACTGATACAAGAAGTCTGAAACATTTGTGTCACAGGGAATCTTTAATCATATTGGATATCTGTGAGCTATTTCCAACAACAGTAGAAATTGAGATAGTAAGATACATTGTAGTGGCTGCATGGGATTTGGTTTGAATCTCCTAAATTCCTTTGCTGAGTATATAGAGATTGTCAATTTGTCATATTAGTCAGTTTTTCTATTGTTTTCTCCTGTCCAATGTTATCTTCGAGGGAACAAATTAGTTGGTCATGAGAAGTAAATATAATTTTGTATACTATTTAGATAGAACAGAAACCAAGAGTTCCATAGTAGGCTTTCTTTCCTTGTTACTATTTTCTGTTTATTTGATTTTATTTATTTAGTGGATTCTAGTTCTGGGCTGAAGGTATGCACTGAGAAGTTAACCTTGGCTTGTGTTTTTCTCATAGAGCCATCTTCATGACGGGTAGAAGACATGTACTTGTAGAGATATATGTTGCATACAATACAAGTCTGCAAGAGTGCTCATATGAAGTGTCTTTTGCAGGTCTTACTGAATGCCAAATTTATAATCACGGTTGTTCTTAATGATTTTTTAAGGTGTATTCCTAAAATTTTCTGTCCCTTTCTCTGGGAAAATTAATTAAACTGATGTAGATTTAAGTTCAGCCCAATATATATATATACTCATCCAATTCCCCAGGCCCTCGTGGTTGTAACTGATTGAGCAAATTTTAGTGGCAGAATGATTTTGATGGATTCTAGTAAACTTGTATTTACCGTGATTAAGTTTGTGTGCTGATGTAAATATTGACAGGAACGGATAACAGAGAAGGTAAGGTACATGTAAATCAATTTTAATATTCAGTAATTGTATATAAAAGACTAGAGTCTTTGTTTACATGTGTGTAATTTAAAAAAAAAAAAAATCTGAGTTTAAGGCCAGGCTACGATACATGTTACAGTGTTTGTTCTTGCACTCTGAGGATTTGATTTTGACGTTTGGAGTTTCAAAATTATCTTTCGGATGTTGATAAGTAGAAGATATTTAAAATAGTTGTTGTTTTTCTATCGTCCCATCTTCTTCAGCATTGGTGTTGAAAAATAAGTTTGAACAATGAGCATATTTCATATTGCTTAGATTATATGAATGTTTGAGTATAAGCAGGCATAGTTAACATCAGATGCTTCCTTTGATTGCCAGTATGAGCAGGCATTGTTGTGCACAAAGACAACTACAACATGAAAAAGTACTTTTTTAGTTCAGTGCTGCAAGGGCCCTTAGCGATACTATATGGTTACTGTTTCTTTAAGATTTTACATTAATTATAAGACTAATTCAAACTTATTATCGATTAGATGGTAGGACAGTGAGTACTGCTTTAAATTGAGGAGTACTAGAATGAATTTTAATTTAAAGTATTGTAAAACTAGTGATCCATGATAGGTTTTGGTTGAGGTATGTCAATCAATCAAAATTACACCACACTACATTAATATTACTTTAATTAATATAAATTAAGAAAGTTTATAATATCTCAAACCTAATTGACTTAATAATTTGAGTCAGGTTGAAAACATTCTAAAAGTCAAATTAACAATGTCGTTATTAAAAGCATGTTATTTTAACATTCAAAAAAGTTTTACACCAGCTTCACATTTATTATTTTACCTTTTAATCTATCTTCTTTTGTATAAATATAGAGTTCACGTTTTTAACAACTATTTTATCCTAAAATTGGTTGTCAAAAAGTCATCACTGTAACATTCCAATAAATATATAATCAAAGATATATATATTATTTATTGTAGAAGTCAACAATAATAATATTAAAGAATAGTAGAGAGGAACAATTAGAAAGAAGAGGAGCACAAAATATTAATTAAAGGTTGAAACTGTACAAAGTAAAGAAATCTGAATTCCATTTACAGCTTTAGACCGAACGGTCTTGGTACAGTACATGACCAAAAGGTATTACAAAAGGGATTCCTAGACCGAACAGTTTTACAAAATACTTAACCGGATCGGTCTGTCTATTCTAATTAAAATAAGAAACCTATTCTAAGGACCGGACGGTCCTGCACAGCTCTCAGGCAATACGTCCAGGGGTTGCTCCGCTTGTGAGGCTTCCTCCAAAGTGTCTTCTTGAGCACCCTTTGCTCACACCCAAAGGATGATCATTGCAGTGAAGAGATCAAACCAGACGGTCAAATACCGAACGACAACATAGTCAAGACAAAACAGATAAGGGTAAGCTTATGTAAATTCAATTAATTATTTTCATGCATTTTTAAAATATACACACAAATCTCATACATGAACATTCCAACCATGAATCATCAGTAAAGTGCGATAACACAAGAATCAACATATTCATTTTCTTTAGATGCTGTCTGGACGGTATAACTATGTATGCTCGCCGCTCTTTGCACCCGGGTGGACCTTGTTGGGATACACTCAACAGACCGCCACCCGAGGTTATTCCAGTGGAACTACCTCAGTATAGAAATACCATGAGGCTAAAGGACCTCTTGTCATTCCCACGCATGAGTTACCCTTCTCTACCTGAGAAGACGTAATCACGGAATATCAGGATAGAGTCAGAACCTAAGCCTTAACCATGGTCATACTATACCAACCATCATAAATCCTGAGACATTCCACCTTGGAAGTCTCTTATAAAAATAATCAGAACCGGACGGTAACTTAATAGACTTGTAACATTGAAAATTAAAACAAACTAAGTCAAGGAGAATTGGATGAAAGAATCAAGGAGAAACTCAACAAAGAAAGCAAAGAGTACTTGCCCAATGATCACCGGACTGAAAAAAAATCACTAGAAGTTTAACAATGAAGCAAAGAGGACTTAATAAATACAACTGGAAGAAAAGATCAATATAACTCAACAATGGAAACAAAGTTGGATTAGTTAATGAGAACCGGACGGTTAGAAGAAACCAAACGGAAGGTCAATGGAAACTCAACAATAAGAGTCAACGAATTAAATCAAGGAAGAACGAACTTAGTCAAAAGACGTTTTAAATAAGAAGTTCTCTTCAATAATGCGAGTGTCAGTATAAGACCGAACACTCCTTGAGAAATCAATTGTCAGTGTAAGACCGAACACTTTCCAAATAACTAATATGATAAGTCGGACGTTTTAGGAACTCAAGTACTGGTATAAGACTTGGTACTTTTAGCAGACATCATCAATATAAACCATACGCTCAGTGTATGACTGAACGTTCTAAATAGCTAAATGGGAAAGCGAATACTCAGTCTATAACTAAGCATTTCTAGGTCGGACATACAGTGTAAGACCGGACATCCTTTAATAGGTAAGTCTGAACGACTACCTAAACAAGATATTTTAAGTCTCAATCATAGAGGTATTAGGTCAATTGTTTCAGGGGAAACCGAATGGTCCTAATGACCCTTCGATTACAGATTTATATTTTCACTAAGTTTTATAACTTGATGACATATTTCATACCAAAATCAAACATGCATTTCTCAACAACAATACCATACATTCAACAAGCATAAACTCACAAAATCATGCATACGAAATAATCATAATTGAATTTATAAGCTTCCCTTACCTTAAATCCAAGCTAAGCTTCTAAGTCTTGGGCAGCAACTACTTCTAAGGCTTTCAAAGTCCAAAGTGCTCCACAGAAATTCCGAACGGTGCAATTGAAAGATCTTGACGCTGGAAAGAACTTATCTAAAAGGGGCAAGGTGATCGGAGGTAGGGAGATGGTCAGAATTCTAGAGAGAAGTTTGAAGTTTTAGAGAGAATGAGGAGAAAATGGGGTTTCTGGAACTTGGGTTCTAAGAAAGAAGAAATGTTGCATGCAGAAAGGTGGCAAGGTTTGAAAATCCTACCTTAAATACAGCCTCCAATCCGGACGGTCAGTCCATCCTTCAGCTGCCACATGGATTCCATTATCAGAAGATCTTCATTTTTCTTGCAGCCGCACGGTTCCCGAATCTGGAGAATTAAATGCACAGAAAAATCTTATCTGTCACTCAACCTAAGGAACTGAAATGGTAACAGGTGGACGACACTCAAAAGTGTGAAATAATAGGGTGTTCCAATCCCTCTTGTTAAAATCAAATTCATGAATAAAAGATAGAATATAAAAAGTTTTAAAATTTTATTCTCTATATTAAGTAGAAATGTTTTAACTTTTAATAATCAAATCAGACTTGTAAGTTTTTAAAATTTCTGATTCAGATGATGTATTTTGTTGAAATAAACATTTAAATTCTACGTAAATTTAAATTCTCTAAAAATATGGATTACACTCTACAAATTTTTCATCTACTATTAAATCTCAAACTTATTTGCAAATTGAAACCTTAAATTTTAAAATGGGCTTGATGTTTACTTTTTTTCACATTAGAAACATATTGTCTCATTTTGATGGTTCATAAATAGGAATGGTAAAAAAACCGATCCCATATATATTCTCTGAATTGGTCCAGTTTTAATTGGATTCTACGCATTGATTGAGATTTCTGGATATACATATGAGTATAATATTTTTTCATCTGGGAGTAGAAAAGAGATGTGTATGTATATATCCCTTTGTCCCTGTACCCATTTCATCCTCGTAGTCTTTAAATTATTAAAGTACATAAAAAATTTATATATATATATATATATATATATATATATATATATATATATATATATAATTTTAGTTTCATTTCTTTATATATATATTTTTCTCATCTTGTATTTTTTAGGATTTGTTCTATATCCATTTTTTTATTATAATTTATTTTTATTTTAATCTTGAGCCTGAACTTTTAAGAAAGTTAAAATCTATAAATAAAGATGAGGATGAGTATAAAGTGAGTATCCTCTAAAAAATACTAATTTGTATGAACTGAAAATCTATATTCTTATTAGATAATATTTATTTTGAGAGAATAATAATCACATAATAAATAATAATAAAATGATAAATATTTCATTTCTATTACATGAAAGTTCCATTTGTTCGTCACTTCACAATATTGTAAATAAATTATCGAAACAAAATTATTTTATATAATGTGAAACATTACCTTTTGAAGAGTATATATAACTAGTCTTCAAATATAGAAAAATTTAGCCCTGTATTCAATAATGTAGAAAGAAGTCGAAGATTCATTCTAAATTTCTCAAGTCTTCAAGATGATAGCTAAAATGCAGTATGAGGTTCTCCCCCAAACAATTAAGATTTTTTTAGATTAATTTTCTTGCAAGAAGGTCTAAACAAAAAATAGAAAGAGTGGTGGTGACGTTTAATAGGAAAGTAAATAAAAGACAGATGAGGCCTTTCTGCATTCTCATGGAGTTCTTTGGCGGTGTCAAGAATAAAGAATACAAGAAGCAACCAGAAAAATTATAACCCCTTCCCATGACACGTGCCAACTTCATAAAATATACCTTAAGAAACAAATGATGTTATGGCATGCAGTTTCAGACATTATTGTTCCTGTAACTGACACGTTAGATTTTGACATGTTTCTAAAGAAGCCACGTTGCATGCATCAGACTCTTCATCTTTATCATATCCTTCCACTCCCTTATATAAACCTCCCAATCCTCAACCACTTTCTACCACTACTTCTGTTTCATTATTCGTTCTGGAATCTCGCAAACTTGTTTGTTTATTTCTTCTCAAACTTATATATATTAACCTTTCTCATACTATGATGGCTTCCAGGGTGGTTTTTGTTTTGGTGATGGCGGTGATGTTGCTTGCCATCAACTGTAACTGCACCAGTGTTGGTCACATGCCTTCAAACAAAGAGGAAGGTCGTGATTTTGAGGAGGCTAAAGCCAAGACCACACAAACAGCCGACAAGGCCATGGACACTGGTAGAGAGGGGAAAGAAGCTGCAGAGTCATGGACAGAATGGGCTAAAGAGAAAATCACCGAGGGACTTGGCTTCAAACATGATCAAGAACCCAAGGAATCCACCACCAACAAAGTCTCTGACTATGCTACCGACACTGCACATAGATCAAAGGACTGTGCAGCTGACACTGCAAAAAAGACCAAGGACTGTGTTGGTAATGCTGCTCAGAAGACCAAGGATTCTGCCGCCGATGCTGCCCAGAAGACTAAAGATTATGCTGCTCAGAAGACCAGCGATGCCAGTGATGCTGCCAAAAAGACGAAAGATTATGCTGCTGAAAAAACCAAGGAATATGCCAGTGATGCTGGTGATGCTGCAAAGAAAACCAAAGACTGTGCTGCTGAAAAAACCAAGGAATATGCCAGTGACGCTGCTGATGCTGCAAAGAAAACCAAAGATTATGCTGCTGAAAAAACCAAGGAATATGCCAGTAACGCTGCTGATGCTGCAAAGAAAACCAAAGATTACGGTGCTCAAAAGGTCAGCGATGGAGCACATAAGACCAAGGACTATGTCAGTGGTACTGCTCAAAATGTTGGGCAGAATGTCAAAGATTATGCAAGTGATGCTGCTCACAGGAGCAAAGAAGCTTCTGATTATGCCAGTGACCCTGCTCAGAAGACCAAATACTATGTTGATGATGCTGCTCAGAGAAGCAAAGAGGCATCTGAATATGCCAGTGAAACGTCTAGGAAGACCAATGAACACGCCAGTGATGTTGCTCAGAGAACCAAAGAGAAGCTCCATGACTTTGCTTCTGGTTGGTACACTAACTTCAAAAACATTTCTGCTCTGCAACCGGTATACCGCATATGAAAACCATTTTCACACACATAATCAATGGCCTCATTTCCTGTTTTCTTTTTTTCAAATGAAAGTTAGTGTTTGATTTCTTTTATTTTTTTTCACATAGCAGAACATTTGCAGCATGTTATTAACTCAAAAGCATAAAGAGTTTTAAGAATAATTAAGAAAATAGTTATGGAAAAAGTGGTTTAATTTGATGTTGTTGTTGATGATGAACAGAGGCTGGTCAATACGGTGCTGAGAAAGCGAGAGAAATAAAGGATGCAGCAGCACAGAAGGCCAGTGACATAGCAAAAGCTGCCAAGAAAAAATCAGAAGAAGTGAAAGAGAATATAAGGGATGCTGAGCTTTGAAATGGCTTGATGGCCTTCAACTTTTAATTATACTACAAAAGTTGTCAAATTCTGCAGAAATAATGTTTTGTCTGTTTGTATATGTGGGAGTGTTTGTCTTTGTGTAGTGCAAGGGTGGAATACTTTGTACTAAATATCTAGTATTTTCTTTTTTAACTTTTTTCTTCAAATAATAATAGATTTTCTACTCTTCATTAATTTTGATTCTCTGCTTTTTGAAGTGAGATAAAAATAATTTTACCATCTTTCATTTATAAGGGCAAAGAAATAAGAATATCATTGTACATAAAAAGTACTATTTCATGATTTCGATTCATGTTTATTCTGCTGTACTCACTGAAATGGAGACAATAAACTTAATAATACACTATATTTCATTTTATAAGTGAAAAAATGGGATATGAAAAAGAAGAAGAGAATAAATAGAGTACAGAAGTTACCGACTTATAATTATAGGTTAAATATTTTTAATTCTGATTTCTATGGTTTTAGTCTTTATTCAAATGCTACTGGTTTTTGGATCTGGTTTTGTCTTTATCCAAATGCGTGTTTGTTTGAAACTATTAAGAATGTTTGAAACTATTAAGAATCTTTAAAGTTCTGGTTTTAGTCTTTATCAAACTATAATGAAACGTAAAAGAATCTTTATTCAAATGCTATAATGAAAAAAATTTTAAAAAGTTCTGGTTTTAGTCTTTATCAAACTATAATAATGCTGCTATAATGAAATGTTTTCAAATGCTGCTATAATGAAATGCTGTGTTTGTTTGAACGTTCTGGTTTTAGTCTTTCAAATGTTGCTATAATGAAATGTTTTCAAATGCTGCTATATTTGTTTGAACGTTCTGGTTTTAGTCTTTCAAATGCTGCTATAATGAAATGCTGCTATAATGAAATGTGTTTTCAAATGCTGCTATAATGAAATGTGTTTGTTTGAGTCTTTCAAATGCTGCTACTGCTATAATGAAATGTGTTTGTTTGAAACTATAATGAAATTAAAAATGTTCTTTTTTGGAGTAAAAGATATTTAAAATAATGGAAAGAAAATATTTAAAAAATAAGAAACAAGTAAAAAAGTTTAAATTTATCCCAACTTGGTGGAAGAGGATAGATAACAAAAACTTTGGTGTATATTAAACTTCTAATGAAGATATATATTTTTTTTTTCACAATGATATATTTAGAGATAAAAGTAGAGAAAAATGAATTAAAAATAGAGAAATTGGAGAGGCTTCCTGCGTGGGCTGATTGGGTTTATGGGCTGCAATCATGAATCTGTCTGTTCCTATAAATTCTAACTGCAATCTCAAAATGATGTTTTAATCTTTGTATGATTTGTCAACGTGATTTTTTTGGATTATGCATTTGGAAATATTTTTCAAAATAAGTTTTCTAAAATTTCTAAAACATGATTTTCAAAACAAATTTTTTAGATAACTAAATATATAGAGTTACCATGTTTTACTCTTCTTCATGTATGAAATGGTCTTTGAAATAAAAGATATTTATAATAATGAAAATTTAAGAAAAAAAAAAAGACAAGTATAAAGTGTAAATAGGGAAATTTTAAACTTAACCCAGCCTGGTAGATGGGGATACTTAAAAACTTTGGTTTTGTATGAAACTTTTATGGAAAACATGTATTTGTTTTTAATTTTTCAAAATACATTATAATTTTACAGAGAAAAAAATTAAAAAATATGAAGAAGAATAAATGAAAATGGCAGAAATATAATTGAGGGGCTATTTCTTTCTGCACCCCTAAAATTTCTCTCCGTATCCCATTATTCTAGATTTTATTTTTCGAAACACACTAAATCGAAAATATTTTTTTCAGAAGACGGTCATTCACTTTTTGGAAAGACATTCATCCATTCCTATTTTGGAAAATATTTTCTGAAAACTTTGATAGGGTGCAGGAAGAAGATTTTTGAGGTGCAGGAAGAAACAGCCTGGTTAAGGCTTATTGCATGGGCTCATTGGGTTATGGGCTACAGTCATTAATTTGTCGGCCTTTTAAATTTGAAAACTTGAACTCCAATGTTTATGAATAGATATATATTTTCTCATTTTTCTTTTAATGAGAATTAATAGGGACCTTAATTTTTTTTCCCTTCAAATAAAACAATCATATTCCAATCAATCGTTCAAAAATTGCTGAGACATCTGAAATAAAGTATGACATGTTGTTAATACATTTTTCTAGTTCATAAATGCTCATTTTTCTAGTTCAGATTTTCATCGAGGTTTTAAAAAAAATGTGTTTTAAATGTCCTTTCAATCTTTATTCACACTTTTTTTTCAAATTATTTATTTATTTATTTATTTATTTATTTATTTACTGGTAGAAGAGATGTTTATAAGATAGATATTTTGTAACGCAGTTAACATACTCTAACAGGTGTTATAGGACACATCTCTTAAATATATATATATATATATATATATATATATATATATATATATATATATATATATATATATATTTATATTTATATTTGTATTTCTATGTTATGAGATTAATAAAAAATTGTTAAGTATTGTTCAATTTTTATTAAAAAAAATTATAAGATGTCATTTGAAAATAAACTTTATATAATTAAATAAACAAACAATTTAAAAATAATTTAAAAAATATTCAAAGTTCATTTAAAATACATATTTTTTTGTTTTAAATTTTATGAAATATGAATGGATTAAAAAGATGAAAATAAAAAAAAATGAATATATTTTAAAAAAGTTTGACGTCAAATATAGAAATATAAAAAATAATCAATTCAATTCATACGTATTAATTCACTATGAATTAAGTTAAAAATGACTCAGTCCAACACAATTATGTTTTTAAGTAAATAAAAAATTTTGTAACGAAGATTCACCACAAATTAATAAATCTACTTACTTAAGAATGTCTAATTTTATTAATTTATTTTATATATTTATTATAATAAATAGATTGAGTAATAAATTAGAACTTATTATGAAAAAAATAAAAATAAAATAGATAAATATTTATATTTTAACATTTATTAAAATTTTGATATAATTAATTGTTGATAAAATAAGAAGTATAATGAAAATCATAAGAAAATGTAATTCCATAAAAGAAAAATAAAGACAGTAACTACAAACAATAAAGAAGACAAAATTGAGCATGGAATGTAAAATTTGAATTTTAAGAAAATATATAACGATAAAAAAATGTTAAAAAATTTACTTATATTTTTTCATTTAATTTATCTTTTAAAAATATTTTTTGCATAATGATACAAAATATACTTATTTATTATTTAAATTTTAAAAAAAATAAGATTGAAACATTATAAATACGTAGTAGTTTGATATATTTTAATTTGGTTTATTATATCAAGTACATTAATAAAATAAGATAAAGTACAGGAGTTTTTTTTTTTCTTGCATGTAAATATCGAATTTATTTTTATTTGGAATAGTGGAGAAGAGAGTTAAAATAAATAACTTGTGTAAAAAAAATTTATAATTGGTAAAAAATTTAAATTTAATAGACTTTTTAAATACAAAATTATTTATTACTGTAAAAATTATATTATCAAAGTATTTTTTTTTAAATTAAACATAAACAGATAATTTCCTTCCCATTTTATTCTATTCCGGTGGAGTTTTTTATTTTATTTTTTCTGTCGGTGTTCCACTTAAATAATGTCCTCATTCTTATTTCTTCTTTTAAAGTACACAAAATAAAAGTAAAGTATTTTTTTTATCATATTCATTTTATCTATTATAAAAAAAACAAAATAAGAGATTTTTTACCATCAAAAAAATTCTTATACTTCGTTTTACTTTGAAATATAAGTCAGCCTTAATTAGTCTCTTAATCTCCAGGTTAACAGTCAATGATTAAATGAGAATTTTATATATGAAAAAAAATAATAACTGAAGAAATAAAAGAAGGGCGCATTTAAAATATGATTTGGATGTGTTGAATAGGTGTGGATCCCACTCCTCAATAAAGGAAAACATAGTACATTTTGTGAAGACATATGAACCACTTAGGTTCCTGCAATAGAGGTCATAAACACGTGCATAAATGTTTATCCTAATTGGTTGCCCAATATATATAATCAATAAACATCATCTTAAAGCATGTGCTTTTTTTTTTTTAAAAAAAAAAGAAAAGAAATAAACCACATGAAAAATGTTAACCACCAGTTTGCCCTTTTATAAATTATTTTACATTAATTATCTGATCACAATAATATATATATTATTTCTTCTTCTTCTTTTTCTTTTTCCCCCCCGCAATATATCGTCGTTATTCAAATTATTGGCAAATTGGATTTCATCATTTCCCACCAAACCTTTTTAAGTTTTAACGTGAAATATATATTTCAAAGTTGAGAGAAAAACGATAATTATTTTCAAGTTTAAATGATTAAATTTAATTTTTTTTCACTATAGATTTTGTTGAGTATAAAAAAAAATTGAAGTGGTTTGAATTAAGAAACAACAGAGAAAGGTCTAGTTTTAGTCAAAAGTATTTTGGTCAAAATAACTTTTATTGTTTTTTTAATGTTTGAGTTAAATTTTTTTTTTGGTCTTACAATCGCACGCATGCATGATGAGATGAGAAAAAAAATCTCTTAATATATAAATTTGTAATAGTGCATTAGGTGTTTTGGATTGACTTTTTGAGAATAATTTAAAAGAATCTCTCGTAATTATTTTTCAAAAACAAATTTTATTGAAGAGTATTGTTTTATTTATTAAGTAAGTAAACTAACTTAAGTTATTATGTTTGGTTGATTTGAAATTATAGTCAGAATCAGTGGATTTTAAACGCCCTTTTAAAGGATTGAGTTGGTGTTAGATCTAGTTAGAGAGTATTTGGACTTTCACTTAATGTTAAATGCTATCTAAATTAGAATTTGATGAAATATACGTAGATGTTAGAAATTTAAAAACTAAGCTACATATGTCATTGTTTTAATAAATTTGATTACAAAAATTAACTTGGAGAATAAGTTTATTTTTGGATAAGAATAAATATAAAAGACTTGAAGTTGGACCTATTCAGTAATATATGATTTCGAAATACCTATGATAACTACAGGAGTTGAATTTAAACTAATATTCTTGAATATAAAATAAATCTTCTGCAACCATTCTTCAAAAGAGTTGTTAATATTATAATTTCAATATCTTCTTATATTTTCTAATTTTATATATATATATCTTTGTGTGTGTGTTCTGTTGCATTAAATACTCATGATTTCAACATAGGTTTAGGTTATAAAAAAGTTTTTAAATTTTAGAATTTTATTCGGGTAATATTTATATAGTGGTATATTAACAATAAATTCTAAGAAAACACGCCAAAATGGAGTATTTTCTTTATGACCATGACAAAATTTAAATTTAAACATGGAGTATCTCAGGTTTAGTTGATAAACTATTGATATTTTGTTATAATTATAACTGTAATAATTTCAAATAATTAACGTCACGTACCAAAATTCTTATAACTATAAATATTTAACTACTTAAATAATTTTCCTGTAACATTTTTTTAGATGAAGTTTGTTTGGTTAAATTTATTAGATGAAGTTTGATACTCTATATTAAGTTTATTAGGCTTGATTAATGAGATATTAAGAAAAATCTTACCTTTTTTTTTTTATATATTCTCTGTTCTTTATATAAGTTCTTCCTATAATCCCGAGAAAATACTAATAGAAAAGAGAAATATTTTGTTTTAAAAAAAGTTATATGATGAGAGACTTAGTTCTTTTAATATGTCTCATCAGTATCATTAAACTTGTATATAATTTATTCTGAAATAAAACTTTGATTATTGAATAGAAATTCAAATATCTATATGTTTTTTTTATATATGTATAATTGTAATTTATAAATACTATGTACTAACGTGTATAAGTAGATAATAATTCACGACCCTATATGTCAATATTAAATTTTTTCTATATAAACTCTTTTTAATATTTAAATCTGAAACAATCTCTTTCTATTTTTAAGTAAATAAATAAATATGTTTTTGATATTAAAAGTGTTATTATTGTTTTAGTGTATATATATATATATATATATATATATATATATATATATATATATATATATATATATATATATATATATATATATATATATATATATATATATATATATTGTGAAAACTGATTCTATTGTCACCAAATAAACTGTAACTAGTTTAATATGAATATCGTAATCATATGGTTTTATTTTAATACCCACTAGTGAAAAAAAAAATAAGATGACGACCTTTATCTTCCCGCTCTCATTAAATAAAATATAAAATTATTTTAAGATATAATAATGTATAACTATTTTTTTTAATTATACAATAACTCTCAACTAATCATAATATCACAATTCAAGTAATTTCGTTTATATAACAATTATATTAAGACAATAATTAAAAAAATCAACAAAAGTAAATAAAAAATTGTACTAGAAGATGAAATTTTCACGAAAAAATAAATAAATAAAGATAATAATTAAAAAAATAATTATATATAAGTCTCCATATTTATATATTTACTCGGTAGAACATATACATATACCTTTCTCGAATGGAAAATAAAAAATTTCATAGGATTATCGAAAATTTAAATTATAGACTTAAATAGAAGTATTCGCTGTTAAAGCTAACACATTCATTCACAATGATTGGAGAGTGACTAGACAACCTAACAACATGGTAAATTACATTACAACAAATCAAACCTAACCAAATTTTGTTCATTAAAAGAATGCGTGGCGGTTCAGAATTGCAAGAAACGTGCGACAGCCGAAGAAGCTACAAAACCACACAACTACCAATTCTGCATAATTTACGTGTAGGCCATCACTTGCTTTTTCTATGGTTTTTTTACCAACTATAACAAAACCAACACTCAAAGGATTTCAAAAGTAAAAAACACAAATAATTAACATCCATTTCAATTATCATAACACAAACACACCAAAGGAAAACCTTTCCATCAGTAATTATAAAAGATTCATTCATACTTCTTATAGTAAAAATTTGCATAATTTCTTATTTCAGTCTATATCTGACCACTAATGTAAGACATCTTTTCGGGAAAAAAATTATGTGTTTTTTTTAATGTATACAAAATATAATACAGGTTAACGATGAAATAGGTATACAATTTATAAATTATTCAATATTAAATTAGTCTTCAATATATATATATATATAAATTAGTGTCAAGTGTCTTAATAAGCAAAAAAACAATGCGTGAGTGTGATGCCAAAGCATAATCAATTTGACAACTTGTTTGGCTAATTCTCGTATTTGAAATCTTCTTTCTGGTTTTTTCCTGGATAAAATCATCCTTAATTGTTTCGTCCACCTTGTCATTAGTTACTCACGAAAAACAAAGCGACAAAATCGGCACTTGCCTCTCCAGAAAGCAACAAGATTGGTTGCTTCTATCCTATTTCTTTGTTTTGGACTGTTTTTTGATGTGAAGAAGAGAATTTAGAGCAGTTTATGGAAAAGGGAGTTTAGAGATTTGGCAAAAACAAGGAAGAAGAATTGAAGCAGAAGAAGTAAAGAATGCGACTTGGGAAATACGAGTTGGGTAGGACCCTGGGTGAAGGCAATTTTGGCAAAGTCAGGTTCGCTAAGAACACAGATTCTGGTCAACCTTTTGCTGTTAAGATCATCGAGAAGAACAAGATCATCCACCTAAACATAACCAATCAGGTTTCTTCCTCAAAACTTCCTCTTTCATTAACATTTCTGTTACCTCTTCCATGAAAAAGGAAAAAACCTTCTTATAATCTTCTTCTCATGACAAAACTCAACTTCATTCAAATGCACTCTCTATGATCATAGAAGAATGACTCTCTCTGGTTAAAATTGCAGATAAAGAGGGAAATAGCCGCCTTAAAGCTCCTCAGACATCCCAACGTTGTTAGATTATACGAGGTACTTTCATGAACATATATATTTTTCAATTCAAAAAACAATATCCGAATCCCAATTTATTGCAATTCACACCTCAATGCACAAGAATAAACTAAACTATTAATTTTCTGGATTTTTTTTTATGGACTGAATCTTCTAAAGAATAAATTATGTATTATATAAACCTTTATATAGATGTAGTATATTTTTAAAATATAGAGAAGAAGAATGTAAGACGTTACTAGTGTAATTAAGTTTTTTTACTGTTGGTCTCACATGCAAATTTCCATATCCGGATTTGACACGTAACCTAAATCAGCTGGCATGTTCGGTACGCCGAACATGTCAAACATCAATGGTGTTGGATCTGACATAAATTCCAACGAAAACTTAACCATATATCTGTGTTTTAGCAGAATGAACAATGAACATTTGAACTCAAGCACAACATTATTCTTTCACGGTAACTTTTCAATACCTATAGAAATGCTACGTTAGTCTAGAATTACAACTCATTACAGTGTTATTAAGTTATAAATGTAGAAAACGAGGTCTATTGATGTGACATGACATGCCAGTTTAATATTTTTCGACGAAAAAACAAAAACTATTATAACAGCACATGGTTTTGTTTGACGAAGGAGGAATCATGAGCGTGATTTCTCTTAAATTTAAAAAAAATAAATTAAAAACTAAAAAATGTAATTAAATAAACTTCTTAGATTATGTTTTTTACCTCACTCTCATATCACACTGTGTATGTATATATTTAATGTTAATTCCAGCTCACATTATTCATGGCACCCTACTTTATTATATGTTTTATGTCTCTACCATTTTCGTAAGTTTTTATTGAATTATTATTCTTTTTAGCTGAGTTTTGTTGACGTTGAACCGAGTCAGAGCACCATCTTTTCCCACACGATTCTGATATCACATACACTAATTAAAGGGCAGGGACGGTGACAAATGCTTTTCTTTCATTTTACCATAATCATTCACGCCATTGAGTTTGACAGAAATTATTAGATTATATATGTATGATAAATATTGATGTGATTGATATTGATATAATAAGTAATAAAGTATTATTAATTTGTTTAAAACTTATTATGTCATGTGTATTCTTGAGTGGATTTGACTTCCTAAGCATAGTATTCAATGAAGGTGGAGATGAATGATTAACATGTGGCACAGGTACTACTTATTTGGATTCCACTCCAAAATCCATTGCATCCTAACTGTCACAATTAAGAAAAATGTGGCATGAGAACATGATTAAAAAACATCACGACCACATATTTTATTCAGATCCGACGGTCCCTCCATATGCGTATAAATTGTAATGTACGAACACTATTGGTATCGCACTCAGTTGACCAAGATTTTGTTCTCTATGTTTATTTATTGTTTATATATTTGGTACAGTAATCTTTACTCTGCAACTTATAATTGCAACATGCATTTCTGTCATTGATACTTCTAATTATGATTGATAATTATTATAATTATTATAATCCCGCAGGTCTTGGCTAGCAAAACAAAAATTTATATGATACTTGAATATGTGAATGGAGGAGAGCTATTTGGCATGATTGTAAGACCAAATTCATTTTCATTGATTTTGTTAGTGAGAGTTAAAATTTTATACTGCTGTAAAAATGCTTAACCATATTTTTGTGACAGGCATCCGAAGGTAAACGTTCAGAAAGTGAATGCAGAAAGCTGTTCCAACAGTTGATTGATGGGGTGAGCTACTGCCACACTAAAGGTGTCTTTCACAGGGATCTCAAGGTTCTTTTTCTTCCTTTTCAAGCTCAAATTGTACCATATAGTTCTCTTTGGTCTTGCCTTTTTCACACAAATGCTGCTATGTCCTTGCAGCTTGAGAATGTACTGGTGGATAACAAAGGAAACTTGAAAATAACTGATTTTGGTCTTAGTGCTTCACCCCAGCATCTCAGGGTAAGATGTTATTATGCTTTCAATTTCAACCACTTTGGGTAAAGCATATAATTTTTGTTATTGGGTTAACCGTGTGAAAATTTTCAGGCAGATGGATTGCTGCATACAACTTGTGGAAGTCCTAATTATGTTGCTCCTGAGGTTCTTGCTAATAGGGGCTATGACGGTGCAACATCAGATACATGGTCATGTGGTGTTCTATTATATGCAATCCTAACTGGACGTTTACCTTTTGATGACAGAAATATGGTAGTTCTGTATCAGAAGGTATATTCATTTGTTGCCACGATGTTCTTTCACATGGTTAGTATATCAGTTTCATAAATGAATTCACATTTTTCTTTTTTCTGTGAGGGGTAACAGATTTTCAAAGGAGATATTCGCATACCAAAATGGCTATCACCAGGTGCACAAGACTTGATAAAGAGGATTCTTGATCCAAATCCTGAAAAACGGATAACAATGGCTGGGATCAAAGAAGATCCGTGGTTTAAGAAGGGTTATGTTGCAGCAAATGCTGAAGATGAGGATGTATATGTTGACAATGAAGCATTTTCCATGCATGAAGCAGAACAGAGGAATTCAGGATCATCACCAGCCATTATCAATGCATTTCAGTTGATAGGGATGTCTTCGTGCCTAGACCTCTCTGGCTTCTTTGAGAAAGAGGTGAGCATGAAATTCAGGATCACCAAGTGCATTTTAATTTCTACTGATACAGTTTGTGCATAGTTTTTCCTGTGTCTTTAAACATTCACCACTTCCTTACAGAATTTAACTCAGATTTATGCACAATGTGGTTTGAGTAACAGGATGTCTCTGAGAGAAAGATAAGATTTACATCAAATCTTTCAGTTAAAGATCTGATTGAGAGGATTGAGGACACTGTGACAGATATGGAATTTATAGTCCAGAGGAAAAATGACAAAGTATGTTTGTTAAGGCTGCCTTTATTTCTGACAAACTTGCATATAAACTGAATGTTTGTTTGGCTAAAAGAAACATCAATAACATGAACAACAATTTAATATTTCAGTTGAAAGTAATTTGGGAGAACAAAGTGCACAAAACTACAGGATTCCTTTCAGTGGCAGTAGAGGTAATACATGTCTAGAATGAGCTTAATCTTTACATATAGTTTGTTAAAGCTAAGAAAAGTAACTTCATTTCAAATGTAACAGGTGTTTGAAATAAGTCCATCACTATACGTGGTAGAATTAAGGAAGTCTTGTGGTGATACTTCTGTATATAAACAGGTATTTTGTTCATACCCTTTTTCTCTGTTCATGTGCTGAAATCAGAGGCTGATGTATTTCTTCTTCATATCGTGCAGTTATGCAATAAATTATTGGATGATTTGAGTGTTCCCCCAAGCAATGGCTTGTGAACTCAGCAGCCATGTAGGTGCCACAGATACTGCATTATTGTAATTATTAAAAGGAAGAAAAATGCAGAAATGTTAGATAGAGGTGACTGCACCTTTGAGTTGAGCAATTCGTCAAACAGATGAAGTGGGAAAGATCTGCAAACTTGATTCTTTTCCTTCTGTAATGTTTGTTGATTTGTTCTTCATGTTTTTATTATCAATAATAAAAATAAAAATATGTTCATACTAAGATAAAATACATCTAAACTAAAAATATTTCTGATTTGTATAATAATTTAATTGATTAATTAACCTTTTGGTTTTTGGATAATTATTATTCTAGTCAAAATTTTACATAAAATTTTTCTCACTTTACTTTTCTTATTTTATAAAATAGAACTCTATATTAGGATTTTTTATAAAGAAACTATGAGGTCTTGTAATCATAAAATTTTTATTTTTTTAAATAGACTTAAATATTACTTTTGTTTCCATCGTAAATGTCTTTTCGATTGTTCAATAATTTATATTTTGATATTTTTTTTTTCTGAGTCTAAATTCTTAACAATGTGGTGTGTTAGTATTATATGTTAATATCTTACATAGTTAAAAAGTTTTAATTTTGTTCAATTCAATCTTATTTTAAATTTTAGAAACAAAATTATTTATTAATTTTTAAAATAAGATGAATTTTTTTAATATTTTTAAAATTAGATGAAAAATTCTTTTTTATTTTTAAAATTAGAAATATTTTTTATTATTTTTAAAATTAAAAAGATCATTGTTTTTAAAATTAGAAGAAAAGTTCTTAATTATTTTTAAAATTAAAAATAATTGTTTTCATTATTTTTAAAATTAGAAATAAATTCTAATTTATTTCTAAAACTAGAAGAAAAATTTTAATTTATTCTTTAAAATTAAAAAAAAAATCTTTATTATTTTTAAAATTAGAAGATTTTTAAACAAACTTTATTCCTATTTACCTTTTTATTTTAATTTTGTACAAATAGAAAAAATCAAATATACATTTAATAATTATATTTTCGTAACATGGTTAGAGTTAATTTAAAAATAATATAAAACATATTTAATAAAAATGTTAATTTTAATAAAAATTAAATTTTAGTTTCAATTTAGGAAAAAACAAAGTTGGAAGTCTGGATTAAAATTAACAAAAATATTGAAACTAAATTAAAATAAATTAACAAAAATTGAGACTGAAGTAAATATAAAGACACTATCTTCTTTTTAGCGAGTTAAAATATAATATTTGTGTTAATTTTAATTATATATTTCTTAATTAAAAGTATATACTTTTTATTATTTTTTATTTTGTGTAATTTTAATATAAGCTAGAGAGGTCAATATAATTTTAGATTTTTTAAATTTTAATTATGTTTTCTGTTAAAAATATAAAAAAAACACACTTAGAAGAATATGAGAAATAAATAAAATATATTGATTTATATGATAGGTTCGTGAAAATATATTATCTAATATTGTTTTCAATTTCTTGATAAAGACTTGAACAAATTTGAAAATAGCATTCAACAAGTCTAAATTCACATGACTTAAAAAGAAGTGACATGTTGCTTTCTGCACCCCAAAATAACAGAAAAAGCTCACCTTGTCGGTCACCATCACAACGCTGCTACAGATAAAAATGAAAAATAAAGAGAGAAAATGCGGAAAGAGAATTTGTTCCTGAAAGTTTTTCTGAAACGTATTTAATATATTCCAAATATTCTTTTTTAAAAACATTTCATAAAGGGTTATTTTAAAAACTTATTTTGTCATATATTACATGCATTCAAGAAAGTTTATTATAGAAATCTTATTTTAAAAAACTTATTCCAGAATCTATTTTATACATTATGAATTTGTTCCGAAAGTTTTATTTAAAAAATTCTGCTTCAAAAGTCTTGTCTTTGAAAAATCTGAAAATTTTCAAAATATATAATCCGAGAATCGCTTTCAAAAAAAATAATATAGACATTTTAAGAATTTAATGGGGTGTACAAAAAAGTCATAGAAGTGCAAAAAGTAAGAGCCGAAAAACTGATGGAAAAGATTTAAGTTGGGCTAAATAGTTAATTAATCCAAATTTCTACCACAATAGATGTTGATGTATTGATGTACTTACCTCAGTGAAAATATCAATAGCAGTAAAACATGTTTAGAACCATTTTAATAGTTACCCAACAGTTCATCGATCCTCATTATAGGGTCATATAGTTGTTATTTGTTTGATATTAAGTAGGATTTTAGATTCTCTTTGTTCTCACAGAAACATTTATGATTTTGCCATAATTTCTTAATCACTGGAATTTAACTATGCCATTAATTGTAATTAGTTTACATGGAAAGTATATTACTTACACGAGGCTGATGATTAATGATCATATCACAAGTGGAGCAAATTGTGCTTTTGTTGGGTCATTCGTTTCAAATAAATGCAGCAGCAGCACTAGCTCACAAGCCTGTTGCCAAACTCCTTATTATAAACCTGAATTAAACCACTCTCATCTGACATACGAAGCTTCACATCCAATATTTTCTTGTATTGATCATCTCGGGCTTCTAGATTACGCACCAACTCAACCTACAACAGATTTACCACAGATGACATGAGATTTAGCAAGCATTTTTTTTATCTACATCCTACTCTGTTAACTAGCCTCATATCATAAAAATGGCAGCAATAGAGAATTTAGTCCAAAATCACAGTTAGTTTGGACTTATCCAATTGTTCTGTTGACTTAAACATCAAATGTAGTGAAAGTAAGCTTTGGTAATGTGATGCTCGGTTCATTAAGAGACCAAAATAAGAAAAGAAGAGTTCTAAAAGGCACGAACACACACTTAACAAAGAACAAATCAAATTTTATTGTTTGTTACAGGATATCAAATCACCTGTTCTTGGAACATATGAAATTCGTCACAGCTGAGGGAGCCATCAGTGTTTGAGTCAAGGAGCTGCATCATTTCTCGGGCATCTTCTCCTGGAGCCCCGAGCTCTTCCATCACTTCCGTAAGCTCCTCAATGCTAATTTTACCATCTCCATTCTTGTCAAGAAGGCGAAAAACTCTATCCCTCTGATCAGTCTCAGTCCCTTTATGATTTGTACCTGGAAAATCTTTAAGGCGCAGAGCAGCCAATTCAGCCGCAGCCAGCATGATGGTCTTCAGACGCTTCGCCTGAGCATCAACAACTAAAACATAAATGCCCATTCCCTTCATGTGATCTCTCAACAAGATAAAAGAATAAAAATAAGTTCAATGTCTCCATTTGTATGTTTTTAGATATCTATAGAATTCGTTGCTTCTGTTTATATATATATATATATATTTCATTTGTGGGAAAGAAGACACTAACCTCCTCAGGATCGGTAAGACCAGCCTTATATAACGAATGGGCTGCTGTTCCACCAACTGCTAACCTGTCCATTTCAGTTGTTCTTATCTGTATTTCCATCAAAGGTCTGATCTTACCATTTTCACTCACATCAACTGCCATATGCAAACTTTTATACCCATTTGCTTTTGGCCTGGCAATATAGTCCTTTGTCCGATAAGGAATTTCCTTCCACATAGATTGGATTATCTGATGAGACCTATAGCATGCTCTCTCTCCAGCCTCTGACGCATTCTCTCCACCCTTAGGATTCAATATCACTCGCATCCCAAGCACATCATTCACATCTTCTGGCTTCCTACCATCCTTCAACAGCTTCTTCATGGTGCTATAACGACTCTTATATCGACCTTCGACCGATATATCATCCAAAAGTTCTGAGAGCAAGGGATCAGCCTTCAGAGTCTGGAGAAGTTCCTCCTTGTAAATGTCAATAAGAGATACACCCCCAGTCTCATGACTTCGTAACCACGCATCAACATAAAGATATGAATAAGGAAACAAGTACTGAAACGAGAGATCTTCCAATTCCAGTGACAAGTTGGTAGTTCCCACTGCATGAGCAAGGGGGGCATATATCTTCATAACCTGCAAAGAAATTATCTGCTGCTGATATCTGGGCAGATAATCAAGGTGTCTCATCGTGTCAAGCTTCAAAGCCAGGTCCAGGATCAAAGCCCGGATGTCATAGTAAGTGAGGCAGAACTTTCTCAATGCAGCAGCATTGTCATCATCCACTACATCTATTCTGGATGGAATATTGTTCACACGCAAACTCTCGTGAAGCAAATGAGCAGTGGCCAAACCAATCTGATTCCGGATTTCGTGTATGCTCAAGTGGCCTGCTTCCAACACCTCTCTCAATATCCCGGCAGAGATAACTTCAGCATCCATCTGCATTCACATTCACTATAAACAAACGATAAACGGTAACGAAAATAATACTAGCAATAATAACAATAATATGTCCCATACAAGACAATAAACAAC
The DNA here is from genome assembly GCA_036885675.1 of Vigna mungo. Lineage (NCBI taxonomy): Eukaryota > Viridiplantae > Streptophyta > Magnoliopsida > Fabales > Fabaceae > Vigna > Vigna mungo. The sequence continues at coordinate 15,194,429 of CP144696.1, forward strand.
GGAAGGACCATTTAAGCCGATGAATTCCTATACAGTTCATAAAAAACTTGTTTATATAAACAATTACAGACAAGTTTTGAAGTAAAACGAAAATCCATGCGTGAGGAGAAATAAAATAAACACTCAAGTTGAATTCTGTAAAAATTAGTGAATATTCTTAAACTTGATATCAAAACAAGGGGCATACTAAATAAGAATTACGACCCCCTGATAAAGATCTTGATTAGAGATGCCCTGAAGTAGAGAAATACTAATATGATTTTAAATTTATTAAATTAAATGAGCCCTATGTTATAAATTAGAATGCAGAACTTGAAATGCTTACTCCCACTAAAACATTCTTAATATCTTTATTTTTTTTTATTTAGAAATTTATTTCACACGGTATCCTATAACTGGCAAAAAAAATTTCAAACTATTTTCATTTATCTTCATATGTACACGTGATCCATTAATTAAGGTACCCTCATTTTATCTTTCAATTCTATTTTAGAAGAAAATGTCAACATATATATATATATATATATATATATATATATATATATATATATATATAACATGTTAAAAAAACTTACTTATTAAGATCTTAATCATATAAAAAAACAAACATCTACTGAGCTATTAAAAACGAAAGTAGAAAAAATCTAAAAGAAGTGGTGAGTAAGTAGGAGTGTTAACTAACTTGGAGATCGGCGAGGAGCATGGCGACGGACAGGGCCTTGGAGAGAGGGGAGCGGCCGTCGGGAGAGAGAGGGGAAGCTTGAAGGATGGGGATGGAGAGTTTGAGGCACTTGAACAGAAGACGAGAGGAGCTAGTCGACAACACGTTCATTCTCTCCGTCAACTCGTTGAACGCTCCCACCAACTCCATCACCATCTTCCCTCCCTCCGGTACCTCCACCGCGCACGCCCTCGTACCCCAACACCGCACCTCGCCGCCGCTCCCTCTCCGGCGACGGAGCATCACGGAGAGCAAGTGAGCTGGTGGAAGGGAAACGGTGCGTTTGGAAAGGGCGTGGCGAATGGGGTAATGGAGAGCCACCCACTGTAACGACTCCATTCAATTCCCCTTTCTCTCTCTTCTCCACCACGATGACCACGACAACAACAATATTTTTGTGGTTGGATCGTTACCTCATTCAAATTAATATTTTATTTAAAATGATTCAGAAATATACTTTTTAAACAACAATTTTATATGGGATCATCTTTAGTTTTTTTTTTTTTTTTTCATATTTTCATACTGTAATGTATTCAAGGAAAATTACATTCAAGTCCGTTTTAATTTTAAAACGAAAAATTACCCTCTTTATTTAGGCTTTGATAAAATAATATCTGCGATTTTCATAATTTTTATATTCAAATTCAGTCTCTTTTTTTATAAATAAAACTTACATTTCTATATTTTTAATTAAATCACACTTCCTTTCTTATTTTATCTATGAACATATTATTAAAATTTTAATATATATAAAAATTTTAAATAAAACAAGGAGTATCATTTTTCTATTTATATTTTTATATAAAAAAAAATGAAAAGAAGAGATAAGGTGTGCAGCGTTGTGAGCTGAAATGAGTAGTTGTTTGGTTGCTCCACCACCATGGCCATGTTCAAGCATGGCGGAAGCGAAGCAGCACCATTCTCTCCTCCTCCGCCTGGGACTCTCTACCGACAACCACGCGGTGTCTGGCATCTTCACCTTCTGCTCCCTCTCCAACCACGGCAACCTCAACTACGCCCTCAAACTCTTTACTACTCTTCCCAACCCCGACACCTTCCTCTACAACACTCTCTTTAAAGCCTTCTCCATTTCCCACAACCCTTCTCTCTCCCTCCTCTTCTACTCCCACATGCTGCAACGTTCCATCGCACCCAACTCTTTCACCTTCCCCTCTCTCATAAGGACCTGCAAACTCCAACAAGAAGTTAAACAGCTCCATGCACACCTTCTTAAATTCGGGTTTGGAGCAGATACCTTCGCTCTTAACAACTTGATCCACGTGTATTTCGCTTTTGGGTCCTTGGATGATGCCAGGAGGGTGTTTTACACCACGCCTCATCCAAATGTCGTGTCTTGGACGAGCCTTGTTTCTGGGTACTCTCAGTGGGGACTTGTGGACGAGGCTTTTCGTGTTTTTGAACTCATGCCTTCCAAGAATGGCGTTTCTTGGAACGCCATGATTGCGTGTTTTGTCAAGAGCAACCGCTTCCGTGAGGCGTTTGATTTGTTTCGGAGGATGAGGGTCGAGGAGGTGGAGGTGGATAGGTTTGTGGCTGCTACTATGCTCTCTGCCTGCACGGGAGTGGGGGCATTAGAGCAAGGGAAATGGATACATGGACGTGTTGAGAGGAATGGGATTCTGTTGGATTCAAAGCTTGGCACAACCATTGTTGACATGTATTGCAAGTGTGGTTGTTTGGACAAGGCGTTTCGAGTTTTTCGTGGTTTGGAAGTGAAAGGAGTTTCTTCATGGAATTCCATGATTGGGGGGTTTGCAATGCATGGCAAGGGAGAGGATGCAATTAGGCTTTTTAAGGAGATGGAGCAAGAAGGAATGGTTGTGCCTGATGACATCACTTTTGTGAATGTTCTTACTGCTTGTGCTCGTTCGGGTTTGGTTGAGGAAGGGTTTTATTACTTTAGTTACATGGTTGATGTTCATGGCATTGAACCCACCAAGGAGCATTACGGTTGCATGGTTGATTTGCTTGCCAGAGCTGGAAGGTTAGAGGAGGCGAAAAAGGTGATAGATGAGATGCCAATGAGTCCTGATGCTGCTGTGTTGGGTGCGCTTCTTGGAGCATGTAGAATTCATGGGAATTTGGAGTTGGGGGAGGAGGTAGGCAAGAGACTGATTGAACTAGATCCTGGAAATAGTGGGCGATATGTGATACTAGGTAATATCTATGCTAGTTGTGGAAAATGGGATGAAGTTGCTGGTGTGAGGAAATTGATGAATGACAGGGGAGTGAAGAAGGAACCGGGATTTTCCATGATAGAAATGGAGGGAGTTGTGAATGAATTTGTTGCAGGGGGAAGAGATCATCCTCTGGCTGAGGCTTTATATGCTAAGGTTTATGAGATGTTGGAAGCAATCAGGGTTGTTGATTATGTTCCTGATACAGATGGTGTGTTGCATGATCTTGTTGAGGAGGAAAGGGAGAATCCTCTGTTCTACCACAGTGAAAAACTTGCAATTGCTTATGGTTTGTTGAAGACTAAACGAGGGGAGACCCTACGTGTCACCAAGAATCTGAGGATTTGTAAAGATTGTCATCAAGCAAGTAAACTGATCTCGAAGGTTTATGATTGTGATATAATAATAAGGGATAGAAATCGTTTCCACCATTTTAGTAACGGAGAGTGTTCATGTAAAGACTATTGGTAACTACAACTGTGATCAGTTACTAATTTTTGTTCTTCTTTTCTTAAAATGTATAAATCCTGTACATTTCATTTGAATCCGAACGTAAACAGTATGTTTAACGTATATCTATGCATCTAATCATCAGTTAAGCTATAAATGTTTGTACTTCTACAAAATAAAACTGACATACTGGATCATATCTTTATTACAGATCAGTAGCAAAAAGTTTCCTTACTTTGGTTCTTGTCTCCTCAAAATTTAACTATATAGAGGCCTAAATGTGGACAAAGAGTGCTCCCAGGCACTAATCTAACCATTAAAAAATAAAGCTATTTAATTTTAACTCATCATCAGGCAGTAGATACTTTGGAATATTGAAGAGAATTCTTATAAGGAATAGAGGTATCTGGTGTATAGTGTTGAACTGCAGTAATAAGTCCCATAATGCCTGGATCATAGAAGAGTCCCTCTAAAGCTTATTATAAAAAGAATTTTCCCTCTATTCAATTCTCATACCTTTCTCGGCCTTTTGGCTAAGATCAAGTGTAGTATCTGTTCTTATCAGTTTAATATCTGATATGTGGACCAATGGTTCACACGATATTAAATTAATTTTTCAAAGGGGAGGTTCCAACACAGTGGCTTGCTACTGGGAATCTCAAGTGTCTCTCAAGTCTTGCACTAAAGCTTGAGCTTGGCACATCCTACCAATGAAGTTTTTAATTAGTAGTATAGTGCTGGTTTGACCATTTTATATTTTATGCTCTTCATACTCTACAAATCTGAATGAACTCTTTTTCAACCAAGAACTTGAGTGTAGGAATTAGATTAACCTTGTGACTAACCTTAAGATTTAAAGAAAGAGAGACAAACTGAATAACTAGATCACTTAAATATAAGAGAATGACAAATCTTCTACTTGGTAAAAGAGAAAGGCAAACTGAATAACTAAATCAATGTTAAAAGTAGTTCTCACTGTCAGTGGTGATGTAAAAAGGACTTAAATATAAAAAGAGAAAGACAAGCTTTCTAATTGGTACCAATATAAAAGAGACAAACTGAATAACTAAATCACTGTTAAAAATAGTTCTCACTGTCAGTGTTACATAATTTTTGTATTTATTCTGGCAAAGGTTCTTGAGAGTCTCCCAAACGACACAAATGGAGATATGCGTCAGTTCCTGCAAAGAACAAACCTATGAATTAATCAATATAAAAATCAGTTAAATGCAGGTGCAAGGTATAACATTTTAAAAGGAATTCTAGATTTGTTGAAATATTTTCTTTAATATAATTATCTCCATCACTAAATTGAAGTATTGTCCATATTTTATATTTTTAAAATATTAAATAATTTTCATAAAGTATTTGGTACATGTCACAAAAGATATAACCTTAGTGGTAACTGTAACAGTTCATATGTCAAGGTAAGAAGAAACATAAAGTGGTCATACTTTAGCCAAGTAGAATGTTGGAACTTGGAAAGAAGTTTAAATGAAAATCTAACGAGTAATAGTTCACTTACCATATCCTTCCATAGATATTACTTGAAGATCACCACCAAAATACCTAGCATACAAGCGACAAATAGGAAGTCCATAACCATTTCCAGCCATTGGTGCATTACCAGCTATTCCAAGATCAGAAGGTTCAGGTTCATTGGATGAATTTCGTGCTGTACTGTAATGATATGTAAAAATTTTTGGAAGACCACTTCTTGCTATTCCACCTCCCTCATCAGAGACCTAACATGTCATTTGTTAAACACAAAGCACCTTGATTATGCAAGTAAAAAGCCTCCAATAAAAAGAACAAAAAGCGTGTTGATGATGGAAACTTACCTTTATGGTAACATCCTCTATTCCATCAGCTATTACTATTCTAATTGGAGGAGCAACTTTGTCAGAATCCATAAAAAGCTCTTGCACAGCACGCAGTGAATTCTTAACCAACTCAAATACCATAAGGTGCAAGTGAGCTAAAACATACCTATAGAAAAAAGACAGAATTCTAGAGAGAAAAAAGAAAGATAACAGACCATTTGAAGCACTAGACATAAGAAGGCAAATGAATTCACACAAGAAAAAGGACTGATACTAACGGAAAAGTAAATTCAGGATCCCCATAAATGTTAACATCTGGGGCACTGCCATATTCGCGATAGCACATGGCACGAGCATCTTCACTAGCATTCCTAGCCACAACCATAGGAGACATTTTTGTGTGTATGTAACCAACACAATTTTGAGGTGGGTTGGGGTTGTGCAACTCAACATGCTGCCCTGAATCCATCAAATGAAAATGAGCTATAAATTGTGAAGCAGATACATAGATTAGTCTCACAGAAGGTTAGAAAGTGTGTTGTTGGAACTAACCTATGAGCATTCTGATTCCTATTCTTGACATGTAGAAGCGATCAAGAAACTCATCAATCTCATTAGGATCCTCATAAACAATCTTCAATTGCTGAACACCTAAGGCCATTGTAGGAACCACGTTGTTGTGTCTCACCTTCACAGCCTTAATCATCTCTGTGAATTCTTTCTCATCATCCATATCCTTTATCTCAGGGAAAGACCTAAGGTCTCGGAAAGAATCCAAGTACCAATCTCTAACCTAAAAACATAAGCCAGTAGTACAACAAAGTTCAATAACCAATAAACCATATGCAAAACCAGAAATTACTTGTAGAGAGAAAGTGCACAATGGAAACACATAAAGGCTTCAAAACATCTCAAACCATACAATTTAGGTCTTTAACCTTCACATGCTTATATGTAAATTGGGTTCATCGTATTCAACAAAAACCAGCCAATGACACCGAAAGGTGAGGTAAAAGATAGAACCTTCAAAACAGGAGCTGTCTGAGACAAGCCTTTAGGGAGAGCGTGAAGTTCAATGGCTCTCTTTGCAATCCTAATGGGAAGCTCTTTGTGAAGGAACTGAGCAGAGATGAGCAAATTGTTTGGAGTGGGGTTGGAACCAAACTCCATCATGTACCTCAGACTAACCCCTGTCTGCTTCAAAGCACTCCATTTCTTCACCTCTTTCATCAAACTTTTGCACCATGGCAACGTTTGCTTAGCCTTAATCGACATGCCTTGTTCCTCGACCCAACAACAACATCTACCAGAGGAAACCGAGAGCTATGAACTGACATAGATGAAACCAATTACAGAAACAAGAGTGGAGAGAAAAGTTGAAAAGTGAAAGGACAAAAGGTGTCTGAAAAAAACAAGGGATGAATGATCCATTGATGTCAAAGGTTTCAGTTTTTGTGTGGCGTTTTCCCGCAGTTCTCTCCTTTGTCGATTACAGAATATTCAGAGGTTCTGCTGTTGGCACGTGGCACACTCTCTCACCCTCATTAACCAAAATTACATACAACAAATTATTATATAATCTAACATTATTAGTTAAATTTCACTACTCTCCATTCTCTACATAACTTAATTTCTTTTCCACTAATTCATGGCATGTTATGTTTCAGTGAATTTAGAAAATTAGTATTATATATAAAAAATATCAGTGTAATATAGATGATAAACATTGTTCTGAAAAACATTTATAGATGATAAAAAAGGTCTTTGAGCTTTAGAGATGTTTATATTTACAATAATAATAATTATAATATTATAATAATAATAATAATAATAATAATAATAATAATAATAAACTACGCCTTTTACATTAATCAAAAGAATGTACCGTGATCATTGTTTTTCGTAACTGTCTTGATAACATCTAAATATGAATATTAAAAAACTGACTATATTGACTTTTGCCTTCACATGTAGCTATTCCATATTTCACTTTTTTTCTCTTCTGTATATTCATTTACCAAAGCACATGGGAAAAACATGGCGAAACATTATTCAATTTTTGTGTATAAATAAGAAGAAAAAAACTGTCTATAAAAATATAAATAATTAGCTTCTAAAATTCAAAATGGGTATTAACATTACTATCAATAGGATGTTTCAATTCTACAAAAAAGAAAAAATAAATGTATTTTTATTAAAATCAACTTAACAAACATTTAAAATTTTAACTCACATTTAAAATTTAATAAACTCATGTTGACTTTTGTTCCACTGGTAAATATTTTTCTAGTGATTAAAATAATTCCACACACCATTTAGTTTATTTTTAATATGAAAGCATTGTAAAACTTAATCTGTATATCTACCTTCAAATTAAAATTACCTCAGAGCAAATTCAACGTTGTAATTATTCACTTCTAAAGAAAAACTATTCCAAATAATTTTTGTTTTTTCACATGCAAAATGGTGGTCCGAGATTTTAAACTTCAAATTAAACACGAACAAAAGTTGTTTTACTCAAATTTAAAATAAAAAGAAATATTTTCATAAGAGTTGTGAACTTGTTTTATAGTTATGAATAAAAATTTACTCTCTTTTTTTTCTGTGGTAAGTAAACCTGCACCTCTATAAGTTTTATTGTTTACATCTTGCTTTCTTTATTTTAGTATTATTTAATGTGAAACTTAAATTCAAATTTTTTAATTTTTAAAAAACTTAAAATGCATAGTATTAAAATATAACATTTGGATATAATTTTTTTGTACTAAAAAAGTTATTGTCAAATTTTATTTTTTTACAAACATGTATAAGATATTGAATAATTTGGATCTTTTAACTAGACATTATATATTTTCAAGTTATTTCATTCAATGAACATTTTCAATAAAAATTAGTTCAAAAACATAAAAATAGTTTCCATTTATCAAAATCAATTATTAACATCAATCTCCACAATTTCATTCCAACTAACTCATTCAAATTTCAAATCAAATGATTCAAATAAATTTCAAATCAAATGACTCAAATAGCATACATATAAACACTGCTTTTCAGAAGACCAGTGTATTGAATAAGCTCGTGTTGCACATGTCATACCTACTTTCAAATCCCTTAATGATGTTTCGACCATTAGGACCAAATGTCCATAACCAAGCTATGACAGAACAATTAGGTTCCTAAGTATGATCATTTTTCATGAATATCATATGTTATGTAGAGCTTCCTTTGGCTCATATCAGCTAGGTTTCAAACTATGTGAATGAAATACTAGTTGACCAAGATGTCTCATTCCCAACGTCTCTTTCAATACACTTTTATTCATCATAGATTAGTATTTCCCATTTGAAAATATATCACATTAGTTTTTTACAAACTTACTAACTTACAAAACATAACTCAATACTACCATCAATACAACTCATAACAAGTAAGAAATAATTAATTAGTAAATTAGAAAAAAAAAATCATATAACTACCACATTCATCAAATTTCCAATTAGTACATCATCATTCACATTTAAACTTTTCTATTAAGCATTTCTACCACAATTATATAATTTCACAATGCAGACCAAATTTTCTTTTATTAGATTTCTCTATTATTCTCAAACATCACAATTAAATTACCATCCAACAACTCATAATTATCACAATTCACAATTATCGAAAACAAGTTCTCAATTTTAACAAGCATATAACCACAACATCCATCACCATGAAATTAGTTTCCATTACCTGATAGCGTTTGTCTAGTATTGCTCTTCTATCTTAAATTGCTTAGCATAAGAAATTACTTTATTCACACAATCAAAGGTCTAAATAACGAAAAAAAATTAATATCATAAATCAAGAGAGTTTTATTAAAAGAGAAAGAAAATAACATGCACACGAAAATAGCTTGCCTGCGAGGAAAACATATTGTTCTCGTAAAAACAAGAGAAAAATCGAACTCACTTAAAAAAAAGAAATCGATCAAGAACTTTGATAGAGTTATTTAAGTTGATATTTTTGTAGTGTTAAATCTTAAGAAAGATGAGAACTAAATCAGAAATTTTAGAAAAGAAAAAGATTTTCTAAAAATAAGTGGGATTCTCACGTAAATATTTCATAATTTTGTTTGTGTGATATGATTTTTATATTAATATTGATAAATTAATTTTTTCTATCTAACATTATCTTTAACTTATGAATCAATTTATTTTATAAAAAATATGATTAATAAATTAAAAAATAAAGAAAAACAAGTAAATTGATTAATGAATTAAAAAATAAAGACAAAAATAATAATTACATCGTATTTACTCAAATGAAAGTATAAGATACTTAAAAACAATAAAACTATTATAAGTATGGAATAATTTTCAAAAAAAAAAAATTTAAAAATACTCAAATAATTTATATAGTAATTAAATCTCAAGTCGTACAATTAAAAAAAAAAAAACTACACCACTATTAAAAGCGAGAGGAAAAGAAATGTAAATTTCTTGTTTGAAAGAATAGATAGATGGATGAATGATGATGATAATGTTTGAAATTAGAGTTAAAAGTGAAGTGAAAGGTGAGCCAAAGTAGTTGATGGGAATATGTGAGAGAAGACAAACACACTCTCAGACCCACAAACAGCACATTACGCTTCAACTTTTCAACTCTTTATTATTTCATTTCATACTTTCTCATTACATTTAATTTCAATATTCAACCACCACTATTTTTAAATGAAATTAATTATCCTAAAAATTTCATTAAATTTATCTAAATAAGATAAAGTAAAAGCTGCGTCATAAATGACAAATTATTTTGTCATCATAAGATCTTTATTAAAATTATCTCATTTTTAATAAGACGCTGTTTTGGTGTAAGACTTAATTTTATTTAAAAGAATAAATAAATAAACAAATGACGACAAAACTCTCCCTCGTTGTGCCAAGCTGTCATCCATTCTATTTTTAGTTTTATAGTTTATAATTGCGTTATTTTCATCGCTTAATGAAAGAAATTCGATGAAAAACAGAATTGATTAATATCACCTTAAATAACTAATTGATAAATTAAAAAGAAAATTAAAAAATTATATAAAAGAATAAAATATTATCTGACAACGGTTCCTTTCCTAATTCCATCGTTTGTTCCAGCACACAGAGGTCGAACTTCCTCGTTGTGTTGTGGTGTGTTCTGTTTCGTGTGTTGTTGTTCTGCCTCTGCTCTTTCTTTCTCTTTCTCTTTCTCTTTCTCTTTCTCTTCCACTCTCTCTGTTCGTTCACTTTTCAATTTCATCCAATCCAAACCTTCCACATTCTCCTTCTGCATTCTCTGCTCCTTTCTCAACAATTATTATGCTCCATCGTCCTAATCCTCTTCTCTCACCAACCGACTAGGGTTTGTCTCCCACGTTAGGTTTTTCGTTTTTTTTTGCCGGGATTCTGGGGGCAGACTTAATCTCCGGCAGCTATGGCCTCCAATTTGCAGATGAGTCCTGAGGTGGAGCAGATCCACGGTGAAATTCGCGACAACTTTCGTGCCCTTGCGTACGCCCTCTCTTAATTCTCTCTTCCTATCGTTATGTGTATCGCCCTACTCCTTGGGATTGAGAAATTAATTTGATTCATGATAATATTAGTCGTGGTAGATGTTGTGATTTGTGATTTTATGATTCTTGACATTGGGGGATTGATTGATTACCCTCTGAATGTGATTTTCTGTGATTTCAAACTTGAGGTTATTTGGCCTCTAGGTTTGGGGCTGTTGTAGCTTTTCTGTTCAGGTCATTCGTTTCTTCTGGACTTTAATGGGTAGTGAGACTATAGGGTGGAGTTGTTTGTTTTTGTTTACCACTACACATGTTTTCTTTGGTCACGGTGGTTTATTTTTCATCTCTTGAACCTCTGAATATTACTGTGTTGGACTTGGATGACTTAGATTTCCCTCTCCCATTCGAATGACGGGTTGAACCAGTTGTTGGTAGTGACGTTATCTTTCCTTTGTTTGACTTTATGCAAGTGGTTTGTGGCATGGTTTTACTTTTCTTTTGCTTTAGTCTCGTGATAATGTATCTCTGGTTGGTGTTACGATCATAGTTGTTTTAATGCCGGTTCACTGAAACGAAGGAACCGGGGATTAATGACTTTTGTGAATAGATCCCATTGTTTAAGCAGTTGCGGATGTGCTATAATGTGGATGATCTGTAATTTGTTGCTTAGTTTATTTATTGTTGACATGCTTCACCTTTTGCATCCAGAAATGGCTTCCAGAAGTTGGATAAGATTAAAGATGCCAATAGACAAACTAATCAGCTTGAAGAACTCACGGAAAAGATGAGGGAGTCCAAAAGGTTAGTCGTTATGTATTTTATATTTTTAATCTTGTCATCACTCACTGTAAACTTTATCTCTCTGAACAAGATAATAAAACTTTGAATGGGAGGCAAATGCACGCTATCCAACATATCACCTTTTCTTCTCTCCATAGGTTGGCATGGTGGAAAATTTGATTATTATTGTTAAATGTGATAGCAAAAGCTCTGTAATGGAATTTACGCCTAATACCAATTTCCCGGGATTGGATGATACTAACATGGAAAACAAACCTATTCTATATTGAATATTTATGTAAAAGAAATGGATGGTTATTATGTTGTTTATCATGCCGTCGATGTGCTTTCCAGACTTCTTATTTGTCAGGTAGACTTAGTTTGCCCTTTTTCAATGTCCCATTTCTGAAAGAAGTGAAATTCCCTGTGATTAATGGTTTCAGGTTGATAAAGGAGTTTGATCGTAAAATTAAAGATGAAGAGGGGAGAAATTCCCCAGAAGTGAATAAGCAACTGAATGATGAAAAGCAATCAATGGTCAGTACCCAGAACACTTATTTTCAATTTTTCCTTGCTCATGTTGAAAATACTGTTTCTAATTCTTCAAAGTTTGAATTGACATTCCAGCTTATTCTGTTTTTTATGCGACTTTATTAGTATTTTTCAAGTAATGCCAATTCCTTTGAGTATTGTCAAGACACTTAAAGTGATTCCCAGACGATCAGAAAATAGCTTGTGTCTGAGGATTGTGCACAGTTGTTTCACATTGCGTGTGCATTTAAACAAACAGCCGAGTCTTTGTGTTTGCTAATGTACATTCTTCTTGCAGATCAAGGAACTAAACTCATATGTGGCATTGCGAAAAACGTAAGTTTGTCTTTATTCTTCCATTTCTTTCTTTAACATATTCAAATTGATTTTATTCAAAGTTATGGAGCAAATCAGGTTGTGATGACCAATTTTCTTTATGGGCGTATTCAATTTTATAAATCACGAATTCATGATAAATGTTGCTTCAAAGATTAGCAGAACCAATAAAGCAAAATTCAGTTTCCCTTTTTGTTGACTCTAGTGCTGAATAAGGTTTTGGAGCTTTGAAAGGAGGATTTATGCTATCACTTCAATGATTAACAGGTACATGAATACCATTGGAAATAAAAAACTTGAACTTTTTGACAATGGAGCTGGAGCAAGTGAACCTACAGCAGATGAAAACGTTCGACTGGCATCAGGTAAGATGTTTGATGGAATTGGTAACTGGTGCAATGAGGTGTTGTCAGAACTTTGCCATATTAATTAAATTGATTTCACAGTATATTTGTGCTTCTGTTGTAGTAAGCTTGCATATAATTGTGTGATTACTTATTTTTGCAAAGGCATACTTCAGGCTTTTATCTTTGTTGGTGTGTCCTTTTAAGATTGATGTACTTTTGTTTGAGTTGTTTCTACAATTGAAGAGCAATTAGCTGTAAGCTGTTTTCATAAGCTATCTTGGAGAGCTTGTTGAATAGGTGCAGGCTGTGACACAATTCACAGGTGGTGAGAGCGGCAGCGTTATTGGGGGTACATGAACCAAAAAGGAGGTTGTGGCTTAGGGTGTATGGGTAGGTTAAGTTTCTAATGTTTTTTGGGTCGGGTTGTATGACCCAACCCTTTTCTTAAAAAAGTAGAAATATAATTGAAACTGAGAATAGAAACCAGAAGAGAAAAAAGAACTAGGGATCGTATGCCTCAGGTTGGATCGGGTTGTGCTGCCCCTAGGCTGCTTCTTTGTGAAGATGTGTGCAGTATGGGATTGCAATTTCTGCCATGGCCATTTCGATCTACCATTCTGTGACACCCAATATGACATAGTGCTGCCATGTAAACCCCGATTGTCTCTACCATGTTCTGTCGATCAACTTTCCATGGCATGACTGCCTTTTTTCAGTAATACATACTGTCAGAGCTATTTTGTGTGTTCTCTTAAGTCACAACGCCTACACATTCACTTATGTCATGAGGCGACTTGTCCACAAGCTCTTCCAAACACATCCATTGCATGCTTATTTATATTTTTGTGTCGCAAGTATTAAAGTAACTGGTAAATGTCCTAATTATCTTAGCAATACTTCTATTATAGAAATGTCAAATCAAGAGCTAATCAATGCTGGGACAAAGACAATGGATGAAACTGACCAGGCTATTGAGAGATCTAAGCAGGTAAGTCACATCATACTTACACCTTCATTGCTGCTGGACTTTGTTCTTACTTATTTCAAAATGTAGGTTGTACATCAAACAATTGAAGTTGGAACCCAAACTGCTGCTACCTTGAAAGGCCAAGTAAGTCTGATTTGCATTGAGTATGTTAACATGAAGGGAAAAAGTGATAGATAACAGTTTGACCTCTATTTCTGTTTTTTAATTTTTGCAGACTGAACAAATGGGCCGTATTGTTAACGAACTTGATTCAATCCAGTTTTCAATTAAGAAGGCCTCCCAACTTGTTAAGGAGATTGGTAGACAGGTTGGCTTCAATCAATCGATTGCTTCCATGCACTATTTACCTTTCTTCAAGGCTGTGTCATTGAACTAAATTGTATTTCCCTATTTCAGGTAGCTACAGACAAGTGCATCATGCTTTTTCTGTTCCTTATTGTCTGTGGTGTGATAGCCATTATTGTCGTGAAGGTATCATTTTCATGTCATCCATTACTTTAATGAATTTGTACTGGATATTCATTTTCCTCTCAAATTATGCTACAGTTTTTAAAGAACTAAGATGCTCCGACAATTTGTTTGAAAGAAGCCTTTTACGAGAAATATTTGAAATAACTTAATTTGGAATATTGTGATACAACATTAACGTGGTGTGAACTTATATTACATGATGATCCGCAAACTACTGATTGACAATTAAAGAAATGCATGTTCAATGTGTCTTCTACAGATTTTCCGATGTGCACTAATAAATGTTTCATATTTATGCACAATACCTACTCTGTTTCTGTTTTAACTGTTATCTTCTGTAGATTATACATCCCAACAACAAAGATATTAGGGATATCCCGGGATTGGCACCTCCAGTTCCCACAAGGAGGCTTTTGTATGCAAGGACAACAGATCATTTCGATTAACTCTTATATTTGAACAAGAGTGAACTGCGTCCTACTCCTACCAACTTGATTCTTGTTCTCATTGCTGCGGAAGTTAGAGGATTGCTGTCTGGAGGCATTATTTTGGTCTCTTCAATTAATTAAATATTGTACACTTGCATACCCTTGTTTGTGATTTTATGTAAATCACACGAGAGCCTTCTGCTTTTCTTTCTGAGTGCCATGTTTCGTTATTGTAACATTCCAAAAGTGTAGGACCAGAAGTAAATCTGTTAAATTCGTTCTGTATATGTCTAATTCAAAGTGAGATTTGCCCCTCCCCCTCTCCTATTTCTCTTTAATGTACACACATTCCGAACTCTGATGGATTGCTTTTGTAATTTACGTTCAGCGTTTTGCTTGCAGTTGTTCATATAAAGTTTCTTTACTTTGGCCTTCAAACCCGAATATTTGTTTGAGTTAACTTATTTTTGAAAAAAAGAGTTACTTGTAAGTTTATCAAAAGAATCTTATAAAATATCATTTTTTTTCTTCTATATTAGCAGTTACTTCACCAGCCTTTGAATGAGAAAGAACGTGACTGCTCTCTAAATTCCAATAATATGTTCTGAGTGTTCAACCGTTAATTTTTTTTAGGTGTCATCTAGAAGACGCGCAACCCCAATCAATGTATTAACCCAAATCAGAATGTATTAAGAAGTTTGACTTACAACTAAAAAGTGTATCATACTTAACTGTTTTTGTTTTTTGGAACAGTATATATATATATATATATATATATATATATATATATATATATACACACACACACGCAATAAATAATGATAATTATACCAATAGACACTTAGAGACCTTTACAAGCAAAACCAATCTTTATTCAAAATTTTCTGCCCCAAATGGTGGTAGTAAATTTAAACTGATATTATGAGGAGATTTGGTTCCCCACTCTGGTCTCAAACCCCAGATCAACACATGAATGTGGTTACAAAGAGCAAGCACGAAAATTCCATTATAAAGCATACTATTTGAGAAAGAATAAAGAGTGATATTTTTTACCAACTTCCACTTTCTTGTTCTTTCTCCAAAAGGGGTAAAATATATGACGAATATTGATTGTATTTGGGTTTTCATTTTCCTGTTGCATGGTTGGCTAGCTGCATGCGTCCAATATGAGACACCCTTGATGAAGAAATTAGCGGTGCTTCTTCATCAAAGTTCATATCAGAAAGAGAACTATTGCCTCCACCACTTCCTCCTCCATTGTTACTAACATTATCTGGCACATATAAATCAGATGACCTCTTCTCGAATTTCCAGTCCTATATGTCAATGGAATTTAATCAGACAAGATGAATAAACTAGAAATTAAAATGACCATACTAAAATATGTGAGAAAAAATTCCCGATCTTTGTCAGTTATTTCATTCTTAACTCATATTAACATGGCAAGAAGATACCTTTGTCATTCGATCGGGAATAATTTCAGCAGGTGATTGTGAGGCTCGGACATCCCTAACCTTGATGTAATTGTACATAACAACTCCACATAGTGCTGCAGGTAAAATATGAAAGGATGAGGAGGGAGGGAGATTAAAAGGAATTGATCTTTTTCAAACAAAACTTACCAATAGCATAGCCAATTATATTCAGCCATGTTATTGCTGACTCTGGAAATATAACGGTAGAAAGGGCAATTAATATCCAGTCTTTGAGCACTCCAGCAACCCGTATGGTTACGGCACCGGTTCTACCGATCACTAAGAAAATGGAAAAATTCAAGGCTAAAGCACACAGAGCATTGGAAAAGAATATCCAAAAGTTGAATTGAATCTGTGAAACTTCCATCACAGGCTTTTCCAGCAGGTACCAAGGCACAAAGAGAAACACAAAACTGCATTTAACAAAGTACCAATGAATGAGCAGATCACATATGGTAAGCTGGTTTTGAACAAATGCAAGCATTGATGCTACCAATAACAGCGTATAAGCTTCCTAATAACAAGCAATAAAATTGATATGACAACTATACTTATAAGAAACTAAAAGTACAAGAACGACTGCTGCTTACATTGTTTCACGGATACTTCTTTGTATCCGATACTTCAAGATTCTTGATCGATACTTATCGATGTACGATGGTAATAATTTATAATTTTTTATTTTGTCAATATTTATGATTTTAATTTGGACCCCAGAATTGCATTTATATGTTTATTATATTTTAAGGATTTTTTAATATGCATCTATCATGTACCAGTTATTTTTAAAATAAGCGTCTCCTCCTAATGGATACTCATCGTATCCGTACATCATACATTTAATCAAGTATGTTGTGCAGGTATATCACCCCAATATAAATATAAATATATATATATATATATAATTATAACACATCATTATCTGCTAAATCAAATCCATTGAAAGAAGTATATCATCTTTGAAGCTTGGATATGCCTCTTAATGACATGTTCCTGTGTGTGACATGTACTTAACATGAGTCCAATACAATGTTAATAGGAATCAATACAATGATTTTCTAAAAACTCAAACTTATTGTATAAGTTTCTATTATAATTATAAAAATAAAAAGTAAATATTATATGATCACTAATATTTAGACTATATATGTATTATTGAGAATGTTTTTATTTAACTCCTTATGATATCTTCATGTAATGTGGAATTTTTTAAAGTTTTATCTTTAAACGAATCTCAACTAAAGCGACTAAAGTGTCGTTTTCAATTATAATGATCAAGAAGGAGATGCAATGTCTTAAATGAATTATATCCTCTTTTCACTTTTTGGATGTTAAATAAATGGATTAGATTCATTTTTGTATAGTTGATAATATAATTAGGTTGTTATATTTGGCTAACTTTGTTTATAGATGATTTTGAATACATAAATCTTGATTGTCAATTTAAACAATTCATTCTGATTTAATATATAGATCTATGTTCCCGTGCCCTATATTTTGGGGATTACATGTGACAAAGTGTTTGTGTCTGAGTCATGTTGAGTGTCTATGTCAGTGTTCATGCCTACTTAGATCATCATCGATAGGAACATGCTTTGTATGTCTAATAGGAAGAGAGAAATTTGTACAGGTGGATTAATATGACCTCTGCATAGACTCAATTAACTTATTTATATATAGAGAAAACCACAAAACATACCTGCATGGAGCTATGTAATATAAGCTTGTAATAGGATTTAAACTCAAGCCCTTCTTCTGTAGAAGGACTTGTGTTAAGACCAGTCTTAAAGCTTCAGCAAAAATGCCCGTGACCTGGTAAACTGTACCAACTACATTAAAATGAATTTCTCCGTAGGAGGAAATGACAACTCCAACACTGACCAGCAACATGTTGAAGAACACATCGCACCTTGCTTTGTCAGTGCCACAAATAACAGCCACCA
This sequence comes from Vigna mungo, assembly GCA_036885675.1. Taxonomy (NCBI): domain Eukaryota; kingdom Viridiplantae; phylum Streptophyta; class Magnoliopsida; order Fabales; family Fabaceae; genus Vigna; species Vigna mungo. The sequence goes on from CP144696.1 coordinate 15,212,447, forward strand.
GGAATGTTGCCACGGGCACTGAAAGATCATGTTTTAGAATCAAGAAAATATCAATCAGAGAGTAAGCAAAGCATGTGAAGTCTGTTAAAAACGTACTTAGAGCTTTGAGCATCTGGATGAATGCCACAGAAATATGCAAATAAGCTGTGTTACCAAACCTGTAAAGACATAATAAATTCTTCATAAAAACATGAATGTTTTTTCGGAAGTACTGATATTGCACAAGGTGTGAGCATGCGAATAGAGCAACACAAAACATCAATCAAAGTAGTACAATTGAGATCTCATAATTTTCTTAGAAACATCATAGTTTGAACGTGTTAATTAAAATGATAGAAAATTAACAAATTCCAGATGTGTGAGTGTTCTAACCCCAGAGTTGCCCTTGGTTCAACTTCTAAGCGATTTGGAACTATTATATATAATAGAACCATGGGTGACACAAAAAGTAAAATATAAGTTTGTGGCAAGCATATTATAATGACTTAAGACCACACAATCTATTCCAGAGTTTAATAATGACCTTTCATTGAATAGAGAATCATGGTCATTCCAAATACTGAATGATGCACTTTTCTCTTTATTATGCCACCAGATTCTTTCAAAAAGGGCTTTCAATAGAGAACATATAACTTCATGCCTATAGTACCATCTTAATAGTTTTAGGCGATGCGTCATCTCCATTCTTATGCAGGCTAATCCGAATATCCTTAAACGGGTTTACATTAGAAAAAGGTTTTAAAAACAAGATCCTGCTGAGAAACTGGTTAAGTCCCAGGTCTAGACAATTCAGAAGTGTGGTGCAGAAAAGAAGGGTAAAATGTGGGCCAAAAGCAGTCAAAGCTAATTAGTAAGTAAACCGATTTTTCACAGATGTGAAGGATACTCTCATTATAAAATCTGAGGGTAAGTTTGATCCCTACTCGGAGCAACTTCAGTTTGCCCGTGTTGAACTGCTTACCAAAGACTTGAAGCAAAGAAGGCACTTATTGGTATCACGCAAGTTGCATATCTGCAATCCATAAAGAAAGTGTTTAAGAAATAAGTTGACAAAGGAGAAGAAGATCAAAAAGGCTTCAAATCAAAGACACACTTACATTTCAAATGTCATCTTGACAGGAGATACAACCTACAATCAGAGAAAAGGAAAATAACTCAAGATAATCAAATAACCAGGCAAAGAAAGCGATCATAACAAGGATGAAAAGAAGGCACTAAAAAGTTCAGGTAAGAGGAAGAGTTGCGAAAGGGCACAAAGAAGGACATCTTAATGAAAATGAAACACTAACATCAACACTTAAGCAAGCACGTATGCATATAAAAAGGTTTTTAGAAATCACATCATTGAGTTGAGATTCACCCAAAAAAGAAAACTATAGTTAATGGTAACAATAACAAACAGAACATGACAGTGGTGCCCCTAGATGCGATCAAGATCAAAGCCTATACCCTCGAAGAAAGAACACAGTAACATCCACTGTACAAACTTAGCACACAATTCCACTTTTTGGTCAAAACAAAGCCAACACTGCGTACTAAAGGAAATCAAAATTGACAATAAACCACCAAAAAGAGCACATTCTCAAAGTACAACACAACACCAAAACAAAAGCGCCATAACATACCTTAAAGACCCGGACAAGAAAAAATGCCACTGCCCCAGAAAAGCCCATGTGAATCATGGTGAGTGTTATAGGAAGCGGAAAGTTGAAGTACTTTGGAGACAGAACCCACTGCAAAATTTATCAAAAAGAAAAAGCATGATACTACATTGGAGATGCTTTAACTAAAAGTAAAAACTAGTCTAAGATTGCTATGTACATATATTCTTATTCATATACCTTGTTGTACAAAATGACTCCAGAAGAAAGCAAAATGTAGACAAACAAGTAGAAATAAGTGAAGAAAAGCGTTTTGTTAATCATTATGGTCCCAAAGAAAGAAGAAGCTCCTGAAGCAGAAAACGCTCAGTTACACGAGAATCCAAAACTGGGATGAGATGAACGCGGTTGTTCAAGACCCATCTCCTAAAATGGAGCAAAGCTTGTATCTTTGGAGTTGCAGCATCGATTCAAACGCTGGAACAAAAAGAAGATACAAAGGGGCACGTGCAGAAAAGGCAAGAAGCAAAGCGTTTGTGGCGATCTATGGCGCGAAGCAATGAAGAGAAGATCCAGGTTCGCGTGAGTGGGGTTCAAACGAAGTAGAGAGCGCGTGAAGAGGAGAGAGAGCGTGTGAGAGCATATGTGTGTGTGATAAATGGGTGACTGAGGATGAGTAACGGACCTGCAACTTTGGTACTACAGAGTACCTTCTGTCTCTTACTTTTCAAACTTTTTACTTGTATAAAAATATATATAATATTCCTCTAAATTATTTTTTGGTTTCAGAATAATTTTATTTAATACGGAAATTAAAAAGCCACCTTTTGATGCTAAACAAAAACTTCAATTAATTAAGGGGAAAAAAATTTGAAAACACTCTCTTTCCAAAATTTTAAACTTTTAAAATTATGGGTTAATGGATTTTTACTTTATTTTTTCATTTTATTCACACTTTGATTTTCAACCGTTATAACTTATAAATTTTTATAAATTAACGTAATGCATGATTGAATGTAATGTGCATTTGAATTTTAATGTAATGTGAATGTTTTTATGTTTGTAATTAAATTGAGATAAAATTTGACTTTGGAGTATCTTAACTTATGATTTTTATTTTTTTTTCAATTTTGATGTGGTATAATTATTGTGCTTACGTTACGGATACATCGTGCATTTATGATGTTGTGTCGGTGGTGATACTGCGATAGAGATATTGGGACATAGGGAGCATATGGAATAAATAAACTATAATTTAAAATCAACAATTTCCTTAATCTAATTGTTTAAAATTGGAATAAGAAATTTACTAAACAATATCACTCGTGATTTTTAAATTTTCTTAATTTGAAGTAAAAATTCTAGTTCAGTTATATAGATGTTTTAAAATTTTATATCCACGTAAATTAGTTGCCATGGTTCAATATGTACATAACATGTATATTCAATTAGTACTTCAATAATTCAATACGATGCATTTCGAAATTAATTTGAAGATTAATATATGATTAATGAGGTCAATTATCTTTTAAAAAATTTGAGATATTGGGTATTGGATGGTTTGATCCAGCCCATTTTTTTATGGACTGCGTAAAATTTTGTAAGACTTTTTCTTCCTGCACTCCCATTATTACTAATTGCACCCTCATACTTCTCATAACTTATTGTAGAAAGTTGATTCTGAAATAATCATTCCAGAAAGTATTATATATCAGAAAACTGTTTCTGAAAATTTTGTTCTGAAAATCTTGTTTGAGAATGAATTTTATGTGTTCCAAGAAATTTATTCCATAAATCTTATTCTGAAAATCATATTTAAGAAATATTATTTTGTGAACTCTGTTTCACCTCATCTAAGTTTTGGAAATCATGCTCTAGAGATTTTGTAAATTTTGTTCTGGAAGATTTTCAGATTAGGTTCCAAAAATAACTTTTACAAAAGATAAAATGATCATTTTAAAGATTTTGGAGGTGCATTTAGAAATTATGGGTCGCTGTAAGAATAAACTCTTTTTATTAAATGGAAGCAACAGATTGTTATGATATATGGTTGGAGTGACCTAAAATTTGGCCAACTTTATTTTTCTTATTTCAAAGCCAAACTGATGGAAGAAAACAACTAACCTAGTTTTAAGACAATCTGGCATGTCTAGGATACCTTCAATTTTAATAATTAATATATCAGAATTTGTTTATTATTTCTTTTAATTATTTTTTTAATACTACATTTGAGAGTAAGCATCTATTTTATTTCTAGCAAGAGTTGACACAATCACATTAGTCCTAAACTTTGATCCTTCAATCATTGAAGAAGTGACATCAAAATCATTGTCTTGTGCAAATCACAGATTGATATGTTAAATGGATGACATCATCTTCCAGAAAACTCAATTAATATTTCCAAGTAAGACATTGGATTAATATTATATTCATATCACCAACCAATTAAATTAAACCAATCTTAATTTTTTTAAAAGACCAAATTGATGTCAGTCTCCATTTTTCATGAAATTAGTGTCATTTATTTCCCAGAGAAGAAACAAGTGGGCATCTCATATACATATACATATATATATATTTGACAGTCTTGTTATGTGAGAAACATGATCTCATGTTTAAAATTTTTGTTTGAAGCTTAAGAAGCAAAGAAAGAAGCAGTTTCAATTTTAGGTATAGGATGTCATTATTGATGACAAGCACTGCAAAAGACAATTATTAAAAATTAAAGACAGATTTTTCAAATATGCAGAAATGTTGGATTTATGAATAAACCTGAACCAGACCCAACCTCTGCATAATAATTGATAGAAGAATCCTGGTGAAGTGTTGAGGGTGTGAGAGGCATAAATAATAATAATAATTATTATTATTATTATTATGATGGATGAATGGAACTATCATGACAAAAGCAGCTAAGCTAACTATATAATAAGTATAAGACGAAGGGACAAAGGAGTTTGAACTACTATAAGACGACAGTGCATAAGCAACAGAATGCAGAATGTTGCGTGTGTGGAGATGTCTCAAATTTTGATATCTCACCAGCCACAACTTCACATGATTCTCTTGAAAAACTCACGAGTTCCTCACCAAATCATTTCCAAGAATCCCATGATGGGGACTCTTTTCTTTCTGTCAAATCTTCCTCGTATCCAGATCAATTCATATATATGCAACATTGTTTCCTGTCACCTTCACATTTTTCACTTTTTAATCACTATTCACACATTTTTCATTTCTAGTTTCAACATTATTTCCTATTATAAAATATTTCTAGTTTGTAAAAAGTAAAACTAATCTTGATTTTTAGATTTTGTGTTTAAAATTTATCTATATTTATCCTTCCAAAAATTGAAATTAGTTCCTTTTAAAAAACTTTGATCCAATTTAATCTCTCAATTTACATTAAAAAAATGTGTGAACTAAGTTTTATAACTAATTTTTGTTAATAATATTTCACATTTCAAATACATATTAAGATAGCATTTAAATTGTTTACACTATTTAATATATTTTCTTTCAATATTAATTGGCCAACACATATTTAAAATATTGAATAAATTTAACAAAATTTAGATGAAAAGACTAAATTCATATATTTATAAAATTAAAGACTAAATTAGTCCACTTAAATAAATATATATATATGTTATATTATTCTGTAAGTTAATTTAAGAAGTATTAAAATTAAATTCATCTTTTAAACTCGATAGATATATTTGAAAATATATTTAAACTAAATAACAAATAATATCAAATTATAACATATAAATAATTTTTTTAAGTAAACTCTTTTACCATAGTCTATTTTAACAATTAACTTTTTGTTGTGGTTTAAACTATAAAAAAAAACTATAAAGATATGAAACAATTAAATTAGAGAGCAAGTATAATCTAATGATTGTTGTTTACATTTTTAAAAAAAAATTTGGGTGACAAGGTATAATCCATATTTTTAAAAGCATATGTTGTTTTTATCAGGAGGAGTTTAATTAATGAAATCTCTATGACAAGGTGTAGTTAAATGGTGTGGGATATATTTCCCACTGTGTTTTTTTTTTAGTTAAACATGTGTAGTGTTGGTTTTGGAACTTTCCTAACTACATGTGTATAGGAAGCACAATAACGTTATAGGCTTTAGGGTCCCAAATTTATGCATTATAATTTAAGACACGAGGACCCTCTGGAAGGTAAAAAAAAACAAGGTAAGAATAACTTTAAAGGGTCATTTCTTTTTTTTTTTTCTTTGTCCTTGAGTGAAAAAAAGTGAATGAATTGAAATTCGCACACATTTCACGTTATTTTATTCATGTGTGTGGAAGTACAAAGGTTTGAGTTGTTCTTAATGTATCTAAGTTGTGTTCTGACAAAATCTAAGCACAAAATGCAAATGATGTCTGAAAGATTGAGCGTGAAAAATGAAATTTAGTGGGCAATGTCGGTTGAATAGGAAGCTTTGCATTTGTTTACGTTATCTGTTATACTGCCACAATTGTCTCTTTGCTTGGTTTACCCAAAATGTAATCAGACAAACAAAAGGGAAGAAAAGTTCTTTTTTTATATTTCTTCTTCAGAATATCTTCTTAAGCTTTTAACTTTTTCCAAAGCCATTCAAATGTTTTCTTTTTTTAATGTGAAAGATTGAATTTACTGTATATTTTATATAGCATTCACAATCCATGTTTATATTATATTGTAATTGGTTTTTAGTGGTAAAATTTAATCAATGGGAGCTTAGATAATATGTGTCCAACTTTTGGGGAATTGATTAAATGTCAATAATGTGTTAGGATGAAAAAATTATCAGACCTCATCTGTTTTTATAGATAATTTAAAAAGTGTTTATGAAAAAAAAATATGTAATTTGGATGAAAAATTCAAATATTAGAGATTGCAAAAGGTGATTTGAAACAATGAATAGAAAGCTAGAGAGAATGCAATTCTATAAGAAAAGAAACAGTAGAAGCCACGTTTAGAACTTGAACAATATGTTTCAAGATTATAAAATTGCAAGGAGAATTATTTAAGAGGTATTATCATACGTGAGAAGCTTGAATGAAGAATAGAAGAATTGAAATAAAAAATAAAGAATAAAAGAAACACTTATGTTTGGAAGAGTTCTTTTGATTTTTTTATAAACTTAAATGTATTAACAGATATGAATAATTAGCTATTTATAATATTTTTTTTTCTATTTTGTATACAACAGTTAAAAAATTATACATTTATAAATTATATTGTTGATGGCATGAATAACAACATAATATAAAAAAGTGAATGAAGTTTTTTCAACAGAGATTGTTATCTATATATATACTCATCACTTATTAGAGATAGAAAGAGATACAAATTTTATATTAATAGAATGTTGATAAATTTTTACCTTAAAAAAGATGAAATATTAAAGTTCATCCTCACTCTCTACTGTCATCCCTGTTATAAATAACTATTTTTCTACATTTGAGAAAACAATGTGTGCAATACTCAATGGCGAAACCAATCGTTAGCATAGGTAGAACTAATCATATAATTAAATCAAAATAATTGAAAATCAACATGAGCTTATTTGAAAAAATAATTAAAATTATTTACTTTTTTTTCAAAGAATTAAATATTTTTAATTACTGAAAACTTGTTGGAACCTATATCAGTTAGTTTAGTGTTTAGTTCAATTAGTTTGAAGAATTTGATTAGAAAAAAATGTCCATTTTTTAAGTGATAGAAAAAAGAGAGAGTCCATACTCTAATTAAATAAAATAAAATAATTATAATACGTAAAACCTCCCCATAAATATATAATGCAAATACACAGGCCGAATTAAAACTTGGTATGAACTTAAAAGAACAATTTGACTGTATCAATAAATAATAGTTTTAGTAAGTGCCCTTTCTGATGAAAGAAAATGGTGAGCACGTACATGTTCACTATATCACATTATTTTCTATAGTTTAGGGTTTTGCACGACCATCATATTTTAATAATTTTTTTATGTCATTATTTTATTGATTTTTATATTTAAAACAAATTAATCACAAATAATCAGAAACAATTATAAAAAAAACCTGAGTACATCCTGTGAACAATATTGCGTGCATCCAAATAACAAACAACATAAAAATTAAACAATCTTACATCACTATTACCTAAAAAATTACAATTACATGTTTCTTATTCATAGTAAAACAGTTTGTCTCCACTTTATATAGTATATAAATTAATCTTATCTTTACATGATGATATTCCATCTTTTGAAATGTATTTGTTTGGTTAAAGAAAAATCTTGCATTATATTTTAATCAAATAATTAAAGATGTTTCAGTGAAGAAAGCTCAAAATCCAAATGCTTCTCATATGAATAAATTAATTAACAGAAAAAAGTTTCACATGCACCTTTTGCTTTCTAACCTTTGCTAAGAAAGGAAAAGACACCTAATCCTTCTTGTTTTGTATCATTTTTGTTTAGAATGTGTAGCACAAGATTCTCGTTTTATGTCAAATTAAACACAACATTAATTGTATAAGAGGGAAAATATCATAGGAAGAAGCAAAAAAATATTCTTCCACTAACTTAGAAACATTTTCAACCCTTTCTTAATCAATCTTGAACACTTCCTAGTTAAGCTTACTCCATACTTAAGCATGACAATAGCTTTATTAAATCAAAATAAAGTTATGCTTTAGCATGGTATATGTTTATTTATCACCTTTGTTTCTGCTAATTTTTCTTTTGACTGGGCCCGTTTAAATTAAAGAAGCATCATATCATATGATTAACCAAGTATATAAAACAAACTTAAAACAAAATTATGGAGAAAAAAAACATAATAATTAATCAGTGTTCAAAAGAGACATTGACTGCAAGATCTGTTCAAGAAAGAAAACATAAATAATTGTGATTTGTAGACCCTCCTCTTACTAAATAACAATGTGAAAAGCACAACACTGGTCTTTTTAGCTGAAAATTTTTATTGAAATTGGAAAATGTTAACACATATAATTAAAATCTGATTCACAAAGTAAAAAATAAATAAAGAAAAAGAAAAAATGAAGTATAAACACTTCTGAATCGCATGCAAGCATACTAAATCCAATATTAAGTAGTTGAGTTAAAGGAATCTTATTAATATTCTTCATCTTCATAACATGATATTTATAATTAGAATATGATTCACAATGTAAAAAACAAATAAAAAAAGAAAATAAAAGTATAAATCCTTATGAATTGCATGGATGGAACATTTAAGTAAATTTTATTCTTAACAAGTTGTTTAATTTTTATAAATCCTACAGCTTGAATCAGCTTTCAAACTTTGTAAGAAAACAATGTTTTGATATTAGCATTGTCTTCGTACAACTCTTTCCTTTAATTTTAAAAGACTAGTTTCTTTCAAGTTTATTTGAATTCAATATAATGAAATATTATTTAATAGTTTATTTAAATGATTTCACTTGTACTTTTATTTAATTTTTAAAATATTTGCATAACAGGGCATGATAACGAGTCATTCCCTTTTTCCTTTCTTTTTTTAGCTTGATATCAATTAGTCATTCTCTGTAAATAGAATGATAACTCTATAATCAATAACACTAATCTATAAAAGAATTACATTTAACTGAAATCTGAAGCAATGCAGCTCTGAGAATATGAAAAAATTGCTTGAAAACCAGAATAATTCACCCAAAAGAAATATGATGCATGCATGGGACCACAAAACCAAATCACTGAAACTGCCCTATGTGAATATGTATTATGGAATGTATGTAATAAGCTTAAGCCTTCCAAACCAATCATTGCTCCATACAGTAGGGAATGTATAGCCCTAATAAGTTAAATTCGTCATATATTTCTCATCACATTACAACATTTTTTTGTCTTCTACACCATCTCTTTCACATCAAACTGTACAAGACCCTTATCCCGAATTAGGTATTAAGTTATAGTACTTCCTTCATAAAAAAGTTCCTCTCTTCTAAGATGATTATCAGTTTGGTACAATTTGCATTATGTGTTGTAACATCACACTGATTAATTCAATATATATATATATATATTGGTGAATACACCCTGTTAAGTTCCTAGAAGTGTGATGTGCTGTTACTTTAATATATAAAAGTTTAAAAACATCTAGAAGAATGGTTGTTAGAATTGGTCAAAAGGAATTTTATCCAATGAAAATCTATGAAGGGGAGAAGATTAAGGAAATCAACAAATTAAATAGAAAATAAATTAATATATATAAGAGAAAGAATAGATAATAAAAGATGTAGAGAAGAAAAAGAGAAACGCAGAGTAGAAATAAAGAAAGAGAGAAAAAGTGATATTGTAATCTTATTTTTATCATTAATACATTTGTAGTGAAATCAAAGAGTTTTATTTTGAGTGTCATTATTCCGCATTTATATTTTTCTCACAAATCTGATTAAGAGGAATTGTGCATAATTTCCTAACAACTGGTATCAGAGCCGGTTGCTATTATTATAATCAACGGTTCAAAGGGAGTCAGATTTAAGTGGGAGAAATGGCTACAGATGAAGGAAAGATAAAAATTGAGAAGTTCGATGGTACGGACTTTGGCTTTTGGAAGATGCAGATTGAAGATTATTTGTATCAGAAAAAGCTATATCAACCTCTCTCGGGGCATCAACCAGAAAACATGAAGGATGAAGATTGGATTCTTCTCGACCGACAAGCTCTCGGAGTTATTCGATTAACATTATCCCGCAATGTTGCATTTAATATTGCAAAAGAAAAGACCACGGTGGGTCTTATGACAGCTCTTTCAAGTATGTATGAGAAGCCGTCAGCCTCAAATAAAGTTCATTTGATGAGGCGGTTATTTAATTTGCGGATGTCAGATGGCGCAATGGTAGCGCAACATCTTAATGAACTCAATATAGTCACAACTCAATTGAGTTCAGTTGGAATCGAATTTGATGACGAAGTACGAGCCTTGATACTTTTGTCTTCTCTACCAGAAAGTTGGAATGCTACAGTCACAGCTGTGAGTAGCTCATCAGGCAGTAACAAATTAAAGTTTGATGATGTTCGTGATCTGATTCTTAGTGAAGAGATTCGACGGAAAGAGTCAGGAGAATCTTCAACCTCTTCAGTTTTGCATACAGAGTCAAGAGGAAGAAGTTCGAACAAAGGATATGGACGTGGAAGATCCAAGGAAAGAAGATCTAATTCTAAGAATCACCGTAGTTTCCAAAACTCAAAGACAATTGAGTGTTGGAATTGTGGAAAGGTGGGACACTACAAAAACCAGTGCAAGAGTGCACGGAAGAATCACGAGGATAAAGCAGAAGCAAATGTTGCTTCAACCTCAGGAGGAGAAGATGCATTGATATGTTCATTAGAGAACAAGGAAGAGTCTTGGGTGCTAGACTCTGGAGCATCCTTTCATGCCACCTCACAGAAAGAATTCTTTGAGAATTATGTTCCTGGAAACCTTGGAAAAGTTTACCTTGGTAATGAGCAGTCTTGTGAGATTGCTGGTAAAGGTGTGGTGAAGATTAAGTTAAATGGGTCTGTATGGGAATTAAAAAATGTTAGACATATTCCCGACCTAACAAAGAACTTAATCTCAGTAGGCCAATTGGCCAATGATGGCTACACAACAGTCTTCCATGGTGATAATTGGAAGATTTCAAAGGGTGCAATGACAATTGCTCGTGGTAAGAAGAGTGGTACTCTCTACAAGACAGAAGGAGCCTGTCATTTGATTGCAGTTGCAATGAATGAAAATCCTAACCTATGGCACCGAAGGTTAGGTCATATGAGTGAGAAAGGGATGAGAATCATGCACTCAAAAGGGAAATTACCAAGTCTTCAGTCATTAGAATTTGACATGTGTGAAGACTGTATACTTGGAAAGCAAAAACGAGTAAGCTTTCAGAGAAGTGGAAGAATCCCAAAGAAAGAGAGACTTGAGCTTGTTCACTCTGATGTTTGGGGTCCAACAACTGTCTCATCCATTGGTGGTAAGCGATACTTTGTGACTTTTATTGATGACCACTCTAGGAAGGTATGGACATACTTTCTTAAAAATAAGTCAGAAGTGTTTGAAGCTTTCAAAATTTGGAAAGCCATGGTAGAAAATGAGACAGGATTAAAGATAAAAAAGCTTAGATCAGATAATGGTGGTGAATATGAAGACACTAGATTTAAGAAGTTTTGCTATGAGCACGGGATCAGAATGGAGAGGACCGTGCCAGGTACGCCTCAACACAATGGTGTAGCAGAACGTATGAATAGAACGTTGACAGAGAGAGCCAGAAGCTTGCGTTTGCAATCAGGCTTACCAAAGCAGTTTTGGGCAGAAGCAGTCAACACAGCAACTTACTTAATCAACCGAGGTCCGTCGGTTCCATTGGAGCACAAAATACCAGAAGAGGTATGGAGTGGTAAAGAGATAAAACTATCACATCTCAAAATTTTCGGTTGTGTAGCATATGTGCACATTAGTGATCAAGGCAGAAATAAGCTTGATCCTAAATCAAAGAAGTGCACTTTCATCGGTTATGGTGAAGATGAGTTTGGCTACAGGTTATGGGATAATGAAAATCAAAAGATGATTCGTAGTAGAGATGTGATATTCAATGAAAAGGTGATGTATAAGGACAGGAACAACACATGCAATAACAACTTAGAACAGAGTAGACCGGTGTATGTGGAGATGGATGATGTCATAGAAACTCCTGTAATTGAGACTCCTCAGTCAGAGGAGTCATGTGAAAATAATGATAACGAAGAACTCGACGCACCAGAACTTTCTATTCCAGCTCCTATTTTGCGAAGGTCTTCTCGGCCTCATGTACCTAATAGAAAATATCTGAATTATATATTGTTAACTGATGAAGGAGAGCCTGAAAGTTATGAGGAAGCATGTCAGATGACAAATGCTAGTAAGTGGGAGCTTGCCATGAAAGATGAGATGAAGTCTTTAATGTCCAACCAGACATGGGAACTAGTAGAGTTACCTGTTGGGAAAAAGGCACTTCACAACAAATGGGTGTATCGGGTGAAGGAAGATCATGATGGGTCCAAGAGATACAAAGCCCGACTAGTTGTCAAAGGATTTCAGCAAAAGGAAGGAGTTGACTACACTGAAATCTTTGCTCCAGTTGTAAAACTCAATACCATCAGATCTGTTTTAAGTATTGTTGCCAGTGAAGGATTATACCTTGAGCAACTAGATGTGAAGACTGCATTTCTTCATGGAGACTTAGATGAGGAGATTTACATGCATCAACCTGAAGGCTTCTTAGAAGAAAGAAAAAGGAACATGGTGTGTAGATTAAAGAAAAGCTTGTATGGTTTGAAACAAGCTCCAAGACAATGGTATAAGAAGTTTGAAAGCTTCATGCACAAGGAAGGTTTCCAGAAGTGTAATGCTGACCACTGTTGTTTCTTCAAGAAATATAAGTCCAGTTATATCATTTTGCTACTTTATGTTGATGATATGTTAGTAGCTGGTTTAGATATGGACGAGATCAAAAGTTTGAAGCAACAATTATCAAAAGAATTTGATATGAAGGATTTGGGTCCAGCAAAAAGGATCCTTGGAATGCAAATCACAAGAGATAAGCAAAAGTGTATTTTGCAGCTATCTCAGACAGAGTACATTAATCGTGTTTTGCAGAGATTCAACATGAGAGACGCCAAAGCAGTTAGCACACCTTTGGCCAGTCATTTTCATCTATCCAAGGAACAGTCTCCTCAGACAGAGAAGGAAAAGGAGTCCATGGCTGAAATTCCATATGCTTCAGCTATTGGAAGTTTAATGTATGCGATGGTCTGTACAAGGCCAGACATTGGTCATGCAGTGGGAGTTGTTAGCAGGTTTATGTCAAATCCAGGTAAAGCTCATTGGGAAGCTGTTAAATGGATTTTGAGATATCTACGAGGCACTATAGAGAAGTGTTTGTACTTTAGCAAAGGAGAGTTAAAAGTACAAGGTTACGTAGATGCAGACTTTGGAGGTGAAGTAGATCACCGAAGAAGTACTACTGGTTACATTTTCACTGTTGGTACTACAGCTGTTAGTTGGATGTCACAGGTGCAAAAGATTGTTGCTTTATCCACTACAGAAGCTGAGTATGTAGCAGTAACAGAAGCTAGTAAAGAATTAATATGGCTTCAGGGATTGTTAACAGAGTTGGGATTCATCCAAGAGATGAGTGTTTTGCACAGTGATAGTCAGAGTGCAATACATCTGGCAAAGAATTCAACATTTCACTCTAGGACAAAACATATTGATGTTCGTTATCACTTCATTAGATCTTTGCTTGAAGATGGGGTGCTAACATTGAGAAAGATTCTCGGAAGTAAGAATCCAGCAGACATGTTAACAAAAGTGGTAACCATTGACAAACTGAAATTGTGTTCAACTTCAGTTGGCTTGCTACAATAATAGACTACAGAAGATTGGTGGTGTAATGACCAAGGTGTGAAGACAAATTAAAATCAGTCTTCAAGTGGGAGATTGTTAGAATTGGTCAAAAGGAATTTTATCCAATGAAAATCTATGAAGGGGAGAAGATTAAGGAAATCAACAAATTAAATAGAAAATAAATTAATATATATAAGAGAAAGAATAGATAATAAAAGATGTAGAGAAGAAAAAGAGAAACGCAGAGTAGAAATAAAGAAAGAGAGAAAAAGTGATATTGTAATCTTATTTTTATCATTAATACATTTGTAGTGAAATCAAAGAGTTTTATTTTGAGTGTCATTATTCCGCATTTATATTTTTCTCACAAATCTGATTAAGAGGAATTGTGCATAATTTCCTAACAATGGTGTGACTTAAGAATCACTGTGAACAGAAAAGTAAACAAATTCATAATAATATCAACATGTTTTGAAAAACTGAAGAGATGAAGTAATAAACTATTACTTTTTAAGAATTCACATGACAGCACTTTGAACTTTCATATATAAACTAAAACGGCAGTTTCCATTTGTATATATAGTTTCGCATACTAAGTCAAACCAATTATGATAATATGTGTTTGAATTTAGTATAATGAAATGCAGAGTATCAGTAAATAGTTTTGTAGTAGAAAAAAATCAGACTCTTGAAAAGTTTAGAGTGTACAACTTTATCTTTCCCATTTTCCCTGTTTCTTGCCCTGATGTTTGGAAGAAGATGAAGGTAGAATATGGAAAGTGGAATTGAGTGGAATGTGGTTGAGGATGAGCAGACAGTGCCCAAGTTTTAATGTGCAGATGGTAAGAAGAAAAGATTACATTTACACCCTCCCCACATAGGGAGCATAGGAAAAGGACCTTAAGAATAGGGTATAGGGGTATTATAGGTATGAGAAAAAGTGGTATGGTGTCCAGTCTGTTTCCTTGACTATCCAGCCTACTGAATGAGATAACAAAGTCTCATTAAATATAGAGATTCAAATGAAATTTAGTGATTTACGCAATTCAAGGAAATGGGAATTTGCAAAAACAAATGACTTTAGGCTTATTCGGTGTGTAGTCTGTTCTTTTGACCTTTTCAACCTTTTGTTTTTATTTTCTTACAAATATGCAGTATTCAAGATCACACTGATTTCCTCTGTAATGTAAAACTAGTAGCAGTGAGTGATATTTAAAATTGATCAAGTTTGACTTATAAGGTGAAAGAAGAAAAGAAAAAGAAACTGATATCAGAAAATTATGAAGTAATGTAGAATAAATTTACTCCAACAGTTACATCATGATTAGCAGTAATTTTTACATTCACCATGTTTCTACTGTTTTTAAAAAATGGGTATTTCTTCACCCTACTGTTTGTTTTTCGCTTTCCACACTTGTGTATTTAATGTCAAATAGTACCATTGAAGCATCTGTTTATCTGTCACCGTCTGAAGAAACCTTAGGAATAATAAAAACAATAAAAAAAAGGGAGTGGAAATAGAAATTAGAAAGGGAAAGGTATACGAACAGAGGGAATGAGAGAGAGAAAGATGATGTGGGGGAGGGAAGAAATTTGAAGAAACAGCAAAGAAAGTTTCCAATTTGATGCTTATTTTTTACCATATGGCAATGTGAGTCCATGTCACTTGCCTATCACCTACCACTGATAATTCCATGCCTTGTTATTAACCCAACCACACCATTTCCCTCTTCTCACCAATTCATGTGCCTCTTGTGTTCTTCAATTCCCTCCGCAACTGCACAACACAGAAGGGTCGGTGCCTTGTCTTTACCTTCTCCTTTCTGTTTGTGTGAGGAGGGGGGAATGCTGCTGCTCTGACAAGGTCTACTTTTGAGATTGGAAACACAGACCCATTGGCACAGTTGAGGAATCCCACAAACCAAAATCATATTTTTGACAATGGGGTTTGACTGGCCATGTGCCACCGTGTTCACATCCAAGAGCAGATTTTGACTGCATAAGAGATCTAGTGTTTAGGTGGATTCGGGGTCAGAAAAGAGGCTCCAGAAAAATCTCTGAAGGATTTTGGTTGTGAACACTGTCTTCTCTTTAAATCTCTGCCAAGTTGCTGGAAGGTAACAACAGAGGGATGTTCTCAAATGGGTTGTTTTTGTGGTCATTGGTATTTTGTTGGGTTCGATAATTTGAAGTTTTGTTGGCCTCATTTTTCATGTGTACAAATTGAATGAGGCTTTGGTCTTTCTTTCAAATTTGGTTATCAAGTTCTACTTAAAACCGATTTTATACACTTGAGATTTGTAATATCCAAAAAAGCCTTTGAGTCAACTTGTTGCAGATTTCTTTTACAGCCATGGTTGATCCTCGATTTGGTTTTCTGGGGTATGAAAGCTCAGTTTGTCATGTACAATTTAGTTTTCTTTCCATTTGCACTTTTATTGGGGAACTGAGTTTCTTTCGACAAATGAATACCCTTTTCAATTTGTTTTTACACATGGAAGGATATCAAAAAATTTAGTTTCCTTCTGGAATTTGGTATGACTGGATTTGAGATTCTCTTTCTCAAAATAGTTGTATGTATGCAGTGAGGAATACAAGAGTTTGGTGTTGTCCCATTAATTTGCCAATAATGTGCTTTATTTTGCAACATGATTTTCTGTGTACATTGAACTGATTTCTTTTACATAAAATTGACTTCTGCAGATATATATTGGCAGCTGCGAATGGCATCTGATCTAAGTTCGGGGCTGTCCAAGGAAACGTCTGTATTTGGGTTAAAAGCATGGGAACTAATGGGGATACTGGTTGGGTTGTTCATTGTAATCATTCTTGTGGTGGTATCGATATGTCTTACTTCACGAAAGAAATCCAGAAGAGTCAATGGCATGCTTCCCCTTAGCCATATGCTATCTGTTTCAGATGAAATCAAGGAAATTAGAGTTGATCAAGTTTCATCCAATAATCATCCTCAGAATGGAGCTTTTATGAGTCTGTATGACAGGTTTAGTGACAGAGACTCTGAAAAGGTTTTGATCCAACCAAAGAATGGGGAAAATAGCAGTCAATCGGGCTCATTCGTTCATCTTAAGAAAGATGATGGTGGCTCTCAATCAGGTGAAGAAAGTGGTGCCAAATCTGTTTCTACCTACAGGTCTTCTTCACATCCTATAACTGCACCATCTCCCTTGTCTGGTCTGCCTGAATTCTCTCACCTTGGATGGGGCCACTGGTTCACATTAAGGGACCTAGAACTTGCAACAAACAGGTTTTCCAAAGACAATGTTATTGGTGAAGGTGGATATGGAGTTGTTTATCAAGGCCAGTTAATTAATGGGAGCCCTGTGGCTGTTAAGAAGCTACTCAATAATCTGTAAGTTTTGACATTAAATTGTTTAAGCAGGTCACAGCTGTTGCATTTAATTTCAGCTTCAATCTAGTCTTTGATCTCTTGTTTTATTTTTATTAGCATGTCTTCTTCGGGTTAGTTAATCTAATACTGTTGGTGCCCATCATGCAGAGGACAAGCTGAAAAGGAATTTAGAGTGGAAGTTGAGGCTATTGGCCATGTGCGACACAAGAATTTGGTTAGACTTTTGGGGTATTGCATTGAAGGGACTCACAGGTAGCATATTGTTTTGTCATTTTATTTCTGTTATACATTCAGATGCCACTTGTGTTTTATTCTATTTATTTTTGGAATCGGCAAAGATGAATTGTCATTTGTCAGCAATTGTGCATGCATGTATGTTTAACTGTTTGTGTCTGCTGTGATAACTGATTGATCATTTGATTGAAACAGTTTACACAATAATTTTTGTAGTATCTTGTAAATCTATTAACTGCAACAAATGATGTTGAGAATTTCTGTAGCATATAATTTATTAGTAAATAGTGTCCATTGTTTCATTTTATAGTTGCACTATTGGGTACTGTTTGAATGATTTGGACTATTGACCCATGGTGAATTCTCTGTTTATTTCAGGTTGTTGGTTTATGAGTATGTTAACAATGGCAATTTAGAGCAATGGCTTCATGGAGCCATGAGGCAGTATGGTTTTCTTACTTGGGATGCTCGAATTAAAATTCTTCTTGGAACAGCTAAAGCGTATGCATGTTTAGCACTGTCTTAATTTTCTCCCCCTTTTCTATTTCCTTCTTAGGTTTTGGTGAGTTTCCTTTTATTGATTAATGATTCTATTGCAGGCTATCTTACTTGCACGAGGCAATTGAGCCAAAAGTTGTACATCGAGATATTAAATCAAGCAATATTCTAATTGATGATGATTTCAATGCAAAAATATCTGACTTTGGGCTGGCAAAGTTACTTGGTGCTGGAAAAAGTCATATCACAACTCGAGTAATGGGTACTTTTGGGTAAGTTCTCTTTCTAATGCCTTCATATTAGGGAATTCTGTATGATTCAGAAGCACTTTTTCTTGGTATTTTTCATTTTACAAGCCACTGACTATTGCTCTTTTTACTTTTTGCGAGTATATTTTATAGTGCAAAGTAAATAATTGTACACTTAATCTCTTTGGTTAAATTTTCTCAGCAATTTAACCAACCATAAATATCACTGTGAGCACCAGATTAAATGGAATCAAGCATTTCATTTTACCTTGATATTTATGAAAAGATTGCAATGTTCTATAAAAATGACCGAATTGGCTTTTTTGACTGCTTTAGTTGGCTTATTGCATTCTTCTTTTTTGTGCTCCAATTTCATTTTTCAGATATGTGGCTCCGGAATATGCCAATTCTGGCTTACTAAATGAGAAGAGTGATGTTTATAGCTTTGGGGTGTTGCTCCTCGAAGCAATCACAGGAAGGGACCCAGTGGATTATAGCCGACCAGCAGCTGAGGTGTGACACTTGTAAAGAATTTAAGAGATCAAGATTCTAATGTGCATGTTCTTATGTAGTCTTATTAGTGGATGATTGTCTGATTGTTAAAGAGTTAAGGAACTTTTCACCAGTACATATCTTCACTTAAATTTAAAATGTGAAGAAGGATATACATTACAAATTTTCATGGAGTAGTTGGTAGCTTCATTTTGTTTTCATAACACTGTCTTATCATACTCAGGACTTATCAAACATCTCTCAACACTGTGTCTGATCGTTGGATGATTATTGTAGGTAAATTTGGTTGACTGGCTCAAGATGATGGTTGGGAATAGGCGTGCAGAAGAGGTGGTAGACCCTAACATTGAGACCAGGCCTTCAACAAGTGCCCTTAAACGTGCCCTTTTGACTGCTTTGAGGTGTGTTGATCCAGATTCTGAGAAAAGACCAAAGATGAGTCAAGTTGTCCGCATGCTTGAATCAGAGGAATATCCCATACCCAGAGAGGTTTGATATCAGATCACAAGAACTTTCCAACTTTGTGTCACAGTTGTTTTTTGTTTTTACAAGAACATTTCATGCTGCTCCTCTGCAACAGCCATTAAACTCTTGTTAAGAAACATGGTGTGTTTCTCTAATGAAGTAGATGATATTTCAGGATCGAAGACGCCGGAAGAGTCAAACGGGAAATATGGAGGTGGAGGCTCAGAAGGAGATTTCTGATACAGAGAAGAGTGACACTCAAGATTCGAAGTCCAATGGCAGAAGGAACCAAAAGAAGTAGAGCCATGAATCTTAAAGCTAAAGTGCCTATTCCATTATAAGGTACAGTGTTGAAGGGCAATTTTTTGCATTCTTTTGAGCTTCTGAGTTTGGATAACTGCCATGTTTCACAGCAGAGACATGGCAAAGGAATGAGTTACTTTGGGATGGATTTTATACCTATTGTTGTTATAGCTTAGATGTAGATGTTAGAATGTAGATTATTGTGTATTACTATGGGATTAAAAAGACCCCTTATACATTACACTAGTGTGTACAGCTCATTGCTATTCATACATTTCCCTTTGTCTTTTTATTTGTTTCACCTCTCATTAGGATCATAAGGAATTCATGTTTCCTTGTGTACAAGATTATCAGAAAATTTTACCAAAGCGTGAAAGACAAAATATGTGGTTATTGTCTATAATTACAGTGAGGAAGTTTCTTCATTATTATGGTAGCATGGTTATGGTTGGTACCCTCTCTCCACTAATTCTTGTGCTAGCCAATGGAACTGGAATTATGCTTATTTTTCGTTTTGTCAATCAATACTGTGAAACAACTCCATTGATACTACCTTGATTTATTATTAACAAATTCAATAACCTAAATCATGTTGATAGTAAAACTTATTAAAACTAATTATGAATCTTTTCTTTTGAAATAATGATTATATTTACACCTTTAAAACATGATATGATGATAGAGTGCTCTATCAGAAAACATTTCACAGAATGTTCAAAAGCATTGGTGAATAAGGCAAAATTATTCTTTTATTTTCAAATTTCAATATCAAATTTGTACTTTTAAACCACAATTTTTTTTTGTTAATGTTAGAACTAGTCAACTATTATTGTGGTTGAGTGAGAACAATTTTTTTTTTTGTTAATGTTAGAAATTATACTTGAAGAAATAAATATGATAATAAAGAAAATAAAGAGAATTTTGAAAGTAACAAAAATATCAACATCAATAATGATAACTATTGATTTTAATTTGAATAATGAGTCAATTAACAATGTCTAGATGGTAAAATAAGAACCTTGGGCGGTTTATAAAATGCAAGTTTATAAAAAGTACAAGCATCCTAAATTAGAATTTGGATTTTCTAGTAGATAAGACTATACAAAATTTAAGAATCTTATTTTAATCTTTAAATGAATCATTAATCAACTTAAAACACAATCTTTTTATTCATATACAACAATCAAATTATAAAAATAGATCACGTCATATTTGATTTGAAAAACTTTAAAATATTATATTTATGAATCTTTTTCACTTGTTGAATTTATTATTTTTTAGAATTTACATTCACAAATACATTCTAACCATCTATCAAATGATTTTCGTGATTTTTTCATCCAAATAATACATTTGAATTTAAAATTTATCCATATAGTTAATATTTCAAATATTTACACAGATAATATATATTTTTTCAGATCAGAATTCAAAAATTGAAGAACCGAATTTTGGACTGTGTTATTTTTATAATTTCTTTTTTGAATTTTTTTTCTCCTTTTTTTTTAAATTAAAAAGAAAAATTCAATTCGATTATCAGATAATCTAATTCTGACTTATTTTTCAATCAGTTTCCTTCAAATCACAGATTAAAATTCCATTATCCAAAAACCAAATTCTGGCCAGAAAAAAAAAATGTACTATCTGTGTAAATATTTATTGCAGTATGCTATCTAGATAATTGTTTGCCCATATATGCTATTTGGGTAAAAAATCAATTCATGTTTATATAATTAGAATGTACATTATAAACAAGTTAAAATATGATAATGGTGATATTTACTTTTAGAGGTCAGCTGAATGCCCACTACAAACATCATCCACAGCTAAAATGACATTGATTCACACAAACTGAAATGCAAACATGTTGGCCTAATACATTTTCATATTTCTACAATTTAACCATTACCAGTGCCAAATTTTGGTTTACACAAACAACTAAACTTGGAAAAGTGTAAGCTCTCTGATTCAAGTTATTAAGAGGATTGTTTTCCATTGCTGTATATATGCAGACGTAGCAGATAGAGATACCTTGTCATTCATGGAAAATAATCTTGTTTCAAACAACTCCACTAGTATGTATGTCAGCCATAAAAGGCCTAACACTATCTCACTCAAGTGTCTCCATATTCTGCATTCAACACTGCTATTTAGTAACTTGATGTTCATTTCGTAACATACATCCCATTCTGCAATTGCATGCCCCATGAAAATAAACCAGTTTATGCACAGTAAAAGCAAATAGCATCTATAGCAGAAGTATGAGTTTAAAGGATTTTACACTGTCATCTAATAACAAACAAACAGTTATATATAATATAATTAATGATTTTTATAATAATTATCATATTGATACCAACAATAAATTGCATAGAAATTAAACTAATAAAATTTTCTTGAATACTCGTTGCTCATTATTCATTAGGAAGATCTCATGTATCATGAATAATCACTCTTGGATCACCTTATTCTGCAACAGCATGTGGTTTTCCTTTTCCTCTGGAGTCATGAATGCGATGATAGGGAAGGACTTTCCTATTCCCACAGGGGTCTTAAAGAGTATCTTCTTCCCCTTAGGATCTTCAATGCTCATCTCAGATATTGGCACCCACAGCAGCATCTGCTTGCTCTTAATGCCTGTCATTTTCTTCATCCTAAACTTCTCCACATACCCAGTGACCTCAACTGCATAACTCACCCTGGTGTTGGTTCCCTCAAAGAAATGCTCATAAGGGGCCTTCTGTTTCATCCACACAAACCCAGTTTCTCTAACTCTGCCACACTCCACCAAGTCCTGCAGCGGAAGAACACCCTTTGGAAAACCCAACTCTTCTAAGAGCTCTATGGAGTGACGATAACACTCTTCAGAACCATACACTATCTCTGCCCCTTCACGCTCCTTTACAACAACAGCCATCTCAGCAATTAATTAGAATTTTTCAAGCTAAAACAATGTGATGGTAATGGAAGAAGCCACAACTTACCATTATATAATAATAAATGATACAGAAAGTTGGCCTGTTTTGAATGCAGTGGTTCACCCGTTTGCTTCAGGTGGCTTTTTGTTGTTTACCTAAATTAGCTTGGTTAGATTAAGGTTCAATTATAACTTATGCTAAATTGTGTTAACATAGAAAAGATCAAACTTTAAGTGTTGTGTGAAACTAATGAAATAAGTAGTTGGATTTTGTTAGAGATAGGTGAAACTATGAATCAGTTTTCATGTCTGTCTTGTGGTGGTGGGGTTAGGTATGGACTTTCCAGTGTGAACAAAGTTAGAGTCTTCTAACATGCATTTTCAAGAATACCTGTTTTTCAACTAGGAGCATACGTTTCATGGTGAGAATTTCAGTTTCAATAACTGAACATGGATAGATGATTATTATATTGTAACTTGTTCAATTGAAACACAGGAAATTGAATAAATAAAAATGTCTGGAGAGATTCACGTTTTTTTTATTTATCATTTTTTATATTCCTAATTTCTTTTCGATTTTTCAATCATCACCCCATCAACCAACCATGAATTATATTGTGGGACTCAATAGCCACCACTTGACGAACTCGTGAATATGAATATAAAGTAGCATTGAATTCGAACAACAATCACAAAAGTTTTATAATTTTTATATTCAAGTTGGATTCGATTTTGTTTTTAAGAAAGTTTTGCTCTAAGACAAGACAAACTTTGTTCAAATACCAAATGTTTTCAATGATTGAGGTAATCCAAAAGATAAATTCCTTAATTAGGGGTAAGAAAAGAGTTAAAGAAATTGTGACATTCATTCTTTCCATAATTCTTAATTAATTTAAAAATAAGTAAAACCGAATGCCTTAATCTTTTACAATTTTATTATTTCATAGTTAATATAATCATGCTTAAACTATAAATAATGTTAGATGGAATGAAAGGATGGGAACCATCTCATAAAACCTTACTTTTTTTGTTCTTGTATGATTTGATTTTAACATAAAGTACACATATAGTTTAAATTTAAGAATATTTTTGCACAATGGGATAAATTGGAAAACAATCTAAAAATAAGTCTATGTCATATTAAATTTACTATCATACACCTTATTTAATATGAAACTTAATGACATCGAAAAGGAAAAAATAAAGATGCTTCTAGATTCTCATGAAAATTATAATTCAAGGAGACATCATGCGTTGTCCATGAAAAGTAATATATATTTTACTTTTACATGGCTTGTAGAAAAGGAAACCGAACAACAAACAAAAATAAAACCTTCAAAAAGCCATAAACAGAACTATCTATGATAGGATCTTGTCACCTACATCACTATTTATATAGCATCATCGTTTACTTGAGCCACAAATATAATAACACAAGTGGGACTTTAATACAGTATGCCTCAAAACGAGTAATCATTGACACCTATCACAAGGACAACTGGTCAACGCAATCTGCCATCTGAAAGAAGGAATGAATGATTCTGGAATTTACATGTTTGGTGATTCCTTTGCGTGAGTAGAACGAGTATTCAGTAGAGGCTGCAAAGCTTTCACTATAATGCTCATGTTTGGCCGAAACTCAGCTTCATACTGTACACACAGTGCAGCAACAGCAGCCATCTTTTGCAAAATATCAAAGCAACATTTTAGATGAAATGAAAATCCATTCACATATTTTTATACGGACAAAAAGTTCAGAGTGGCATATATTTCTTTCAAGCTTGTTCAGAATAGAATAAAAGGTTTGCAGCAAAATGTGCAAAAGTAAGTTTTTTGGAATATCACTGTTTGACTAGAAGACAACAGAGAATATAATCTAATTACCTTTGCAACTGACTTTGAAGGGTACTCTCCCTTTAGTCTAACATCAACACACTGCTTCACCTTATCTTCACTGAGCTTTGGTGTTGCCTGATAAAGCACAACGAACAAGAATCACAAAATGTGCAAAATCCAAATTTGAAAGGGGAAGAAAACACTACAGTAACATTAACAGAACACAAAAGGTACCCAGGTGACAAGGCTTTGCTGTCCTCGGGGCAGTGTGTGATCAACTGGTTTACGCCCGGTTAAGAGTTCTAGCAGTATAACTCCAAAGCTATAAACATCACTTTTTGAAGTGAGTTGTCCCGTCATTGCATATCTGTCATAAGAAAAGAACAATAAGTTCTAAAAAGCCACAATTTGAAAGGTAAAGAGATAATTAACCGTAAAGTGGATTGAAGTTCATTACATTACTGTCCACATATCAGTTTTACGTTTTCTCAATTATGATTTTCATGTTCTTCTTATCTACTTTTACATCTTCTAACTAAAGCAGAAACTATTTTATTTAACAGTATGCACAGAAGAAAGCATGCACTCAAACAAGTAGATTAGGCTTCCAGGAATAACTTACTCCGGAGCATGATAACCAAAAGTCCCAAGAACACGGGTAGAATGAAGACGTGCAGCTGCATCAGGGGCTTGATTTGACAAATCAAAATCAGCAATCTTTGCAACGTCATCGTCAAAAAGAAGTATGTTACTAGACTTAATGTAACGATGGATGATGTGAATCTCTGCCTTTTCATGAAGATATTCAAGTCCCCTGGCTGCTCCAACAGCAATTTTAACTCTCTGAGCCCATGAGAGCACTTCACCGGGTTGTGAACCCTTGACTCCTTTTCGTCCTATACACACCAGTTATCATTAATCGTTAACAAAAATGAAGACACAAATAGTGGGGGGAGGGGATATAAAGCAGCTTCAATGTCAAAGGCAAAAAGAAAAAAAAAAAAAAACTCGAATAGCTTTTCATGCTGTTTCATCCAATCAATCAGTAAAAGTTACAACATTAGTAGGTGAACATGAAGATAAAAACATGTGCTTGACAGTATAATTCTATTTTCATCAAGTCTCATTCAGAAGGATGGTATTGTTTTCAAAATTACAGTTCCTAAACAAGTTACACCGGGTTTTATAAAAATCAGCCAGAATCAATTTGAAACTAAATTAATCAAAGTTTGATACTTTGAATATATCTGTATAACATGCAGAAAATAAGGGATATAACAGTACAAGATATAGCTTACCATGAAGAATATCATGAAGGGATCCTTTAGGAGCATACTCATAGGAAAGGGCACGGAAAGGACCATCAACGCAATAGTTAACAAGCTCAACAACATTTTCATGCTTTAGCCTTGATACGATGGAGACCTACACAATTTGGGAGCCCAAAGTACTGAATAAAAACGTAGTTGCAGCTATGTAGAATGTGATGCAATGATGTCTTACAATCTGATTTTATAATTGGAAAATTTACGACTGCAATTGATCCAAACCTGAGAAAGAAATTCTTGCTCTGGCTGATTACTGGAATCTAATTTTTTGACTACCACTGCACGCCCAGTTTTCAATGTAGCTTGATATACTTTCCCATATGCACCCTCACCAATGAAAGATTTTGAGCCAAAATTATCTGTTAAAGACTTCAATTCGTCTACTGTAATGGAAGGGACAGCAATAGGTTGAAAATTTATTGGCCGAGGAGGAGGCACTGCATTATGTCTGCCATGATAACTGGCGTTCCCTGCATTGTACTAACCGAATTAAAGCCAAACAAAAGTGGTACTAAAATAAAAGCAGGTTTACTAAAGTGCAAACAGAAACAAATATACCATTAATACAATCACTTAAACTACACTGAATAGAGGATAAATGTAAAGTTAGGACAGGCTACTTTTGGAATATCCAAATTTAGAAAATGGCACGAAAATAAATATAACACTTGAAATGTCAATGAGAAGCAAGTTCAAACTGTTGTATGAGAGTATAAACAGGCAGCATACTCAAAGCATGAACCCTTGGGTTTCAAATCATGACAACGAATCCATGACTTGTATGAAATTCAAAGAGACATAGAATTGTAAACAGAGATTTTAAAGAAGGGAAAAAAACTGGAAATAGCGGATTACCAGTAGGAGTGTTTTGCATGAAAGGTCCTCTGTCAGCAATTGCAACACTATCATCTCCGGTGCAGAAGCCAAAGCAACCCATGATCCTCTATTCTGGAGGTAAGTTTCAAATTGAACAGTTAAGTTACTGCAACAAGTAACAATAAGACTACGCACATATTATCAATACCAACTCCCCCCTAAGGATAAACAACACCAGACGTAAACAAAAGAAAAGAACCACATATGCACATGTGGTTAGGTAGTTCAAGGCGCTATGTTATATATGATGTCTTAAGGGTACTAGATAGCAGACATTTTAATTGTGCGTACTTCTTGGAGAATTTTGAAGTTCTCTCATGGTTGAATCGCCTTTTCGGATATTCTGATAAACTAAAATTTTTTGATCAAATATCATTTCCTTTTTGGACAGAAACTTAATGACCAAACATTCATTGTTCTAGCTAGGAACACAAACATAAAGTGCAGCATTAAAACACTTCAGACAAAACAAGGAAATAGAATTTAGACATGAACCAATAAGCCATTTGAAAGTAAATCTGTAGCAACATGATAAAATAAAATTAAATAGAAGAAAAATACTCAGTCTCTTCCAGAACCACAAAGGGATGACAAGAAAACTAGCCCCTCTCGACTTTAAAAGGTTATTTCTTTTCACATTGACATTTAAAAGATGCACACCATAAAGGAAACAAGTTCCTATTTAATCTGTTGATGCATGACAGAACAACAAATTACATGTAATTAGTCAAAATGCAAACAGGAGCACCGACAAACAAATCAGAATTCAAAAAAGACATTAGCCATCCACTCAAATCAAGACCAATTGCGGCAAATTATATCATTCCCGACGAATAAATGTGGTGAAAACAAATTTCACTTTCACAAAACGGAAAGAAAGAAGAAAACGTTTCACCAAAAGTTACTGTTATAGTTGCATCCCATTATCCTCGAACTTGCGGAAGCAAAAAGTACAAAATTTCTTATTTCTACTATTTATATTTATATCTCTATACTATCAACACATTACCTGTAAGTGTAAACCCCCAAAAAGATAACTGGCCAGACAGAAAAACAAACATGCAGAACTACCTTAAACGTGTTTCCCCACCCCCAAAAAGAACAATTAAGAATAATAATAATACTAACAACGACAACTACCACAACAACTACTTTAAAGACAACGAACCCCACAAAGCGATAACCATGAGAAAAATCAAACCGATTAAAGAGAATTATGTGTTTAATACACATACAGTCACCTCCTTCCTACATAGGGACTCTGCAATCTCATCGTTCAAGAAGAGACAGAGTTGAACCCAAAAAAAAAAAGACTTGAAAAATAAAACTTCCCAGTCTTGATGTTCGGGCATGAACATAATAAGAAAAGGGTAACCGGCAAAACGTGTAAAAAAAAAAAAACAGTGCATGAAGTAGTCAAAGAGAGGAAAACCCAGAAACAGGAATCGGCGCCATGAAAGAGAATAATCCACCTTTCTGAATTCAAAGCGAAGACGGTTTGTGTAGTTGCAGCGTTTGTATTGTTTGGAGCGAAAAACGGATGAAGGAGAGGTTTGAAGGAAACGCAGAAGAAATGTTCTGTTTGTGCGAAGAGCAACCTTGACTTCACCGAGAGACGTCTTATGAACATCACCAAACGATATTTATTTACATTTATTGTTACTACTGCAGCGTTTGCCAAGTCAATACTCAACATCCAAAACCGTGGATATTTTCCTTTTTTTATTCCCACTTTTCCATTATTTTTTTCCTTACTCCCATTCTCCTCCGTTAAAATGAGTCAAGTCAATAAAATAAAGCACGTTTGTTTAAATTTGTTTCATTAAATAATTACTAATTTTTTAAGCTTTTTATTTTATGGTAAGTGTTCCAGATATTCATAAACAGCAAATAATCATCATAAAAGTAATTAAAATCAGAAACTATTTGAATATCCTTTCATAAAATCAATTACTTGAAGAAAATAATTTCACTTACTGGTACATTGCTTTTTTTTTTCTTTTAGAAACTAACATTATGCGTTGTCGAGTTCTAATTAAAACAAATTTTAAAAACATTTTAACAAAGTTCAATACTTCAAAAATAATTCTTACGGTTACTCTTACTTTAACTCTGTCAAATAAGACACAACAAAAATAAAACGAAAGAAGAGAAAATGTTTCATTTAAAAATATAAAAATAAAATATTTTTTCATTTCTTTGCACTAGTCAAAATTAAAATAAACTGCGTATATTTTTGTGAAAAAAAAACTTTAATTTAGTTATAATATAGTGCAACATTTTTTTTTCAATTGAAAAAAAAATGGCATTAGACTCTTCCATTATCCTTCTAATTCAGCAGACTGTACCGAAAGAAGCAAAGGTTTATGATTCTGCCACGTGGCGTACATGCAGAATCTTGTGCTGTTATTTTAATAATATAATCATAAATATTTTAATATAATCAAGAAAATAAATTAAAAGAATAATAGAAATGTTTATTAAATTTGGGTGAAGTTGATGATTATTAAGGTGAAGTGATGGTTTAAAGAAAGGTGAGAAGTTTTGAAAACTTTGGCTGGAATTGCACTTTTGATGTTGGATTTAGCTGGCTTCTAAATTTATTTGGTTGGCATCTTTCTTCAAGATTCCATCTACTTTTTCGGTTTTTTCTAATAAATTAATTTATTTTTCATATTTTTTATGAAAAAATTTTCACAATAAAAATTACAAGTATTTTTTGTAAACTTTTTTTAAGAAAATTTGGAAAAGAATCAGCAGGTAATAATAATAATTATTCGCAAATAATGTTTTACAAAATTTGTAGATACTTCCTGAAAAAATAATTCTAAAAAAGAATTCATGAATACCTTTCATGAAAAACATTTTATAATCAAATTTGCAAATAGTTTTTATAGAATTTTTTTAAAATTTAGTTTTTCTAATAATATATAATAATATAAATTAATTTTAATTTTATTTAAAATAAATTAACATATGTAAAATAATTAGCATTAGAAATAATAAATAATTAAAAAATAATGAATCACTTGATTTTAAATATAAATAATAAAAATAGTTTTAATTACATTAAAATAGGATGATGATTTCGGTTTAATACTAAATTACATAAGTTGTTTACGAAAATTATAACTTTAGTTCAAAACCTATTACACTAAAGTTGTCTATGTTGTATACCAATTATACTCAAAATTCAATTATAAGTGAGATATAAACACAACTTTAATTAAAATTCTCACTATGACTTATTAGCACAGATTATTTTATACCAAAAACTTTAAGTGAAATCGCTAATTCCTAATACAATTTCTTCTTATTAATTAACACTTACTGACAATTTTTTTCAAACAATATCATCACTTTCATAATTTTTTTTTTTGGAAGAGACTGATATGCATAATTTTTAAAATAAATTAAACCCGTGTAAAAAGTAATATAAAAAAGAAAACTACTTTTTCGCATTGTGAATTCTCCCAAAATTAACACTAAGCTAAGATTATTACACCATTTGCCACATCACTTTTTATAAAGCTAAAAGTCAATTCCAAACTCCGAGCAATGGGCAGTGTCATTTTGAATTGGTCTTTTTTGAAATTGTTTCTTCTGGGAAACTTCCCATCCTATGCCTTTGACAAAATATTCATCTCTGATGGCTTTTAATTATCTAAATTACGATTACCATTTCATTAAAAATTTCTAAAAAAGTCAAATTGAAAGGGAATATCTTTGATACCAGTCAAACTTTTGGAGATTAATCTCATCTTCAACGGAAATACTCTTTATTATAAATGGTAACTAATTTCTCAGTCTAGTTTGTCTCTAACTAATTATATACTGTATTTTCCTTTCAATTGGAGAAGACCAAAGTGCAACAAACCATAAAGAGATGCATAAAATGGTATTTATAAATGTATGGTATGGCATCTAATCTCAACCGTACCGTACCGTTAGGATCATCTCTTTAATCATACTAGAACTAAACTTATTCTTATTAGACCAATAATTTTGATAAATAAATAATTAAAAATATTAATAACTGATTCCAGAATCAGGAAGCTAGTCGGAATTAAAAGTAATATCGTTTTATTAGATCTATACCACTTTAGAGTCCATAAAATAACTTATAAATAGAAAATTTAGTCATAAAGATAAAAAAGTTTTGTTGAATTCTAATAACCAATTTTAAATAATCATTTTCTATTGAATATCATCAATATTATCACGTCAATCATTAACTTAAACGTCAAAGTATCTTTTACTGATATTTCTCGACTTGAACTTACAAAATTTGAAACAAAAAGATCATAAATAAGAAAATAAAAGAAAAAACAACGTAAATGTATCTTTATCGGCCTACACAAATATATACAAAAACAATAAATTTATAAATAAATATACAATTGGAGTTGGAAATTTTTCCTGTGCCGTGCATATTAATCAGTGTCACAAAAGTTTGAAATGTATTTTTCATTAAAAATATATTTAAAATATATTTTTTAGTTTCAGATATTACAATTTAAAATATATTTATAAATTACAATATCTAAAATATATTTTTGATATGGAATCTAAAATACAATTTCAAATTCTACTGTCTTTTCAACTCAGACAAGTTGAACTATTCTAACGCCTATAGAGATGCAAGAATAAAATGTGAGGATATATGGAAAGAAAAATATATAAGGCTAGTTGGCTGATTTTATTTCCGTTGTCCTTTTTATTTCTGCATTCTTATTTTTTAGTTTGAGTTTTATATATTATTTATACTATTTAGTAAAAATCAACAACCTTATTATACATATCAGTTTATTATGTGACCCCAAAAGAGAAACTCTATATTATTAGTGTATAAAATATTATATATATTGAGTATGTTTAAAACATTAATTTAAAAATAAACAAAAAAAAAATAGGTCCAAAAAGAATTTCCGCAGCATAATGTTAAGACACAGTTCTAGCGTGTCTTTTAAGATTTTTAACTTAGGAAGGCTCTTCATACGTTTAAGAAACAAGTGAATAATATGTTTTTCTTAACAGTTTCTTTGTGCATTTTCATAAATTTCTCCAAAATCATAGTAGAAAATAATCATTTTTTCTTTCTCAATTGTGTAATCTAAAATTGATTTAACTTTGAACAATTTGAAAGTTATTTCATACTTAGGAATTACACAATTTACAATTTAGAAGATACCTTTTTTTTTTCTTAAAGTGATTTTCATGTTACACAATCTGGAAATAAATAAAAAATATTAGATTGCGTGATTTAAAAGTAAAAAATCACTTTCCAAAATTTGAACGAAAGTAATTTTTTTACTTTTGAATTACTTAATATGAAAAAATACTTTTACTATTATAAAATACTTTTAGATTGTACAATAAAAAGTAAACAATTTTAGATGGTATAATTTAAAAGTGATAATTGATATTATAATTATTATTTTATTTATTTTTATCTTTTATTGATATTTTCATTATTATTTTTAAATAATTAAATTTTTATTTAATAAATTGAGAAATATAAATATTTAGTTCTTAATTGTTAAAATATTGTACATATAAGTAAAATAAAATAAAATTGAAATATACTTCAACAAAATCAGTTGTAAAATAATTTAATTATTTTAATTACAAAAATAAAATACAAATTTATGAGTATAATTTGAACAAATTTACTCATTTTCTATGAATAGAAAGTCTGAGAAAATAAAAAAACACATAACATTGAAAACTAATTAACTCATCCAACAAATATTGTATTGTTTATTATTCTTATTTTAGTGTTTAAAATGTTTAGAAGTAACTAACTTTCAGAAATTTAACATATGAAACAATTAATTATTCATAACATAATAATTTTAAATTTAATGCAAACTTATATAAAAATTGTTATGATATTAGAGTTTTTAAGTGTCGCTGAGACAATTAGGATTTGTTATAAGTTGTGTGAATGGTTAAGTAGAAATTGAAAATATATAGTTAAATGTTTTTCATGAAATTAAATTATTAAACGCCCTGTTGAAGTCTTTATTATATATTTTATTAAATCAATTTAATTACTTTCTATAATTTTTAAATTATTTTATAATTAAAAATTAATATTTTTTATTACTTCAAAATGTTTCTAACCTTGATTAGGAATAAATTTAATTTTTTTAACAGCATAAATCTACTTAAAAAGCAATATTTAGGTTTATCTATTTTATTATTTTATGATTTGATACACTTATTAATTTTATAAAAAAAATAAATTAAGAAGTTAAAAGTAACTTTCAAAATTGAGAGATGTTAAGAAAAAAAAGAGTAGTTTTCAAATTATTCATTTGACTTTCAGATTATATATTTTGAAAGTCTTTACTTTCGAATTAATACCATTCAAATGTTATTTTTATATTACATAATCTAAAAACATTTTTCTTTTAGTTTTGAAAATGACTTCCAAATTATATAATTGGAAAAGAATTAAAATGGATTTTTTTTTATGTAAGATGGAGGGAAAAAATTATGGAAATTTCTTCCCTTTTTTTAGAGGTAGTTTGTTTTTAATTTTATATTTTAGGAATCATACTCAAAGACAACAAATAGAGAAATATATGGATTTGTTGGCAAAGTCACTTTTGGAGGTCGAGATTGAAAGAGAAACAATTTTATGTGAAAAATGGTAGTGGTACAATCATGCAAAGAAATATTAAAAAGTATGTATAGGGATTGTTTATTATTACTTTATACAATTCCAAAAGAAGAAGAAGAAAAGAACAAATAAAAAAGGGTTTAGGCTGATTGGCCAAAAGGAATATATTATCTGTCCATGCATGAACCATTGTTTCTCAGATTTACTTTTTTTTCTCTTGTGAATGTTATGCAATTTGAAATGGAACATGTACTCATTCTCATGCCACCAAATACCCAATCAATATGGAAAAATCCTCCTTATCTAGAAAATTATGCTAAAATTTTATCTTGGTTTTGGAGATTTTAAAAAATAAATATTCTTAACATTTTTTAAAATGCTGAAAAAAATTCTTTAAATATATGTTAGAAGTGAACTTTAAACCTAACTCAACCCTACAAAGGCTTGTAATGATAAACTTTAACCATGGCTTCCACAAAATCAGCTTGTAATGATAGATTTTAACAATGACTTAATACCATGTTAAAAGTATACTTGAAGTCTAATTCAATCTCACCAAACCAACTTGTAAAGTAATATTTGCACCTCATTTATATATTATAATTTGATCTTATCTCTAGTCGATGTGAGACTTCTTGATAACGTTTATTTTAAATATCTTCAAGAAAACAAATTAAAAGTGATATGTTGACTGTTTAGAGTTTCTCTCTATATTGTGTAATTTGTATAAATTTAAAAGAAAAAAATCTAAAGAGTGAAACTTTTAGTTATTATAGTTTTCCTAGATAAAAGATGTATTTTTTCTTATATATATTTTTTTATTTTTAATTTCAAAAACATGAGAAAAAAAGAAGCATCTAAAGTGGCATCATATGAATCCTCTGGAAATTTTAAATAGCTGATGTTAAACACAATTTTATAGTGTTGTTGAACTTGAAATTATTTTGAGTAATTTTATTTTCTTGGCATTCATAATAACTAAACAAAGTTATTACAATTTTATTTTCCTCCCTCTAGCATCTTCTCTTGTACCATCTAAATATGGAAAAAATTCAAAATTCTCATTAACTTTTTTTTTCTTTCCCTATTTCTTATTAACCTAATAAAGAAGAATAGGAAGTGTAGGACAAATCTTAGGTCCACATCGGAAAAAGCCAATATCCTCCACACCGAGCACATGAGTTGCCACTCATATAGCATCAGGGACCACATTATAGTACAACGAATTTATAAATTTAATTGTACTTTTCATATATCAACAATATTATGATTGTTTATTTTTTTATATTTTAATAAAATGAATTAAATTCTTCAATCACCATAATTTCATCATACTTTTTCTTTTTTTAATCTTTTATTAAATATTTAATAAATTTGTTATCATAGTAAAGGATAATAATGTGATAGATACTTCTTTTAGCATATATACTTATGTTTGTCATGTTACTTAAATAATTTACCAATAATATACAAATATTATAACGTTCAATAATATAAATAATATAAAACATCACAAAATCAATAATCGAAACAAATAATTTATAAATTATAATATGTTATTACAATTATTCAAAGTATAATCATAATAAAAAAATATACAACAAGATAAAAGAGATTTAAAGTCTTTCTAAATATATGAACATTAGAATCTATAAACTATACATTTGTCTCAACGTTGCTCTTGTGAGATACACAATCACCTGTTTCCTCATTTGTTTATACTAGATGATTATAATAAAAGAAAAAAACAAACACAAACATAAAAGAGGATAAACTAATTTACAAGAGAAACAAGCATATAATAAGTAAATAAACTGTATCAGAATGCAATACACTTCAAATGGTCTTAGAGAAATGATCGTACAATTAAAAAGTCTTTTAAATTCAATTATTTGGATATATGCATTTATATCATATGCTTAGAGATTATGCACTTTGTTATAAACGTGAACAAACAATAACCAAGAAGGGGAGGGGTAAATTGGTTTTACAAAACTATTTCCTTTTTAAAAAATCTTTCCTTTTTAAGAAATAACTTAACAAAAATAATCACTTCAGATTATAACAAGTAAATAAAAGAGTATAAAAAAAGAAAATTTTGCAGAGGTGATTTTTATACTAGTTAAGATCAAAAGATCTGACGTCAAATTGTTAATCTCTTTAGAGAAGAGATTAACTAATAACTAATAACAAACCAAAACTTACAACAACAAAGTAAAGTAAAGGTTTAAAGTTCACCTCTCTTGACTAAGAAGAGATGATCGACAATTCCTTTTGACACATAAAAGGATGAACAACTTGACTTTACTACAACAAATATGCTTTTCACCTAGACAGATTAATACAAACACTTCCTTTAACCAACACAAAGTTCACAAGCTTACACTTAAAGCACAAAGAGTTCAAGTAAAAAGACTTCAGTTCTTAGATATGTTAAGTGGTTTGAAAGTGCTCAGAAGCAAGGTATTTATAGGCTCAGTTCAAAATAAGGTAAGAAGTTGAAGTATGTCTTCACAACTGCCACTGATAATCGATTATCCCAAGTGATAATAGATTATTGGCGAATCATTTCGAAAGTTATTTTTCTTGGGACAATTAATTATCCTAAGTAATAATTGATTATCTGTGAGCCATTTCAAGAGTTATTTTTCTGGGATAATCGATTATCCCGAGTGATAATCGATTATTTTAGAGAACCTTGCAATTTCTGATTTTAATTGGGATAATCGATTATCTCAAGTGATAATCGATTATTCTAGTACATTTCTAAAATAATGTTTTATTCTTGTGCTCTCTTTAACCTGTTTTGCATCTTGATAAAGATAAGTCTAAAATATAATTTCAAATAACTTATTACAAAAGTTTTAATTGAATAACAATTTCTCTATTCTTCAAACCTAAGGTTAGCTTCATCATCAAAACTCTTTTGACTTTAATTCAACCTTGTTGTTAACACACTTGTGGTGGTCTCTATTTCTCTACAGAGTCATTGCTAATAGGTTTCATCTTACCACATTTAAGGCTAGTCATTGTCTCATCTTAGGCCATGAGAAAGATCCTAGACTATGACATCTTGCTACTCTTACAATATAATATACAGAGACATCGTACCTTAATTCAAACTCATTCATCATTCACAATACATCAACATGCATACTTTACACTTCATATGAGACTCTCTCAAGTATATTACACAACAACTTAACAACACATGTACAGATTGTTTGGGATTTTAAAAAATAAAAGTGCAACTTCTACAAAACTTTGAAAATTATGGTATTACATTCAGATTAAATATAATTGAATCAATAATGTAATGTAAAAGAATAAATTCAATTGAATAATTGTGAAAAAAATTATGCATCAAACAAGCAACAGAGACAAAAGTTGTCAATAACCTAAACTACAGGAATTCTATTAAAAAAAAAAATACTCTAACTACATACCTCTAATCAAATTAATAAACAATATGCCTAAAACTAGATATAAAATTTTAGTTCAATCTAAAACTTAACAAACCTGGACATCAGTTTTTCCAAGATAACTTAGAGTAGAAAAACAAAAGGTGACATATGAAGATATACCAGAATAATAAACCCCCTCTTTAAGCTTTACTCGATTAATTTAATACATCTTCAGTTAATCTCACTTAAAAAACTTTTAATACTTAAAAAATTTGGATTCTTAACTCAAGTGGTGTTGGATTATTGAATTCAAGGATCTTGGAAAAACATTCTTAAAACAATCAAAATCAATATTTTCATGCTTTCCCGAACTCAAATGGATATAAACTACATATTTAAACATTATTTTCAACTAAAATATCAATTTCATCACCTAGGATCACCAAGCATGCAACAAAACCATTTATCATAGCTTTAACATATCACAATATTAGGCTTAACAAATTTAACATACCATCCAATTAACACAAATCAACATAATCAATAATCATAGGCTCAGTATCAACAAAAATGTAAAACAAAGCTCAACATGTAAAAACTAAAATTAATTTTTCTAACCTGGCAAGACAACTTAAAGGTTATTTATTAGTTTAGTTTATTGATCAATTTTATAAATATTATATGTGTACATTAATAAATATCATATCTCCTGCTACACTTTTTTTTTTTGTATATTTTTTTTGTTCTACATCATCTTATTGTTTTCACGGCGAGATTTCAATATAGTTTGGTTCGTACACAATTAAAATATGGATGTAACATTTTTCTTGTTTTATTTATCAATTGAGAGCAAACGAGTCATAAACAAAGTGTATTATTATTGTTATAATATATAAATTTAACTAATTTAGCGGGTAATATATCATATTTTAATTGATTTTTGAAACATAATTAACAAAAAAAAATTCAGAAAACTTTACTTTTAATTTATAACTCCAAAATATGTTATTGTTTTATTAAAAAAACATTGAGGCTTATAACACACCAAATTAGTAGAATTATTCTAACTAAAACATTATTATATTTGGTATTAAACATAAAAATATATAGTTATCACATCATTCCTTAATAATTTACATATAAAAGTTTTGAAAACATAATACTAAAACAATTGAAAGAGCTCTATGTAATACCAAAGGATTTAACATAAGTAGTTTTCTTTATTTATGTCTCTCTATAACTATCTCACTGTTGATGTTTCTCACCTGTATTATTTTCTACTCACATAATATATAATTATAACAAGTAGATAAAACTACAATTAACACAAAAATACGAAGACAAGCTAAGATTAAAAGATCATATATAAATATATAAATATATATATATATATATATATATATATATATATATATATATATATATATAATTTTAATATCTAAATTTTAATGTAAAATTAAAATTTATCTCTGTCTAAAATTTGATACATTTCACTCTCAAATTTAAACAATAAATGGATATGTAATATTTTTAACACAAATATGTTAATTTTTTTTAAAGTATCAAACACGTTTTCAAAGTGACATTCAAACGAAAACGTATTAAACAATATAAATAATTCAACTAAATAGTATAAAAGACATTTGTCATGCCAAAAATTTTAAAATAATTAGATTAAAAATACTATATTTATTTATATTTTAAGTTTTAAAATCAAAATGTATAAAAATTTTAAAATATATGAATTCTAATTTAGTCTCAAAATTTAAGGACTAAATAAAAACAATTTAACCTTTCTATTTATTTATTTTTTATTTTGTCCATTCTTAACAAATAAATAAATATTTGATCCAAATGCATACATACAAAACGTAATGGCTTAGAATTAAAGGGAA
Source organism: Vigna mungo (assembly GCA_036885675.1). Taxonomy (NCBI): domain Eukaryota; kingdom Viridiplantae; phylum Streptophyta; class Magnoliopsida; order Fabales; family Fabaceae; genus Vigna; species Vigna mungo. The sequence continues at coordinate 15,250,959 of CP144696.1, forward strand.
ACAACCAATACCATCTTATGCTACCTTTTTTCTTTAGTAGTCAATTATCATTATTTTTTTAGGAAAAAAACTATTTCAAATCAAATGTAATGATAGTGACAAATTTAGAAGGACAGATTCACCTTGTCTTTGTCTTTCCATACATATCTAATATCTATGTATGACTATCATAAATTTCAATATATTTCATTTTTATATATTTATAATATAATTTAAATGAAAATATTATTTATAACAAGTTCTTTTTAATGAATATTCATAAAAAGAATTAATCAAACAGAACTTGTTAAATTATATCAATTCAGTCATGCGAACGTTATAACTTTTTACATTACATAGGCCTAAAATAAAGCAAAAAACGAACAAGTTATAAACAAATTAAAGATTTTATTGTACACTACAAATAAGTACAAAAGACATACAATGGTAGAAATAATTTATCATGAACTTTACAGGTGTTATTAAATTAATGGGATAGTGAAACATATTCTAGAAATCTTTTAATTTTGTCTGAAAGAATATGTATGTATAATTTCATTTAATTATAAACTATACAATAAATTTTTTCACTCTAAAAATAAAAACTTAAAAATTATACGTTTTTAAAATTAATTGACTATATTAGTTGAATAATTAAACTATTAATAATACGGCGTAAACTGCGTATGATTATATTAGTTGAATAAATACACCTGAATTTGAATTTTAAGACCTCTAATTTGAATATTTAAATAAAAAGGACTTCATAAAAAATAATGTCAATATTTAAAAGAAATATGATTTAATATAATTGTAGTCTTTTATTTTCTTTTGTTTATATTCTGGTTTCTTAATTTATTTAAAATAAAGATATTTGGTATCTTAGTTTAGAAAATCCATGAATTTGAGTTAAAATATACAAAAAAAAAAAAAACTAAAAAAAAGAACATATTTTATTTTTAACACAAAAAGCATGAAAATTGTATTTAAGTTAAAATAATATCAGTGAAATAGACGACAGTAGAAAACAAAAAAGCTATTGTGTGATGACAGTTAACAGTTTTTTCGAAACTGGTGGTCCGTGATCATCTATTTAGTTTTAGTAATTTAACAATCTTTCTCGATTTTCAACGATACAGATAAAGTAGTAATCTGTGTTTGAGACAATGGAGATTCCTTTAGTTGAACCAAACAACGAGGCATGATGACAATGTGGTCACACTTACTCAATATAAGAACTCACATTCATCATCACTCTTCAGTCTAAGTAGTCAGCACAGAAAAAAAGCACATTTTGATGTCACATAATCTGTTCCTAATTTCTCTCTTGTCTTTTTTAAAGCCGTCACTCCCACCTCGTCTTCCCTTTTCTCCTCACTTCCTAAAAAAACACACAATTCTTCTTCTTCATCTTCTTCTCATCATGTAAATTCTCAAGCCTGTGATAAAATGTTCCTGGAAGTTTCAATTTTTCTCTTCTGGGGTGCCAAAAATTTTTGTTTTACTGTTGGTTGATGTGTTTTTTCAGGTGGGTTTGTAATTTGGACGTTGTTGCAACACGTTAGATTTTCATTCATGGAGGCTGAGTTTGGGGGTAAGAATCAGTACTTGTATGGACCTGTGGTGTCAGGAATGAAGAAAGCTGTTGGGAATGGGAAGAGGAGTTTGGAATGGGATTTGAATGATTGGAAATGGGATGGTGATCTTTTCACCGCTCAGCCTCTCAATTCAGTGCCATCAGACTGTAGGAGTCGCCAGTTTTTCCCACCACATCCTGAAATTCCTGCGAAAAAGGCCAATCTTGCAAACGATTTCTCTTCTTCTTTAATCAACCCAGGTGAGGGAAAGAAGGAATTGGAGAAAAGGAGGAGGCGTGTTATAGGGGAAGGGATGAATGATGAAGGTGGTTCTCTTAGTTTGAACCTTGGGGGTCACGGTTACCCTTTCATGGTGGAAGGAGAGGAAAAAAGTGGAAAGAAGACAAAGGTAATTGGGACTACTACTGCTGCTGCTACCACCTCTAACCGTGCTGTTTGTCAGGTGCAAGATTGTACGGCTGATCTTGGTAATGCCAAGGATTACCACCGTCGGCACAAGGTCTGTGATGTTCATTCTAAGGCCACTGTGGCACTAGTGGGAGATGTTATGCAACGTTTCTGTCAACAGTGTAGCAGGTCAGTTAGGTTGCTTGCAATCAGATATTTTCTTGGTGTTTAAACAATTCATATTTGTGCTGTGATCTTGAAATTAATAATTTGTGAGCCTTCAAAAAGGGGAAGATTCTCTATTTCTTGTCGTTTAAATCCTAAGTGAAAGTTGTTACAAAAAACTTCTGTTTTAGAATAAACAAGAATTTCATGGCACTTACCAACCTTTGTTGTACTCAAGTTGGATGTAACTCGTAAAATTGTGGCAGGTTTCATGTCCTTCAAGAGTTTGATGAAGGGAAGAGAAGTTGTCGTAGGCGTCTGGCAGGCCATAACAGGAGGAGGAGGAAAACTCATCCCGATGTTACTGTTGTTAATGAAGGCTCTCATAACAGTGGAAGGGGCAGTAGCTATCTGTTGATGAGTCTGTTACGGATACTGACCAATTTGCATAGTGAGTATTCGTGACAATATAAGTTTATCTATTTGGCATTCTTTACAATTTATTTATTTTGCTGTTACAATATGAAACTGTAACGATGATGAATGTGAGCTACTTGTTGGTGCTGTTTGAAAGTCTTTCAGTGGTAAAATCTTATAAAGATAAGGTCTCATCCGTATTGATGCTAATTTAGAGAATTTGAACCCGTGAGATTGTGGAGTTAGATGAGTGTCTTTATTGCGCACTCTAGTTTTTCAATTGATTTTCTTGTATTTTTATGGTCATTATGGCAAACCATGTCAAAGGTGCAGTTGTATTTAATGTTTCTTTTCCATAATAGCTTGATGACATGAGGAGTCTATTTTTCTCCTAAGCTACTAAAAGTTCAAATGTTCAACTCCAGTTAAAACCCAGAACTTAGGTGGTTAGCTTTAACAGCACTACTTGACCTTTCTGCTATACTCTAGACTCTCGTCTACCTAAGTAGGAGTAGAGGGTTTGCATAGGGAGTTATGCACTTGACCTTTGACACCGTGTCCGGAATCATACCAGATTGAAATTGATTCTCCAAATTGTGATTGGCCCAAAGGATTTGATAAAAATGTATGATAGTAGTGATTCAGTTGTATCATCATATACTCTTCTTGTTACATGTGCCTTCTGATAACTTTTTGGCACATTCCTGTGGCAAAGCTAGAAAGCCGGAAGGTTTTGTCTGCTGGATCATTGCTTGAAAGAGAAAATAGTTACTTATGACTTGAGCTAGTAGCTATAGTGTTGTCTCCATTGCTGTAATCCTTTTGCATTTCACCTTCATCTTGGATGTCATCATTGGAATACTTATTTGACTCACAGATTATGCCTTCTATAAATTGCAGCAAATGGCTCAGATCATACAAGGAACCAGGATATACTCTCTCATCTTCTGAGGAACTTGGCAAGTATGGCTGCTCCAAATAATGATAGAACTTTAGCCTCCTTATTGGAGAACTCTAAAGGTTTGTTAAATGATGGGACACCTGGAGGTGCTCATGATGAACCCAACCTTCATTCAAACACTCCTGAAGCTTCCAGACCGTCTGGTTCTTCCATTCAGATTGATAATGGCTTCATCAGTCAGGACCCTCCAATATCTATGGCACAGTGTGAAACAAGGCCTACTAATGGTGGAGTAGAAAATTTGAGACCACCTTCAGGAGCACCATTCTCAAGTATAAGTCAATCAAAGGGAAATCTTCCATGCCAATTAACTGCTACTGAGACTACACTTAGAAGGAACAACTTAAATAACGTTGACCTGAATAACGTATACAGTGATGTGCAGAATACTGATGAAAATCATAAGAAGCCTTATCCTCACGTAGCATCAGAGATGGGATCTAGTGATCTTCCCTCATGGTTGCAATGTGCTTCTCTCAAATCAAGTGGAGAAGCTAAGGTATATTCTTGGTCTAATTTAAATTCATTTCCTTATTTCTGAATAATTTAGTGATTCTGCTCTTTAGCTTTGTACCAAAATATTTACGGTTGTTTAAAGGATTGTTTATATGTCTTTACTGATAAAGATACTACTTTGCCAGGACCATTATTTGAGGTCTGTTTCTCTGGTTCATCTGGTTTTTTATTGGTGTGTGGGTCTGTTTTTGACGGCTGTCTCAGAAGATTTATTTATTGAAATGTTGTTTGTTAACTGTTTACAGAGTTGCACAGATCGAATTGTTTTTAAACTCTTTGGAAAGAATCCAAGTAATTTTCCCCTTCTTCTCCGTTCACAGGTACTTTCTCGTGACATGAAATTGCTGCAGAAATTTACAGCAATGTTTCTTTTTTCTGTGTTTGATTTACATTCTCTTTTGTGTTTCAGATTCTCAACTGGTTATCCCACAGTCCCACAGAGATAGAGAGCTATATAAGGCCAGGTTGTATCATATTAACGATATATCTTTGTCTTGAAAAATCTGCATGGGAAGAGGTATTGTTGAATATAATGCTACAATACTGGTTGCCAGATGAATACATTTGAAAAGGAGAAAATAATTTAAATGTGTTTATTACTATTTTGATATTGCAGCTCTGCTGTAATCTAGGATCCAGCTTGAGAAAGCTTCTTAGCTCGTCAAATGATACATTTTGGAGAACAGGGTGGGTATTTGCAAGGGTGCAGCATTCTGTGGCTTTTCTGTGTAACGGTTTGTTCTCCCTTATACTGTGTTGTGTGAGCCTTCCTCTCATGTGATTGCAGTTTTTTAGTATCCTGAAGAAATATGTGTTAATTATCTCTCCTGCAGGTCAAGTAGTCTTAGATGTGCCCTTGTGTCTCAAAAGCTCACATCATTGTACGATTTCATGCATTAAACCACTTGCTGTTCCTGCAAGTGCTAGGGCTCACTTTATTGTGAAAGGTTGCAACCTTTCCCAGTCTAGTACAAGGTAAATCCCTTTATATCAATTCAAAATTGTTAACTTAATGAAAGGTTCTAGCAAGAGGAGAGTATTTGTGCACTGGAAGAAGCTTATGTTACTTACTTTTGTTCCATGCATATCATGCTGCAGGATGCACAATATCATAACAAGGAATGCGAAAAAAAAAAAGAGACCATAATGTATTTTTGTTTCCCATGATTTTAGCACCTTTGAATATTTATTGGGTGGAATTTTGAAAGAAAATGTTACTTCAGATTCTAATTACTATCAGTAGTACTGATCCAGCCACTGACATAATTTTATACAGGAATCATAGAGATTTTTATTTTGAGGGGAGGGGGTGGACACTTTTACCTTAGTTCAAGGGTATAAATTGGATTTTAAGCTTCATATTCTGTGTAGGATTTTGGATATAGGGAAGATCCTAGTTTTAAATTGTGTCTGTTGGGATTAGCCCAGATGTTGATCTGTTGCTAATGATTTCCAGGTTGCTCTGTGCACTTGAAGGGAAGTATGTGGTACATGCTAGTTGTCATGATTTGATTGGTGAAGATGATGAATCCATTCAGCATCTCAACTTCTCTTGTCATATACCAGATGTAACTGGGAGGGGTTTTATTGAGGTGCTATCACTTTATCACACTCCAAAAACTTTCAATGGGGTTTTCTTTGAAATATTCCTTAGTTTCATTTTGAAAGCATTAGAGTGTATCCTGTAAACTTACTGAAATTAACAGAAACATTCAAAGGTCTGGCGCATACTTCAGACATGTCATCTGTGTCATGAATAACTCCTTCATTAATGATTCAATATTGGTGTTGTTGATGTCTGCCATTTGGTTCTTATAATAACTCTTAGAAACTTGGTAGCTTTCAATTAACCTTAAACCATGTAGTGTAGGTTTCCTTATAAACTCTTTAAAACAATCTTTTATGAATAAGGTTGATAATTCCACATTGATTATATGACCAAATTATAATATACAATTAAATGCAGATCTTATTTTAAAAGTTGTATGAAAATTATGTAAAACACTTCTCATGCATGTTTCCCAACAAAGAAAGCACAAAAGTAGCTTTTGGAAATTAAATCTATAGATGTGAGATAGCTTTTTCTATTTTTCTAGTTTCTGAAAATACATTTTGATGATAAATGCTGTCAGGTGGAAGACCATTGTCTTAGAAGCTGTTCCTTTCCATTTATAGTTGCAGAGAAAGAGGTTTGTTCAGAGATCTGCAAGCTGGAGAATGTGATTGAGGCTGCTGAAACCACTATTGATTTCCAGATTAAAAACCAACAAATGGAAGAAAAGACTCAGGCTCTTCATTTCTTGCAAGAAATGGGTTGGCTTCTTCATAGAAGTCGTATGAAAGTTAGGCTAGGTCCCATGGCTCCTATCCATGATCTCTTCCAATTTAATCGGTTCACGTGGCTTGTTGACTTCTCCATGGACCATGGTTGGTGTGCTGTGATGAAAAAACTATTGGATATTATATTTGATGGGGGTGTTGATACAGGAGAACAGGCCTCCATTGAGCTTGCATTGTTAGACTTGAGTCTTCTACACAAAGCTGTGAAGAGAAACAATAGACCTATGGTAGAACTACTATTAAGATTTGTGCCAGTTAAAACATCAGATGGTGCTGACAGTGAGGTGAAGCAAGTTGAAAAGGCCTCCGACAGATTCTTATTTAGACCTGATACTGTTGGGCCAGCTGGATTTACTCCTCTTCATGTTGCAGCAACTATGAGAGGCTCAGAGAACGTGTTGGATGCATTAACTGATGATCCAGGAATGGTAATTCCTTTATTGTCTCTATTCTGTAACATTATGTTTTCTCATGCTTTTGCATTGTACTACTTCAAACTATGGGGGAAAAGGGAAATGATTACAAGGAAAAACTAGTGTTTCTCCTCCTTTTCACCTGAATTTTGCTCCAGTGAATGAATGTGTGGATAGAATGGGAAGAGAAATGAGGTGACCGTTGAGTTCAATATAATGGTTTCTAGTAGGTGCACTCATTGAATAGGCCTGATAAGTCCTTTCATGCGCAGTCTCACGCTTGTTGAGGTTTTCTGAGTTCATATCTTTCTTTAGGAAACAGCATCAAGTGTTATAAAACATGAACATTTAGCAGAGAATGCATATGTCCATGGAAACTTGCATGGTTTTCTGTATATATTTAAGTACACAATGCTTTCAACCTTATGTCTGTTGTGTTCAGGTAGGAATTGAAGTATGGAAAAGTGCCCGAGATAGTGCAGGTTTGACCCCCAACGACTATGCATGTCTTAGGGGCTATTACTCTTACGTTCAACTTGTCCAGAGGAAGACGAACAGAAAAGGTGAAAGACTACATGTGGTTGATATCCCTGGCACTGTTGCAGACGGTGGTTTCAGAAAGCAGAAGCAATCAGGTAAAGTTTCTAGTTTACAGACAGAGAAGATTGAAACCACAGAAATGGGAAGTAACTGTAGGGTGTGCCAGCAGAAGTTGGTTTATGGTGGCATAAGAACTGGTGTGGTTTATAGGCCAGTCTTGCTGTCCATGGTGGCCATAGCAGCTGTGTGTGTCTGTGTGGCTTTGCTCTTCAAAAGCTCACCTAGAGTTTACTATGTGTTCCAGCCTTTCAACTGGGAATCATTGGAGTATGGAACAATATAATGCTGTATATCAGCTGTTTTCCTGCTGTAGCTGCACCTTTTTTTAGTTTACAAGTGAAACTCTTAGATTTTGAGTGTGTGTATATATATATATATATATATTTAAAGGTTGAAGCTTCACATGTTCTGAACAGAATCTTGATCATGCAACCTGTTCAATATGTGGCCAATGCTATGTTAACATTGTGTGGAATGAAAGGGATAAACAGACATACTTGTATGATCATACTTAAACAAACAGACAAACTAAGGGAAGATCATAGAAGAACAGTGTATGAATCTCAATAAATGTTTCGGGTGCACATGAACATACTTAATATTTATTTTATATAACTTAAATCTATATTTACCTGTATTTTTGCTATTTTATTTTCTTTTTTCCTCTTAATTTACAAAAATTATTATCTCATTTTAATATGATTTTTGTTTTATATGTTCACAAAAGAAATATGGTGAAAATAATTATTTTTGATATTTTCTGTATAGTTCTTTTTTTCTTTCTCTTTTAATTTTGAACAGATACTTTGCTGGTTGACTTTATTATTTTTGAGCCGGTTCCTTCTAGAAATGGACTTTTATACCAATCTTTGAGAACATGAAACAAATTGAAAAGTTTTGATTGAAAGTATAAAAACAAGACATTAAAACAAAAGTAAATCTAGCTAAAATTTCACTAAACAGAATTGATCATTTTTCTTCTTTCCACTTTTCCTTCAATTGAATGTTACATTTCTGTCTTCTTTTATTTATTTCCATCCACCCAAATAAAATGGCTAATTGGTTGATGAAAAAAAATGGAATGAAAGAAAACAACTAGGGAGTGATGTTATGTTAATGTTATTTGTTTAAATATAGAAGAAAATATATATGCCAAAAGTAAAAAAAAAAGAGTGTAAAATGACTTAAATATCTAAGAAAAACACCATGGCATATTTTTTATAAGTTAAAATTTATTAAAAGTTAAAAGAATTTTTAGTATCATAATATATCTTATAATCTTATAAAAGCATTTCATTTTTTTATTTTATTTTTATACCTTGTTAACTTTTAAATCAAATAGAATACTAGCATTTTGTTTTGTATTCTTAAAGGGAATAAGGATGAAAATGAAAAATGGTAAATTTACAATATATATTTTTATGGAATGTTTGGTATGACAGTGAACAATGAGATAAGAATTATAAAAAAAAAATATTTTCTTAATTTATATATTCATTATATCATTTTATAATAAAGTAAAAAGAAAATTATATAGAAATAGTGTTAATATAAACTAAAATTTAAGCAAATAATCAATATTTTAATATTTATTTATAGGAAGAAGTGTGAATTCATATATAATAAAAAGTAGGGTTAAATATTTTTAGTTCCTATTTCGGAGCGATTTTGGTTTTAGTCCATTTTCAAACTGAGGTACAATTTAGTCCTTTAACTTTAGAAAACTCTGGTTTTAGTCTTTTTTACCAAATTTTTTTAACTTTATTTGTTGTTTCAAGCACATTTCATTATAGCATTTGGATTGTTTAGACTGTTTGACACATTTTTGTTTCAATGTTAACTAAGAAACGTGTTTAAAACAATAAATAAAGTTAAAAAATTTGATAAAAAAGAATAAAACCAGAGTTTTTTGAAGGACTAAATTGTACTTTAGTTTGAAAATGAACTAAAACTAAAATCGTCCCAGAACTAAAAACATATTTAACCCTAAAAGTATTTTAATACTTGTTTATAGATGAAATGTGATATAAATATTAATTACTCATAAAAATTAAAATTAAAATTTAATTTATAATTTATTAAATTAAATTTAATTAAAACTAAAATTTAATTTATATTCAGTAAATATGTGAGATTTTTTTCTTGGGTTATTATCCATTACTCAGTTTTGTGATCTTCAATTCTCTCATTCAACTTTTAATATTTTAATTATTTTCGGAATTTTATCATATATTTTTTATACTTATTACTATTTTTTAATTTTATATTACGTCAAATATCTACCAAAATGCCTGTCGAGTGAAAAACAGATAAATAAATATAATAGTATCTTTTATTTCAATTTCTTGAAGTTTAATAATCTCAAATTTAGGCTTTTACATGTTTAATTTAATACATTTAAAAAAAATTGTTATATAGTAATAATTGAATGATAAAATAAAAGAAAGTGAAGTAAAATTGAAGAAAATGTCTTATAATATCTTGTTTCTGGGGAAGAAATAAAAAATGGTGCAATGGATTGATTTAAGGGATGTGAGTCTTCCATACTCACTTCTTCTTTTTCTTCTTGTTCTTGTTCTTCTGTCATGGCTTCCCTTTCTCTCTCCTTTTCTTCTTCCATTGTTCCCTCTTCAATTCCTCACCACAAATCCACCAAAATCCACACTCAAGACTCCACTTTTAGGGTTACCTGCTTCGCCATTTCCTCTCCCCCCTCCAAACCCGTTGTCAAAAAGCGACACTGGAAAAAAGGTGAATTTCCTGGTACTTCTGAAACATCGTTAGACGATAGTACGAGGAGGACCCCCATCAAGAACATCAAGAGGAAGTTGGAGAAAAAGAACAGTGCGAAGGCATGGGTCAACACTGTCACCGAGTCCTTATCTGAACAAATCGACAAGAAGCAGTGGCTTCAGGCCCTTCAGGTTTTCACAATCAAATTCAACACTTTTACATGTGTATGAGAGGAAATTGAGGGTTTTTTTTGTAGACTATTTATTTAGTTGCGTCAAATTTAATGTGTGATTGGAGAATAAATAATAGCTGCATTGTTTTTGTACTCCTTAAATCACAAACTGACGTTGATAATCTCGCTGACTTTTATATAATGGTTAAAGGTTAAAATATAATATCGTCTTCCATCTAAACCTTTTGTTCTAGTTCAGTTCCTTCTTTAAAGTTTTAAAAGTTTTGTTTTGAGCTCTTAGAGTGTAGTTGATCTAATAATGAAATGAGACGTTTATAAGTTAGGGAACTAAACTAGAATCAACAACCGAAAAGTGGAAGGTCCTTTTTAGAGCAACTTTTTCCATTTACACTTCTAAGAGAGAAAAAACAAAGAGAAAGAAAAGTTAAACTAGTTTTTTCCTTAAGTTAAAATTGGCTTATTCATAATTTAAGTATTAGATTTTGGAGGAATAGTATAAAGTAACTTTTATAAATTAATTTTTTTTTTCTTAAAAGTGTTGGTGGAATATTTTTTTTATCATAACAGATTCAAACTATATTTTAGCATATAATAATTACCTTAAAAATCGTACTAAGAAAATCTGATTGATTGATAGCCTAAGAACTTTTAGTGCATGTATTTGATGAACAATTGGTAAGAATTTTCCTTAAATATTCAGGTATTTGATATGCTTAGAGAACAAACTTTCTACAAGCCTAAAGAAGGGGCGTATATGAAACTCATTGTGCTGCTTGGAAAATCTGGTCAACCCCACCGCGCCCACCAACTTTTCACCACAATGATTGAAGAAGGTTTAGAACCTACTCCTCATCTGTACACAGCATTGCTTGCTGCGTATTGCAGGAGCAACCTCATTGATGAAGCTTTTTCAGTTCTTAATGAGATGAAGAGGCTTCCTCTTTGCCAGCCTGATGTTTTCACTTACAGTACCTTGATCAAAGTTTGTGTGGATGCTTTCAAATTTGATTTGGTTGAGTTATTGTATGAAGAAATGGCTGAAAGGTCCATCACACCAAACACGGTGACTCAGAACATCGTTTTGGGTGGTTATGGTAAGGCGGGGAAGTTTGATCAGATGGAGAAAGTGCTTTCCAGCATGCTGGAGAGCACTACCTGCAAGCCTGATGTTTGGACAATGAACACCATCATTAGTGTCTTTGGTAACAAGGGTCAGATTGATATGATGGAGAAATGGTATGAAAAATTCCGTAATTTTGGGATAGAACCTGAAACGCGCACTTTTAACATTTTGATTGGCGCCTATGGGAAGAAAAGAATGTATGACAAAATGTCATCTGTTATGGAGTATATGCGCAAGTTGCAATTTCCATGGACAACCTCGACCTATAACAATGTGATTGAGGCATTTGCCGATGCTGGTGACGTGAGGCACATGGAGTGTACATTTGATCAGATGCGTGCTGAGGGTATGAAAGCAGATACCAAAACTTTCTGCTGCCTTATCAATGGTTATGCAAATGCAGGTCACTTTCATAAAGTAATTAGCAGTGTTCAATTGGCTGGAAAGTTTGAGATACCTGAGAATGTTGCCTTTTATAACGCAGTCTTATCTGCATGTGCAAAGGCAGATGATTTGATGGAAATGGAAAGAGTTTTTAAGCGTATGAAAGATAACCAATGTCAACCGGACGAAACAACATACATGATCATGATTGAAGCATATAGAAAAGACGGTATGAATGACAAAATATACTATTTGGAACAGGAAAAACAGACAATGATAACTGACAATAAAATAGTGAGCCATTCTGAGGATGAGATCTTTTGTTCAGATAGCTAATGAATCTGTATTCCACACTTATTTTATGGGAGCAGCTGCTTATTTTTGTCTTGAAATGGAAGAAGTTACCAGTTGCTGATTTACGCAATCAAGGTTCAGTTGTCATGGTGAATTACAGAACTTCTGCCTAACTTCTGGTTGCTTGTTGTAAAGTTAAATTTAAGCTTTAAAATCTTATTTTATGTGCGGAAAAGAACTTCAACGTCTGTTTGTTTTTGGTGTACAGGGTTAGTGGATTGATGGTAGAGTTATTAGTTTTTTTGTCAAATTGAGCTTATTCTATATTCAGGTGCTGCGTTTTTTACTCATGCTGCAAGAGTTTCAAAGTATACACGGGTCCCTGCTTTTTGTAAAGTATAATACTTCTAGATTGCAATATTATAACCTGAAAGCAAAACTTACATCAGTTCCATGGAACCTTTGATCTGTCTAAAATTATATGTGCATTGGATTCTAGTCTAGGGTGTTCGTTGAATTTTGAAGGCTAAAAATGGAAGTGATGTGGAAACTTTGAATTTTCATCTTTCAGACTGAACCAAACGGATTTAATATTGTCTGAATGGAAGCTGGTGTGTGTTGAATATTATCTAAACTTTATCAAAGTGCAATTTACTTATACTTGTGGTTGTGGCAGCAAAAGAAACAGTGTTTATCTCTTAACTGACAACTAATATTATTTTCAATGATTTCTAAATATCAATTCCGTAATGGTGTCTGATTGCAGGTTTCTTTTATCGGTAAATCTTGTGTCACAATACCTGAACCTTCCATAAATGAAGTAAATCGTGGGTTGTCATCTCTAGTTTGGAGACTCAATATGTAGCTAGTTTATAACAATGACGTAAGGAAATAATAATATTCAGGATCATACCTTTTAAATATATAATATGGTCTACTACGTGTAGTATCTATGCTTTTTTGTTGCTGTTTGTAATATCTGATAGTTTAGGTTGCTGTTTTTACACTAAATGTAATTATGCTTTCACTAAAATTTTAGTTCTAGAGAATGTGTTCTCAAGTTTAACTTTTCAGTTTATTTGACACGAAATATTGCAATCATGTTTTCACTGGAATTGTTTGAATTGTTTTGACAGTAAATAGTGTAATCATGTTTTCACTAAAGTGGTAAATCTAGAGAACGTGTTTTAAGGTTTTCACAAGTTATTACCGTGTCAAGAATTCTGTCCTCTAAGTTCCATCACGGTTAAGAATGACAGAAAGAAAATCTATACTCAAATAAAATTTGCTATACTTTAATGCAGTTTCTTCCTACACCCTATCATTTTCTTCCTTCACCCTACCACCTCCGAAATTTATTTTCCATAACACAATAAACAATTTTAGAATGTTTTTGGAAATTTTTTCCAGAAGCGAATCAATCCCTACCTATTTATTATTCATTACATAACCCTAAATGGATTTCGTTTTGCCATCAGCATCCAACAAATTACAGAAGCATCCTCTGAAACAGGGGTTGTTATAGTGAAAAAGGCAGGTTCTGAAAAAAAAAAAGAAAAAAAAAACAGGAATTAATGTTGGATTACATCCAAAATCATATTTTGTAATAATACTTTTACATTTGTTTCATATTTTCTGCTAATACCTTAAATTCACTCTAAGATCATTTTTCTTTTGGCTTGTAAGAAAACTTGTGCTGGTTCATCACTAAACCAAATAAAAACTTTTCCAATATAATTGTTTGCTTAAGGAATGTGTTTCCTAGGTGTTATTTTCTGCTTGTCACATGAGTCACGAGGTCAATGACTATATTTATGTATTCATTCTGGAATAGACGCCACTATATAATATAAATATTCCATCTAGGGCTTCCCTAACAGGACACTGAAATTTTATTATTAAACATCATGATATTCCAAAAAGTGCCCCTATTCACATTGGAGGAATGGAAGAGAACAAGCCAGAATTTAGATTGCAACTTTCAGGCCGGAAGCTTGTTTTTCCACAAAATGAAGTGGTAAATGAATGAATCATGCCACTCTGATATATCCTTGCGTGTCTTCATTAAATTTTGACCATGCATATCTTTCTGTTTCTTAGTAAAATATTTTCAATCATTTCTGGGCATGGACTTTGGTGATTAATTAATGTATCTGTGAAAGTTCAGTTACACTGATAATGTAAACAAATATGGGTTTACAGTTGTAATTTTCATTTGATACCAGCTTCTTCAATTGTCATTAGCACATGACATAATGCATTACATCAGCAACTGCCACTGTCAAGCTTATCAAAGCAGCATAGAGGTTTCTATATAATGTTTAGAAGTGGAGAATATGCCTTTGACCTGTATCAGAGATGGCACAACTCGTAGGTGCAGATGAGATAGAGTCTCTAAGAATTGAGTTGGCTGAGATAGGAAGAAGCATAAGGTCCTCATTTAGAAGCCATGCCTCTAGTTTTCAGAGTATTTCAAGCATAAATCCTGTTGAACAAGATGATAATGAGGAGACAGAAGTGTTACAATGGGCTGAACTTCAGAGGTTACCAACCTGTGAGAGAATTACTTCAGCTTTGTTTGATGTTTATGATGGCATGGAAACATATGAGAAAAGTAAAGGGAAGCAGGTTGTTGATGTCACCAAGCTTGGAGCTCAAGAACGGCACATGTTCATAGAAAAGCTTATTAAGCACATTGAAAATGATAATCTTCTACTGCTGCAGAAACTAAGGAAAAGAATTGACAAGTAACTAGTTCTTCTAGATTCTCTTTCTCTTTGGGGATATGGCGTGTTATTTTGAACTGTTTCACTTTATTAATCATTTTACAGGTCAACTAAAATTTTATTTATCACTGTGTCTAATGGAGAAATCAATAATAGAAAACTAGCTAGTGCAAAAGAAAAAGACAAGTTTAATAATATAGCGGTATAAGGAAACCACATTTTTTTATCCTGTCACTTATATAGCAGAATATTGTTTGGTATGGAAATTTCATGAGCTGTGGTGTTAATTATGCTGTCCTGTCTTAAATATACGGTGGAGTGATCTCAAAATTCTAAACACCAACTTAAAATTATGATCTATCTATCAAGTACGTTAATGGAAAGATGGTTAATAAATTTTATTATTTTTCACTCTGTAGAGTTGGTATTAAGCTGCCCACAGTGGAAGTGAGGTATCGCAATCTGTGTGTAGAAGCTGAGTGTAGGATGGTTAAGGGCAAACCCATACCTACGCTGTGGAATACCCTCAAAGAGTTTATCCTTGTAAGAATTCTTAATGAATTGCAAGCAACTTCTCTAAAAACATTGATATTTTATTACACACTCTGATCTTTTATTTTTGCTCACTACCTAAGAGACTTTCTCCCTTCCTCTTGTTTCTCTCTTCTTTTTTCTCTTAAGGACACCACTAAATTGTCAGTTCTGAATTCTCAAGATTTGAAGATAAGCATCATAAAAAATGCCAGTGGCATTATTAAGCCGAGAAGGTAATTTGCAAAAGTTTTACAATGTTACTACATGATTTTTTATTTATTTATTCACTAAAATGAGTAAAACTACAATGATTAGTTATATTATTTTTTCTGTTGCAGGATGACCTTATTGCTTGGTCCACCAGCAAGTGGTAAAACAACTTTATTGTTGGCATTGGCAGGAAAATTAAGTCATTCACTCAAGGTTCTGACTTTTCCTAGTAAAATTAAACTAAACTTGTTATGTCAATAGAAAACTGGTACCACAAATTTATATACCTCACTAAAAAAAAGGTTTTAAAACTCATGCGCACATTTTAGTATAGAATAAAAGTTCCCATCCATTTATCATGAATATATCACACAAATATTAAAGTTTCCTTCCACTTATTATGTCATACAAATCATAATACATCTTACACAAATTTTATTAACATGACAAATAAAAAGTGAGATTTAGAAATTAACACTTTATATAGGGTGTGCCTTCTCAAGCTATAGTGCAAGACTTGAGCGACACATGAGATCCCCAGTAGCAAGCTACTGCATTGGAATCTTCCCTTCAAAAAATTAATTTAATATCGTGTGGACCATTGGCCCACATATCAGATATTAAACTGATAAGAACAGATACTACACTTGATCTTAGCCAAAAGGCCGAGAAAGGTATGAGTAGTCTCTTCAAACTATGATTTTTTTATAATAAAAGCGCCAGTAACGTTATCTCTCTCTTCAGCAATATGGGACTAACGAATGATCACTCAAATGACCTTGTCCTGTGGAAAGTTTGTTTCTGATTAACACTGCTGACTTTGAAAATGGTAAACAAAGAACAACTGAGGGATTGAAAGTGGGCATTATTTCTCCAAGGGATCAGAGAAACAAGAATTTTACTTCTCCAGAAACTAGTTAAATCTTCCAATTCATTTTTAATGAAAACATGGACACACACACTCCTAATCAAAATTTTACTCTTTTTTTGGATTGCTGTCCTTTTTTGTTCATATGAGCTAAAGATGAAGCCATCCCATCAAGCATTCATGCATTAAGACAGAATGAACTCAATATATGTATTTAGTTTATTTGAAAAATGATTAAAGTTAAAACGAGTCTTCTCCATAATTGTTGTGGTGCACCATAGGTTCAAGGGGACATTTCTTACAATGGACACATACTAGAAGAGTTCATCCCTCAGAAATCATCAGCATATGTAAGCCAATATGATTTGCATATTCCAGAGATGACTGTGAGGGAAACAATTGATTTCTCAGCACGTTGTCAAGGTGTAGGAAGCCGAGCAGGTAGGTATACTTAAAGTTACAAAAATAAATAAATTTCATAAATTGATCTTAGAGATGAGTGATGGCTTTTGGTGCATGTATGAAAGAACTCCTGATGGAAGTCAGTAGAAGGGAGAGAGACGCAGGAATAGTTCCTGATCCTGATTTAGATGCATATATGAAGGTACTGCTCGGCCCATTTTTCTTTGTCCACTTTCAAGTTTTGTTCAAGTTTCTCTATGTTTAACAAAAATATCCTAACAACAAATAAAGCTTAACTTTTTTCCATTAGTTCATTAAAAGTAAATGAAAAATACAGCTTTCGCTGTTTCTTCACTTGGTCTAATAATATTATGACAAAATAATAAATTATTCTGCTCTACTTTAATCATCCATTACAAATTTTTCTAGGGCTGGGTAAGGTCAAAGGTAAAATTTTAAGACTTTGCATGCTTTAGTTTTCAAAAAGTTATGATTGTTTTATTAACCCAATTTCACTCTTCTGAACCTGAATTTCGGTAGGATAACTGTCTATTGTTTTCAGACAAAGTGAGGTCAGAAGAACTTGCAATAATTAATTATGTTTATAATGATTTGTAGGATAACTGGTTCATTACTTTGTAATTTCTATAGTCATTGAAAAGTCTTCATGCTAATTTGTTGTCCAAGTGTTGATTACTATTACAATTGCTCTGTTTCTGGTACAGGCAACATCAATTAACGGACTGAAGAGTAGTCTTCAGACAGACTATATTTTAAAGGTGGTCTATTCATTTTTTCCACGAAGCAAGAGTTCATTATCTCTACCAAATGCTTCTCATTTATCGTCTATTGACCATTACATCACATGCAGATACTTGGTCTTGATATATGTGCTGATACATTAGTAGGAGATCCAATAAGAAGAGGTATATCTGGTGGTCAAAAGAAAAGGTTAACTACAGGTATTGTTAGCACACTGCATAATAGCAGCTTATAAAATTTATAGAATTTTAGAGCATTAGTTGATGTACGAGGTGACTGCTCCTGATTCTGGAATGTTATACAGGAGAGATGATTGTTGGACCAACAAAAGCACTATTTATGGATGAAATATCCAATGGTTTAGACAGTTCCACTACTTTCCAGATTATCTCTTGTATTCAGCATCTAGTGCATATCACAGATGCCACTGCATTAATTTCACTCCTTCAACCAGCACCAGAGACCTTTGATCTCTTTGACGATGTTATCTTAATGGCAGAAGGAAAAATTGTGTACCACGGTCCACGGGATTGCATACTTGAGTTCTTTGAGGATTGTGGCTTTAAATGTCCTCAAAGAAAAGGCACTGCTGACTTTCTTCAGGAAGTATGTGCAGCCTAACTGAATACCTACGTTTCTAACATGATATTTTTAGAATTTGATAATGTGAAATACTTGTAAAATTCAGGTTATCTCGAAGAAAGACCAAGCACAGTATTGGAGTAGCACAGAAAAACCTTACAGTTATGTTTCGATTGACCGGTTCATTGAGAAATTTAAGGATAGCCCTTTAGGTAAAAAGTTGGAGGAGGAGCTCTTGAAGCCATTTGATAAGTCTCAGAGCCACAACAATGCCCTTGTATCTAAAAAGTACTCATTATCAAAATGGGAATTATTTAAGGCTTGCATCATGAGGGAAATTCTTCTAATGAAAAGAAACTCTTTTGTCTATGTATTCAAGTCAACACAGGTACTGTATAGGTTTTTCTTTTCACTTTCATGCCTTTCTATCATGATAACTATAGCCAACTTTCTCAAGTTGCATTCTTTATCCATGCAGCTTGTCATCGTTGCATTTGTAGCAATGACTGTTTTCATTCGAACACGAATGGCTGTTGATGTGGTCCATGGGAATTATTACATGGGTTCGTTGTTTTATTCACTCGTCATTCTTCTGGTTGATGGATTTCCAGAACTATCTATGACTGTATCAAGACTTGCAGTTATTTACAAGCAGAAAGAGTTGTTCTTTTTTCCTGCATGGGCTTATACCATACCATCTGCTGTTTTAAAGATTCCACTTTCATTGTTGGAATCTTTTATTTGGACATCCCTTTCTTATTACGTCATTGGTTACAGCCCCGAGATTGGAAGGTTAGTCCTTGATGGGATTTATATGGTCTAGTAGAAAGTACTACATTTGAAGATGTCTTTGTCTCCAGAATTTAACATAACATGATTTGTTTTAACAATGATGCTATAGGCTTCTTGGAGAATCTATATTCGTATTGTTTCTTTACTCGAAAACTGTTTCGTAATCTCAGTCATTCTAACAAAGTTTTGACTTTAACTTTTCTCTTCAGATTCTTTCGCCAGTTCCTTCTCTTGTTTGTCTTACACATGACTTCGGTATCTATGTTTCGATTTATTGCCTCAATTTTTCAAACTGTGGTTGCTTCTGTGTCATTTGGTACTGTGACCATAGTAACTGTTTTGCTATTCGGTGGCTTCATCATTCCAAAGCGTAAGAATCAAGAACTGGTTTACTTTTTTAACACGCACTTTTGTTCAGAAAATAACTTTAACTGCTTTTCCATTGTAGCATATATGCCGTCTTGGTTGCGATGGGGATTTTGGGTTTCTCCTGTGTCGTATGGAGAGATAGGCTTAACTGTGAATGAATTTCTTGCTCCTAGGTGGGAAAAGGTAATCATGTATAACTCCTTTTGTGCTTCAAAGAACATGCATTGCATGCAACTAAAGGCAGTGCCTTCGCTACTCTTTTTTTTTTTTATTGATGAGATGGATTGACTAGTTAACTTCATTTGGTCACAAGTATTCAAAAGGCTCAAATTAAGATTTTTTTCACTTCTGCTTTCATGAAATTTTGTCATTAGCTGAGAGTACTCAATTATGTGAAGGCCTGCTTGGTGAAATTATAAAATTCCTCATCTAATAATTTTGGTTCCTTTGATCTATTTGAAGATGTCTGCAAACAGCACAATGGGTCAGCAAGTACTTGATAACCGGGGGCTAAACTTTGATGGTTACTTTTATTGGATATCAATTGCTGCCTTAATTGGATTCACAGTGCTGTTCAATGTAGGTTTTACCTTGATGCTGACTTTCTTGAATTGTAAGTTCACTTTGCATTGTTTACTTGGACATTTCATGTGGTGAATAATAATGCCCTTAGACCTTTATTGTAACCTTCACTTTGGCATTGCTCCATTAGCTCCTGCGAGATCTCGAACACTTATATCTTCTGAGAAGCATCCAGAGTCACAGGAACAGCAAGAAAACAACAGTAGCATTGGTGCAGACAAGAAACCTGTTACTTCTCTGATTGAAAATACTGTAGAAACCAGAAAACGTGAGCACCTTTCTTCTTCATGCTCCCCCTTATTATTTTGTTTCAGCTAAACAGATAACATACCAGTGAAACTTTATATTGTGATTTACATTCCTTCTTTCTGTACTTTTCTTCAGGAGGATTGGTTCTACCTTTCCAGCCACTGTCAGTAGCATTTCATGATGTCCAATACTATGTTGATACTCCTTTGGTAACTTGAATGAATTAAATTATTGCTAGTTCTTGAGTATGAAGTTACATGCATGGACGTAGTTGGAAATCATGTCATATTGAATGCAGGAAATGAGAAATAGAGGTTTTACTGAGAGAAGGCTTCAGCTCCTTTCTGACATCACGGGTTCATTTAGACCTGGCATACTAACTGCGCTGATGGGAGTGAGCGGAGCAGGGAAAACAACTTTGATGGATGTCCTGTGTGGAAGAAAGACTGGTGGTATTATAGAAGGAGAGATTAGAATTGGTGGCTACCCTAAGGTTCAGGAAACATTTGCCAGAGTATCAGGTTACTGTGAACAAAATGACATACATTCTCCAAACATAACAGTAGAGGAATCTGTGATGTTTTCTGCTTGGCTACGGCTTCCTTCTCAGATTGATGCCAAAACTAAAGCTGTATGGCTCACCTCTCAGTTTGGCATTGTTATTTTCAAATTTTGAGCTTGTTCACTGGGATTCATTTTTTTATGGCTTCTTTCTGTCTTTCAGGAATTTGTTAATGAAGTCATTCATACTATTGAGCTGGATGGGGTCAAAGATTCTTTAGTAGGCATGCCAAATATTAGTGGTTTATCCACTGAACAAAGAAAAAGGCTGACGATAGCGATTGAGCTTGTTGCTAATCCTTCAATTATATTTATGGATGAACCAACTACAGGTCTAGATGCAAGAGCAGCTGCAGTTGTAATGAGAGCAGTGAAGAATGTAGTTGGAACAGGAAGAACTGTCGCATGCACAATTCACCAGCCAAGTATCGATATATTTGAGGCATTTGATGAGGTAACCTCAATCACTTAACGTAGATTGTGGATTTATAATGAACCAAGATGTTATGACAGACCCTTTGAGCCTGTTTATCCAATTGCTCTATCTCACTATTCCACTATAGAGGTTAAATAATAAGCACTTTTCCAGACGGTGTTTTAAAGTTGCAAAATGTAGGTTTTTGTGCAACATCTTAGAAAGACCCTTTATACTTATTCATATTATCTTCGTCATAATTAGATAAAGATTCTAACACTAATTAACTCAGCAAATCCCTGATGCTTATCCTACTGTTGAATCTCTTTAAGGACAATGCACAACGAAACTAATTAAAGTTCTTTGCACGTAATCCTTTAAGCTTATTCTCATGAAAGCTGGAGGGCGTTTAATCTATGCTGGTCCACTCGGGAAGCATTCGAGTAGAGTCATTGAATACTTTGAGGTCAGTTTCTTACATCATGCACAACTTCATTTCTTTTTCATCACCAATGTTTAATTGCAAAATCTTGGGTTGCATTCTTGCATCTTTTGTTATAAAGAGAATACCGGGAGTACAAAAGATTAGAGACAACTACAACCCATCAACATGGATGCTAGAGGTTACTTCAAGATCAGCAGAATCTGAACTCGGAGTAGATTTTGCCCAAATTTATAGGGAATCAACCTTATATGAGTAAGAAATTGCAGAACTTTATTTATGTGTCACGTCTTGAAAGAATTATTTGTTTACAGTTTCTAGTATAAACCTAGCTAGTACTGTTACTAATTTTCTCCAGTTTCTGGTCCTATATAATATTTCTATTATCCCAATCTCGAAGCAAATCTTTTTCATAAAGTGGAAATAAAGCAAGCAAAATAGTATTTATAATCCATATGCATGTGATCTTTACATGATATTAATTCAACTGAGTGCAGACAGAACAAAGAGTTGGTTGAGCAATTAAGCACACCACCACCAGACTCCAGAGATCTGTATTTTCCATCTCATTTTCCACAAAATGGTTGGGAACAGTTCAAAGCATGTTTGTGGAAACAACATTTGTCCTATTGGAGAAGTCCTTCATACAACTTGACTCGCATCATTTTTGTGATTGCCTTATCTCTTCTGTTTGGAATGCTGTTCTGGAAGAAAGGAAAGAAAATGTTAGTAGTCAAAATTTTACTCTACATTGAAAAAATGGAATATTTAAAATGCATTTTCCTAATGCATTTAAGTAAGCTGCATTTTAAAAAGGACTGAATAATTTTCCTTTTTGTTTATTTCACAGAAATAGCGAACAAGATGTGTTCAATGTATTTGGTGCAATGTACTCTGCTGTACTCTTCTTTGGGATAAATAACTGCTCATCAGTTTTGCCATATGTGGCCACAGAGCGCACTGTTCTGTACCGTGAAAAATTTGCTGGAATGTACTCTCCCTGGGCCTATTCTTTTGCACAGGTTTAGTTCTCTTCAAAACGTGAATTCACCACTCCTTTTCAAATATTTTCATTCATTTAAGAAAATAAAGTAACTCTTATTAATATGATATCTTCACCACAATTGCAGCATACCAAATATTGCATCAATTTACTCAATGTTTATGTTTTCATGACACTTCCAATAACTTCAGGGTAACTTTAATTTGTTTCTTTTGCAGGTCCTAATTGAGGTTCCCTATCTAGTCATTCAAGCTGTTGTATATGTGATAATCACATATCCTATGTTAGGCTATGATTGGTCTGCTTATAAAGTATTTTGGTCACTCTACAGTATGTTCTGCAATTTGTTATACTTCAATTATCTAGGGATGCTCCTTGTTTCATTGACACCAAATGTTCAATTGGCTTCTATTGTGGCTTCATCTTCCTACACCATGCTCACTTTATTTTGTGGGTACTTTGTACCACGCCCTGTAAGTTTCATATAATGTTATTTTATTTTTATACTTGCATTTATGGAAAATAAACATTTTTTTAGTTTTGCTAGTAAAGGATTCGGTACCTTTGAAGAAATTAAATATATTATTTAATACGCTAAACAAATTTTTTCACTTTTGACCAATGAAATTTCAGTATGTATAACTAACTATCTTCAAGTTCAAAACTGTGGTGTAGAGTTAATTTAACTTTTTATCAAATGTTCAAAGTTCCAAATTTCTGAGTATGGAGAAGAAACGTTTCTCAGTAGAGAAGAAAATAGGAACTGTTGGATCATAAAATCTAGACTAATTTGATTGTTTACCTTTATCTCCCATCATAATGATCATTGAATGAGCAGTCTCATTTCTTAACATAATACATGATAACCTTTATCTCCCATCATAATGATCATTGAATGAGCAGTCTCATTTCTTAACATAATACATGATATAATAATATCTTGATTAATATATCTTTTCTTCATACTGCTTGAAATGTATACTAAAGGACAGTATTCTTCAATGCAGCAAATTCCTAAGTGGTGGATTTGGATGTATTATTTATGCCCTGTGTCTTGGGCATTGAATGGGATGCTTACTTCACAGTATGGAGATGCAAACGAAGAAATATCAGCCTTTGAAGAAAAGAAAACAATTGTCCAATTTTTGGAAGATTATTATGGGTTTCACCATGATTTTCTTAGTGTAATTGGTGTGGTTCTAATGGTCTTCCCTATTTCAATTGCCATTTTATTTGCATACTGTATTGGAAAACTCAATTTCCAAAAGAGATAAAATGTAATGCCCATTGTGATATCAAGAATAAGAAAATATTACAATAAAATCTACATCACATAAATTACCATCCTAGAATTAAACAATAAAATGCTCCAATTCAAATCAAATTTATTATTAGCAACATAATTGTTGAAAAAGTATAGAAATGTGCCCTTAATCTCCAAAGCCTATGAAATAGTTATTCATTGTTCTAGTTGTCTTTCATATTTCACTCTATTTTATTTTGCTTACTAAATTACCAGAAGACATAAAATGACAACAAGAATATACCCTTAAAATCACAGTATTAATGAAACAAAACAACAAATTGATAGGCCAACGTAAAATCAGAGAATTAAAACTTATAATTCATTAGAGGGTGTGCCAGGCTCAAGCTATAGTGCAACACAAGAGCGACACATGAAATCCCCAGTAGCAAGCTACTGCATTGGAATCTCCCCTTCAAAAAATTAATTTAATATCGTGTGGACCATTGGCCCACATATCAGATATTAAACTGATAAGAACAGATACTACACTTGATCTTAGCCAAAAGGCCGAGAAAGGTATGAGTTTTCCAGGTAAGATGGGTTAAATTTATAATAACAAATCTAGTGATGATTATCTATCTTCAGCGATGTGGGACTTATTTATACTTATCTACTTCGTTTTGTTTATCAACTTCTATAACCCGCAACTAAGTTTGAAGTATGTTTGTGTATAACACTGATCTCTAACATTTTAATTCGGCACACTTTGACAGTACCATTTTCTTTTTTGTTCTCCTATTATTCGGTCAATTTTTCTAGAATATCCAAAATGTTAATTTTTCAATAATCTCTGAAATTTCTTTAATTAGGATTCAATTTTGTATATTCATGTGATAGCTTAAGAGGGATGATATTAGAAAAAAATTTAATTTACCTCGTTACTTTATTGCAATCTTCACCTTTCCAACGCAAGCTTAATATTATAAATGATTAGTTCAAAATCATGTGTGTTTGTTTTAGTGATGAGACATACAGGTAGACATGAGACAACAAACATGGACAAACTTATTTTAGTGCGCAGGAATAGTTTTATACTCTTTCCTATCTATGTAATACAAACAAAACAGTTAAAAAGATTTAGTCATATTATTTAATTATAGTAATTACATTTAAATATAATTATTTTTAAAACCAATTTTCTTTGAAACTTGACATAAAAAAATAAATAAAGGAGAGCTATTGAAATAAAATCTTGTTTAATAAATGACTTTTTAAATATAGTTTCACCGAATAAAGTTAAATTTGTTGATAATCGACACACACTAAAAACGTATTTTTTTAATATTGAAGAGCGGAGGAAGCATAAGTTATGGTTTCTCTTCACGTTGGTAGTTTTTCACTCTTATTGGGATGTGTCTTCATAAAAACTAGTGTCTCTGTTTCAGTTCCAATAATATATATGGATTATTGATTTTTTAAGTTTTTTCTTTCTACTGAATCTTTATTAAAAGAATATTTCCTCTCTCACCTTAATATTTTTATCCATATAAAATTATAATTGTTTTTATATAAGTTCTCTTACATTAAAAGATTCTCATTTTAATCTCTACTATTAAAAAAATTAATTTGATACCAAATTTTTGCTAATAAGGTCATCACTCCATGTTGACTTGGCATCCATAACTATAGTGGAAACAAAAATTAACAGGGATGTAAATAACAATAAAAGTTAAGGCGAAGTAAAATGAAATAAATCTATATAGATTTTATAGATACAAAGAGTTTTCTAAACCCTCAATTTTCTTCTAATTAAAAAGTGTTATTTTAACTTGTACAACTTGAATATTCTTTATTACTACATAACTAGCTTTTCTTGAAAAAATATGCCCCATAAACCTATATCACTTTCACTTGTTGTCGTATGTGTTTGTAAGCACCTGGTAGAAAGGTTCAATATAGAACTTCTTTTCACCATTCTTCGTTTTCCTACACTTGTTTTCCTACACTTTCTGCAGGGATCTACAGAACCAACATTAAACTATAAAAACAAATTTGAACATTACATGGTACATATGAGAATATCTTGCTGTAGACATCTTGCTAATCTATATAACCACATGTTTCTATATTTCTATACATGAAAATTGAAGCCACCACACTGCACAAGAACCAAATATGTATCTGTGTCTGCATCTGTCTTATCTCTTTTGGTAATTCATTTTCTTTATGAAATAGGCAAACAGAGAAGCATAAACAATTGGGTAAGCAATGAGCACCACAGCCACAATGCTTAATCTGTCATGCCGAAAACCATAGTAATCATGTAAAAAGGAACCAACTGATTGGCGCTTCCCAAAGACGGTTACCTTCTTCTCCTCCAAATCTCCATATTGTGAAGTTAGGAGACCATTCAAGGACCAAGCAGTAGGACAAATCCAGTAGCACCAAACCCACCATTTAGGAATTTTCTGCACATTAAGAAACATGGTTAATATCTAAGGCTTCAAAGCATCTTGTACTTATTGGCATGTACTATGGACATTCAGCTCCCCCAGTCAAATGCATGAATTAAGTTACTGATAGAATTCAGAGATGCAGTTACTGATATAAAGAAAAAATTCACCTTTAAAAGGAAGCATTTTGTCTGGGATTGGATTACTCAGAAACGTGGATCCAAATTCCCACAAAATTATTTTGGATGCAAATATAATTAAGGTACAAATTCAAGCCCTTATAATGCTATAAACGCTAAATTATTATTATTGAATATTGTGAAAAATTAAGTATGAAATTAATTTTCTTTATGTTGAATATAAATACTGGATACTATATATAAATAGAAGAAATATGAATTAAGTCCAAAATATAAATAAGAAATAAATAACAAGCTAACTAAAAATAAAAAATAAAAATAAGATGTATAATAATCTAATATATCTAAAAATTGATAGATACAAAAGACTTACCGGTCCTGGCATGAGGTATCCAGAAAAGAGATTGAATATGGTGTAGATTGCAGTTGACAAAACAGAAGCTATGTCGAGATTGGCGCTCATCGACATTACCATCATTCCAAGATATACAAAGTACAAAAATGTACAGAATGTGGTATAGAAGTACCAAAACACTTTCTGAACTGACCAGTGAAAACCTATCATTGGATATGTGATAGCCACATATAAAATTGATTGCACTAAGATATATGGTATTTCAATAGCCACCTACATTAAAAAAAGAATATTACTGATTTGATAACATCTATTTTTCCTACCAAATAAGTAACACTTAAATTTGTTTGATGCAACAACTACAAACCTGTGCAAATGAATAAGCAGTGGAAGAATACATGCCAGCAAATTTTTCTCGATACAAGACAGCACGCTCAGTAGCCACATATGGCAGAATTGTTGAGCAGTAATTTATTCCCAAGAATATTACAGCAATATACATGGATCCAAGTACGTTGAACAAATCCTGCTGATTGTTTCTTTAACAACAGAAGAAGTATATGTGAGAACATTCATCCGTACAATTTCAAGTTTAGCAGTACACTAGAATCATGCAAACACTAAAGTTTTCCGCAGCATAAAATTCACAGTTTAAGAATGTCTTCAGTTGATTGCTCCTAATATGAAATGGCATAAACATATATATTGTTTTATGCTTTCGTAAAAGGCACACTATTCACGAAACTTGGTTGAGTAGTTCACTTGTTCCTCTATGTGGTTATCAGAATGAAGATGCTGAAAGTACTAGTTTATGGATTTTAACTTCTCTCTCTGCTGACAGAACTTATTAAAAGTAGAAGAACCTCCGATATGTTAATTTAATAATCTCCTTTCAACTTTAGTCCATATGTTGAAGGCAGACTGTGGAACGAATGAAGTGCAAGGATAAAATGTTGTGTCTCCACTATCTGGAGTTTGAGGTTGTGGAGATTCCTTTAACATACATATTTCTTTTTGTAGATAAAACAAATGAGTTTATTTTCAGGGAAAATTAGAAGTATATGAAAGCAAACTTACATTTGATTCCCTTTCTGCCAAAATACTGCTCCAAATATTATCGCACAAACGATCATGAATATAAAACGTGTTAAGTTGTACTCAGGACTTCTCCAATAGGACAAGTGTTGCTTCCATAGGCATGCCATGAACTGTCCCAAGCTATTTTGTGGGAAACGAGTTGAGAAGTGTAAGTCTCTCGAACCTGGTGCTGGCTCACTTAACACTCTCACCACTTCAAGGGTGTCCCTAGAAACAGAAACAGTAATTCAAAATTTGGGATGAGTAATCTTTGAAATTTATGATCATTACTATTGCAACTGAAAACAGCTATGGCACGTAAATTCTGAAAAACAAAAGTTTGACAAAATTGTAAAATGAATAGCGGCCGATTGGATGCTCACTGGTAAAGATGTGACTCCTTATATATTTGAGCAAAATCTATTTTAAGTTCTGCTTCTACAGATGCAGAGGTAGCTTCCAACATCCAGGTTGCAGGGTTATAATTGTCCATGATCTTTGGCACCCCAGGTATATTCTGATTGACAGTGAAATTATTTAGCTACAAATTTTAACAGTTTAAATGAAGGAGAGGCAAAGGTACACACCACCCCAGTGGGCAGTTTTAATTTAGTCACTAACATATTTGAGACTATTGCAAGAAAATAAGATGATCATTGATCCGTCCAGAATCTAAAATGCTATTTACTTTGCTGTTGGTTTGAGCATACCTGAAAATATTCAATCAGTCTACTTGAATGATGGCCTAGCATTCCACTATAAATAATCTGTCCTCCAGATTTCATTAGAATCAACTGCATGAAAAATAACCCATTTTTAGTTGCTGGCCTGTATATTATCCTTGTCAAATATGACAGAGAAGGTACTATCATCCATTTTATTTCTAGATTTGCAAAGGGGAAGTCAAATTTTGCTTCATGCCACTTACTTCCAATTCTAGAAGCAAGAAATCAAGATATTTACTAAATCACCTAGAGAGATGTACACTGACTTATTTGTATGGTTTTACACTTTGGACTTTGGACTACCTCATCAAAAGTCTCAAATATGTCTATGCTTGGTTGGTGTATAGTGCAAACAGTGGTTCTGCCAGTGGCAACAACATTCTTCACTGCACGCATAACAACTGCAGCTGCTCGAGCATCCAAACCAGATGTAGGTTCATCCATAAATATTATTGATGGATTGGAAACAAGCTCCACTGCAATGGTTAGTCTTTTGCGTTGCTCGGTAGATAAGCCACTTTGGCCAGGTATGCCAACTAAGCAATCCTTCACATTGTCAAGTTCAATTGTTTCGAGGACTTCTTGAACAAATTTCTGTTCAGTTGATATACATAGAATTTATAAAGTTATGAAATGCATCAGTTATTTAGGAAAAAAAAACCATGGTGCAAGTGATAAGGACACCATACCCCTTTTGTGGTTGAATCAATTTCTGATGGCAACCGCAACCAAGCTGAGTATTTGACAGATTCTTCAATGGTTATATATGGAGAGTGAATGTCATTCTGCTCACAGTAACCTGAAACTCTTTCAAATGTCTTTTGCACTTTAGGGTATCCTGCAATTCTTATTTCTCCTTCAATGACGCCTCCAGTTTTTCTTCCGGAAAGAACATCCATCAGAGTTGTCTTCCCTGCTCCACTGACCCCCATCAGTGCAGTGAGAACTCCTGGCCTAAAAGCTCCAGTGATATCACGGAGCAATTGTAGCCTTTTCTCTTCGGAACCATGTTTTTTCATCTCCTGCTCAGAATGACAAGTTAAAAAATCTTAATTGACAACATAGTCAACAGCATGAAATCCTGGCAAACAAGATAGGTATGCTTATTACCGGAGGGACATCAACAAAATACTGGACATCCTTAAATGATATTGCTAATGGCTCAAAGGGAAGGACCATTTTCCCTGCATGACCAAACATGTAAAAGAAACCAAAATTCCTTACTATTTTTTTTTTTTTGGAAAGAAAGAAACCTTGTTTGAGATAATATATTATGGAAGCTTTATTAACCTGTGCTTTGATTTCCCCTTGGTGTGTGGCTAATATCAACAGTAACTGACTTCAGTTCAACACAATCGCTTTTTTCTTGTTCCTTTTGTTGAGAGAGCCTCTTTTTTGAGACTAAAGTTCTAGACATCTTAGGCTCTGAATACATTTCCCATGTAGTCAATGGATTGAACAAAAAACAAGTAATAGTTTTATTCTTTCCTTGTATTAACAAAGATAAGACTTACGTTTTATGTACGTTAATGCCAAGACAAATCCAAAATCAAACAGTACGGTTAAACCAAGTAGGGCTCCAACTGATATCCAATAGAAGTTGCTATCAAAGTCTAAACCGTGACTACGAAGAACCTCCTTCCCTACAGTGATATTTCCCTCTTGGATCTGCAAATAAAAAAGAAAGTAATTTATATATACATACACTTATTATTGTGACCTATCATGAGGCTGAATAATAATTATCTTAGAAGATACCTTTTGCCAGCGAGGAGCATGAAATTCAGTTAGTGTTATTCCAATTTCCCCATAGGACATTGGAGAAAGCCAAAATCCCCACCTCAACCACCGTGGTAGTGATGCTGCAGTGAATAAACTCTATGAGAAATGAGAAACTTTCAAATTAGTACAACAATCCATAGATGGAGACTATAAAACTGCTTACACCGAGGAAGAATAAAGCCTCCAAACAAAAACATCAATACTAGGACCAAGGAACCAACAGTTGTAGCTGCAACATCAGTTTTGAAAACTGAAGCAAGGAAACGACACATGGAGGTGGATGACATATGCAAAGTAACAAGCAAAAGAAACTGGCGGAGGAACCTGATCACATAAGATAAGAGATAAGCAAAAGTTGCAAAGTAAAAGAAAAGCATGGTATTTTGTGTATGCATGAAATCAAACAAAGTACTTACCTTGTTATTTCAGGGCTGTAGCCTATAACATAATATGTCATTGATGTCCAAACAATAGAATCAAGTACTGAAAATGGAATCTTTAGAATGGCAGAGGGAAGGCAGTAAGCCCAAGCTGGATAGAGAAAGAATTCCGTCTGCTTATCAACAACAGGGAGTCTAGCAATTGTCATGATCAATTCTGCAACTCCATTAGTCATGAGGCGGACAAGGGTATAGTACAATGAACCCAATAAGTAATTTGCACCTATCAAGTCCACAGCCCTCTGAGTGCGTAAGAAGACTGTCATTGTTATGATTGCTGTGATTGTAAGCTGCAAAATGTGAAAGGGAAACAAGTAAGATCAAAGTAACTAATTGAAGCATTCAGGTGTCACTTAGATGAGTTCAACTTGATACTAACCTGTGCAGTTTTAAACACATAGATAAATGAATTTCGTTTCATGAGGAGAATCTCCCTTTTCATACAAGCTTTGAACAAATCCCATTTTCCCAGAGAGTACTTGCTAAATGATAAAGCCTTTTTATGGGATTCAGATTTATCGTTTGGCTGTGAGAGCTCATCATTTAACATTCTTCCCCAATAACTTGATATGAATATTTGAGCGAACTCATCCACTGAAATATATCTGTAAGGAATATCTGTACGGTACCAGTATTGCCTTTGATCCTTCTTAGAGATTACCTATAGATAGTTGAATTTATCACTTGTGAGGCTCTACGAGGATAAAGTGGATTAAACAAGAAGAAAAATTCACTTGAGCTTTGGCTCAGTGATAGCTAAGTGCTTCTTATGGCACCAAATTAAAAGGGGAGAGGGTGGCATTTGTTATCTCACCTCTTGAAGAAAGTCTGCAACTCCTTTTCTCTCAGGACACCAGAAACCACAATCCTTAAAAAATTGGAGTGCTTGACTGCGGGGGCCGTGGTATACTATTTTACCCTCAGCCATCAGTATAAGATCATCAAACAACTCATAAGTTTCTGGTGCTGGTTGAAGGAGTGAAAGTACTGCAGTTGCATCTGTGATATGCACCAATTGCTGCAGACATGTCACTATTTGAAAGGTTGTGGAACTGTCCAAGCCAGTTGATATTTCATCCATAAAAAGAGCTTTTATAGGACCCACGATCATCTCTCCTGTCATAGGATTTTGAAAAAAAAAAAATAGATGCATTAGGGGGCATAATATGAAGATGAAAACTGCCCAAGCAGAAGGTTCAATTAGCCCTCATTTTATCAGTGTCATTGGCCTGGCAAAGAGGTGAGACATGTCATATATCCTTTATCCAGGAGGATTTCTTATAGTTAAAAGAAGAATTTTGAGTTCTGAATATTTTTTCAACTATAACAATGTGACATAAAACATGATTTATCATTCCAGATACCTGTTGTTAGTCTTTTCTTCTGTCCACCTGAAATGCCTCTATCTAGTGCATCACCTACCAATATGTCAGCACACATATCCAGTCCGAGAATCTGGGATATCATAAGTTTTTATTCACATGTCAAAAAGGATAGAAACATCTTCATGAGCCGTTGAAAAATTATGTACTCGAACTCGGTTCTGCTTGAACAAGAAGTACCTTTAAAACATATTCTGTTTGAAGATTTTCGCTTTGTCCTTCAACTGAAATTGCCTGCAAAAGTCTTGTTATTTTCTCTGTCAAGTGGTTGTTTGGTAATTATGTCATTAATTGTCTATACTAAAATTACCTTCATATAGGTATCAATATCTGCGTCAGGGATGATTCCTTCTTCTTTTTCCCTCCTGGTGATTTCAGCCACTACATCTGCAATGCAGAGGATATATTATATATGAATGTCTAATGGTAACGTATTAATTACAATTTTGTGGAATAATCTTGGATTGAGCAAGTAAGAAGCATCACCGGCTCTGCTTCCAACTCCCTGACAGCGAGCTGAAAAGTCAATTGTTTCTCTTACAGTCATCTCTGGAACGTGCAGGTCATACTGGCTTATGTAAGCTGATGTTTTTTGAGGAACAAATTCATCTAGCTTGTAACCATTGTAAGTGATTTCTCCAGAAACCTGAATATAAGAAAAAGCAGCAGAATATCACAGGGATTGCAGTATAGGGAAATTCTACTGGTTCTGTTCCTTATATTAGTTTTTGAAAGACTTTCTACAATTCCATCAAGGATGAAGTAACAGAAATGGCACTGCTAAGCACATTCCTTGTTAGTCTATGGTATGCTCAAACATGTTTGATATATGATTATGATTTATGAGAACTCGGATACAAAAAGATACTTGAAATAAATGATATTATCCGATAACTTCAATCTGTTAGTGTGTTTAAAATACATACCTTGAGAGACTGCTCTAGTTTTCCAGCCAGTGCCTTTAACAGGGTTGTTTTCCCACAGCCTGGTGGACCAAGAAGAAGTGTAAGCCTGCATATGAAAACATTTTTGAAAACTTAGCAATTTGGCCCCTTTTATTGTAAGCTTTATAATATTTGTGGTCACAATTCGATATACATGCTTAATGTACTTGTGAATTTTAAGGGACTGAATTCAGAAAGACAGAAAACATGTGCTTGAGCACATATTCATGTGCACACTAAATGGCAGAAAAAACAGCAGGTGTTAAGCAATAAACTATTCACTGTAATTTGAAATTGGTGAGAAACCACTTAAATCGTGAGTTTCACTCCCTATTTTTAGTCTAGACGATATGAAGTGCATTGTTAGCATATCTAAGCTACCTGGTATTTGAAAATAACATACGCATATAACATATTCACTTACCTTGATGGCTTAACGATGCCACTCACATTATTCAGAATGCTTATCTCTGCTCCTTGAGAATTACACGATATAGTCTTCATGAAACCCTGATCAAAGGATAAATTTAGCTTATGTTATGATGAACAAATGTAAACATTTCTTTGCTTTTCTTTGTTCTTCTTAGCTTCTGTTTCTTAGTATTGTTTTGTATATAATTCGGTTTCTTAGTGACCTGATTAGGTTCAAGGAGGAAGCATGCTTACAGAAAGTGAGCTAGAAAAGGAGTTCCATAGAGTTGGAAGTGCCTTCCCTTGAACAACCTCACATTCTGCTCCTACACTCAGGTTCTTGTACTTGATCTCCACAGTAGGTAACTTCACATTGACTCTGAAAACAACCAATATGTCAATTCTTGAAATAAAGTACCAACATCAACTTGCACACCATGTAACTGATGAGGCAAAGTGATCCTAGTAATCAGAAGTATGTCTCTACAAGACCAAAGTGTGAAACTGAAAAAAAAGTAACAAGCAAGTAGAATGGGGGAAACAAGGAAGTTTCGAACACCGAATAAAACTTTGAAAATAGGTCAAAAGCTATCATATTTTGCAATTGGGTCCGTACCAAAATCCTCTGTGACCAAAAAGAAAAATTTGAAGAATTTGTCACTTGTAAATACTCCACTTTACCAATTACTCTAACAGAATGTTACACTTATTCTGTTTTTGACAACACTGATTACAGCTTGATCAATGAAAGCAAGTGCAAATATACCTGTCCATCCTTTCTCTTAGTTTCTGCAGCAATTGGAGGTTATCATTCTCAATGTGCTGTATGAGCCTGTCAATGAACAAACGCTTTTCCACTGCTCCAAGCTTGGTAACATCAACCACCCTTTTGCTGCTGCTTCTCCAAGCTCCAAACTTTTCCACTGTTTCTCTGGCCTTGCTGCTTGTACTGTCCTCCTGAGTGATATCAACAAAAGAAGTCTTGATCCTTTTGAAAGTTGGTAGCTTCTCTATGGCAGCCCATTTGGACTGAAGCTCCTTGTCTTCCTCCACAAAAGAATCCGCATCTCTCTCAAAGGTCAACACATGGCCCTGAGTCCTTCCTCTTGGAGTTAACTCCATTGGAGTTGTGTTGAACTGGGAACTTTCTGAAGCAGCTACTACTGGAGCTGTTGAACCTCAAGCTCCTCAGAATTATGCCAAAAGTTGCCAATGATTGTCACAGTTTGTGGAGGGATGCATGGAAGGGAGAAAGAAAAGCTTTCACACAGAAAAACCAGTGTGTTTCTCCTTTAAAACTGGGAAAGCATTTGTGAAGAAAAACCTATAGCAGCCACCTCTTGTGTGGTCCCTTGATTGGGAAACAAATCCAATCTGGTCATATGATTGTCAAGGTTCATTCAATTGCAGGAAGAGAGCTGTTTTGTTACATCTACAACACCAAACAATGGTTGTTGTGCTTCTTTTATTCCTCTCTCTTCATTTCATTATTATATTATAATACCCTCGATTCATCATTGACCAGCACAGAGAAAGTCCTTGTGGAGATTGATTTTTCCATAAAACCAGTTTTTTAGTTCATATTATAATAACATGTTGTTTTCTTTTATTCAAAGGTAGCAGTCAGTGCAAAAGTGATTACTGCTAACGGTTGCCGTATCTTTTACATTAAACTATCTGCTTCATCCACACTTCTGAGATTTACTACCATCATGTTAAAAAAGTCATAACAATTTTATGACATCATAAAATTTTACTTAAAAGAAATAAAAAAAAAAAAAAAAAAAAAACTTAAGCTATTTTAAGCATGGGTGTATTTTAATAAGCTTTTTCAATAAATTAGGAAAAAATAAATAATTATTTTCGTAAATTAAAATTAATCTATACATAAATTTATTTGTGAAGTTCTGTTATATAACTTTGCAAAATCTAATTTTAATTTATCAAAATCTTATTTTAATTTTTGTTTCATAAAAATATCCAACAGGTTAACTAATTTTTTACTTTTCTAATAGGCAACATTTTTCAAACATAAGTACCCACATTTGTATCTCCCATAAGCACTTTTGTCTTGTTTATTATTAAATATTAAAAGTTAGCTTGAGTATTTTTCAAAGTTCATTGTACTAGCTTATGCTTAGAGACACACTTGCCTAATTTTTACTAGGGTGTGGAGCCATGGGTATTCCATAAAGTGGACTAGGAAAGTACAGGGAAATAACCATACAATTTTCTATTATTAGCATCAAGTTATGACTAAGAAAATATTTTTTTTAGAAAAACTATAAGAGTTTTGGCAAATTTGAATTAAAGTTTATGAAATTGAAGTAAATTTCAGCATGAATTTGTTGAATAACTAATTGATGATGATGCATGTAGACTTTCAAAGTTCAATGGCGGCTTATTGAATAAAATATTCTGAAAATGGAGAAGGAGTTATTATTGTTTTTTCAAAAGGTTTGAGTGATCTAGATTAGATTGAAGAATTGGCTGGACTAACATAGTATCTGCAATGTGAAAATCACATGCTGTCTGTTCTGTCTTCAAATGTTGCTTCGTTGGTGTTACCTGTCATTTTCAAATAAAATAATATATTATAATTAGTGATTTTTCTTTTTCTTAAAAATATATTATGCTTTTACAGTGAAATTTTAAATAATTTTTTACTTTATTTATGATTGGCCAACACCATAACTAACTCTGACTTTTCCAACTATATATCCAATTACTTGATTTGTTTGGGCTTGATCCGCCACCATTTCTTTTATCGTTTTTTAATAATTGAATCTTAAATTACGTTTAATCTAACTTCAAATACTTTCCAAAATTATAATAAAAAATAAATAAAATAAACTTAATTTCAAACCGTAAAGTGCTAATTAAAATAAAAAATAGTTTGAACATGCCAACAACAAAAATGTGCTGCTCCCATGAGTATCTTTTTCTTTCAGCCTCCAGCAGTGGGTGCATGGCCCAATACACAATTTGTTCCAGACACAGTCATTGTAATTTACAACGAAATTACCACGCACAACATGTGCTAATATATTTAAAATAAGTTTTTTTTCACAAAAAAAAATATTATAAAAAAAGTTACATAGACATGACGTGAGACTAACAAAAATACATAATATCATTTTTAATTTAAAATCTTAAAATAAATTTATGAATTTTTTTATATGATATTAAATGTTTTTATTTTTATTTAATCTAAGATAAATAAATTACTTTATCAAAAATAAATACAAACAAAACTGTCATTAGCACCTTTCCTAACAAAGCATCTTAGATAGTCAAGAAGGCATAGGATTCCTTCACTCCCATATTTTCACCATAAATACCATTGCATGTGAAATGACACTTTTATTGTTCCTGAAGAAATAAACAAAATCTTACTTTTTCCTTCTTCTCCCATGGCAAAATCAGCATCTATTGTGCCCCTGCATGCATTTTGTTTTTATTAATTTTTAATAAAAAAAAAGTGAAAATACATTTTTAAATATACTTAAAAAATTAAACACATTTTGGATCTAGAAATATATTTTGGTAAGTGCAATACAAAACTTTAACACATTATAAAATTTACATTCCAAATTCTAATTCAGAAATAAATCTCAAAATACATAATACATGTTTTAAAATAAATTACAAATTGTGTATTTTGTGATGTATTTTTCAATCTATGATTATATTATAGATTATACATAATATAATTCATAATATTTAAACTGATAATTTTTTAATTGAATTTTAAAATTTGATAATTTTTTTAATTTGATTTTAAAATTCAATGACTGTATTAAATATACCAATGAAATGGAGAAAAGATCAAGATGAACAAAACAAAGTAGTAGAGAGGTCAAGAGATTTTGTTGCTGACAACTATTAAAGAACCAAAGACACCAGTGAATAATAAATCTGTGTAATTTGAAAGTTATAATAGGTTTTCAAATTGTGGTATTGGTAATTTATAATAGGTTTTCAGATTACATAATTTTAATTTGTGTATTACGCAAATTAAAAGTAAATTTTAACTTTTATATTGTGTAATTTGAAAGTTAATTTTGTAATTTACAATACAATCTTGACTTTCAAATCACACAATTTAAAAATCAGTATATTCCAAATTATATAATCTTGTAATCCAAATATTTCAAAGTAAACATTAACTTCTAAATTATTTTATAAATCTTGTAATGTAAATATTATTTATATTTTGAATTATACGATCTAAAAACAATCATTTATCAATACTTTGAAAAACTTGTGAATTACATAATTAAAAAAAAATAGAAACTAAAAAAATTTCAAAACCAAATGTAAATCTCTTATCTACTTTTAAGCTTCACTGTTTTCAAAATTTTAGCCAATCCTTAAATCACAAGCAGAAAAGAGCACAAATCAATGCTACAAGTGTTTAGAAAAAACAATACAAGAACACAACACCCACAAACCCACCTTGTTGCCATTTAACATACCAAGGACAAAATTGTCATTTTCACATTCATGAGGTGCATAAGGAAAGTATGGGCTGCAGAAAGAATATTTGATCTATAATTAAAACGTTTTTAATTTTTTATAAAACAAAAAAGAATATCAGTGAAAGATTCCTAAACAGTTTGTTTGTGAGCAGTTTCAGACATTAGGTTTTGTAGGTGCATTATCTTTCTCAGGCTTTCTGTCCTTCACGGCAACTCCAGAAGTTTTGTCTTCTTCAATTCAAGCAGGCAACGGCTCTCGTCCGGTCTTCTTCTATTTGGCAAGCACAGATTCGTCTTCATTTTTGCTTCAATGCTTCATCTTTCTCAGGCACAGCTTCGTTTTCTAATTTCACATTATCCTTCTCTTTGATCTCTTTCGCAGGCAGAGGCACAGGTTCTTCTTATTCGTTCAGCTTGTTTTTACTCCGTGCATTTCCAGTGCGGGTTGGTTGGTTTTTTTTTACTTTGGGTTAAACTTGTAATATTTAATTTTATTTATTAGAAAATAATAAATCTGTGTGAACTATACATATTTTACCCCTGACCGTGGTAGGATAAGACAATAGAGGATTAGATTCTGTTTAATGTATTACATTACATACATATACATTTCAAGATGTACAAACATGATAGATTCTGATGCAGGTTTTATGTTGTCCCGTGTTATATATACATGCAGATAGTTTAGTTGTCAAGTCACAAAACAGTTTCGCCATCCCATCGAAATCGGGCAAAATGTCGCGGAAGGGTTTGATGGAGCAAGACCTGAGTAAGTTGGATGTGACAAAGTTGCATCCACTTTCTCCAGAAGTCATATCTCGGCAAGCTACTATTAATATTGGTAATATTTTCGCATATTTTTGTGATTTAGCGCATATAATGTAATTAAAATGCCCTGATTGTGTGCAAGTTGTTAATATTATCCAATCATAGATTACCATGTATATTAAAACTGTTCGCTTTTGTTAAAATTTTTAAAGTAAAATACATAGAGTGATTTCTAATTGGTTAGCAGTGTAGAAATCTTTAAGCTGATGCCACATGAAAATTAAACTATACAAGATAAGTGGTGGTAAGCTTCTCTTTCCATCTGTGACTGTTGATATTGATGTATAGAATTGCATCCTGACAGGCACTATTGGTCATGTGGCACATGGCAAGTCAACAGTTGTGAAAGCAATATCAGGTGTCCAGGTATTCCTTTGTGTTGGAATGTTTCTCTTTCTTACAAAGTGATTTAGGTTTAATTGAACACCACAACTGGTTTATAAAGTGAGTATTGCCACATTTATATATTTTATATGGACACTATCTTTAGACTTAAGGTTTTCCCAATACATTCTCATTTCTAGTATTGACGGGCTTGGTACGTGTATGCCATAGTGAGTGACCCTTTAAATATATTTAGGTTAGTCTTTTACAAGATGATTTAGGTCTAATTCAATTCTACAAAATTGTCTTATAAGGTGAAAATTTTTCCCTCTCCCCCTCCCCCACTATATATATATATATATATATATATGAGACCTAGGTTTGTCCCAATGCATTTCTTTTGTTGTGGAGTAGCGGTCTAAGAAGAGTATGTAGTCATCATCTTATATAGTTATTGATGGTGACTTTTATTTAGTCAACCTGAGTACGTGGGTACATGCAGCCTATAAAACCTGGCTAGTGGGTTTCTTTCAGTACGTATACCATAGTTGTGGATAAATTCTATGTGTTTGAAGGCCTGAAATGGATTCTCCTTATTCGAAGTGGTTATCTCTTTCTAGAGGCTTTATGTGTTAGAACTATGAATCACATTAATAATTAATGAGCAATAAACCCTTAACATGAGCAGTTCCCAATTCTCTTTAGAATAGAAAAGTAAAAGTGTACCTGAAGGATTATACATTAGGAACAATTAATGAACCTGAAGGATTATACATTAGGAACAATTAATGAACCACGTAGGTTAGTTTCTGATCTTCCTTTTGTAGAGCACTTTAAGTTTTCTCTTGATTTTCTCTTCTGATGGAGATGAAGAAAAAGAAACAGGAACGATATGAGTGTGCTGGCACATGAGAACCATGATCCCTTTATGTAACCTCTGTCGTTTACTTTTCTTTAAGTTTCAATATTTCAATCTGACACCTCAACAAATTGAAATATTGCTTATGATCTCTATACAATAATCCTTTCATGACATATATGCTTTTAGCCATATTTACTTAATTAGATCACTTTATAATTGGCTAATAAAATACAATCACTCAATATATATATATATATATATATATATATATATATTCTTACAAATGTGTTAGACTTTATGAGCTCAAAATTGTCATTATATGCTTTGA
This sequence comes from Vigna mungo, assembly GCA_036885675.1. Classification (NCBI taxonomy): domain Eukaryota; kingdom Viridiplantae; phylum Streptophyta; class Magnoliopsida; order Fabales; family Fabaceae; genus Vigna; species Vigna mungo. Next base: position 15,291,337 of record CP144696.1, read on the forward strand.
GCATATCCAAAAGATCTCGTCCTTTGATTATATCCAAATGTAGAACCAAATCAGTTTTCATTGCATCAATCACAATGGAACCTGACAATGATCACTAATGTTGGTCCTTACTTTATCTCAACGAGATTAATACAATAACCTTAATATATAAAGTGTAATTTCTGAATAATAAACCATATATTTATTAAACCAAAAATGTGCATAAGAATGTATGTATACATGAAAACCAAACATACAACACAAACACACAAAATTATGGGGTTGTTTGCTTTTTTCTGTTCTTCTGTTTTAAAAAACAGGATTACACGTAAAGATGCCATGTTTTATTATTAACACGTACTGTTTATCTTTAGATATTTAAACTATTGACCTATTGTTTCCATGAATGTTGTGCAGACTGTGCGTTTCAAAAATGAGTTGGAGCGTAACATCACAATCAAGCTTGGCTATGCAAATGCAAAAATATACAAGTGTGAAGATGAACGATGTCCAAGGCCTATGTGCTACAAGTGGGTGCTTAGTTTTCCTTTACCCAATATGATATCAGTTTATTTTAACTTTTGGTGAGCTGATTAATTGTTTCTTACAGGGCTTATGGAAGTGGGAAAGAAGATAGTCCAATGTGTGATGTGCCGGGGTTTGAAAACAGCAAGATGAAATTGCTGAGACATGTCTCATTTGTGGATTGTCCGGTAAAATCCTGGACTTACATTATTATTTAGGACTGCATAATGCATATTTTTCATTAGATTTTATTTTCGCTATAATATTGGGATATAGCTGCACATTTGGTAAGATATAATATTGAGACATTTTACTTGTATATATAATCTCTCCTTAGCATATTTTCTGTCCTTAAATAGAAGGAATATATGAGATATCGTGTGTGTATGTGCATGATGTATGAATATACACACAAAACGAAAAATTCTTAGGTGCTCTTAATGTTTCGCCCATCTTAGTTAGTCATTACTCTATGTAGTTACTCTAGTACTGCTATAAAAGGGATATAGTACCCATTCAATCTTACATAGTAAGATAAATGTGATGCTCAAGGAGCATAATAGGTACTGGCTCAGAATATTGAAAAATTGTGTTTATCGAAGAAATATGAATGTGGCCACAAGAAGGGGATATATTGGTATGACTCATCAAGGAAAAATGACAACTTTTTGTTATTAGAAGTATTGTTTATGAGAATAGATCATGTTGCATTCTTTTTTTTAGCCATGTGAAAAGAGGTATGGGGAGACCAAGGGCATAATGCGATCTATATGACTGATCTTACGTAGTGGAACACAACTAATGCTGTCATTTGTTGATAGAAAACTGTTGTATTGGGGGCATTCAAGATTTCTGGTTTGTTCTCTTTCTGAATTATTTTTCAAATTCCCTTGCTATTAAGGTTTCATTCTCTTATTCATATATCACCTTGGTTACCTTAATCAGCTCACTAACCTAGTAACTAAAGGTGCTGCAAAGAGCACCTAAGATTTCATCATATATATTTTTTTCTTTTACTCTTGGGTATCTATAAGCAATGTAAGGACAGCTCTCCAAGCAAATGGCTAAATCATTTAATATATATTTGAGTTTGTTTTTACATGTATGTGATATTTGTTTTTACTTTACCAATTTCCGTAGGGACATGATATTCTCATGGCTACTATGCTTAATGGAGCAGCAATCATGGATGGAGCATTATTACTCATAGCTGCTAATGAAAGCTGCCCACAACCACAAACCTCTGAGCACTTAGCTGCTGTGGAAATTATGCGTCTACAGCATATAATAATCCTTCAGAACAAGGTTGACTTGATTCAAGAAAATGTGGCAATCAATCAGCATGAAGCAATTTCAAAGTTTATACAGGTGAGTTTTCTTTAAATAGATTTCTTTTACACAAGTGAATTCCTTTTCAATAGCCTACATAAAAGTTTCCCCCTTTTTTTGTGACTTACCAGGGAACTGTTGCCGATGGTGCACCAGTAGTACCCATTTCTGCACAGTTAAAGTACAATATTGATGTTGTGTGCGAGTATATTGTGAAGAAGATCCCAATCCCTGAGAGGAACTTTGTTTCTCCACCTAACATGATTGTAATCCGGTCATTTGATGTCAATAAACCTGGTTTTGAGGTTGATGAAATAAAAGGAGGTGTAGCTGGTGGAAGCATTCTGAGGGTAAGTCTTATGGTCAATTTCCTACGTCATGCTTGATTTGCGCTGTTGACTTGCAGTTATCAAGTCAGTAATGATGTCTGGAATGCATAATTTATATAATGTTTACTTGCTATTTTTATTCCGAAATCAAGGAATGAAATAAACCTTGTCTGGTATTTACGTAACGTGGCTTAAAAGACTATGGTCAGACTCACCTGACAAATTTTTCTTTACAGGGTGTTTTGAAGGTGAATCAATTCATTGAAGTTCGACCTGGGATTGTTGTTAAAGATGAGAGTGGAAATATCCGATGCACACCAATATACTCAAGAATAGTTTCATTGTATGCTGAACAAAATGAGCTTCAATTTGCTGTACCTGGAGGCCTAATCGGTGTTGGGACAACAATGGATCCCACACTGACACGTGCTGATAGGTTGGTAGGTCAAGTTCTAGGAGAGGTTGGATCACTACCTGAGGTTTTTGTTGAATTGGAGGCAAGTAATTCTTAATTATCCATTTGTGCTTGCTGACAGTAATGAGTTATCAATCAAGTTTGATTTTGGCAATTGAAAAGATGAGTTAAGATAGAGATGTTTGTAACACCTTTATTTGTTATCAACCTTGGTTTGTATTGGTGTTGCAGGTAAACTTTTTCCTGCTTAGACGGCTTCTTGGGGTCCGAACAAAAGGGTCAGAGAGACAAGGGAAGGTATCGAAGCTGGCGAAGGGAGAGATGCTAATGTTGAACATAGGATCAATGTCAACAGGGGCTAGAGTAATTGCTGTGAAAAATGACTTGGCAAAGTTGCAACTTACATCCCCTGTGTGCACTAGCAAGGGTGAGAAGATAGCACTTAGTCGACGTGTTGAGAAGCATTGGCGTCTTATTGGATGGGGTCAAATCCAAGCAGGAATCACCCTTGACGTCCCTCCTGCCCCCCATCTCAGTTGAACGCAGACAAGGCACACCACAGGAAACAACTGCAGCACTTTTAAAATCCCTCCAACAATTTAGATATGTGGGAAGGCAGACAATTGTTAGGAACAATTTTTGTGAGGTGGCGAAGAAAACATTTTCATTGTTCTCTATTTTACTTTTCACATCGTTCTTGTTTTATTTTGCCCATCTACCTATTATTGAAGTTCAATCGATTGCTTATTATTGGTGCATAGGTCTGTAAAGGTCCGTTCCTCTAGACCTAGCCTTAACTAGGACATACCGGGATCTTTTGTTTGTTGTTATACTTGAGATACCAACATGCTACCGATAAAGAGAATATAAATAGATTTATATATCCCTCTTAACGGTCCAAATCGGGTTTTATTTAAGAACATCTTAAAGATTTGAAGTATTGTTTACGAATTCTTTAATTTATTTTTATTTGCACGTAAAATTATGTTCGTTCGGAATGTCCTGAATTTAGAAGTTACAATGTAGAAATAAGTTAATTTTTACAACTATTAGTCTTGGATGGTTGTGAGGTATCCTTATAAATGCAATTATAGTTTTATTATAAAGTGAGATATAATAATAAAAATTCAGTTTATTCTTTGGTGTAGTTTCTCTACAATGATATTTAGAGCAAGTTTTTCGTTCGTCTATATTGTTCTTTGTCCTTTCACTTTTTCTGATTTGTGTTTGCTAATTGCTCTGTTTTTTATTTATTGAATTACACTTTGTGATATCTCATTTCCTATGGCTTTGGCTTTTACTTTGGAGTCGTTTTCAACTTAAACAGTTAAAAAAACTTGATGACACGAATTATTTTTATTGATGACAACATGTTGAATCGATAATCAAATCATAAAATGATTTGTTTTAAATCTGATGGTTCTGCCTCAATGCCTTACTGAATGCACTTTGGTTGATGTATAGTGCAAACAGTGGTTCTGCCGGTGACAACAACATTCTTCACTGCACGCATAACAACTGCAGCTGCTCGAGCATCCAAACCAGATGTAGGTTCATCCATAAATATTATTGATGGATTAGAAACAAGCTCCACTGCAATGGTTAGTCTTTTGCGTTGCTCTGTAGATAAGCCACTTTGGCCAGGTATGCCGACTAAGCAATCCTTTACATTGTCAAGTTCAATTGTTTCGTGGACTTCTTCAACAAATTTCTGTTCAGTTCATATACAGAATTTATAAATTTATAGATCCGAAAAGTTACATTTATCCTTTCAAAAGTCATAATTCCAAGTAAACTAAATCTCCAATTCCTTTATTGAAATGTTTAATACAAAAAATTCTGTCTACGCAAATGAGCTTATCTTGTGATGGATATAGCATTCTTTCATTATCTTATTTGAACATTTCCCAAAATAATTTACATTAGTGTAAAAGAGTGACAAAAATACGTACAAAACACTATCACAAATAACTCATCTAAAATATCCTATTCAAATTAGTTATCATATAACTAAAACTTTTAAATTAACATAACTAATGATAAGAAAATCAAATATATCTATAAAATAATTTCTTTGTTAAATAAAAAGTAGTCTAAGTAAATAAAATCCTTCTTTAATATTATTATTTTTACCAATAAAGTAATTCTAATAAAATTTCGTAAAAGATACGTGGAGACTAAAGGTAAATAACTAAGTTGATCAAAAACCGATTCTGATAATCACTAAGATAAAAAATGTATGAAAATTGAATTGGAAAATCTCAATCGTTTGGAATCTTGCACAAACAAAGACACTCAGAATAAAATCGCTCCCTGGGATGGGTTTTGTTTGCCTAACCACCGTCACCGCCACCGTGGACCACCACCTTTGTTAGCTGGTAAGATAGGATTTATTTTCTTCCCAGATTATGAACATGACACTGACAACGCCATTATTGTTCTTGGGTCTTTAGTTTCCTAATTTTCTCTTCTTCAAATCCCAAATTCTTAATTTAATTGAAAAAAAAAATATCTTTTTGTTGGGGAAGAACACTGTTAAAACTACTGCCGGGTTTCTTTGTAAGAGTTTGAACTGTGAATTGTTATTCTTGATTTGGGCGGCTGAATTGTTTTCTCTTATTTTCCTTGTTCAAGAACACCTTAAACCACCTTGAACAGTCTCAGGAGGGATTGGTGGCCACACGGTTCATTTTTCTTTAATTTTCTGTTTTCTCTCCATTTCGCATCCCTTTCGAATCACTGTTTCCTATAGAAGTATTATATGTACATAATATGTATTCATGACCGACCAACCAAAGAAAACAAAAAATGGTATTCAATGGAGAAGCTTTGTTCTCATGAACCATTCTGATCTAATGGGCATGAACAACTAGGTTCTCGATTAGGTGGTTTTTAGCGGTTTAATGGTGAGTGTTGGTGTACAGAAAAGCAGAGGACAGCATTAAACATTTTTAAATGGAGGGATTAAAAAGTAAATTAGTCAAAAATATTTTTATTAACTAATTGGAATATTTTCTTGGGAATAATAAAAATCAAAACTTTCACCAACCCCTGAATATATAAATGAACAAATGGGTGTTATGGAGAGGAAAAAAGAATTGAAGTGACAGACACACTCACAAAGAGGAAGAGAAGAGAGATGGCTTGCAGACAATTGTGGGTTTCAAGAGCGGCCTCTTACCTCAGGATCTCTATGTCTCATAGAGCCTTTTCTAATGGTCATCTCTCCTTCTCCTTCTTCTTCCATCTCTCGTCTCATCTCATCTGATTTTCATTTCTTCTATTTCATTGATCACCTACAATTTTGTTCGCCTCATGTCTTTTGTTATGCCCTGGATCTTCTCATACATGTCTTTCCTTCAATCTCTCATTTTAAATTTGGGCTCTCTTAATTTCTGGATTGGCAATTAACATTTCTTGACATGTTTTTTTGTGTATAATATGTAGCATAATGCTAACACTTAGTGTGGATTCTTTCATGAATGTGTTGGTTCCGTTGGCATTGTTTTTTTTTTTTCATTTTTTCCTTTGTATTATCTATATATTTTATTGGCAAGGAGCTTACTAAGCGGTGGTGGGAAGGGACGTGCTCCACCCACCTACCAACAAATTACAATATCCAATTTTTTATGATTAGTTTTTGACCTTTTGTCACTGCTTCACATTCTTAATGGCAGTATTATCTGTCACCTACTAATTATGTTGCATTCTAAACCGAGTGGGCCTTACTGGCCCAAATATTTACAATAATCAAACTGGAGAATGGTGGAACTGGTAATGATAGTGTACGCTGTAGAAGTGGGAAAATGTTTTTATTTCTTAGCACTAAATGTATAATGGAAACTAGGATAAAATTGAATATATATCATGTTTGTATACGATTTCACAGATTTAGTTTGCTAACTTTTAGTTATCTGTCTAACTTAACTGCCCTTGTTGGATTCTTCCATGTTATACTTGCAGTTGTTAAAGATTTGAAGTATGCTGATTCCCACGAATGGGTAAAAGTTGATGGGAATTCTGCAACCGTTGGCATCACTGATCATGCCCAAGATCATTTGGGTGATGTTGTGTATGTTGAATTGCCTGAAGTGGGAGCAACCGTCACACAAGGAGATAGTTTTGGTGCAGTTGAAAGTGTGAAGGCAACTAGTGATGTTAACTCTCCTGTTTCTGGAAAAGTGATTGAAGTGAATGACGAGCTTAGTAGCTCTCCTGCTTTGGTGAGTTTTATTGATAAGATGTGTGCGCTGAGTTTATGTGCATTAACTACTTTTTCTCCCTGCTGTACTTTTTAGTTTTCACATGCTACATCTTGGATCAATATGCCTATGTAATGCACAAGTATTGCATTGAATTTTTTATTTCCTCAACACCCAATGTTTTCATGTTGCCCTACGTTTCTTCTTGCAGGTAAACTCAAGCCCTTATAAAGATGGATGGATAATTAAAGTTGAACTGAGCGACAGTGGTGAACTAAACAACTTGATGGATTCAGAAAGGTACTCCAAATTCTGTGAAGAAGAAGATGCACATTGAGACATTTCAGTACATCATGTTTAGGTTGGGAAAGCTAAGAATGGATTGTTCCGTTTTCTACATGTGTCACGTCTTGACTGCTCTATTTTTATTTTTCATGAGCTTGTGATTCAATGGGATGATTTATCACTCTTTGCACTGGAAATATGAATTTGATAACGTGGTAAATTGATTGCTAGTTTTCTTTCTAAAGTCATGCCAATTTTGTTAGATGATTATGATAGTCCGCGAAATAAGATGGGATTGAGATTTCAAGGTCCATATTCTTTACACATGATAGACACCATTTTTCAAATATTGCATGAAGAAAACTACCCTTATTGCTAGTTCAAAATACATCCCATTTCACCTATTTCTTCCATGATTATGTAGGGGTCTCGTTCCTTAATATTTCAGAAATAATTTAATTGAAAGAAACTGTGGCTATTTTGCAAGAATGTAAGGTTGAATCTGAAAAATAAATTATAGATTTACTTATGATGCAGTTTAACTGATGACCTATTAAAAGTGGGTGCAACATCATTGTAGAGTCATCCAAAAACTTCAATGTGGTTGGTTACAAACTGGCAATACTTTGCTCTTAAGTCATAAAGGAGCTTTGTCTCGTGTTTATCAAAATAGTGAGCAAAATAACTGACTGGTATTTATCAAGACGTTTCAAAATTATAGCTAAGGTTTATGTTAGCAATATAAAATTTGATTCTTTTATTAAGGATAGGAATTCATTCCTTAATTTTACACAAGAGTATATAACCCATTCCCCTTAAAAAAAATGATTTTCCCTCACTATTGTTGATATAATCTTGGTCCTCTTGCATTTTTTCTTGGACGAAATAACCCCATTTGTGACCGACAGAACATGAACAGGGACGAGTTAAGAAAACCGTCCGAACTTATGTCGGTAACCATAAACGACAAACAAAATATTTATGTAAAATCCTACCCTTAAAACAGGCTTAAGAAATTAATTACTCATTACAAAAAGCAAAACCATGTTAATCTAGGTCCATACGGTAGGGTTAAATAGGTTGACATATTTTAATGTAGACACATTCAATCCAGAAAGAGATGCATCAAATATGCATAACTAAGACAGTTATTTAAAATCTTAAGAAATCCAATAACAATAGTTTGTAATACCATTTTTTTTAAAAAAAGTAAAATTTTAATCTAATTTGATCTCATAAAACTAATTTAATTTATATATTATATGAAAAAAAAGAAAATATAATAAAAAAAAATACAGAATACTAGAGTTGTAATTGTCCCTTTTGCAAAAGTAGGCAACATGTAAAGAAGTAAAATCTGTATGTCTTAAACAGAAACCATAAACTATCCTACGACGAAGTACTTCATTTTCATAGGGCCATTGACTATAGCTGCTTCTACTCGAACATTCGTAGTACCTATGCAATACCAAACGAGCGTACTGTTCAAACTCTTTTTCTCAACAACAGCAATGATGACAAGTAACGAAAACCAACCACAACAATTATGTAAGAAGTTTCACCAGCTTTTGCTTATGAATGAAGTGACAAAATACTTTTTTTATTTTTATTATTGAATATTCGGAACCTCTGTCCAATAACTCAAAAGCAATAATTGTTAAACAATCTGCCACTTTATTACACATGAGATAAAAAGAAAAACAAACATTCATTTACACCAAATCGTGCAGTCTTATAAAAATACCACCAAAGTGCGTGTTTATTGGTTTCTCAGCTCACCAACTCTGATAAAGTATAAGGCCATCTGTTTTGGGGCAATAATATTCCCATTTTCATAAACCAGATTTTTTGTTCTTCTTCTTAAGATACGCATCAAAATGATCCTTGAAGAAAGTTAATGCCCGTTTTGTTGATGAAATGTTCACATTTTGGTGGCGCCTTCACCTTCCAAAAGACCTTTCAAAAATTGCCTTGTATTAGATTCGATGAAACTTGGCATTTACAGTTTTCATAAACCAAATTGTCTAGCCTAAAACGAATAGTCACCGTCGGCTGTATCACTCCATATAATCTGTTCACCAAGAGCTGTTGAAATTATCAGAGGCCATAAAAGATCGCTCACATGACGCAAATGTTTCACGTACATGCTGAGTGCACAATTAAATCTGCAACTACAATGGATAAAGTACTGATTCAGTGTGTGTGATGTCAAAAACGAAAACAACTAAGTGAAGATCTCAGATTTATGTTTAATTTGATCCGATACAATCCAGACATGCCATTACTAAAGTTCATAATCTATCCACTATTTAACGATTAACTAGGAAAACTATATCTCACATACTATAGTATTACTAAACACTTTTGTCCAATTTTGCAGCTCCACTTTTATGAAACTCAGAAAACAAGTATTCAAACACACGGTTCATCTGAGAGAAACATTTAACCTTACATTAACTTGATCACTCTCTTTAAAAGAAATACTTTGGTTGGGCATACAAACACAGCACATTTTATAATTTCATCGTGTAAAAAAAAAAATACAAAATAAGAGAATCAAGATATGAGGGGGACAGAAACACACACGGGCGAGAGAAAAAAGAGTTACAAATATTAGTTATCACAACACAAGGGCAACGCTCAAAACACTCCCAGCACAGAGCAGCGGAATGAAAATCGCTTAGGCCTTTTCCCACTTGAGGGGCTTGACCACTTCCCATGTGAAGTCAGGGTCCTCTCTGCCAAAGTGTCCATATGCAGCAGTCTTCAAGAACCGACTATTCCCACCCCTCTTCAGATCAAGGTTGATGGAAATCATACCAGGCCTAAAGTCAAAGCTCTCCTTCACAATCTTCAGGATCTCCTTGTCAGGGATCTTCCCAGTTCCGTAGGTATCAACGAAAACAGACAAAGGCTCAGGCACACCAATTGCATAAGACACTTGCACAATGCATCTTCTCGCAAGTCCACTCGCCACAATGCTCTTAGCAGCCTGCCTCACAATGTAAGCACCACTCCTATCAACCTTCGTGGGGTCCTTCCCAGAGAAGGCACCACCGCCATGAGCACCCCATCCTCCGTAGGTATCAATGATGATCTTCCTCCCGGTCAGACCGGCGTCACCGTGAGGACCACCAATCACAAAACGGCCAGAGGGGTTCAAGTGGAAAATGGTCTTCTCATCAAGGTACTTCTCGGGAATCACGGGCTTGATCACGTGTTCTTTCAGATCAGCAGCAATTTCATCATTGGTGACAGTCTCGTCATGTTGTGTGGAGATGAGCACGGTGTGGACACGAACTGGAACCATGGCGCCCTTGTCATTGTAATACTCAACAGTCACTTGGGTCTTGCCATCGGGTCTGAGCCAGGGGCAGGTACCGTTCTTCCGAACCTCGGTGAGACGAGCCCCGAGTTTGGTTGCAAGGACGTGGCTCAAGGGCATCAATTCAGGGGTCTCGTCGGTGGCATAGCCGAACATGTGACCCTGGTCGCCGGCACCGATTTCTTCAGGTCTTTTGGTGAGGTGGCCATGCACGCCCTGGGCAATATCAGGACTCTGTTGCTCAATGTTCACAAGGACCTTGCAGTTGTCGGCATCAAGTCCCACATCATCTGAGATGAAGCCGATGTTCCTGCAGGTGTCACGCACGATCTTCTCGTAGTCAACGTTGGCCTTGGTGGTGATTTCTCCGAAGACCATGACCAGGTTGGTTTTGGTGCATGTCTCACAAGCAACCTTGCTCTCTGGATCTTGCTCGAGACAGGCGTCAAGGACAGCATCGGAGATTTGGTCGCAGAGTTTGTCTGGGTGTCCCTCGTTCACCGACTCGGAGGTAAACAGAAATGTCTCTGCCATCTTTAAATTTTTAAAACTGCACAACAACACTACAATTAGAACCCGAGAGAGTAGAAAAAAAATAAAAAAGAATGATAGATCTTCTCTAAATTTTTCTAATTTAGACATTTTGATATTTTTCCATGCTATAAGAGAAAGTTGGCGCGTACATAATGTCTTGTACACAGTTAACCAACAATAATAGATGCGAGAAACAACAGATACAGACCCCCAGAAGAATATGCAACTCCAAAATCCCCTAAAGGTAAATATTTTTTACAAGTCATTCAAAAGAAAAGCCACTAGCATACAATTTGGGATAGATCTGAAAGACTAACTGGTATTCTGCAGAAATTAAAGAAACAGGGTACAGTTCACATTTAAAGCAGTTTGCGGAAACAGAGATCTACCCAGTAAAAGAAAAGCGAAAGCAAACGGACCCAAAAGGGCAAGATCCCAAATTGATGAAAGGGTAGCTACTATGTGCAAGAATGCAGAAGAAATAGAAGGTGGGAACAGAGCAAAAGAAGAGTACCTTGAAAGGTAGAAGATCGGACAGAGAGAGAGAGAGATGGTAACGATAGGGTGGTTAAGTGGGGCTTGGTCTCAACTCTGGAGTCAAGCGCTGCGAGTTGAAAAGAGGGCATTGAGTTGGGATTTATAGGGAAGAGGGGTGGGTGGCGTAAGTTGAATGACGAAAAAGCCCCTAAGGAACATGATTACATTACGGGTTAGATTCATCCATTTGCATGTGAATGTCGTGGCATTTGAATAGAGGGCTGAGATGGGAAGTGAGAGTGAATCTGAACCGTTGACTGTGTTGAAAAAATGAGAGAGGGTCATGGGTGTTGCTTACCAACTACAACCTTTGACATGTTTGGAGAGTTGAGGGGCACCTGTTCTTGGCCACCTTTTTCTTTGTCTGTCTGTGTAGTTTTGACTCTGAAGAATGTAGTGGTTGTATTAAAAAATGTTAATTGCATATGTTAAATGATAAATGACGAATGGTTTTATCAGCAAAAGTAATGGAGTGTGGTTGGTAAGGAAAAAAATGCATCTCTTCTGAGTGTGACTGAGACAAGTCTCTTGCTCAATAAACTTTTCTAGTTCTTCACACATAATTTTTATAATCAATGACATGCAAAAAATATTCATAAAAATATATTATTTTTAAAATAAATGTATTGGTGTATCATATATGATGTGTTGTATCTGTACCTTATATATTATAATAAATTGTCTGGGAATAACTGTTTGCAGTTGAGTTTATTATAGTTTTTTAATAAATAATCCCTCAAACTAAACATTTAAAAAAAAACAAGCAAATAGAATTCAACTACTTGTAGTTTTAGTTTCACATGAAAATTAAAATATTGTTTACATAATTTTTTTAAATATTTTGTAATAAAAATAGCAAATAAAGAAATATGCTGTAAATGTTTTATAATTGACTTATTTAGAACACATGGAATGTGAAAATTCATTTGATTACCAAACAAAATAATTTGTTTTTTTATCAGTAAATAAACTATATTATCTTAACAGGATGACAATAAAAGTTATGGGGATCCTATTTTGACACCGTATAATAGAAAATGAATTGTTTATTTGCTTATATTTTGAAAGTAAAACAACCAATGGTTAATGTTTGTATCAATGCCTAATTTACAGTGTTAAAATTAAAATCATTTAATTTTAATTTCAATTGCACCTTACATTATTTAATCACTTTTGGCTTGATATTCATTGAACCTTAAACATAGCAAAGTTTAAAAAGACAACTTGTTCAAAATATAGGACGAGACAAAAAGATAAAAAATGAGTTTGAATTCACCTTGTATACACCTTTATTTAGATTTCATTCACTATCCTTCACCAAACCAGAGAAATAAGTCACTTACTTTCTAAACATTAAAATGCCAACTCAGTCCAAAACTTAAACTATAAGAATAAGATATTTATTCCCATACATAAATTATATCACATTCTTATGCAATGAAATGCTTGTAATAAAATTTTTGGTTTAATTTTTTTCTTGATCCTCGTATTTATGTACAAATCTCAGTTCAGTTCTCAAGTTTCGAACTGTCTTAATTAGGTCATAATTTTTGTAAAAATGCACACATTTTACCCTAACCATTATGTTAGCAAAATGATGAAGATGAGGTTTTGATGATGTCCAAATCAAGTCAAGATTTATCAAGTTTCATGAAGATCCTTTGAAGACTTATTTTTGTTATGAAAAGCTTTTGTAATAATTGTAGTTTAATTGTTTAGGACTTAGATTTGTAGTAGGTTTTGATTTTTGTACTTTTATATTTTGTATTTGTTGTTTAGAATCAAAACTTCCTCGTTTTAATCGATTAATCCCTGATTAAAATCGCTGCAGAAGCCAAAACCCAATCAACTTTGGAATAATCGATTAAAGCAAGTTTTAATCGATTAGGTAATCGATTAATCCTGAGAATAATTGATTAATACTAGCCGTTAGAGGTTTCTGATTTGAAAAACTAGCCGTTGTACTTATTTTAATCGATTAACACTAATATTAATCGATTAAAAGCGTTAAATGGCCAGTTTCGAAGACTGGAAGAGTTTTTGCTTGAGTCTATAAATAGGCTCTCTTTATCCATCAACAACAACTCTTCCTTTGTGAAGCATTCGGAGGAGGTGTCTCATCCTTTGTGAAGATTCAAAGGAGGTGCAGGTTCATCTCTTGTGATATCAAGAGATGTGGTTTCTAAACTCTTACAAATTGTTTCTTTGTGATTGTAATTTGTAATTGTTTTGTACTTAGTAAACTGTTAATATCGGTTTGAGATAAGCGACTGAACATAGGATTTGTAAGATCCAAACCAGTATAAAATCATTTGTGCAAATTTCTCTCAACCTTACTCTTTTATTTATAATTATTATCTGCGTAGTAAGATAAATTGAGTAGAAATTAAAAGGCACACGTTTGAATTAAAAACCCTCTTAGTTTGTTATTCCACGCTAATAATTCTGCTACAGCCATTCTAACACTAACACGTTAAGTTGTCTCAAACGACGTTAATTGATGCTGAGACGTATTTTTTATTTTAGGCTTAATCCCTCCATTGGTCCTTATGTTTGTGTGAAAATCTTAGTTTGGTCTTCAAGTTTTGAACTGTCTCAATTGGGTCATAATTTTTGAACTATCAACAACGGCGAAACTTTTTAGTTTGAGAGGGAGAAAAGGTGTGAGTCGGGGGTTTGAGAGTGGAGGAATGAGTGAAATGTGATCAGTGATTGGAAGGAAAAAGAAAGACCATAGTCACGTGGATTTGATGATTTTAAAACATAAAAAAAAAAATTACAGCTCAGTTCAAATTTAATGCCGACTCAAAACACTTAAGGGATGGGGTAAAATGTTGTAAAAATGTTTGCATTTCATAAGGACTTGAGGAAAAACTTGAGGACCAAACTGATATTTTCATATACAAACATAAGGACTAAGGGAGGAATTAAGCCTAAAATAAAAAATACATCTCAACATCAATTAACGCCGTCTGAGACCAATTAACAGTTGGAGTAAAATGTGTGCATTTTTACAAAAATTATGACCCAATTAAGACCGTTCAAAACTTGAAAACCAAACTGAGATTTACACACTAATATAAAGACCAATTGAGAGATTAAACCTAAAATTTTATTGCAATACAACAAATTACAATATGTTAATATAAATGAGTACAATCTTCTTTTTCTTGGCCGAATAGTTCACTCATCATTTTTAGGCGTGAACCGACATTATTTAAAGTATTTTTCCAACTCAAAATGCAGATTTTGGAAGCCAAAATATACATAGACAAGCAAAATTTGTCCCTGAATATACGACAGGTTATAATCACAGTCAATATAAATATAAAATAATATATATATATATATATATATATATATTTATTATGGTAGTTGTAATGATAAAAAACCTAAAGAATACAAAAAGTAGATCTGGAATAGTCCAAGTCATCAATCTTACAAAAAAAAAATAGAATAATAACAGAGAGATGCGAACAATACCAGTTTAGTAGTTGTCCTTATTTGCAGCTTCCAACAGGCAACGTAGTACTATAGTGTAACTTCGATTAACACAAAAACATATCATGAATCTCTAGATTTTACCACCTTTTAAATTAAAATTCACTTTAGAGATCTTCAATTCAATTGGTAGATGTAGTGAAAAATGGAACTACAAACCATCATGCCACATCGGCATGTCCCTGTAGATGTTATATCAAATTACTCCCTGAAAATTTGATAAAATCAATCTGTCCCTGTCAGCAACTCGGTCTCTGTTCGGTTAATAGCAATCAAAGGAATCATGTCCCTGTAGATGTTATATCTGAAGGTTCATATTATCATGTTTCTGCCAGATATACAGATTTTTCAAACTTATTTCATAACACCAACATTAGTTTTTGCCTACAATTTCTCTCCTATGCAAATTTGCAACTCGAATATTTTAGAATTTGAAAAGCCAGGCCTCTGATTCCACTCAGAGAGAAGGCATTGCAATCCATAAATTCACTCACTCGAATACTCTTTTCAATGTTAGCATATGAAGAGATACAATGGCTAGGGACACAAAACACAGTACGTTCCTTGACTGATAATGTAAAAAAAAATACAAATGAAGACATAGAAGAAACAAAAGGAGAGAGAGAGAAACACAGAACAGTAGACACCAATAGTTTACGAATACTAGAAACTATAAGGGCAACCCTGAAAAACACCCAGTACAAAGCAGTGCAGTGGAATGAATTGCTTAGGCCTTTTCCCACTTGAGGGGCTTAACCACTTCCCATGTAAAATCAGGGTCCTCTCTGCCAAAGTGTCCATATGCAGCAGTCTTCAAGAACCGGCTATTCCCACCCCTCTTCAGATCAAGGTTGATGGAAATCATACCAGGCCTGAAGTCAAAGTTCTCCTTAACAATCTCCAGGATCTCCTTGTCTGGGATCTTCCCAGTTCCGTAGGTATCAACGAAAACAGACAAAGGCTCAGGCACACCAATTGCATAAGACACTTGCACAATGCATCTTCTCGCAAGTCCACTCGCCACAATGCTCTTAGCAGCCTGCCTCACAATGTAAGCACCACTCCTATCAACCTTCGTGGGGTCCTTCCCAGAGAAGGCACCACCGCCATGAGCACCCCATCCTCCGTAGGTATCAATGATGATCTTCCTCCCGGTCAGACCGGCGTCACCGTGAGGACCACCAATCACAAAACGGCCAGAGGGGTTCAAGTGGAAAATGGTCTTCTCATCAAGGTACTTCTCGGGAATCACGGGCTTGATCACGTGTTCTTTCAGATCAGCAGCAATTTCATCATTGGTGACAGTCTCGTCATGTTGTGTGGAGATGAGCACGGTGTGGACACGAACTGGAACCATGGCGCCCTTGTCATTGTAATACTCAACAGTCACTTGGGTCTTGCCATCAGGTCTGAGCCAGGGGCAGGTACCGTTCTTCCGAACCTCGGTGAGACGAGCCCCGAGTTTGGTTGCAAGGACGTGGCTCAAGGGCATCAATTCAGGGGTCTCGTCGGTGGCATAGCCGAACATGTGACCCTGGTCGCCGGCACCGATTTCTTCGGGTCTTTTGGTGAGGTGGCCATGCACGCCCTGGGCAATATCAGGACTCTGTTGCTCAATGTTCACAAGGACCTTGCAGTTGTCGGCATCAAGTCCCACATCGTCTGAGATGAAGCCGATGTTCCTGCAGGTGTCACGCACGATCTTCTCGTAGTCAATGTTGGCCTTGGTGGTGATTTCTCCGAAGACCATGACCAGGTTGGTTTTGGTGCATGTCTCACAAGCAACCTTGCTATCTGGATCTTGCTCAAGGCAGGCGTCAAGGACAGCATCGGAGATTTGGTCGCAGAGCTTGTCTGGGTGTCCCTCGTTCACCGACTCGGAGGTAAACAGAAATGTCTCTGCCATCTTTGAACTTTCTAAACTGCACGACAACCCTACAATCAGAACCTAAATGCAAATCCACAAAAGGGAACATAACAGTAGCATAATATTCAGCAAGGGAAAAGCTTTTGAGACAAAAGTACTGTTTTGTAACCATACAAACAAGCAATTAACCAAAGGGAAGTGGATCTAGTAGAAGCACGTGACAAACCAAATCTCTCTAATGGAGTGTCTATATTTAGTGGCAGATAGTGTTGCAAGCAGAATCAAGTACTAAAGTTTTAATTTAAACAGGTATAAAGAAAAAACATAATGCTTACAAGCATGTACAACATCAAAATTAACAGAAACCCTCTAATCAGCAAACCATATCTAAGCAAGCACAACGTCAGAGTTTAACTAGAAACTGAAAATCCCCCAAAAGTTAATATTTTTCACAAACTATCTTTAGAGAAAGGCCGTTTGTGTTCGATATGGAGTAGATCTGAAAGGGTAAAGAGTTTCCGCAGCAACTAAAGAACCATGACAGTATTAACAATAGCCAATGAAAACCCCTTCAGGGAAACAGAGATCGACCCAGTGGAGGAAAAAACAAAGCAAATAGACCCATAAGTGCAAGATCCCAAATCAAGAAAGCCGGAAGAAAGAGAAGTTTAGAAGAGACGAAAAGAAGAAAAGTAACCTGAATTGTAGAATAGCAGAGAATGAGAGAGTATGAACGAGGGTGGGTGAGATGTTGGCACTAAGTTGACATTTATAGGGAAAATGGGTGAGTGGTGCAATTTAATGACGGCAATGCCCTTAGTAAGAGAAACATATTGCATATTGCCTGGTTAGACATCAATATATTATTTTACACCATTTCTTAAATCTATTTTTTATTGCTTAAAATTTATTATAAATTATGAGAGAGTAATTAACTGAGATATATAGTCTATATTTTTTATTTTCCATATTTTTTAGTTCAATCATTAAAAAATTATTCAAACAATATGTTTATGTTCCCATAATGGTCTCTTTTATAAATATCATATTTATTTTTTATATAATGTTGTATTTTGGAATGAAAAATAAATATTAGTATCGATGAGTAACCCTGATAAAATATGTGATGGTATTCGCGACTAGTAAATTTAATTAAAAAATAATAATTTATATTTTATTTTACTTAATTTAATTTATATTTTATTTTATTGTAATTATTTTAGATTTAATTTTAAAAAATTATAGAATATATCTTTTAAATATTCGTAGATATTATCATAAACAGGTGAATTATTTTTTTTACGAATCAGATTGCATGTAAGCATTATCTGTGAACAACATAATCTAACTCGTTACCATCTCTAGTTATAGTGATATAATTTATTAAATACTTTTATAATTTTTTTAAATCAATTCTAATTATATTATTAAAATACTACTATGTTTATCTTTGATTTTATTTACCAATAATTTTTAACACTTATATAAAAATTAAATTTAATCTTAATTTAAAGAGAAACAAAGTTGTTTATTTTTTAAAATAGAACTAAATTGTATAAAAACAACAAATACATTAACAAAATTAAATATAAAATGACACGACCATTGCCATATCGCATTAATAGACATGAACAATATAAAATAATAAAAATAATAATAATTAATAATTAAAATTGAAAAACAAAAACAAAATTTTGATAAAGTGATACGTGTATTCATATGTTTAAGTATTAATAGAAATAACTAAATTGTATTAATTTTTCACAAGCTGATACCTAAGTAAGAAAAAAAATTGAGGAATATATTTGAAATATTTTGATAAAATTTGAAAAGAAAAAAACGTATTTAAACATTTCCAAAATTATCAGGATATCATTGATTCTTAATTAATCTCATTACAATCAATTATATTTGTTTTGATAACATTTGTTAATATGTACATTAAGGATAAAAAGTGTAATTAAATTTTTTAGTCACAGATTAATTAGACTAATTATTTATAATTTCAAAGATTAAATTCATCATACATTTTTTAATCAACTGTAGTAATATTTTTTTTTATCAAAACACGTTTCAAACTGGTATATCCAAATTAAATGTCAGATATATTCTGTCACATAAAAAGACTGAAATGTTGTTTAACACACAAAAAGAATGGATTAAATATGTTTTTAGTCCTTATACTTTTAGGCGATTTTGGTTTTAGTCAATTCTTTCAAATTAAGGTACAATTCAGTCCTTCAAATTTAGAAAACTCTGGTTTTAGTTATTTTTAGCAAATTTTTTTAACTTTATTTGTTGTTTTAAACATGTTTTTCAGTTAACATTTAAGCAAAAATATTAAAACTAGAGTTTCCCAAGGTTGAAGGACTAAATTGTACCTTAATTTGAAATTGAAAGAAGACTAAAACCAAAATCGGCTCAAAGTATATGGACTAAAAACATATTTAACCCCAAAAAGAATCTAACATTATTGAATTAAAAAATATATATATTCATTTATTTTAAAATTTGAAAAATAAAATGTATTAATTTAAAACAAAAATAAATTTCAAATTCGCCAAGTATAAATATACTTATCCCTAATTTATAATTTTACAAACTATTTTATTGGTTTTATAGTTAATTCGATTGTAAATTTTAAAGGCTTTTAAGGAAGTAAAAAACAATATTTGTAAAGTTAGACAAAAATATTTATTAGTAAGACGGAAAATACACAATTAATAAGAAAGCGTTACAAATATAATTGCTCAACGTTTTTAATCAAATATAATGTTTTGATATCTTATATAAATTAGTCTATTAGTTATCCATTTTTCTTTCGAAAAACCCAATACTCTGATAAGAGTTTGTCTGTTAAATTAAATTAATCATGATATACCATTTTATATAGTTTTTTTTTTTATCTTAAAGACCAACTTCATTTTATTTTTCTGGAATCAATAATAACTATTGTCCAAAAAATGATGAAGCTAAAATTAAAGTGTTGTTGGCATGGCCATTATATAAGAAGTATGAAAGTTTGTGATTGCTTGGTTTTTGTAAGACATATTCATATATTCATTTACTCTAAAGCCGAAGCCGAATCTTAGCATTGCATGTGAAATATTCTCCAACTTAACACTACCATTCATATCATCGTCAATTTTTATCCATCGTATGAGTAAAACCATTCTCAAACTTCATCCAAAATTAATTCACTCTCAGTTTCATATCTCTTAAAAAAAACACAAAAATTTAAATTTCAAATTTATCCAGACATTCTTTCTCAATTTCATCTTCACAAAAGAAGACATCCTTAACACTGTGTTCGCTTGAAGGTGATGTACTGTTTACGAGGAATAGCGACGATTGATTTGCGGGATAATTGGTGTTCACTTTGAATGATTTGCAACGATTTGCGAAGATGGAACGCAGCGGATTTGCTAAGATACAATCATCGCATATATGCGATGATTTGCAGTGAATTAAAGGGAAATCTCATATTTACCCTTCCTAGATATCATAATACCATATAAAAAAAAGTCATTGCTGTATTCGGTTCTGGGCAGGCGTTCGTTTCTTGGATTCAGTTTCGGGGTGCCTCTTCTGTTAACACAGATCTCAACAGTTCCAGTCAAGGGCGCTCTATCGTCTTCTGGTGAGGAAGCCGGTAGTGAGAGGGGACGAGGAATAGTGGAAAGACAGAGTTTGAAAGCAGGGAAGGCAGAGAGTTTGGAAACCTGATTTGGTCGAAGTGAAGAGAGAGAAGAGAGAGAAGGGAGAAGGCAAAGAGAGAGGAAGAAAGAGAGGTTTTGGATTTGGATGAATAGAGAAGTTAGAAAGGCTGGCTGGTGGTCTGTGATTAATTTTTTTTGTTTTTAAAAATATTTAATTTCAATTTGATAATAAATAATATTACAAAAATATTATAATTAAAAATAAATTCATTTTATTAAAATAATTTTTTTTATAATATTAAAATAAATTTTAATAATTAATGTTAATATTTTACTTTTTATAAAAAATTTTACAATTAAATATAACATTAAAAATTATCATTTTATATTACATTAATAACTAAGGGTATTTTGGTAATCTTAAATTTCTATCAATTAAATAAATTTTTTTATCTATCGCATCAATCAAATCCTACACTAATTTTCATAAACTTTACTTCCAAATTCACTCTCATTTACCTCTAAATCTACTCAAAAAAACAACAATTAATTTACTCTCAAATCCCCTCAAATCCATCCACTCACTCTCCCTCAATTCTTCTCTCCCAAAAGAACAAAGCCTAAAGTGAGTTTTCACATATAAGATATATAAAATATATAGTATAAACAATTACATGTATAAGATGGGACCTCACCAATAAATATCTTTAGTTTCCGATGACTGATAATGAAGTTTTGTACCTTGTAAATAAAAAAGTTAAATAATATAAGAAAAAACTCAATTTTTTTTATTACTTTTATTAAATATGATATGAAATATTCTATATAGATTTTTTTTTTACACTTTTTCCCCTCCTATTCTTGTAATCTTTTGCCATTTTTCCTTTTATCATCAACCCTCAACGCACCTTACATTTGAAAAATAGATGAATGTTTCTTTAATATGTCGGAAAAAATAAAGGAGATTTTTAGAATTTAGAGAATGCATTGGTATGTTATTAGTTGTTAAAATTTAAGGGGTAGTTGTGCAATAATACTTAGCTTTCACAAAATAAAAAAAAAATCAGGTTTAATACATTTTTTTAATTTTTAAAGTTAATTTTGTTTTATCTTTTTTGTCATCCAAATTTTAAACATTTACATGTGGAAATAATTTAGTGTTTTTGTTTGGAGTGTGGGAGGTACTTGAAAGAGTCATGTGAGTGGCAATAAAATCCCACCGAAGATACTGTTGGGTGCCACATTTTTTGTTCATGTGGTTTGGTTTCTGACAGAGACACAATACGAGGGAGATCAACGATCTCCATTTGCACACGCGTCCACGTGAAATGCACGATCAGGATGCCCCCACTCAATAGGGCCTCATTCGTTTGGTATGCCGGTTACTCACTTTTATGCTACTTTTCTTTATTTTATACATTCATTTCAGATTCTCCATCAACCTCAACAAATACAGTGTTTCGTAACAACGCGGTCACAATCCAATACTGTTTCAAATGTTACATTTAAAAAACAAATCAATATATCACTTCACTATCTAATACTCAAATTAGAATCAATTTTTATTCTAAACTATGATTTATTCTAGATCTAAAATTTAAAAAATAAACAAATATGGTCATTTTAATTTAAAATATTATTTTTTTAAACTTGTTAAGTGGTGTTTTAAATCAATATTTAAGTTAAAACGTTTTAATAAATATAAGCCATTTGAATGGAAATCTGAACATGTAAAATAATTTAACAAAATTGAATTAAAATACTTATATTTATTTTTTTAAAAGTTAAAATGTATTTAAGTTTGAAATAAAAATAAATTTTAATTTTAGGTCAATTTTTTGGACTAAAAATAGATTTAATATTAAAAAGATAAAGAATTTTACATTAAATCAATTTTTTATTGGTTATTTTATGTAACTAAAATACTTTTACGCAAAAAGGGAAATAAATAATATTTACCAAAAGGAAATTATTAAGTTCTTATTTGTTTGAATATCAAACATGTTAAAAAATTGAAATAAAAAAATAGGAATTTATTAAATACAAAGACAAAAATGTGAAATCAATCAGTTGAATTTTCTATTAGGGATTCACTTTCTTGGTCATAGTCATTGACACCCTCCTGCAGTCATTTTTAAATCAAGAAAGGATCGTCATTCACCTCCCAAGGAAACCCAACCACATGTCTGCTCTTAAATCAAGAGACCCAATTTAAATGAATTATTTGCTATAACAACTGCTCTTCTTAAAAAAAAAAGTTACAAGTAACACACATAATATTTCAATATTAATATTGTGAAATCTATTTGAAAATTTTCAATTAGAGCAAAGATTAATCAGATTGTATAATTTAAAGAATATAAGTCGACCTTGTAAAAGGTGTGAAGTATTATTACGAGAAGTATTAAAATGCACATAACTCAAGACAGAGAGAGATTCCTAGAATCCAGATCCTAATGGATAGTATAGTTTTTATATGGCAACAAGAAATACATTGGTTGGGCATACAGGGTAACACTTTTTAAGAAAAAAAATTATAAATGAAGTACACAAAAGAAACAAAATAAGAGAACGGATAGGAAGAGGAAGAAGGGACACAGAACGTTTTGAATATTTGCTATCACATGAGCAACTCTCAAAAAACTCCAAGCACAGCGCGGTGGAATGAATTGTTTAGGCCTTTTCCCACTTGAGAGGCTTAACAACTTCCCATGTGAAATCAGGGTCCTCTCTGCCAAAGTGTCCATATGCAGCAGTCTTCAAGAATCGACTATTCCCACCCCTTTTCAGATCAAGGTTGATGGAAATCATACCAGGCCTGAAGTCAAAATTCTCCTTCACAATCTTCAGGATCTCCTTGTCTGGGATCTTCCCAGTTCCGTAGGTATCAACGAAAACAGACAAAGGCTCAGGCACACCAATTGCATAAGACACTTGCACAATGCATCTTCTCGCAAGTCCACTCGCCACAATGCTCTTAGCAGCCTGCCTCACAATGTAAGCACCACTCCTATCAACCTTCGTGGGGTCCTTCCCAGAGAAGGCACCACCGCCATGAGCACCCCATCCTCCGTAGGTATCAATGATGATCTTCCTCCCGGTCAGACCGGCGTCACCGTGAGGACCACCAATCACAAAACGGCCAGAGGGGTTCAAGTGGAAAATGGTCTTCTCATCAAGGTACTTCTCGGGAATCACGGGCTTGATCACGTGTTCTTTCAGATCAGCAGCAATTTCATCATTGGTGACAGTCTCGTCATGTTGTGTGGAGATGAGCACGGTGTGGACACGAACTGGAACCATGGCGCCCTTGTCATTGTAATACTCAACAGTCACTTGGGTCTTGCCATCGGGTCTGAGCCAGGGGCAGGTACCGTTCTTCCGAACCTCAGTGAGACGAGCCCCGAGTTTGGTTGCAAGGACGTGGCTCAGGGGCATCAATTCAGGGGTCTCGTCGGTGGCATAACCGAACATGTGACCCTGGTCACCAGCACCGATTTCTTCGGGTCTTTTGGTGAGGTGGCCATGCACCCCCTGGGCAATATCAGGACTCTGCTGCTCAATGTTCACAAGGACCTTGCAGTTGTCGGCATCAAGTCCCACATCGTCTGAGATGAAGCCGATGTTCCTGCAGGTGTCACGCACGATCTTCTCGTAGTCAATGTTGGCCTTGGTGGTGATTTCTCCGAAGACCATGACCAGGTTGGTTTTGGTGCATGTCTCACAAGCAACCTTGCTATCTGGATCTTGCTCAAGGCAGGCGTCAAGAACAGCATCGGAGATTTGGTCGCAGAGCTTGTCTGGGTGTCCCTCGTTCACCGACTCGGAGGTAAACAGAAATGTCTCTGCCATCTTTGAACTTTTGAACCTGTAAACACACACATACGAAAAATGAAATTAGTACCTAAAGGAGATATAAATTCACAAAAGGTTGTTATACACATGCCTCAAATTCAGACAGAAAAACTGAAAACAAGAGTGCCATTTTCTAACTAAACACAGGCCGTTGGGTTTAAGGGAAGAGACCAATTCCCTCCTCAGAGTCAGAATCCCTATCAGGAAAGATGCCCATATGTGGTGACCCACTCGGACTAAATTGATTCCTCCTAAGGAATATATGAGAAACAAGGAAAAACAACTACAAACAAGCAATTACGATTACAAAATTCGCCAAACCCCACATCACAAAGCCATATCTCAGCACAAGGTCAATGTTTGATTGTAAGCTCAAAATCCCCAAAAAAGATGTTTTTTTTTTCATAGCTTAATTGTAAAAAAAAAAGCCATTTGTATAGATTTAGATTAGATTTGAAAGGCTAGCGCGTTCCCACAGCAAATAAAGAAACAAAGTATAGTTCACATTCATCTAAACCCGTTGGGGGAAGCATAATCCTAGATCAACCCAGTTAAGGAAAAAACAAAGCAAAAGCAACCCAGATGTGCAAGATCCAAAATTGAAGCAGAGTATCCAGTATATGATAGGAATGTTGAAGAAAAACAAGGTTGCAACGTATGGAAAGAAGAGCGAGTACCTTGAAAGGTAGAACAACGGAGAGAAGGTTAAGGTGGCCTTGATCTGATGTCAAGTGCTGCGAGTTCTAACCGCGAGCATTGAGTAGGTATTTATAGAGAGAACGGGGTGGCTGGGGTGATTTAATGACGGAAATGCCCCTAAGTAACAAGATTAGATTGCGGGTTAGGTTCATCCTTTGCTGGCATTTCAATCCTCCGCTCTGATTGCGGAGTCTAATTTTAATATAACTAATTTTAGTTTAAGAAATTTGTTAAGTTAAAAAATATTATATTAAAAATATTAAAATAATAATTATAAAAATAATAAAATATATTAAATTTGTTAAGTAATAAAAGTAATTTCAAAAGTTTGTCAAATTAAAAAAAATTATAATAAATTATTATAATAAATTAATTACTTATTAAATTTTAAGTTAAAAAACATAATTCAAAAAATATGTTAAACAATTAATTTTTAAAAAATATATTAATAAAATATTAAAATAAATTAATTATTTATTAATTTTAAATTAAAAACAAAATTTTAAAATATGTTAAAAGTTAAAATATCCTTCCACGAAAACTTTTCGAAGATTTATCCTTTAATGGTTTTCGAAAACTGGTTAATAGTTTTCGAAAACCTTTTAATCTTTCACCGATTTTTAAAACCCGTTAAAATTTTATATGGTTTTTGAAAACAATTAAATATATTTTTGAATAAATCATCAAAAAGAAAAATCAGGATTCGATTTTCAAAAAACCGAATTCTAACATACTTTTTTGTGAAAATTTTTTAAATAAGAAGTCAGAATTCGATTTCCCGTTAATCGAATTTTGAACTTTTACAAAACCGTGCTACGCATGTAAATATTAACTACAGTATGTTATATTTGTAAATTAAAAATAAAACTATGCTATATTAGATAAAAAATGGTCAAATGAATCTCAACCGTTGACTGGACGGAGATGAGTCTGAGGGAGATGAGGATTTTCAAATCTTTTTATTGTAGTGTCTTCGTCTTTACATGATCTGATACAACATGTGTGTTTGTTTTTCAATTATACATAAAATCTAATAAATATGCATTCATTAATGAAAAATAATGAGATTTAAGATTAATTAATAGTTTTTTCATCAGATTGATCCGTGAGATGAAGAACATAGTAAGTGTCGGTGCCTCTACCATTACCAACCCCACCCATTTGGGTTGGCCAAATTCAATCTGATTTTGACTTTCTGCATTATGGTATTGCATGCCATGTATTTGTGTTTTTGACTCTGATTCTCTCATTGGAATACCTACTCCTAACCTGAATATTCCATTATAAGTAGTATTAAAAGCTTTTAATTGCATAGGTTAAATTATGTAAATAAAATAATCAGTGTGGTTGGTAGAGAAAAGATCCATGCCTTGGTTTTGAGTGCAAGTTTGAGTGTGGTTTGGTTACCCTACATGCCAGAACTTCAACAATGGTCAATGCATAGATATTTCTATAAGCCTTTTTTCATGCCTTGAAGCATGCTGCCATAAAAAAAATACATATTTCATGACCAAAAATTCAAATATCAACTTTTAAAAATTCACACATTGATAGAATCATTTTTCAACTAAAACTAAACCAACTTAGAGAATTTGTTACTTTAAACCACCCATGCAACTAAATGATTTAATATAAGATGTATTTAAATCAAGAAATTAAAAAAGTATTACAAATACTAAATATATTTGTTTTTCATCCATGATAATTTTACTGATTTGAATATTTTTTTTATATAAAAAAATTATGCCTTTGGATAAACAACAACAAATTTTATAGTTCCTACACAATGCATGATTCACAACGCCAACAACATGCACTACTTAATGAAGTGACACATTTAGATGAGTCATGAATGGTTATAGTTGTGACGAGAAAAGCAAATCACCATGCATATAAATATTATATAAGTTTTAACACTCAATTAATGTTTGACCATTGACCATTGATTTTTTGACATCACCATTGACTATTAGTTTTCAAACTATTTTGGTATTTTTCACATTACTCATAATCTATTGACTGGGTGTCTCAAAACATTGTTCAAAGATCAATTCCCTCTAGGACGTGTTCTAGTATGTAAGATTTTAAAGAAAATATAAATAAGTTTCCTTAAAGCACTGGTTAAAAAAATTAAATTAAAAAAAAATCTATGTTCAAACAATGTCAATATATTTAATCACAAATAATACTTTATTTTATCTTTTAAAAAATTTTATTTATCAATTTATTCAGTAATATCACGGTGCCACTTGTACATAACTATCAATTTAATTAGTTGATTATATTTGGTTCCTCTGTTCACACTAAACAGGATAACATTCTTCAATAAATCCTAATAATTTATTATTTAGATGTAACCATTAAAATAATAAAACTATGCCAAAACAACCTAAAGCATGATAATATATTTTTCTTAAGAATACAGATATTTAAAAAAATATATTTTAAGTATTTACTTTCATCCTCATATTTTAAAAAGAAACAAAATAAGAATGATAAAAAGATCTCCAAAAATAAAAGTCTAATGTTGCTTATTATGAACTTCCGTGAGAAGTTTTGAAGGAGATAAAATGGAACATAAAATTGCCACCAAATCTGACTAAAGTTTAGTTGAAGTGCTACCAAAGGATGTGGTGTGGTGACACGTCTTCTTCAAAACAACACAAAGAAAACGATAAATTCATTCTTATATCATTATAATAATATAAAATATAAGTACAAAATTTCTTGCAGTCCTGTTTGGTTTGCCAAGTAAGAATCGCGTTTGTTTCCACAAGATGAAAGTGATTAAGGAACACCACTCTGTTACAGCCACGTCCAAACACGCACAAAACTGAAAACAACCTATGCTTATGATTCTACACACAAACATCTAGAAGTAAGTGACAAGTGTTAATAAACAATAATATTATATATGTTAAAACCATAGGTATTCTTAATTTGGTCTCTTTATTTTAAATATTTCCAATTGAATCCTTAAAATTATTTTTTTAGATGTTAAAATTGTATAGAGGTATTCAAATTTTTTTTCATTCACATAACTGTTTAGACTTTTTTTAATTTCTAGATTTTACATATTCACTTAAAATTAAAAGAAAAATGGAAATTACTCAAATAATTTGAGTTTAATACAAAACTCCCCATCCGACATAAAATTCAATCAAACATTTAAATGTTTTGTAATTGCATAGACAGCCATTGGTCATTTGTCTCTTATTCATTTTCAATCTCATGTGATTCTTCCAAGAAAATTCCAAATTTTAAAAAATAAATACAAGTCCGAGAACAAGAAAGATTTTTAAGAAATTAAAATTAAATAAATTATTGTGTAGATTAACATCACACGTTTTAAATGTTTTTAGTCCATCCAAAGTAGTGAACTTTGATTTTGTCCTTTTTTTTATTTCCCATTTTTAAGATAATTTTCATCAATTTTTTTAAAATATGTGAATTCTAATTTTATTCACTATAAAGTATATTTTAATTCTTTTTTTTTTAATTTTAAATATCTTAATTTTCAATACTATTCTAAGATATTTATTGTATGAATCTTAAGATTTTTTTTTTATGATATCACACTTTTTACGTCATCTACAATAATATTTTTTGCATCTGAATAATTAACAATTTATTTAAAATATAAACAGTTAGCTACTGCCATGTAATATTAGATCAAAATTACGTATTTTAATTTTGGAGGAACTAAAAACAAATAAAATTTTTAGAGACTAAATAAAAACTCACTAAAATTATATTTTACAAAGACTAAAAATATATTTCTTCTTTTAAGGTTAATTCTACATATTAAAAATTAAACTAAATTTATTAGGTTCGTAAGTTAACTTTAACAAAAATTCAGAATTAACTATGATACTTTTTTTTATCAGCAGTTATAATATGATACTGTAAGAAAGTTGACACCGAGTAGTCAATCTATTTATATATTTATAATAATCGTTTTAAATATTATATCAATGTAATTTTTAATCAATTTAAAAAACAAAATGTCTGCACCAAAGTTAAGATAACTGAATTTATAATGTATTTTATTTTTTATGTTGAATAAGTTTATAAGTTGATGGTTACTAACAGAGATGTATATGTAAACATCATGTGTTGTTGAGATTGGTTTAATATATGTTCTAAGAAATATCTGCAAAATTTCATAAATTCCCGTCTTTCTCTTTCTTTCTTTTTTTCTAATATATTAAAAAGATAAATTTTATCAAAACATAAAGTAAACATATCAGCTCTAATTAATCACTCACAAAATTAACTATTAATGAGAATAGGTGATAATTTGTCAAGAAATAACAAAAAATATTATTTATTCTCTAAATGTAGAGATAAAAAGATACATAAATTGATCCGTGTCCTTTTAAACTTAAAAGCCAAAATTGATTTTTAAAAAATACATTAATATGAAATTGATCTTTAACTATTATAAATTAAGATTAAAATAATTTTAAAAAATTTAAACATAATTCTGATATTTTTACCTATTTAAGTAACTTATTTTTTTTTTTCGTTCATTTAGAAATTAAATTGGTACCTTTCATATATAAAAACTATTATTAGTATTGTTCAACATGGAGATTGCAGGGTTGTTGGGTGATTTGATTTGGAGCATATGAGCCACAAAAGGAGTTGGAAAACATCATAATCAAATACCCAAATCAAATCTAGTAGCCTAAAGACTTTTAGTTCTTGATTTAGATTTTTTTTTTTTTAATTCTATTCCGTTTTGAAAAGTGATACCACCCAAATCAAATGTTTGACTTTTTCAACTTTCCTTGTATAACGTTTGAACAGAACCTATGCATATATAAACTTTTTACACAGAATTGTGGAGCTTTTCTCTTTACTATTTTGTTTTTATGCATTACTATTATTATTATTATTATTCAAGGAATTGGACAAGAAGAAGCAGACATTAATAATTGTGATTATATTGTTTATATGGTTATGGTTCACTCTACTTTTTCCCAAAGGCTACGCATGTTCTTCCAAAAATCCATAATTTGCATTAATGTTCTGATTATATGTTGGTAGGTGAATGATGTTGATTATATAATGTTTTTATAGTGTAGTTCAATTGTCATTTCTCTAATCATCTGAAGATAGACCATTATTTTCAGTGATTGCTGAGTATTTCAATCACTGAAAACAGTGATCTGTCGTACCTTCAAAATTAAAGTTACATTTTTGCTCATGTCAGAAGTAGTAGACTTGTGATCCAAATTCCAATTAGAACACACATGTATGCATAATTTATATATAACTCCTTGCATTGGTTTTTCATTAATTCTAGGATCAATTTGAGTTCTTCACACATGAATTACACACCTCGAAACAATTTTAAGAAACTGCATCAACCACTCCAAGAATTGTAACCTCTGCCTCCACCAAGCAACTATTCTTCATTTGATAACCCATGTTTTGATTGGTGAAATTACTGATAGGCATAAATCTGGATGCACCATTTTCATGACACGAGGCACTAAACCAGTAGCTTGCTGCAAGGAAGAGAGACCGTTATTGATTAAACTGATTAAATAGATCCTTTTGTTTGCTTAGATTAGTGAAGAATGTTGCCCTTAAGGTTAATTAATTACTCATTCTACTACGTATATCATTAGTACTTCCCTTGAGGAATTGCACCACATAAAAGTGATCAGATTTTACCTTTTCCAAAGTGATGTTTGGCTTGCTTTTGGTCAAGTATGCGAAGTGTTATCTGTGCATATATTTTGGAACCATGAGAAAGTGCTGATGGGTCAACCAAGGTTAGGTAGAGAGAAAGATAATTTCCAAATTCAGCATCTCTTCCATTGGGATATAGTTTTATCTTCCTATAAAAAAAAATGACAAATTAGAAAAATTGTTGAAATGTCTTGCATTTGCTTGCTGTCAATGTCAGAGCAAAACTTCAAGTTAGGTTACTTGGGAAGCAAAGATCCTTTGTGTCAATTAGGACATGTTTGGTTTTCAGTTGGTAGGTCCAAAGTCTCTTTCAAAAAACAAAAAAACTGAGGAAGTTCCCTGTCTAATTTTCAGTTGAATTTGGTTATAAACTTAGTTTTGTCTCGATTTTGCCTCAGACATTAAATTTAAACAGGTACTTAACCTTGTTAAGTTTAGTGTATATCGATTTATATATACATCGTTGTTGGTAGGAGGAGGATTATTCATATTCACCTAAATTAACTTACAAATTCTGGAACTAATTTAAAGGACCAAATTGGAGTTCACTGATGAAGTTCAGAAAAAAAGAAAAAACAGAATTGCTAATTTTACCACTTGTAGTTTCCAGCATTGAATGGTTTAGAATCACAAAATTCTGAATCCAACTTTGAGAGGTTGTCAAACTCATAGAGGTGTTTGTATGTGATGGCATCCTTCATCATCACCAAACATTCTCCTTTTCCTGTGTTTCTTTCTTTGCAAACAAAGACTTCTGCTCCAAAAGCACACGTGTCATCCACCAGATAACCTTTGGAGACAACGTTGAAGTCTCTGAGAGGAATAAATTGATCAATTCCCCATTCAGCCTTCATTTTGTGAAATCTCCTCTCCTTTCCCACAGTATCTGTTAAATGCAATGTACAGTGACATAAGATTGAACAATCTTAGCACAGCAAAATCTTTTCCCGAACTCAAAATAACAAAAATTTTGCATAAACTTTTTCATGAAACAAATTAAGAGAAACTTCTTTTTCAAATTAAACTCAGCCTGTGTTTGTAAATATGACTCAATTTATCAGTCATTGATACGCAAATGCAATAAAACAAACAGTTAGAAGACTAAAATGGATACCCTGCACAACTAGGTAGTCGTCGTTGTTCTGATCATGCAAAAAGAGTCGAAAATTGACATAGATTTCCCAACCATGATGAAGTGAACTTGTGTCATCCAAAGCCAAGTAGAGTGAAATATGTTCCCTCACATTCTTGCTCTTGTTTCCACCAGGGTATAGAACTAACTTCCTACAAGGTGTAACTGTAAGCTAGAATTATCATTTCATTATGATTATTTTCAATAGGAACATGTAAATGAGTACCATTTATAGCCTCCAGCTTCAAAAGTCTCTGATTCATATCTCTCAATAGAATTCTTCACAAGAAGTGAAAATGACTGTACTTTCAGTACGTAATGAGCTGGTGGAGAATTTACACTAGATCGTGAAGGGGCTGGGAAATGAGAAAAGAAACAAAACATGTTATGTTATTCTAACTATATCAAGGTAATTGTCCCATTTTGAAACTAACATAAAAAGAAACATTGTACAAGATTTTAGTGAGAAAGGAGGGAAAGGGCACAAACCATCTTGAGCAGCCATAATCAGATATGAGGTATGACAATGGGATGAAAAGAATATATATTGTGATCCATTATCCTTTCCTTGAAGAAAGTTGTTGTTAATTGTAGGAAGTAGGTATATATTCTGTAGTTTTAGCATGACTAAAAGGCAACAAGGTTCTCTGTAAACCTTTTTAAGGATTTATGTATACTGTGTTGTTTCTTAGAAAGGATCGATTTCAAGCACAAGGATATTCTTCGCTTCAGACTGTATATGAAGGAATTATATCTTTAAGAATCACATTGCTTTTTTCTGTGCTACAAAATGTCTACTGCGCTTCTCTTTTTTTAATCCACCAAAAATATCACATACTTTTTAAACCTTCATTTCGGAGAGAATGAATTCTTTTCGCTTATTTCATGGAATTCGAATTCGTTTATATTTTAAATTTTGAAATATTTTTGTTTTTAATCAAATTATTATTTTTTTACATGTCAAGCTATATTTTATATTATCATTTTAAGTTATTTATATTGTTTAATATATTTAGCTTATTTCATGTGTAACATCCCAATAAATATATAGAGTAAAACTATATTTTATTCTAGGAGTTATCAAAAATCATATTAAAGAACAGTAGAGAAAAGAAGATTAAACATAACTAAAGAAAGACTGAATTAAAACAACTTGATCAACCAAAATATACAAGTTGTAACATTTACAAGGTTCACTGAATTTAGGACGGACGGTTTTACAAAACGAATTAACCGACCGTCTCAAACAATATTTACAATAAACTAAAAGAAAAGCTATGGACCGGACGGTCCAGCAAACTGCTCGGGCAGTACCTCCAAGGGTTGCTCTTCCAGTAACGTTTCCTCCAAAGTCTCCTCTTGAAATACTTCTGCTCACATCCAAAAAGGATGATCATTGCATTGAAGGAAACATGTACGATCGGTCGGAATACCGAACGGTAAAATAAAGAAAACAAAAACACGTAGCAGGGTAAGCTTATGAAGAATTCAACAAATCATTTATTATATAACATAAACATCGATATTACATAGCATATTTCTCAAATGAAATCAAGATAGAAACTTCAACAATCATAAAAATGTTCAAAAACTAAAGTCCGGACGTATGACCCTGTATGCTCGCCGCTCTCTGCACCCGGGTGGACCTGGCTGGGATACACTCAACAGACCGCCACCCGAGGTTAGTCCAATGGAACCACCTCGGTATAGAAATACCCTGAGGCTAGAGGACCTCCCGCCATTCCCACGCATGAATTACTCTCCTCTACCTGAGGTGATGTAATCACGGAATATCGGAATAGAGTCGGAACCTGAGCCTATAACCACGGTCATACTAAATCAATTTACTTCAAACATGAGATATTCCTCCTTGGAACTCTCTTACAATTCAATCCAAGTATTCAACAACTTAGTAACCATTTAAAATACGATACTTAACAGAACATAGGTAAAGAGTGTTTGAATGGTAAAACCGGACGGAAAGATCAGTAGTGGTTCAACCAGACGGAAGATCAGTGGTGGTTCGTCAACAGAGGAATCAAATAAAGAAACCGGTCGGAATAATAAATTTAGAGTGTACTTAACGAAAGAGAAATTCCAACTTTTGAGAGAAGGAAATAAAGAAATTGATTAAGGAAATCAACTGACTAAAATGAAGAAAAATGGACGGTTTGTAAAAGGGGTTCTCTTCAGAAAAGTGAAGGTCCTTACTAAACTGGACACTCCGTAAGAATTCAAGACTCGGTAAAATACCGGACGCTTTATCAATTTACTACCATAATTACCAACCGGACGTTCTGTGTAAGACAGAAATTACAAAATGACTGACTTAATAATACATTTTTAGTTCAGAACTAAGTAATCAATTTAAGAGGTGACGGGAAACCGGACGGTCATAAGGACCATTCGATTATAAAATTGGTTATACTATGTTCTTATACTCTCTTTAAAATTTAAATGTCACATAATTCAATTCAACATCAGATTCATACTTTCATTATAACATATAAAAATCAAACATATCAAAATTCAGACATTCAACCATCAAACATACCAAAAATTCATACATTCAACCATATAACAAACAATTATTGAATAATCATAAACTTCCCTTACCTCTTAACTCCAGCTAAGACTTGGACAATGGATGGAGAGCAACTAATTCGTCTAAGTTCCAATTTCTAAACATAAGATACAAGAATATAGGTTCAGAAAGATGATTTTACAGAGACACGCAGCCTTAACGGCACATGCATGCAGAAAACTAGGAACCTAAAGGGTTGACACTTACCAGACCCGAACGGATTTCTGTTTGGTACAGATTGTACCTCTTGATGCCAGCTATCGAATTTCTTGAAGAAATCTAGTGATCGGAGAACGATTTGAGGTTAGAAATTTAGAGAGAAGATGGGTAAGGTTTAGAGAGAAGAAGGAGAATTTCTGAGTTTGCAGAAAACGAAATTTGATGAAGAAGAAGAAGATTTGCATGCAGAGAGAAAGGTTAGCAGTGTTTTCTTCTTACCTTCATACCAGTGGTCGGCCAGCACTATGTTGCCACCTGGTTTCCACTACCAACTCTAATCTCTCTAACTGATGCCACCTGGTCCCCACTCACAGGGATTTTCCCTGCTAAGCCGTCGCTGCACAGATTACAAGACAAGGGAATTAATTACTTGCAGAGACTTGTCCCCCACTCACTCAAGAGAGAAACCGGCCGGTCGCCACGTGGCCGAGTTTTAAAAAATGGGATTTTACGGGTTGTGACATCATGGAATTGGAATTCATTTATATTGTTTAACTCATAGAAATATAAGATAATTATTTTAGTTTCAAAATATTATAAGTTAAAGGTAGTGTGTTTAGCAAAAATGAGGAGTGGAAATAACAGGATGTTTGAGGGATTTATAATTTGGGCTTAACTTTTAGCAACAACCGGTACCAGAATGTTAAAAACGTGGGCAAACGTTAGCTTTGTCTTCTTGCACTTGCGTTTGGACGGTGTGTGTTCATGAATCAGGAATATCTACGGTGCTCAACAGCCAACAAAAAGTATAAACCACATTCACTAATAAAAAGTTTAATAAAAAAATAACGTTCTTAATTATAACAGCAATCACTTAAAACTGTTTAAATCTAAGTAATTTTAAAATAAAATTTAAATTTTTACTTTGTTATTTAAAATTATTCATTTTTACTGGTCATAATAAATAAATTATTATTATTGCTACTTTTATACGAAGAAAAAAGTTGTTATTATTATAAGAATTATTGTTATAAATAGATACAATTAGTAAAAAACAAGAATAATAAAAAGGTCGCGTCAGTGTAACAGATTCCTTTAGGAGGCCACAACACAAAACAAGGAAGGCGCGTAGAAAAGCTTTGGCTTATTTCGTAAGGAACAAACGCCACGTCGGACATGTGTGAACGCTACGTGGGGTCTTTGACTTCAACTCTCCCTTTTTCTTAAGTGTCTTTCACGCGCCGCCACCGTTATCCCTCCCTCTCTTCTCTTTTCATTTCACCGTTCCTTCATTTCCACCACTCTTCCCCCTTCTATAACACTTTTTCATTTTCCTCTTTGGCCTTTTATTCATTCAGTTCTCTGCATTCACTTTTTCAATTCCATGTGTGAGATTATTGCTTTCTAATGGCTGAGACCACAAAATACATTCCCAACTCACAATTAGGTTTGATTCCCCTTCTTCAACTCAACAAGCGTGTTTCACTTTCGGTTCTTGCTTCTCATTGTCATCATGATCAATCTTGTGCCTTCTTTCAATTTACATTTTCTTAGTTTCATATTTTTCTGCATGCATGCATGCATACCCCTGATATTATGATTTTAGTTAAACTTTAGTTCAATTGCTGCCTTCACTAATATCCCTATTAATTTATCATTCATATAGAGTGATGTATTTGACTTTGAGTTTGGTTTTTTTCCCCTGTCTTTTACAACACCCTTTGAATGTTTCCTGGTATCTGATAGAGCTTGAAGAGATATTGCAAGAAGCATCACATCGTTGGCTTCGACCTGTTGAAATATGTGAGATACTTCGGAACTATAAGAAGTTTAAGTTAACACCAGATCCACCTATTAGGCCTCCAGGTATTTCCTATTTTTCCCCGAACTTCACATCCTTCTTGATTTTGATATTTGCTACAGACAAGGGTAGGGAATTCATTTTACCCGATTAGGGGCTTGAATCATCGATTTGGAATTTTCTTGTTCCGTTTTTTTATTGAGTTGCACGTAGGATGGTGAGACTAACCAATAGTGGTGATAATTGAACTTAGTTATGTTAGCTTCACCAAGGCTTCGAAAGAAATATCTCGGTCTCTTTAAATATACTTTTCACTACAGTACATATGCCTGCTATGAGCATAGAGTGCTAATTTTGGCATTAAGTTGTCATTTATTTTTTCCAGCTGGATCAGTATTCCTGTTCAATAGAAAAGCACTTCGTTATTTTCGCAAAGATGGTCACAGGTGGAGGAAGAAAAAAGGTGGGAAGACTGTAAGAGAAGCTCATGAAAAGTTGAAGGTGTGCTGTTCATTTTGTTAGTTGTAAGTTTTACTTTTTAGAATTGTTATCTTAATGGAACTTCTT
Source organism: Vigna mungo (assembly GCA_036885675.1). Classification (NCBI taxonomy): domain Eukaryota; kingdom Viridiplantae; phylum Streptophyta; class Magnoliopsida; order Fabales; family Fabaceae; genus Vigna; species Vigna mungo. The sequence continues at coordinate 15,328,324 of CP144696.1, forward strand.
GCCTGGGTCAAATTGTTGTGTTGGTAAGTTGGAATAGCCTCATGTAATGTAATTAGTTCACTTTAGATTTTAATTGTTTAACATACAAGACCGGGGTGTGTTGGTTGCATAAGCATATAGCATCGTGGATGGTCCTGAAATTAATGGCCTTTTTAGTTACCTCGATAATGTGGTCAGGTCATTAACATATGACAAGATAGTAAGCTTGGTATCGAAGCAGGATGTTTTTCTTAAAGTATTCAATTATCATAAAATTTACTGTAACGTGAAATATCATAAATTTTTCCTAACATCTCCTATTTTCTGATCAACATATATTCTTTTTCGGGACCATTCAATTGTCTTCTTATTTGTACATGTTAATAGTGGTTTAAGAATCTCCAAGGATTATGCCAAAGGTATCTAACTTTATTCCTTTAAATTTATTAGTCAACTGGCACTTGATTCTTTTTCTTTGGCATGTTTCACTCAAATTCCATCGTGGTTAACGTAAGTCTACTGTAGATTATAAGCTCGGGAAAGTTTCATAGAAACTAGATGTAGATATACAATAACAACCAGTAGAAGTGTTTCTACAATGTTTTATTTTCTTGTATAAATATTATATTTTGGCAATTTCTCAAATAAAAACGCATACACACGTGTTTGTGTGTGTAATGAATGCCATTCCCCCTTTTGTTTAATTTTATTTTGGACCCATGAATTGCTTAATTATTTAGCTATATTTTAAAATGTAGGTTGGTAGTGTGGATGTCTTGCATTGCTACTATGCCCATGGAGAGGATAATGAAAACTTCCAACGAAGAAGTTTTTGGATGCTTGACCAGTGAGTTTCTGTCATTCTATTAATTTCAGGATTTTTATGTCCTATCTTGGATTTTTTTAGGAGAGTGTGGTGCTTTTTTTTGCTAATTGTTAATATATCTGGTCAATCTGTAAGTTTATTTGAAAATTTGAGCAATAATAGATTGAGTGTCAAGTTTCCATTTGTTCTGAACATAGAAAATAATTTTTTTCTGTTATTTCTTTTTCTTTTGGTTCTTAAGGGGCCAAAATTAACAAATCCCAGCCTGGACCTTGCGGAGTAGCAATTTGTAAAGAAATGATGCACAAATGGGTGGGTTTATTTTTATAGTGAAAACACAAATTTTAAAATACACAAAAAATTTCAATGTGAATAATTAAATAAAGAAATGCCATGTTTCATGGGTTGATGATGAAAATCAAACATTATAACAAATTGAAAACTGAGAAATAAGATTGCCGTAAGAAGTGGACCCTTTTTTTAATGGAATTGTTGTTTGAGGATTTAGGTCTGCATAAAATAATGGGCTACGCCACTATTTATGGTCTTAGCATTCACAACGAAAATTCTGACAACTTAAAAATGGTATTGTTTGCAGGCAGTTAGAGCACGTTGTCCTTGTTCATTATCGTGAAATTAAAGAGGTATACATGTGTTCTTTTCTTTTTTGCACTTTTTATTGTATATCATAAAACTATCTAGACATGATGCTGCTGTGTTGTTGATGCGTTGCATTCTTAATCACCTCAAACTTTCACCCTTCAAGTTCCAAAGCTAGATTACCTAGTCCCAATTAAAACACAGAAAAGCTCATCAAGAGTTTCAAAGGATAAAACTAATAAGGGTAAACTTAATACTAATTGAACAAAATGGATGCAAACCACATTATTATTGGTATGAAAATACAATGTATCAATTATCACCAGAATCCAGTTTATTCTTGTTAGTGTTAAGCTCCACTATGTTGTTGTTCATGTATATGTACTCTGTTTGATTTAAACTTTGAAGGGCTGCAAATTTGGCATCTCTCCTTTTCCAGTAGTTCCAGTAACCCTGGTTGGTAGCTCTCAAAATAGTTCAGTGCTTTCCTCTACCAGAACAAACACACCAATATCTATAGTTCAAACATCTTTTACATCAAGTGCAAATAAAGTGGATCAGAATGGACACTCTGCGGAGTATGAGGATGTCAATTCAAAATATGGTCCTCAATCCTCCTCTCATGCTCAGCCTATCAGCAATTCCGTAATTCACAGTGCACCTTCGTTTACACATGAAGTTGCTGGTAAGTTGTACAACACTACCCATTCAAATTATAAAGAATGATATGAAATAAACAAGGATTAAGTTTGTTATGTCAGTTGTGAATTAATTTCATCGGAAGAACTTCCCTATTGCCATTATTTTGTATTGTTGGATAAGATTTTAGTGACAAAGGCAATGCCTGTTGCCTTGGTCCTCCTTCACTCTCATCGTGCCTTTAACTGTATTTTTTCATTCTGGCCCACGCAAATGGTACTCTTGGGCTATTATGGTTGACCATATGGCAGTTTTATATGAATTTTTAATGTGGCTTATGCCATTTTACTTTTATGAATTAGGGTTTTCTGAGTTGGTGAGGAACCCCTTGATTTCAACGTTGTCATCTACTTTTCCTAGTTATTCTCCTGGTACTGTCTTCTCTCAGAGGACGTTAGTTCAGAATTCTAGCAGAAACAAAATTTATATGCACGATGAAAGACATCAGACTGAAGGATCTGTTGAAAGCTCGGAAGCTGACTTCACTGTTCATCTGCTAAACAATGCTAAGATAGATGCTGTTAACAGAATGCAAGATGGTGTAATTTTCAGAGATAGCCACATGTACATCCAACAAGTTGAAGAAAATTTATTGACTGTTGGTCAGGTGTAGTAATTTAGATTATGAACACCTTTTATAGCCTCAGTTTGGGTAGATTTATGCTCCTGAGTTTGAAACACAAATCTAAACAGTCCAAGTGATCATTAATTTTGCCAATGCATCTGAAATGCATCTATTTTAAAATCTCTTGGTCTATGGTGTGCCTGACTATCATGCTTGATAATATGATCATCCGATATATCCTGTATGCTTCTGGATGTTCCAAATGCAATGTTGTTCCTGTTGTTTCTTTTTACAGTTTAATTTCATGTTTCTTCCCAAATGTAATCTCTTTTTTAACGAATTTAATTACACTGTGACAGGTGCAAAACGAGGATGGTCTAGATATATTCTATACTCAATTATATGATCGTAATGATCATCCAATTGTTGCAACTACCAAAGCGCTAGTTGAACAGAAACTTAAAGATGGGGAATCAGAACAGGCTGAATCTGGGGAAATCAAGAAACTTGATAGTTTTGGAAGGTGGATGGATAAGGAGATTGGTGGAGACTGTGAAAATTCCTTGATGGCTTCTGATTCTAGTAATTATTGGAGTACACTTGGTGCTCATATTGAGGATAAGGAGGTATCTAGTTTACAACACATACAGTTGGATATGGATTCATTAGGCCCTTGTCTTTCCCAAGAGCAACTATTTAGTATCCATGACTTTTCTCCAGAGTGGGCATATACTGGGGTTAGAACAAAGGTGTGTGCCTCTTCATGCACATGCGTGAAATTTTTTGTAATTGTATATTCATAAGTTCGCCATACAAAATCTGGTTTTGATTTATTTCTTCCTTCCTTCTGTGAAAAGGTTTTAATAGTTGGCACATTTATCGGAAGTAAAAAGCCCTCTAGTGAAACCAAATGGGGATGTATGTTTGGTGAAATTGAGGTTTCTGCTGAAGCTTTAGCAGGTAATGTGATACAGTGTCAGACTCCTTTGCACTCATCTGGCCGTGTACCATTCTATGTTACCTGCAGTAATAGGTTAGCTTGCAGTGAGGTCAGGGAATTTCAATTTGATGAACATCCAACCAAAATTTTTGGTCCTTTGGTTATTAAAATCTCACCAGAAGTTGAGGTCCGACTTCAAATACGACTTCTTAAACTAGTAGACTTGGGACCTGACAATAATTTGTTGAAGTGCTCTGTTTCTGGTTGTGAAAAATGTAAACTCAAGGGAATAATGTATTCCGTGAGAGGTGATAGTGGAGTATTTAAAGAAACTTTCCAGATTGATGGAATCGATCATATAAACCCAAGAGATGTACTATTTCAGAGATTAATGAGAGACAAGCTTTATGAGTGGTTGATATACAAGGTTCATGAAGGAGGAAAAGGATTACATGTGTTGGATGCCGGGGGCCAAGGAGTAATACATTTAGCAGCTGCACTTGGTTATGTGTGGGCTATGGCCCCATCGGTTGCTGCTGGTATCAGTCCTAACTTCAGAGATAATCGTGGAAGAACAGGACTTCATTGGGCTTCGTATTTTGGGAGGTCAGAACCTATTCATGTTTAGAACTTTCCATGCTTGTATCTGGCATTACCAGGGCATTATCTTCACCTAAAATTCATTTTGTAATTCCTGTATCATTCTGCTTGATTTTCTCACTGGAGGAATAAAATTATATTCTCCATTATACTCTTAGGCATTATATGAATTTTGTTTCTCAAAACCTGAATTTTTTTCATCCATACTGGAAATTTGTATGCCTAGTTTCATGTTGTTGGGGATGATTCTCATTACATATTGTCTCCTTACCCTTCTTTATGTTCTCATCAGCAGCACACTATTTTATTGGCTGTACAGTGATTTACATAACTTGTGAATTAATCTTACTCTTTTCTGTTTCCTTCTCTCTAGAGAAGAAACTGTTATTGCTCTTGTCAAATTAGGCGCAGCACCAGGTGCTGTTGAGGATCCAACGTCAGCACTTCCTCCAGGTCAAACAGCTGCTGATTTAGCTTCAAGTAGAGGACATAAAGGCATTGCTGGGTATTTGGCGGAGGCGGATCTGATTAATCGATTATCTATACTGACTGTCAAGGAAAATGAGACTGGTAACATTGCCACAACCATAGCAACTGACAGTGCTTTTCAGTCTGCTGAAGATGATTCGTCTAATTTGACAATGGATGAGCAACACTATGTCAAAGAGTCCCTTGCTGTGTTTCGAAAATCAGCTCATGCAGCTGCTTCAATCCTAGCAGCCTTTAGAGCAAGGTCATTCTGTCAGAGACAATTAGCCAAAAGTGGAAGTGATATCTCAGACTCAGTACTTGACATAGTTGCCGATTCTTTGAGCAAGGTACAGAACATGTATCACTTTGAGGATTATTTACATTTTGCAGCCTTAAAGATTCAAAAGAGATATCGTGGATGGAAAGGAAGAAAGGACTTTTTGAAGATACGCAACCGCATTGTAAAAATCCAGGTACTTTGTGTCATGAAAATCATATTGATGCCTGCCTATACTCTTTACCATATACTGGGTAATGCAGTATACATGTTCACTGTATATGCATCCTTTGTGTCAATATGCCAGCTTTTAATTATTTTATTTTGTGAAGACAGTATTAGATCTTCAGTTAACAATATTCTTCTGTATAGGCTCGTATCAGAGGACACCAAGTTCAAAAGCAATACAAAAAAGTTGTGTGGTCTGTTAGCATTGTGGAAAAAGCAATACTTCGTTGGAGACGGAAAGGAGCTGGTCTGCGAGGATTCCGGGGAGGGCAGCCGGTTGGCATTGATGAATATGACTTTCTTAGTGATGGGAGGAGACAGAAATCAGATGATGTAAAGAAAGCTCTCGATAGAGTCAAGTCCATGGTTCGTAACCCAGATGCAAGGGATCAGTATATGAGGCTCATCATGAAATACCAGAATTTTAAGGTAGTCACCATTTATTTACTTTTTCTGGACCATTTTTCTATGCCAGTGAGGTGCGGGTGGCTTTCAGTCCTAAGAAGTAGTGAATGGTTCATCCAGTTTTGGTGAATTGATTCAGAAAGATATAATCAGATCTTGTTGATTGGAAACAAATTTTTGATTGGTTATTTTCCTTTGCTGCTTTTTTTGGCATACTGTTGAACAGATTGATGATAGCGGAAGCATTCAATCACGTGTTGATTAGACTCCAGAGGAAGGAAAAAGCAGTACTGAGCACTTTTTGTTTATAACAGATACTACATACAGGTATACTTTTTATGTAAATATCATCTAACAAAGTTTCTAGTGTATATGGAAGTTCGGATAATTTGAAAGGGGGAAGAAAATTCAGGAAAAGGAAGGTAGGAATGTATATTAGTCGATATTAGTAGATTGAATTGACTTGTAGAACATGGGATGGTCGCTATAATATTACTTTTTATTTATATGTTGTTGTATGCAACTGCAGTTCGTTTGTTTTAACTCATGTTTTGCTCTATTAATTTATTCTATTAATGTTTGGGTTATTCGGAAAAAAGAAAACATTTTCCGTATGTAGTTGAACAAACATTAAATACCAACGAAAATCCAAACTTTACTATTAATTTATTCTAAATTAATTTAATCAGTGATCGCTGACTCTGAATTCATATTACAGCCGATTGAATTAATCCATGATACTTAAATTTTAAAACTATTAATAAAAATTTAATTATGAAAAAATTAGTGATATTAATTTGGGAATTTATTGAATTTTAAAAATAATGGATAAATTATTAAGTATTCCTAAAATTAAATAGATAGATTTGATATATTTTCATATTTTTGTAATTAATAAATTTGATGAATTTCTTGAAGATATAATGTATTGTTGTCACGCGTAGGAAAGTTTCAATTGGAGTAACAGTAAATCAGATAGAGACAATTAATTGGTTATTAGTGCATACTAAATACAGGCCGAAAAGCACCATTGATGGAAAATTGAAGATGACAACCTGGAATTTATCAACTGAAAACTTGAACAAATACAAAGTTAATTCGCTCCCCGAGGTGAGGGATATAATAAAGGAGAAACACTTGCCAATTGGCAAATGCTATTTTCCTAACAAATGGGATATGCGTATATGCGTGTGAAGAGTGTATGTACAGATAGTTTATTTAGCCTTGTGAATTATTACCAGCAAATTTGCGGAAACGAACAGACTCGTCATTAAGACGAGAAAGACGTCGTTCGGGTTGAGACAACCTTTTACTGGATCCAACTGTACCCATATTTATAGCACCTTTGTCCTGTAATCAATAAAATGAATGGCACATAAGGAAAAGGGTTCCTTGTAAAGACTAGACCCTACCAAAAATAGAAAGTTATGCAGACATGCCTTGGTCTTTGATGACTGTGGAGGAAGATGGCTATTTCGTGTCCCAACTAGAGTTTTTACCGCGTCATCCAATTCTGCAACCTTCCTCAAGAGATTGGTCTTGTCCATCTACCAGAAACCGTTACAATAAGATTTTTTTGAATTCTTTGGGAAACTCAAATCACAAATATGTCTTCTGACATACCTTCAACATTTCATTTTGTGCGCAAAGCAACTGATCTCGTTCTTGCAGTTGCTGCAGTGCTATCTGAGTAGCAAGTATATCCGCCTCTTTGGTTTTCAGTTCCGATATGCAGCTGAGTCACATATTATGTGTAGTGAGAAGAATGGAATTATGAAATGAAAGTTTTGAACCTTTTTGCAGTTTTAAATCATCTAAATCTAAATAGTTTAATTGCGAAAAAGAACTCCTCAATCATGAGCTATACCAGATTGAAAACACACGGAAAGCAGATTGCTAAGACATGATTTCTTAGATATACTAACCTCTCTCTTTCTTCAACGAGATCATTTATCTGCTGTCTTAGATCGAGGTTCTCTCTTTCCTAATGAGAAAAGGATGGTAATTAAGACAAGCACGTGATAAAATATAGTATACATCTTGATTTTGGCTCTAAGTACCTTTGCTAAGAACTCTTCTCTATGATGCTGAGCCTCCTCCACTAATTTCACAATTTGGTTTTCGTCTATCAAATTCTACAACATACCAAAAGCAAAAAACGCGAGGCAATAAGAAATCACAACCATCAACTCCCCATAATTATAAATGAATCTGAAACTTACTGCATAGTCGGTAATGTCCAACTTTACTCCAAGAAGGTCCCGAATGACATCATGAGTCATGTTTTCAGTAGCGGCCAGCCTTGTTTGTAGCACGAACACCTGATCCACTATAAAATTTAGACCAATAGCATTGAGTGATTATTGTGCTAAATTTTCTTACTGCTGTTACAAATCTATATGAAGTAGTTCCGTTATTCCTATACCTTAAATTATATACCTGGCCTGCAGCTTAATTATTGGCTAACTCTAAGAAAAATTGCTTTTGGAAAAAGAAAAACAAAGCCTTAGTCCGTGAGTCAGATAGTAAACATTGATACATCACTAAGTCATGTAAAAATTAAGGCGTCGAAGAAAAGATATCCAACAAAAAATAAAAGGTGATATTGGTTTAGGTTGAGATGAATTATGAATGACAATTAAACAACATTCTAATATAGATTCTTGAGACCAGCATTTTCATTTTTTTATTTTTTCTTTTCATGTATTGTCTAAAACCCTTATATCTATAATATGAAAATGATTGAAATATGTACTCTCCAATCGTCTAAAAAGGTAAATACCTCATTTTGCCTTCTAGCTGCAAGTGTCTCTAGTTCTTCCACACGTAATCTAACCACTGATAGTTCTTGATCTCTCTCCTGACTCATCTGCTGAACAAGATTTGAAATGCATCTGAATGGTGAGCTCGAACCTCTTGTCCTTACTGAGATTTTCTCATTTTTATCTGGTGCTGGTACTACTGACGTTGAATTTGATGTTTCTGTTTTCACTTCAAGGAACATGGACTCCAGGCACTTGTACTAACCAAGACGGATAAGGGAAGCAAAAGGGTATGATAATGTAAGAATAAAAGATGATACAAAGTTGCTTTTATCAAATAAGAATATTGTTACTGAACTTGCTTTTAACTCAATGTGACCCACAAAATTAGCTGATAAAACATAAACTTATATTTTTGTACCTTTTGTTGGTACTGTGATGCTTGGGCTTCAGCATGCAACACAATTTCGGATATATACTCTTTGCACCTTTTAATCTTCCAGAAAATATACAAAATGTCAGAGTTCTGGGAGTCTGGTAATGAAATTTAAATGTGTTGTAATTATCTTGGGAGTCTGGGAAAAATACCTCTTTATCTTGTTCTGCATTTTCCTTTTCAAGAAACCTTATCCGACTTAGTGCTTCATGAAATTCCAGTACTTCATTATGTTGCCTGCATCAAGGTGTTCAAAAGATGAACAAGGAAGAAATCAAATCAGAAAAGGAAAATAATCTGGACCAACTTTTCATGTAAAAATTATTTTACACTATAATCCTGTATCTCCACTTCATCGACTAATCAGGTTGCTATGAGAGTGAAAAAGATCTACACCTACAGTTGATCAACAATAAACTATAATACATATCAAGGAAGGAATAGTAGCTCTAACCTAGATATCTGCTCATCAGTTTGAACGCTTGTGCTTCCTGAATCAACATTCTTGGGAAATTTGTCAACTAACAATAATCTCTCTTTCAAAGCTTGGAGTTCCATTCTTAGTGAATCACTGATTGAACGATGTCTTCCCACCTCCTCATCCATTTCATGTACCTATGACAATTCCATTCAAGTCATTAAGAAGTTAATATGTAAACGACCAGTTCAGTTATCCTATTGAACATTAATGATATTACTGAAAAAGGTAGTGGTAATAAACAATAATAAAATTACTAAGCTTCATCACTTTGAATTACCTCCCAAAATCTTTTCCGTAATCCTTATACAAGGGAATCATACATGAAACTAACCTTTTTCTCCAAAACATTTATGGTAGACTCAAGCTCCTCAACAGAATGTTCCAGAATCTTGACTTCCTCGTCCTTTTGCTCGGCAAACAGCTTACTGGACTCTGACTCCTACAAATGATATTTCAGCTCCGTCAAATGTGGTTTCACCAATAAGAATTATTTGAAAGTAAAAGAATAATCAGCACATACATACCTGATGTGCTTCCATGGCAATAGCTTCCTTTTCATCGGCCAAGGAATAAGCCATCTCAAGCTTACCAGTCAAGACACAAATTTCTTCATGGAGTTGGTCTCTCTCTATTATTACCTGGTTTAGTTCATCCTCAATGTTTTCAAACAAGGAAAGTGATTGGTTTTCCAGTGAAGCTGTCAAATTAGTAATCTCTTTTTCCAAACCTCTAATCACCTCTCTATGTTCATCCAATTTACCTTCAGCTTCAGTTTTGTAGGCATATAAATCTTTCAGAAGCTCCCTTAACTCCACATTTTGATTAGAAAGTTTCTCAATCGATTCTTTAGCAAGTTTAAGCTCATATTGTGACGTAGTTAAGGCTTTCTCGGTATTAACTAGAGAACCTTCAAGTTTTCTGTTCTGAACCAGTATATCATCAAGCTGACTTGCTTTAGTCTCCAGTTCATACCGAACTTGGCTAAGAGAACATATTAACTTCTCAGTCTGATCCTTAATGTCCTTGCTGTTGGAAGCTGATTCCTGCAATAGCCTAAAGTCAAAAAGTAAGCCCTCTAATAACACTTGCTTCCTCTCTAACTCCTTTCTAAGAGCCATATTTTCATATAATATGACATTGGGCAAATCTGGCTGCTCAGGCACCTTCTGGATTAAAACACATTCGTCTGTTTTCACCGCACCTGCACTGCCTGTACTAATTACAGGGTCTGCAACACTAGAGGAATTTTTTACCAAAAAATGCAATTCCCCGTGCCTGGCTGATTGCAAATTAAGGTTCATAGTGGCACAGGCAAATTTACTGACAAGCTCTGTTACACAGCAATTGTACAGAACATAAGATACAGATCCTCCATCCACCATCTGAGAGAAAATATCTTCTACCAATGATCTCATATTTTTCATAAAGTCTAGCATCTCCTTCCCAGTCAAAAGAATATCAGAATACATTGTCAAAAGCTTCTTCTCCACATCAGTTTGAATTTGCAATAAATGCTCTTCTAGCATAGAAACCGAATTTGCCATCTCTATCAAACTGAAATGGATGTTGTCCTTTAGCAATTGATTCTCTTCTTCTTTGTGACAAACTGAAGATTTGAGTTTTTGAATCTCTTCTTCCAAGCTTGCTCTCTCAAGCATCAAGATTTCACCAGACTGCTTCCACATAGCAGTCAACTGTTTAGAATCTTCATATGCTTTTGTCAATGCATGCAGTGTAAGATCAGCTTCCTTCACTGTTGCATGAGCTTCCATAAATTTGGTTAAGAAACGATCATCAGGCCTTGTCTCTCCAAAACCGAATATCTGTGCAGAGATAGAGAATTAAGAGAATGTAAGTGTCAAAATATATTTTGGGAAACTTTAGATATTATTCCCATGTATTTGATTTGTTATATTTTCTGTATCTAGTTATTATTATCTTGCTATTATTACTAGAATAACAATCCCACAATTTTAGGGATTTGTTCCGTAGAATAGGCTGCTCATTAAATAAGCTCTTGTATATATATCCTATGAATGTAAGGAGACATATAATAAAATATACATTCTCTCTCCTAAATTTAAGATGGTATCAGAGCTCCCGATTCTTGGGAGCCTCTGACCGTGTATTTTCATTGCAGCCTTCATTGCTGCCTAACCCTAGAGTTCCATCACAACCTTCATTGCTGTCCAACCCTAGAGTTCCATCACAGTGTTTGTTTTTTTGTGCCTTAATTGCACATTTTTGTAATGGCTGAAATGGAAAATGTAGACAAGTTCCAGAATAATGGAGAATTGCAGAATTTTCATTCAGCTTATCGATTGAATGGAAAAAATTATCTTAAATGGTCTCAACTCATTAAGACCATTCTAAAAGGGAAAGGAAAGGTCAGCCATCTCACTGATAATGCTCCTGCGGAAGAAGATGCCAGATTCAAGTCATGGGATGAAAAAGACTCCATGATCATGGCATGGCTATGGAACTCAATGGTTCCAGAAATTAGCGATACATGCATGTTCCTCACTTCTGCAAAGGCCATATGGATTGCAATAGAGCAAACCTACTCTAAGGCAAAGGATGCTGCCCAGATTTATGAGGTAAAAGTAAAAACAATGGCAGCCAAACAGGGCACTAGATCTGTCACAGAGTATGCTAATTAACTCAAATCTTTATGGATGGAATTAGATCATTACAGGGTCATAAAGGCCAAGAGTTCTGAGGATTTAGCAATTCTAAGAGAATACATTGAACAAGATCGAGTGTATGATTTCTTGGTAGGCCTAAACCAAGAATATGATCAAGTCAGAATCCAAATATTAGGCAAGGAGAAGGTTCCTGGACTCAATGAAGTAATGGCAATTATTCGGAGTGAAGAAAGCAGGAGGTGTCTAATGCTTGAGACCCTAATTGCAGATAATTCAGCTATGATTGTTGAAGGAGCAGTAGCCATGGTTGCAGAACAAAAAAAGGTAGGCCCTTTTCCAAGAACAGAGAAGAAAAATGAAGGAGTTTGGTGCACCTGTTGCAACAAGCCACGTCACACAAGGGACAAATGCTGGAAGTTACATGGAAAACCTCAAAGCAAAGATTGGGGACACAAAGGAGGCCTTCCAAGGAGAGGAGGGCAAGCTCATGTTGTTGCTGGTCCTGAAAGTCAAGAAGAAGGACCTGTACAACTCAACCATGAGGAGTTAGAAAGAGTAAGGTCCTTTCTTAGTAAAATGGAAAAACCCTCAGGTACGTGTTCATTGACATACTCTGGTAAGTTCCCATTTTCTTGTGGATTTAATGTCTCAAATACCCCATTTACCCACTATTGGATACTAGACTCTGGAGCCACAGACCATATGACACCATTCCCTAAACAGTTCTCCACATATTCCCCATGTCCCAGCAGCAAGAAAATTTCTACTGCTGATGGAACCCTCATCACTGCAGCTGGACAAGGAGATGTCCAAATAACCCCAAACATGATACTAAAAAATGTTCTTCATGTCCCTAAGTTATCCACAAGTCTGATATCTATACAAAAACTTACCAAGGACCTCTTATGTAATGTGGTTTTTCATAGCAACTCTTGTATATTGCAGGACAAGTCAGGGAGGACGATTGGACATGCTAGAGAATGGAATGGCCTTTACTATATGGAAGATTTGAGTCTGCCCATTGAGAGTAACTCTCTAATATCTGAATCCTCCATGGCCAAAAAAGAAAAAATCCAATTGTTTCATTGTCGTTTGGGACATCCTTCATTTCGGGTCATAAAGTTAATATTTCCTTGTTTAAAAATCTAAATCTAGAAGATCTTCATTGTGAGGTGTGTGAGCTTGCCAAACACAAGCGTGTACCTTTTCCTATCAGCAATAAAGTAAGCAATTCTCCATTTTATCTTGTTCATACGGATGTGTGGGGTCCCTCTAATATTCCTAGTACTTTAGGGGCTAAATGGTTTATAACCTTTATAAATGATTGTACAAGGGTAACATGGCTTTTCCTTCTTAAACACAAATCTGAGGTCCAATATGTTTTTCTACAGTTTGTTTCAATGATTAAAAATCAATTTGGGGTTAATATAAAAGTAATTAGGTCTGATAATGCCAAAGATTACTTCAATCATGCCCTAAATTCTTTTTGTCAAAAGGAAGGAATAATCCATGAATCCTCATGTGTAAACACACCCCAACAAAATGGGATTGCAGAAAGGAAAAATGGGCACTTATTAGATCAAACTAGAGCACTTCTTTTTCAAAATAATGTTCCAAAAAGATTTTGGGGGAAAGCTATTCTCACTGCCACTTACTTGATTAATAGATTACCTTCTACTGTGTTATCCTCAAAAAGTCCCATGGAAGTCTTAAACTCATTCTATCCACATATAATTCATACAAATAACCTTCAACCTAGAGTATTTGGGTGTGTCTCCTCTGTACATGTTCATAGTAATGGAAGAGGAAAACTTGACCCAAGGGCAATAAAATGTATTTTCTTCGGGTACTCAGCCACACAAAAAGGGTATAAGTGTTTTCATCCCCCATCCAAAAAATTCTTTGTGTCAAGAGATGTTACTTTCAATGAACGAGTAAGCTACTTTGACCAATCTCATCCTCAGGGAGAGTCTTTAAGAGAGGAAGATGAACCTTTTATATTGCCAAATCTGTCTTTTGGACCAGAAACAAAAATTCAAAAGAATACTACCACTATATGTGAAGTTGAAGCTGAAGAGGAACAGGTAGAGGTGAATCAAATACCTCAATCTGCAGAGGAACAAGTAGAGGTGAATCAAATACCTCAGTCTGCAGGGGAACAAGTAGAGGTGAATCAAATACCTCAATCTGCAGGACCAGCAAGTAAACCACATGATAATACAAAGTTTGGGAAAAATTTGGTGTACACACGAAGAGGAAAGGCCATTCCAAGATCTACTCATGTTCAAGAATCCAATCCTACAACATTACATGAGGTAATTCTTTTTTATCCTCTAAATTCTAACTCTATTGGTTGTGATGAAATTCCTTCTGAAAAACCAGTTGAACAGATAGATCATAATTTAGACCTCCCAATTGCTCTTAGAAAAGGAACCAGAACATGCACCAAACAACAACCTTACCCCTTGACAAATTATTTATCCTTTGAAAAATTCTCAGCTACCCATAAAACCTTTCTCACAAGCCTAAATACCACAACTACACCTTCTTCTGTATCTGAGGCATTAATTGACAAAAAATGGAAACAAGCCATGGACTTGGAGATGGAGGCCTTGGAGAAAAACAATACTTGGCAGCTAGTCTCCCTACCACCTGGAAAAAGGGCTGTTGGGTGCAAATGGGTTTATACAGTGAAGTACAAGGCTGATGGGACTATTGAGAGGTATAAGGCAAGGTTGGTGGCCAAGGGATTCACCCAAACATATGGAGTGGATTACTTAGAGACTTTTGCACCAGTTGCCAAAATGAACACGGTTAGAGTAATTTTGTCATTGGCAGCAAACTACAATTGGGAGCTGCAGCAATTTGATGTAAAAAATGCATTCCTACATGGGAATCTTGAAGAAGAAATATACATGGAGATACCACCCGGGTATACGGGACAGATTGAGGCCAATACAGTTTGCAAATTAAAAAAGGCACTATATGGGTTGAAGCAATCACCTAGAGCATGGTTTGGGAGATTCACCAAAGTTATGACAAGTCTTAAATATAAACAGAGCCAAGGAGACCACACTTTATTCATCAAACATTCTGATTCAAGGGGAGTAACAATACTATTGGTCTATGTGGATAATATAATCATTACTGGGAATGATAAAGAGGAACAACAAAGGTTGAGCCAATGCCTTGCCAAGGAGTTTGAAATCAAGACTTTAGGGAAGCTAAAATATTTTTTGGGGATTGAAGTAGCCCATTCTAGGAAAGGAATCTTCATATCCCAACAAAAATATATCATTGATTTGCTACAAGAAACAGGTAAAACAGCTTGCAAACCATCAAGTACACCTGTAGATCCAAATATAAAGTTGGGAAGTGCAGAGGAGGACGTATCTGTAGATAAAGAAATGTACCAAAGACTTGTGGGAAGACTCATTTACCTATCTCACACTAGGCCAGATATTGCATTTGTTGTGAGCTTAGTTAGCCAATTTATGCACCAACCAAAGGAAGCACATTTACAAGTTGCACTTAGAATTGTCCGATATTTAAAAGGGACTCCAGGAAGAGGAATTTTGTTCAAAAGAAATAAGAATGCCAGTCTTGAGGCATATACAGATGCTGATTATGCAGGTTCAGCTGTGGATAGGAGGTCAACTACTGGATATTGTACCTTTCTTGGTGGAAACCTGGTAACTTGGAAGAGCAAAAAACAAAGTGTGGTAGCTAGATCTAGTGCTGAAGCAGAATTTCGAGCAATGGCCCAAGGAATATGTGAACTTCTATGGCTGAAGATTATATTGGAAGACTTAAGGATAAAGTGGGATGAACCAATGAGGTTATATTGTGATAATAAATCTGCAATTAGTATAGCACACAACCCAGTACAGCATGATAGAACCAAACATATTGAAGTGGACAAACATTTTATCAAAGAAAAGCTTGACAGCGGCTTGATTTGCACCCCATATGTGTCCACTCAAGGTCAACTTGCAGACATACTCACCAAAGGACTGAGCAGCAGTAATTTTGAAAGAATTAAATCCAAGCTGGGAATGGAAAACACTTATTCACCAGCTTGAGGGGGAGTGTCAAAATATATTTTGGGAAACTTTAGATATTATTCCCATGTATTTGGTTTATTATATTTTCTGTATCTAGTTATTATTATCTTGCTATTATTACTAGAATAACAATCCGACAATTTTAGGGATTTGTTCCGTAGAATAGGCTGCTCATTAAATAAGCTCTTGTATATATATCCTATGAATGTAAGGAGACATATAATAAAATATACATTCTCTCTCCTAAATTTAAGAGTAAGAAACAGCCCTATATTCTTGTACTTTGTCAAACAAGCAGTAAACTTAATACTTGGTCATTTATTTCTTATTTAGGCAACTAAATGGAAAGCTACATACCTCTCTGTCATTCCCACTCTCTGCTTCATCTTTCTGCAAGCTCAACTGGAAAAATAGATCCTCCCTTTTCAGTTCTGTTATTCACCATGACATGATTTAGTCTTCTATTTGATTTTCATATGACTAAATACGAATAGATGTGACATATAAAAAACTGTATTTATATGAAAGGAAAAACGGAAGTAGTGAAATGATACCTTTTGAGTAAGAACAGAATCCATCATCCAATTCTCGAATGAATGCAGACAACGAAAGATACAGTCTTTGAAAACCATCATATGAGGCACTTAATTCTTTACTCAGACAAGTCACTACTTCGTTGAGAACTAGTCTTTCAGTGAGCTTTCCTGGATTTGATGATTTGCAATCATCGGACTGAATTACAGCGGATCTTTCAGATTTTAGGTCTATCGTTTGTTCAGAAGCAAAGTTTTCAATTTCACTTGACAATTCAGAGAGTGATGAACTATCGGTGCTCAATTCATCAACATTTACAAGATCTTCATCCACATCAACTAATTGTAAGCTAGATACATCTGCTTCTGTGCTAATAAGACTCCCTATGAGATTCAATCTTCTATTCACTTCAAGAAATTGCTCTTTTATCTGATGCAGTTTGTCATGTTGGTTCACAAACTCCTGA
Source organism: Vigna mungo (assembly GCA_036885675.1). NCBI lineage: Eukaryota > Viridiplantae > Streptophyta > Magnoliopsida > Fabales > Fabaceae > Vigna > Vigna mungo. Next base: position 15,345,302 of record CP144696.1, read on the forward strand.
CATTTGTTTGCATTTGATGTTGAGTAGTCTATTGTATAACCCTCAAAACTTGTGTGATACATCCTCAAATCCCTTATTTCTTTCCTGATGTCCCGAGTTTCCTTGACAATGTCCTGAATCAAGTCTCTGTAAGCAGAAGTAAGGCCTGAAACACCAGTTTGGAAAGCTTCTGTCTGTATTTCTGTATCAATAAAAGACGCTTTAACTGCATTCTCCATCTCCATTACCTCAAGTCTAGTTAACTCAACTTGAGCCTTAAGATCATTTAGTATCAAATTATTCAGGACATCTTGATTCTCAGGAATAGTACAATTTCCAAGTTTGCCTTGCACATCAAGTTCAGGAATGGAAACGTCTTCAACAGCACCATTCATGTGAGCTACCTTATAACTATCAGAGAGCCATTTTGCTACAAGAAACGCAGCATCAGCTTGTTTATTTGATTTACAAAGTTGATTGTTTTTATGATTTATTTCATTTTCTAGCATCCTTATCATATTGGTCTTCTCATTTAACAACACTTGTAACTCAATTGCCTCCTCAATGCCTTCATTCTTGTCTATCTGTTGAAATGCATTTAAGGTTACAGTTGCTTCCCTTAAGGAACTTAATTTCACCTCCATGTCCAATACCATCTTCTGTGCATCCTCCAAGCTATTTTGTAGCAGGAGAATTGTTTCCTCCTTCTCAATATACTTTTTGACAGCCATGTCAACATGCTCACAAATCCAAGAATTGACCTGGGGAAATGAACAAGAAATGCTTTTTACCTGACCACAGGCCTCTTTGAGAGATCTTGAGCCTTCTAGAAGGAAGGTTGTCAGTTCCAATATTGCTTTTTCCCAGTCTAAACTCTGTGACTTAATTTCCTTTTCTTTTTCTGCAATAATATTTCTTAGCTCTGTATTTTCGTGAGCAGTGGTGCATAACCTCTCTTCAAACTCTGACTGAAGATGGGAAAGCTCATCCTGTAACTGAAGAATTGTATTGGTTGTCTCCATCTCAACCTCTTGACAGATTCTTTCGGTCTCCTGTTTCTGAGATAATTGTATTATCCATTCCTCTTGATATTGGTCATTAAGTAACCGTACTTCTTCAAGATCCTTGGCCATTTTTTCTAACTTTGCCTTTAACTCTTTGTTGCTGTTATATTCATTATCTTTAGCAAGCATTCCTGAGGCTCCCAATCTTTTTGTTTCAACTTTATTTGCTAAAGCATCGTCATTAACTTCCCGTGTAGAGGACAGAACTTCATCTCCAGAATCACTTCTCACAGATATTGTCCCAGCCTGTAAAATTTAACTTAATCTGATGAACTTCATCATAAAACAAGAAAACACACATGAAACTCGGTTCCCTACAAAGATGAGCTTATGTGAAACTATTAACCATTAAATATTTCTCAAATGCAGATTAGAATGTCCCTTGCCACAGGAATTTCCATTAATGAATAACAGTTTACTTAAGAAATAAGAATATTTGCTCAACATGAGGAAAATTGCTTTGGAGATGATTATATCTTCTTATATTTACATACACTACCGAGAAATTTTGTTTTTTATGCTGCTTAAATTTATTTCAAGTGATGACATTGCTAAAGATTTTGGTCATATTGACTATCTACGACAACATGCACACAAATGCATTGATGTTAAAATCACCATCATAAGTAAAACAGACTAAAAAACAAAAGTTAAAAATGCATTGCATGTTATTCTTTCCTCACCGGTGAACATTTATCTGTCTTTAGAATTTCATTGGGATGCTCAAAAGAGTTCAGAACCTGCAATAATGGAAAGAGTTAAACATGATAAAGCAGAGGTTCAGCAATGTATTCACATGCGTTTCCAGTATTAAAACAGAGGCTCATATAGACTTAACTTGATTGTAATTCAAATATTTTCCCAGCTCTGATTGTAATTTACCCACTTCTCTGCAAAGAAGAAAGAAATTTGTTAGTAGTCTACCAGCAAATAGTTTTTTGGATTTTAATGCAATAATAGTATCCCCACTACGGACTATTTGCAATTATGATATGGAGAGAAAATGAAGAAACAAAATCATTTTTTCAAAAGTATAGACAACAAGTCTCATGTTCTCCACAATATATGCACTATTCACTTGTTCTAACTCGCTAAATGTCAAGCAATAAAAACTTGTAAACTAAATACAGCTTCAATAAATTAGCATTGAAGCTACACCTTAGCATACAAGGAGACCCTGGGGATGAAATATGAAATGATGAATGCACTTATCAAGGAATTCGTTTATTAGAATACACATATTGGATAGAATACAAAGTATCTTATTAACAACAACGATGATAATGATTACGACATTTAAGACAACTGTCTACCTGAGCAATTTAGAATTCATATTCTGGCACTCTTCTAGCTCTTGTGCAGTATCAATATCCTGAAATATCAAAGAGAACACCAAGTGAAAACAGAAAATCTCAGATAAATGGCATAAGTAATAAAAGAAGTGTACCTGATTTACATTTTTCATGGAGAATGTAAATTTTCCTTGGAGATTGACAAGGAGCTGAACATTAAAGAAAAATACCAAACATCAGAAATCCAATCCAACCCACACGAAAGTTGATATTTATCTTTCAAGAGAGTTAGTGACAAATTATGGGATCTAACCAACCTGATCACGCAATTCAGATAACTCAGTCAGCAATATTTCCCGTTCTCCATGCTCATAGGAGTTTTGAGATCTGGTAGTAAGAACTGATGTAAAATGAATCATTGGTATACAGGAAAGGATTAAGACTAAAGAATATTAACTGTCCACTCAGCTTACAGTTCAGGATGTCGCAAAACTCTATCATTCTCCAAAGCAAGTGTTGATAATTCGGAATTTTTATCTATTTTCACTTTAAGCAACTGAATCTCCTCCTGCAAAGCCCTGTTTTCCTCCATGAGATACTTCTCAGCTGTCAATTTCCCATCTACCAATAACTCAAGTTGTTTGATTTTCTCCTTGTAATGCCTCAGCATACTTGAAGTATGTTCACTATCCTCTTCCCTTTGTCGAACCTGCCAAAAGATGGTATTACTTTAAGTTCATAATGTTATAAACATTTGGGCCTATTCACGTAATTCCCTGAAAATTTTTCTGAGGATAGACTTTTGGTCTGGTAAAATTATAGTCAGGTTAAAACATGGATATCTTTCGGAGAGTTAATTTTTTAGTCAAAACATACTTACCAAACAATTTTTGTGGTCTATTTCAGCCTTTAAATTCTGGATTGTAGTTTCTGCCATTTTTTCTCTCCTCAGGGCACTAACCAAAGCAGCTTTCATGCATTTGATCTTCCAGATATAACAGCTCTAACTTTCAGTGAATCTTGTAATAATTATTATGCAATAACCCTTGACAATATAACAATCCATAATACAAAACCCTCACCATAACTGTCATAAACTAACCTCTTTGCTTGGAATGAGTAGGTTGTGATCTGCTGTTGCTCTTTCTCCCAAAGAGTCATATCCTTCTGACACTTCACTCAATCTAAACTTCTCAGAATTTGGCTCTAAATTTGACGAGGTAGGAAAATATTTATCGTTCATCAGAAAGGACAGTTGACCCTGTTCAAGTTTAGTACATGTCTCAGTTAAGTCAGCCCTAAGATGCAGTATGGTTTTGTAGAAAACCTCCCACAATTTCAAACATCATCAAATACCTTCAATTGTTGAATCTGCCACTGCAGTGCACTTACATCACCAGATGCGTCTTCATTCACTTTTGCCTTTTATTAGTGTAAGTGAAAGAAAATCAATCTATTCATATATTATCTCAATAAACAAATATTACATACCATACGTTATGGTGTGTAATTAAAACACAAACCCAAAAAATTAAAAAAAAAAAAAAATGCAGGCATTTAAATAGGTGAGTACATTGTTTGGAATAAGCTTGGCACGCTGCGCAAACTTCAGAGTGCTTAGTGTTTCATTAGCACAGCTGCAAGGGAAGAAATATCGACATCAATGATATAAGAAAACAAAGAAACATCAAGGAGAACTCATTGTTCACTATTTAACTTTAAGCAACAAAGTTAACGCAGACCAAATTGATGGGCTGACATTCGCAATGACCATTGTCTTCGAATTTCCACCTAAAGAATCCTGCATACAATGTTTTGGAAAGTACAACCATATTACTACAGAAAATTATGTACTAGATTGTATGTAATATTACTGAAAAGACAATATCAATTTGTAGAACTTTGTGTATCTAACCTGAAGAAGAAACGTAAGTCTTGAATCTCTGTACGGAACATGCCTAGGCTTCCCATGGGCTAAGTCCACCAAAGTCATTATGACCAATCTAACAAAGCACTTAAGGTCAGCCATTTGAACACGAATTGTTGTGGTAGACTTTATTAAGATTCAACTTAAATATATAAACAGCAAATAAATTGAAAAACAAGTCCGTGATAGTGAGTTACCCAAGTGTTGACAAAGATTTGTTTATATTTGCTGCTTCTTTCAAACGTTCACTATCTGCTCCAGAGCTTTTCTGCCTAGATGAAAGTGCAAGTCAAGCCTGGTTTTGAAAAATAAATTGCAACGGTTTATAAAGATTCTGATGAAAAATATTCTATTACCTTTCAGAACCAGCCAAATCTACTAAATTTAGCCTAGCAAACCTAAAGTGAGTCAAAGAATCTTTCTCCCATTGGCTTTCAATAATACAAGTGAAAACACTGTGAGACCGACTGCTTTCACAGTTCATATGAGTAGCAGCCACCTTCCTATTCGCAGTGCCCTGTGAAAGTATTTAGGTGAGGAAGATCAGATTAGACATGATCAAGCACAGCACAAAACATTAAGGTACATTTAATGGTGAACATATTTGAGTACAAAACCCAACCTGTAACAAAAGCCTGAGAACATCATAAACTGTTTCCACGCTATATTCAGTAAGGTTTTCAACGTATACCCCCTTCTTCAAATCTTCTCTGAGCTACAGGGAGAATATTGAGTTTTAAACTATGTTATGCAAAGCATTAATAGTAACAAGTAAACAACAATTTTAAATCAGGTTAGATATTATAAATTGTGGATTACTTGCAGATTGGTTGATGAAGGCATAAGAAGATCAGTTATTTGCTCGTTGTATATCTCCAAAAAGGAACACTTGCAACTATATTTCAGCTTGTGACCCTTCCTACTCTCTTCTTCCTAAATCATAAATAATGCGTAAGAAAATTCAACATTTGAAACAATAGTATATTCAGGTGAAAACACAAACATTGTAATATCACACCGCTTTAATCCTCATAAACAAATAGTCAAAAACTCTTGGTGTAATCCCACTATCATCATTAAGGTATCCTTCTGTTTCCTTAATCTCGCCCATCATGGTATATGTTTTACCACTACCTGTCTGCAGACAATTAGCCACGCACAACTTCAGGAACAAGCAAAGAAATACATAGCAGCTTTCAGCAAAGAACAAGACACTAAATCCCCACAAGTCACACTTACCTGACCATAAGCAAACATACAACTGTTGTAACCAGACAAACAATTCTCCACCATGGGAACTCCAGCAACTCTGAACAGGTTTTCCTACACCAGTTCACCGCAATAATGAATAACTGATAAGCTATGAAGAAACAATACTTTCATTTGATTCATGTGTCCACATCAGATACATGCCTACTATCAAATATCGATACTCTTAGCTACTCTCTAACATGTGTCTAGGAAGTATCTAAGTCTTTACAAAAAATCTAATAAATCTACATGTGACATATTTAGAAAGTGGCATAATATAGAAACATATTGGCAATGACCATCGATTATCTTTTTATGATAATCTCAAAAAAGGATGCAAAAAAAGTATTCTTATTTGTGGCCAATAAGAAGTGATTTACGATAGAATTATAATTTTTATTTTCTTTTTCATATTGTCCGAGAGGTATAGTCTTTATTTGCAGAATCGCAACGTATTTACTATATATATATATATATATATATATATATATATATATATATATATATATATATATATATATATATATATATATATATATAAACACAACACAACACACTTAGCGAATTTCCACACACATGTATCATACGCGTAATGCATCCCATACATTCTAGAATAAATATGTATCTTCTTATTGGAAATATACATTGCTTTATAAGTAATTATACTAAGCATATGAAATAAACCGTTTCCAAGTCAGCCCTCTTTCTTAAATCGTTCACTTTAAAATTTGAAACAACATGCAGTTTGTATACGGTATAGTGTATTTGTGACAAAGTGGAGGAGACTCACCTGGGATAAGGTCTCGCATCCTATGTGATCAAAGGTGAATCTGGTTTCAGGATGACCGAGCCACACCAAAGTTTGCGCGCTTTCCTGCTTCAAACACCTACCATGTCCTTGCGAAACCTTCTCCACGTTACTCAACGGTCGAATCCTAATCAGCACCTGAAAACGCTACCTCAGTTACATAAACGACGTGAGAAAAAACAATCCAGAATCCGTTCGAATGTAAAATTACCTGCACGTTATGATCCGTCCAGAACGACGGGTCGTCTTTGAGTTCGAAATGCGGAACGTTGACGCAGAATTCCGTTTCCTTGAGCAACGCGCACGCACTCGGTCTTCCTCCGCCGAGAGAAACCCTGGAAGCGTTTCTAGCCGGCGTGCTCTGCGCCGAATTAGGTTCCAACTGCGGCTTCCCGACCCTACCGGAAAGCCTGGGAGTTGCACTCCCAAATCGATGCTGGCGAGCAGGTTCGAGTTCCTGACACTGAGAAGGATCCGTTATAGAGTTCAGCGGAGTTCGAGGAGGTGGAAAGTTTATAGGGTTCTGCCATCCTTCCAATTCGTTCTCGTTCGTTTCGCTTTGAGGGTTTCTTCGAAAGGATGTTCGAGCTTCCTTCCACATTTTTATCTGATTCTGATTCTGATTTGCTCAAGACCAAGCTCCTCTCTTTACTACTGCTGCGGGATGGAATAGGAAGACCCGCCTCATTTCAAATTCAACTTCCCAAAATTGTAGCCGTGCCCTTCAACCGTTTCTTTTTGCTAACGTCACCCACAAACACCTTTTAAATTTCAAACCCAAGCTCGTTGGCTTGGTCCACTTAACGCTCTGTGATTTGTCGAAGCTGAATCCTGACTAACGTTATAGAGGTGGCAAAGGTTAAGTAATTGTAATTTGTTGATGCTGAAAATCACTAATTATAATTAGTCGTTTAAAACAATATTACACGGCCTTTTTATTCCTTTTGGAAGTACTCCAATGTTTAAAAATAATTCATGGGAGGAGAGTTCAAACTTTTATTCAATCAAGAGCTGTTCTTTACAAAGAGTATGCTGGTTTTTTTAAGGTTAATTATTTTAAATATTTTATATATATTTAGCTTAATTTGGTTTTATATATTTTAAAAACCTTTAACTTACATTTATATGCTTAATGGCGGGACTTGCATTTGAGTTTTATGTTATTACGTGTCATTATTGTTTTCACTCTATATAAAAGAGGTGGCCTACAAATTTCGAAAGAAATTATATAGTAATGAGTGTCAATTTGAACTTATACTCGTGCTTTTTCTAAGGTATGCATGGATTACTTTGCCATAAACATCTATTTAACTTACAATCTCGAATAAAAAACGTAGAATCATGTGCGATTGTCATAAAAATTTAAACCGAGGTAATAAGAACGAAGCTGATTAGAACAAAATAATAGAAACGAAGTTATTGTTTATTATAAAAACAGATGATAAACATTTTACATCACAGTTTATAAAAAAAAAAAAACTTCAGAGTGCAAATTTCTTTGTTAAATTGAGAACAAATAGAAGGAATTGTTTTGTTGCCTTTCATTGATTTTGTTTATTATTTACTTGATTTTTTATGTGTTTCGGTTACGTTGGTTTGAGAGTTCGGTCGTCTTTATTTATTCTGTTTTTTTTCGATTGTCCAATTTTTTTTGAGAACGCAATCCTTTGATGGGTGGTTGACCTGCAAGACACTCTGACGTAAGTCAAATATATTTCATAAAGAAGCCATTATTTTATTATCATAGAAAAATATATTTTTATAGTGCTTGTGACAGCCAAGTCCATCGATTAAACATTATTACAATATATTTTTAAGTAACCAAACCCAATAATTAATAATCTTTGTAAAACGTAAGGCAATCAGACCTATTAATACCTGATAATTCTTGGATCGGTATATTTCATATAGTACATAAATCTCCAAGCCCAAGCAAGCTCTTTTATTCTAAAGAGGTACGTTGGGATTATTATGAGCTTTAAAAGAGGTCGCTCACGTATTTAGGGAATCTATCTTCAAGCACTTTAAGTCTTCGTTGCTCTCTGTGGCGGACTTTAGGAGTTCTCTTTGGATTTGTTCCCTATATTGAATAGAAAATGCTAAAAGTTCTCTTTGAAACTTTTTCATGTGCAAGAGATTTTCACTCTAGAAAATATGCTTTCGAATAAAATAAAATAAAAGCTCCAATATTTTATAATTTATTTTTATAATGAAAAGGCTTTGGAACCTGACAAAGTTGAATCTGTTGAGTAGTCGACTGATAAAGTTCTTTTTCGAACTTTCTGCATTGAGTGGAGATTTCTAAAGCCCTTCTTCGGACTTCCCCTGAGCGGTTTGAGACAGGAGTTGATTTTCTAACTTCTTGCGTTGAAAGGGGATTTCTGAAGCCCTTTTACGGACTTCCCCTGAGCGGCTTGAGGCAGGAGTTATTTTTATAACTTCCAGTTTTGAACAGGGATTTATGAAGCCCTTTTCGGACTTCCCCCGAGCGACATAATGCAGGGGTTATTTTTTAAACTTCTTGCATTGAACGGAGATTTGTGAAGCCCTTTTTCGGACTTTCCTCAAGCGGCTTAAGGCATGAGTTATTTTTTCTAACTTGAACAACAGGTTGTAGAAGATTGAATCTTTCCATGCAAAATATTTTTACTCACGAAAAGCATGCGTTAAAGCAAAATATTCAATATTTTATTTTGATAACAAGATGACATTGGAACCTGATTGAACTGATGTGTGAATATGAGTTGAACAAATATATTGTAGTTTATAAATTATAATGAAAAGTGGAATCTGTAAAAGTTGAACGTAGGACCGAATCTTCTGTGCAAAATATTTTTAATCACAAAAATACGAGTTAAAAAAATATAATATAATTTATAAATTATAATGAAAAGTGAAATTTGTCAAGGATGAACATAGGACCGAACCTTCTTGTGTAGGATATTTTTACATATGAGTTGGAACAAATATATTATAATTTATAAATTATAATGAAAAGTGGAAACTGCCAAGGTTGAACCTAAGACCTAACCTTCCTATCCAGGACATTTTTACTCACAAAAATATAAGTTGAAGAAATATATTATAATTTATAAATTATAATGAAAAGTGAAAACTGTCAAAGGTTGAACGTAGGACTGAACCTTCATGATATTTTTACTCACAAAAATATGAGTTCCTAAATATATTATAATTTATAAATTATGATGAAAAGTGGAACCTGTCGAGGTTGAACATATGACTAAACCTTCTTACACGTGATATTTTTACTCACAAAGTTAAATAAAATAGATAACATGGAAACTGATTGATAAGGTTGAACGTTAGTTTGAACCTTTAATATTTTTACTCACAAAAAATATTTATTTTTATAATGAGATAACATTAGAACCTTATAAGCTTGAACATTAGTTTCAACCTTCAATATTTAAAAATATGAGTTAAATAAAATATTTATTTTTATAATGAGATAACATTAAGGTTGAACATTAGTCTAAACATTTTTTTGTGCAGGATATTTTTACTCACAAAAGACATGAGTTAAATAAAATATTTATTTTTATTTTTACAATAAGATATCATTAGAACCTAATAAGGTTGAACGTTGGTATGAACCTTCCTGCACGTAATATTTTTATTCAAAAAAATATGAGTTAAATAAAATATTTATGGTTATGATGAGATAACATTATTGAACCCTCCTATCTAGAATATTCTTACTCACAAAAATACGAATTAAATAGATATTCATATTCACAAAAATATGAATTAAATAACATATAAATTATAATAAAAGGCATTACAACCTCATAAAGTTGAGCATTGATCTGAACTTTTCTGCACCTATTAATACCTGATAATTGTCCAATGACAATGAACTCCGATCGGTATATTTCATATAGTATAATACGTATTAAAAAGAAGACTTTAATTATTTTAATATATTTTTGAAATAAAATTATAACTAGTTATTTAAAATGTTAGTTTGTAGAATAGTTCTTTACATGAACTCGTAACCAATAATATATCATTCTAATAAACATTAAGTGGCCAACCCTCACTTACAGGAATCTTATTTGTGGAGAGTGATCAATGTTAAAAGGAAAAACAATAAATAAGTGTCACGTAACAATGAAATAATATTTTTTTACAAAAATAAAAACACAGCATAAAGTTAATGCTAACCTTGGTACAAACTTTTATGATGCAAATTGCAAATATTTTCATAAAACAACTTCAGCAAAAATTACTCATTTTTTGTACAACTTTTCTAAAAAAAAAAATTGTAAATTTTCTATTACTCAAATAGATATAAGAAACTTGTTGAATTATGGTTATTACTTTTAAATCAACTTTCTTCTTTTTTATAATAATAGCCTTTTACTCTCTTTTCATATTATTTTATATAGGACTTCGATGAATACTTGTTTAATAATCAACATATGTTTGAATTATTATTGTTGACATTAATCTACATGTATTCAATAATGATAACGATTTTTCTCTATAGTTAATCCTCACCATTTTGGACATAATCTTTGTTATTAAAAACATCCACATTACTGTCGCTAAATTAATTGATACTCAAAGTAGTATGCATCACCAACATCGTTCCAGCCAAGTTAAACTTCACCATACATGTATTGTTTTGATACTATTATTGAAAAACACTATTTAAATGCATTTTTTAATATATTTCGATATCTCAAGACCTTTGTAAGAAAAATTGCAAACCTTTGTATCATTTTTCAAACAAAAAAAAATATTTTTTCTAATGAATTGAAAAAACTTGTTAAATTCTCATGAAAAATATATAATATGAAATACATGATAACAAAACTTTCCTTACATCTAATACTAATTATAACTTCAATCATTTTAATTTTTATTTCATGGCAATAAGAAAAAAAGGACTAAACACCATCTTAAGCTAGCACGTATATACCATACTATATTTGTTGAAATTATAGTGAGAAATCAATTTCGGAACTTTTTTTCCTTTTAAACTTTATATTTTTCACACTGAAATATTTCACACTTTAATGTTGTCTCAATGGATCCTAATTTTGATCTCAATTATAAATACATGTATTTGTTTAACTTTGTTCCGAATGCTTACACTATGAGCACATCAGCACTTTCACATTCTAATAATCTATTACAAGGTCCTATTGAAAAACATAAATAATCTCCTTATCTTCTAAAGAATTTCCAAAAATCCAAATAATAAAATTATTCTAAAATAGATATTTGATACAAGATATCAAAACATAACAAAATTTGAATAATGTTACATTGAAAGAATATTTGTTTTCAAAGTAAATTCATCAATGTCCATGACAAAATCATTAAAATAAAAATAATAGAAAACAAAAAATATTTACAATAAATAATAACCTACTGTGTTTAAAAAAAGAAGGTAAAAACAATCCTTGATTCCCCAAGTACTGCAAATTACAATCTGATTTTGAAGAAGACGAAGAAATCAAGACAAAAAGAAAAAAAAAAAGAAGTTTTTTCTTTCTTTTGGAGGGAGAGAGATTGTGAGTCTCTCACTCATGAGCTCCGAGTACTCACTCAAAATGATAAAATGCTCCCATGTTTACTCCTTCCAAATTTCATGTTTTCATAAAAAAATAAATATAAACAATACTCCCTATCACTGTGTCCGTTCAAAGAGAACTTTTTCTGAAAAATTCACATGTAAAAGAAATTAAATATTATTTTTTTATCTCCATTATAAGTCATATTTGTTGGGTCACTTCAAAACGTTATTTGCTACTAAGAAATTAAAAACGTTATTCTTTACAAACAACACAAATTTTCAAAACTCTGTGAAAAAGTCTTTCATTATCTTTTTTCTATTCAGAGGGTGTTCATCTACTAAAGTTGGAATTGCTATAATATCACTCAACCAAGCATGATAAGAAACCAAGTACGACGTTGTCAATCTTCAGTGTAAATAGCTTGGTTCTACTCACTCTTACGGGTGCAATAATATTTCACCTCAAAGTCATTTTGAGCTCATTTACAATTATACAGGATACAAAATTTCCCAAGCATTTTCCCTAATAAAAAAACATATATCCCTCATGATTCACCAACACTCAACATATTTTTTCCATTCCCATTCCTAGATACTATGTTCCCTCACTAAATATTCGTTTAGCTCACCGTGAACAACAAAATGAAGATAACCCAATGCATATCCTCTGTTTTGGTAAGCCATTTTGCAGAATTGAGAATAACAATAACCACATCTTATGAATGTAAACACAATTACACAAACTGGAAGACAATTAGAATTAAAGTCTCAAACAAATCTCACCCTCGTCTGAAAATAAGCCAGCAAAACTAGTAGGTAGTGTCTCCAAAGAACATCATTGCTCTGTCCTTTCGATATCATGTTTCCAGGGGCTAAGATGCAAAACAAAAAACAAAGACATCAAAATTAGTTCTTTTTATAATTATTTTTCAAATAAAGTAGAGTTTATATATGTCTGAATATTTTTATTTAAAAGAATAAATAAAAACTAGTATAAAGTATGCAAACTTCCAAAGTTTCTTACCGCATTGCCTTGTTGAATTAGCAAAACTTGAGCAAAGACATAGCAAGACTTCTGTATCAGTATCAAAGCCACATGTCCCACCAGATTTTTTGCAACTTTCACATCCAGTGTCTGGCACACTGAAAGAAAGCTTGATCCCATAAACCCAGTCCAAAGGGCCAACACCCTTCAAATTTTCGGTGTTAATCACACTTGTATAGTGCGTGCAGTCTAATATGTTCATGCTCATGAATTTCACAGTGCCATAAGTGGTGAAACAGCACGGTGGGGAACTGTTGGTCAACAAATGGAAGACCCTGAAGGCATTGCACGCGCCATAAAGCTCGTCACACGTGTGGCCAGCGAAGTTGAAGCAGAGATACTTGTAATGGTTTAGAACAGGAGAGTCTATGGAGCAGTTTAGCAGGACGAAAACTGTGTCCTGTGATGGAGGGATTATGGCGGATTGAATATCGGTCATTTGGAAGTCGTGGTGAGGTTGGAGAATGGAGCAGGTGGACATTGCAGGATCGTAGACTACCATGGAGTTTTTTTCATAGTCAATGGATTGGACTTTGTAAGAGCCTGAAAAGGTTTGAAAGAACAAGTCAGTGCTGCAGTTTAGCATGTGTCTGAACTGGGGTGCACCGCATCCATCTTCTAGGCCAAAGGGGTAGTTTATGGGAATGCTGCCGCAGGAGGTTTTGCAAGGGGAAGAGAAGAGTGTGAGAGTGGGAATGACTTGGAGTTGCAATGACAATGTTAGCAGGAACAGTTTGAAGAGGGTGAATGATTCTGGTGAAATCTTCATCTGAATGTTAGAACTCAGAAGCTAGCAATGGTAACTGTTTGGATTGTATTAGATTGGAAGGAGAAAAAGTAGTGACTTCGGAATGCTGATTTTTCTTACAGAGAAAAGTGTACAAAATGACCGTAATTTACTCGAGTAAGTTTGAATGGCTTTTTGAACGTTGGACACAGGCTGGTGATGGGATCCACCCACACCTTGAAAAAAATGAAGCACTTTTGCTAGTTTCCATCGGAATGCGTGGTTGTTCAATTATTATACTGTGCGTATGCAGTGCAAAAGCTGGTGCCACTACTATAAAAAAGACCTATCTAAATAAATGTGATAGGTGAAACTTATAGGCTTGACATTTTGAGATGCTGAGGCTACTGATTTTCAAACTGATGTTTTATTTTCTATTTCTCATGCTTAAAAAGATACAGGTAATAGATGATTACTTTATATTGGTAAGTATTAATATATTCTCAATTTTAATAGAATAAAGTAATAACAAATAATATGAACACTTTTAATTTTAGTAGTTTATTTATATTTTATCAGTTATTGAGACAATTAAGTATGTTTTATGTTTGACGATTAGCAATAATTACGTATGACTATTAGAAAAAGTTAATAAAAGAATTATTACAAAATTTAAATTTATAAACTAATAAAGTAGGTTTAAAAAGACTGGTTTCAAGATGGGATAATTGGATATTAAATTTAATTTTTCTTTTAATAAATACATGTAACAGTTGATAAAAAATATTTTATTATTTTAATTATTGATAAAATTTAAATAAAATTAATAGTTAGGTTTTTTTTTATTAAAGTTTTTATCATACTGCAGTAGAAAATAAGAAGATATATTACCATTGAAATATTTTCATCTATATAATTTAAAAAAGATTTGAGCTAAACATTTGCTTTTTAGAAAAGACATATATTATTTATCTATATTTTATTCCTATAAAATTTTAACATGGGGATGTAGCTCAAATGGTAGAGCGCTCGCTTTGCATGCGAGAGGCACGGGGTTCGATCCCCCGCATCTCCATTTGCTGTTTGAATTTTTCTTTCTAATTTTGAAAAGTAAATAACTTTCTTTTTGTTTCCTCTTATCTCGAAAAGGCGGAATCTGCCGTATAAAAAGCAGACACATTCCCGCCAATATGCAACAGCTGGTGCGCAAAACTAGGGTTTCTGTTCAAGAACTGCGAAGGCCCCTCAGCTGCATTGACCATGGCGGAGGACCTTACTCAGATCGCTCACTTGCTCAACAGCACCCTCAGCCCCGACGCCTCCGCCGTCCGCGCCGCCACAGACTTGCTCGATCGGTTCTCCCTCAATCCGCAATTCCCTTTCCAGCTCCTCACCCTCTCCGCTGGTATTAATTTCATTTCCCTATTCAACTGCTCCTTCCGGAGACAAAACAATCGTGATAGTTTTCGTTTCGTGTTTTTGCGAACAGGAGCAGGAAATCAAGGCCAGAAAATTGCCGCCGCTACCTACCTCAAAAATCTCACTAGACGTAACGTCAGTAGCTCCGGTGAAAAGCCTTCGAACGTGAGCAAGGAGTTCAAGGAGCTGCTGATGCAGGTGTTGCTTCAAGTCGAGTTATCCGTTCTCAAGATTCTAGTTGAAGTGGTATGACTATAGTCATTTTCTTTAACTGCTTTTGAACTGTCTTCTGTTCATATTTACGTGTATATGTGTGTTTGGGTACTTATTTATGCATATATATATATATATATATATATATATATATATATATATATATATATATATATATATTTGAATCTGACTGATGACCGATTCTGTGGCTGCAGTTCCGCCCCATTGTGGCAGCTGATTTTGTTAAGCAGAATTTGTGGCCCGAGCTTGTGCCTAATTTGCAGGCTGCTATTCAGAATAGTCATCTTATCAACAGTTCAAACACTAAATGGAATACTGTAAATGCACTTATTGTTCTCCATGCTCTTATTAGACCTTTCCAGGTATTCAAATTTTAAAGTATGTGGTGATGAGTTTCTGAATTTTCTGTTGTTTGTTGTAATTTGTCGTATTGTGGTTCTGTATGAAAGGAATGCTGGTATTGATAATTTGTTCAAAATTTCTTTCTTCTGGTTGAGTTGATGTATAAAGGAGGGAAAAGAACTTGTCACCGACTTGTGTCTTTCATTGTACGAATTTACATGTGTTTCTCTAATTGATTTTTTCCCCTAGTTTATGTGGTCTTAAGTTCGTTCCGAATCTTTGCCAGTTTTGTTCACTGAAACATTCTATTTTTAACATGTACTTTAGAAAGATTTTTTTTTCTCATGTGCATTTGTGTCCTGGTTAGCCACATTCTGAACTTTAGGATTGTACTTCTTTCTATAATGACACTTTAACTCTCTTTTTGTTTTTGTATAACTTTGTATGTAATGTGATACTTGTTGAATGGCTTACGGAAATACAAACTTTTAACCATTAAATGGAGAAGATAATTGAAGACTTTGGTTGCCTTGACTCATGATCAAATACACTCCTTCATCTTGCAGTATTTTTTGAATCCTAAAGTAGCTAAGGAGCCAGTACCGCCACAGTTGGAGCTTATATCGAAAGAAATTCTTGTGCCTTTGCTTGCTGTTTTCCATCAATTTGTTGAAAAGGTATTGTCTTCTTCTTATTTGCGGTCCTCACCTTTTGGCATGAGTTTCACTTCTGAGTGATTTAATGATGCTTGGATCAGGCTTTAGCAACCCATGTCAGAGCAGAAAATGAAACGGAGAAAGTCCTTCTCACTATATGCAAATGCCTACATTTTGCAGTAAGTATAGACATACAAAAGTCTACACATTAGTTATTTTCTGCATTAATGTGAAAATATTCAATCATGGTGGAGCTAAACCTAATAAATGATGTTATTATCTAAATGGCATTCTTCAGTTATCTTCTGCCCGTATTGATTGTGATGCCTGTACCCTTGTGTAACTTTGCTATTAAATTCTGATAAGTGTACTGCACTTCTAAAAGTTGGACTTTGATGCTGAGTTTTTGGCTTGTCAGCTTCAAGTGGAATTTGTGGCATCCTGATGGTAATTTGTCTCAATTTGATTCCAAACTGACTATTTTCAGTATTGAGTGTAGTTTTGTTGAAAGCACATTACATAATACTATTTTCTGATAAAATTATGGATGAAAAATTCTTGGTGTAGGTCTCCATGTCTCTTATTTATAATGAAAATTCAAGTGTGTAAGAGAGATAGATCCATTATTCTCATCTTGTTTAAGTTACTACTGTATTTGTTCAAGAGAATTTGGTTCTTTCAGTGAAAAGGAAAATTTCAGAAAGTGTGGCACATTATTTTCTCTTTTACTAGTTTTTATTTTGTCCAAGACTTCAGCCTTAATTTTTTTCCCTGTGCCTAATATGCTTTATTCTGTTTTGCTACTGCTACTTTATATCCCTTCTAAATTGATGTTTCCTTTTTTTTTTTACATGACATTTTTATTTGTAGATGAAGTCCTACATGCCATCAACATTGGCTCCTCTGTTGCCTTCATTCTGTCGGGACCTGATGAGCATTTTGAGTTCTCTGAGCTTTGATGGTGCAATCAATCAAGATGATGAATATTTGACCAGATTGAAGACTGGAAAAAGAAGTCTTCTTATTTTCTCTGCCCTTGTCACCCGGCACAGGAAGCATTCTGATAAGTAATGTGGTTCATAAAGTGTTTTTTAATTGAATATAATTTTTTTGCTATTGTATATTGAATCATATGCTCCTCATTTTCAGGTTGATGCCAGAAATTATTAAATGTGTTTTAAACATTGTCAAGTTTAGCAAAAATACGAGTGTAAGATATTTTCATTATTTCTTGTGCTTAATGATCGGTTAGTTGGCCTGAACATGTTTATGATTTCTAATTTAGCTCTTTGTCTGTCAGAATTGTAAAATACTTAGCAGTGCTTTTCCTGAAACCATTTTCTCAGCATTATATTTATTTTCCAAACTGCTTCAAAGTAATCATTTATCTTTAACTTGATTCTGGACTTGTCTTACCTTGATATTTGTTGTTATAGTTCCTCATATTGGTCATTCCAAAATTTGAACTGTTATGTTCCTCTTGCAGCGACTTCCTTTCCTGTCTGAGAGGCTTATGTCCCTAGGTTTTGATGTAATTTCAAATATACTAGAGACTGGGCCGGTAAGTGTTTTGTTTTGTTTTGTTTTTTTTTTTTTTTATTTCAATTGTTAGACTGCTAAAAAACGTGAATTTTTTAGTGAGCATATTCTTCAAAATACTCATCTTTGATGGGCTTCCGAGTAATTTTATGCAGGGATGGCGTTTAGTTTCTCCGCATTTTTCAACTCTATTGGAATCTGCAATATTTCCAGCATTAGTATTGAATGAGAAGGTCAGAATTTATTGAAACAAAAGTAACATGGATAGTGTTTTTGCTTAAGTGGAATAAATCAGTCAAAAACTGTTTCTTATATGTTTTTTCTTGTTATTTTCTTATGGAAATGTTGATGAATAGGACATGTCAGAGTGGGAAGAAGACCCAGATGAGTATATCCGGAAGAATCTTCCTTCAGATATAGTATGAGAATTGATCTTTGTCTTTTTTTTTTCTTAATGTTTAGATATATCTGACCTGAACTTATATTAGGATGAAATTTGTGGATGGAGAGAGGATTTATTCACAGCCAGAAAAAGTGCAGTAAACTTACTTGGTGTTATTTCGATTTCAAAGGTTACTGCTCAACTAAGATTGATTAATCTATGGCTTAGTTATTACCGTCGTTCATTTTTGTCATTAATGTCTGCAGGGTCCACCAATGGAGACTGCCACTGACAGTTTATCAGCTTCATCCAAGCGTAAAAAAGGTCAAAAGAACAAAAAAAGCAATCAACGACGCTCTATGGGGGAGTTATTGGTGCTTCCATTTTTGTCCAAGTTTCCCATTCCTTCTAATTCCAATTTGTCTCAGAAAATATTGAATGAGTGAGTTTATGCATGCTTCACATGTTAAGTAAATTCAAATTATATTTTTAAGATCAATGACCTGATCTATATAATAAATACTCTGTTAATATTTTAGTATGTTTTTGGAAGTCTATTGACAAAGCAATAATATAATTAGCAATATGAGTATGTATGTGCTTTCTTTTTGAATCAGCCTCAAAAGGATATAGCTGAACTTGGTTCTTGTTTTATGCAACTTTGTTGAAGAAGATTGCTTTCAAAAGCACTCTCAAGAAGATGCCAAAAAAATTATTTTCACAAATCAAGTCAATTTAGTCAATCATGAGACTAATCAATTGTGTTTACAGCTATCATGAATTTATACAAATGTCTTGTACATTTTTTGTTTTGATATGCCTTTCACTTCTTTTTTCAAAAGAACTTTGATCTTGAGTAAAGAGGGCAAGGTTATTTGTTGTGTAAACATCCTTACTCTATAGTAGGTTAATTTCCTTTCTTTATGACTTTTTCTACATTTTCTTGTTACATCTTGAACTATGGCAGTTACTTTGGTGTTCTTATGGCATATGGTGGCCTGCAAGATGTGAGGACATTTCTTCTTTTGTATTCATCATTTTTTTTATGATAATTTACCGAAAGGAGTTTTAAATTCTATAATTTTACAGTTTTTGAGGGAGCAAGAACCTGAATTTGTAACAACCCTTGTACGAACACGGATTTTGCCTCTGTACACTGTAGCTGTGTCCCAACCATACCTTGTTGCTAGTGCAAACTGGATACTTGGAGAACTAGGCTCCTGTCTGCCAGAAGTAAGACAAAATGTCAATTAATCTTTCATGACTCAAGAAACTTTATATTCAAATTACTTATCATTATGCTTTGATGTTACTGTAATGGCAAAATACTTTCAAGACATAGTTGATCCCAAGTTGGTTTGTCTGTTTTCAGGAGATGTGTGCTGATGTATATTCTCAGTTGCTTATGGCATTGGTCATGCCGGATAGGCAGGACCCTTCTTGCTATCCAGTGCGGGTTTCTGCTGCTGGGGCAATTTCCACACTACTTGATGTGAGCTTTTAGTTCCCTGATTTGTTTTGGACTGGGATGTTCTTACACTTTTCTCTCACTGTTTTCTGTTCCCGTCTTCTTTTTCAGAATGACTACATGCCCCCCGACTTTCTACCCCTTCTCCAAGTAATAGTTGGTAGCATTGCAAAGGATGAGATCGAGAACGAGAGCGAGAGTTCCATCTTATTTCAGCTTCTCAGTTCTATTATGGAAGCTGGAGATGAAAAAGTTGCTGTCCATATTCCACATATTGTCTCCTCAATAGTGGGTTCAGTCTCAAAATGGTTAACTGTCAATATGGAGCCTTGGCCTCAAGTATGTTTTTTTTGTGTGTGTATTTATTGATTAATAATAACTTCTATTTACTTCACCATACAATTCTAATACATAATAACATTAAATCCGGATGTTTGAAGGTTTATTGAAATTTCTTCACAAGAATCCACGTGGTTTTCAGGATTGGAAGTTTTAATGATTTGAGTTAGATGAAATTAAGGACCTACTTACACTGTTATGTATGCTGTAGATTGTTTCTATATCAAAATATAGTCACTCGTGCCTTGATCTGTTTTACCCAATATAATATTTTCTTCTAGGATAAAATTGAGTACAATTTTTGGGCGTATAGTGACGTGTTTGCCTTGATATGCCGAGTTTTTTTCCCTTAATTGCTTTGTTTGAGGAGGACATATACTTTTCTTGTTTTGATTTGAGTTGTTAGGCTATACATGTGCTACTTTTGATATGTGTTTATGTACGTACAATAGGTGGTTGAAAGTGCAATTGGTGCTCTGGCAGTTATGGGTCAGACTTGGGAAAATTCAAGGCCTGAAGAATCTGATTTGGATGAGGCTCGTGATAAATGGACTGCAGATCACGTGACAATTGCTAAAGCTTTTGCTGAACTCTTGCAGCAGGCTTGGCTTACCCCTCTATGCACACTGGTTAGCTTGAGTTCCTTTTAAATTGAACTTTGATTTTCTTTACTTTATGTGCCCAAGGGAAAGGGAAAAAGAGTATTTGAATGGGCTTGATGAAACTCTGATTTGTGATGATCTATCTTGTGACATTGTATTTTTTTCTTTTTATCTCAAACGTTTTCGGTGATAACAATGATAATTTGTCTTACACACACACCTCTTCTACGATTTTTTTTATTGCTATTATTCTTTGGAGTATATTTGCTTATACACGTAAGTGTTTGTGCTGATTGGTCCCGCTCCTTGCTTTATGGTTTGTCTATCAGATGATAATTTACTTTCCTTATGTTTTTTTGCATTACATTAAAATAAGGTTAAATATATTTTTAGTCACGGCAATACTTTTTGTTCCTCAAAATAGATTGTTTATTTTGGTTCCTCAGTCATGACAATGTTATGTTTCCTTATTTCCCTAAATGAGTAATCTGAAAGGAGAGATGTTTTGTAAAGGATAAGGACAACATTTGACACATCTCCACAACTGCTTGATTAAATTTGAAATGACAATTATTCTTATTAGTGTCAAAATGAATACTGTATTGTTTACAATATTTAACCCTTTTAATATATATTGTCCTTTTAAAAGTTTTTTCACCTTTTCCTGAATTTGATAAGGATCAACAAGACCAGCAAGCTCCCCCCTCATCATGCATAGATAATTTGTCAACTTTGCTGCAGTCTGTGTTGCTATCTATTGATGGAAATCACATGATTCAAGAGCTCAAAGTATCAGAGCTGGTGTCAGTTTGGGCTGAAATGATTGCGGAGTGGCATGCATGGGAGGAATCAGAGGATTTATCAATTTTTGAGGTGATTAAGGAAATCGTAAATATCGATAGCAGATATAGGCTGAACAACTTTATTGTAAAAGATATGCCACCCGCTCCAGCTCCACCTGTTCCTGAACGTTCAATTGTAGAAGGCATTGGAGCTTTCATCAGCGAGGCAATTAAGCAATATCCTTCTGCAACTTTTAGAGCTTGCTCATGTGTCCATATATTACTACATTGTCCAACCTACTCACCTGAAACTGAAGGTGTAAGGCAATCATTAGCTGTTGCTTTTAGTCAAGCAGCCATCTCACGGCTCATAGAGGTTCAAAGCACGACTGGTGCTCTTTGGAAGCCCTTATTGCTTGCGATATCTTCATGCTATTTGTGTTATCCTGATATTGTAGAAGGTATCCTGGAAAAGGGTAAACGTGGAGGCATCACAATATGGGCTTCTGCTCTGTGCCATGTATGCAACAGATCTTCTGAGCCTGGTCTGACGGCAGAATCTGAGATGAAGTTAACTGGTAAATAGTTCCTTTCAATCTTAATTTATACATAATATTTTGTTTTTCCTTTTTCTAAGTAATTGTCTACCTTGCCTATTTATTTATTTATGTAATTGTCTATATTATTATATTCTTTCTTCATTATTTACCTTCTAAAATTGTTTTAAGCAATATAGCACAATTTGATTCTATTGTTTGTGCTGGAACTCGAAGTGGTGGTAGTTGTAAATCGAAATCTTACTAATCACGCGAAAACCTGCATGGTTGTTGATTGTACTTGTGTTTTTTTACTCATGATTGAATATATTGTTTTAAGGCTACTGTTTATCTGAGTTATAAGTTCTAACAGTCAAAGAAACACAGTCAAAAAGTTGAAACTGTTTCTTTAACAAAGTTTTGTTAATTTCTTTCTTGGTGAAATTTAGTGATGGCATTGGCCCGATTGATTGAGCAACTTCTCAAACAAGGGAAGTCCGGTGATGAAATACAGAGTTGCTTTACTTCACTGTTGGAGGTATCCATACGATTGAAAGAAGCACGTGATGGGAAAGATGAACAGGGATCCGATGACGCTGAAGATGACAGTGACAATGAGGAGGATGAGGATGATGACACTGACAATGATGATTATGATGAGGTTGATGTTTGGAGTGCTTTCACACGAGAAAATGCTAGCAATACATTATCTAACACACCTTTTCTATCACACTCTTGCTATTTGAAATTTGTAGAAAGAACAAAATTGTGTGGGTCACTCCATATTTAATGAACCTCACTCAATATTTTGTAGTTTTCAATAAAGTTTTCCTAATATAGGATAGTGCGTTGCTAGCACTCCTCATATATCTCATTTTTTTAATTATTATTTGTACTTCATATGCATCTCTTTGCCCATAGGTGATTAACATGTTCTCTTCATTTTCTCTTTTTGGATGGTTTGTTTGTTTAAATAGGACTCTGGGACCGAGGAATATGAAGAAACAGAAGAAGAATTTCTTAAAAGGTATGCTAAAGCTGCTGAGGCATTGGAAAATGGTTCAGCTATTGAAGAAGGGGACGATGAAGACCAGGAACTGGAGCTGGAAATAGGTAATCTTTTTGTTGTATGCATATGGGAACATGTGCTTAATGTACTTTTTATTAAACATGCATCGTCCGTGTGAAAAGGAAACTTCTAAAATGAGTTGGTCATTGCATCATTATAATTAATCTGGAGTTTTTAGGCGGTTGCATCATAGTAGTCAAGAACAATTTATTCATGAATATCATTGTCAGAAATTAGGTACACAAATCTCATTGGCAAATATAGCTATACCCACGGGTATCACTCTGAACCAACCCGGATATATCCGCTTTGGCTGGGCACCGTATTGTCTTATTTTTTTTAACGGGTGATGTTGGACATATACATCTCACACACACACACACACACACACATATATATATATATATATATATATATATATATATATATATATATATATATATATATATATATATATATATATATATATATATATATATATATAATTCAATAGTAAACATAAAATTATAAATTTAATAAGAATAAAATATTGTTCTTAACTTTTATGTTTTAAGTTTATTTTTCATGTATTAGTTGAATTGAAATATAACTAATCACTTAACATATAAATTATTTAAAATGTAGCTGTGAATTAAGATTATAAATTATTGTGAGGGGTCTTACGCAGATTTACTTAAATATGAAAACACTTGATGCATGTTTAAATCTTACACTAGTCTCGTATAAACTGTGGGAGAGGGGTGGGTTGTGCTAAACTGCTGTCAGCCTGACTTGATGTCATATCTTGACTACCTTGATGCAGTTTTATTTGCTATCTGTGTCTCCCTGTGCAGTTGTTTAGGCTGCTTATTCACAATTTAATCATAAATGGAAATTTTACCGTTTTTAATCTGTTGTCATGATCCGAATACAGGTCAATTAACGGACATTGATGAACAAATGGTATTATCATCCTTGATAGACCAGTACCATCATGTGCTCATACGAGGACTGGTTTTGCCATCGGAGCTCGTTGTTAATTTTCTGAATGCCTTCCCCGTGTACGATTCTTACTTCAACCGATACAAATAGTCATGGTTTGTTTAGTTGTGTGTAAATGAAAATTTTAATTTAGAAAAAGTTGGGGATTTTATTTAAATGTGTACAAAGGAGAGAATTTTCTTTTTTTCATTTTTGGGTAGGGGTGTTCTAGAAATATTTAGTTGCTATTCTTTGGTTGATTAGTACTGTGTAATTATTCTTTTAATTGGAGAGTGGAGCAAGAATTTATTTACAATCTGGGATTTTTCATGAGTTGAGGCAGTTCTTGGGAGCTGCGAAAATGTAAACCGGTAAACAATTGTCCAGATTTTATTGGATAATGATTTATGCACTGTGATAGTTGTTGTGTCAAAGTAATTGGATCCTCTAAAATTTTAAATTAATCTGCAATTATGATGCAATGTAAATAAGTTTTGAAAACAAAAGGATAAGTGTTTTGGGTAACTTTAAAGTATTAGGTATTAAATTGTTCCATCCATGTAATATCTGTCCTTGTTGCAGTCCGTTTGCAAGTCAAGTCTCTTCTCATCTCATCTGACCTATTTTTCTGAAATTGGTGGAAGTTAGAAAGTTGTTTCTTTGAAACAAATTTAACTTTGGAATAGTTATCTCAGTTGCATTCCTTGATATTATTCTTTAATTTATTAATGAATTGACAATATTACGTCAAGAATTCCCATTTGTGTAATTTATGTCATGCATTTATTATTTCATTTTTCATATATTATTTAACTTTCAAGTTAATGCGCTTAAAAATAGTAATTACAAAAATCATCAGGAAATGGATTTCTGTAAAAAAATTGTGAGAATTATTATGTATTTCTTAATTTCATTTTCTAATACTCATTAAATTATTAAGTA
Organism: Vigna mungo; assembly: GCA_036885675.1. Taxonomy (NCBI): domain Eukaryota; kingdom Viridiplantae; phylum Streptophyta; class Magnoliopsida; order Fabales; family Fabaceae; genus Vigna; species Vigna mungo. Next base: position 15,370,210 of record CP144696.1, read on the forward strand.
AAATTTTATTAAAATTGCGATAGTATAATAGCAATACTTAAAATTAAAATTTTCTCACATTAAAAAAAAAAGAGTGTACAGATTGATAAAGGAAAATTAATGGACGCAGGAAGACAACGTATAAAATAAAATAAAATGGAAGTTTAAGATGAGACAAACGTATAAATCGGCTGTAAAATATCATCATATAAGATAAATTGTTAGAATTATTTAGCTACAAGTTTTTGATTATTATTTTTACTTAAATAAAATTTAGATCTCATAGGCCTCTGATATTTATAGGTGTTTTTTTTCGTTGTTATTTTGTTTTGTGTTATATTTGTCATTAGTTTTGTTACCAAAGATGTTATTGTAGATAAATTAAAAAAAATGTTGTATGAGGAAAGACCTATGAAAACATGTAAAGGCTAAAAAAGTTATTAAGATTTTTGTAAATAAGGATAAATAACTATAAAATATTATTACATCCATGATATTTTCACTAATAATTTTTAATTTGTTGTCACATTAAAATAATTATAAGTTTAGTATCACGTTTTGTCTCTAATTATTAGTTGGAATCATTCAATTAAGTTATTTATTATTTTTTCTTAATGTAGCTTTGTTAAAAAAGGTCATTGTGTCAATTTTATTAAAGTTGTTATAATGACTATTATTTGCGTTGTTGTTGATTCTCTTCCTTCAAATTCTCCCACTCATCTTAAAATAATTGTTCTCTCTAAGTCCTTCCATTTATCTCCTATGAAAAAAAATTAAATTAAAACCAAATTAAAAAATAAAAAATAATTAATCATATATTAACTAAATGAAAGACTATTTTATAGAGTAAAAGTTATTAACATTTAAAATATTTTTATTAGTAATAAATAATTATAATTAATTTATAAGTTAAAATTAAATTAATTTCTGATATTAATGTCAAAATTTTACGTACCTACTATTAAAATATTTTAATTAATGTTAAACAATAATTTAGATTTTAATTCACAAATCAAATATAATATTTTATTAATAGTATAAATTATTTTAAATATTAATAATTTTTAGGTTATAAAATTAACTATAATTTTATCAATATAATATCTAATTTAATCAATTTAAAAAAAAAACAATAAGCATATTAAATAGTCTAGGAGAAAGTGAGGAACGAGAGTGTTAGTGTACTAATGTAGAGTATAATGATATTGTGGAAGCACTGCAACAGAGTTTCTCTATAGTGATGTTGTGTGTTCTGCAACAGAGTTTCTCTTTGTCTTGTCTGTTTTCAATGATAAAATGACGAAAACAATTTTTATTTTTTATTTTATAAACTTTTCCTGTAAACCTGTGAGAAAATGAAACCTTCCAAAATTTAATAAATATTAATAGATTAATGCAGTGTACATAACTGAATATATTATTAAAATAATCAATTATATATATAAATCTTTTTATATTAATTTTCTTTAATATATTATTAGTTTAAAATTAATTTTTTGTTTTTTGAAATTTAAGAATATTTTATTTTATTTTAAAATTATTTTCATTGTAATATATAAACTACAAAATATTTTAAACATATTTTTTTAAATATTATAAAAAATATATTTTATTATATAAATTATATCTTCTATAAACTTTTAACTCTCTTTTTCCTCAATTTAAATAACTTCAGTTTCCTCTAAAAAACTTTCTTTTTCACTTTTTCAAATCTTTAACATATCTGATGATTGAAATTTAAATACTCCATCAAAAATTTAAATCACGTCCTACCCAATATAATCACTCTCTAAAATTGAAATTTTGATAAAAAGTAAAATAATTTTCTAATACAAGAAAATTATCATACTTAAAAACATACATTATGAACACATGTAAAACAAATATTGCAGAATTTTTCATCACCTGTTAATAAAATAATCTACTGTCATTTTTATCTCAATTGTAACACAATATATCACAGAAAAATATAAAGATAAGTGTATTAAATAATGAGAATATATTCAGTGTATATAATTTCCATGGATATTTTAAATACATTAGTAATTATATACAAAACTAAAAATTATTTGCATCCTTCATTTTACGATAAAAAAATAAACCAACAATAGAGAATTTAACACATGTCTACAAAAATAAAGATGATAATCCGGACTCCAGATATTATGATCAGTATAAAAGATGTAAGTGAAATGTTTTTTTTTTTTTAAATTAAAAATCATTTTTGAAAAAAAAAATATCTGTTAAGATTTTTCTGATGATATTTTCATGAATATTGAGAAAAAAAATCCACAGGTGTTGGTATACTATCATCGTATCAATCTGTACTTTTTATTTTGAGAAAAGAAAAAGAAGAAGAAGTATAACACAATAAACAATAAAAATTGTATAAACTTCAACGAAATTCATTGACTTTGCATGTATTTTAATATATCATTTGAAAATGGCTACTTGTATTTTCCAATACAAACTTTGTTTTTATATGTATTATTTAAATTTACTGCCACTATGCTAAGCAACTTACTAACTTATTCATTGACCTATCTCCAATATAAAAAAAACAATATATATATATATATATATATATATATATATATATATTAATTAAGAAAATACAATGAGAAATTCGTATTTTTCTTTTCTTCTATCTTGTTCCCTTATCTCCAATGACATCATTGTCGGTGGAACACTGCCAAGTACATTATAGGTAATCAATCAATTATTAAAGACAAATGTTGAATACCATGTATTTCCACACATTTTCTGATGTTATTCATCATACTTTATTAAAAAAAATAAAGTTTTTTTGTTAATTATGTTACCAATATTAAAATTTATTAAAAATTAAAAAATTACGTGAATTTTTATACTGAAAAGTGTTATTGATATTTGTTCTTATTTAACAAAAACCTGGTAATAAGATCACTTTTGAGAAAACCTTATGTGATACCTGTGTTCCCTCCCATTATCCTTAAAATTGAAATCTAAATTGATGATTAAGAGATTATAAATTTTGTGTCAGCTTTAATAAATTATAAGGAGATGTTGGTAAAACAAATATTTAAAGATATAAGTTTTGATTCGCAATAAAAGCAGGGGTGAAAAAGTAAACATACACCCCATTTAAAAATATTATTATAATAATTATAATAATAAATGAAATATAAATTAGGAAACCCTTTGTATGTTTCTTCCATTTCCTTTCATCTCACAAAGCCACACTTTCTTTCTTTCTTTCTTCCTTTTCTTTTGCTTTTACTTCGCTCTGTTTAATTTTTTATTTGTCTTTCTTGCTCTCACCGAAAACCGCCCTTTTCGAAGGCTAAGGGCTCTTCTTCTCTTCCTGTTAATGGTTAGGGTTTCGTAGGGGCGTTATTGGAATGTTCCAGAAGCTCCCTTCTTCTTTCTTTCGCCTTTTCAATTCCGTTATACAACGGGCTATCGAGCCAACTATGCATTGATTTTTTCTTCTTTTTTTTCCTTCAGGTGATTATCCTTTTTCTTTATGTTTTTTGTGTGTGTTGATTGATTCTCAGTTATTTTATTCTGTTGTTGGAGCTGTTTTTATTCAACGAGTGGAGAATAGTGTTATTGCGAAGTGTAGGGATGAGTTTTTTTTTTTTGTTTTGAGTCCTTGATTTTTCGTTTGGGAATGGGGTTTTTGTTAACTAGGTTTAGGAAAGGGGTTTCTTTTGTGGTTAAATTAGTTGCTTATTAAATAAGTTAGTGAGCTGGTTCACTATTTCAATGTCAAAAATGGCCTTGTTCTTCATTTAACAAGGTTTGCACTTTTGCAGTGTTTTTTTTTTCCTGTAATGGTAGAGAATTGAGGAGTGATATTATTAACTTTTAGCCTTTTTTGTGTGCCGAGCTGTGGAATTGATCTCTTTTCAACCTGTTTGTCACGGTGAGTCTTTTGGAGCTACTATAGGGCTGTTGTTTTGCCATATTCAGTTGTGATTTAGCGCAAATAATGATATTTTAGTGTGTGTTTGGAATTAAGGAAGATTCAACTACTGACGCTTTGAACTGTCGGTATGGTTTTCCTTTCAGACCTGAACCTGATATGAATGTTTACTATGGTGATTGTGTATATTGTCTGGCAAATGAACCTTAACAGTAACATAAACAGAGAGTCAATGATTGATAATTCCTTTCTACAAGGTTGTTTGGGTGTATCTGTCTCTATTTTCTTGGTATGATGCTTTTTCTTTCAGTTTGGGTCATGATTTCTTTGTAGTCCATTTGTTATGGGATTGACATTTGTTGTGATTAAGCATATTGATCCTGGGTTTTTGAAGGCATCATGATCATTTTTGCACGCTTTAGATATTTTAATCCTGTACCGAGTGTAGTTTAATTAATATTAAACCTTGGTTTCTTTCTAATGTCATTTTTGGTATTTTTTTTTTGGATTATTTTGTTTGCTACTAATACCTCGTGTTTGGACTGTCTGCAGTGGTGGCAGTTCTGGTATGGAAATGTATGATGCTTCTGAAATTCGAAACGCAGAGGCTTATTTGGTAATTTTATTGAATCTTTGTGTTTTCTGTTATATAATAATGTTTCATTTGATGAATTGATATTATTTTATTATGTGCAATGTGTTTTTTTTTATCTGAGTTAGTATGACCATAAATTGCTACTATTGGATTTTCAGATTGAAGGCACCGATTTAAACTCACATTTGACAAACCCAAATTTTGAACAATTTCAAGTCATGTTTAATGATGGAGCCCCTGAATTTGTTATTGATCAGAACTCTTATTACCCTGCTGCCACCAATTATGGGTATTATTGTACAGGTAAGATGATAATGACATACCCGGGCTTTTTAGTTTATGATATATTTTTTATTTCTCATATTGACCAGTTATTTATTATGGTTAGGATTTGAATCACCCAGAGAATGGGAGGACCACCATAGGATTTTTGGTGTAGATGGTCCTGATATTCAGTACGCGGTGAGTCTAGTTCTCTCCACCTCTGTGTGTTACATGCTGTGTAAACAGCTGATTTGTTTTTTTCTTTATTGGCCAGGGTTCACAACATGAAAGTTTTCCATATGTATACTATACACCTAGCTATGGATATGCACAGTCTCCATACAATCCATACAATCCTTATATTCCTGGTGCAATGATCGGAGTTGATGGTTCACTTGGAGGAGCAAATCAATATTACTCTCTCCCTAATTATCAAAACCCCATTTCTTCACCTGCTTATATTCCTTTCGTTGTTCAACCAGACAATTTCCCTAATAGTTCTGTTGACTCATTGTTTGATACTAGTGCTTCTGTGGGTAGACCTGATGGAAAAGGTTTAAAACATAAGTTCAGCTTAGCTTCTGGTGCCTTTGCTAAGAACTCTTCAAAATCATTGTCAAATCCAACAAGTTCCTTGGCCAGGATACCAGAAGGGCCAAGAGACAATGCTGGGATAAAGAAAGATGTGACAAGTGGCAGTGGTTCTGGCAGGAGTTTTCTTAATCTGCCTTTGCCAGCTGTCCGTCAGGTATAACCCTACTCTTTTATTTTCATTCAAGTATTCTGAGCCAGTGAGACCAGTTCTGCTTTTGACTTGTTTAGATGGGAAGCATCATATCTATAATTCTAGCTGTGTTCCCTGGGAAGCTTAAACTGGCTCTTTTTCTATTGTTTTCGGAGACCTGTTTCGATTATTGAGAAGTTTACTTTCTGTGTAAAAAAATTTAAATTTCTTGAATATGCTTCAACTTACCTCCCTATTTCATTTTATTTATTTCTACGAATTCTTATTGGAAAGTTTAGACTGACTCTTTTTATTACTGTTTTTGGAGACTTGTTTCAATTATTGAAAGTGTATTTGCTAAATTTTATTAGTTATGTTTATTTTTTTTGTTGTTGCTTTGGTAGGCCAGAAGCATTGATACCTTAGCCCATCCTGTAGATGCTATTTCCAATGGAAACGTTTTGTCCCATCATAAGAGTAGTGAATTTTCTGATTGTGGATCTATTGCTAATGGACAGTCTACAGTTGCTAAACTGCGACCAAAGGCTCAAATGGCTAAAGGATGGAGTGATGGAAATGGAAGTTCTGATGTTTTAGGTGAGCTAAATCGGGGCCCAAGAATTAGTAATAGTAATTCAAAATACCAACTGGCTGTCAAAGCCTATACAAACAAAGGAGATGGCAATACACAAGACAACATAATCATTTATACTGATCAATATAACAGGGAAGATTTCCCTGTCAACATTGAAAATGCAAAGTATTTTGTTATAAAATCATACAGTGAAGATGACGTGCACAAAAGCATTAAATATAATGTCTGGTCATCAACACCTCATGGAAACAAGAAGCTGCAGAATGCCTACGAAGATGCTGCGAGAATATCTGCTGGAAAATCTGGAGGCTGCCCTATCTTTCTTTTCTTTTCTGTGAGTTTCATATAAAGATGCCTTTAATGAGTTTTAATTCTGTTTCCTTCTGATCTGCAAACCTAAACTTGTATTGCAGCCGTAATTTTCCCTTCTTTTGATCATGTTTTCTCTTACAATGTAGGTTAACGCAAGCGGTCAATTTTGTGGGGTTGCAGAGATGGTTGGTCCTGTTGACTTCAATAAGGACATGGACTTTTGGCAGCAAGATAAGTGGAGTGGAAACTTTCCTGTGAAGTGGCACATCATAAAAGACGTGCCAAATGCAAATTTTAGACACATTATACTAGAGAACAACGAGAACAAACCTGTTACTAATAGCAGAGACACACAAGAGGTATGGATATTATTTAAGCAGCTTCTTTACCAATGTTGAACTGACAAGTTCGCCCAACTACCTACCTATAAGCATAATAAATTAACATTAGGATTTTCTTACCCTATTAAGAACTTTGAACATGTTTATTAAGGGTTGTTGAGTAAGCAGATCAGTACCACCCCACATGCTTGAATGTGATAAGGCCATTGGATTGCCATTTTATCATACTTCTATACTTGGTTTGTCTTGATTGAAGTAATTAAGTGTTTTTTTTTTCTTATTTGGGAATTGCTGTTGTTTATACATTGTGTGGATTTGGTCTTGTTACAACGCGTAGATTTTCATTGCTTTGTGCCCTTTTTATCCCTTGTTATATTATATGAAACAGTTTTTTTTATCCTATTTCTCTTGTGCAGATAATGTATGGTAAAGGTTTGGAAATGCTGAAGATGTTCAAAAACCATAGTTTGAAGACATCTTTGCTTGATGACTTTATGTATTATGAAAATCGACAAAAGATCATGCAAGAAGAAAAGACCAAATTGCTAATCAGAACTTTAGAAAATCCATTATCCTTACCTACATTGGAACCGCCTCGGAAGTTGAATTTTGTCTTTGACATCCCTCCTGTCAATGTTGAGAAGAATTCAAAAACGGATGATGAGTTTGATAACTTAAAACAGACTTCAAGTAGTGGACATATTGTGTGTAGTTCTGATGTCACCAACATAGCACCTGTAGATGAAAAGAATGAGAAAGGAACTGTTGAGAAAGAAGATATCTCTTCTGTGTTTAAGATTGGTTCTGTCACTATTACCCCAAAACAAGTGGAGACTAAACCATCTTCCATTAGTGTCTCTAAGAAGGAGCCGCCTGATGTTTTCACGGTAGGCTCAATGCAAGTTAAAGTTAACGGATTTGCTAAGTCTTCTAGTTTTTTGAAGATCGGGAGTATCCCACTTGATCCGAGAAAAGTGCAGCTGGACGGAGGCACTCGTGTTAAAAATGGATCTTAAAATTTGCGTATGGGCACGCTTTGGATGTTTGGGAAAATACTGATTAATGTCTACTTTATTGTTCCATTGTCGGGAAGTTAAGTTGGTTTTCTATTCAATCTTCGTTTACTGTTTTTTTATTCTGATTCAATCTTCGCTTTGGTGTTGAGTCAGAATGCTTATAATGGAAATGTTACTCTTGTATTTCGGCCTTTAGCAATCAATATACAAAGGATGTTTCTTCGTTGCAGATTTTCTTTCACTGAGAACGTTCTTACAAAATCTTCCATTGGGTTATTGATACGTTAATGTTGCTATGTTTTGAACTCTGCAATTATTGTATTTTATTTCCGGGCTTGTTTGATTTTCGTAAGAGGAGAATTATGTAGATCTTACGTTTTCTCTTTTAGTATGTCGAAGTTTACGGGTAAATTGTTGTGCAGAACCTAGAAGTAGAAATTTGTTGCGGTGAAAGGTAATGATGATTTAAGGTTTTTGTTTTTTTCATGACTATGAACTGTGATAGTAGCTATCTATTTATCAATTCTTGTTCCTATGCACCTAGTCAGTAATCACGATTTGAGCTTTTCTCTTAAAATAAACACTTAAAATCACTGTGGTTTTGGATGTTTCTTTTGGTATATTAGGGACACGGAACTCGACAGCGAAAAAATACGGATAAGTATCCATTTCTCTGATACACTATTGATTTACGAGGTTTTAAATGAGAGGAGGGATTTGTATTATTCAAGATTTGGGTTATAAAGTTTACTTATATATAATAATAAAAATACCATTTAGGAACTAAATAACTTAAATGAAGTTTGGAATTCGCTAAACGAATGTCATAAAAAAAATCTCTAATAAAAGTTGTTAGTTAAATTCTTATGCATATTGTTGTCTACAAAATTTGCTATTTAAAATATTATCTGATGCCTTTAATAAAGTATATAAGATAGATTGATATGATGTTAAAGTCAAACGGATAAATTATATATTTAATCACAATCGATACAATTAAAAACAATATAGCTTACTAGTAAGAATTTTAAATTTCTCGTAACATAAGAATTTAAATCTATCACTTAATATTGCAAGAGATTTTTTTTTTTCTTCTATTGCAACTGAATAGTTCGAACTCTCTCTCTTTCTTCCATTGCAACTGAATTAATATCAATATCTTTTATATATATATACATATAAATTTAAGGTATTGATATTAATTATATATTTTAGAAAGTCAAATATAATATTCAAGATCCTAAAAGGGTAAATTTTAAAATGCCCAATTAGACAAAAAAAAACACCATGTCTGAGAATTCTGTTATTTCATCTGGACTGATATATTTTGCCTAAAGAATTATAAATTACGGAATTGAAAAAATTCATAGAATATTTCGTGAATACTTAATTCAAAAGTGTCATTACAAATTTTGAATTTAATAATTTAAAAAAAAAATCATTTACTTCTAAACTTGTTAATTTATAGTTATTTATTCATTTATTTTGCTCCTGTTTTTTCTTTGAAGATCAATAAAATGAAATCAATTGATATTGAATGGCTATTTGATAAATTTGCAAAGCAACACTGATTTGACAATACTTATCTTGGAATGATGGTTGATGTCTCTGGTTTACAAGGGTCATCCCAAGCTGCTTGAAATGTCTGCATTGGGAATCTCATGTAAGTCTTAATATTTTCTCTTAGAAAATGTTGTTTCATAGAACTTCTTCTAGAAAAAATATGAAACAAAATGCAAGTACACTTCCTGATAAAACACAATACAGAGTATTAAGTGTTTTCGGAATAACTTAAAACTTTTTAATTCTGAATTTAAAAATATTATCTAAAAATTGTATAATTTAAAATAATTTAAATTGATTTTTTTTATTAGAATTATGCAATTTTTAGTTTTCTCCTTTTAACCATAAACTTTACATATAAGGTTACATTTGATTCTTAGAAACACACAATCAGGGGTAACTTTAAAATTCAAATTACTATTTTTAATCGTTCAATTTATAAAAAATTTAAATTCCAAAAATAAAACTTCAAAAACGAGTCTCAATCACTTATAAAATCTAAAGTGCAAACAAGTCATCTTAGAAAAATATGTAAGATAACAGGGATGAAGGAAGCAAAAGTTCAAGTTCTTTAATCATAAAACTAATGAATGACTTAAGCCTTTCTCATAGTTAATATAAAGAATTGGGATAATTAATCTTTTTATTAAAAATAACGGTCTATCATTATGATGCATTTTTTAACCTTAAGGATAATAATACTGACACTGACAAATTTTTGACACGGTGTCACATTCTAAGTGGTCCACATGTTTAAAAAATAAAATGACAAAATGAAGTGGATTCAATGTATAGTAACATGCCTGTGATCAATGTATAAATAAATGGATAATTTAAGATAACTTTTAGCACGAAGAGGACATGTTTAAATCTGTCACTTATTTTGAACTCCACAGTAAATCCACGTCATTCTTTCATTTTATTTTTTAAAACACGCGAAACACCGAAAATGTATATGTAAAAAATTTGTCACATTTTACATATCAAAGTATCCTTATCCTAACCTTAACCATATTTATCAAGATTGGCATATCCTATGTGGATGAGTGTATAATGTCCGTTTTAACCCCAAAAAGAACTTTGAAACAAATAAGGAATACGTGTGACCGAACAGACACAAAAAGGTAAAATACGTGTGACCGAACTAGTTGAGATGGCATGAGTGGGCCCACTAATTCCCTAAGACATGTGTTGGGCTGCTCTGCATATATATCACTTCACTTTTACTACTATATTCTTCAATTCTCTCCTGTGTCTGGAAAATCTCAATCGTGCGCGGGGTAGTGCGAGTGCATATCACGCGCCGGCACTCTCTCCGATTAGGTATTCTCCATTCGCCTCTTGCATTTCCGTTTCTCACGCTCACATCTTCTTCCCTTTGTTGTTTTCGCCAATTTTCAGTTCCTACGTGAGCCTGAACCGGTTAGGCCCGGTTCAGCAACTGTGAGCTCTGATCGCATTTTGAAACCAATAAATTCCTGAATTTCTCGACATGTTTTCTACCATTGTTATCCGATTAAAGTAGGACTTACCCGAAAATAAGAATTATAATAGCGCTAAGGATGTTTTAGCAGATTAACTGGGAATATGTTGATAGTGCTCTATTGTTATGCTAGTTGCCACGCCACTAACGGTAATAACTATAAGTGCTTAAATATAGCTGCTTCCTCTTTATATTTTGAGAGTCATTATTGTTATTATTATGCCTTTGCATGTTATCAATTCCGACATAAAAAAACAAGAATAGTTTATATCATGTTTTGAAACTGTGGTCGTGATTGCAGTTGTAGTTGTGACCACTGCAAGTGTGTGCGATGTGTGCTCGAGGCGTGAATTTGTTCAATGTTTCAAGCATATTTGACTATGACTAGTATTAAAAGTTCTGCATGTTTTCCCTCCCAAGTTCCTCATTTCCATCATTAATAACTCATTGCCATTTTGCTAAATATCTAATCCTTTAAAGTTCAAAATTCCACACAAATCTACATAATGAAGAAAGAGGAAGAATGACAGTAATTTTGTAAGGGCTACAAACCAATATTTCAGCCTATTGTGGTCTGATGGAGTCCGATGTGGCTGTTTGACGTGTTAGGTTGGGGTGTTGCGGTTATTTGTGATGTTTACAAAATGTAGTGCAATTGCAGGGCGATGAGTTTGAAACCATGGTTTATAGAATCAGTTTGTTGGGGGCAATGCTGTTAGTGTTTGTTGTAAATGTCTTTGATTTTGTTATATTTTTCTGCATGTTTTAGACACATTTATGGCTTGTGGAACTGGTCTTCAATATTTTCTATTGATGTTTCTACTTCAGTATTATTATGCATGTCATTACATTAGTAAGTTGAAATAGCCATTGTATTGATGCAACCACACTCGCTCACTGTTCTTAAACATGCAGGTAAAATGGCAGGGAATTCAAATACACGAGAAGGAAAAACCATTATGGTTCCAAAAACTGAGGATTTGGATTATGAGTTGCCTTCTTATACTACATTTTCAGGGAATGTTGGAGTATGTTGTTGATGTCTGATATACACCATAAACATCTTGCATTCTCATTATTCCCTTAATTATTTACCCATTTTCTGGATGTTAATCAGTGTTTTAGATCCAGCATGCCGATAAAATTCTACATCAGTATAGCATGTAATAGGGTAGCTGCTATTCTGAAAATTTTTATAAATATATTCTATAACTATAGATAAATTTTCAAAAATGCTGTAAAGATTACCCAAAATTCATGACATTAATAAACAACAAAAAGTCTTTATTGTCTAAGCAAAACATATAAGTAAGAACTAATAAAAAGTCAAATACATGTTTTCTACGCAAGAAATATTAATCATCAATTGTCCTCTTCTACATCAAAGTATTTTTTCTGCCATTTTCAGTACTATTACTGCTGCAGTTTCTTTCTTGAAAATTGAAATCCAAAAAGGCCTTGGCATCTTTTTTTATTTTTTTTTTTGGAATCACACATGGTGGTGTTATCCCGTTGGCTACAACTCCTGTTCGGCTCATGGCAGCCACAATACCAAACTAAACTGCTATTCTACAGCAGCCCCAGTTGTGAACAGGGGCTTCTCCAAAGTGTGACTGTAGCAGTGCTGTAGTGTACTTTTGAACGAGGAGCAAACTGTTGTAACCAAATTCCAATATTGAAGTAAAATCTCTAAGAAAGATCCATGCAATAAAAAATGCATCTACATCTTAGTCCTGTGTACTTAATGATATCCTAATTTTTATATGTGAAATTAGTAATGATTCAAAAGTCTTTACTGATTTTTTTTTGTTTGCCGTAACCCTAGTGTACCTGTTTTCTGAATTTTCTCTATTTACAACTCTCTACATTCATTGTAACATGCAAACCCTATTTGTTTACTGTGTACATATAATAGCATAAAACACATATAAAAATAATGGTCTTAATTAATTTTTCATATTTATTGTTTTTGTATGTTTAACATTTTTTTCTTCATATACATTTAACTTCTTCCTTCATAATTACTAGGAGGCCAATGGTGCTAGCTCATCTGGAGGCAAACTGCGAGCATTCTTTATTGGAATGGGATTCCTACCATGTGTTGTAGATAAAGTGATTGAGGAGAATGGTATATCATGTGAGATCCAGATACTTATCTTGTGTACCAAATGCATGACACATTTGATGAATTTCTGAGATATTTCACTTTGCTGTTTGAAGTATTGTTGTTCTGATTGTTTTTCTTTAAAATTTACAGGTGAAGAAAATTCTGAAACTTTACTAGAGGCTCTCTTAAGATGTTCTGTAAGTAGACCAAAAATATGTTAGTGTGATTTCATAGTCAGAACTCTTGGGATTAAGATTTGGAATTTTGGTTTGTTTACTATTTAAATTCATAAATAATGACAATACCTCAATGATGTGCATGTTCATTGAGATGAGAAAAGTTTATTTGTATAGACAGATATGCATATACATGAAGATTCAAATTATCATTTAATAAGCACAGTCCTTTGGATTACATATTGCTTGCATAAAGTAGAAAAGTAGTAGGCAAAAAAAATTAGTTTTTTTATCAGTAAGGTTCCTTGTTCTCGTTAATTTTCCTTTTATAAGACTCAAATACGTCACCTTGTAGTCGTGGATTTTAGTGCGGAGATAACCTTGCTAGACCCCCGCAGAATCATATGAACTTTGTGCACTGAGACATAAATTATGTCATTTTATCAGGTGTCTAGTGCAATGGTACGGTAGGAATTTAAATAAATGACGAATATCCATTTGTAAATAGAGATAAATGTCATACTATTTTAGGGATGCAGATAACTAACTCCTTAGTTTATGTCCTGTCTCTTCTATTTGAGAGGACATTGTATTCTATTTTCTGTATCAGTTGATAGTATATTGTTTCCTTCTTTTCTTTCAAGATAGGTATTGTCATATTAGTGCTGCTTTGCGAGCTTATCGAATAGTTCTTCAATATCATGTGATGCCATTGGATTGGCCCTTAAAGTCCTATTGAATTGGTCCTTACACGGATGAAAGCATCACCATTATTGTCATTCAAGGACCAAGTTTGTACCACATTTTGTGAGTATATCTTTAGAGAATCAAAATGAACATTTACTCTAATATAATGTGTTATTCATTTTGATATAGAATTTAGTAGGGAAAGAAAAAGAAAGACGGGAACAGGAAAGAACAGAATAGAAAGGATATAGAGAAGCGGAGAGAAACATGAGGTCAAAGAAATTGTGCGCTGCACTTATTATCATTTCAATCTGTCTACATTCAGTCTTTATTCAGTTTTTAGGATACAACAGCATACCTTATTTCAAAAGGGATCCAAATAGCCACGAACTAACAGTAGCTGACTAACCAATTAATTAACGTTTTGTTTTTCTTATTTATATATACATATCCAATTCCCCATATTTTATACTCATGAAAAGAGGGCATGATAGTTTTTTTTTTTGTCAATTGTATACATAAATAATTAATAATGGACTAGGACTATGTTTGTGTGTGTGTGTGTTTAGATATCAGATTACCTATTCACTACATTTTACATGAAGTTAGAACAGGGATAAAATACTGATTCTTTCTATAACTTTTTTAATGATTAGAAACTTGTGATGATACTCAACAGCTGTGTTTGCTCTCTTCATTTGTTGATACTGCTGCCAACATGCTTTGTGAACTCAGAACTTAATATCCTGATCGGTGACTATTATTTCCAATTGTATAGGCTCACAAATCCAATTGTGATTCTTCTGATTCTTTGAGTGGTTTTCACAATACAAGCAGTGGTACAAGGGCCCCGAATATTTATCATGATGGTCACTCTAAAGAGGTAATTAGGTCTCTTCTATTACCCTCCTCCCCAATTTTAGACATTTGTTTAGTTGATTGATTTATTTAAGTGTTGACTATCCTTCCCTATCCTACTGCTAGAAAATTAAAGATTTATCCCTATGACTTACTTTTACGTGATACCAATGGTCTTTAGGCTTCTGGAGTTATAATTTGGGATGGTAAGGTACTTAACGAAACATATCTCTGCTTGTATCATTTGAATTGTTTTGTTTGAGAGAAATATTAAATATTTTAAGTAATTGAATGATGAAACAACGACAAAGCTTTATTCTATGTTTCTCCTGGCTTTATTCACCCTCTCTTGAGTCTTGATATACTTTCTTTTTTCTATGCCAAATGGTAAAGGCACTGTTTGTGCACTGACCCTGATTGTGCAAAAGAATTAAATTCTAACAATGTTGTGGTGCAAGTACATCTACACACACACATTGTTTAGAAAAATGGAAATGCATCGATAATAAAAATGTATATAATTGGTTGCAAATGTGTTTAATAATGTGCCCAATTACTCCACCTTGTTACCAGCAAATGTGCACTTGTTTTTTTCCCACAATTTTTTTCTCTTCGAGATGAGAACACTGCCCTCAAATGCTTACATGATCTTTACTGGAGAGGTGACTGCAAACCAAGACATCATCAAAGAATATTAAAAAATATTCTAAGACGAGTTTTGAAAATGTTGTTCATAGACCCTTGAGAAGAAGAGGGAATATTGTGGTTAAAAGGGCATAACCAATCATTCATACTGACCACTATGAGTCTTGAAGGCAGTTGATGAGCTACGGCTCTGATTTTTTTATGTTTCAGATTTAGGAAATATTTTGTATAATCTTAATAGGCTATTTTTCTTAGAATAATAGCTTAATCTTTTCTTTCTCTTTTTTTAGACTTAGCTTAACATTTCCTTTTCTTCAGCTTGATCTTGTATCTATATGTTTGTGTACCCCTCTTACAGCATGAATAAATCTGAGAACACTGTTCATCATATCTTTTCCTCTGATTTCTTTTTGGTATCACAATCTATACTAGTGGTTGTTGCTGGACCCATTTGATGATTTGTTATTGGACCACTTGTTGATGTCTATTCCTGCAAGTTTCATGCTTGAGAGGTCCGATTCTAGTGTGAGGAGTGATATGACGAACGAGGAGGTTGGTGGATGAATAAAGGAGGGAGGGTGTTGGATGGAGAAGAAGGATGTATACATGTTGGGGTTAAAGAAGGGTGACTACGAGAAAGTTAGGCCAAACCAAAGAAGAGGGAATCTCTCATGTTCATCTGCAATTTCATTCATACTGACAGCATTTTTAAAATTGCAACATCCAATGCGTTTGGATGTTGTTTTCCCCCGAATGTGGCACCATAATCAATGACTGCTGCAATTTTATAACACTGATTGCTATATATTAGTAGAAAGAAGTTAGTTTATACTTATATAGGTATTACTTGTAAATCCTTTTGTACAGCTAGTAAGTTGTGCAGCTGTAGCTTTATTAGTGAGCTACTTAGTACAGCTGTCAGTAAGCAATGCCTATAAATACATTCTGTACTCATGTTTCAGAATGTGTGATACAATAATAAAGATATTTAGTTCATGTTTAGTTTCTTCTCTCTCATTTTACTTTCACTTTAGTTCATCTAAGACTATATGAATCTGGAAATTGATATGCGAAGCAATGGATCCGTGAAGAATTGTGTGCTAATTCTTAATTGTGCAATTTGCTTCTTTAGATAGTGCTTCTGCCAAGCTGCATTTCACTTATGCATGTTTTTTCATGTCTGGAGGAATTCATATGCCTCACTGAAGACAATTGTTTAAATATACTTTGAGGTGTTCATCAGCATTCTAGTGAACTAGACTGTAAATAATATTGTTGTAAATGTCATGGTGCTTTTATGAGCTAGGAGATAACTGCCTTGCTATTTCTCTTTTATTATTTGAAAAATCTAGTTAACTTGAAATGTGTTCACTTTTAAAGGATTTTGTAATGGTTTATTAACTGATTTTTCAATTTGCTTTGTAATTTATATAGGCTCTTCAAAAATCAAATTCATTGTCTTCTGATTCTCTGGATAGTTTATTTGATGATAAGGATCTTCCAGAGGTTTCCAATGTCAACGAAGCAAAAGAGGTACCTGTTTCTTATTCCTGAGAAATCATCAATTCATTTATTATAAAATTTAGTCATCTTATAGAACAGAGAAACTGATGTATTATTTCCATTCTCTTAATAAGTCCTGGTAGGAATTGTTGAGTATTTGGAACTTGAATATTTGAAATGAGCCAAATGGTGAGGTGCTATTTATGTTGCCTATCTCAACTAGTGGATTAAGGTTTTTATTGTCTATCATGCAGTTCTGATCTATTAATGTCACATTTGTGGTAGCTGTAATCTCTGACTATATGCTATTTTAATCTTTCTAATGTTCAGGTATATTCATATGTCGATTTCATCCCAAATTCCAAATAGATATATATTTTTTTTTCAAAAATTGTTTTTCAGATATTCTTGTATCCTATTGTCAACCTTTAAAATGCTTGTATGATTTTTTAAAATGTTGTGGCACCTGTCTGTTGCATATACCATGTGCATCATCTAAAGTTGTAGTCACCAGTTTGTTGCATTCACCTTACATAAATGAATTCAACCAGCAATAAAGTAGTAGGAGAATATTGATATGAAACATGTGTAACACCAGTGTAATGGATTAAACAAAAATATGCTTTCTTTCTTAAAAATGTGTCATATTGCAGGGGAAAGATCAGCTATTTACTTTTCTTTTTTACAGTTTAAATAAGAAAATATTCTAGCTTGAGCAATCGGTGGTTTCCCGGTAGTTTACCAAGGGCACCATCCTACCTAACTGAGAATATAAATTCTAGCTTAGAAAAGTAAGTCATAGCTGGGTAAATGAAGGAAAGACGAAACATGGCTATTAATCTAGAGATCTGACTTTCTTAGTCAAGATAGTGTAAAGATAACAGGTGCTTTTGCCACAGGTTGATCCCACAACAAATGTCAAAGGGCCTTGACAAAGCCTCATTTCAGTGGTTTCACAGCAGTTCCCGGTGGTATACCAGGGCACCATCCTACCTAACTGAGAATATAAATCCTAGCTTAGCAAAGTAAGTCAAAGCTAGGTAAATGAAGGAAAGACGAAACATGGCTGTTAAACTAGATATCTGACTTTCTTAGCCAAGATAGTGTAAAGATAACATGTGCTTTTGCCATAGGTTGGGCCCGCAACAAATTTCAAAGGGCCTTGACAAAGCCTCATCTTTTAGGGTGTTCCAGATCCAGGTCATACACAACCTGATCCTGTTTCTTGTCTGACCCATATTTGGACTGAATAATATGATTCAACTGATTCATAGTACGATGAAGCATAAAAAATTATTTGCTGTCAATCTATGTTTTTGGCACTGAAAAATGGAATTGTAATCCGTAGGATTCTGATAATATTGGCTTGGCACCTGTTTGTCGCGTCATATGCATTATCTAAAGTAGTGGTCATTGGTTCCCTTTTACTACTGCAGGTGATGAATTTAGTTTATATTTCTATGAATATGCATCACGATGTATTCCAGCTTGCCATTGTTGACCTTGACAATTTAGCCTCTTTATGTGTCTTGTAGCAATATTTTCTTTCTTCATGGTTCTCATCATGGCATGTGTTTTGGCTAATTCAATTTGTTTCTTTGACAAAATCTTTCTTGCAGGAGATTGATGAACTTAACAGAGAAATTGATGATAAAAGAGGTTCCTTATTGATGATGAACTTCTCTATTGAGGAAGTTGAATTTGCAATCCGCAAGCTTGGTATGACAATGTACATATTCATATGTAATGTTGCCTTGTGTAATTGATGTTTACTTTCTTATTGTATTTGGGTAGTAATTATTACGAAACCCTTGTAAGGTGCAGAATGCATCCACCTATATGTTATAATTTGACTAAAGTTTTAATCAATGTGAGACTTCTAATACATCCTTCATGTCTAGGGCATTGAGCGTGGGAATGGAGGAGGGTCAGTAAGGGCTGGTATGATGACCTACCAAACCTTTCTAAGATAAACACTAATAAGCTTTGATACTATGTTAAAAAGTGGATTATAAATCTTGTTGGAAGTCTCACGTCGACTAGAGATAAGTTCAATTTAGTATATAAGTGGGTGCAAACCTCACCTTAAAAGCCGATTTTGTGGGGTTGAGTTAGATTTAAAGTCCACATCTTAACATGGTATCAGAGCTAGGTTAGAGCCTATCCTAGTGAGATTTGTGTGGACATATTGTTCCACTCGCTATCGGGCCATTCGCTATCGGGCCATTATCGGACCACCTATTAAGGTCAATTTAGTATATAAGTGAATGCAAACCTCATCTTACAAGCTGGTTTTGTGGGGTTGAGTTAGGCTTAAAGTTTATTACTTAACAAATCTAACTCAACCCTACAAAAATGTATTGAAAGGTGAGGTTTGCTTACACCTACATATTAAAATTTGACAATATCAATAACATTTGGTCCTAACAATTTATCATGCACCTTTTGCATGGGATTATTTCCCTTCTTTACTCTACAACTCCTCCCTTCTTGATATGAATCCACAACCATTGTAAGAAAACTCTTGATTTTCTATCACAAAAAATGTCAGTGGTAACTAGTACTCATCAGAAAAAAATTTGTGGTAAAACACAATTCGTTGAAATAAAATATGTAGTAAATAGTACTTGCAGGAAAAACATTTGTATTAAACAATAATGATGGCTAGAGAAAAACTCACTAGAAAATAAGAGTGTCAAAATAAGTCAACTCAATTCATACAAGTTAAGCTAAAAGTGAGTGGAGTTCAAGCCTACTCGTTTTATGGTGAGCCAGAGGTTTTACAATCTGGCTCAATCCACCACAGTTGCTGGGTGTAGTAGGTTGGTTCACTGACTCATGCATGGATACTAACCATACCTGTAAGTAAATAAATTAAACATCTAAATATCCAAAATCTTAAAAAGCATTATAGTTTCAAAAAACCAAAGTGTCAACCTGCATAATTAAAATTAGTAAACAAGTGTGAAATACAAATTGAAATGTGGCAAACTACTCATTCTACAATTGAAGGAATTTGTTTCTCTTGTCCATGAAGAACATTAGAGTCATGGATTGAAAAATCTAGAGTAGTCTCTTCTTTCTGACATCTTCATTATTTTCATCTTCAAAAGAAAATATTAGCAAATAACGTAATTTACAAATATGATATCGAGAATATATTAGAAAATAAAATAAATTAAATTACAAATATTTTCAAAGCTATGTAACCCATTTTAAGTTAAAGTTGGTGCTTGAACATTATTAGGAAGAAAAATAGCATGATACTTAAATGTAGATTTACTAGCAACAATTGTTATTGTAATGCTCAACACATCAAATGTTAATCTACAAAGATTTGGGTAGCGTTCTTGACGATTCTTCCAGTAGCTCAAAATATTGAACGTTAGAAAATATTTTGGCTCAGGTGGAGTTTCAGTTAAATATAGATCCAACTCTAACTTGTCGGTTACATTAACATATTGGCTCACATAATTGGTATTTCTATTACAATATCAATTTGTATTTTTTTGTTGATTACTAGTTTCAATTATGTAGATTGACACTTTGGTTTATTGAGACTAGAATGTTGTTTAAATGGTTTAGATGTTTAATTTTATTGCTTACTATTGTGTGTCACTGTATACAGGTTTGTTTTGTATCCACACAAGGAAATTTTATATATGCTTTTTATACAATATGGAAATTTTGTATCCATAGGAAAAGCACACATTTGAGTTTCATTCTTGTTAGGTTCTTGATACCGTGTTGAAATGATTAGTAAGAAAACAGGTCATGGAGAATGGTAAGAGAAAATTGAGAAGGAATATAATATTTTTTTTCGTGTTGTCTACACGCATAAATATTCTTATTTATAATTGAGAAGAGATAAAATAATTCGGAAAAAAATCAATATCTAATAATGGGACATATTTGATAAGACATTCCTTAGTAAATCATGTCATGTCTCCCTATTTATTAATATTAAATCATATGCCGAGTGGAATTATTTTGACAAGATTCGTTGAGTTGTATATGGTCTCCAATATGCACCCATTTTCGGCATATAATATCTATATATGTGCCATGAGACTTATCTTCTTCCCAACATTTTTTTACGGCTTTTATTACTTATTGATGTTTTTAGCGCTGAACCTAGAAAAGTGGTGAAGTAGAATTTGGGTTGTTATTATGTGGTAACGGTAGTAAAACTGTGGCACCTTCAAATCTTAGTGTGGTAGGGTTAAGAGCAGAAATTTTTAATTGGGGCTTCGCACAAAAGTGGGTTTACTTGTAAAAGGATTTGGAGAATTTTGATAAGGACTTGTGTATTTTGTCAAAGAGGAGATGGTTGGCAAACTTGCTCCTATTTTAACGAAGATTGATGAGATGAGTAGACAATGGAATTCATTTCGACTTAAGAAGGCTTTATTATCTTAATGAAGGATTTAGAAACCAAGAACTCTCCCAAAGTGTGGAAGGAGATCATGACCAAGCACCAAAACAACCAAGAAAAAAAGTATGGACAAGGTAAGAATATGGAAATAAGACATCACCTTTCTTCATGATGAAAACCTAAAGCTAAGAGCACCATACCCTTTAGACGCCAAATCTCACAAAACCCAAATCGTATTCAATCTCAAGTGTGAAAAGTACACGGAGGTGAACCTTAAAACAATCCAATTCAGAGCCAATGTACTTAAGACATGCGAATTCTATGCTGTGAGGTTTCCCTACAGATATTTAAGTCCCACTCTAAAACTTAAGGTAGGCAATGTGGGACTTTCCAATGCTCCCCTTCCAAATATGTTTGCTAAACCATGTGAGCCTACCAAAATAGGTGATGACTAAGTTAAGGTACAGGCTCTAGTACCATGTCAGATTTAATTATAAAACCAATTGGCATTAGGCGAAGTTGCTCGTCAAATATAGAAGCTGCACTCGAAGACTTGAGGTAGGCAATGTGAGACTTCCCAACACTAACTACTTCATTCTTACTCTAGAAATTCCTAGGAACTTCTAGAACATTCTATGGTATTCCTCTACATTTTCTAAATAATTTCTAAATTTACAAAATCATTTTATGTTTCTTGATTTCGTATTCAAGAGTTCCTTTATTTCTCTTGCCTTATTTCTTGTAAGGATTCTTTGAGGTTCCTTTCTTCCTCCCTAGCCCTCTTCATCTCCTTGGGTTGCTTTCTCTACATCAATGTCTCATCAGTAAAGTGCTTCCTCGTTGACAAAATCGTTTTGTAGAAATTGTTGTGGGACAAATAATGGAGGTTGAAAAATTAAACAATAGTGTCATAGAAGTTTGAGAGCAAAAGAATTAGAGGTGTAACCTTTACAACGGACCTAAACTTATCCCATTAATATTTGTGGAGGTCTCTGTCGAACATAAACTTCTAGTGGTGAGCCATTAGAAAGTAGAGGAGGAGCTGTTAGGCCTAGAGGAGTTGGGAGAAGTAATCCTCTGTGGAAGGAGTATGGTATAATGGTAAGAAGAATATCCATTTGATGGTAGTTAAAAATGGTGCAGCATTGACCACATGTAAAAGTGATCCTTGCAAACCTTTGCCTTGCTTGAGTTATTAATTCTTGCCTGCGTGGGACTTGATGTTAGCAGTACAACTTACTAAGTAAGTGAACAACAGGCTATTGTTGAGAATATATTGAAGTGTTTAGACTATACGTGTGAATATTCTTTATAGTTTGTGCTTTTACAGAAATGAAAATAAAACGAACTATGAATAATTTGAGCAAGCTTTTGAATATGTATGTTGTATACATTTTCTATATCAGTGTTTTTTCTGTCAAGATCTAATTAACTTCTTGCAATAATATGTATACTTATGGAGATATAAGTTCATATCTATGTTTCTTGATTACTCGCATTGGTAAGGGTTTTTTGATAGTTTTGTTTCATATAGGTGGTGAAGCATCAATTCCTGAGCTGGTGGACTTCATCTTTGCTTTGCAGATTGCTAAAAAGTTGAAAAAGGAACCGGAAGATATCACCTACGAGAGCGATGAGGTTAAGATATATTTAATGAGATTTTTTAGGAGATAAAATACTGTGCTCTGCAAGTCATGGTTTTAAGTTAGTCCTCAACTTTATTATCTGCTAGACACAATACTACGGTCCTAGTTGCTACAATGCTACAAAATAAGAAAGACCTTTGAAGGGAACATAACTATATGGTCTACCTGTTTTAAAGACTTTGATGTTCCAATTTCATATAATTTACGTCCAATGGAAAATACAAATTCTTTCATAAAGACTATTAGTTTTATTAGCTAATTTCTTTTGTTCATGCCTTTTCATGTCATGTGAACTATGGGTTGATTTAGTTTGACACGAGTAGAAGCTCAATCCATTTAGACTAGATTGTTTATGACAAAATTGTTACTTATTGTTGATTTTAGGAAAGTTTAAATTTTATCTTTGATTGTATTCTTATTCTCTATCAAAGTTGTTTATTTGTTGTTAATTCTAGGATTATGTATTTAGAATAAATGTAGGGAGATGGATTTTGAGAGCATGCCAAAGTAATATAAGTCTCTAGATTCATGTTCTTCACCAATTAACCAACCTATACCACATTCCTGTATAACAAAAGAGTTGGCATCAAAGGTCTTTGAAAAATTCAATGATTTACTTAATTGACCTAAACAATTGAGATTGAAGGGACAGACAGAAACAAAAAGAACGAATTTTAAGTTTTAAAAAGGAGAAAGGGAAACATGACCAATTCATTATGAAGCTATTCTATGTCCAGAGGCTAGGGTTATAGATGAGGCCCTTTAAGGGAAGGAGAGAGAAGAAAATAAAAAGGTATTACAAGAAATCTGATCAAAAGCACTTAAGTCAATTATCCATAGACTTTGGCTCTCCATACAATGTGAACTTCTAGTTGTTGACAAATTGGGAGTTATAGATGGCTGTGTTAGGCTGCTCCATTTCAGCATGAAATGTTCTTGATATTCCTCTTCGAAAAACTTTGGGTTAACAATATCATATATTTGAAGACATTGGTTATTTGGGAAGTAGCAATATTCTTAGGTGTGACCCATTCTTATACAATATGTACATTGAGGACGTCCTCTACCACCACCTCCTCCTTTAATTCCACAATGCCCTTTGCACATGCATATACCATGGCTGAACATTCAGTGGATTCTTGAAGATTTCTACCTTGAAGAGTTGGAAAATGAAGAAATCGTTTTGTAAAACTTTCCATGGTTGGAATTTCTTGACCAATTAGGATTTTATCCCTAATATGATCAAAAGTTGAGTTCATTTCGCATATAATCATAGCTAAATAAAATTTGTCAAAGCTTCTTCTTGACTTTTGCTCTTGGGAATCAATTTTGAAAAACATCTTCAATTTTTCAATAACAAATTGACTGTCAGCAATAGAGGGCATCAT
The DNA here is from genome assembly GCA_036885675.1 of Vigna mungo. Lineage (NCBI taxonomy): Eukaryota > Viridiplantae > Streptophyta > Magnoliopsida > Fabales > Fabaceae > Vigna > Vigna mungo. The sequence goes on from CP144696.1 coordinate 15,394,374, forward strand.
ATTATGGTATGCCTATTTAACATATGCCTACTTGTGGCAAAATCATAGCGACAATGAACGTCGTTTGCAAGAAGATACCATGAGTGAGCCTTCATCTAAAAGGTTGTGCAACATAGAGCACAAAATTGAAAATCCATGTTTTGCTATTGTTCAGAGTTTTCTGATGAGATCTCACGTCTTTTTTAAGCATTGACGATTGACAAACCCCTTTTCACTTGTCTCATGGCACAAGAGTTTTCGTCACTTACTGCTCCTTGGGCCTAGGGTGCGAGTCTATTGTGATAGGCGAGAAGATCTCAAGGCATAAAAGACTCTTTGTCACTAGTTGCTCCTCGAGCTTGGGTGGTCAATGTAGGAGAAGATCTTGAATACCAAAGAAATGGAAATTTCTTTCTTGCATAGCCTCTTTAGTCCCCTCAACCTAGGGTCAAAGTACTATTCAGCATCTACACGGTGTTGGTTACTTGGAACAATATCATCTTGGATCAGTGAATAAGCACCTCAAGGGAAAACGCTTAATAATACGGCCATTGGATCGAGCTAATATTGGTCCATCCGAGTAAAAGTTCCATCAGAATATTATAAATAGGTTCACATTTATGAGGTATGCAATGTTCATTTATTGTGCACATATTACTCCTTTAACACATTTTGCTAACTTGAATGTCGGGATGTCTTTGCTGATACACCTCCCCCTTTTGGTCAAAGGAAGTGTGGCCAAGATGAATGATACTTTGCATTAAGCTTTTCTAATGTTATGGAAGGAGCTTGAAAAGTAGTGTGTTGTTCCAAAGGCCATCACCAAAAGCCACACAATGAAGGAGGCGCCCAACAATGAGGAGAGACTCTTAAGAAGTGAACTTTAAACTTAACTCAATCTTACAGAAAAAGTGTAAAAGGTGAGGGTTGCAGCTATTTACATACTATAAATTGTTCATATCCCTAGTTGATCAAGGATCTCCAATAAAGATAGAAAACTCTATAGAAGAATTGTGGGGAGGTTCCAGTGGTGTGGGAAGGTAACACATGGGTTTCACGGGCTAGAGTTAGAGCTGAAAGAAGGCATAGCATGGAGGAATGTGTTAACGTTATTGACAACAAGACCAATGGGTTTGGTTGTCGTTTAGAGAGAGCCAAATCTAGTGATCACCGGACAAAACTGCACTATTGGCAGCAGCAAATGGAGATGGCAAACTTAGACAAGGTAAGGATAACATAGCTGAAGTAACTTGATTTGATACCAACTTGAGAAAAAAAAGAAAAAGAGAAACTATATTTTTGAGGTCATGAAATGGTCTCCCTAAGGTAGTCATATTTATACACAGCAAATCTGTGTGATACAATGATGAGAAATGAAAGAGTGAAAAACAAGTAATCGTAGGTATACATAGGTACTACCCAAAACAGCTTATGAAGCTTACTTTGAACCTATTCTAATAGAGGCTTGCTAAGGAATGCAAAGTTTTATGCAATATATGTTGCAGTTTGGTATATTTTCTAAACACTGAATGCTGTGGAATAAAGGAAATGTTTGAAAGATTTGTTGTGGAGCAGGTTGTCTTCATGGATTCTCTTATATTTAGCATTTTTTTCTAGTAGAAGGTTGGAAAGAAAGGTATAAAAGAATGATAAAAATTTTCAATAGTTAAAGATGATTCAAATAATTGGATAAGCATCAAGAAGCATGGCAACCTCTCTGCGTATCAAACAAAGGTACTCCCAGCAAAAGACTGTGAGAAGGTGAAAAAACTACTCAATAAAAATGTGCTATCCCAAGAAGATTATGGCACTTTTTTACAACCAAATAACCCAAAATCCACATCCTGAAAACAACAGCAAAGCTTTTGGGCATTTTTGCGGTTACCAAATCCTCTTAACACTTAAAAAGTTATAAAGGGTCTGTTAAACAAATCCAGTGTTCACTAAAACCTGAAGCATGTAATACCAGAGATAAGAAACTGATGGCTAATGCCGGAGCAAATAAGAACATGATTCAGACAGCTTTACTACACACTTTCTGTTAATGAGGTTTTTTTGGGAGATTCAACTAGCGACTTTTATAAGGTGTCTCCGATGTGGTGTCGGATAATTTAGTATATATGAAATAGTGAAAGAGATGAGGGGAAATCTCCCCTTGTGTAGAATATACACATAGGGTCCTTTATTTATAATAGAAGAAATATGGGCTAAGCCCAAAATACAAATAACAAATATAAACAAACTAACTAAAGATAAGAGATAAATATAAACTAAATATAATATCTCTAACACTCCCCCTCAAGCTGGAGCATACAGATTGTATGGACCAAGCTTGGAATAAATAAACTCAATTTGAAATATATGATCTGTCTTCAAGAGTGTGCGACAAACAGATGTGCAATCACATGTCGACGAACAACTAACAGCAATTTATGAACAATGGTGGACAACTGCGAAACTTCAAATAGCACCATGAAACTTCAAGTGGGGTGACTTTGACAAAATAGCACCATCAAGTAAGGATGAGGCTTGCATCAAAACTACAGGGATTGCCATCACTGACTGACGGGGCCTGTAGTGGCTAAAAGCGACAAAACTACAGGGAATGCCATCACTCACTGATGGGTTTTGTAGTGGCTAAAAGCAACAAAACTACAGGGAATTCCATCACTCACTGATGGGTTCTGTAGTGGCTAAAAGCAACAAAACTACAGGGAATGCCATCACTGACTAGTGGAGTCTGCCTAACTTGGTTCATACTCCCCCTTACGACGAACGGCGGAAATGACGGCGCGCCGATGACAGACCGTGAAAGTGGAAGATCATAATGAGCTCTTATTCATCAAAGCACCCAAAAAACAAAAACAAAGGGTTGGTCATAATTTTAGTGTTGAAATTTCTTGGTGTTAACCACTAACTGTCCTTTGAAGACCTTTCAGAAAAGATAAGATAGCAGAAGCAGTAAAGGTAGGACTGGCAACAGATTGTGACAGCAGTGACTGATTGCAGTGGCGAGAAGACGAAGATGCTGAAGACAATGACGAAGGCAGCAATGGCTGCTTTGGAGGGTCATACCGGAGAGAGGAAGCTCGGGCGAGAAGACCGGTAGTGGCGCGGTGTGATTCTGACACCGGAACAGCGGCACGTGAACAGTATGCGTCCGAGATCTGTCGGAGAAAGACGGCGCGTGGAGGCGCGTTGAGCGGAGACGACGGCCGGAGACGGTGGCCGGAGACGGTGGCCGGAGACGACTGCCGGAGACGGTGCCAGCGACGGTGGTCGGCGGCGGCGAACGGCCGGAGACGGTGGCCGGCAGCGGCGAACGACCGGAGACGGTGCCGGTGGCCGGTGACGGACGGCGGCTAAGGATGATGACCGACGACGAGTAACGGTGATGCACAGTGGAGGCAGTGGCCTTTCTTGGTTGAAGCAGAATGACATAGGTTGAAAGACTTTTAGTAGGGGCTGCCGGCGACCATGGCGGCCGGCCGCCGGCAGACAGTGAAGACAATGGCTAAAGAATCAGAGAACCTTGCTCTGATACCATATGAAATAGTGAAAGAGATGAGGCGAAATCTCCCCTTGTGTAGAATATACACATAGGGTCCTTTATTTATAATAGAAGAAATATGGGCTAAGCCCAAAATACAAATAAGAAATATAAACAAACTAAATAAGAAATATAAACAAACTAACTAAAGATAAGAGATAAATATAAACTAAATATAATATCTCTAAGAGTATACATTTGCATTAATGAGTTTTCCCCTTTTTCTTATGTTACACTTTACTTGAAAGTAGTTGTATCCTCTTTCTTTGTGTTGTACTTGTATACACCATCAAGAAACCTTTCCACTTATTATTTTAATTTATGTATCTTGTTATGACTGTATTATGCATCCAATTTTTGTTACTTGTGGGATGTTAGGTCAGCAATGAAAAGCTCTTTGGAATTATGGCAAAAACACTTCAATTGTTTGAAATGGGTTTCTCTGAGAATGAAGTATCATCAGCAATTGATAAATTAGGTGAGTCTTAGTGAAAACTGATCTTGTGGATTAGGTTGGTGGTGTTGCCTTTCAAAGTATTTATCTTTAGAGTTGTGAGATGACATCAATGGAATCGAACTTATATATATCATTGGCTTTTATAATACTGGATTCTGGAAAATGTTATCCATTTCTTTCCATTCATGTTTTTTAATCAGCACTTAACTTCAAGTTGCTTATTAGTATTTGCATCTTTAGCTTAGCAATTGGTCGTTTTTCAGGTACCGAGGCACCAATTTCTGAGCTTGCAAACTTTATTTTTGCTGAACAAAATGGTGTCGATTATGTGATGGAATATCAGGTTAGACTTTTTAGTTGTAATATTTCAAATTATATGTTCAATTATTTTTTGTAATTCAGCTTGTTTTTATATATAATTTATTTCAACAATAATGAGCATTGTTACGTAGAATCATATTTGCATGCATAAATACGTAGAATAATAAATGAAGTTGTGAAAAGTGAAAAGTATATCCACTGTCTCTATGTTGAAGCGAGCCTTATCTGGGATTTTAGGAGTTTGAAGATTTAAAGGATAAGTATTGAGTGACTTCGCCTACATTTTCTACATTGCATGACCAAAATTAAACACTACCGTATTCCTGTTCTCTTATAACTAGTCAACCGCATGGTAAATATTTTTGGGGCTAACTAAAATAAGAATTGTACACTAAAAAAACAAAAACACAGAAGAATATTTATAACTTAACTATATTATGTAAAATTCTCGTAAGTTAAATTGCTTTTCTATGTATTGTATATGTGCGTGTGTGTGTGTGTATATATATCTTTTATGATATTCAGAAAAAACCCAACTAAAGATAATGCTAAAATGAAGTATATGTGTCGGGATAATTTTCATCAAACAAATCGTTTTATAGTAATGAATTAGGTCTAAACCACTTACATAAAATGAACAGTAGTTCTAAGTAAAAAGTTAAGGTCGTGTTTGGCATATTCAGCATAAAATTGTATTGTGCCCAGGTCATTCTTTTGTACTTAAAACCAGTCAGGTTTTTTTACTGAGTGATGAAATTTCTTGCTTTTCTAGTTTCCCACCACTCCTGCTTATTCTGTGGGGATCAAAGATGAACCAGATTTAGATTTATTTGGTACAGCTGAAGTGAAAGCTGAGAACTTTAGCCATGAACCCCCACAATCAAGCCACGTCAATGTGGAGGAAATTTACGATGATACTAGGGTGAAAGACGAAGAAGGAATTGCTGAATTTCCCAGCAATGTTTCTGACCAATATTTGAATTTTGTTGAGAATGAGAGAGGTAAAAGGCCCAAATATGAACATCATGATTCAATCTCTTGTCTTGATCCCTGTTTGGTGGAAGAGAGGGTTGACAGCATTGTTGCTGAACTGTCAAAACGTCCCAAACCAAATCCATCCAGGTGTCTTAGTAGTGTGGCCGCTAAGCCACCATTTTTCTTATTTGGAAATGTTTCAAGTATATCCTACGACTCATGGGGAAAGATGTCTCAGTTTTTATATAGTATTGAACCTGAATTTGTGAATACTCAGTCCTTTTCTGCTTTGGACAGAATAGAAGGTTATATACACAATCTCCCAGTTGAAAACAGGTTCCACATCCTTCCAAAGCCTCCTATGACTATCGAAGAAGCAATGCCACGGACAAAGAAATGGTGGCCACCTTGGGATTCAAGGAAGCAGTTGAGTCGCATCTATTGTGAAACCAGTGGAGTAGCTCAAACTTGTGATAGACTAGGAAATGTTCTAGCTGATGCAGGTGGAGTGCTCACATATGAACTGCAGAAAGACATTATTCGTTATTGTCGTGGGTTGAGTCTTGTGTGGATTGGAAAATTCAAACTGGGTCCTGTAGAGCCTGAAGAGTTGGAGCTCATTTTAGGCTACCCTTTGAATCACACTCGTGTTGCTGAGGGCAATTTGGCTGAAAGGCTTAAATCACTGAAATACTGTTTCCAGACAGACACATTGGGGTATCATCTTTCTGTGTTAAAGCCCATCTTCCCTGATGGATTGACAATGTTGTCACTTTTTAGTGGTATTGGTGGGGCAGAAATTGCCCTACACCGGCTTGATATTAAAATAAAAGCTGTTGTCTCAGTTGAGACTTCTGTGCAAAAAAGGAAGATTCTTGAGAGGTGGTGGCGTCAATCTGGGCAAACTGGATCTTTGGTTCAGATTGAAGATATTCAAAAGCTGACTAGTAAAAAACTTGAGGGTCTAATCAGTAAATTTGGTGGTTTTGACCTGGTCATTTACCAGAACCCATGCTCTTACTCAAGTTCCAGGCTTCAAACAGGTGCAGGTCTCTCAGCCCTTGATTTTTCAGTTTTTTGTGAATGTGTTCGTGTCCTGCAACGTGTAAGAGGCTTGAGTCAAAGGAAGTGAGCGAAGTGACTCGCATCTATCTTTTCTATCTTGTAAAAAATTATGTCATTCTATGGATGTCATGTGCAGTTCTTATCTGAACATTTTCCTGCTGTATATGTACTTCTTCCTATAAATTTCAGTCATGGGATTTTGTTAGTAGTTATCTCTCTTTTTGTTAGTAGTTACCTCTCATTAATACTACCCCAGATTACTCCATGGAATTTTTAATATCGATTAGTTTAGTGTTTGTCAATTTAGGTAACCACTGACCAATTTATGAATCTAAAGGGTTTAAATGTGTTTTTTTCTATGATAAATGGTCAGATTCTATTTTTGCTATGTAGTAATTATTTTCGTACTCTTGTCTGTAATAATTGCTTTATTTTTTTCTCTAAAATATTTCTATTGTATGAACTGTTTTTGAACAAAAAGTAAAACAGTTATTAGGGATGAAAAGTTTTAAGAATATTTGGACCCAGATCAAATTTTGATTATTTATTAGAGGCCAAAAATATATTTAAGTAGCTTTAAAATTACCATCATTTAATAATTTTATGGAATACAATGGTATTTTTTTTAATTTTTTGTTGACATTGAATTAATAAATAATACTGTTAAAAGTTTAGGTTTTGTGAGTTGTGAAGTTAGTTAGCTTTTTGGGTATAAAATTTTGTTTTTTTAAAAGATTTTAACAAATGTGGAGGTGCCATTCGGGTTATGTGTAAATTGTTAGTAAGATTATGAGTCATGCTCATCAACTCAATTTTGACATTAACTTCTGAATTGTGAAATTTGTGAGTTGTTTCCATAACATTCAATCCAACATATAATTATGAATTTTAAATTATATGATATAGAATATATTTTCAAACAGTCTTGAATATTTAATAATTCATAATAAATTTCTAAATATGAAAATGTATTCAAAATATATAATTTAAAAATGTAAAAACAATTATAAATTCTCAAAAATAGTGTAATCTAGAAATAAGTGAGTTATTGATGGTTTCAAATTACATATTAAGAAAATATAATGTATTACATGTATAATTTCGTTCTTTTTCTAGCCCAGACGTACATGAATAAATAATGGGATATAGAAAAAGAAAAATAACTCTTTTAGATTAGGTTATAGAGTATGAAGACCGATAAAACTAGAGCTGTCAAAACGGATAACCCGGTTCGACCTGACTCAGTTTACTACGGGTTTGTCACTTAGTGAGCTAACCCAATCCGGTTCATTTATTAGCAAGTCAGAAAAATTCGAACTCGGCTCGACCCACCACGGGTTGGTGGGTAAACGGGTTGGCTCACTGACCCACTTAATTACAATTTATTTTAAATAAAAAAATTACAAATTTTCTATAATTCAAATTTAAACAAATTTCACTCTCAACATGAATGTTTAATTAATTTTGAAAAAATATGGAACTTAAATAATTTTTTCAAGAAAAAAAAATAATAAATATTTTTTTGTAAAATTAAAATTAAATTTTAATAAAATAAAATTAGGTAAGCGGGTTAGTGGGCCAACCCGGTCCACCACAAGTTCAACTCACATGAGCCGGGTTTAAATGAGCTGGGTTGAAATCTAACCCACATAAAAAAAAATAGAATTTTTTTAAACCCAACCCAGCTTGAACCCGTGACAGGCCGGATTGACTGGCGGGTTGTGACCCATTTTGACATCTCTAGATAAAACAGATCATCAAAAATCTAATATCACATTAAAATAGGTTAAAAAAATTTATCTTTTACATGAAACGAACTAAAAATGGGCTTATTTCAGACTCGTGTCAGACTATTAAGTTGATTTCAGATTGATAAGAGCTTAAACGTCACTTGAGTTATTTCAAATCTTGATCGAGTTGTATCAGACATTGGCTTAGTTGTATATACCTTTGTCGGGTTGTCGAGCTGTGTTAATATAAATTGTCGTAGTACAAGTTCAATTTTTTTTTAATGAAGTTGGTTTGTTGGACTCATCCGACTTGACTTGTGGACTGGATTATCCGGATTGGTAAATCAGGTTAGTTTGGACTCTTAAGTTTTCATTGGACTAATGAATTGGCCTATGAAGTACAGAGAATGTTAATGTTAAATATAAATTTTCTTCATACACCTTTATGATTTATTCGTTCATCTCCATAAGTGTAGATAAAGTCTAAACCATCGCTAGAATATATTTTTTTGTATTGTAAATTTCAAAATACACTTTTTTTTTCTTTGGAAATGCATTCTAAAATCATAAAAATATAATTTGAATTACTCTAATTTAGAATTTACAATTATATTTCTATATTGCCCAATTGAAAATAAATAACAACATTTTCATATTGGATATTTCTAAAACAACTCTATACAAAGAAGAAGTTAAAAACACAGTTATGGATTACAAAATCCAAAACCTTCTAGTGGGATTTTCTTCATAGGTTGTGTAATCCATTTTGGATTCTATAATTCAAAATGCTACAGTTATTCATGATGGTATGATCCATAACTTCAATTTGAAAATAACTCAAAATTAATGTCATCTCTATAACTAATCAAATCCTTTGAAAAAAAAAACTTAGAGTTAATGGAGTTCAACACTTCCAAAGCAAGAGCTCACTAGTAAGGAAATCACTCAAGGACCACAATTGATGTTTTGAAGGTTGAATACATTATGAAACAAAAAAGACAAACTCAACATTGTTTTCAAATGGGAGTGTGGAAGGAAAATAAGGGGACACTGAAAAAACAAGCATGTCATACATATATGGGATGTAAACCACAGATTAAAAAGACTAAAACATTAAGACTTTGTAGGAATAAATGAAGAGAAAATGATGGGTTAGGAACAAGTGGGGTGGACCCAATAAGTAAACATCACCATAAAAAAGGATTAATGTTGACTTTCTTTCTTCCTGCACCTCCAAATTCCCCTCATGCACCTTCCATTTTTTCTTAAGTATGCATTTTATCCTTTTTGTTTTGTTATATATCCATTCATCCTCATAGAACCTTTATTGTTACCCTTCCATGTTACTCTTTAAAAAGATTATTATTGAAAGTTAGTTGTGTTACGTAAATTATTTAATTTATTTTTCAAAAGATTTGAGCAAGAGCGAATGTGATACGTTGATTTTTCAATTATGTCTATACAGAGTAATTAAAAGGTAGAAAGTCTTTTAGATTTAATAATTTAAAATAGTAATTTCATATTTTGGATTATATAATTTAAAATATCATTTGTAGCATTTTAAATATACAGTTCGTAATTATTATTGAGTTCCAAATTGAACATTCCACTAGAAGAATTATCAATTGCACAGTTTAATATTCTAATTTTAACATATAGATTGTAGAATTCTAAGTCGTTTATATATCACCATTTTGAAAGTTTTAAAATTCAATTTTGGATTTGACAATCTAGATTTTTTTTTAAGATTTGTTACTGATATTTTTTTGACTTACAAATAATGTAATCTAGAAGTTTTTTTTTTTTTTTAACTTACTCCTTAAATGTTTCTAAGAGTAGTTATTATTATTATTATTATTATTGAAAATGATGCCTATATCTTACAAAACTTCAATGATCACTTTTTTAATAACATATTTAATAAAAATCCTTATATGAAAAAATGTTGTTGGATAAGAATAAATTAACAAGCGAAGTTTTCATAACAAAAAAAAAGTACGATATTTCATTATTCGTATAAAAAAATATAAAAAGTGACACGTGTCAATATTATAATTTATTTGTTTAAGTACTTGATATAATAATAATTTAATTTACTTAATGAATTTTTTTAACAGCATATATGAAGACTTATTAATTTATCAATTTATTGTTTTAAGATACTTAAAATATATTTTAATTATATGAAAAAATGAATAAATTAGTAAATTATTTTTACTTGTTAAAAGCTTATAAATATTGAAAGCCATAAATATTTTACTGACTTGAAAGAAAAACAATTAAAAGGATGTAACAAGTATCACAATGAATTTTAATAACCGAAATATAATAACCAATAATGTTATTAAACCGTGACATATATATTTTTTGAAATGCAATAATTAATGATGTATATTTAAAATTAATATTATAGTTTTGTGTACTTTTCTTTGTTTTAAAAAAATCCGGTTTATTATTAATTTGATTTGATTGAATTGTTTTCTAACAATCCTAATTTATAATAGATACGTGATTGATTGAGAAACACTACTCCTTATCCTAAAGATATCTGTCTTAAATAAAATATAATATAACACAAAATGCATTTAAAAATTATAAAAATGTATTTTCACGCTATAATCCAAATTATTGAGCAACATTATAAAAATTAATCTCAAATCATGTAATTTATAAGTCTTTTTTGTCCTAAACACAGTATTCAAATTTTTTTATTTTACTTCAGAAATATTCGATTAATAATGTTGTCTCGTATTCAACAATTTAAAAATATCAAGAATGAACCAATTGGAAAAGATGAAGATAAATAATTCAATGAGATTAGAAGTTTAAATATTTAATAGACACTATGTTACTGTTTAGTTCCTAAAAGAACCATATAACAATTGAAAACCTTAATTAAATATATACCGTTTTTTAGTTCTTATAAAATTAATATAAACAACTATTTAAAAAAAAAAGCTTGTGTTGTGTAACTCTGAATGTAGGAATTTGGAATTCATGAGCTTTGTGACTTTTGAGTTACATGAAATCCATTCTCAGACGATATTATTTTGTGTTTGATGTTAACAGATTTACGTAATGGCCGGCTATATTGGGATGGACAAAACTTTCAACAAACAGTCCAACTCAAACGGATGCAAGAATATTACAAAACTTTAAACATTGCTGCATCAATCCATAACCCACCAATTCTTGACATTTTGAAACAATTCAAAAAGTGAAAATAAAACAAATTGTTCACCACAAAATCAGCTTAACGTTATGTACACGTATATGCAAACCGTGTTTTTTTTTTTTTTTTTTTTTTTTTTTTATCGGGGTGGTAAGGAAATAACAGTAATTTATTGAGAAAAGAGTAAATTAAAAAAAAATAAAAATCTAAAGATATTAAAAGAGAAAAAGAATACAATATTATTGAAATTATTGGACCGCAGGGTCGGTGTCAGCAAGTACCAGGTTCTGGCATTACATTACATGTCCCCGCTTATAAACTTGTGTGTTGGAAGTGAGCGGGACCTATATAGCTTAAGCATAACACCAATACATTCTCAACTTTTATAGTCATTTCTTCTATTTAACCGTCCCAATCTCAGGATCACCAGCCCTAATCCATCTCTCTCTCTAATAGTCTTTCCTCTATTTCATCTTCTTCTTCGCCATGCATTCTTCCCAATTTCACCATTAATTGATCGCACTCCGATTTCTTCACCATGTTCGAAGCTCACGTAAGAATCTCCTTCGTTAATCTCTTTTCCGCAGCAATCTCAAGCTCGCTTTTCAATTCTAATTTCCTCTGCTTGAGTCCGTGCAAGTGCGATGTCTCTTTACTTGAATTTTAATCTTAATTTTGAATTTCAATTTGCTTCTTGCGTTTGCAATGTTGCATCCTATTGCTTGTTGTCTGTTGAATTTCAGTTGGATTTGAAATTTTCTTTGCGTCTTTTTGTTTCGGTTGGCGTTATGTGTTCTCGGTGAATCCTGTGAAAGGTGATAGTGACGTTGCTTTGTTGACAGGTTCTGCATTTGCTTCGAAGATATTTAGGTGAATATGTACACGGACTCTCTACGGAGGCGTTGAGGATAAGTGTCTGGAAGGGTTTGTATTCTGCTATTTTCTCACATTTTACTCACTTTGTTTACTGCGTCTGGTGATTATTTTACATACACATTCTATACTCTGTATCGACGCGCGCTGCTCCACCTTTTTTTTTTCTTTTCTGATTTATACCAACCTGCGACTAACCAATTCTGTTAAATGTCTCCGTAAGTTCTCAATTTATATCAAACTGAGCGTATGTTCAAATTTTTTTCCAACTCTTTAAACCTACTAAAACTTATTGCATTGTGGTAAATTGGCAGATATGAAGCACGTTGTTTGGATAACATTGGATTTGTTAGTTTGGAATTATTTTGTTCTTAATTTTATAATTTATAATTCACTTTAGTGGTTTTATGAGCACTAAGGAAAGTCAAATATGCTGGAATTGTGCTCTTTTAACTGGACTGCTGGCAGTACATTTTGTTGGAGTGCAACTTTATTATCCTTAGAATGAATTATTATTATTATTTTTTGCATAGGCTTGTTTTTCCAACTCGTATTTTGAGGTTATTGGTTTCTGAAGGTCTGTTCTTTGATTTATTTATTTGTGATGAAAACATGTGCATGTATATTCTAGATTTAGTTTCATTTTCACATTTGTCTATATTTTCATTCTACACATTTTATAATTTATGCATTTTTTCTGTGAAACGTAATTCAAACTTGTGCCGGTGAATATCTTTCATTGGATGAATTTCTTATGAAACAAATTGTTTTCATGCTTATCAATTTTCACATTACTGAAATGAGTTTCTGTATTCCATTGAGATCTCATGGTAGTTGTTATTCCAACAAAGACACTATTGATGTCTGCAGGTGATGTTGTCCTGAAAGATTTGAAACTGAAGGCAGAGGCACTAAATGCGCTAAAACTACCAGTTACGGTCAAAGCTGGCTTTGTTGGTACAATTACATTAAAGGTACGTCCAGTCATTTAGCATCATTTGTTGTCTGAGTATTGTTTTACTTGGACAGTTATATTGTTGATTATCAATTACAATGTTGTCGATTTTTCTGTTATGTAGTAACTAGTTAGTTTTAAACAGCTGTTACTATGACAGCAGTTAATTCAGCTATATGTAAAAGTATTGTGTACTCTGTTTGTGAGTAACTTACAGCAATGCAAATTTAGTTTCCTCTTTCTATCTTTCTTTCTTCGCACTTTATCTTCTTTATCTACATCAACATGTCATCTAGAACTTCAACAGTCATCAATGTCAGAAAACCAGATCAATCTTAATCCTCCTCCTCCCCTATCATTCGATGCTTTGGTCCTTATCTCAAAGAAGCTTGATGATTCTGACTTCTTGCTATGGCAACAACATGTTTGATTCCTCTTTGGTTTCTTACCAAAGCCAATCACAATGCTAGAAAATTCAATAGTTCTTGGGAACCACCAGATCAAAAAGCTATTGACATGGCTCCATTCAATATTGCTACACTTGTTTCTTTCTGAAGTCTTAGGAAGCGTTTATTATATCAAGTTTGGGATAAAGTTCTAGACAAACGTGTGCTTGAGTATGAAACTTCAAACTGAAATTTTATTCACATCTCTTAAATATCCTCCCATGGCAAAGTTTCTTATTTGTGTTAAAGCATTAGTTAATTGTGTCACTTTTATTGGAGATCCTATTTCTCTCAGTTATATACAGTGAAAACTATATGTGAGATTAATCTCCCTTATGTTGAATATACACACAGGGTCATCTATTTATAATAGAAAAAACATGGGCTAAGTCCAAAATACAAATAAGAAATAATAACAAATTAACTAAAGATAAAGATAAATATATAATATATCTAACACTCTCCCTCAAGCTGGAGCATAAAAATTGTATTTATCAAGTTTGGAACAAATAAACTCAATTCGAAGACCTCTTAATAATTTGGTCAACACATCTGCGAGTTGATCGTTTGACCCAACAAACTCAGTACATATTTCTTTAGTCAACAACTTTTCATGAACAAAATGACAATCAATTTCTATATGTTTACTCCTCTCGTGAAACACTGGATTTGATGCAATGTGGAGAGCAACTTGATTATCGCAATACATCTTCATAGTATGGATGTCACAAAAGTTAAGGTCTTAGAAGGAATTGTTTCACTTATATAAGTTCACATGTGAGTGACGCCATCGTTCTATACTTGACTTCAGCGGTTGATTGAGCTATTACATTATGTTTCTTACTTTTCCATGAAATAATGCTTCCTCCTAGAAAAGCACAATATCCTGTAGTGGACCATTTATCAATAGGCGAACTTGCCCAATCTGCATCACAATACCCAAAGACCTGAATGCTTCCTTTATCTTCATATAACAATCCTTGTCTGGGAGCCTTTTTGATATACCTCAAAATGCGAATAAGAGAATGGTCAACACATGGAGCCTGCATGAACTGATTAACCACTCCAACTGCAAAGGATAGATCTGGCCTTGTAATAGTGAGATAAATCAGTTTTCCAACCAGCCTCCTATACCTCTCTGGATCGAAGAATAATTCATCTTCTTCTGTCCTTAATTTTTGGTTTGGGTCCATGGGACTGTCAACCGATCTGCAATCAATCATGCCTGTTTCTTGTAATATATCAAGAGCATACTTCCTTTGGGAGATTACAACTCCATCTTCTGATTACGCTACTTCAATGCCTAAGAAGTATTTTAGACTTCCAAGATCCTTGGTTTGAAAATGTCTACACAAGTACTCTTTCACTTGAGATATTTTAACAGTATCATTTCTTGTAATGACAATATCATTAACATATACTATTAAGTAAACACATTTTCCAAGAGAAGAATGACAGTAAAAAAGCAAATAGTCTGCTTTACTGCGTTTTAGCCCAAATTTTTGAACAATGGAGCTAAACTTTCCAAATCAAGCACATGGTGATTGCTTGAGGCTATATAGAGATCGCTGCAATTTGCATACCGTACCATATTCCCCCTGAGCAACAAACCCAGGAGGTTGCTCCATATAAACTTTTTCCTCAAGATCACCATGTTGGAAGACATTTTTGATATCCAATTTATGAAGTGGCCAGAGACGAATGGCTGCCATGGCAAAGAAGATGTGAATTGTTGTCATCTTGGCTACAAGAGAGAAAGTGTCACAATAATCAAGATCATAAACCAGAGTGTAATCTTTTGCAACATGCCGGGCTTTGAGCCGATCAATTTCATCATCAGGGCTGACTTTAACTGCATACACCTATCAGCAACCAATTGCCTTTTTGCCTGGGGGAAGGGGCATCAGCTCCCAAGTATTACTGTGGTCAAAAACCTGCATTTATGCAATCATAGCTTGTTGCCATCCAGGATGATCAAGTGCTTCTTTCACATGGGTGTAATAACAAAAGACACTAGGATAAAAGAGAAAAATAGGAGGGCGACAATTGATGATAACTAAGAAATTATAAATAGAACGAGGGTTTCAAGTGGAACGAGTACCTTTTCTGAGGACAATAGGCCATGCTGAATCATTTTCACCAGGAGGTGTGGGAGGAGGTGACAAGGGAGAAGAATCTGAAGTAGGAGATTCACCATTGTCTTGGGGAGGTGGACTATCCATTGGGGCCCTATGTGGGATGATCTCAGTATGTGGAGAAACGGGTGCAGGAGGATTGGGATCAAGACTTGGAATGATAGAGACGAGTGTAGGGGGATTGAGATCAAGACTTGGAATGACAGAGACGGGGGAGCTATTTGACTCAGCTACTGGAATAAGGAGGAGATAGAAACATCCTGAATAGATGAAGAGAAGTAAGGAGTCTGTTCAAAGAATGTGATATTGGCAAACATGTAATACTTCTTAGTTTTAGGAGAGTAACACCAATATCCTTTTTGGAGTTGAGAATAGCCTAAGAAGACACATTTGAGAGCGCGAGCGGAGAGTTTGAGATAAGAAGCACCTGAGTCAATTATCCATGAATTTTGACCTTCCATGGATTGAAAAATTCAAGCTGTTGATGTATCGGGAGATTGAGATGGTTGTGCTAAGCGGTTAGATTTTAACCTTAGATACTCTTCATATTCATCCTCAGTGAACTTAGAAGTGGAAGTTTCAGTCTTTGAAATATTGACAGTTTTGGAAGGGAAACCATGTAAGGAGTAGCAATTCTCTTGAGTGTGACCCATTCTTTTATATTATGTGCATTTAGGACATCCTCGACCTCTTAGTTCTCCTCCTTTAGTGCCACGTCCTCCTCTTCCTCGTGTGGCAACCATGACATATGGCTCCACTAGTTCATGTGCTTCCTGAGTTTGAGATACCGGGACACGCAGAAGGCGAGTGGTCAATGTTTCCATGGAGGGGACCTCATGACTAGTTAGAAGTTGATCTCTAAGATTGTCAAAATTGGGATGTAGGGCGCGGAGGATCAACACCATATAGAAATTGTCTAGTTTCTTCTTGATATCTTCTAAGGGTCCACGTCCAAAAACATCCTGAGTTCTTCGTTGGTAGATTGGGCTTCAGCCATGAAGGACACCATATCATAGAGACGTTGAATATCCTTGGCATAAATGCTTTGAGCTTTCTTCCAAAAGGAGTTACAAGTTTTGAAAGCCCTCAGAGATATAAGAAGTTTGGGTTCCAGTGATTGCCATAACAGGGCACACAACTGGAAATCTGCTTGTTTCCATTGATCAACTTTTTCAACAGGCACATGGCTTCCATCTTGCTCAAGGTGGTCATAATGCCCTTGGCCAAGGAACCACATTTCAACGACAACAGACCATGATGGATAACTTTTTCCATTTAGCTTCTCGGAAGCAATTGATGGACTTTCGGAGAAGGAAAGAGTACTGTCAGACGCCATCTATGAAGAAGACGAATCGCACCAGCGAGGAACAAGAAAACCCTAAGGGTTTAAACAGATAGAACTGTAACGACAACCAGTGGTGGGCGGCGGCCGCCAGCGGTGGACGACAGCGGCACTGGCGAGACAAAAACCAGAGCGGGTCCCGCTCTAATACCAAGTTAAATATAGTGAAAACTATATGTGAGATTAATCTTCCTTGTGATGAATACACACATAGGGTCATCTATTTATAATAGAAGAAATATGGACTAAGTCCAAAATACAAATAAAAAATAATAACAAACTAACTAAAGATAAAGATAAATATATAATATATCTAACACTTTCTAAGAACACATTGATGTTATTCTTGAAGATTTGCCTCAAGCCTATGATTTTGTCTTTTTTATCCATGAAAGTAAGTTTGAACCATTACTGATTGAAGAAGTTGAAGCTTTACTTCTTGCACGCTTATAAAAGTTTTGAAAGAAGGTTTGGATGGATGCATCCATTTTAAATCTAACTCAAGGTTCATTTCCTAAATGGATTTACAAAATGAAGAAGACAACACTATTGTTCTACTACAGAAGACATAATATCAAGAAGCTGAAGCACTTGTTATTATCTTTTTGTGGTGGTTGTGGCTCTAGATATAAGGGTGGTGGCAGTGGGCACCAAGGCCTATTTGTCAATATTTAATGTCAAGTGTCTTAACATGGACTTACTGCTTCCTTTTGCTATTATTGGTTTGATCAAAGTTATCAACTTCCTACTCACAATTGCATTGCATTTCGTTATATTATTTTTGTCAATGCTTTTTGGCTTCCAGTTTTTGGAATGTTGGTTTGAATCCAATTGAATTTCACAAAACCGGTTTGTGAAGTAAGGGTTGTCCCCACTTGCATTCTGTATCTTTTTACTATCATTGGTTTGATCTTATATGTATTTAATGTGAGATTGGGGTTTTCCTAATCTTGGTATTTCCATTTTTACGTTTTTCACTTTGTCTTGAATTCATCATGTGCTTTGAAATGGGTTTTTATTTCATTTTTTTGTTACTTATGTGATATAGGTTCCATGGAAAAGTTTGGGGAAAGAACCTGTGATTGTTTTGATTGATCGTGTGTTTGTTCTAGCTCATCCCGCTGCTGATAGTCGGACTTTGAAGGTACACTAGTATTCTGTATTTGTTCTATTAGGTGTGCTTGGAAGATTTCATTTACAGCTTATTTGAATATTGTGACATAAGCTCTAATGAGTGTTTGGAAAAACTTATAAAACTAACTTATGATGTGTCCATATTTTATTTTCAGATTATTTCAATAAAACAACTTAGGGAATCAACTTATATAAAAAAAAGGCTTAATACCGCTTTTGGTCCCTAGTTTGAGAGGTTTTGTTCAATATGGTCCTACCTTTTTTTTTTAGTAACAATTAATCCCACTTTTTGAAAAAACTGTTCAATTGACTCCTTTTTGGTTTCGACGTCAATTTTCTAACGGTTCTGGTTACGATGTCAATAAGTTCTTTCATGCATTCACCTATCCAAATGTTATTTTAACAGTCCTGATATAATGTTATGTTAAAAATCATGTCATCATTGTATACAATAAGAACTATAATAAGCAATTTAAACTTGAATATGGGACCACTATGAACAAAAAGAACTCAATTGAACAATTTTTTCAAAAGGTGGGATCAATTGTTATGAAAAAAAAAAGTAGGACCATATTGAACAAACCTTCCCAAACTAGGGACCAAAAGCGGTATTAAGCCATAAAAAAAACTAACCATAATTTCTCTTTGGATCATGAAAACATGTTATTCATAAGTCCTTATTTGAGTGGTACTTGTTTAATAAGCACTTAAGTGAACTGTTTACCAAATCGTGCCCTTAATACAGATCTATGTTTTTGCTAATGGAGTTTTGTTTTGTCATAGGAAGAGGATAGGGAAAAACTTTTCGAAGCCAAGCTTCAGCAGATTGAGGTCAGACTCTATGTTGATTTTGTTAAAGTATCTTATTTATTATGGTATATAGTTGTTTGTTTTGTCAGTTCATTGTGTTATTTGTAATTATCTTTTTCCTTGTATTTTTGTATGCCTATTTTTGGGCATGCAAACAATATTTTCTATCAATTATATATTGTTGAGGGAATTATAATTTACCTGTTTGGGTTTTTGTGAAATCTTTGGAAACAAAACCCACCTTAAAATTTTGAAATTATAACGGTGATATAGAAATTTACTGCTAATGTTGTTGAAGTATCAAGTACCAAGTGCCAAGTAATATAAGTAGTACAACATTGTAGTCCTTGGTTTTATTTATCCTTATTCATTTTTTTTTTCAAACAAATGGACAGCTTGTCTTAAGATTCCCCCATAATAGATGAAACGTGTTATTCTTGAGTGCATCTTAACTTTTACGAACATCTTAGCGGTGGTGGTGAGCAACTATATTTCAGCTTCACAAGGGCTTTTTCCCTCTGTATATGAGCAGAAAACCCCTAAAAAGGATATTGAAGATAACTGAAATGCATTTTTCTACAGCAGTTGTGAGTACTGTAGGATTTAGATTTCAATGACTGTAGTTGTCTTGTTGGATCAGTATATAACTAAGTTCTCTAACAGAATCTGTAACATAAACACATATAATGGATATAGCTACCACATACGCCGATAGCCCCGTCAAACTGCGCGTGCAGGTGAGACAGCATGCCTAAGTTTGACACACAGCTCATTAAATTGCAAGGTGGACAAAGGCTTAATTAGGGAAATAGCAATCTGATCATAGCCAAATATATGGCGAACACTCAACTTTGGAAAGAACTTTTTCTCTGTGAAAGTGAAGATCCAACTCAAGATGCTACTTCCTTGCATGAAGAACAAGTATCTTATATATATAATAATAGGTTTTGCAAATCAGAGTTCATGATGAAGTCACTGAAGTCACAGGTTTTCAGTTGTTGTGCGAGCCATGCCACAATGGTCTACTTGGTTGTTGATCTAAGATCAAAGATCAAAAATCTAAACTAGAAACCTAGGTACAAAACTAGGAAAAATCAGAATGGATAATAATAAAAACAATATTACATCTTGATTAAGATCTTTTAGGAAAAATATATTTATAATGTTTTCCTGGTTCATATGACACATTTTAATGACTGGAGACTACTAAGTTCATGGACCATTTTTCTTAATTTTGACTAGTGATGATGTCCCAAATGATAATGTAAAAGTTTAGGAGATGGAGATGCAAAACAAGACACATGTGGATTAGATCCAAAATAGTATAAACTTCTAGATTCACATCCTTCTCCAATCCATTGCCTCATACCTTTTTCTTGTGTAACAAAGTAATTGGTATTAAAGGTATTGAACAATTTAAAGAATTGCTTAATTGACTTAATGAAATTAGATTGAATGGACAAGTATGAATTGAAAGGACAAATTTTAGGTTTAAGGATGGAGAAAGGGAAATTTGACCCACCCATTCTTTGGAACCTTTGGCTAAAGTTATGAAGTGAGGATTTTTTGGAAAGGAAAGAGACGAGAACAAGGAGGTATTACCATAAGTGTGGTTAGAAGTATTTGAATCAATTATATATGAACTTGGACTATTCACAGATTGTGAGATGCAAGATATTGACACGATGGGATTTGTATATGGTTGTGCCAAGCTATTCAATTTCAATCTTAGATATTCTTGGTATTCTTTATCGGAGAACTTGAGTTTAACAACTTCAACTTTAGAGATATTGGCTATCTTGTTAGGAAATCCATTTAAAGAGAAATAATTCTCTTGAATGTGTAAATTGTGTCACTTACTTTATGATATATAGCAATCTCCACGTGTTTGGTTTGAAAAATTTAGCTACATTGTTCAAACATATGGGTTGAAATGCATTGAGATAGATTATTCTGTTTTCTATTGTCACACCTCCATTGGGAAATGTGTGTACTTAATGTTGTATGTTGACAATATAGTCATTACCAATAATGATGTTGCTAGAATATCTCAATTAAAGTAACACCAACGTAGTCATTTTTAGACAAAGGATCTTGGAAGTCTCAAATCAAAGGTAAGAGTTGTATTTTGTCAAAGTAAATATGCTCTTTACATCCTAGTAGAGACGAGCATGGTTGATTGTAAACCAGTGGATTTATTGTTGTTGATTTTAAATAATAGATGTCCTTGACCTAACAGGTTTGTATTTTCTTGACAATTAGGGTGTGAATTATTGAGTGGAAGGTAGAAAACTGTGATCAAACTTGAAATAGCAGAAAATAACACTGTAACCAGTATTGAACACCCTTCACATTCGTCCCCACATCCTCTAAAACTGGTGCTGTAGCCACCTCGAAAAGAAGACGAGCCAAAAATCGATGACCTACACTTGAGTACCATAGTCAATGTTTGAGCTGTAGAAGGTTCTTCATCATTTCTTGGAACAAAATTGGTTAAGTGTGCATGTGTGAGGTTAAGAGAAACAAAAATCTAAAATAGTATTTTTATTGGTATTTTTGAAGATGACTCATGTGCAAGAGTTGCTTCAACTTCTATAGGAAGAGGTTTGAACTTACTTTCAATAACATAAATAGTAGATTGATAATCTTGAGGCAGCCCTTCAGGAATAACATCAATGTGTTTTGGAAATAGGATCTTATATAGAAGTAAGATAGGAAATTGGACACTTATCAAAAACCTGTACAGGAAACAGAACAATCAATGTGTATGGTAGGTGCTGGAGGTGGGGGTTGAGGAGCAGGATTATTTTCTGAATCATTGGATTATTGAGCTCTTAATACCATATTAGAGTTAAGAGAACGAGCAAGAGTGAGAGTGAGAGAGAGAGAGAGAGAGAGCTGAAACAGAAAAGGTAATTTTTGTATTGATAAAATGTACAGAAGAGAGTCGGTATTTTCTTGATACAAAGAATGAAAAGAAGCAAAGCTGTGAAGCAACAACCCATAGAAACTCCTATAACGTAAACTATATCTATCTAAATGCAACAATAACATGATTGAACCCATGAAGGATGGTGTTATGTAAAAATATTTATCATGAGTGGAATGGGGAGTGTGATTTACCCTATTTTCTGTTTTTGGAAAAATGAAAATGGAGGTGTGATTTACCGTATTTGAACATGTCTGCTTCGTTCTGTTTTTTTCCCTTGCCTTTACACCATTATTTTATATCAATGATTTTGTGCTTTCATGCATAATCAGTTTTTGATCTTCGTTTAACATTTCTTCCATGTATTAGTCTCTTCTTTTTTAATTTGTGTTGGACACAATGTCTTTTCTTGGGTTAAACTAAAAGTTAGAACCAACTCTCAATTTAACTAAGCAATATGTTTGTGTTACAGATTTGGATTCTGTTCATATACCTTTATTTCTTAACTCGACTTTTGTAACATTCTTTTGACCTATGGTTTCTTTTTCATACGTCTTCATGCAGGAAGCAGAGTCAGCTACGCTGGACGCAATATCTAAGTCCAAATTGGGAAGTGTATGATGTCGTAATCTGGCTATTGTTCTGAATACATTTGTTTCCGTGTTTTAATTATTCATTTTTGTCATCAAGTTGTTTACTGTAAACAGTGCACATGTCATGCCTAAGTTTGTGCATATATCTGTACTTTGTGACTGTCATCTGTTTTGTTGAAAATAAATCTGAATAACCATGTTTTGTTATGATTGTGTTTTAGAATAAGTTATTGTTAAATTGTGATCATGTTTCATGCTTTGTTTTCATTTGAGGATATATTTGGAGTCTGATTTCGGTGATTTTGGAGATGAAAAAGCTGTTTATATTTACATCTGTAAGAGTACACGTAGAGGAGTATGTCTCATTAAAATTTAAACGATCAGAAAACAGTCGCACTACTGAAATGTTATTCATTTTTTGGTTTCTTTTAAAGGGTGTTGAAAGTTCATGAGACAGTGAACATATTTTCTCTCTTTCTATACAAACAATCACAAATACACACACACACACACACTGAAATAACAAGATTGTTACTATTATCTCACAGCCGTCTTCTGGAAATTCGTGGCTGAGTTCTCTAATTTCTACAATTATTGGAAACCTTAAGATATCAATCAGCAATGTGCATATCAGATATGAAGATTCAGTCAGGTTGGTTTATAAGTACCATTTTAATTTCCTTTGCACAATAGAAATGGGCATGGAAAATTGACATTTATTTCAGCTTTTTAACTGAGGAAGTTTTGGTTTTGTTTATTTTCATTTTCTTACGCACAAAATTGTTGTTTGCAGTAATCCAGGCCATCCATTCTCTTCAGGTGTGACTTTGGCTAAGCTTGCCGCTTTTACAGTGGATGAGCAGGGGAATGAAACTTTTGATACAAGTGGTGCTTTAGACAGGCTGAGGAAGGTGAAATGTTCCTCCCTAAGAAAATTTTATCACAGCATTGAATGTTAATTTTAACTTGACAAACCAAATTTAGACATTCCAGAATTGTTTTTGATGCATTAGAGCGTTATCTTTTAAATGCTATTAGAGTTAAGACATGGAGATATATATATAGAGAGAGATGTGTAGGGCTATTATTTTTAATGTTTGTCATATACATAGGATAGGAAATAAATGTGCTGTCTGACAGGCTTGTTAATTTGGGTCTGGTGGGTTCTAGGGTAGAGTTTGCTTGGTATTGTTAGTTGAGCACTCGTATTATGCAAAACTTTTTTAGTAATTGTTATGAGTTACTGGATTATAGGTTTTCTTGATTCTACATGGGTTTGGTGTTGTCCACTATGGTTGGTTTAATATTTTGTTTTACTTTTTTGTAATGTATTTAATGGTTGGTTTGGTATTGGAGCTTTGAGGTGCTATCCTTGTTGGGATTTCAAAGCTTCAAAGTGATGCTTTCTGGAGCGAAACCTTTTATAAAAACATGTACCATGTAAAACAAGGATTCTCTTTATATCGAGGATGAAAAGAAACAAAGATGTAACGGAACAAGTGATAGAAACACCTATAACAAAAATTATGTCAAACTGAATACAACACTGTCAAATGTCTTTTATGTTGTTTGTATGCTTATGTTCTTACTTTTGTATTGTTTGTTTGAACATAATCGATTTTGCAATATGTAGAATTTCGTGGCCTCCCTACACATGGTGTAAAATGTGACTCTGTTATCTGTATTTCTAGTAACTGACCCAGCTCTTTAGTCATCTACCAGGTTCTGGATAGTTGAACCAGCTGTCTTGCAGATATAATATCTATAGAGTTAGCTTCAAATCAATTAAGTATCAGCTAGTAGCGTCCAGTTTGTAGCCTAGCCTATCTGTATATAAAGGTCTTAATGTTTTGTCTGTATGTAATCAGAATACATTTAAATTTGATGAGCATTTTCAGTTCAATTTCTCTTTTTCTCTGGTTGTTCACCTGGTATTCATAATTCTGGAATAAAATGGAAAACCTTTTTCTCTATTCTTCTGATAGTCAGATGGTTTAACAAAGCTATTGTTTGGTTCCTAAAATATTTATCCACTTTGATATAGTTTGATCCTTGGTACCTGCATTTTTTGTTGAGTTGTTTAGCTTACACTTGAAGTGGGATTTTGTATTGTTACAGTGAGTGCAACTTATTTTTTGTCTGACTACTATTTGTTCTCACTACAGTCAGTGCAACTGGAGAGACTAGCTCTTTATCATGATTCTGACCACCTTCCTTGGGAGATTGATAAGAGATGGGAGGACATCAATCCACGAGAATGGATAGAGGTTTGTTGTACTTTGTTTGATAACTTTAATCTTCTTATTCTATGAGCTACATATATACAATTGTCAAGAGCTTTTTCTTATTGGTATGTTATGCGACTTTTGTCTTATTTTCACACGTCTTTTATTTTTTCATTGTGGTAGATATTTGAAGATGGGATAAATGAGCCCACTGATGATCCTAAGTTTGTATCTAAGTGGGCTAGGAATCGCGGATACTTGGTTTATCCTATCAATGCAGTTCTACAGTATCATCGGCTTGGAAACCAAGAAAGAGCTAATCCAGAAATTCCTTTTGAGAAAGTTACACTTGTCCTCACAGAGATCTCACTTACTCTTACAGAGGTATTTTATTTCTTAACTATTTGACACTTTTATTGAATCAATGATGATTTTAGAGTTAAATAGGATCCTGATTAAGGAGATAACTCTAGAAGCCTGTTTTCTATACTTTGAATCATCTTCCTTGTTTGTAAGATAACTTGCCTGAATTGAATATTTACTGGATACTGTAATTTTTATTTTTAATTTTTTTGCTAATGTAGGTTGGAGTGGGATAGTTTTAGTACTTGACAGTTGTTGGTTGCCTATTGTGTCCATTTACGACTAAAGCTTGGGAAAATGTTTTTCTTTGATTTTTGTCCTTAGTCATGTTATGGTTTTTATTTTTTTTTATCTTTTAAATTTGTACTAGAGTACGAAGGGATTCCTTGTTGGATGGTCATAGGAATTGGAAAATGATTGAGTGATTCCTCACCCTCCCATATTTTCTTTATCTGATTTGACCATATTCCAGATTTTATGTTATCACTTGATTTCATTTTTTTTCTTTGTTATCACTTGATTTCATTTTATTTTTTTATCATCACTTGATTTGAATTTTTTCTTTGTTATCACTTGCTTCCTTTTATATTTTTTATTTTCATAAAAGGAGAAAATTTTATTAGAATGTTGTGTATATAAACGGGATCACCAGAGATCTCCAACATACATTAGTTGGATATGTCATGATGTATTCATATTAATGAATTAGATTCAGAACATAAGAGTAGTATGTCTGGTATGACGCTGGATAAATAATACTCAAAATGTTCTAATAATTTGCTTTCTAACTTGACATGCTTTAACTAAACCTTTTTTCTGCTTTGATATTGTTTTTTGACTTGTTGCTCTGTGAATTATAGTCTCAGTATCATGATTGGATTAAACTTTTGGAAGCTGTTTCAAGATACAAGACATATATGGGAGTTTCTCATTTACGACCTGGAGTTCCCATCTCCAAGGCTCCTTGTTTGTGGTGGCAGTTTGCCGCTCAGGCTTCACTCCAGCAGCAGCAGAAGTGGTAACTTGAATTTTTGTTGTTAAAATAAGTCATCTACATTTTATGTTTATTGTACATGGAGAATTTTGGAAAAGATTGTAGAGAATACCATCACTTGAAATGTGAGAGAAGATACTTAGTCAAATTGATTAATCCGAAATGTTACATTAACATCTATATATAGAGAAGTCTAACCCTATAGTATCTGGAACCTTCTAAAATCTTCTAACAATTTCAAGTAGAACATTTAATGTCCTACTAACAACACTCCCCATTAAGCTGGTTGATGGATATCTATCATTCCTAGCTTGCATGTAAGATTATGAAATCACTAGTAGGAAGAGCTTTTGTGAACATATTCACTAATTGATGCCTAGATGGAACATATCTATCTATGTTTGGTCCTATCATACTAAACTAGATTGTGAAAAATGCTAATAGCGGACTTATTATCACAATAAATAATCATAGGTTCTTCATATGCCACTTCAAGATCATTCAAAATAATTCTCAGCCATAACAATTCACACACTCCATGTGTCAGGTCAGAATTCAGCCTCTACACTAGACCTTACAATAATATTTTGTGTTTTACTTTTCTAAGTTAACCATATTTCCACTGAAGAACATGCAATATCCTGAGGTAGATTTCCTATATTTGATAGACCCTGCATAATATGTATTAGTATGCACTTCCATTTTTTAATTTTTCATTCCTCTTGCAAATCATTAGATTCTTGATCAATTATAGAGCATAGCATATACAATTAACAAAGAGTTAAATGTACACAGTCATAGCCAATAACTAAGCAAACTTAAATCTAAAAGGATTTTAACATAAGGAAACATGTCTAACATTAAATCATTCTTTGAATTAAATAACCTCAAATCTAACAGGATTTTAACATAAGGAAATATATTAAATATCAAAACATACTTTGAATTACATATAATATATAAATATCTGACCCACTTATGTGTATATTTAAAATATATTAACATTTTAAAGATAACTGGATAATTTAAAACAATACATTTTATAAATTCATAAAAACTAATATAATTTTTAAGAAAATACTATAGCATATATACATGTGTGTGTGTGTGTATATTCCTTGAAACTTGTTGAAGATACACGAGGGAGACACATGCATCAGGGACACATTTGTCAATGTTGTCTCTGAATAACAGCAAGTTGTTCTGCAACTCTTTACCTGGCGCTGGTAAGACTGCAAGCAATTGAAGGCAGTGCCATTTTTTCTGCCATGATGACAAGCAAGTGAAGGGCTGAAGATAGTAGCTGTGAAGGGGTGCTCAATTTTCCCTGTTTTAACTAATTTCTTGAAAATAAAAAAAGAATTTTAGGCACCCTTTTTGCACCAATATTATATGGTTCACCTGTACACAGCCATTCATCTGCTACTCTTATAATTTGATAAGCGAACAAGCATTTGGGGAACCTGCATTTAAAATCTAGATGTTTAGGGTGGAGAACCAAACACTTAATTGAGTACCCCATACTATTGATGTGGGATTAGACACCCCATAATATCAAAACCATATGGCAATTCATATCTGGTTCAAGCACCAAAATGATAAAGCAGCGTGGTTCACATCACCATATGCTTGAATCAAATTGTCTGTATTGTATTGTCAATTGTAGGATATTAATAAGAATGGATAACCACAATAAATGGTAGTGGAGAACCACACCCCAAGTTCATCGGCCAAAGTCTAAATCCAAAATCTGAGCAGTAACCTTAGATAAGCTGCTGTATTGTGGGTCTATGCTTGCGCTGGCAACATTCTTTTTCGTGCAGGACATCCAAGAGACTAGGTTTGGATCTAACTATGGTAGCACCAGAAGTATAGAAGCGATTATCAGGGTGGTATGCAGTCCAATCCAGTGTCACTGAAAGCTTTTAATGTAAGAGGCTGATGAGCAGCAGCAGGAAGGATCTGAAGGCCAAAGAGTAGTTACCCTTGAGTTACCTAAGGATATTGATAGAATCAACTGGTAATTTTGGAAACGATTTAGGGATTCACACAATATTACAGGAACAGTACAACTTTATTATAAAACCTTTTCTCTAGATCAACTTCACCCAAGAGGAAATGATGCACACTTCAAGACTATTCGAGATTGCCCAAAAACTCTTCCATTATACACCACAATCACATTTGCCTCTCTAACCAACCTCCTATTTATTCTACTAATTACAGAACAGTTAATCATGACTACTGTAATTGCTCTGAATTAGTTCTATAGCTGTATCACAATTAGCTGCAACTACTCTAACCACTTCAAGTTGGTTACAACTGTATTTATATCCCTATCCTTATTTCTATTCTTGCGCCTTCTGACGTATACTTTCTTAATGAGGGGGTCTTGTATCAGATATATTTGACAGCAGTTTGTGAGCCCTAAGAGGGTGAGCCGTGAGTTAGCAGACTTTATTAACTTTATAGGTGGTTTTTTGGACATGTAATTATGACATATTGGAGAGCCCCCTCCAGACCTGTTGAGAGTGAGATCAGTCAGCAGGTTTGTTTCATTTTTTGAGAGCTTGCAGTTAGATGCTGTAAGGGAGGAGATACACTAGGCCTTAGGCATGCTGGTTTTATGCAAAAGATCTGTAATTTATTTGCTTGGAGTAAGAGAGTGGAACCGTTTGAAAGATGTCTGACTTAAATGCCAAAGACGTAGTCAAGCTTGCCAGGTTGTCTTATAGCTAAAGTATAATTTAGTTGAGGATCAAGGCTATGATACCATGTTGATGGTACAAAGAATTTGAAAGAAAATATAGAAGAGAAACCTATTGTTATTAATGTACTGATACAAAATGAGAGAGACACAATCTTTCATAAATAGAGCTATTGACTGTCAAGAGTTAGCTTAGATCTTAACAAAACCCTATAGACAACTATCACAATGAAAGGTGTGTGGCTAACCAGTAACTACTTAACTTCGAATATGATATGTATTGCCATTCATTTTTGGAATCTTGATCTGAGGCTGACTTGATGCTTCTGTACTGAATCAGTTATCGCTTGTCATGGGATCAAATTAGGCATCTTTGTCAGTGTCGACGTCGGTATATTCAGATGTATGTGGATTTTCTTCAACAATCATCAAATGTCAATCGCACAGAAATAAGAGAAATAGAGAAAGATCTCGATTCGAAAGTGATTCTTCTATGGAGGTCTGAATAATTTTTATCCTTTTGTGCTGATGCCTTTTAAAGGTGGTTGTATTTTTTTGTGAAAAAGATCATGCTACGTGACTTTTGTTTTGTCATTTTCATGAATAAGGTAAGGCACTTTGTTTGTGTGCATGTGTGATTTACTGAATCGAGAGGCTTGTAAGCAATAGTTTCTTAGTAATCTATTTTTCTTAAATAAGAATTCAATGATATCGAATAGCTTTGGATTCTGTATAGGAAAATGAAGTGAAGAGAGAGATTAGAGATTCTGGGTTATGAATTTGGTGATTTGTTTGTGCTTATCTGTGGGTTCAATGTGCTTTGTGCTCTTTTCTGTATCTGATAAGAATGTTGTTGAAATGTAATGTTATATTGTTATTATTTGTTTTGTTTGTACCCAGTTTTAGGTTTAGGGTTTAAGGTATACCTATTTTTGTAACCTATATATATACATCAATTACAAGCACAATAGGTAGGTTGAGTACTCTCTGTTTTCTTCATTTGATTTATTCCAGTGATGTCTTACAGGCTGTCGAAGAAATCAGTAGACTAATTTTTTGGGGTGGAAGAAAGAAGGGGGTGGGTGGGTTGGGGGGATTGGTACCATTTGGCTTCGTGTAAACTGTGTCCATTCATAAATGAAAAGATGTTGTATTTGTGTTCATTTTGTTTGTTATCTAGGCTACTAGCTCATGCCAAAGTTGAATCCGTGAAATCAAAGGTAGCAGCTGAGGAAAGAAAGATCAAGAAAAAGAGCTGGTTTTCGTTTACATGGTACATTTGAACTTCATTAATTCTACACATTATCACTTGTAATTGTTTTCATGTTGGTCCTTTTTTGGATTAACTTTTGTGACATTTATTGGTCTTTTTGGCTCTGTTTTCACGAGGTTTTTTCAGTATGCATGATCATTTATTGTAGTTTCATTTTTTCTCTAGGGGTGACACAGAAGAATCTTGTTTGGATGATGCTTCCGAAGAGCAAGAACTTAGACAAGAATGGCAAGCTATCAACAAGTTACTAAGTTATCAGCCAGAGGAGGACTTGATGTTACGATCTGCAAAAGATGTGCAGAATATGGTTCAGTTACTGGTAACTGTATCCATTGGTCAGGGTGCTGCCCGGATTATCAGCGTGAATCAGGAGGAAATTGTTTGTGGTCGATTTGAGAAACTTCACGTGTCAACCAAGTTCAGGCACCACAGTGTTTACTGTGATGTGTTGCTAAAATTTTATGGTTTATCTGCTCCTGAAGGTTCACTTACACAGGTTTGCACTCTATGAAATGAATGCTGCACAAATATTTTACACATAATATTAAAGTTGCCAAATTAACGTTGGTTTATTTATGGGTTTCTCTTTTTCTTACTGTATTATTTACCTGTCCTTTTGTTTGGTTTTCCTTAAAGTGTTTGGACTGGCTCAATTGTTAATATAAGTCAAGTCTAACAATTTTGTTTTTGTTTGTTAATTCGGTAGTTGTTGTCTACTTGATGTGCAGAGTGTCTATAGTGAGCAGAAGGTGAACGCATTAGTGGCTAGTTTTGTGTACTTACCAATCGGGGAGAATATTGACTGGAGATTGTCTGCCACAATTGCACCCTGCCATGTGACGGTAATTTCTTTCTTTGGGAGAGTCAAGAAGGTGTTTTTTAATTTCCCATTTCCTCAAAAGTGGATCTGTCATTTTCCATTTTCAATTTCGTCCGTTTGTTTTATGATTTTCTTATTTTATTTGAAAATTTTTCTCTCTGGGTCCGGTACTGAGACTCTTCCATTGTCCCTCCATAAATAACTGAGCTAAGACTTGATAAATCTAGAAATTAGCTCCTATAATATTTTCTAAGGAAGTAATATCTCTAAATGGTTTGACATTATGTTCTGTCTAACTATACCACTAATAACTAGACCAACAGGCATCTATTCCTGGCCTTGGAATGGAACAAATTTTTCAAAGTTGGTTGACAAAATAGTTTCGCATCAAATATTGTAATTGTAAGAAAGGTTGCAAACCCATGCTATACAAATAAAAAACTTCTACTTAATGGCTTAAAGTCAAACTATTCAATTTAATAACTTCTTGATTTTCATCATTTTCATTGTTGGCACCTTTCTTACTCTTTACTTACAGGTTTTGATGGAAAGTATTGATCGTGTCATGGAGTTTGTAAAACGAAGCAAAGATGTCAGTCCTACTGTTGCATTTGAGACAGCTACAGCCTTACAGGTGATTATATCCCTGTGCTTAAATTAAAATATTTGTTAATTGAATAAATATTATATATAAGGACACCAGTGCTTTCATCCTGAATTTCCCTTCTCTTGTTTGTTTTACTTTTGCTTGTTATACCTCAATTACTTTTTTATATAAGAGTGTGCTTTGTTTCAAATTGTTTAATCTAAATACACCTTTATTAAAAGTATCTGATTTCATATGTTTTGAACCATTTGGGTAAGTGTAAAGAAAAAGGAAAGTGCACCTCTTTCCATATTTTAAGTCGAAACGAATGTCACCACCTGTTATAATGTGCTTAAGAGGCCCTGATTACCCTCTTTGTGGTGGTGGCAAGTTGTGTTTGTAGTGAAGGCTCATGGTGGGGCTACATGTGTGGATACTTGTAGTGACACATGGCAATTCTATTGATGATTCACTGCGTGTTATGATTGTTGAAGTGGGCAAACCTTTTTGATCCAATACTAACCTTAGTGTCAATGGCGAACAATGGCAATGGCAGCCGTTAATAGGCGATGGAAGCAGGGTTTCCAAGATTTAAATGTTTGATACCAACTTGAATTTTGTAAGGAAATACAAAATTATTTTGCTGATAACAATCACATCATTTCCATTTTTATTTTTTTTAATTTGAAATAATCAAATCCTTTAAAATAAGAAAATAAAAATATTTTGAAATGAATTTAAAGATGCTTAAGATGTTTTTCTAATGATTCTTATGGAGATATTGAGAATATACTTATTGTAATAATCTGCAATTTACGGCAATAGTTTATCTAAGATATTAAGCACATTAACCTTGTAAGCATTGTGATTCTGAAAATTCCAATGTGAACTCAACCACGTACAATATTGACACTCACATGGGTTGCAAGACTCTAATGTACGTGTTGCATGGACTTTAAATTTTTATTTCTTATAGGATTGTATTGCTAAGGATTAAACTGATGCCAAATTTTTTGGTGTGTACTATATAAGAAAAACGAGCAGACGTTGTTCCTTTACAAAAAGTGCATTTTGGGAGTGAGTTGGTTTCTTTATATATTATAAAACCCCTCCAAAAACATGTTGAGGGACCAGGTAGTCTAGATTGATGAATGTATTCTTATTTATTTATTTATTTATTTACTTATTTATATTTTTGCTTGATTGTTTGGGAGGTTATGTTGAAATTATAAGTAAATTGTGGAAAAGGAACTATGTGATTAATATATTTAAATGTAGATAAGTAAATTGTATTTATCCTGAATTGACTCATGTAACCAAAATTTGGAGGGTAGGTGAAATTTGAGAAAGTAACTCGTAGAGCACAGGAGCAGTTTCAAATGGCTTTAGAAGAGCAAAGCAGGTTTCATCTACTGTCAATTCTCTTTTGTTTTGGATTGTTGTTTCTGGTTTTTTTTATCTTAAATGATATCTATTACCTTTATTTTCTCTTTATTCTAGTTAACAACTATTGAAAAGCTTTTTATAACGCTAGTAAGGTTTTGAAATATTGAATATTTTAGTGAGATGTAGTCAGCCTTTTCCTGTTGAATATAGAAGAAAAAAAATATTTCCAAAGCATTATAATGTTTTGGGTACATATAGCAAAGGAAATGGCTTCCTGTTTTATTTTTTTTGAATTTTTGATTCTTGGCATGCAGATTTGAATCAATTGATACTTCATTGGATTTATTTCTGTGATTTTTTTAAGCATTGTGTGAAATTGAAAAGGCACATTAAGCTCATTCACAGATTATTGTTTCTGACTGAACTTTCAGATTTGCATTTGATATTGATCTTGATGCTCCAAAAGTTAGAGTTCCTCTCAGAATTAGTGGTTCAGACAGATGTGGTAGTCATTTTCTTCTGGACTTTGGTCATTTTACACTGCACACTGCAGTAAGCTACTTGAAATACAAGATTTTATTTTGGTCATTTTAATCTGTACTCCAGGTTTATTCTTTGCCTTGGCATATTCTTTATTGATTCTTGTTTCCGCAGGAAAGCGAGTCTGATGAGAAAAGGCAAAATCTTTATTCTCGTTTTTACATAGCTGGACGAGATATAGCTGCCTTTTTTACAGACTGTGGCTCTGAGTTTGGGAGTTGTAGTTTGGTGAAACCAATAAATGACAGTCAAGTATTGAATTCGTATATTGCTAAAAGTGATGAAAATGTGTTACATCTCATTGATAGGTGTGGAATGGCAGTACTTGTTAATCAGGTCTGTTTCCTAAATGCTCATATTTGGATGGCAATTGTATCTGCATGACTTGTTCATATTCTGTTTCTTTCTCTGGTTACTCTAGATTAAAGTGCCACATCCTAGTTATCCATCCACTCTCATTTCCATTCAAGTGCCAAACCTTGGCATTCACTTTTCCTCGGAGAGAAATTTCAGAATTATGGAGCTGCTGAGCTTATTTAATGAGACTGTGGAAAATTGTAATCAGCCTACAACTGATAGTTTCCAATCTAAACCTGTTCCTTGGAGTCCTTCTGATCTTACCACTGATTGTAGAATCCTAGTTTGGAAGGTAACTCGACAATTCTTGTTAAATTTACTTATTGGCCATTAATGTTTAAGGAAACGAGTCAGATAATATTTTATTTTACAGGGAATTGGCAATTCTGTTGCTACATGGAGTCCTTGTTTCTTGGTGCTCTCAGGATCATATCTTTATGTATTTGAATCTGCTAAGTCTCCGAGTTACCAGCGATACCTAAGGTTTTTAGCACTTCTTTCCCTTTTTTCTCTTTGACACCAATTCCAAGTTTTTTATTAAAAAAATAAAATTGAAGAGACCAGCATATACATGGCTTAACTGTTTTTTCCTCCCAGCAGAATGGACTTGTTTGTATTAAAGATATTGCAAAATAATTAATGCCAATACAATTTACAGGAGAATAATTAAGATATTGCTACTTCCGAATTGAACATAGCTGTAACAAGTACGCATGCCACCTCGAAATTAAAAATTTAAGAAGCTTTTATCTCTTAAAGCATTCCTATTTCCAA
This sequence comes from Vigna mungo, assembly GCA_036885675.1. NCBI lineage: Eukaryota > Viridiplantae > Streptophyta > Magnoliopsida > Fabales > Fabaceae > Vigna > Vigna mungo. Next base: position 15,428,865 of record CP144696.1, read on the forward strand.
CATGTATAAATGTTGAAAGGTGTCAGGAGATTGTTGAAATGTTTAATAGTGACAGACTTTGCCTCATAAGTGATCAAATAATTTAATGAGCGTCCTTGGGTAACTAATTGATGTTACTGGAACTGGTTGATGCTGGGGTGATTCAATGTCTAATTGCAGTTAAAAGTAGTTAATTGTGTCTTGCGGATAATGGGTGGACATTTCCAAGGTGATGTTCTTCACTTTTCATAATAAAAATAAGGGTTAGATAATTTTTTTGTGCCTCCAAAATTGACGTCACTGCAATTGGTACCTCCGAAATTCTCAGTGCTTTTTTACAGAATATTTAATAAATATATTAATTTACATTCTTTACAATAACTTTATTACTTTCGAATTAATGATGTTGACCTATAACGATCACATATTTGCATGGAGGCTAGCGTATGACTTTGTCACATTAAAATGCCAAGTTAATGTGACAAAACTGTTAATTCAAAGTACGAGAGTAACTATCATGAACAACATAACACATGTGTTATATGTTGGGTATAAAAAACATTTAAAAGTGTTTAGAGGTACCAATTTTAATATTGGTCAATTTTTGAAGGTTTAAAATAGTTTTTTAACCTTAAATAAATGAGCAAGGCTGCTGAGTTTGTGTACATGTCAGAATTAGAAACTCTTTTAGACCAATCTGATTAGAACGTCATCTCATACCTTGACGTTAAAAAATCAGTTTATGAGGTTACCCTTCTTTTTTTTATTAATGTGGAACCAATAAAATTGCCACTTTAATTCTTGTCAAAATCTTTATATGAATGAAATACATAATCATTAGTTAATAAACAACTACACATCCCGTTCCCTTTGTGGATCACAAATTAACTGCTTTGTAGGAAAGCAGCTGTATCCTAGTGAAGTAGCTGCTAGTCTCACTGGAACTAAAATAAAAAAAGGCAGGCCTTAGTTTGTTGGAGGACCTCAGAAAAGATGTATAAACAAGCTTTAGGCTTTGTCTCCACATTGACAGTTGTTACTCGTGGAATGTGTCTGTAAATGTAACCAACACGAATTGTAAATATAGCATAGTCAGGTGACTAACCTAATTTTTGTCATTCAAAATTCCTCTCTCCTCTCTCCTCTCTCATCTTCATTTACTTTCTCAGTTGTCAATTCCACATTCAATTACAAACTTTGAAAAATGGAGGAAAAGTCTAAAACTATCAGATTTGTTGGTATTCTTGTGTTGCATGCATACTTCCCGTACATGCCTTGCAGATCTTCATCCTCTCATGATACTAGTGTTGAAATATGGCTGTAAATATTGCAAATTTATTGTACAATAAATATAGACTGATTGGATAATAAATATAGATTTGTTTGTAAGAAATCCCTAAACTTAAGGGATTGGGATTATGAGTTTATTTAGTAGATTTGTTCCAGATTTAGAGTCTTTATGTCTAGAGATTTATTTCCTTTTATTAGGATTTCGTTTTTCCTTTAGATACCAATGTGTTTTTTTTAGATGAAGAAAAGTTGTTTCACAATTATTGCTTACTGTCTGCACATTTTTCACAACTAGCATTGACTAGATATGATTATGTTATTCTGACAGATAAATGCATTTCAAAGGAGCAAGTCATTATATTGGTGACAAGTTTCTCTTAAAATATGATTTACTTTGCCGGTGTATAATCTAGTCCTCATTAGAATTGTTTAGGATCTTCTTGTATTGGGCTTAATTCATTTTTAAGTCCTTTAGTTTAGATTATGTGCGATTTTGTTTCCTCATGTACTTCTTGAGCTAGTCCTTTTATTTTTAAAATCAAACCAATTTGGTTATTCAGTCTATTTCCTTCTACCGAAAATTCCTAAATTCTCTCTTAAAACTCAAAATCTTCACATATCTTTTTCTGGCTCCAAATTCCCCTGCTAAAATTAAAATTTCATGAAAAATAAATCTCAAGTTTGTCCGTTTTCATATCCTAATCCAGCACCACATTAAATATTTGTAGTTTTATTGATTTTTCCATTTAATTTTTACTTCTGCATATTTAAAACTAATTTGTCTCCCAAATCCATCATAATGCCCAAATATTTGGAAGGAAAATGAGAACCCATTTGAGGGTTTTAGGTAGAAGGAAAGCAACAAAGGAGTGAACTTTGAGTAATTTTGAAACTGGTGGAACTAAATTTGGTCAATAAAACTTGAAGGTTCAAAGCTGCAAATAAGCTGAACTTAAACTAAATTTATAAAGCATTAATATCTTTATGTAAATTTGTTTTTCATCTTGCAGCATGGCGGGTAGGCAAGTCCTTGATGTGCCCTCGACATATGTTGGTGGTTCAGCATATTGTATTGCTTTAAGCATCAAGCGAATGGACATTCAGAAGGTAAGCCAAAATTAATCTCTTAGAACACTTATCACAGTGAAAAATGTCCCCTCTAATCTGCTAACAGTCATGGTGGACTCCAGTTTTCAATTGTATGTGTATTTTCATCACTTGGCATGTTCTAGTCTCACTAGAGATGGAATGCCTTAAGCAAGTTATTCCATGGCGTGGTAGCCAGTTTATCATGAAGAAAATGTGCTCAAATGTTTAAGAACCTGTGCAGTAATACATTACACTCGTGAAGAGAAACAGTAGTGTGGAATCTCCTACCCTGCAAAGTGTCACTTCATAAACAATTTACTTGACTGGGTGCTTATGATCTACAAATTGGTTATCAAGAATGCATTTCTGAATATTTGGAGACTAACATAGAAGACAATGGTTTCTAAAACACATTTCATAAATTCTATAGCACACAATTAGCCGTCTGGTTTGGAAATAATGAGTTTAAACTGAAAAGGAGTCAGGCTAGCTGGCTTCCCTACCTATCAAAATTGGAAATCACAAGACAAATATACAGAAACAGAAGGAAATAAAAGTGTTGATAGACTTGCTAATTTGAGAGGGGCATGCTGTGCACGGTAAAATAAATAAATATTAAATAATTTAAGAGAGAATTTAGAATGAATTCTGAGAAATTGTATTTCTAAAAAGTCAGAGGTAACCGAACAGATTCAGCTATTTTAGCTGACTATGGTTCATAACTTGCTATGCCAAGTCAAACAATCTAATACACTATGAAATGTTTACATAATAGACTTCGTTTGAATCAAGTGTATACAGATGCAACACTCTAACATTAACCCTTGTTCTTGCAGTTTGCTTCACTTAAATATAATTTTTATATTGATAGATTATTAACTTCAAGATGTAGATATGGGGAGACAGAAAAGTTGATATTGTAAATTATTAAGTGGATATAAACAATAAAATTTTTTAGGAATGTATTTTTTTGCAACTTGCTAACCTTTTCTGTCTTAAATTATGAATTACTTTATAGGCTCTGGAATCTTCTAGCACATGGATCTTAGATTTTCAAAATGAGGATGAGAAGGCTAACTGGTTTAGAGGACTTGTTCAAGCCACGTATCAAGCTTCTGTATGGCATCTTTAATCTGGTGTCTTCTCATGCTTTTTTGTTTTGTTAATGTTTTATAAAAGAATGCATGTTGTATGTAGACTCCTCCATCAATTGATTTGCTTGGTGACTCAGAGGGTGATGCCACTTCCTACAATGTTCTTAGTACCGCTAATTCAAAAACAGCTGACACCGTTATAAATGGGTCACTGGTGGAATTGAAGCTATTTATATATGGAAAGGTTAGATGAATTCATTTTAAGGTTTTGTCTGGGAATAGTACAAGGAACGAGTAATATTTGTTGCATACAGACATGAGCAATATTCTCATTCTGGCAATTTTTTGTTTTATTATCGATTCACAAACAATTAGTTTCAACTAATTGAATATTTTCATCTTTTCTTCCTGACATTTATTTGTTTAAGTTTACTATTTACAGTTGTTATGTGCGTGTGCAAAATCCATACTGACACACACACATAAATATTTGTGCAGGTTGGGGACACCATAGATGAAAAGCTGGATGAGTCTCTTATTCTTGAAACTGTTGCAGATGGGGGGAAGGTTTGTGCATATATTTCTACAATTTGTGTATAGATAGATACTTTTTTTAATTGGAATGGACCTAGATTGACAACTCTTTTGATAGTCATATGCACTTTTTGAGGTGTCCTTGTTTTAAATTCTATTGCATAAATAACAGTATTGGGGAATTGTCGTAAAAGACCAGTATAATTTAGGAGCAAGTTTGTGTTCTTGAATATTTTGGTGGAATATCAAAATCTAAAGGATTATCTTTTTCTTTTTATAACATGCTTCAGTTATCATTTTTTAATGATATTGGTCAGAATCCCTTAATTTATGCTGTAAATAATATTTACTTGTATAGTTTAAATTACATAACCAGGAGACTTAATTACATTCCATAATTACGAGGATAGTTGGCAGGATTAATAGACTAGCAACATATTTTATATTTAATGTAATGATCTTTGGTTAGGAATAATAAGGATAGGTTGTGTTTATCATAGATAGGATTTTCCGTTATTAAGAGCAATTGCTCTTTTGTGAATACTATAGGAATTTTTTTTTGACATTCTATCAACGGTCTAAAATCCTTGGGAGCTTGTTTCTCTTGCGCAACCTGCATTGCTGCAAAACTACATCCTTTCTTTATTCCATGGTATTGCTTCTATTCTTACATTGCCATACTTCAAACCTAAAAAGATGTCTTATACTGTGATAACCCTTAACCAATAAAGTAATTTGGAAAATGTTGAACTTCAAATTAGTCAACCAAACCTTAGGCTTAATGGATTTTTGCTGTCAAGACTGGTGCTTTTTGAAGTTTTGCAGTTGTCAACTACTGTCCATAAATTGCTGTTAGTTGTTCGTCGAAATGTGATTGTGCATCTGTTTGCCGCACACTCTTGAAGACATATCATATATTTCAAATTGAGTTTATTTATTTCAAGCTTGGTTCATATAATTTGTATGCTCCAGCTTGAGGGAGAGTGTTAGAGCTATTACATTTAGTTTATATTTATCTCTTATCTTTATTTAGTTTGTTTATATTTCTTATTTGTATTTTGGGCTTAGCCCATATTTCTTCTATTATAAATAGAGAACCCTATGTGTATATTCAACACAAGGGAGTTTTCACTATATTCAACTAGTTTGTTGACAGGTTTTGACCTGTGAAGAGGATTAAGCCTTTGAATTCTTTCTGTAGAGATACACTACTGTGAATAATATTCAGTTTTCCTATCTTCCTTGTGTCTTTTGGTGAGGAAGAGAGTTCTTGATTAGGTTCCCAATTTAGGAACCTATCAGATTTTGTTGCGAAAGCCATAGAAACATAGGAAGAGTAGGCAAAGATGAAGATATTGTGGAGAAGGTTTATGAGACTAAACCCATGAATAAGAATGGAAGATAAATGCAAAGAGAGATTCTTGAGAGTGAAATGGTGAAGTAAAGGTTGCAAAGGTGAACCCTAGATTTGGAGAAGATGAAGCATCATAAAATAGCTCTAGATACCATCTTGAAGAAAAAAGAATGAGAGGAACAAATTGAACTTTTATTATTTTTGCTTATGTTAGATATTGTGTTTATTTCATTTACATGTTCATTTGTATTTGGGCATACCCACACTCTTATTATTATATATATATTACCCTATGTGTATGCAAAGACACATAAGGGAGATTTCCCCTCATCCTTTTTACTACTTCATATGGTATCTAGAGCTTAGGTTCTATTCTAGTCGTCTCCGGTACTCATCACTGTCGCAACCGCCGTCGTCGCCACCGTCGCCGCCACCGTCGCCGGAGTTTCAAAATCGACCGGCGACCACTCCATCTGGATCGTCTCGGCCGGGCGGCCACCGTGGTCCAAAGATCGCGGTGATCGGAGCTCTCACGCGCCTCCACGCGCCGCCGCAAAGTTCGCAGATCCGCCACTTCCCGCCGCGCGTGCCGGCGCGTCGCCGGAGGGTTCCGCCGCCGACCAGCACCGCCGTGATCGCCTCCTCGCCCTCTTTCCGGATCTGTTGTCGTTGCATCAATCGGAGCACTTTGGGTTTTTAGGGTTTCTCCCTCTCCATGGAGTCTTCTTCGTCAACAACCACCTCCTTTGCTGGTGCCTCCTCGTCTGAAATATATACTAATTTTGTGAATGTACACTTGTCCATTGACAAGTTAGATGGAACCAATTATGCAACGTGGGCATCCGACATCAAACTTTGGTTGAAAAGTCAGGGGTATGTAGATCACCTCACTAATAATGTGACTAGTGTTCCCACAGATGACGCTTCTCGCTGGATGAAAATTGATGCCCAATTATGCATCGTCATGAAGTCCACTATTCACTCCTCTTTGAAACAAATGTTTCGATCCTATGAAACATGCTCAGAAGTGTGGTCACAAGCAAAACTATTATATACAAATGACACCCAGCGTCTTTATGGTGTCTGTCAGGACCTATTCACTGTTATTGGCCCGCGTAGTCCTGGTCCTATGGCAGAGTATTTGGGTAAAGTTCATGCCCTCCTGCATGACTTTAATGAGCTATTACCTCCTGCTTCCACTCCTGCTGAAGAACTAGAACAACGATCAAAGTTCTTCATGTTGTTGGCTTTATACGGACTCTCTGATGATTCCTCCCATGTCCGTGATCAGATTTTGGGTTCTCCTGTCATACCCAACTTTACTGCTACTTGTTATGCTCTTTTGCGTATTCCGAGTAAACCAGTCGTTGAGACAGTTCATATTGATGATTCCTCGGCTATGGCTGCCCAACGGGATGATCGAAGTCGGACTCGCAAGCCAGGAAGAGGACGACCAAAATGTGACCACTGTGGCAAACTTGGCCACAAAATTGATAAATGTTATGCGCTTCATGGACGTCCTCCTCGATCTGTAGCAATGGCGAATTCTGGTCCAACCCCTCAACCCCCGTCTACAGACCATCCTACTTCATCAAATTCTGTAGACAACCCTGCAGTCTTCAACGAATTTTTCAGATGGTATGACGATCGTCAGCAATCTAGTTCCACTACATCTGCATTTGTTGCACGCACAGGTAGACCTTTTGTTGGTTTAACTTCCCTCGGATCTTTCGTCCTTGACTCAGGCGCCACCGATCATATAACTGGTAACAAGTCCTTGTTTTCTTCCTTGTCATGTCCGAATAATTTACCCTCGGTAACAATGGCTGATGGGTCTATAGTTTCATCTCATGGTATTGGCACTGTTCATATTTTTCCGTCCATATCCATTGATCATGTACTCTATGTCCCTGGATCTCCTTTCAATTTATTGTCCATAAGTCGTCTAACTCATTCCCTTAATTGTGTTATTTCATTTACCAAAGATTCTGTTTATTTGCAGGACCGGAGTTCGAAACACATGATTGGCACAGGATGTGAGTCTCATGGCCACTATCTTCTACGCCCTTCTCCACATGCTGGCATAATCATGGAGTCACCATCCCTTCTTCATGCTCAGTTAGGTCATCCCAGCCTTGCCAAACTACAACAACTTGTTCCGAGTTTGTCGAAGTTATCAAGTTTGTCGTGTGAGTCTTGTCAGTTGGGAAAGCATACTCGTAGTTCCTTTCCTCGTAGTGTGTCACAAAGAGCATCGTCTCCTTTTTCATTAGTCCATTATGATATTTGGGGTCCTAGTCGTGTTAAGTCCACTTTAGGCTTTCAGTATTTTGTTACTTTTATTGATGACTATTCAAGATGTACTTGGTTGTTTTTAATGAAGAATCGTTCTGAGTTGTTTTCTATTTTCCAATCATTTTTCAATGAAATAAAAACACAGTTTGGGGTTTCTATTCGAACTTTACGTAGCGATAATGGCCGTGAATACCTTTCTTCACCATTTAAACATTTTATGGCTTCTCATGGCATTCTTCACCAGACCTCATGTGCTTATACTCCTCAACAAAATGGGGTGGCTGAGCGCAAGAATAGACACCTTATTGAAACAACTCGTACACTTCTAATCCATGGCCAAGTACCCTCGCGTTTTTGGGGTGATGCAGTTCTTACTGCATGTTATCTCATAAACCGCATGCCGTCTTTTGTCCTAGATAACAAAATCCCTCATTCCGTCTTATTCCCTCAAGACCCTTTACATCCATTACCTCTTAGAGTTTTTGGGTCTACATGTTTTGTTCATGATTTTAGTCCTGGTCTTGATAAGTTATCTCCTAGATCTCACAAATGTGTCTTCTTAGGATTTCCACGATCACAAAAGGGCTATAAGTGTTTTTCCCCTTCCCTCAATCGTCATTTCATCTCCGCTGATGTCACCTTTGATGAATCTTCGTTTTATTTTTCTCATATATCTTCTAGTTCTGTACCTCCATCTCCTACTGTTGATATTCCTATTGTCTGTGATCCTTTAGACTCTCATTCCCCACAGGATCGTCCTTCAACTCCACCCCTTCAAGTTTATAGTCGTCGCAATCGTCTCCCTCATGACTCACCTCCTGTGCCACCTCCTGTGTCTCCTCCGGCTCCAGCAAATGAGTCTGACCTGCCTATTGCCCTCCGTAAAGGTATACGCTCTACTCGTAACCCTTCCCCCCATTATACTGTTCTTAGTTACCACAGATTATCTCCATCTTTTTACACATGTCTCTCATCCATTTCTTCTGTGTCCATTCCTAAGTCTGTGGGTGATGCCTTAACTCATCCTGGTTGGCGTCAAGCCATGCTGGATGAATTAAGTGCTTTACAGAAAAGTGGAACTTGGGAGCTTGTCCAATTACCATCTGGAAAGTCTGTTGTTGGTTGCAGATGGGTGTATGCTATCAAGGTTGGCCCTGATGGTATAATTGATCGTTTGAAGGCTCGACTGGTTGCCAAAGGATACACACAAATTTTTGGTTTGGATTATGGTGATACTTTTTCTCCAGTGGCGAAAATGACCTCTGTTCGCCTTTTCATTGCCATGACCGCTCTTTGACAATGGCCTCTTTACCAACTTGATGTCAAAAATGCTTTCCTTAATGGTGATTTGCAAGAAGAAATTTACATGGAGCAACCACCTGGCTTTGTTGCTCAGGGGGAGTCATCTGGATTGGTATGTCGTCTTCGCAAATCCCTATATGGCCTAAAACAGTCTCCTCGGGCCTGGTTTGGTAAATTCAGCAGTGTTGTTCAACAATTTGGTATGTCTCGCAGTGAAGCGGATCATTCAGTGTTCTATCGCCACTCAAGTGCTGGATGTATTTACTTAATAGTGTATGTCGATGACATTATTCTCACAGGAAGCGACTACCTTGGCATCTCTCAGATGAAACAGCACCTTTGTCACCATTTTCAAACCAAAGATCTTGGCAAACTCCGGTATTTTTTGGGTATTGAAGTAGCACAATCCAATGATGGTATTGTCATATCTCAGAGGAAGTATGCGTTAGACATCTTGGAGGAAACAGGGTTAATGAACTGTAAGTCTGTTGAGACACCTATGGATCCTAACATCAAGCTCCTACCAAATCAGGGGGAGCCTTTCTCAGATCCTGAACGTTACAGAAGATTAGTTGGTAAATTAAACTACCTTACTGTTACGCGTCCTGACATTTCCTTCGCAGTTAGTGTGGTGAGTCAATTCCTTAACTTCCCATGTGAAGACCATTGGGATGCAGTGGTTCGCATACTGAAGTATATTAAAGGATCACCTGGAAAAGGTTTGCTATATGGTCCTAACAACGATACAAAAATCGTGTGCTATTCAGATACTGATTGGGCTGGTTCCCCTTCTGATAGGAGGTCTACTTCTGGATATTGTGTCTCTATTGGTGGCAACTTGATATCTTGGAAAAGTAAGAAGCAAAGTGTTGTGGCTAGGTCCAGTGCAGAAGCAGAATATAGAGCTATGGCATCAGCTACTTGTGAGCTTGTGTGGCTTAAACAATTACTTAGTAAATTGAAATTTGGAGATATTACTCACATGACACTTATATATGATAATCAAGCTGCTCTTCATATTAGCTCTAACCCTGTCTTCCATGAGAGAACCAAGCACATTGAAGTTGATTGCCATTTTATTAGAGAAAAAATCATATCTGGAGATATCAAGACTGAGTTTGTTAACTCAAGCAACCAGTTGGCAGACATATTTACTAAGTCCTTGCGAGGACCTAGAATTGACTATCTTTGTAACAAGCTTGGAACATATGATTTATATGCTCCAGCTTGAGGGGGAGTGTTAGATATTATTTTTATTTCATTTACATGTTCATTTGTATTTGGGCTTAGCCCACACTCTTATTATTATATATATATATATATTACCCTATGTGTATGCAAAGACACATAAGGGAGATTTCCCCTCATCCTTTTTACTACTTCATAGCTTACATGAAATAAGAGTACAAAATTATTTCTAGGCAACACTTACAACAAAAGTTATTGTTAAAAATTGCTGCCAACTGTAAAAGCTATTAACTATACAAACTGACAATTATTTATTCAGTCTAATTCCTCTTTCTCTCGCTCTACCACTCATTCTCTCAAGATCTGTAGTAAGTTAAGTCTAAATTTAAATTCTCATATTATATGGCATCCTATCCTAGATTTATTAAGGAAGGTTACCTACCGTAGTATCTATGTGGAGTTAAGTTCATTTCCAAATTTTAATAGAGACATTGGTGGGAGAGATATAATTTAATTATTTTGGTATTTTGTGGATTAAATTTTCTTTTTCATAAACATGGAGAGCTTGAAGCATCTTATAATTTCTTGAACCATTACAAAATTATTATTTTGAAATGCATGAATATTGTACAGCTGACAAAACTAGGAATAGACTGTTGCTGTGAAAATGTGAGCTATTACAGTTTATTATCTGACTCATAAGAAGGGTCGTAACCCCATCATACAGCTAATAAGTTGGCCGTGCTCAGTTCAATTAAATCATTGAAGTTCTGACCTTAGAATCGGGAAATTAAAAATATTGTGTCAACTAATCCATTGAGTAATTATGACTATGTTATTTGCCAATAAAATTATTCCAATTCGGAAGTAGATTTTTGTACTGTAAGTTGATTCAATTGTAAATGCTTTGCGGTTGCTTTTTTGTTTCCCAGGTCCAGGTCCTTCGTGCAGATGGTGACCTGACAGTTAAATTGAAATTGCATTCTTTGAAAATTAAGGATGAACTTCAAAGTCGTCTATCAGTATCTCCTAGTTATCTTGCAGTTTCAGTCTTGACAAATGAAACTTTATCCTCTGACATGTTTGATTCTCATGGAAAGGAATTGTTTCATGATGACGATGATTGCTTTACAGATGCGTTATCTGATTTCATTGCCCAAACTGATGGAGGACATGGTCTACATAATATAGACTTGGATCATAGGGGATTGGTGCGAGTTGCTTCTGATTTCGAGTCTCTGGAAAGCACAATACACGAGAATGATATTGAATTAATAAAAGGAACTCCTCGGGAGATATATTATGAGGCGCAGGGAAGTGATACTGCAAATTTTGTGTCTGTTTCCTTCATAACAAGGAGTTCTGCTTCGCCTCATTATGATGGAATAGATACTCAGGTACTTTGGTTGCACCTTGTTGATGATGAATTGGAGTTTCTGGTCTTCTCTTAAGCATGATACATTGTCTTTCTCACTTTTCTGAATGTTATTCTTCAGATGTGTGTTCGTATGTCCAAACTAGAATTTTTCTGCAACCGACCTACTATAGTTGCTTTGATAAGTTTTGGATTGGACATAAGCTCTGGAAATAAAGTCACAAGTCCCACTGACACGGCCACAACTTCTTCGGATAATCTTTCAGTAAAGGGGAAAACTGATGAAAAGGGGGCCGTTAGGGGTTTGTTGGGATATGGTAAAGACCGTGTAGTCTTTTATTGGAACATGAATGTGGACAGTGTAACTGTTTTTCTTAACAAGGAAGATGGTTCTCAACTTGCTACATTAGTTCAAGAAAGTTTCCTTCTGGAACTTAAGGTAATGACAAACCTTTTTGTTAGCTAGGTAGAGTGTTCCCTTCTCTTTTCCCCGGCTTTCTCAAGTCTATTGGCTTTCAGTGTATTTTTAGGTAATTCGTTTTCATTTTCTTCTGTTGTAAAAGCACTTGTGCTTTCTATTATTCACTGTCATATGTATGATACCTCTGAAATCCAATTTTTTTTTTCTATCAAGGTTCATCCAAGTTCTCTTTCCATTGATGGAACGTTAGGGAATTTTAGACTCCGTGATACATCCCTTGGATCAGAACAGTGTTGGGATTGGCTGTGTGACATTCGTAATCCTGGTGTTGACTCCCTTATAAAGGTGTGTTCTCTGCCTATAAATCATTCTTGTGTACTTTTTCTTCTTTTATTAGTACATTTTGCAAATATTCCACTTTTGAAATGAATTATTCTACCCCTTGTATTGCATGGATTGTTTTCATTTCCTTTTTTATTTTATTGACTCTAGTGAAAACAGATACGTTCATTTTTTTTGTGTGATTACTTTTTTTTATGATAATAGAAAATAATAAAATTATTATTATTTTTATTATTATAATTATAAATTAAATATAAATTATTTTTATAATTTTATTGTAAATAATTTTTATGTATTTTATAGGTAAAATTGAAAAAGGCGGTTAAATTTAAATAAACAGTCATTTGAAAGATAATATTGATAAAATGAATATTTTGATTTAACAAAATTATTTAAAAGGTAAAATTTAAAAACAAATGTGGACACCAAATAAAGGATCCCCTTTATATGTAGATGTAGATAGATTTTGTGCCAGCTTAAATTCGTCTATTTTAATTTTATAGATTCTATATTATCTATCAAATCTTTGAAGAAAGCAAAGAATAATTACAAAACTCATTCTAGCTTTATAAAAAAAAATAGTTGCTTTATGTTATTATTGTCAGTGTTTTGTATGTCAAACTATACTATGTTTTTATTATATTTTATTATTCTTAATTTAATATTATGTTTGGCTAAAAAATTTCTGAAGTTTCAAACTTTTCGTATAAAACCGAAGTTATTAGAACCACATCAGTTTGACTGTATAAGACAGTAGTTTTCCAGGTTAGGTAGTTCATTTAAAAATTAAATGGTAACAACGCAGTTAACTTGGAGACGGGTAGTGAGCTTGATAGCCATGCCCTCATAACGGTCTTTGTGTGCACACTACTGAAAATCCCAACTCTGCGATTGTCTTCTTATACACACAAATTTGTATTTGTCTGTTGATATTTGACCATTAATATTTAATAATCTGTAATGTCATTCATCTATTTCAATATAAGTTTTCACGCTGATCAATATATGTTGATTTTTGTTTTCAGTTCAAATTCAATTCTTATAGTGCTGAGGACGATGACTATGAAGGATATCACTATAGCTTGCAAGGCCATCTTTCAGCAGTTCGCATTGTTTTCCTTTATAGATTTGTGCAAGAGGTATCCTCCAAAACTCTGTAAATTTGGAGTCTGACGTTAAAGTTGGTATTTTTCTGTTTTCTCCCATTAAAGCTATTTCTCATGTTTTGTTTAAAATCTGGGTCACTTTCTTTTAGTCCTCCATATTAAAAGTTGGATTTTTATAGTCCTTGAATTTTAAAAAAAAAATGTTCTTTTGTATCCTTCTGCACTAATAGAGTTATACTTGTTGCTAACATGACTAATGATATCATCACGAACAATTGCACGAGTAACTAATTTATGATGTGGAAACTCATTTTTAGATTTTGTCTAAAATATCTTTTTAATTCATTGAATTTAGTCAATTTTTCACATAACCCCCCACATTTAAAAAAAGAAAAGATATTTAGTCCCTCAAATTGAGAAAGAATGAATTGGTTATTGAATAATATTTTATGATATATTTGTTAATATGATTTTAATCATCAAATCTAGTGAAAGTGAGATGAAACCTTGTATTCACACATTCTAGTGGCTATGAATACTATACTATAATAAGTAAAAACCGATGTAAGAACTCTATTAATGTTAAGGTGACAAGACCAAGGAAGATAGAAGATAAGAAGGGACTACATTGTGGTGGTAGTTCTGAAGTTTAGAAGAAAATAGTTTCTCTTTTATATGTTGTACATATACATTGATTAGATAATTTAGAATACAAGCACAACCTATTTTAGGAAACAGATCCCTAGATGGTGGGATTGATATGCTAGAACTAAAACCAAGATAAAGGCAATATAGAAAATTAAAACCAATAAGAATAAAATCTGAAACTTCTTAAAATATATTGATGGAATAAAATCTAAAATTTCCTAAAATATCTCAACACTCCAAATTGTTCTCCATTTTTAACTTGTTCTCTCAAAGTTATTGTTGTTAGTCCCTTGGTGGGTATGTTTGCAAGCTGTCCTTTAGTTGAAACATGGGATGCAAAACTAAGCCACTGCCAATCATTTATTTGATTAAATGTTTGACCACTTCAATGTATTTAGTTCTATCATGTTGTAAAGGGATGTGAGCAATGTTGATTGCAAATTTATTGTCACCATATAACCTTTAAGTCTTCCAATATAATCTTCAGCCATAACAGTTCAATATTCCCTTAATTCTGCTTTGGCACTACAACTAACTACTACACCTTTTTTTACTCTTCTAAGTTACTAAGGGTGTGTATGGATTGGGGATAGGATTTGAGGGAGAGTGAGTGAATGGATTTAAGAGAATAGAGAAGAGATTGTGGTATCGCTGGGATTAAGGAAAAGATGGTATGATTTGAATAAATTTGAGATGAAAGTTTGTGTATGATGTGATGGATATGATAGATTAAAAAAATGATTTAATGAATAGAATTAAATGATTGCTATTTTACCATTGAAGGTACATGTGATATAAATTTACTACTATTATTATTATTATTATTATAGGCTTAAAAATTAATGAAATAGAATAAAAAAGACAAAACACTAATTTTTTGGGGGCCATTATCGGTTTTGTGCAAGAAAAGAATGAATTCTTACACTTCTCCCCATTACAGTAAGATATGAGGATCCCTTTCTTGGAATGGGCTACCTCAATTCCTGAAAAATATTTTAACTTTCCGAAAATCTTGATTTCAAACTCTTTTAGAACTATGGTTGTGTTTATTTGGGACCATCTACAATTATCATTCCCCATGAGCTACGGAAATTTTCTTGTTGCTAAGACATTGGAAATATGCGGAACTTTTAGAGGGTTGTCATATGATTTGTAGCTCTAGCCCAAAATCCAATAATGGGTGTTTGAGACATTAAATTCAACAGAAAATGGTAACTTACCAGAATATGTCAATGGACACACACTTGTGGGTTTCTCTCCTTTATTAAGGAAGGACCTTACTCTTTCTAGCTTCTCATGGTTGAGTTGCATAGATCGTCCTTGAATTTCGAGAATGCTCAGTAACTGTTCTATATTGTGGGGCTTGTCTCTATTTTTCCATTTCAGCCATTAATATTATGTGCAATTAAGGCACCAAGAAATAAATTCATAAGGTTGATTAGACGCACAACAATGGAGAGGTCTAAGTTTATGCAATAATGAATGTTGCAATTAGGTTTGCAAAAATGAAGCCTATGATTATGTTTGTAAAAATGAAAGCTGTAACTAGGTTTGCAGCAATGAAAATTGGAATTAGCTTTGCAGCAATGAAAGTTCTAATTAGGTTTGCAGCACTGAAAGCTGTAATTAGGTTTACACAACAATGAAGACTGCAATTAAATGAAACCATCAGCAATTAAATAACACCATCAGATGCTCCCAAGGATCAGAATCTTTCGTACGATCTCCAATTTAGAAGAAAATAATTGTTATCTTATTCAGTCTCATTACATACATCTGACATATATACATACATTTATTAGATAATTTAGGAAACAAGTACAACCTATTCTAGGAAACATCCATGAGATTGTGGGATTGATATGCTAGTAATAAGCCAAGATACAACCAATATACAAAATTAAAACCAATAGAATATAATCTTAAACTTGCAGGTAATTTTTCAACCAAAATGATGCATTATATTGTATATGATTTTGAGGTTATAAATTTTTTTTGGCATCAGTACTCAATTGGGAAAAACTCAAGTTAGTTGGAGGCTTTCGAGAGTGAGTTGGATGAAAGTTAACACTGATGGAGCAGCCAGATGTTGTCTAGGATTAGTTGCTTGTGCTGGTAATTTTAGAGGAAGTGGAGGGGGGTGTATTGGCAGCTTCTCTTCAGTTTTGGGCATTAATAATTCCATGTATGCATAATTTATGGGAGCTTTTTATGCTATAGAGCATGTTTGGAATGCAGGGTTAACTAAACTTTGGATGGAGTGTGATTGCCAAGCATTTTCTTCTCCATGGGTGGGTTCTTGGATGCTAAGTGGAAGCTGGTGAAAATGTTTGAAGTTTTGAAGATTGAGTATCAAGTTTCACATATTTTTAGAGAAAGGAATTATTGTGTTGCTAAATTGGCTGATTTAGGCTTTTGAATAATAGGGAAAATTTTAAGTTGTACATTGTTATGCCTCATGTTATCAGTTCATATTTTTTTTCATGACAGATATCAACTTCCTATGTTTAGGAAAGTTTAGCTTCGTGGGAAGTTTAGCTTCATGACAAATATTTTTTGTGTGATGTTAAATGATAGGTATACTTTGTAGTGTCAATTTAACTTAAATGACAAAGTATAATATTATGCCTAACATGCCCTTTATAGAAAAAAGAAATACACTTAGACTTCCTAAAATATCTTGACGGAGTAAAATCTAAAACTTTCTGAAAATATCTCAAGAGTAGTAGCCACCGAGATCACTATTGTGAGAAAAGGGAAAGAGGGGAGAGAGAGGAAGAATGAGGAGCAAAGTAAGATATTTCGAACACGATTGAAATTGTCTTTCTCAAATTTGACATGTGTTAGTTAGCCAACAAATTTTCAACAATGTCAATTTTCAAAATCAAAAGGATGTATTTAAAAAGTGGAAGACTGAAAAAACCACTTTTAAATTTGGAAACTTAAAAGCTAATTTTAAATTTGAGGGACTTAAAATGTTAATTTTACATTTGCAGAAGTATAAAAATCAATTTCAAATTTGGGGAATCAAAATAGATTTTGATTCCAATTTTAGAGAGTAGAAGTATTTTAGTAAATAAAGGTTTGAAACATGTATTTGCACATAATTAATTTAATGATAAATGTCATTGTTAACATGGATGTCACTAGCCATATGGGCATAACATTGTCTGTAGCGAGAGCCAAAAGAGATAATTTTTTGAAATATGGGGTCAAAGTAAACAATTTTTATATTTGGAGGACTAAAGGAAAAAACAATACAATTTTTAGCAACTAAAACCTTATTTGTACCAATTTTTTTAATAACTTGATCTTCGGGTTCCTCTGGTATTTGATTTAAGGGAAAAATGTTTGTATATTTGTTGGTTGTTCCAGATAATGATGTACTTTATGGAACTTGCCTCCCCACACCCTGACGAAGCAATAAAACTTGTTGATAAAGTTGGAGGATTTGAATGGCTCATTCAGAAATATGAAATGGATGGAGCTACTGCACTCAAACTGGATCTGGCACTCGACACCCCAATTATTGTTGTTCCAAGGAATTCAACAAGCAAAGAGTTAGTGATATTTAAATCCATTTGTGGAGTCAATCACAGCGTTTATTTAATATGCTTGGTAATCTTTTATGATGGTGTGAGTGCTTAGGACCTGTTTGGACAAGTTTATACATAAACTGTTATAAAAAAGAAAAATAAGAATTAAAATTAAAACTAACTTCTGTGTAAGCTAATTTGTATAAGTTCTCTCTCTCATAGCTTCTTTAAATTGTTTAACTTGTTTATAAGTTAGTTTTAGCTTATAGAAAAGTTCATTTCATATTTTTTTTCCTTATTTTTCTCTGTTTGAAGTACTTAAGGAGAAGTTCATCCAAATAGACCACACATGTAATAGGTGAAGATTGCATCGCATGATTCAGGTAGGTGACAGAAATATTGAATTACAATAAGCACGATAGTGTGTGCTTGATTGTGTAATGGTGTTCTCTTTTGTTGGTTATTTGAGAGTTTCAGGTGGTAATAGTTCTGTTGGAAAATTACATATTATATCTTTTATCCGGTAGGATATGTAAGTAGAGACAACGAATTTCTTCAAGCACCTTATGATATCTTCTGGTTAGGACTTAGATAGTATAGGAAAGGAGAAAAAGAATAGAGAAATAAGGAAGAATACTTAATTCCAGAGGGGTTAAGGGGGGCGGGGCAGGTGTCTGTATAAGAGACTTCTTTTATTGTTTTCAGTTAGCAATCTTGTATGTGTAGACCGGTTCAGTACCTGGTGAAGGAGGTTAAGCTCCTGTTTTCTCTTTGTATTCTTGATTCTTTTGCTGTGAATACAATACTATTCTTGACCCAAATTCTTGTGCGAGACTATTGACGTGTGTGAGAGAGGAAGATAGTTAGGATTCTTACTCAGGTTCCTAACACTTCTCAAAGCTACCTATGCTCAGCTTAAGCTATTATTAGGTAATAGACAATAAATAGTTTTTAAAAAGTAGATTGTAAACCTAACTCAGCATTACATCACAAAACCTTACTAAATTAGTTTGAAAAAGAAATTTGCACCTACTTATATAATATAATTTAGTAATTATTATAGTTGTTGTGGAATCTCCAACAATAGTTTTATATCTTACAAGCTGAGAAATCTTATTCTTGTTCTTTTATTGACTTCCAGTTTTATACAACTTGATCTTGGAAAGCTACAGATTAAAAATGAATTCAGTTGGCATGGTTCTCAAGAAGAAGATCCTTCAGCTGTTCGTATTGATCTTCTTCATGCTCAGGTACACATTTCTTTTTACAAGTGGTCTCCCAATTAAAATCATTGACATCCTCCTGAATGACTGGAAATGAAATGACAGATTCTGGGTATTAACATGTCTGTTGGAATTGATGGTTGTCTTGGAAAACCAATGATACGTGAGGGTCAAGGACTTGATATATTTGTTCGACGAAGCTTGAGGGATGTTTTCCGGAAAGTTCCAACATTTTCACTTGAAGTGAAGGCAAGTCCAACTCCAAACCCTAATGTTTAAGTGTTTTCTTGTATTTCTTTCCCAATCCTGGGACAAATATATCACTTGTATGTTGCGCTTTGAAGTTTATGTGCTAATAACCATGCTGAAATTCCAAAACAATTGGGTAATGAAAAATGTACTGCGGGGATTCTTCATCAAAACATTCACCAATTGTGTGGATAAACACGTGTAAATATATTAACTTATCCTCAATGGTTGTTCAAAGTAAATTATTGTAACTTTATTTATTTATTGAGTTGTGTTTGGGATAATAATGGTTAAATGTCTCAGATGATTAAAAATGTCATTAAAGTTATTGAAATGCCCAATGATGGTTAGAGGTGGGTTAGAAGAGTTAGGATCAATGGAAGTTATGGAAACAAAAAAAAATGGCAGAAGCCAAATCGTACTGAAACTAACAAGAAATAGAATTCATTAATGAAAGAAAGTTACAAAATGTGAACCTCTTACAAAAGCCCGTACATACATGCATGCATATAGACATTCATGCATACATACATACATATCTATATATATAATACATTCATATACATGTGTGTATGGATAGAAAAGCAATAACATAGGAAAGAAAGATCAGCTGAAACAAGCTGCAACTGTAAAACAACAGGAAATAGAGGAATAAGCTCTAACGTATTCAAACCCTAGTACTGGAAAACCTTTATGTGGTATGAATTATTGTAGATTTTTATGCTTTCCAATCAAATTATTTTAGTTAATATTTTTCCGGTAGGTTTGCCTTAGATAGGATTAGGTATATTAGGAATTGTTCGGTTTTTAAGGTAGTAAATTATTAATAACAGATTTTTAGTTTGTGGATTAGATGCTGTTGTAATCAGGTGACAAATAACAAGTATAGAAACATAATTTAACACGGTTTGATTTCATCTATTTTGTAATGCTTACTTGCTCATCTGAAACAGCAGTTCATTATGATTAGTTCTGAATTACAAGTACTTGGTGTTGAGAATTAGTTGTGGGAGCTGCATAAGGTTTAATCAACACACCTTAGTCCACCCACTGCTGGGAATATTTTGATTTGTATGTGCCTGCTTTTTGAATCACTAGTTAAGATCATCTTAATTTGCTTGATGGTTGATTTTGCCTTTTTCAAATAAATAATAAAGTCAAGATCCATCTTCTGAAGTACTTAATTTATGAGAACAGAGTTCTGTAATTCTTTTAGATATGAATTCAGTCCATTTACACAAGAATTACAGAAGGTCTATATAGTCTATTAGAGGATGGACTCCCTATTTTCTATTTGACTCATACTAACTTGTAGTTACTTAGAGCTACACAAAAAAACAATAGAGTAAAACTATACACTATTGTGGAAAAAACCAAGTCTCACATTGCCTATATGTTCAAAATTCATCTTTCATTCTTATTTTTCTTCCCCTTACAGTTTCTAGGCCTTCCATTTCTTATTACAATGCTAATCACATTTCCTAGGTTACATTTAATACAGTCTACTGATTAGTGGGCAGGTTATTTCAATATGCACTTTTAAACAGTAGAATCACTCAATTGTGTTGATGAATAGACTTAAATTTGATTATTCTTTCCTTTTGATAATTTTATTAACCTGGTAGTGTAATAATATAGTCAACATGTAGGCATTGTGATAGTCATTCAGGCTACCTGTGGCCAGTGGACAGATTGTTAAACATGCTGTTTTCAGCAGCAGCATCACACAGTCAGTAACGTTGTTAGGATTCCCCTTTTGAACTTTTAGTGAATCTATTGAAGCAAGTGTAGGGACTCAGATGCTCCCTCAATAATTTTTTGATTTATGTTCCTGCCAAGACTCCTTAAAACAACATAGTATACGCTGCTATAACATTTTCCCCTAGTTGTCTAGCCTAAGGCCCAGCAGTTAGTTATAAGGAGGCTTCTTGATCTGACTCAAAGCAAGTCTCCAAACAGAATATATCTACAAATATAAAAATCTGTGTATCTCATAATCTAGTTACGTACTGTAAGTAGTTGTTATGCTCAAGTTCACAAAGGAGATCAAATTCTTCACCTAAATTTATGTGCATGTGAGCAGGTGGATCTATTGCATGGTATACTGTCTGCTAAAGAATACAAGGTGATTTTGGATTGTACATACATGAATTTATCTGAACAACCAAGGCTTCCTGCAAGCTTTCGTGGTGGACAATCTGGTTCAAGGGATACCATTAGGCTTCTGGTTGATAAGGTTAATCTGAACAGTCAACTTCTGTTGTCACGAACAGTTACAATCATAGCTGTTACAGTTAACCATGCCCTGCTAGAGCTTGGTAATGGCACTGGTGGTGAATCTCCGTTGGCTCATATTGCTGTGAGTTCATACTTTAAGATGAGAAAAATGTACAGACAGTTGAATTTGTTTCCATGACATTTCTTCAATATTTTGATTTTATTTTAGTTAAATAAATCATTTGACCTTTTACTCTCAGCTTGATATACGTGAATGGAACATGCACATATCTCATTCAGCTTTGTATTATTGTCTTACAGATGGAAGGTCTATGGGTTTCTTATCGTATGACCTCTTTATCAGAGACAGACCTTTTTGTGACCATTCCCAAATTCTCTATACTAGATGTCCGCCCTGATACAAAACCTGAAATGCGTCTGATGCTTGGATCTTTTGTTGATGCTTCCAAACAAGCATTTACTGGACCCTTTTTGTTTAACCCTGGTAGCTTTAGAAAGACCACCAGTGAAGCTGGAATTGATGATATGCCCATTTCAACAATGTTCTTGATTGACTACAGGTGGCGAGTGTCATCCCAATCGTATGTAATTCGTATTCAGCAACCTCGAGTCCTTGTTGTGCCAGATTTTCTACTTGCAGTGGCTGAGTTTTTTGTACCTTCTTTGGGAGCACTAACTGGAAGAGAAGAAATAATGGACCCAAAGAATGATCCAATTAGCAAAAATAGTAGCATAGTGCTGATGGAATCAATTTACAAGCAGAAAGAAGATGTGGTTCACCTCTCCCCATCTAAACAGTTAGTTGCTGATTGGGTAGGCATTGATGAATATACATATGATGGTTGTGGGAAGGTTATTTGTTTATCTGTTGAAACAGATGCAAAGGAAGTTCGAACCACAAGGTTTAGACCAATTATAGTCATTGGACATGGCAAAAAATTGCGATTTGTTAATGTAAAAATTGAGGTAATATGCTTCCTCTCAGTCTGTAATTACTTTTCTAATTTCCTTTGTATATTTTAGAGTTCTATAGTTTACTTTTTCCTCGAAACACCTTTAGCAATCTAAGGCTTCCTCAATGTTACTAATACTAATTATAATTTATAAAATGTACACCTTTAAAAGAATACAATCCCAAAATTTATTTGTTCTTACATTGTCCAATAGCCACTTCAATATAGAATTTCTTGTACCGCCCTTTCCCTATTTTACTTGCTTATTATTAGTAGCTCACAATTTTGTTATTTATTCATCAGAATGGTTCTCTTCTACGGAAGTATGCATGCCTTAGTAATGATAGCAGCTACTCAATCTCTAGTGAAGATGGTGTTGACATTGCAGATCCTGGCAATTTTCCATCTAATGATGAGAAAAGCCTTGACAATGTGAATCAGATATCAAGCACTTCTACATATTCTCAAAGTGATTCAAATGGAACTCAGAGCTTTTCCTTTGAGACCCAGGTAGGTGATATTTCATGTTTCCATGAATAGTATTGTCAAAATCCCTTTATTTATGTTGCAGTTAATATTTCCTTGTACATTATTAATTACATAATTAAGAAATTTAATTACATTTCATAATCAGGAGGATTGATAGGCTTACAATATATTTATATTTGTTGTATGAGATTTTTGATCCGGAATTGTAGGGAGCAATTGCCCCTCTTCAATAATACCAGAAACAGTTTTTTTGACATAGTAATAGAGTTAATGATTTGTCTTAGTACCTAGCTTAGATGGAGACAAGTATGTCCCATTGTGGTAAGACCCAACAGTAGTTAGGATCAAAGAGAAGTGTGTTGGGATAAATGGGTTGGCCAAGTACGTCCTATTGTGTAGAAACCCATGGTAAGACCTAATTCATACTTGAGGGGAAGACTATAAGGAATAAGTATGAGTAGAAAGTCTCACAGTAAGTAAAAATGAGAAAGTTGAGTGACTTGTAAGAAAAACAAGACCCATAAATATTGTGCCTTTAGGTTTTATGTTGGAGGTTGAGTCATGATCTCTTATATGAGCCATCCATACCTCAAGTGGTAAATCTCCCTAGTCTATCAAAGTAATGTTCGTTATATAAGTTTACCTTTAATCGAAAAGAACTTACCTATTTGTCTAGCTTTAAACCTATTCATTTTATTGCGTTCTGATGG
Source organism: Vigna mungo (assembly GCA_036885675.1). Taxonomy (NCBI): domain Eukaryota; kingdom Viridiplantae; phylum Streptophyta; class Magnoliopsida; order Fabales; family Fabaceae; genus Vigna; species Vigna mungo. The sequence goes on from CP144696.1 coordinate 15,452,280, forward strand.
CTGTTGTACTTTGTTGTTAGGTTGTTTCTGCTGAATTTACCTTCTATGATGGCACTAAGTCATTTCTTGATAATTCATCTTATGGCGAGAAGCTTGTTCGAGCAAAGTTGGATCTAAGCTTCATGTGAGTTTCATAGTATAAAGTGTTAAATTTTCTTGGGAGAGTTACTGTTTTAGAATTCTTGGTAGAAATATTTTCAGTTTAGGAACAAAGTGACTATAGATCTGCTTGGGTGAGCTTTTTTGTAAGTACTTCTGAAAGACAAAACTAAAGAAAAATTGAAATTAGACTCTATAAGGTAAAATTAGCTTGTGAAGAAGTCAATTTCATTTTTCTTCATATTTTTTTCTCCTAAAAATGTTTATGGAAAATTTTGTTCAAATAGACCTAATGCACGATCAGGGTTAGACGATTAGCTAATGAGCACTTTGTGGACATTATGAAAATTTGTTAATTGTTTTTCAGTTGGAATTATTTTTGGTAAGAAATTCTTAAACTATATCTCTTAATTTTCTCATGACAACTTTTGTGTTCAATCTCTCCTTTTCACTGATTCTTTCAGAAAAAATTGTAAGAATTTTTCTGACTGAAACTTGACCTGTTAGTTTCTTTTATATATTTGAGTAGGTATGCCTCCAAGGAGAAAGACTCCTGGATTAGAGCTCTGTTGAAGGATTTCACTGTTGAGGCTGGTTCTGGTCTTACCATTCTAGATCCAGTAGATATTTCAGGGGGATATACTTCTGTGAAAGACAAAACAAATATATCTTTGCTATCAACAGACATATGTTTACATCTTTCACTTAGTGCTCTTTCTCTTGTGCTAAATCTGCAAAGTCAGGCATCTGCTGCATTAAGTTTTGGAAATGCAATTCCTCTGGTTCAATGTACCAACTATGACCGAATTTGGGTGTCTGAGAAAGGTTTATTCCCAATTACGCAATTTTCTGGTTGCAATTTTTCTTTTATTTTTATGTAATCCATTTATCAACTTGACTGATTATTTTTTTGTACCATTTATAACTGGGAAACCAGGTTCTTATAATGAACTATTTTGCAGAGACTGGTCATATAACCGTTTGGAGGCCTCGAGCTCCTGCAAATTATGTTGTATTGGGAGATTGTGTGACATCAAGGTATATATATATTTTTTTCATTTATACCTTGCTTTTGTATTCTAATCTTCTGGAACTCACTTTCTTGATCATTCCCCGTGAAATCTTTGTCGAAACTTTTCAACTTGGTCAAACATCAAAATCACATCAGCAAAATGTCATGAAATATCGTTTAAGATGGTCCTTTTCTTGATATTGTTATACACTATGTGCTTTGTGTAATACTTAAGAATTAGAGAGAGAGAGGATAGATTCTGAAATGTTGTATCTGTTGCAACTGAGCTCATGATTGGATTACTTTGAATTGCCAAAAACAATTTTGGAATACGACGGATAGTATAGATTGTCCATTAGCATTCTATGTTAAATATTTTTTCCAGTGAATTCTATTGTAAATTGCCAAAGACATAGATTCCTTACTGTGTTAATTTTGCATTTCCATGTCTTTTCAGGCCAATTCCTCCTTCACAGGCAGTAATGGCTGTTAGTAACACATATGGTCGTGTAAGGAAGCCAGTTGGTTTCCATCTTATTGGGTCATTCCTCAACATTCAAGGGCATGGTGGAAGTAAAGACCATTCTGTTGATGACAATGATTGTTCTCTTTGGATGCCCATTGCACCCTCTGGGTACACAGCTCTAGGCTGTGTTGTTCATGTTGGGAACGAACCACCTCCAAATCACATTGTTCACTGCTTACGTTCTGATCTGGTGACATCAGCAAAGTATACAGACTGCTTACTGAATATACCATTAAATAGTCACTTTATTTCTGGCTTTAGCATATGGCGCCTTGATAATGCTGTTGGTTCATTTTTTGCTCATTCTTCCACTGGTTGCCCTCCCAAGGACAGATGTTATGACTTAAATCATCTGCTTGTTTGGAATTCAAATCGAGCTCCCTTGATAGGTCCCGTGTCAGATTATTCTTCTGATCAAGAAAATAAAAATATCCAGACAAGCAAAAGTGTAAATACATCGGGATGGGATATTCTCAAGTCCATTTCAAAAGCAACTAATTGCTATATGTCTACACCTAACTTTGAAAGGATATGGTGGGACAAAGGCAGCGACCTCCGCCGTCCAGTCTCCATTTGGCGACCAATCGCACGACATGGTTATTCTGTATTGGGTGATTGCATCACTGAAGGGTTAGACCTATTGCCCTCTATGCCTTTTTCTAACTTTCTATCATCTTTGTTTTACTCAACCTACTTAAATGGTTTTTTGGGGACTAATTTTTTTCTTTCTTCTCTTGTCTTCAGCCTAGAACCCCCAGCACTAGGAATAATCTTCAAGAATGACACTCCTGATGTCTCTTCCAAACCTGTTCAATTTACCAAAGTTTCCCATATTGCAGCAAAAGGGATTGATGAAGTTTTCTTTTGGTATCCAATAGCTCCTCCTGGTTATGTTTCTCTAGGATGTGTTGTCTCCAAATTAGATGAGCCTCCACGATTGGATCTGTTTTGCTGTCCAAGGATGGATCTTGTTAGCCAGGCAAACATTCATGAGGTCCCTCTTTCAAGATCTTCAAGTTCAAAGACTCCTCAATGTTGGAGCATATGGAAAGTAGAAAATCAGGTTAAAAATTACCTCCGATGGTTCACTCTAAAAATTTATTTTGTATCGAAAGCTCTATTTATGTGTGGTATTAAGAAAATTTTATTATTCTTAGAATTTTGTTTTGGGTCTAAAGTCTCACACCTAGCAGTATTGAGTTTGGCACCAATAATAGAATAAGAATGGTCTTGGATGTTTGCCTCTACCTCCCCACTTACACTAATTTAGCTTTATCTCTACTTCATGTGGAACTTGGTTCCTTTCCCAATTGGGGTGCATGCTAATTTTATCCACGTGCTATGGAATTAGCTTAAGGGAGCATCCACATGCCAAATTTATTATACAAATTTATTAAAATAGAAAACTCTTAGGGATTTTTTAGTTTTGAAAGCAGAAGCAGAAAACACTTTAGCAGGACTCTATGATCATATTGAGCTAGTGTTCCATACCATATTTTCAACCCCGTCCCCCTTGCAAATGAAACAAAAAAGATTTTACTTATTATACTATGTGTCTGCAGGCTTGCACATTTCTAGCTCGTTCTGATCTAAAAAAGCCATCAAGCCGATTAGCATACATAATTGGTGATTCTGTGAAGCCCAAGACTCGTGAAAACATAAACACCGAACTAAAGCTGCGATACTTTTCCGTGACAATTTTGGACAGCTTATGTGGAATGGTTTATTTTCTATACCTCTTGTGAACTGTGAAAATAGTTGCCATTCTTCTCTATATTTTTCTCCAACAACATTTTTTAATGCAGGAATAATCATTGTGTTATTTTCAACTACCCTTACAGATGAGACCCCTATTTGACACTACAATTACTAATATTAAGCTTGCAACCCATGGAGGACTACATGGGATGAATGCAGTACTGATTGCTTCAATTGTTGCATCAACCTTCAATGCCCACTTAGAGGCATGGGAGCCTGTTGTGGAACCATTTGATGGAATATTCAAGTAATTAATGTCATTTAATTTTATTTTATTTTTTGTACAGTATTTTAATTACACATTGATACCGATTGTCTACTACCTTCTTGTGATTTTAGTCATGAATCAATCCTGTTGAGAATATTCCATGAATTAGATGTTTATTTTCTAACTTGTTTAGGTTTGAAACTTTTGACACCAATGCACAATCACCATCTGGAGTTGGGAAGAGAGTTCGAATTTCAGCCACCAGTATGTTGAATGTAAATGTTAGTGCAGCAAATCTTGAATCCTTTGTGGGAAGCATTCTTTCATGGAGACAACAGTTAGAGCTTGAAGAGAAAACATCAAAGCTGAATGTGGTAAAATTAAAAATCCTTTATCCTTTTATCCTTTAAAGCTCCCAACTTTTAACCTTGCTGTTTGGATTTGCAGGAGGTTGGTGATCAACAAGGCAATGGAGAAAATACTACTTTTTCTGCACTTGATGAGGATGACTTACAGACTGTGGTAGTTGAAAATAAACTTGGGTGTGATATTTTTGTCAAAAAAGTCGAGCAGGCTGTAGATACAGTTGACAAACTACAACATGGCAATTGTGCTTCTGTCTGGATTCCACCTCCAAGGTTTTCAAATAGGTTAAATGTAGCAAATGAATCTAGAGAAGCTCGTTATTATGTTGCTGTACAGATACTTGAAGCCAAGGTCATAATAAGTTGCAAATGGTTTATACATAATTCCAATCTTCTTTCTGATTTTCCTCCCTACCCAGAATGTTGAACCAATTCATTTCATATTTTGTAGGGCTTACCTATCATTGATGATGGTAACAGCCATAACATCTTTTGTGCTTTGCGTCTTCTTGTTGACAACCAAGCATCAGAACAGCAAAAGCTTTTTCCCCAGAGTGCAAGAACTAAGTGTGTGAAGCCTGTTCTATCAAGAATTAAAGATCAGGTTGAAGGTAGAGTAAAGTGGAACGAACTTTTCATTTTTGAAGTCCCCCGAAAGGTATTGCATTGCTAATTGATTAGTTTTACAATTTTGCTTCCTTTTTTTTTCCAATTTCCTCAATTACTGAAAATTTTATGGGAAGTTTTTGAGCGGAAAGTTTGGCCAACTAGAAAATAATGCCATAACTTTAGAAAATGTTACTTTTATTAAGTAACACTTATTTTCATATATTTACATTGTCATTATACATCCATGCAGTTAGGGGTTTCTCTATTTTATTAATTCTTGGATCCACAATTTTGTGTACATTTAATTCTATACTTTAGACCTGCTTTAGTATCAATGCAAGCTCTAGTATGGTCATCCCTTGAGGTTTTTGGAATTTTTGCTCCGTCCACATTTTTTCCTTCCCAACACCACCCAATGTATATGTGTGTGAGTGCATAAGGTGTCTGCATTCATCAATTTAAATTTTGTAGGCATTGACCTACTATTACATTGAGAAATTCATTACAGGCCCCTGCTAAGTTGGAAATAGAAGTGACAAATCTTGGAGCAAAAGCTGGGAAAGGTAATTCTTTGATGATTTATTCTGTGATGCATATCTTGGATGTCTTGTTGGCTTTAGTTTGTACAAAGTCTAATGCTATTGATTGAATCCATTGGAGTAATTTAATCAATTAAACGATGTTTCTATGTAATTTATTATATCTCAATTTCAACCATTAGTTGTCATTTATTATTTGGAGTTATATATTTTCTTCCAAATCAGTTGCTTTATCCCAAAACTCATGTATTCAACATGCAGGGGAAGTTGTGGGTGCACTATCCTTTTCTGTTGGACATGGTGCAAATACTCTGAAGAAGGTTGCTTCCGTGAGAATGTTTCAACCAGCAAATGATGCCCAGAGTATTAGATCATATCCACTTAGTAGATTGGTCAGTTTCTATAATTTAGTCATTTTTATCTGTTAAGTGAAGTTATTAATTGTCTTTATATTTTTATTAAAAAATAAATTCATTAAGTGTGTAGGATTTTCTATTTACTTTTATCCTATTTCACTTATTCTGGTTCAGCAAAATGTTGAAGCCATGCATGATGGATGCCTCTTTGTTTCAACCTCTTATTTTGAAAGAAACAAAATTGCCAACCTTCAAAGTGATATGGAACGTGAGAATGATGATGATAGAGACATAGGGTTTTGGGTGGGGCTCAGCCTAGAAAGTGATTGGGTGAGTATTAGATCGTTGCTTCCACTTTCAGTGACTCCAGTATCATTACAGAAGGAATATATTGGTATGGAAGTTGTGATGAAAAATGGAAAGAAGCATGTAATTTTCAGGGGTCTTGTTACAGTAGTGAATGATTCAGATGTTATTTTGAATATTATGACAAGCCATGCATCTCATACTCATGGTCCCTCGCTTCAAGTAAACAGCTCTAGTACTGTAACTGAAGAAGTCTTTCAAAATCAGTATTACCAGCCGTCAACTGGTTGGGGTAACAATTGGCCAGGTGTGCACAATGATAATCCTGGACATTGGAGCACAAGGGATTTCTCAAACTCATCTAAGGTTGGTATATTTGTATATTTCAGTTATCACCAGTTAACTCTCTCAAGTAAGATCCATGATTATGATTATTTTCTAATCTCACTTGTATCATTTTGAAGGATTTCTTTGAACCTCCACTTCCTCAAGGGTGGAAATGGTCCTCAGGTTGGTCCATAGATAAGTCTCAATATGTTGACAAGGAAGGCTGGGCTTATGGGCCTGACATTATAAGCTTAAGATGGCCTCCTACTTCTTCACTGTTTTCAACCAAATCAGCATCTGATGTTGTGCGTCGAAGACGTTGGGTTCGTACTAGACAGTCTTTTTCTGACCAAGGTACAGAGTGTTTGCAGAGTGGAGCAAGTACTGTGCACCCTGGAGCTTCTGCTGTTTTATCATGGAGAAGTACATCCAAGGACTCTGACCATTGCCTGCAAGTTCGACCTAAATTTGATAATTCTCAGCCCTCGTACTCATGGGGTTGTGCTATTGCTGTTGGTTCAAGTTATATATATAGCAAAGATAACCTGTTAGATCCAGGTTCTAGACTAACTGCTGTAACACCCAATGCCTCTTTGAAGCTTAATGAGCTTGAGAAAAAAGATATACTTCTGTGTTGTAATCCTAATAGTGGAGGTAAACAATTGTGGTTTAGTGTGAGTACAGATGCCACAGTTCTCAATACTGAATTAAATGTACCTGTATATGATTGGAGAATATCCATCAGCTCTCCTTTGAAATTGGAGAACCGGCTACCTTGTCCTGCTGAATTTTCAATCTCGGAGAAAATAAAGGAAGGAAATTGTATTGAGCGACATCATGGTGTCGTATCTTCTCGTCAGACTGTACATATCTATTCAGCTGATATACAGAAGCCACTATATATTACTTTGAGAGTGGAGGGTGGCTGGGTCATGGAAAAGGTGATAACTTTTATTTTAAAGAAATTGTCTTAATTATCTCTGCTTTGCAATTTACCTCATATGGTTAGACTTCTTTACTTGATTCATATCCTTAGGACCCAATTCTAGTGCTGGATCCTTCTTTCTCGAATCATGTTTCATCTTTTTGGATGATTCACCAGCAAAGTAAAAGGTATGTAATCTGCTTTTCTTTCAAAGTAAGTTGCATAAATTTATTTGAAGTGATTCGCATTTGTGATGTATTAAATTCTACACAAACATTTCTTCCAATAATGTTCCGAGGGATAACGTATTTGATTATTTGAGATTTTGAGCAGTACTTTTCCTTGAAATACATCAATGATATGGTATCCTTATCATATCATCACAGCAATACGACTATAGCTTGTTAAATATGTTATATTCTTTTGTAATGAAAACGTAAACATGAATATTTGTTTGTCCTCCAGCATAACATTGTCTACATATATGTTAAAATGTAGAAAACAAAAATTTGTACTGAGTACCTTTGTGACTGAATACATGATGGATAAAAGTTTATATACTCATTACATTTGTTATCCATGAATAGAGAATATTGTCTCCTCCAAAATAAATATAACATGACTATAATAGTGAACAAAATGCATTATTTTGATTCTCAACACTCCCTCGCAAGCTAGAATATAAAATCATATGTACCAAGTTTCTTTTGATCATAAATTTGATGAACCTTATGGAAATATCTCCTGACTTGATTTTCTCCCTAATGGAAATAGAGAGTCAATCTTAATAAGCTGTACAAGAGAAAATGATTTTATTCAATTGAATAAATCAAACAGTACATAAGCATCTTTATCCCTAAAGAAATTATTACTAAGAGATCTCTAGTATCTTACAAGAGCACACTAGTAATAATTACACTTCAACTATGTAAGAAAATAGAGAATAATTTCATTGATAACAATCAACCAATTACATTCTTATAATCTCTATGTGTAATAATCAAAATGTGCTTAAATGAATACGAAGGTTTTGAAGCTAATTTTTCCAGAGTACTATGGAGATATTGAGAATATTTTTTATCCTAATAATCTACTATTACCAACATTTACAATCTCTTCTTGTAGCTTAACAAAATATTTTCTCTTGACTCAACACTCCCCTCAAGCTATTGAATGAAAATTTAATTCCTAGATGCATGTGAGATTATGAAATCATTCTATGAGAAGACCTCTATAAACAGATCTGATAACCGAGGCCTAGATGTGACATCAGAAGGTGATAAGGCCACTATCTAGTTTTTTTTAGTGAATATGTTCTTGGTCCTATCATGCTGAACTATATTGTGAGCTACACTAATAGCTAATTATTATCACAATACCCAATCATAGACTTTTGACATGTTTTAAGATCGTTCAAAATAATTCTCAGTCATAACAATTCACAAATCCCATGTGTCAGCTTGGATTCAGTCTTTGCACTAGACCTTGCAGCAACTTTTTGCTTTTTACTTCTTCAACTCACCAAACTTTCACCCAAAACCATGAATATCTATGTTGGATATCTTATCTGTAATAGACCTTGCATAATATGCATCACTGTACACTTCCATTTTTTATTTTTCATTCCCCTTGAACAACAATACCGTTCCTACATGTCAAAGTATATTTTAGGAAACTTTAAATATTATTTCCATGTATTTAATTTGTTATATTCACTGTATCTTGCTTTTATTACTAGAATAACAATCCCACAATTTTAGGGATTTGTTCCGTAGAATAGGCTGCTCACTCTTGTATATATATCTAATGCATGTAAGGAGATAAACAATAGAAAATAATATATTCTCTCTCCTGAATTCAAGATGGTATCAGAGCTCCCGATCCTTGGGAGCCTCTGACCGTGTGTTTTGATTGTAGCCTTCATTGTTGCCTAACCCTAGAGTTCCATCACAGCCTTCATTGCTGCCCAACCCTAGAGTTCCATCCCAACCTTCATTGCTGCCCAATCCAAGAGTTTCATCGCAGCCTTTATTCCTGTACATCATTAGTCTTCGTTTTTTGTGCCTTAATTGCACATTTTTGTAATGGTTGAAATGGAAAATGTAGACAAGTTCCAGAGTAGAGAATTACAGAATGTTCATTCTAAAAGGAAAAGGAAAGGTCGGTCATCTCACTGATGATGCCCCTACGGAAGAAGATGCCAGATTCAATTAATGGGATGAAGAAGACTCCATGATCATGGCATGGCTATGGAACTCAATGGTTCCGGAAATTAGCGATACATGCATGTTCCTCACTTCTGCAAAGGCAATATGGATTGCAATAGAGCAAACCTACTCTAAGGCAAAGGATGCTGCCCAGATTTATGAGGTGAAATAGGGCACTAAAACTGTCACCGAATATGCTAATCAACTCAAATCTTTATGGATGGAGTTAGATCATTATAGGGTCATAAAGGCCAAGTGTTCTGAGGATGCAGCAATTCTAAGAGAATGCATTGAACAAGATCGGGTGTATGATTTCTTGGTAGGCCTAAACCAAGAATATGATCAAGTCAGAATCCAAATATTAGGCAAGGAGAAGGTTCCTGGACTCATTGAAGTAATGGCAATTATTCGGAGTGAAGAAAGCAGAACGAGTCTAATGCTAGAGACCCCAATTGTGGATAATTCAACTATGCTTGGAGGAACAGTCATGGTTGCAGAACAAAAAAAAAAAGTAGGTCCTCATCCAAGAACAAAGAAGAAAAATGAAGGAGTTTGGTGCACATATTGCAACAAGCCACGTCACACAAGGGAGAAATGCTGAAAGTTACATGGATAACCTCAAAGTAAAGATTGGAGACACAAAAGAGGCCTTCCAGAGGGGGGCAAGCTTATGTTGCTACTGGTCTTGAAAATCAAGAAGGATCTGTACAACTCAATCATGAGGAGTTAGAAAGAGTAAGGTCCTTTCTTAGTAAATTGGAAAAACCCACAGGTACGTGTTCATTAACATACTCTGGTATGTTTCCATTTTCTTGTGGATTTAATGTCTCAAATACCCCATTTGCCCATTATTGGATATTAGACTCTGGAGCCACAGACCATATGACACCATTCCCTAAACACTTCTCCACATATTCCCCATGTCCTAGCAGCAAGAAAATTTCTACAGGGATTCTCATAACTGCAGCTGGACAAGTAGATGTTCAAATAACCCCAAACATAATACTAAAAAATGTTCTTCATGTCCCTAAGTTATCCATAAGTTCTTATGTAATGTAGTTTTTCATAGTAACTCTTGTATCTTGCAGGACAAGAAGTCAGGAAGGACGATTGGACATGCTAGAGAATGGAATGGCCTTTACTACATGGAAGATTTGAGTCTGCCCATTGAGAGTCATTCTCTAATATCTGAATCCTCCATGACCAACAAAGAAAAAATCCAATTGTTTCATTGTCGTTTGGGACATCCTTCATTTCGGGTCATAAAGTTAATATTCCCTTCCTTGTTTAAAAATTTAAATTTAGAAGATCTTCATTGTGAGGTGTGTGAGCGTGTATCTTTTCCTATCAGCAATAAAGTAAGCAATTCTTCATTTTATCTTGTTCATACGGATGTGTGGGGTCCCTCTATTATTCCTAGTACATCTGGGGCTAAATGGTTTATAACCTTTATAGATTACTTCGAGACTTTTGCACCAGTTGCCAAAATGAACACGGTTAGAGTAATTTTGTCGTTGGCAGCAAACTACAATTGGGAACTGCAACAATTTGATGTAAAAAATGCATTCCTACACGGGGATCTTGAAGAAGAAATATACATGGAAGTACCACCCTGGTATACGGGACAGATTGAGCCCAACACAGTTTGCAAATTAAAAAAGGCGCTATACGGGTTGAAACAGTCACCTAGAGCATGGTTTGGGAGATTCACCAAAGTTATGACAAGTCTTAAATACAAACAGAGCCAAGGGGACCACACTTTATTCATCAAACATTTTGATTCAAGGGGAGTAACAATACTATTGGTCTATGTGGATGATATAATTATTACTGGGAATGATAAAAAGGAACAACAAAGGTTGAGCCAATGCCTTGCCAAGGAATTCGAAATCAAGACTTTAGGGAAGCTAAAATATTTTTTGGGGATTGAAGTAGCCCATTCCAAGAAAGGAATCTTCATATCCCAACAAAAGTATATCATTGATTTGCTACAGGAGACAAGTAAAACAGCCTGCAAACCAGCAAGTACACCTGTTGATCCAAATATAAAGTTGGGGAGTGCAGAGGAGGATGTTTTTGTGGATAAAGAAATGTACCAAAGACTTGTGGGAAGACTCATTTACCTATCTCACACTAGGCCAGATATTGCCTTTGCTGTGAGCTTAGTTAGCCAATTTATGCACCAACCAAAGGAAGCACATTTACAAGTTGTACTTAGAATTGTCCAGTACTTAAAAGGGACTCCAGGAAGAGGAATTTTGTTCAAAAGAAATAAGAATGCTAGTCTTGAGGCATATACAGATGCTGATTATGCAGGTTCAGCTGTGGATAGGAGGTCAACTACTGGATATTGTACCTTTCTTGGTGGAACCTAGTAACTTGGAAGAACAAAAAACAAAGTGTGGTAGCTACATCTAGTGCTGAAGCAGAATTTCGAGCAATGGCCCAAGGAATATGTGAACTTTTATGGCTAAAGATTATATTGGAAGACTTAAGGATAAAGTGGGATGAACCAATGAGGTTATATTGTGATAATAAATCTGCAATAAGTATAGCACACAACCCAGTACAACATGATAGAACCAAACATATTGAGGTGGACAAACATTTTATCAAAGAAAAGCTTGTCAGTGGCTTGATTTGCATCCCATATGTGTCCACTCAAGGTCAACTTGCAGACATACTCACCAAAGGACTAAGCAGCAGTAATTTTGAAAGAATTATATCCAAGCTGGGAATGGAAAATACTTATTCACCAGCTTGAGGGAGAGTGTCAAAGTATATTTTAGGAAACTTTAAATATTATTTCCATGTATTTAATTTGTTATATTCACTGTATCTTGCTTTTATTACTAGAATAACAATCCCACAATTTTAGGGATTTGTTCCGTAGAATAGGCTGCTCACTCTTGTATATATATCTAATGCATGTAAGGAGATAAATGATAGAAAATAATATATTCTCTCTCCTGAATTCAAGACTACACTTGTTTTCAAATATTGAAGGATTTTATTCACATCCTTGGATTATGCATGAACTAACTAACTAGGCTCACAACATAAGCTATATTAGGTTTGTTGTGGGCTAAGGAAATAAGTTTTGCCACAAGTCTTTGATATTGACCCTTATTTGCAGTAGCACTACCGCCATCAAACTCAATTCTATGGTTTTGTTCTATGAGAACTCCAATGGTTTTGTACAACAATCTAAAAGCAACCGAACCATATTAAGGAGGATTATCTAAGAGGATAAAGGGATTTGTGAAAGCAACAAATCATATTAGAGCACTTCCCTTGAGTAACAAAACTAGGTGGTTCCGCCATCCATCATGTATACTTATTTGTCAAGATTGTCATGCAAGAAAGCATTCTTAAAATGTGTTCAGTTTTAACCCAATGATACAAAATTGGCTTATAAGATAGAGTTATACTCCACCTATTTAATATAATTTGGTTATATTTTTAATCAATGTGAAATCTACACTAAATCCCCTCTAGCCGAAGATGGGACATCTCAAGCATGGGTTAGATATTTGCAAGTGATATGATAATGGCTCGGTAGTATAGACTCTTAGAAAGTGAGTTTACATCTAACTAAACATTGCAAATCCGACTTATTAGGTAAAGTTTTCACTTACATGTATATTATAATTTGGTTATATCTTTAGTTGATGTAGCATCTACAACAATATAATTTTTTATTAGAAATAGTTTACTCCATTAAGAGTTTTTTCACAAGGATTATTTTCTTGAAATGAATGTTCCGGTTTATATTATGTGTTTGTTGTGTTAGGTTGAAATATGAATGTGCGAAAGGTATATTTTCTTGTGCAAATTTTAGTCTAATAATCCACTGTTCCTCCTTCCAATTTTTTTACAGTCATGTTTTTTTTCTCTTTTTCCAGTGTTATGTATTGGTGAAAATTGTTGGCTATTCTTTTTAACAGCTTCTTTGTTCAATATAATGCTGACAATGTTCATTTTATTTAGTTAAAATAATCTTTATTTTAGCATTGATTATCTTCAACATTTTTCAGGAAATTACGTGTGAGCATTGAACATGATATGGGTGGGACTAGTGCTGCTCAAAAAATGTTAAGACTTTTTGTCCCTTATTGGATTGTCAATGATACTTCTCTGTCTTTGGCATACCGTGTGGTGGAGGTAGAACCTCTGGAAAATGCAGAGATGGATTCTGTCTCACTCTCTAGGGCAGTTAAGTCTGCCAAGACTGCTTTGAAAAATCCCATAAGCTCATTAGATAGAAGGCATTCTAATTCAAGAAGAAGTCTGCAAGTGATTGAAGTAATTGAAGACAATAGTCCATTTCCAAGCATGCTTTCGCCACAAGATTATGTTGGGCGTAGTGGAAGTACAATGTTTCAATCTCCTAAAGATACATATTTATCACCTAGGCTGGGAATTTCTGTTTCTATGCAGTCATCTGAAGTTTACAGCTCTGGGATTTCTCTGCTTGAACTTGAAAAAAAGGTGCTTTTTAAAAATGGGATAACCAACTGCTTTATCTTTTTGACTTGTGCAAGTATTTCCTCAGGTTTCTACCATGGTATTTAATGTTCGTTGAAACTCTCACAGGAACGTATTGATGTCAAAGCTTTCGATTCTGATGGATCTTACTACAAGCTTTCAGCAGTGTTGAACATGACTTCAGACAGAACAAAGGTTGTCTATAATCTATATATAGTTCCTTGCCTATACAAAATCATTTTGATTATCTATTAGGAAGTGGTTTTAAGCTTTACCCATCCTTACAAAACCAGCTTATAATGTTAGAACTATCTGCACCTATTTATTCTAATTTGGCATTATTTCTAATCGATGTAAGATCTCCAATACATTCCCTCACATTGAGGTATTGAAGTCTCATCTGTGAGACTAGATATTTGTGAGTGGTCTGATAGTTGTCCCTAATAGCAGATGGCACAATGGGCTCAACAAACCTCATTAGGAGAGGTTTCGATACCATATTAGGAAGTGTGTTTAAACCTAACTCATAAATGGCTTGTATGTTGAGAATTTTCCCACATATATACTGTAATCAAGGATCTCCAACATTACCTTTTGAAATTCCTATTATGATTGGCTATTGCATATCACATGGTTCAAGACCAACCTATATAATTTCATAACCGTGAATATGTAGAAACAATCCCATAATCATGGGGATTTGTCCCATAGAATATGTTTTCCTGCTTTCCTAAAATTGTTATTAGCTTTCTGTATATATAAATCTAATGTATCTCAAAATAATATAGCAAAAATTTGAGATGGTATCAAAGTTCCTGATCTTTGGTAGCCTCTTATCATGGGACCCAAGCCTAATAGCAGTATTCACTGCTGCATGACTTCTGTCATGATTTCGCCCTTTGTTGTTACAAAATTCTCATCTTCTCCCTAGTGCCTTGATCACGCTTACATTTGATGGATAAATTCATGAACCCTACTTGGGAAACTAGAGACAAGCCCTAGAATGTTGGACCATTGCAAAATGTTCATTTTACTTACAGGTTAAATATACATGATTATCACATGGTCTCAACTCATTAAGACCATCTTCAAAGGGAAAGGAAAGGTCAGTAACTTGACTAATGATGCTTCTGGTGAAAGGGATGACCTGTTTAAATCAGGGCATGAAGAAGGTTCCATGATCATGACATGGCTATGGAATTTGTTATTTAGCTATATTTATTTATTATTCAAAAATCTATATTTATTTCACAGTAAATGTCCAATATTTGCTCCCATATTTCAACAAAAATCCTTCAATATTTAATGACAAGTCCAAAAAGGGTATGTAGGGTTTGTCACAAATAGGAGATCCACCACAAGATATTGCATGTTCTTTGGTGGAAATTTGGTGACTTGGAGAAATAAAAAACAAAATGTTGTTGCAACTTCTAGTGTAGAGGTTGAATTCTGAGCTATGGCACGTGAGGCGTGTGAATTGTTAAGGCTAAGAATTATTCTTAGTGATTTAAAGTGATTGTGAAGAGTATATGACTCTTTATTGTGATAATAAATCAGCTATTATCATTGCTCACAATCCAATTCAGCATAGTAAGACCAAGCACAAAAATAGATTGACACTTTTTTAAAGAAAAATTTGATGGTGGCCTTATCATCCTTCTTGTGTCCCATCTAGTCTTTAGTCAGAAAAGAAAATTTATTTACTAAAGGTCTTCCCACCGAACCATTTTATGATCTCACATGCAATCTAGAAATGATAGATATCCACTCACCAGTTTGATGGGAGTGTTGATTTATAAACCATGGTAGGGTATTGTAATTAATTACAACTGTGTTGTTAGGAGCTGGTAAAAGATTTTAGAAATCTTTATAATCATTACTTTAGGGTTACAAATTTCAAATACAGAGGTTGATCCATTGTTTCAAAGAATCTATTCAATAAAATCTATTGTTTCAATCAATTAAATCTTTTTCAGGTTAATATATATTATTACTAAACTTGAGCTGTGATTAACTAACTATTAAGCTATTTAATGTACAGGTTGTCCATTTCCAACCACATACAATGTTCATTAATAGGTTTGGATGTAGTATCTGCCTGCAGCAATGTGATACTCAGTCAGCTGTATGGATTCATCCTACTGATCGTCCAAAGCCTTTTGGTTGGAAGTTATCAGCCAGAGTTGAACTTTTGAAGGTATGTTTTATTAATTTTCAAAATATTTGTCTAACTTACATATTTGTATTGTTTTCTATATCTCATTAAGGATCCTATGTTGATTCAGTTGCGGATTGATGGCTACAAATGGAGTACACCATTTAGTGTAAGCTATGAAGGTGTAATGCGCATAAGCTTGAAAAAAGATGTTGGAGATGAACCAATACAAATAAGGGTAGCAGTAAGAAGTGGTGCCAAGAGATCACGTTTTGAAGTTGTTTTTCGACCAGATTCACTATCAAGTCCTTATAGGTTTTTGTTCTTAGTTTCTTCCCTTTGAATCATCATAATACTATGTTCATTTTTCGAAATTGAGGAAGGGTAATATAAAAATTCACTTGTATTCATGCATTTCCTGCCTCATTTATTGGGGAGCATTTTAAATACCTTAGGTCACTTGGTTTTAAGCTGAAATTGAACCTACTACGTTTTATTAACATCCGAAGTATGGTGGACTCCCCATTTCTACAACTATTTATATTGTCATGATCTTGTCTTTGTTAGAGTCAAGACCAAAATTTTCATGGACACATTTCATAAGTATGATGTTTGTTATTTAGCTTTTTAATGTTTTCTAACTGTATTTATGTTCACAGGATTGAAAATCACTCCATGTTCTTGCCCATTCGCTTTCGTCAAGTTGAAGGTATTAGTGATTCCTGGCAGCTGCTTTTTCCACATTCTGCTGCTTCATTTCTGTGGGAAGATCTTGGTAGAAGACGTTTACTGGAACTCTTGGTAGATGGAACTGACCCAGCAAAATCACTGAAGTATGATATTGATGAAATTTCTGATCACCAACCTGTCCATGTAAAAGATGGAGCCACTAGAGCCTTGCGTGTTACTATAGTAAAGGAAGAAAAATCAAATATTGTTAAGATCAGTGATTGGTTGCCAGAAAATGAACCTACAGGAGCTCCGAGAAGACATTTATCATCAATGAATGATTCTCAAAAGCAACAACTAATGTCAATTACAGATTGTGAATTCCACATCAATTTTGATCTTGCTGAGCTTGGAATATCTATTATTGACCATACACCTGAGGAAATTATGTATCTCTCTGTTCAGAATCTTGTTCTGGCATATTCAACTGGTTTGGGCTCTGGAATTAGTCGGTAAGATTTGCAACAGCTGTGTCTTTGAATTTTGCTAGAACTTGCATCATGGTTATTTATCTTCTATTAGTTATTTTTCTGATTGTCCTGGTAGATCTAACTATCTAGTCAACCAAGACAACTTTATCATTTGCACAGAAGATTTAAATTAACTGTAGAGATCTATTTCTGTATAGTTTTCCAGTTTGTACAACCATTTTGATTTTGAAATTCAATTTCAATCCTATTCTAGATTCAAAGTCAGAATGTGTGGGCTACAAGTGGACAACCAGCTGCCATTAACTCCAATGCCAGTTCTCTTCAGGCCACAGAGAGCTGTATCAGAAACTGACTATATCCTGAAGTGCTCTATTACAATGCAGTCAAATGGATCAGTGGATCTTTGTGTCTATCCATATATCGGTCTTCATGTGAGCATCACGTGATCTTGTATTTATTATTCTGAAAAGAAAAATGTCAATGTTTAAGTTTATAAATCATGACACTTTTATTTTATGATTGGATTCTTGCAAGCAGGGTCCAGAAAGTTCTGCTGCCTTTCTTATAAATATTCATGAACCTATTATTTGGCGTCTTCATGAAATGATTCAGCAGGTGAAGCTCAGTAGGCTGTATGATTCTCAAACAACAGCTGCATCGGTTGATCCAATCATTCAAATTGGGTATGTCAAACTCTTGGAAATGCCTCATTATATTTGTGGTTTTGCTTGAAACTGCATAAACTGCATATAACGTTACATTGAATTACAGTGTACTTAACATTTCGGAAGTTCGATTCAAAGTTTCAATGGCTATGTCACCAAGTCAAAGACCAAGGGGTGTTCTTGGGTTTTGGGCATCCTTAATGACTGCATTGGGCAACACAGAAAATATGCCTGTAAGTTTTTTAATTACTCTGTACGTTACCTTAATTGGTGAACCACTTTCAAAATTCATTGTACTTGCTGAATGTAAGTTGTCAATCTTATGTCTCATTTGTTTTCAAACCAGGAGTACATTGTGTAAGTTTCACATGGTGATTAAATTTCACCAAGGCAATGACAACTGAGTACTAGGTTCATAAAATATTATCTTCTTTATACAAGTAAATATAAAGCATGGATGTACGATCTCAAGACCTTTTTCATATATTATTTAAATTATTGAACTAGTTTATAAAGAGTAAAACAGCAAGGTAAAAAGCAAAGAAAAAAAAGCTAATTCCTATACTTGAAAGGATTAATATGAAAGAAAGAACATTTTTACTAGAACATCAGTCTCTAACTCTAACCCTATACTAATAATTACAGAGATCTCTAGAATCTTCTAACAACTTCTAGTAGTACACTAAATATCCTACTAACAACACCCCCCTTCAAGCTGGTGAATGGATATCTATTTGACTTGCATGTTCTCAAAATTAGAAAATAAAATTATTTTATTAAATCTCATTACATATATTGATTGGATAATTTAGGAAACAAGCACAACCTATTCTAGGAAACAAATAGGTGAATAAGTGTTCTCCATTCCCAACTTAGATATAATTCTCTCAAAGTTACTGTTTTTCAGTCTCTTGGTGAGTTTGTCAACAAGCTGTCATTGAGTAGACACATATGAAGTGCAAATCATTCCACTGTCAAGTTTTTCTTTGATAAAATGTTTGTCCACTAAAATGTGTTTACTTCTATCATGTTGTACTTGGTTGTTGTGAGCTATGTTGACAGCAGATTTATTGTCACAATATAACCTCAAGTTAATCCCACCTTATCTTTAAGTCTTCCAATATAATCTCCAACCACAACAATTGACATATTTCTTGTGTCATTGCTCGAAATTTTGTTTCAGCACTAGATATAACTACCACACTTTGCTTTTGCTTTTTACTCTTCCAAGTTACTAGAATTCCACCATGGAATTTGTTTTTGCTTTTTACTCTTTCATGTTACTAGGATTCCACCAAGGAGTTAGCTTTTGCTTTTTACTCTACCAAGTTACTAGGGTTCCACTAAGAAATGTGCAATATCCAGTAGTTGACCTCCTATCTATAATTGAACATGCATAATCAGCATTAGTATAGATCTTAAGACTAACATTCTTGTTTTTTGAACAAAATTCTTTTTTGTGGGCTCCCTTTAAATACTGCACAATTCTTAGAGTAATTTGTACTTTGGTTGATGCATAAATTGACTGACTAAACTAATAGCAAAAGGAATATCTAGTCCAATGTGAGATAGATAGATAAGTCTCTAGTACATTTCTTTATCCACAACAACATCATCCTCTACACTTCCCAACTTTGTATTTGGATCACCAAGTATATTTGCTTGCTTGCATGTTGTTTTACCTATTACTTGTAGCTGGTAAGTAATGTACTTATGCTAAGATATGAAGATCCCTTTTTTGGAATGAACTACTTCAATTCCAAAAAAATATTTTGACTTTAATGCTTTAATTTTTAGAAAATATTTTAACATTCCTAAAGTCTTCATTTCAAACTCTTTGTCAAGGCATTGGCTCAACATTTGTTGTTCCTATTCATCATTTCTAGTAACAAAGATATCATCCACATATACCAATAAAATTGTTATTGCGCCTGAATAAAAATGCTTGATAAATAAAGTGTGGTCCTTTGGCTTTGTTTGTATTTAAGGCTCATCATGGCTTTGCTATGTAAACCTAATTGCAACCTTCATTCCTCCCTATTCTCTATTCTTTGTCAATCTTCATTGTTGAACAAATTCACCTTCATTGTTGTGCGTCTTTTATCAATTCATTTCTCTTTGCCTTAATTTAATATAATTGTAATGGTTGAAATGGAAAATGGTGACAATCCTCACATTGCAGGAGAATTACAGAGGGTTCATTATCGGTTGAATGGAAAAGAAATTATCTAAAATGGTCTCAACTCATTAACTTATGTTGAAGGAGAAAGGAAAGCTCCTCCATTTAAATGCATACATGTGGGTTTTTCAACTTTACTAAGGACCTTTCTCTTTCTAGCTCTTCATGGTTGAGTTGTGTTTGATACGGTTAAGATATTGTTAGTTATAATATCTTATGTTAGGTACAATATTATGTGTATTTAGGCTTAGACCATATTTTCCTTTATTATTCATCATTATAAATATATTACCCTATGTGTATTTTCTACATAAGGGGAATTAATCTTATACCTAGTTTTCACTACTTTCACATGGTATCTAGAGCTACGGCTTTTTTGGTAATCCCAAATCCTCCTTGATTTTCAGGGGACAACAACAACATTGGAAACATCAGCAACATGAGTTGTTTGACCCCTTTTCTTTGGGGGACCTCCTTTGTTCCCCAATCTTTGCTATGGAGTTTTCCATTCAACCTCCGACATTTATCTCTGGTGTGGTGTGGCTTGTTGCAATAAGTACACCATACTCCTTCATTTTTCCTCTCATCTTCGGAAGAGAGCCTCCTTTTCTTTGGTTTGTAACCATGTTGTTGTTTCTTCAGCAATCATTGCCTTGACTCTACTTTCGTCACTTCAAATAATTGCCATGACTTCATTGAGTTCTGGAACCTTCTTTTTTCCCAATATTTGAACCCGACTTCATCATATTATTGGTTTATACCTACCAAGAAATTATACACCCAATCCTATTCAGTGTACTCTCCTCAAATTGTTGAATCCTCAAAATACTTGGCCTTAGTGATGCCGTAGTGATCCAATTCCGTCTACAAAGCTTTAAGTTTATTAGCATACTGAGTAACAGTTTTGCTGCCGTGTTTGGTTGCCACAGCTTTTACCTTCACATCATAAATTTGTGATCTTGTACCTTAGAATGGTTTTCTCTATTGCAAACCTTATGGCTTTTGCTAAATTGAGAAACATACATGTCACTGATTTATGCAACCATTGAATATCATTAGCAAGCTATGATCATGGAATCTTCTTCATCCCATAACTTAAATGTGGGATCATCTTCAGCAGGACCATCATGGTTAAATGGCTAGTCTTACATTTCCTTTTAAAGATTATCGTAATGAGTTGAGACTATTTCAGATAATTTTTTCCTTTAACCAATATAGGTTGAATGGACAGTATCTAATTCTCCTGCATTGCAGAGCTTGTCATCTTTTTCCATTTCAGTCATTACATATATGCACAACAATCAAGATTGCAAAAGAGAGCAGAGAGGCATAGCAAGGAAGGTTGCAACCTGCTTCGAGGTGGGAAAGCAATGAAGGTTGTAATAGGAACTAGAGAGGCGCAACAATGAAGGCTTCACTTTTGGGTTTACACAAGAATGAAGGCTGCACTTTTGGGTTTAGACAAGAATGAAGGCTGCAATATGCCACACGATCTGAGGCTCTTAAGGATCAGGAGTTCTGATATGATCTCAAAATTAGAATAAATCAATATCTCTCTCATTTAGTCTCATTACATCTGATATATATATATATATATATATACGAACACACATGCGTTGATTGGATAGTTTAGGAAACAAGCACAGGCTATTCTAGGAAACAAATCCTTGAAATTGTGGGATTGATACACTAGTAATAAAACATACAAAATTAAAACCAGTAGGATTAAAATTTGAAACTTTCTAAAATATCTCTATAGGTATAAGTGCTGTCATCCTCTTTCAAAAAAATTTTGTTAAGGGATGTCACCTTTAATGACCAAGTTAGTTATTTTAACCATCCTCGTCATCAGGGGGAGAGTTTAAAAGAGGATTATTATGAGCCATTTGTATTTCCAAATTTGTCTTTTTGATAAAAAAAATATAACAAAATGAAATTCAACAAGGTAATACAACTGAAAATGAAAGTTGCGATTAGGTTTACACGACAATGAAGGCTGAAATTAGGTTTGTGCACCAATAAAGTTTGCAATTGAACCACACAATCAGAGGTCCCAAGGATTAGGAGCTTTAATACCATCTCAAAATTAGAAGAATTTTTCTCTTATCCAATCTCATTTCATACATATGATATGTATACCTACATTGATTGGATAATTTAAGAAACAAGCACCGACTATTCTTGGAAACAAATCCCTAAGATTGTGGGATTGATATGCTAGAGATAAAACCAAGGTACAGCCATTATACAAAATTAAAACCAATAGAATAAAATCTAAAACTTCCTAAAATATCTTACAGATGTGAGATCATGAAATTGTTCAATGGGAAGACCTTCGGTAAACAAATCTACTGATTGAAGCTTAGATGACACATAAGAAGTGGTGATAAGGTCACTATCCAGTTTCTCTTTAATAAAGTGTGACCTATATCTATGTGTTTAGTCTTATCATGCTGAATTGGATTGTATGCAATGCTAATAATTGACTTATTATCTGAATAAAAAATTGTAGGTTCCCACATTCCACTTTAAGATCATTTGGAATAATTCTCATTCATAACAATTCACACACCTCATGTGCCATAGCTTAGAATTCAGCCTTTGCATGAGATCTTACAACAACATTTTATTTCTTATTTTTTTCAAACCATGTTGGTGACTTGGACAAATAAAAAATAAAATGTTGTTGTAAAGTCTAGTGCAAAAGTAATAATATTATAGTGAAAATAGGTATTTTTTTTGAAAAATAATGATAGTGAAAGTGAAGAAGAAAAATTTTAAAAAAAAAAATGAGTATAAAAAATAGGCTTGGCCGGTGGCAGCTGACAGAGACAACGACCGGTGAGCAGTGGTAGCAGCGGTATCTGTTGGTGGCAGTAAGTTAGGGCACTGGAAAAGAATATAAGAAAAAGTGTTTTAAAGATGTCTGTATTAGAGTGGGTTTTCAATTTAACTTAGGTTTGGCCCAATTTTTAACTGTTTTAAACACAGAAGACAAATAAGGTTGGTGCAATTAGGGTTTCCTATCATTTGCGCTGCTGCTGGCCCCCCACCCCTTCTACTTCTACCACTTTGCTGTTACTTTTCTCCATGCGGCTGTCGTCTTTCTTCTCCACACCCCCACTTCCGCCATTGCCATTCCGCCACCACCAGCTGGTATGCAAAAATGGGAAATCCTTTTGACAACACCTTGTTATGGCGGCAGGTCAGGAAACCGCTGCCAATCGTGGCCATGGCGCTGCCTTGATCGAAATTTGATAACACTGCGTACAAGTGTCCTGAATATCAGTCTTTTTACATTAAGTTTTAAAAACATTAAAGGAGGATTTTTCTGATTTCAACATGAAAAGATTAATATGTAAGAAAGAAGATTTTGATTCATTTAGTTTATTTGAAACCCTACATCAGCGTCTATATATACAGAACTCTAACCCCATAGTGATAATTACAGAGAAATCTCTAGAATCTTCTACCAGCTTCTAGTAGTACACTTAATATCCTATTAACAACACCTATGATTACGTATAAATCGCTAAACACGAATTCTGCAAAAATAATCTCATAAATTATAAGACATAATAATATCCCAGATGTTTTTTTTATCTCTCTGACAATGTTTAACTAATTGTGATATAGTACCACACAAATGTTTATTCACTTTTAGGATACGGGAATATCATGAAATAATTCTTACACTAAATATTTATTTATTAACCAGGTTAGGATAAACCAGAGGTTTAATGAGAACGTATGCATGAGGCAGAGTTCTATGATTAGCATGGCTATCTCAAATGTCCGAAAGGATCTTCTAGGCCAACCACTTCAGCTTCTCTCAGGAGTGGATATATTGGGCAATGCAAGTAGTGCACTTGGACACATGAGTAAAGGTGTAGCTGCATTGTCTATGGATAAAAAATTCATTCAAAGTCGACAGAGACAGGTTTGATTGGATGTTCTCCTGTGCAATTTTTCCCTTGGTTCTCATGCTTTATATGTTAGACATTTAATATAGTATAATGCTAACATCTGCTTTCAATATAACTGTGCAGGAAAGTAAAGGTGTGGAGGATTTTGGTGATGTTATAAGAGAGGGTGGTGGAGCATTCGCTAAAGGTTTATTCAGAGGGGTAACTGGCATTTTAACAAAGCCTCTGGAAGGAGCAAAATCTTCTGGTGTTGAGGGTTTTGTTCAGGGTGTTGGGAAGGGAATTATTGGTGCAGCTGCGCAGCCAATGAGTGGAGTTTTGGATCTTCTGTCAAAAACAACTGAAGGTGCTAATGCTATGAGAATGAAAATTGCGTCTGCTATAACATCAGATGAACAACTTCTTCGGAGGAGACTGCCTCGTGTTATAAGTGGTGATAATTTGCTTACACTATATGATGAGTACAAAGCTCAAGGACAGGTAACGTGGGTTCAACTTGCCATTGCAGATCTAAAGTTCATTTGTTATTTTTTATTTTAACATTTGAGATTTAAATCATAAAATATTGTAGATGATAAGTTCCATACAAAGAAACCTAATTCTACTTGAAATTCTAGTCAGTGGTTTAGACATATGATGGGAAGATTAAAGAAGAGATATTACATTCTGTCAGTTTTGAGGAAACAAATGTTCGAATTTTTATGCAATTTAATTCTAAGTTGTACATGTTTTTGACAGATGTTGTGTTTATAGGCTGAAAAGCAAAAGCTGGAATTGTATTAATGTAATTGAGGATCCTGCTTTCAAGTAGTACTTCTGTTCCTTAAAGAGTTTCAGGGTTCACTCAACAAGTCTTATTTATTTTACTGACCATTTCTGACATTAGAGAATAACTATAATGTTAGACTTTTATAGTCCCCACCCCTTGTATTTCTTGTTAAATTATCATCTTCGCTATTAACGTAGAGACAATTTTTTTTTTCGATATTACCAGTTTTGAGCTTCATTAGTCGTTATCCTTAAATTGTTATCACTGTTTTTCCAGGAGATACGTAGCAGCTAGTGAGAGAGAACGTGAATTATGTGGATGGCCATGTTATGAAAATATTTTGTTTTGTAATTTACTGATTATACTGCGCGAGTAAATAGTCCTATCAATGAAATTTACATCATTTCCTTTTCCTACTCCTGACTATAGCCATACTTCTGTCTTGAAGGTGATACTGCAGTTGGCCGAATCAGGCTCATTTTTTGGTCAGGTTGATCTGTTCAAAGTTCGTGGAAAGTTTGCCTTATCAGATGCTTATGAAGATCACTTCATGCTTCCAAAAGGAAAAATTCTCATGGTCACGCATAGAAGAGTCATACTATTGCAAGTATGTAGTCGTGATTGAGAACAATGAATAAAACCTAATTTTCTTGAACCAATGGTTACTTATCAATCTTTATCTTTGTCATTATCAGCAACCATCCAATATTATTGCTCAGAGGAAATTCAGCCCTGCACGAGATCCATGCTCAATATTGTGGGATATTCTGTGGGATGACCTTGGTACCATGGAACTAACTCATGGCAAAAAAGACAACCCAAAAGGTCCCCCCTCAAGGCTCATTTTGTATTTGCAGTCTAGGGCATTGGATACTAAAGAAAATCATCGCGTTATAAAATGCATCCCAGAAACCCGTCAAGCTCTTCAAGCTTACTCTTCTATTGAGCATGCATTGAACACATATGGCCCAGGAGTATCAAAGGTGTGTTTTATTTCGTATGGTTCCTTATACTCTAACTTTTACATGTTTTTAGTTCTTCAAGCAATTGTTTAACTAGTGACCACCAAGCCTAAACTGTTGGAAAACTAACGGACTCTAAATAAAACATGACACATCAGCTATCTGTTCCCAATGTTTATGAACGCAATATTAGAGCTGACTTCTGAATGAAATTATTGTCTTGTTATTCAGGGAGTACTGAAAAATAAAGTGACAAAACCATATTCACCCCATATTGATGCCCCTAGCGCTGACCTGTCCCCCCAACAGATGCCTGGATCAACCCCTCTCTCCTCAACTTTTGGAAGCAGCGCCCATCACTAGGAGAATCATTGTTCATCACTTTCAACAGTCTAGACAGTCCTGTGCTCTAATGAATATCTATCACTGTGATCAAGATGAAGCCCAGTTGCCCTTCAGTTCCAAAGGTGTCACTTTTTTCCATTTTTCTCACCACCCATATCAGCATTGAGATTACAATGCTGGTTTCTGGAACCATATACCTACCCGATGATAACAGTTACGGTTAGTTGGAGGGAATTAGTTCGATATCTATGAATCCTGTAGAAGGCCCGTGTCTCCCATTTTTTGTTAAAATATAATATCCAATAGTTCTTGTATTATATTGAATGTAATAGCTTTTGTTGTACATATAAAAAATCACATAGCTCAGATAGGAGGATCCTACTTCCCCTCGTCATGCCCTTTTCAAGTTTCATTTCTTCAGAGGAAAAGCCAATTACTTACACGATATCTGAATGTCTTCCATTTTCTGGAAGCATATAAAAATTGTTAATGCTTCTCGATAGTTAGTATTCAACTTCTCGGGATAGACTAAGCAAGAATATAAAATACTTTTTTATTAGAATCACAATTCCTGTACATACAACACTGTACTAAGACTGAATATTGATAGCCACTAACGTTAAAGGTGAAAGTATTTTGGTATTTTGGGGATATAATTTCTTTAAAGGTTAAAAGTATACAACCAAATTCAGCTTTTGAAGTAGAACTCTGGTGTGTTATTCAGATTACTATAGGTGTGCAATTTAGACTTTTACACTTTTTTTAAAATGGAAATTCTTTATTTTAGATTTCCATTTGATAGGATGGAATACTTCGTAGATATAGATGTAGTGTCTTATATTACATATTTTCTTATGAAGTTTTGGTTTAGACCTTTTATTTTTATATTTTTTAAATGTATTTTTAAATTATATTTTTATATTTTTTAAATTATATTAAATTATATGTTTAGATGATTATGATTACAAACATTTTCTTTTAATTAAAAAATTAAACACGAACTATTAATGAGAAAGAAGAATAATTTTTTTTCCTTAGTAATTATTACTATCACCATACAATCACCAAAATCAAATTTTCTTAATAATCACTACTCTCGCAATACAGGATTTCGGGATATAAAAATATTATAAAAGTTAATGGTTAAATAAAGTGTAACCTCCTCATTTGTGTAGCAATTTTTAAATAACTTCCTATGAATTGTAGGTTTTACATTAAACCACGTGTGCTCACCCCCATACCATAATTACCAATTATTAAAGTGTCTATAAATTTTATCCCATGGTCTAGGGTAATGTTTAACACATTTTGTTACTACAATAATTTTGTAAAGTAAAAGTTTGTTTACAAATATGTTAAAAATATTTTTTTTAAATTATACGAAAGGGTTTCTGTATGTTAATTCATAGAAGCTAATTTTAAATTCTGGAAATATTCTGTCTTTTCATTTTTCTGTAGTTTTGGGAAAAAATTGTATGTATAATATAGTTAACTTTAGTAATATACGAGTGTAATTATATACAATATTTATTTTCTTTTAATTATGAAATGAAGTAATTATATTCGCATTTCGGTAGTTATTTCATGCATTTCTATATTTTCCTTCTTTGCATATTTCCTTGATGACAGTGACCCAAGTTATCTTTTTTTTATTATGTTAACACATGTCGATAGTTGTATGCTTATGTGTAAGTGAGATTGTTTATGTGTGTATTGTAACGTTATATATATATATATATATATATATATATATATATATATATATATATATATATATATATATATATATATATATATGTATGTATGTATGTATATATGATAATTTAAAAGAAAATTAAGGCTTTTAGATACAAAATTCTAATTTCAAAAAAATTTATCTATGTTGTTTCATCATCCTCCTCACGTTGAGAATATGTTTTTTCTAGTTCACATCCATTAAGGTGATCATCGCAAAAGAGAAAAAACACAGATAAATAAAAATAAAAGCAAAGGTAAGCTAATGATAAAACAATTATACATGATAAGATAAAATTTAAAATACAATTCCAATTACACAAATATAGAACATTATCTTTAATTACACCACTTACTTAGAATTGTTCAAACCCTTTACAATATAGTATAAATATCAAGTCATAGAAAGTTTTGCACTTGTGTGGTGGAATAGTTAATCCACTCAAAGCTGCCACATAGGGTTAATCCTCAAAACGTTCTTTGTCACCATGAAGAAAGGCTTCCAAGCTAGGACTTCCTGACATCTCATGACATACTTATCAATTTTTAATCAAGCATTCATAATCAAACAAAATAGAGGATCATAATATCACAAAATACACACTGATACCCATGGTGGTGCTCAACACATGACCTCTCCTAAAAGAAAGTGCTCAAGGATAGTATTGGCACTTAGTGATAGTCTTGATGTTCAACGACAGTCTAGATGCTCAATAGTAGCCTTAACGCTCAATTGTAGTTCTGATGCTTAAAGACAGTTCTAAAGCTCAATGGTAGTCATGAGCTCAATCGCAACCTTGACACTCAACACCATTATTCTCATAAAACGTTTCGTTCAATGATTCATTTTGTCGCTCAACGACTTATTAAACTGTTCCAGACCTGTAGTAAATAATGACACTCAACAGTATTTTATCACCGTTCAACTCTAGACCATTCGCAAAAATGATCATTTTAATGGTAAAAATGAGCACTTAGCGGTCTAGTTCCAGAATTGCACAACCAAGTTTGTGCTTAGTGTCACATTAGTACCGCTTAACGCCATACCCAATAATAACAAACTCAATTTTGTGATTTGGTGAACGAATGATTTGTTCAAATGATTAAATTGGTATTTCTAGTGCTTCGTTCAAAAACAATTTTAAATGTTATAATCCATACCAACTTGTTCAATGGTCTAATCCTTAGTTTCTCAATTCAATACCAATTCAGACAATGTTAAACAATACACAACCATTGCAACACGCTCAAATTACTTAGCAATTCAACCAATAAGAAATTTATCAATCTCAAACAAATCAAACATGCAATTTAACCATCTTTACCATCTAAAATTCTAAAATAAAGTAATTCACTTCCTTGGAGAATAACCAAACAGTTCTAAAAATCTTAATATAACTTTAATGCATAAGAAACACGATCATGACATATCGTTAAAAGTATTGATTAATATAAAGTCTTATAAAAACATCAAAAATTACATGTGATTCGAGATAGTTCACATGTAAAAGAAGATAAAACATAAAAAAAAAAAAGCATAAAATCAATTTACTTTATTTGAAAAACTAATCAAGTAGATATAGAAAACTAAACTCAACTATTACTTTGGTTGTTTTTCATCTTCAAACAAACAAACGAATTATCATAAAGTTTAAAGAAAAAGAAAAACTCTAGAAAAATAAACTTTTAGAAAAATAATGATATTTAAAATAATAAAATTCGTTTAAAAGAATTTTATTTAAGATAATCTAGTATTGTAATTCTAAACACACTATTAACACTTTTTTTTCTCTTAAGAAACAAATAAAATATAAATTTCAATTATAACATTTATATAATAAATATTTATAAATATAATATTAATGAAAGGAAATTCAGACGATTAAAATATTAAAACGAGAACTTAAATTGTACAGTTGAGCAGGGAAAATCTTTATAAACAACAGTTAGAAAATAATTAAAACATTATTCAACTCTAACACGTGATCATATAAACGTATAGATCTAAATTTGGTATTTTTAATATTTTACACCAGAGTAGTAATTTTTATTTTTGAAAACCACGATAATAATTCCGTAACACAAAAGTTCAAAATTCAATGTTATCAATTTTTAAAAATCTTAAATAAACTAAAAAACAAAATTTAATTTCAAATAATATTATAAAACCAAATTTCTTTTTCTTCTTCTTTAAATATGAATTAAAAGTTTATTCTCCACATTTTTAATTAATTATTTGAATTTACTTTCCACTAAAATGAATTCTATTTTTCCTCTTTCTTATTTTTTCTTTAATATTTTCTCGAATTTGGATAACCAAATTATGAAAAAGTTTTTTCTCACAAAAGTGCAAATTTTGAAGAGTCGAATTTCCAACGTGCACATTAAATAAATTTATTTGGGAAATTATTTTAACACTAATGCATTTTGAGTTTCTTATTTTTAATGTATTTGGGGAAACTTTTAATAAAAAAGAAGAAAAAATTACATGGTGAATATGTATATAGGGATTGTATTCACGTTTTCCTAAAAAAAAACACAGAGAAGCATAGAAAAAGTGAGAAGGGTGATTTGGGTAAAGAGAGCGGAAAGAATTATAGGGAGAGCATAGAAGGGAAGGTAGAGCCGAAGTTGTTGGGTTGTGCTTCTCCGCCTTCTCCACCGCCACCGCCACCGCCAGAGATGAGTTCTGCCGGTAAAGCTTTTCTTTTCTTGTTGCTTCTATTCATTTTCTGTTTCCCCTTCCCTCTTCTTTTCAGCTTTCAATCCAAACTACTCAAAATATCGATATCTCTTCTATATCATCTCACTGACTCGATTCGTGATTTTATGCTTACTTTTAAATACCCATATTATTTTATTTTTTACACTTTGTCTTTACTAGATCGCTATGCTCCTGCTTAATGTGAAAACCCTAGTTCGTTGCATTTCCCTATTTCTTCATTTATTTTAACGTTTGGTTTTGTTGTAGTTGCTGTTTTATTTCGTTACATGCATGGGTAAAGGTAAAGGTAAATAAAGTTTCAGTTTTTCTTCATGGGTCTCGATGGTTGAATACTCTTCTTTCTTGAATCCTATATATGGTTTAAATCACAGTAGTATGTTCAATTCTCTCTCGTTTGGATATAAAATGGAGCTTCTTTGAATCAAATTTAGGTTATATGTTTCAGATACTGTCAATGCAAGTGCAGCTGAGTCTGTCAAAGAACCTGTCATGGGGTCTAGCCTGGAAGCAAAACAGGAGGATACTGGTGAGGTTTTGGCTTCAATATGCATGTTAAGGCTTTTGGTTATCTTTCGCAATGATTGTCTGTCGTGGAGTGTTTAATGTTTTTGCTGGTGATAAACTTGCTCACATCACATGCTCTTTCTCTTGCTAGAAATAAAAGCTCAAGTTGATGCCATGTGGGAACAAATGAATAAGGGAGTATCTAATAAGGTCCTCACTAGATTTACAAGCAAGCCTAATTCTGCCGCCAAAAGAACTGCAAAAAAGACATCTTCTGTAAGGCATTGCTGTTCTCTCCTTTAAGCCACTTGCAAAGAAATAAAATAAAACATCTTTCACTGCCATGGAATTTAATTTCTTTCCTGATAATTTTGAATATAGAATTGGATGTCTTATTTGGGGTTGGCACCAAAGGCAACTGAATCCCTCGGGCAAGGTGCTTCAAATAATGAACATGGCACCACGCAAAGCGGCACCAGTGAAGAAGCCAAGAAGATTGCTGCTGCTGCTCTTGCAGCAGTGAAAGATGATGCTGCCATGGCTGCCTCAAGCAGGGGGAAACTTGTGGTAAGCATATTGCTATCTATTGTACCTATTTTTGGTCATGTGCTAATGTGGCTGAATTGGGAAACTTTTGTGTGCAATTAGCGAAATGGAAGGGCAAAATATGTAGCTTGGATATTTTATTAAGTTTTATTTCCATACGTGGTGATGGTCGGGTTATATAAATAAAGGCCGACAGAGATAAAAACAGGATTTAGCTTATATCCAGCTGTTTCAATGTGTAATATACTAGGGGTGCCTACTGTTATGCCCAACGCAATTATGGTGTATACCGTGCTCTAAATTTTTCACTTGAAATTTGAAATGCTTTGGATTCTTTGTTTTTATTTCAATATGTAGAGATGCGTAAGTTAATAATAAAATGCTTTTTATATAGACAGGATTGGATTTAGTTTATATCCAGCTGTTTCAATATGTAATGTACTGGAGGTGCCTATTATTAAGCCCAACACAATTTAAGTATATACCATGCACACAAAATTTCACTTGAAAATTTGAATTCTTTGGATTTCAACTTGGTTGATGACCTAGCATTCTCAGCACCCATGGGGGGCATGAGTCTCAATGTTTATTGAATTTCTTCCTTGATCAGATTACCGAGGTTCGGGATTTTGCCGGTCAAGAAATTGAAGTTAAAAAGCTTGTTGATTCTGACTCAAAGGAGGCAATGGAAAGAGCCAAAGCTCCTCCACCTTCTGCAGTGGATGTTGTACTTGAACAAATCAAGAAGAAACAGAAGCTCAGTGTACTTGACAAGACCAAAAAGGACTGGGGAGAATATAAGGAAGAAAATAAGGGGCTGGATGTAGAACTTGATGCTTATAAGAAAAGTTCCAACCAGTATTTGGACAAGGTTTCTTTCCTACAACGAACAGATTACCGTGAGTTTGAGCGAGAGAGAGATGCACGATTGGCTTTGCAAGCCAGGAAGCGACCAGATAATATGCAAGAGGATGCATATGACTGAAGGTAGTTGAAGATTGGAGTTGCTACGAGAATTATTTACGGTTTTGTAATCAGTGGATGATCTAAGGGCCATAGTTCATGGGAAGGTCTTAATCTCTCAAGAGGTATAAGACCTTTGATCACATTCATGGGGTTGAGATGCTATTCAATGACATGGTATGCTGCGATGTGGGAAGGAAAAATACAGGGCTGAAGAAAACAGGTGCTAATTTTAGACTGACATTTGTCCATTCCTTGAGAACCTCAAAGAACGCATTCACAACTTGCCAAAGGTGGTTTCAAAGAACTCATTTTATGTCTGTTCATTATTTGGTCGTTTCACTACCTCTTTTTAAGTAAATACTAGGATTCGATTTTCTTGCAGAGCAATTCGATCCTTAGTTTCAAGGCGTAAGAGATCGTGTGCAGATACGATTCCTTAAATAAGTATGGTATTATTGCTAATAACTTAGTTTTATGTCGGCCACTTAAAAATTATTTTATTGTCTTGGATAATGGTATTTTCTAAGATATGATTGCGAACGTAATTATGTGGACATGATCACAACTACAAGAGTTTAAAATAATCTGCACAGCTTAAACTTTAATATTTTGTATATATGTGCGGCTTATGAATTGGTTATGTTAATCATAAAAAATATTCAAGGAGTCTATAACGTGGTAAAATTTTGTACCTTTTGCAATCTGCTTACTATCTCTGTTCGAAACACTAATAATTGAAACAAGGTATATGCGGCAAAATATGGTTAACTCAACGTATTTTTTGTGTTTGTTCACACTTGTTTTAAGAAATTACAATAGTCTACCTTACCTTCCTTAAGGATACGACTAAATTACGGGTTCTGACATAAACAATAGCATCCATAAAAAACCTATCAATCCACGTGCGTAAACAAAAACAGTTTTTTTTTTTATAGTACACTGTAGTAAGATATAATGATGACAGTTAATAAAAAATGCATTGACTTTTGATATTTTTATAAATACTCCCAGTTTTAAAATAATTAAAATTAAAGCTGTAATGAAGGCAAGAGATAACTTTTCACATTCTAATTAACTTTTCCACTTCCTTAGCATGAAAATAAAAACTTCACGGAAATAGAACTATTTATAAATAAAATAAAAAACTCAAATATTAATTTGTAGCATTCTGACAATAATAAAAATTCCTATTTACACTAAAAAATAAAGACTGTAAATGAAACTTTCTCATTTCATCTATAAAGATATCGTAACATCGTCCCAATCCCCTACGTATGTGATTGCGGATTCTTTAAAGCTATTCTACCACTCTTTTTCTTCCTATTTTGTCCTGCATTTACTCCAACTGAAACATCCCATATATTTCTTGAAGATGAGTACGATACTTGATGAATAAAACTAATCATGAACTCAATTTCAAAGCTTTGTCACCATTTTTATTCCTTCAAATATCCTGCTCATCTAAGAATTCCTGCTAATAAGAAGAAATGGGTGGATGAAAATTAATTTATAAATACCCAACAACGTGTTAATCAAACCGTTCCACAATCCCATTTAAGTTGTCTTCACCCTGTAAGAATTACAACATTGTCCCAGAGAGAAGGGGAGATATAAATTATTGAACAGAGATAAGAACAACACGATCATTCCTCTTATTATGCAAACAAGTAAACAGGGGGGTAATTTTCATTTAAAAACCTGAATCTAAATTTAACACAGCTGGTATCATCTCCAAGTCATTGTAAAATTGTTGGACAAAAATGAAACGAGAATGAAGAAGCAACTAGCTCTTCATATGTGAATGGGCTTGTCATAAGTGGCCATTGCGGCTTCTTTCACAGCCTCGCTCATTGTTGGATGTGCATGGCACACACGTGCAATGTCCTCACTTGATGCATCATACTGCAATGCTATTGCTGCTTCGTGAATGAGCTCTCCTGCATTGGGTGCCATAATATGCACTCCCAATATCTTATCCGTCTCCTTCTCAGCCAATATCTTCACCAGTCCATCAGCATTATCAATTGCCTTAGCTCTGCTGTTAGCCATAAATGGGAATTTGCCAACACGGTATTCAACTCCAAGTTCCTTCACTTGCTCCTCTGTCTTCCCAACATATGCAACCTCGGGGGTTGTATAGACAACACCTGGGACTTTGTCATAGTCCACATGGCCAACCTTTCCAGCTATGTATTCGACACAAGCAACTCCGTCTTCTTCCGCCTTGTGTGCCAACATTGGGCCTGGAATCACATCCCCAATCGCATAAACTCCAGAGACATTTGTGGCGAATCTTTCATTTACCAAAATCCGTCCAATCTTGTCAGTTTCAACTCCTATCTTGTCTAACCCAAGTCCAGCAGTGAATGGAGTCCTACCTGCAGATACAAGGACAACATCTGTTTCAAGTGTAGTCTGATCACCACCAGCAGCTGGTTCAAGTGTTAGCTTCACACCATCCCCAGAAGTATCGACTCCAACAACCTTTGTCTTCAGCTGGAATTTCATGCCTTGCTTCTGAAGAGAACGCTGAAACTGTTTCCGGATCTCTGCATCCATGGTTGGAACAATTTCTGATGCAAACTCAACAACTGTTACCTCAGAGCCAAGTCGGCCCCATACTGAGCCCATCTCTAGCCCAATGTAGCCTGCCCCAATGACTACTAGTCTCTTGGGGATTTCAGTCAAAGCAAGAGCACCAGTTGATGATACAATTTTCTTTTCATCAATAGTGACACCAGGTAGAGATTTCACATCCGAGCCAGTGGCAATTATAATATGCTTGCCTTTCACAACAGTATTTCCACCGTCAACGGTGTCCACGGATACTTCGGATGGTGAAACAAACTTGCCATAACCTTTGACATAGTTTACCTTGTTTTTTTTGAACAGTCCTTCAATACCCTTGGTAAGATTCGAAACAGCTTTATCCTTTTGAGCCATCATGGCAGCCAAATCAACCTCGACAGATGAAACCTTGACTCCATGGTTGGCAAAGGCATGTTTAGCCTCGTGGTACATGTGGGAAGAATGCAAAAGCGCCTGAACCAAATATGGAGGTACCCTCCTAAATGAGTACATACATCTCTAGAATGCTATATAAATTATTTTATTCAAACTACAAATAGAAGCACAAACAACAAAAACCATAGTCTTTCACAGCAGATAGATGGATGGATGGATCAAATGAGATTACATTGTTTATATATGGGAGCATATTTGTTTACAGATGGACAACGATGGAGATCATATTGGTGATCAGTACAGAAAAATTATAAAGAAGTTAAAGTATAATCTGCAGCACGATGTGAAATGTCTTTATATGGAAAAAAACAAAATACAATGAATGAGATGAGCTTTAATGGAAGGCACTGAAGGAAATTACTAAAAAGGGTCTCAAGGTGAATTATATCCCTGAAAATTTATTTTTTTACCGTCCAATACTGATTCATGAAACCAGTCTCACCTAGTGAGATAAGACTCGTTGAACAAAAAGCAATTTATTGTATAAAATTTAGCAAGCTAAACAATAGAAGTGCTCGCATCCGCTAATATTCCGGTTGAGACCTTAAATTTTGATATTGCAAATCAAGCAACTCATCCACTCAACAGGAAAAATTATGCAAAGCAAAAAATAGAGCACAGAAGCATACTTGCACTCAATTCCTAGATAGTAAAAACTACAAAAGAGGAAATGAAACACATGCACACACTTCATCAGCTTCATCAAGCCTCAACTACTTTTCCCCACCACCACCACCACCTCGTATAACAAAACACACTCCTCTCACTCCCAAAAAAAAAAATCTGCAACAACAAAATTAGGCCACTTCACTACGGGAATTCCAAATTCAAGAGTCTTTCCTTTAAATCTCTTCCGGAAAGAAAAAAGACAACAATCAGAAACGACACGGGAATACAAAGGAAAACCAAATTCCCAATTCGGTACAGAAAGAAACGAAAAACTCCATAAAAAAAAGGGGGGAAAAACAAAACGCGAAGAAGAAAATGAAAAGGTAATGAACCTTGGAAGGGATGCATCCAACGTTGAGACAGGTGCCGCCGAGAGTTCCACGCTTTTCGATGCAAGTGGTTTTAAGACCCAACTGCGAGGCTTTAATGGCGGCGACGTAGCCGCCGGGACCGCCGCCGATGACGACAACATCGTTTTCGTCAGATCCGGATGCGAATCCCCTCAAAGTTGTGAGGAAAAGCGACGACCTGGATGATGAAACGACAGCGTACGCCTTCCGTCGAGCCAAGCTTGCCATGGCCATGATTCTTCTGTCTTTTTTCCGATTCCTTGGGATTTGATTTGAGCTACTTCCTCTCACAACCTAGCACACCACACTCCGCATGCTCTTTTTTCTTTATTTATACATCTATATAAAGACAGGTCATTTTTATTTTTTTATATTCTTTATAATGTAATTATTATTTTTATTATTTTCTTTTATATATTAATTTAACCAATTTATATAATAGAAATATTTTAAAAATACACGTACCCATACGACAGCGCATGTAATGGCTTATTTTATGTAATATCCATCATCTCATCTCTCACGTTATAATATTACAATTATAATAAATAAATAAATAACAAATAATTAATGTTTCTATTAAATCTCGGTAGCATGTCAGCCCTTAGATCATTGCTGATGACTCCTTTTTATTGTTTTTTATTTATTCTACCGCATCACATGGCTGTTCTTTTTGGACCAAAAAGTTAGAATCTAATTAAATTAATCATGTGCATTTTTCTTTTAATAATATTTTTAATTAACATCGTATTTTCAAATTTAAAGTGATTGTTTCAAAAAAATGATTTTATATTTTATTAAAAGATGAAAATTACTTATAAAAAAATATCATAAATTTTTTTTAAATATACACAAATATTATCTGTTTAAATGATAAATTCGAGCGTAATTTGTCATTTTCGAAATTAAAATTTTCATGATATTTGTTTAGTCAATTTTCCATAATCTGAAAAACATCATTTTTAAAAAGCAATTACAGTTTTGATAATTATTTGTTATGGGAACATTTGAGTGGAAGAGGCATCATTGTTAATAAATAATCTGTTCTGATGCTGTATCATTGGAGGAGCATACACTTAATCAAATAAATAATGTGGTAAGAGTAATACCATAATTTGCAGAACATTGGTTAAACGATATGCTAAAAGATCAATTATAAGATATATGGCTTTTTATATTGAATAATATTATTCAATTAGGCTTAAACCGATTTTATAATATTTTCCACTTAAAGATAATTGCTCTCATTACTTTTTAAATAGTTAAAATAAAAATCAACACATTTGTTTTGTAATTGAGTGATGATATTATCGGAACCCAGTGGTATCACCGTTATCATCACTCTTATATTGAGCGGAAAAAACAAACGGTAAGAGTTTGTAGAACGATCTGTTTTTGATTGAAGTTTAATGGTCATAATGAATTAGAGGTTAGAAAGAGGAAATTTACATAGTTTTAGAAATGTTGTTGGAGCAGGAATGGCTGCCATATATTTAGGATCTGAAAAGGAAGGGATATGATAGTTAGAGTTGTAGATTGGGAAGTAGCAACATCTGTGAGCAAATTTCCCTAGTCATACGTTTGCAAGATTTAGATAACGAAATAACGGCCTTACACACCTTACCAAAGCCTTCAGTATTTGGTTGGACTAGGGCAATTCACAGGCTCCATTCCCCTCTCCTTCTAAATGACAAAAAATAGTATTTCTATTATAACTGAGAAACAATCATCACATGTGATATTGCCCCATGTCATAGGTCCTACGGTGATAAGATGGGCCATGCATGTCATCCACCCATAAAACATGGCGAGGCTCAAACAATAGATTAGCTATGCACTCAGCTATGACGACACCTCATCAAAGTAAATATCAAGTAAAATTTTAAATGAGTATCAAATTTTGGCTGCATGCACCTTAGAGAACTAGTGAGAAAGCCTAAAATCATCTCTATTTACAGAAGCAGAAACAGTGTTAAAATGGAAACCACTGAATCTAATCCGCCAAAATTAGCTACAACCCAATTAAATAGGTCTGAACCCGCCTCTAACCCTCACTAAATATCCCTTCTATCCCTACAAAACTTCTGGCTGCTTTTTAGCTCTCTGAAACAGCCTAAAAAACAGAATAATTTTTTTTTTTTTTTTATAAAGGAACATTTGTGAATTATCACAAAAATTGCATGTACAGTCAATTTCGCTCAATAAGGCTCTTCAACCTATTACGGGCCTCTTCGGTCAGGTTGCAGGCTTTGAATCTTCGCCTCTGGGGAGGACATGATTCAACAATGCTTTCAATGGGCGATAAACATACAACAATCACAGTAAGATTATCCGATGTATGCAGGCGCAATGCTTCCTTGACTAGTTCCATAGCACACTGCTGTGGGTCATTATGCCTTCTTAATCCTCGGCGAACAAGACTAACTGCAACTTGGCTAGACATTACATCCCAAATCCCATCACACCCAATGATCAAGAACTCATCCTCCTCCGTCAATTTAGCCAGTCGTACATCTGGCTCAGCAATAAGAGGAGATGCAGCACCGAGTGGAAATTTCAAGTCCCAATCTCCAAGGGCACGGGTTACTGAAAGATAACCATTGAGGTATCCATCATCAATGAATCCACCTATCTCCTCCACCCTCAGCCGTTCTGGCAGAAAACTTGGCCTGTGATCGTTAGACATCTCAACAGCCACACCCCTCCGGCAAAGAACTGCTCGGCAGTCACCAGCATTAGCAACAAGCAAGTGCCTTCCAAGTACAAGGGCAGTCAATGCAGTCGTTCCACACGAACTACTAACAGTTTGTTCATCAGCCAAGGCAATATCTGCCCGTAGAAAAGCTCTCCTATGGGAATCCTCTAACTTCTCTAGAAAGAACGAATCAGTATCATCATATGTCTGCAGCATGTCCGCATCTTCAAAAAACAATTTCATAGCATTCCTCTTAACAAAAGCAGCTGCATCAGGTCCTCCATGACCATCAAAAACAGCATAAAAAGCACTCCGTATCGGGTACTTGAACACAAATCCAAGATGAGCACCTAGATCGTCAATACAGATGTGTTCATCATCCATAGAAACCCGCGGCCCAATCTCAGTATAGCTACCAGAACGGGCATTTGGAACAAAACTCGCCGCAGGGGTCTCCGAAATTGAATGCTTAATGAAATCCGAGTGATTCACTGCCTGATCAACATGTAACACAAAAGTCAGCACAACAAAATTAGAGATCGACTCAAAGTGTTACAGAAAAAACATGAACCTGACCATTAAACTCACCAAGCATAATAGCTCGAAATTAATAAAAAGCAATCAACAAATTTCAACTGAGTGAGGAGCCTACGTTAATGGGGATAATAAACATCCAATTACAAATTCTACTTCCAAAATTCAGATTCGTAAACTTCACAAACACTAGTTCCTAGTTTGGTAGAGAGGAGAGATAGGTAATTATTTTTGGTTGTTTGGTTTAGGGAGGAGAGGAGTACAAAAAACTGATGAGACCACTCAATTATTCCTCAACTATTTCTTTTCATCAATTTATGACTACCCTTATTTTCCATCAAATCAATCAAATTGCACAACTTTCAAAATACTTTCGCTTTTATCACTTATTTCTCCTCTATCAAACAACTAAACCTTCAATTTATTTCTTACCTATTTATCTTTTCTCACCTTAATCCTTCTCCATTTTCATCCTTTTCTACTTATTTCTTCTAAACCAAATATACCCAGAGCAGTATTGGATCTTCCCACATTTATCAATAAAAAGAAACAAAACCAAATTCACAAACCCGGTTCAGACTTGACAGTAAACTATCCTAAAAACGACTCCAAAACCAATTCCTTCAAGCATATTAACCAATGATAACCGCAATTAAAATGAAACCCGAAAGGCAAAAATATACAGGGATTGCGACAAAATCATACTTGGCCAAAGATCGGAACAGAAGGTGAAGGCGATTTGGGCGAAACCACGACCTCAACGTTGTGTTCTTGCGCAACGCAAATATGATACTTGACGTCCAACATCGGAATGGACTGCTGACAGATAATTTCCGCTTCCGCTACCATCTTCGGACTCACGATCATCTTCAATCGTCGTTCCGCAACGAAATCAGCAACTAGAATTTCCTTGATTGAATTTGAAGTTTTCGAATTTGAAGTTTTCTCTGAAGAACAGTGACAAAATTAGGGCTTTTCTTTCTTTCACCTCTATGAATGAGTCTGCTGCGAATTCTGCGCACAAGATACTTAAAAGGGTGCTTAATCGGACGCACTGGTAAGCATGTCGGTGCGCGTGGCGTGAAAACTCAAAAGTGCCCCTGCAACACGGTGTCGTATCGTGTTTGCATTTTCTCTCTTTCTAGACAGTACCACGAAAGGGTATATTTGTGACGCGAGGACAAGTGCGTGGAGTCGTCACGCCTCTTCTGATGTACATCAAGGTCGTGAATATACCAAAATGACGTAAATATCCCTGGATTAGCTTTTGATTAACGTTTCTTGCATTAGTTTATTTACCCACAGATTAGTTAATTAATCCAAATTTAAAAGTTTAACTTTGCGGCCAAGCACGTGGCAATCCATGAATTGTATGGTTGAAGGTTGAGGTTGCGTATAAGTAATTATAATAGTGAGGATTGTTGCTTTGACTTAATAAATTGTGAATAACTATCAACCACGTCAAAAAAAAAAAAGTTGTGGCTGTGGCTATGGATACATACAAAATATTCCAATCATTTATTCTTAACACGGATGAACTTATCAACATAAATTTTGTAAAGTTATTATCATTATGAGTATAAGATAAAATTTGGTGACGTTCTTTAAATGAAAAGTAAGAGCCTCTGAAATTGAGAAGTATCATATACTTTATTCCATAATTCAATATCAACCTAACATTTCTTAAGTTTATACTACTTTTCT
Organism: Vigna mungo; assembly: GCA_036885675.1. NCBI lineage: Eukaryota > Viridiplantae > Streptophyta > Magnoliopsida > Fabales > Fabaceae > Vigna > Vigna mungo. The sequence goes on from CP144696.1 coordinate 15,493,617, forward strand.
TTCTCAAATTCATTGAAATTTTGCACCGCTATTAGTTATATTCAGTGGTTAAGTTTAATGTGGATGAAGGTTCATTCAATAACAAGAAAAAATACTAACACATAATCATCTTAAGTAATGAACAACTTCTATACCATTATTATAATTTTCTCATTTGACAAGGTGGATTCATAGGTTGTCCTTTTCCATATAGAAGTAGTAAGGCTATTAATTAAGGGTTTGACTGAGAAGGAGAAGTAATTGCTCCCCGTTTTCCCACAGTGTTGAAATTCAATGCATGGTGAAGTGTTCATTTGACTGTTATTACTATTGGAAAAGAAGCTATGAGAAGCACCAATGGCTTCCATTTCAATAAGACTCTAATTTTATATAGTTATCCATACAATATCTTTCTGTTAGTGGCACGCTTAGTCATGAGTTGAGTTTGATTTTGCTCTCTCCACCCACTTACTACACACCAACTGTTAAAGCCAAAACCAGTCTCACATCATGCCTCTCAACTTTTCATCTTTATAATCATTTACACTTTCTTTAATCTTAGGTACTTTCTAAGCATGATATAGAGATAAGCCTTTTTTTTTTGGGCTTTAATCCTTTGATGCATAATATTGTGTAGTGGTTATATATGCTACAGTATTATTATACATTAGAATCAAGTACAATTATATATACTAACTAAATTTTATGACAGATGATGGATAAAAATTATCCATCATAATAGATTGATCGATGGCATAATTGTAAAAAAAAAACATATTATAAGTAAGTAGTTTTGTATATCAATCATAATATAAAAGTATGGTGACAAAGTCGTAAATAAGTATTATGACGTAGTTTTAGCGGTCACAAATTTCAAAACTTATTATTACGTAGAAATGAACATCTGTCATAATATCTCTCTTATCTAATTTTTCCATTTCCCTCGCTCTCTGTATGTTTCCTCTCTCTCGGTAGTACTCTCTTCCTCTCTTTCTCTCTTCCACTCTTCCTCTCTTCTTCTCCAAACCGTGCACTCCCTCACCATCACCGAACCACATCTTCTTTTGATTCCTTCCAACCTTGAGAGAATCACATCTCTTTCGAACCACATCTCATTCGAACTCTCGATTTCGCGTTCGTTGTCTCGTCTTCGCCAAAACTGAATTACATCTTCTTCGCCTCAAACACCAAACCTCATCGTCGTTCAAACCTTTTCCACCGATTGAATCCCTTCTTACCTCGAACCCTAGAATCTCCTTCGAAAAAACCTTCAAATCTAGGGTTTATGAATTGAAGCATTCTCCTATATCATGGTGTTCTCGGCAATGTTTCTGAATTTGTTTTTATGATTGGATACAGATAACCATGGCCATTGCAAGGGAAGTGGCAGCAGTGACACGCCTTGGCATTGAGGTGACTACAATGGATTATTTTTAGACTAATAATACACTTTTGTTTCTTTTGACGTGGTTTTCAGTTGCGTCCACACAATTTGTTGATCATTTAGCTAATTGATTGTGAGATTTGAAAAGTTTGGGAGTTGTTATTCATTATTGATGTGTTTTACAAATTAATCGTTCGAAGTGTTACATGGATCTATTTTGTATGTGGCAGTGAGATTGGGAGAGTCCACTACAAGTTAGAGCATTTGACTTGAACTTGTTCAAATCTTTTTAACTGGTTTTCAGACTTTGGTGTTATAAGTTGGCTCATTTTTCAGGTTGCACTAGTAGTTGGTGGAGGTAACATATTCCGTGGATCATCCTGGGCTGGAAGTAGTAAACTAGATCGCTCGTCTGCTGATTATATTGGGTGATTTCCTCAATCTTTCTCAAGTGCCTACTTGATCTTCTGTCAGAACACTTTTCGCGTGCTTACAAAAGTTTGTTAAGTTTATCTCGTAGATTAAGTCAGAGCTCTTCTGTATTGTTCATTTACATTTTCAACTTGCTGTGATCCCCTGTACTTTGGGTTACTAAAAATGTATATACTACGGTTGAAGTAATACTCCACGTTTTTCAATTTTTTGCTGAATTTATCCTCTAGGATATTGGCCACTGTCATGAATGCTATATTTCTTCAAGCAACAATGGAGAGTATTGGCATTCCTACTCGGGTGCAGACTGCATTTAGTATGTCTGAGGTTGCAGAACCATATATACGCATAAGGGTTGTAAGGCATTTGGAAAAAGGAAAAGTTGTTATTTTTGCTGCTAGAACTGGAAATCCATTTTATACCACAGACACTGCTGCAGTACTCCGAAGTGCAGAGAGTATGTTTTATTTTTATTGTTGTGACCCTATCTATTTTGTTCCTGAAAATGGATATACTTTATTTTTTGTTTTAAATTTAGTAGGAATAAGCTCAATTATCCCTGGTCTTAGTTTTATTTTCTCTGTTTTTGTTTTGGGTATAGGATCATGTATGGTTCTCTATTCTACTTGGTTGAAATGTTTGTGTGATATTTATGATTTGTGAGTAACTATTTGAGAGGCCTGGACAGAGGCATCATCTATTCCAAGAGCACTAGTTTCAATTATTTTAAGGTTGCCAAGACTTAAATTTGCAATTGTAAATTTGGGAAAGGAAGGCTGCATAATGCTTGAAAAATGTGTAGATGATGGTAAAAATACTTTTTTACTTCTTGTTTTTGGCCCTATCAAGTTGAATTCATATGAAAAAATAGGCAGAAAGTGTAGAGTCTGGATAAATAATTATAATTTTATTTTTTTTACAATTAAATTCTTCTGTAGCATAAGTGGCAATTACTTCATGGCAGAGAGTTCTCATATAGAAGAAATGGATGTTGACAGCTGTTTGACATCATTAGCAAAAACAAGGGATGATAGCATAGTCATGCCAACCTGCACAGCCTCGGGAATAACCTGGTATTTATTGTTAAAATTCTAGGTGAGCTCCTGTAAGACCCAAAATAAATAAATAAGATATTTTATTTCTTTGCAACTAATATTTAGTTAGTAAGAATTTCTTATTTTATGATGGTATTTGCATATTTAAAAGTTTAAGATATAATCCTATTATTTTATTTATTAAATTACCATGGTTATTGAATGAAATGGTCTCGTAGGAGTTGGTAACACTTGATCTCACGGCTTTATAGGAATGAGTAAATATGGTTGCATTTTCTTAAATAACGAGTAGAAAGGAAAGTTAGTCATCCTACTTTAGAACAAGTGGCTTTCGGTCACTTTGAATTTTTTTATACCAGTTATATGGCCACCGAAATGGAACTTAGTTTCATTGTATGATTATTTTCCTTGTGTATTATCATTTAAGAATTTTGCTTGGAAAATTCTTTTACAATTCCATCATGACTTCTTTGCAAAACCGTGAGCATATATTTTCTTTTCAAGGTTTCAAAACTTTTTTTATTTTGTTTGTTTGTCTTTATATTTAATTCTTCATGTTTTGGCCACGTGAAAAAGTATCTTTGTGCATATTAAGGGCTATATTCAGATGAAGGAATCTTTTCTCCTTCAACCGTGACCAATCCTTCCTCCCACACTTAATCTCGTAATTGTTTTGTTGATGTTGCTGTCTCCACTCCTCACGGTTCAGGTTTATTTTCCTCAGGGGCTGGAAAACTTTGAACCAAAGAGCTTTAACTGCAGAAAGAGGTAGGGGATGCTAAACCATTTATTTACTCAGTGTAGAATTTGTATGATTACCTTGAATCACACTCTGTTGTGTCTTGAATGTTTGATAGAGATACATGTCATACCTTGAAAGTTGAATTCTTGCTATAGAATATAATCGTTGTTAACTCTGATAAATATGATAACTTGGTTGAATATAGTCTGTGAGTGCCGCTCTGCTGACTTAGGTATGTAACTGTAGTTTTTAAATTTCATAAGGAGGAGAAGAGATGCATGTTAGGTGAACCAGTGCCTCTTATGAATTTATTAATTGTACATTTAATTGAATTTGAGTGAAGAGATAGAGATGCACCTACAAGCAACTAATGCAAGTTACATGAAGAGATGTTTGTAAGTTGCAAGTCCCTTAATTAGGTTTTGTTTTAATTGAAAGTCATTTAGTCAGGAAGGTAAACGGTGCAGCAGAAAACACCCTTAATTTTTATTTGGGTTTGAATTTTATTTTAATTGAAAGCCCCATTCAATTGAACTGTTATTAATGAACTTCAATCCTCATCTGTGACATAATTCACTATGAACAGTGTTACTACTTTAAGTTTCTCTCTCAATGAACTCTGACAACTTTTTGTTTTTAATGTTGAACAACAACTCTATACTCGTCTTCAGAAGACTAATGGTGATAACTATCCTGAGGTATTTCTTAGTTTTTCTATTTTGGCTAAAATTTTATTGTGAATAAATATCATGGATTACTGAGTACTATTACATACATGGTTTCTTCATTGCAGACCTTGAACCGCATGTTCATCATCAATGCAGGTTCTGGATTCAGAATTTCGAACACCGTAAAATCATTCCTTCATCCTACGAAATAATTGCTAGAAATAATTGATGCAAGGTGAGTTCATGAATAGGTGGAATATCACAGCATTTGGTTTACCTTGTTTCACATGTACTTTTTATCTCTTTGTGATTGATTCCTCTGCCTTCATTGTCCACCTTGAAGTCTTTCTATATAACTGACGAAAGGTTATTGAAAAGGAAAATCTTCTGATATATCTTTTCAAGTTTTGATAGATAAATTGGTTAAACCATCAAATGCTATCATTGACTACAACACAAGGTAAGTTGTTTGAATATCAGTCAATTTGCCTGAATAAGCTCACTATCTAATATTGGAAATTAAAAATTCTATTGCTTAATAAATTCATGAGTTGATCTAATCAACACCCATATTATAATTTGAGTCCCTGTTTTTCAATTTGAGCATCAGAGTTGAGGTTGCTAGTTTTTTTAGCTTTCTTACTATGCTTATAGTCCACTCTTTTATCATAATATGAATTTTTTCATTAGGCAAACTTTATGAGAAAATGTAGTTTTGTTCATGATGTAGTAATATGTAGAATGACCTTCATGGTTCTGCCTTATCCTTTATTATTTTATACCTGAGTGTGATAAAATAATTTGTTCATTACAAAATTGTTCTAACTTAATTATTTTATTTGTAGATCTTTACTGATTCATCTCCAATGGAAGTTCCAGACATTGAAGACATTAAAACTAAGTGGGTTTCCTTTATTTTAAGTGTTAGTAAATTATAGAAACTTGACTACAATATATTAGTGTAGATTAATGTTATATTTGGAATTAATATATGGTTTGATGTACAAATTATGTATTAAATATTATTACCCAATTTAATATTTGAAATGGATTTCATTATATTAGTTTAATTGAATATGATCATTTCATGTTATATTGATTATAAATTGATTGATAAGATTATAATACAGTAAATTAATTGTAAATTGAATGGATATGTCAAATGTAATAATGAATTTTATTTTTACAAAACAAGTTTTTATGATAGGTGAACAATATATGTAATAAAAGCTTATTTATGAAAAGTATATATTATGATAGGTGAAAGAATCATCGTCATAAAATGTTACATATTATGATAGGTAAAGTCGCTATATTATGACAGATAAGTGAAAATCTGTCATAATACACGGGATCTATTATGATAGGTGACAGAAAGTCCGTCATAATACACTGGACCTATTATGATGGACTTTTCTGTTGGTCATAAAATGCACAAGACCTATTATGATGTCCAGAACTATGATGTCAAATTATCTGTCATAATAGGTCACTTTTACCCATCATAAAAAACAATTTTTTACTAGTAAAAGAATGGAAAAAACAAAACTCACCGATGGTTGAAGCATAGATGCATCGGGGATGGAACAACGAGCAGACTATCTCGTGGGAATTCAGCAACTTCACATCAGCATTTTGCTATTTTTCAAGTTTACACGTATTTTAGGTGATAAAAGTTAGAGTAGATTTGTTTTTGGTTCCTTAAACTATTAAGGTTTTCTTATTTTGTCCTCCAGTTATAAAAAGTTATTTAGTCCTATTTTTATCCCGTTCCAATGTGATCCAACTATTAGGTTTCCATGTGTTCTGCCATTAAGTACTTATGCAGCTCGATAAATATAAAAGTGCCAAATAACAAAATTGTGTCATTTAGAAGGACCAAATGGAAAAGTAGAGGTGTTTACAGAGGGGCCCGAAAATAGCACTTCTGGAACAAAACTAACAAAGTGACTGCATGGGAAATGAACAAAAATACAAGAGTAAATTATAACTCTTTAAAAATGGGAGATTAAATGGAAAAGAAATATTTTGAAGGGCCAAAAACATCGTTGAGCCAACAAGTTAGTACAACACGATGTTTTCATCCTATGTTTTCAGTGATCAAGAATTTCATCGTTCATTGTTCAGAACCAATATGCCACGAGTTTGCAGGAAGTATATTACATGTATTTTCAAGCAAAACAATTGTTTCTGCTGAAATGATTGAAATGAATGAATAAATCAATGAACAATAGGATACAACATACACATAACATGATTAGTGGTAAGTTACATATAACCTAGACATTTAAAAAAGCTCAAACTTCATAATCAACTATTAAAACTACAAAAAACATAGATATCTACTCACAGCATACTGACTGGCCTTCTTTCTGCAATTTCTCCCAAAGGCATAGTACCATCCTTGGGCTTTGATAATGGGCAGGTACATAATTTGATTCACATCCGGCATTGTAAAACCTCTCACCATTCATATAACGCACTTCTTTACCACCATTAGCGAACTGTTCAATCCATATGCCCATGGCAACATCTTCTAATTTGAAGAGCTAAAAAATATCAAAAAAGGCAATCAAATGAATGTGATCTTCCATTAGAAGAGATTGAAAATAAACAATAAAAATTGTTGTTCAATAAAGAAATATACGGCAGGGCGAACATAGGAGAAATGCAATGATAAGAATTATACTTTTTTTAATAATACACTGTATGTAGTTTAAGATAATACTGGTTTACTTATGCCTATTTATTGGGATGGAAGTGAAGATTAAGACTTTCTTCATTTTTTATTATGATATCTTTTAATTGGTATATCCTCTGTGTATTTTCTTTTAGTTTCTCATTCTACTATTACACATTTTTTAAACTGTTTCATAATATCTTTTATAGTTTTTGTTAGGATTTGGCGGGTATATGAGAGGAGAAAGTGGAAATAGAACACTTAACCACTAAACAAGTTAAGTGGGAAAGGGAGAGGGCCTATATAAGGGTCTGGGTGTACTATGGGGAAGTTAGTTAGTGCCTTGTATATAGTGATTGACCGGTCTTTGAACATGGTGAAGGAGGTTATGCTCCTCTGTACATTGTATTCGTGAATTCTTGGTGTGAATACAATTCCTTTCTTTCTCATTCTATTATGTTTTGTGTGTGCGAAAGTGAGTGCGAGTTAGAGAGTTCATTAGGGAATTCATCTTGAATACCTATCAAAGTGGTCCGACCTGCCGGATCAGATCGGAGGAAAGAGAGTGATGGAGGGAAGAATGGTCAAGGTTGAGGGGAAGATGGAGCACCTTGAGTTGGCGGTCGATGGTTTGAAGGCAGAGACGGCAGTAAATCGCCAAGAATCGATCGCGATGTGCAAAGTCATTCAAGAATTGTTACGGCTGATGGGAACACGTAACAGGCAAGGGGAGTTAGGCTCCGATGAAAGTCAGGACTCAGTGAACCATAATGGTGGTAACCAGCGCAGGAATGAAGGAGGGGGAAAAGAGGGAGAGTGATTCGATAACGGCCCTAATTGGAGACGACGAGTGGAGTTACCCATATTCGAAGGACCTGAACCTTTGAATTGGATCCACAGGGCAAAGAAGTTCTTCGAGATTCGGAAGGTAGTGGAAGAGGAGAAGATAGAATTGGCCCATATCAGCATGGAAGGGAGTGCCGGATACTGGTTCCGGTTTTGGAAAGACAAGGCGAGTGTCAGAACCTGGGAGGGGTTGAAGGAGGCGTTGCTGATACGATTTAAGAGTCGTTATTGTGGGGGAATTTTCGAGAGGATGGCGGCGATACGACAAACCACCACTGTGGAGGAATACGTGAAAGAATTTGAAGCTCTGGCAGGGCAGACGAAAGAATTTACCGATAACCAATTGTTGGGTTATTTCTTAGGACGTCTACGGGAGGAGTTGCGTTGTCAGATGTGGCCCTATGACCCTCGCGACTTGATGACGGCGATGAAGATCGCACGCGATGTGGAGGAGGCTCTTCGTGGCCTAGGGTTGATGGGATGGACGACAGTTAAATCATCTCCTTCATGGGGCGATCCACAAGAGGAGGAGCAGTGGTGGCTAGAAAGGAACTGCCGAGGAGCAATTCCGGGAAGGCCGTGCCGGCGGAAAATGCGGGGATGGCGAGATGAGAAGGGGTGATCGGAAACGGGCCGGCGAGAAGCGGAAATCTTGGAGGGGGAGATAACCGGGGACGGATGACTCGAAACCTGCCTTACCCGGAGTTCTTGAAGCGCCGAGAAGAAGGGCGATGCTATCGCTGTAGGGGTCCTTTTAGTCCCGGCCACCAGTGTCCCGAGAAGAGCTTGCGGGTGGTCTTGCTGGCGGAAGATGAAGAAGAAGGTGAGGAGGGGACGGAGGTCGAGACGAAGGCTCCATGCATGGAGCTATCAGCGTTCTCCGCCGGAGGGCTGTCCCAACCCAAGACACTGAAACTACAGGGCAAGGTGGGGGAGAGAGATGTTTTAATCCTCGTCGACAGTGGCGCAAGCCACAACTTCATCAGCAAAAGGCTGGTGGATGACATGAAGCTCGAACAGGAGGATACCCTTCCCTATTTGGTGAGCTTGGGGGACGACCACAAGAAGGGAACCAGAGGCTGTTGTCCGAGGGTGGTCGTCGACATGGGGGGATCAAGATCAAAGAGAGGTTTTACTTATTCGAGTTAGGTGGGTTGGACATGATATTAGGAGTAGAATGGTTGGCAAAGTTGGGGGAGATTACGCTCAATTAGAAGGAGTCCACCATGGCCTTCACCCATGCCGGAAGAAAGGTGGTTATCAAGGGTGACCCAACCTTGGAGAGGAGGGTGGTCGAACCCGAGAAGCTGTTAAAGCTAAGTGATGTAGACACGTGGGCATTAGTTTGGAGTCTGGAGGGCAAGGAGGAGAGCGGGACAAAGGGGAAAGAAGCTGGGCTTACTAAAGAACAACATGAGGACTTAGAGGGAATTATAGAGAAGTATGTGGGGGTATTTCAGGAACCTAAGACCTAATAGAACCGCACAACATCAGATAACTTTAAAAGAGGGCACTGACCCTGTCAACGTGCGTCCCTATCGGTATCCACACGTGATGAAAGAAGAAATTGAGAGACAGGTGTAAGAGATGTTACATGCAGGCATCATCCGACCGAGTATAAGTCCCTTCTCCAGTCCCATTATACTCGTCAAGAAGAAGGATGGTAGCTGGCAATTTTGTATAGACTACCGCGCCCTCAACGGAGCCACTGTCTCCAACAAATTCCCGATTCCGGTGATTGAAGAATTGCTGGATGAACTCGGAGGCGCGAGATACTTCTCAAAGGTGGATCTCAAAGCGGGTTATCATCAAATCCGAATGGGTGAGGAGGATGTGCAGAAAACGACATTCCGAACGCATTTGGGACATTATGAATTTCTCATAATGCCGTTCGGTCTCACCAACGCTCCCGCAACCTTCCAGAGCGCGATGAACGACTTATTCAGGCCCTATCTGAGAAAATTCGCGCTCGTCTTCTTCGACGACATCCTCATCTACAGTACCACGTGGGCTGAGCACGTGAAGCAAGTGGAACTGGTGCTGGAACAACTTCAACGACAGCAATGGGTGGCCAACAGGAAGAAGAGTGAGTTTGGGAAGAAGTCGATTGGGTATTTGGGTCATGTAATTTCGGAGGAAGGGGTCGAAATGGATAAAGAGAAGGTGGAGGTGGTCGCGACATGGGAAGAACCCAGAACATTGAATGGGTTGCGCGGGTTCTTGGGGCTGACGGGGTATTACAGGCGATTCGTCAGAGACTATGGGAAAATCGCCAAACCCCTGACTGAAATGTTAAAAAAGGGAAACTTTAAGTGGACGAAAGCTGCACGGGTAGCCATGGCGAGACTGAAAGAAGCAGTGACAACTGCTCCTGTGTTAGCGTTGCCAGATTTTACGCAACCTTTTAGAGTAGAGTGCAACGCATATGGAGCAGGTATTGGAGCGGTCTTGACTCAGGGACGAAGGCCAATAGCATATTTCAGCAAGGCGTTATCGGAAACGACCCTGGGGAAATCAATATATGAGAAAGAGCTTATGGTGGTGGCTTTGGCGGTGCAATACTGGCGACCCTATTTGTTGGGGCAGGGGTTTGTGGTATATACAAATCAGAAAAGCTTGAAGTTTTTGCTGGAGCAACGGGTGACCACTCAGGCACAACAACATTGGATTGCCAAGCTGCTAGGTTATGACTTTGATATAGTATATAAAAGGGGAACCTCAAATAGGGTGGTTGATGCTTTGTCGAGAAGAGAAGGGGGAGAATTAGAAGAAGGGCCTGATGCCAGAGAGAAAGAGGTATTGATGGAGTTGATGGGAGTAGTTAGACCTTACTGGAGAGATTTCCAGGATGTAATAAGAGAAGTGGAGGAAGACGATGACCTGAAAAAGATACGGGATGACATTACAAAGGATCCGAACAAACATCCTGCATATACAATGGAAAATGGTCGGCTGCACTATAAGGGAAGACTAGTAATATCAGCCAAATCCGAATGGGTACAAAAGTTGTTGGCTGAATTTCATAACACCTCGACGGGGGGACACTCTGGGGTATACCGGACCTATAAGAGGTTGGCTCAGTCGTTATTCTGGTTGGGAATGAAGAAGTCTGTGACGGATTATGTAGCTCAATGCCTTGTGTGCCAGCAGAACAAGTACCTCACGGCCTCCCCTCAAGGATTGTTGCAGCCACTCCCGATTCCCCAAGCTATTTGGGAGGACATCAGCATGGACTTCATTGTAAGGTTGCCGAAGTCCAGGGGATATGACGCCATACTCGTGGTGATAGATAGATTAAGTAAATATGGTCATTTCATCTTGCTCAAACATCCTTACACTGCTAGGACCGTGGCAGAAATTTTTGTGAAGGAGATAGTTAAGTTACACGGGGTGCCAAAGACTATAGTGAGTGACCACGATCCACTATTCCTCAGCACGTTTTGGAAGGAGTTGTTCAAAATGCAGGGGACTCATCTCCAAATGAGCACCGCCTACCACCCCGAGACTGACGGACAAACCGAGGTATTGAATCGTGTGCTCGAAGGATATCTACGTTATTTTTGTTCTGAGCAACCAAGGAGCTGGAGTACGATCCTTCCCTGGGCAGAGTACTGGTATAACACCAGCTATCAGGGGGCTGCCAAGTGCACACCGTTTGAAGTGGTATACGGAAGAGCACCACCAATGCTAACTAGATTCATTCCCGGGGAAACCATGGTGGAAGCAGTGGCCCAAGAGCTACAGACGAGGGATGAAGCGCTGCAACAGTTACGGTTCCATCTGTCTAGAGCACAGGATATGATGACAAAACAGGCAAATCGGAAGAGGAGTCCCGTGACTATCAAGGTGAATGATTGGGTATACCTCAAGATTAAACCACACCGTCAGACATCCATGCTGGTGAGATTGCACCCGAAACTGTCAGCTCATTATCATGGCCCATTCAAGGTGATGCAGCAGATAAGGGAGGTAGCTTTTCGGTTGCAGTTGCCAGAGGATGCTAGAATTCATCCTGTGTTCCACGTGTCACAACTTAAGCTGGCTAAAGGAACGAAGCAAGTAGAAAAGGAGTTACTCGCAGACTTACGGGATAGTGGACCTACATGGTGGCCTAGCAGGGTGATTGACAGAAGGATGCAACAACAAGAAGGGGCACAACGTGAGCAAATGCTGGTTGAGTGGCAGAATGGAGGTGTGGAAAATGCGACCTGGGAAGATAGACTGATGATGCAGGAGCAATTCCCCGAGTTCAACCTTGGGGACAAGGTTAATCTTCAAGAGGGGAGTGATGTTAGGATTTGGCGGGTATATGAGAGGAGAAAGGGGAAACAGAACACTTAACTGCTAAACAGTTAAGTGGGAAAGGGAGAGGGCCTATATAAGGGTCTGGGTGTACTACGGGGAAGTTAGTTAGTGACTTGTATAGTAATTGACCGGTCTTTGAACCTGGTGAAGGAGGTTATGTTCCTCTATACATTGTATTCGTGAATTCTTGGTGTGAATACAATTCCTTTCTTTCTCATTCTATCCTGTTCTATGTGTGCGAAAGTGAGTGCGAGTTAGAGAGTTCATTAGGGAATTCATCTTGAATACCTATCAGTTTTCCTTTCTTCTCCTAACATCTTCATTTCGCTTTGTTTATTTTATATTGGTTTAACATTTTGTTTTCCTCATTCTCTTATCATGGTTAAGAGAAAAAGAAAATGGTCCAGCAGTCTGAGATGACTTACAATGAACTTTTCTTTTTTAAAATCAACTTCATTTGTTTTTAACATTAACATTATCAAATAAAAAATAATTATTAAGAAAAAAACATTAAGAAGCATATCCTTGAAATATCCAAAAGACTCTGAAAGAAACACATCTTGTAATGGAAAAGAAGAAATTTTTACCTGGAGTTTTCTTTTCTTGATGGCCATTGACAACGAATTTTGCTATGTTTCGAGAGATAACATAGCCAGGACCATGTGCCCATAGTGGGTATGTATCATGTGGCCATTCCTAAAATTACAATAATTAATAATATGAATAAATTTGGGAGGGGAAAATGCTAATTTAATTAATTAATAGAGTCATTCAGGCATGAATACCTCCTCACTGATGTACCACTTGCTGCCTGAGGAGATGATTTAGAAGATATGAGACCGTATAAGAGTCCTTTGGATGGCTTTTCTTTAAGACTGGAAAGCACTTCATCAATCCTTACAAAGGCATCATCATCTGTTTTCATGATGTATTTAGAAGGGATGATTTTTGTCTGCAATTTTAAAAATAAGAGCACATTAAATACCTTGTAGAAAGTAAAGGCCTAGAGAGAACCAAATACCTACACAACTTTTAAATGATATATTTGATAGATATTAACAATTGCTCAATTATTGAAATCATTTTAAGGTCTTGAAAATAGTAACAAGTAACTTCTTGATTTGATAAACAGATAGAATTATAAAAACCCTTGCTTTGATAAAAAAATGACAGTCACAGAAATAAAGGTTTTTAGAAAGAATAACTCAGAATGTCATTATTGGATCTCCATAATACAAAGTGTCTTACATGATCAACTAAGAAGGAGAATAGATTAAAAATAGAATTAATATATCAACTAAAATTTAAGTATATTTTAAGATGTTATATAAGTTAACAAATATATATATTAATGAGAGTAAGAATTAATTCTATTTTTAATCTATTCTCCTTCCTCACACAATAATTATAATATTAATAATAATAATTGTAATTATAATATTAAATTTTTTAATTTTAAATATATAATTTTAAATTTTAATATTTATATATATTAACTAAAATGACTTGAGCTTCTTTAATCAGTCCCCATTAAAGCCTCCTGTGCCAGCCAGACTCTGAAAAAAACATGTAAAGAAGTGATTTGTTGGCTTTGACCGTTTGAATTAGAGTTTTAAAACAGTGTTCAAACCATTCTTAAGAATTTTTCCTACCGGCACAATTGAATTTGACCAGATTTTGTGGTTCCTTCTCAAAATCTTAATTCTAAACTTAAGAGGAAGCTCCTTCTCAAGAAGCTCTTCTATATTTGAGTTCTGAGAAGATAATGAGCAAAATGAGAAGAATTTCATCTGCTTGATAAAGGTATAAAAAATAATAACCCAGGGTCTTAGAAGCTAAATGAAAGACAGAAATGAAAATGAGAAGCTTCATTTTCTAGTCTGCAAAATGATATAATTTATAACTTGTAGAAGCAAACAAGTTTTGAAGAAAAATGCTGCGTTTTTGTTGGTGCTTTAAAAATCTTTTTGATATATTATAAAACATCATGCCTATAAGTGTTTTTTAAAGACACAGCACAGCATGAAAAACCCAACAGAGAATCAAAATAAGTGAGTCCATAAATGTGAATATAGCTAAAGTCAAGAGCTAACCGTTGACAATTGTGACAATGGAACAAACCCTCTAAGCCCTTCAACCTCAGCCACCACTCCACCTTTGTTGACCCCCACAATCTGTCAATACAATAATCTTATCAAAATAATCCTTCTTGTTTGAGTAATAATAGGATAGGAGTAACTGAAACCAACACAGTTCGGTAGTACGACAAACCCACCTTACCCTTGACAGCAGCATCTTCTGCCTGAAGCTGCCTGCAACGTTCCCATGCAAGATCATACTGAATCGACCTTAAACTCAAGATCAAGCTATCATCCGCTTGATTCTCACCAATGATCAAAAACTCCTCTCTCAACCCAGCAACTATGCCCGCCTCTTCCACGTGCTTAACCTTGCGGATGCTCGCTTCCTGCAGCGGCAAATACGCCGAGGACTTTGCAGTGATGTCAACAACTGCTCCATTGTTATCCGTGTAGAACACAGTACCTTTAACCTGACCCAAACCCGCAACCCAATGTCCATTAAAAAGATGATCTTTCTTAGTTTGCGGACGACCCAATTAAGAATTGAATCGAAAAGAATAATAAGAAGAAGAAATGCGAGAGTGACCTTGGAGCCAACTTCAGAATCAAAATCATACTTGTCGAGAGCAGCAGTGAAATCTTCGAGGGTGAAGGAGACCCCTTCCATGGGAGCAGTACGAAGAGCTTCTTGAGCTTGACTCTCTCTTTGTTCTGTGCATTGACCAATGCTACAGAGGTGACAATGGAAGTTGAAGCGCGCCTTTGGTTATGGTGCTGTTGGGTGAAAAGGGAAGGTTTATAGTGCTTAAGGATGACATGACATTCACATTTCAACTTTCTCTCCATCAATGCATAATGCAGGGTGGTACTGCGGTTTTGCTCTTATCTACCATTTTAAAATTACAGACTTTAGGTATAAAAACGAAATAGGAATAATCAAAATGGTAAACTTATATTGAAATTGTTGTGAAAGATGTGATACAAAATTAAAAGAAAAAGAACACTAATTACTACTCCTTATAAACAATAGATTAAAAATGGAATTAATATATCAACTAAAATTTAAGTATATTTTAAGATGTTATATAAGTTAATAAATATATATTAATGAGAGTAAGAATTAATTCTATTTTTAATCTATTCTCCTTCCTCACACAATAATTATAATATTAATAATAATAATTATAATTATAATATTATAATTTAATTTAAAGTCACACCTTCAATATATAAAAATAATTAAATTTTAATTTTTATTAAATGCATATATATATATAATAATAATAATTATTATTATAATTATAATTATAATAATAATACTAACTTTAAATAACAATTTCAATTTTATTTTAATATAAATTTTACTGTTTATATTTAATTTTATATTATATTTATATAAAATGATAACTATATAGTTATTCATTAAAATATTTGTTTTAATATGATATTCATCATATTATATATAATTTTTTATTAATTTTCTCTTTAAGTTCTCTCTTCTTTCTTTTTCAATGGAAACAATAGTACTATTTTATTTATTTGCTGGAATGATCTTCTCAGTTCCAAACACAGTTAAACAGAAAAAAGTAGGGAAGGGAAGAAGGTGTACCTCGAAATGAGGAGCAGAAACAGGCTGGTGGGATAGGATTCTGAGGTGAGTTCACGTGGTGTTTGCAGTCTATTTTAAATAAATGGATATAAACCCTGAACAGTATGATATTTATTTATTGAATTTGTACACACTTCTTAAATTTTTTTTTTTTTTTTCAAATTACAATAATACAAAATATATATACATAGTAAAATAAGAATTATTGTACCACTACGGTTAGTGAAGACCTAAATGTGTTAATTATTTATTAATTGATACTTAAATTGGTAACAACATACTACTAAAAGGTAATCTAATAACAAATAAATAGGTAATATCTTAAATATATGTTTATTATTATACGGTTATTTTCTTCCAAAAGATATTTTTAAAACATGTAGTGTCAATCTTTACAACATTTTATATATAAATAATTTTTTTTTTGCTGAAAGAATTGAAAACCAAAGAAAGGAATCCAATCTAATAAAATATTTTGAGAGTTCATAAACAAGAAAAATATATTAGAGAATAAAAAAGAATTTGTAGGAAAATAATTTCAGAATTTTTACTTAATGTTAAACAGTGACAAATTCAAATAGAAAAAGAAGAGTTGACTAATTTTTATTTTATTCGTCATAATAACATTTGAAAATTTCATCATGCATTAACATCTGTTAATTTTACAAATTATGGGTTGAGTTGAAGAAAATCACCAACTAATAATTTGTTAATGACTACTATTTCACTTGTAATTGTTATAGCTTTTATAATAAAAATATATAATTTTAAATTTTAATATTTATATATATTAACTAAAATGACTTAGTGCTTCTTTAATAAGTCCCCATTAAAGCCTCCTGTGCCAGCCAGACTCTGAAAAAAACATGTAAAGAAGTGATTTGTTGGCTTTGACCGTTTGAATTAGAGTTTTAAAACAGTGTTCAAACCATTCTTAAGAAGGCACAATTGAATTTGACCAGATTTTGTGGGAAGAATAAACGAACAAGAAGCACATTTCTCACGTACCCAATCTGCAGCTCAATCGAAGTTCCGATCTTTCAACCACCCATGGCTGCGTCTCACCTTCTTTGCAGTAGCTATGTCTTCCCCACTTCCCAAAACTCCTTCAGAAGTAGCCATTTTTCTCAATTCAGACCAAATGGGTCATCCACTTTTCATTCTAAGCTTCGGTTGCAGAGACCTCACTTGGTTAGAGCCATGGTTTCCGATTCCAATACTTCTAAGAGACAAGTAGAGGTTACATAGTTTTCTCCCCCACTTTCTTTTTTGTTATGCTTTTGACTGATTGAAGTTTCAGTAGTGTTGTTTGTGTAGAATTACGTTTCTTTAGGGATAAAGTTTGAATTTTTTTTAGTGTGTTATGCTTTGAATCGAAGTTTCTGTGTGGTTGTTTGTGTAGAATAACATTTGTTTTAGGTTTGAATTTTGCTTTTCAACAGATGTTTTTTAAATTTTCTAATCTTTTGTTGGTGAGATTAGATTGTGTATGACCCTGAAGCAAGGATTAACAAGTTGGCTGATGAAGTGGACAGGGAAGCTCCCCTTTCGAGGCTTACTTTGTTCTCTCCTTGCAAGGTAACCATCTTCCCCGTGCTTTTGCTTGGAGGCTACCCAAATTTGGTTGTTTTGTGTTGAAATTGCTACCCTTTCTTCTGCAGATAAATGTTTTCTTGAGAATAACAAACAAGAGGGAAGATGGGTATCATGACTTAGCATCCCTTTTTCATGTAATAGGTTATCACAATTTGGCAACTACTTCAGTGCTCTCTTATTTCATTTACCTTTTAATATGGTTTATGCATTCTTGAGCATGTCTTACTTTTTTTGGAATCTTTCAGGTGATAAGTCTAGGTGACATAATTAAGTTCTCTTTGTCACCTTCAAAAACCAAGGATAGTCTATCAACCAATGTGTCTGGGGTGCCTCTTGATGATAGAAATCTGGTACTACTGTTTCCCTTCTCATTCTTTTCTTCTCGTGGTCATTTATCTGTTTAGATTCTAGAGAATTTTATATTGAAATTCTCTTTTAACAGATTATTAAGGCGCTTAACCTTTATAGGAAGAAGACCGGTAGTGACAAGTTCTTTTGGGTACGAAGTAACGATGTTTATTCTCTTCCTATATTACCATTTTTAATTGAAAGTTGCATGCTTCTTTCTTTTCATCTAATAAACTCAACTTACCCCAAGATTTCATGTGTATTATGTATATTCATGTTGTTTTCAGATTCATCTGGATAAACGCGTGCCTACTGGGGCAGGGCTTGGTGGTGGAAGTAGCAATGCTGCAACTGCACTATGGGCAGCAAATCAATTCAGTGGTTGCCTTGCTTCAGAGAAAGAACTCCAAGAATGGTCAAGTGAGATTGGATCAGATATTCCCTTCTTTTTCTCTCAGGGAGCAGCCTATTGCACTGGTCGAGGAGAGGTTAGTCAAAAAATTAGGTACCTTCCATTCGCAAGATGCTTACTTATTTATTGTTACATCTTGCTGTCCGGATTCACCATGTATGTCACCAATTGATATTGATAATATTTCACAATTCTGATTGGATCCTATAATTGTGAAGAGATTTATGTCACTTTCTAGAATACAGCTTAAAGAGTCACGGTATAAAACTTTGATATTATTGTATATAAGATGGCCAAGTGAATCCAGCATTTACCATTGTTGGTTCAGATCGCCAAGATTGATCTTTATTACTGAAACCTTTAATAATTTAGTAGGGACACCAGGTCATTTTTGTCATGGATGGAAAGGAATTTGTCTGTTCCTAAAATATTTAATGTGAAGTGGTTTATGTAACTATTGTGTTCGACTGTGACTACAGAATTCCCATGCATTTATAACCTTTTAGCCATTTGCAGGCAGCTAAACTTATATTCAAGATGATTTCCCTATCATTGTATTTTATTCAAGATTTTTTCTTTCACCTATACAGGTTGTTCAGAATATTCCTCCACCAGTATCTCTGGACGTTCCAATGGTTCTCATAAAGCCCCCAGAAGCATGTTCGACTGCAGAAGTCTACAAGGTATTTGTGTTTTCGGAGTATTAATGAAATCATAACCCCCACCCATCCCAACTTTTAGTCCCGAATTTAACAACTTCCAATGGTACAGCGTCTACGTTTGGACCAGACTAGTAATGTTGATCCTTTAACATTGTTGGACAAGATCTCAAAAATTGGCATCTCACAAGATGTTTGTATTAATGATTTAGGTATGCTTTTAGCTATGTATTTTCTCACTTTTGCTTTGATTTGATTTTATTGAAAGCAAGTTGTACATAATTCTATGAGATCTACAATAATGGTAAATAGCAGAACTGATATTCTACTATTCTATTCTCATTATATAATTGTATGTACAATTTACTGAAATATCAACTGGGTCCCTTAATGTCTTGCACAACATCAATTCTTCCTATCATTAGCATAGTTATATTTGATTCTCATTGAAGTTCTGTTCTGGTGCTTTTGACTTTAATTTTCTTTTCATGTTTTACTTTTCCTTTCATCTCCAGAACCTCCCGCGTTTGAAGTTCTCCCATCTCTCAAAAGACTGAAGCAGCGCATTAGTGCAGCAGGTCGTGGAGAATATGGTGCTGTTTTTATGTCAGGAAGGTGAAAACACTGGAAAACCTATTATTCTTTAATATCTAGACTGGCATTTTTGTATAAGTCATATAAACTTGCTAGAGCTGGCCCCTGGCACAAACATATTGTGTGTTTGTTTCCAAAGGTTTTTCCACACCCTTTATGTGTGATACTAATCCCTTCCGCCACAGAGCAATGCTGTTAGTCACTCTTCACAATTATTATGTTAGAGATCTTAGTGATAAATCCTAACCAACTCACTCACGCACTCACAGAACGTACAACAGAATGGCTGTATAAAAGTAAGGTATATTATTTACTGTATTGACATGTGTAACACACGTGTCTATTGAGAGTCTAACCTCCCTCCACCGAGTCAATTCCTGACCTATACAAGTATGTAATTCTCTAGATGCCCAACAATACAACGCTTATTCCCTTTTATACCCATATACCCCGGCCTTTTATCCCTGTATATTCCATTCAGAAATATGAGAGAATGAGGTTTTTCATCCTCTATTTCTACAATTCTTTTATAATCAATTCTATCAAAGGTTATACATAAAAGTAAACCGAGGTATTAATTCTTCTGAAGTGGTC
Source organism: Vigna mungo (assembly GCA_036885675.1). Lineage (NCBI taxonomy): Eukaryota > Viridiplantae > Streptophyta > Magnoliopsida > Fabales > Fabaceae > Vigna > Vigna mungo. Next base: position 15,513,601 of record CP144696.1, read on the forward strand.
AATATTTGTCTTGATCTTCTTTCTTTTAGTTGTAATATGGAGTCATGATTTGAAAAGATGCAATAATTTTATATGCTGTCTGAATACATCTCATGCAGTGGAAGCACCATTGTTGGAATTGGCTCTCCTGATCCTCCACAATTTGTTTATGATGATGATGAATACAAAGATGTGTTCTTATCAGGTAAGCTTTGATAAATTAACCTTGAAAGTAGAAACTTACATCCATCTTTGATATATGGAAGCTCTAGTTCCATGTGCAGACATTCATTATCCAGAAGCTGAAATGAGTAATTCTATACTTATGATTTGGAAAGTGGGAAATGAGTTTACCTGTTCACATTGGCTAATTTTACTTATATAGCATATAAGAATGTGCAGAGGTTCAACATGCATTTCTTCTACAAATGAGTTTTCAGAAACATAAATCCCTTACAAATATTATTTTAATTTGAAAAATTAACTAAGGTCAATTCAAATGCCCCTGTTGGATGAAGTCCTTAAAAGTTCTTCTCTAACTGCATTAAATGAAAGGGTTAATTTTATTTCAGTACTCAATGAAGTATTAATTTTTTTTCTAATTTAAACTATATCATTGTTAATGTATAACAAGTACATATATTTATTAGGATGATGTTTTAGAATGAGCTTATGATGGATTTTGATTTTGATTTGAATTTCACCGTCATTTGCAGATGCCTATTTTCTCACTAGGGAGGCAAACCAGTGGTATCAAGAACCTGCTTCAAATCCTTCTTCTGCCTCTGCTTCTGTTGTTTCAGAGTCTTTTTAAGCATATGGTCTTTCAAGATAAGAAGACAGTAATGCAGAATTGCATTATCTTGTCTTTTTCTCCTGCATCATTCAATGACGTAAAAATTAAGTTTTGCAATTAAACTGCTGGGAAACAATAAAGTTAGAGAGAAAATCGATTGAATAAATATTAAGGAGGGCATCTAAGAAGTAACAATGTCCAAATAATTTGTCGTGGTTATTAGCAATTATTCAGAGACCCTAAAAATTTGTTTTGTTTCAAGATGATCTTAGTTTTGTTTCAAATTTGGATGGTCTTTTTATTTTTGAACCACTTAATGTAATTAACATTGGAATGTTTATATGGTGAAAAATTGATTTTTGATATTTTACCTACACAAAATACTTAGACAATTTTCTCCTTGTCATCCCTTCTTCAAGATGGTATTAGCTTGGTGGGAAGTATACTTACGATATAAATGTAGAAATATTTATCAGAAGGTTATATAAATGGTTCATGAACTATTGTATGTGTCTAGGATTTAACTGTTTATATACATAATTTAACGAGGGCTTTCTCTTCTTTCAACCAATCTAGAATATATATATTTTTTATTTATTTCAAATTGTACTATAGATTATACAATTTAGAATACATAAACAAATTTTTGTATCGAACAGCCCTGAAGGCAATTTTGAACTTTAAATTGTACTTTCAAAAGTTGTGGAATTGATAATTCATTTTTTATTATTGCAATTCAAAATATTCATAACCTGATGGGTAATTGGACCTTTTCTAAACTTATGGGGTGTAGGAAGAAACTATGGCAATGTGGGCTGACCTGCACAATACTCGTGACCTGAGGCAACTTCTTTCAGCACATCTATATATTTCTTCTTGCATTCTTGTATAAAACAAAATTCCTGTTTCGTCATTTTGGATTATACAATCTGAAAAAAAAAATTCAAATTATGCAAATTAAGACAAAATTCACTTTAAATTATAGAACTCAGAATATTCTGGATTGCATAACTTAAAAGTTTTTTTTTATTTCAAAGAAAAACAGTTCAGATTGTTTAGTTCTAAGTACAGTCTAAAAGTTACTTTTCTCTTTATTTTCTCCCACTTTCGGAAGTTATTTTTAGTTTTTGATTTCTGAAAGTCATTTTTGACTTCAGAATCACAAAATCCAAAATGAAAAGATTCTAGATAATTACATGTTTAGGGATGGTTTACATAAATTTTAGATTTAATTGCTTAATTGGTTCCCAAATTTAGGAGTTAGTGTCAAGTTGATCCCCTTTTAAAAAAGGCTCAATATTGTTCCATTTGATACGATTGCACAAATCAAGTTCATTTAGTTAACTTGGTGATGATGTGACAGAAATTTGTATTATTTTCTCTCTCATTTGCTCTTAATCAATTTCATTTCTTTTCTTTGCTCTTTTATTTCTGAGCAGAAAAAGTCTATTCCGTTAATCATGAACCAACTTCTTTTGATTATAAACCAAAAATCCTAAAAGCACAATTCATATTTGTCTCAGAATTCATATTTGTTTCAGAATTTGAATACGTGAAACACAATTATTGATGCCACAACAAAACGAGGTTTATTATAAATATATATTTACAGTTATTTTAATGTTCTCATTTTCTCCCCATTCTATTTCTCTTTAGGTAATGATCAAGTGAAATCCTAAATAATAATAATAATAATAATAATAATATAATAATAATAAGGGTTTGACTGAGAAGGAGAAGTAATTGCTCCCCGTTTTCCCAGCGTGTTGAAATTCAATGCATGGTGAAGTGTTCATTTGACTGTTATTACTATTGGAAAAGAAGCTATGAGAAGCACCAATGGCTTCCATTTCAATAAGACTCTAATTTTATATAGTTATCCATACAATATCTTTCTGTTAGTGGCACGCTTAGTCATGAGTTGAGTTTGATTTTGCTCTCTCCACCCACTTACTACACACCAACTGTTAAAGCCAAAACCAGTCTCACATCATGCCTCTCAACTTTTCATCTTTATAATCATTTACACTTTCTTTAATCTTAGGTACTTTCTAAGCATGATATAGAGATAAGCCTTTTTTTTTGGGCTTTAATCCTTTGATGCATAATATTGTCTAGTGGTTATACATGCTACGGTATTATTATACGTTAGAATCAAGTACAATTATGTACACTAACCAAATAAATAAAAGAATGAAAAAAACAGAACCCACCAGTGGTTGAAAGATAGATGCATCGGGGATGGAACGGGATGTTTTCATCCTATGTTTTCAGTGATCAAGAATTTCATTGTTCATTGTTCAGAACCAATATGCCACGAGTTAGCAGGAAGTATATTACATGTATTTTCAAGCAAAACAATTGTTTCTGCTGAAATGATTGTAATGAATGAATAAATCAATGAACAATAGGATACAACATACACATAACATGATTAGTGGTAAGTTACATATAACCTAGACAGTTAAAAAAGCTCAAACTTCAGAATCAACTATTACAACTAAAAAAACAGAGATATCTACTCACAGCATACTGGCTGGCGTTCTTTCTGCAATTTCTCCCAAAGGCACAGTACCATCCTTGGGCTTTGATAATGGGCAAGTACATAATTTGATTCACATCCGGCATTGTAAAACCTCTCATCATTCATATAACGCACTTCTTTACCACCATTTGCGAACTGTTCAATCCATATGCCCATGGCAACATCTTCTAATTTGAAGAGCTAAAAAATATCAAAAAAGGCAATCAAATGAATGTGATCTTCCATTAGAAGAGATTGAAAATAAATAATAAAATAAAGAAATATAAGGCAGGGCGAACATAGGAGAAATGCAATGATAAGAATACAACTTTTTTTAATATACACTGTATGTAGTTTACGATAATACTGGTTTACTTATGCCTATTTAATGGGATGGAAGTGAAGATTAAGACTTTCTTCATTTTTTATTATGATATCTTTTAATTGGTATATCCTCTGTGTATTTTCTTTTAGTTTCTCATTCTACTGTTACACATTTTTTAACCTGTTTCATAATTTCTTTTATAGTTTTCCTTTCTTCTCATAACATCTTCATTTCGCTTTGTTTATTTTATATTGGTTTTAACATTTTGTTTTCCTCATTCTCTTATCATGGTTAAGAGAAAAAGAAAATGGTCCAGCAGTCTGAGATGACTTACAATAAACTTTTCTTTTTTAAAATCAACTTCATTTGTTTTTAACATTAACATTATCAATAAAAAATAATTATTAAGAAAAAAACATTAAGAAGCATATCCTTGAAATATCCAAAAGACTTTAAAAGAAAACATCTTTAACCGCCCCATCTTGTAATGGAAAAGAAGAAATTTTTACCTGGAGTTTTCTTTCTTGATGACCATTGACAACGAATTTTGCTATGTCTCGAGAGATAACATAGCCAGGACCATGTGCCCATAGTGGGTATGTATCATGTGGCCATTCCTAAAATTACAATAATTAATAATATGAATAAATTTGGGTGGGGGTGGGGGAGGGGAAAATGTTAATTTAATTAATTAATATAGCATCATTCAGGCATGAATACCTCCTCACTGATGTACCACTTGCTACCTTCATCCCTCTGAGGAGATGATTTAGAAGATATGAGACCGTATAAGAGGCCTTTGGATGGCTTTTCTTTAAGGCTAGAAAGCACTTCATCAATCCTTACAAAGGCATCATCATCTGTTTTCATGATGTATTTAGAAGGGATGATTTTTGTCTGCAATTTTAAAAATAAGAGCACATTAAATACCTTGCAGAAAGTAAAGGCCTATAGAGAGAGAACCAAATACCTACACAATTTTTAAATGATATATTTGATAACAATTGCTCAATTATTGAAATCATTTTAAGGTCTTGAAAATAGTTAGAAGCAACTTCTTGATTTGATAAAGAGACAGAGTTACAAAAACCCTTGTTTAGATAAAAAATGACAGTCACAATGTTATTTAGACTTAGCTTCTTTTGTCTGTTGACCGGTCGGTCCGGTCGGTCTGGTTGTTTGCTTTGTGTGGTTTACCGGTTGCGCGTTTTGGGCTTGTTTTGGTGGGCTTGTTTTGTTTGCCGGTTTTGCCTGTTGCGCGTTTACGTTGGTTATAAATAGTAACCAACCCCGCTCCTCAATAATAACTTTTCATTCAATAATATTCAGTATTCATTCTCTCGCTCCGCTCTCTCTCTCTTATTTTTCTCTGGTTCTAGGGTTTTCTCGAAACGCTCCAAGAATCCAACACACAAAAATAAAGGTGTTAGAAAGAATAACTCAGAATATCATTATTGGATCTCCATAATACAAAGTGTCTTACATGATCTCTAAGGAGTAGTAATTAGTGTTCTTTTTCTTTTAATTTTGTATCACATCTTTCACAACAATTTCAATATAAGTTTACTATTTTGATTATTCCTACGTTTTTATACCTAAAGCCTTTAATTTTAACACGGTAGATAAGAGCAATACCGCAGTACCACCCTGCATTATGCATTGATGGAGAGACAGTTGAAATGTGAATGTCATGTCATCCTTAAGCACTATAAATCACGCTAGAGGTAATTTATAACGAGTATTCCTTTTCCTTCCTCTATAGTCTTATGCCCAAACCTTGTAATTTCAGAAAAAACAGAAAAAGGTACATGATATTTTTTTAAGGCAAATCAGTGTCCATAAAGTTCCGTGTATAGATTAGGTCCCAGAGTACATTTTCCCCAAAGGACATATACGTAAGGCACAGATGTGCAATTCATGCAAAACTCCAGGCATATCATGGCATTATATGAGATGCAACTAATTTAACATGACAGAAATAAGAACCATAATCTATTGGGCCAACTATAGCCAAATAGAGTAATAATGAAACTGTGAGCATAATAAGGCTATGTATTTATATTAGTAAGGTATCAGTTAGAACCATAATTACAGCAATAATTAACTCTTGAAGAGCTCTTAAGTTAGAGTGTTAACTAAAGTGCGTGTATGACTTATAGTGTATATACACATGTCTAAGAAATTTTCATACATTAATATAATAGAAGTGATACCAATTTTTTTTCTCCTAATTAATACCATTCTTGAACTGGAAGTACACTACTATGCTACAGAAATCAAGTACAACAAGGAATAAAACAATTAGATCATCTAAAATCACAACTCATGCAGGTCAAACTTTTCAATCATATTATGACTTGAAAATTAATTCTATGTTTTGCTTTTTATTTTATTTGTATATTGTAAAATAGTTGTCAGTGCAAAGAACTATTAAAACTTCGGCTAATTGCACTTTGGTCATTTAAGTATTGCAAGTGTTTTCCCAGTTTCAATTGCATAAATTGGACCCCTCCTTTATCGCAATTGTGTAATTTTGGTCCCTTTTTCAATCTTTAGTTAAATTTGTAACATAATTTGTTGATGTGATACTCAATGAGATATGACAGCTACATGATGCCCAACACATCTAGGTGTGTCTTAATTACACTTTTGGTCCCTTACAAAAAAGTGCAATTTAAACCACCATTATGTATCAAGTAACATTTTAGCAACTGCCATTATCCAATGCTATGTCGGCAAACTCTGCTTAGTATTTAACAAAAAAATTGAAAGAGACCAAATAGTATAATTACAGCATTTGAAGAATCAAAAGTGCAGTTAAGTGTATAACTTCATACCTCACAAAAAAAAATGTGTATATATACCTCCACACCACTCTATCTTGATAATTTACAAAAAGGCATTAATTGAAATTTTCTTAAAGTCAATGTGTAAGCAGTTGACTCAATAATTTGAATCGAGATAAACAATAGCAATCCCAATATATTTTGTGCATAATATCTTAATAAACTTACCCCCATAATGCAAATTGCAATTGTCTTCAAAGAAATCAAACTATAGTAATCTACAAAAGGCATTAATTGAATATCTCCGTATGCTTGAGCTTCAGTCCATAACTCAAAATTAACCCTATTGTTCTTGTGCTGCAATAAAATCAAATAAAATGTTATCCAACAATTATTTGAAAAGAGAACAACATTTCCCAAAAAAAATTGCCATAATTTAGAATGCTTGGTGGACTCAAGATACAGAATTTCGTGGGTTAGAGTGCTAAAGATCAACAGCTTTGGTTTCAACTTTCAACCACCATTCTCTTGCGCTAAAAACTAAAATAAATTAAATTATTCATTTTAATAATGAATACAACTTCAGCAATTCAGGTAATATCCCAACCACTTCATAGTGTCATTCTACTTCTACATAATGCAACTTCTTGAGTATATTCCTTAAAGAATATGACACCAGCACTCCCATGCTTAGATGTACTAAACTATTTTACAAATCGATATAAGGAATCATAAAACAAAAACCAAGCACTTGACCTACAAACCATTGACTGATCTCACACCTATAAAAATGGTCAGTAAATTCAGAATTACACTTCATCAATTTCTTTATAAACCAGCCAATTTCATCCATATTTCTTTCAAACAAAGATAAGTGCATAAATAACCAGGAAAGGATAGCTTTAACAAAATTCTGAGGCAGAATTAGTGCATAAACTAGAAGAAGATTTATACTAATGCATAGTTTCCTTTCAACAAGTTTAAAATGCATTGCTTACAAGCCCAATGAAAAATCGGACAGCAACTTCTCCAGAACGTACAGCCTCATATTGCATCCAAGACCTCCTTAGGGCCATGCGACGCTCAAAGTTGTTTCCAGTAGAGAACACTCCAATTAACAAAATAAGCCTTTTTCTGGGGATAGAAGGAGCCTTCAGATTTTCAACATCAGCAACTATATAATTATCTTCAGTAACAGGCAAACCTTTAGCCAGGATTGATAAGAGACTTAAACTGCCTGATACTTTAATACTGCTGACTAACCATGGTTCAAGTTTCTGCATAAAACCTGTACAAGGTTAAAATGACTAGTTTATTAAAAGCTTTTGGTTTTAGCAGTATTTCTCTTCCCATACCATACCTCCCTATATGCAAAAGATGTTTCATGCCTTCCATTCACAGTCATATGAAATCCCTCTGAACCAACCCACAATGTGGAAGTGAAAGGATTACCCTCAGCAAAGGGGAAAATAGCATTTCTATGTGCACTTTCTGAGGAAATATTAGAAGGTATACTAGCAGCTTGACCAAAATTTCCATTCCCTTTGCTGTTACTTCTGACTGCTTGCACATTGCAGGGAACAAGTCCATCAACTACAACATTCAGTTAGATAATTTAGAAGTTACGGCAAGCCTCTCTCTTAAACAACTGCACTCAAGAATAATAAAGGGTCCATAATAACACATAACAGAAGAGCTTTTTGTTATTAATTATTACATGATTAATCTTACAAACTTAGCTGCTTAAGCATGAGATGAGGTGTTGTCACTGCAGCTATAGCCTATTGAAGAGGGAAAATGATATTCAAACAAGACATCATCCTAGTTACGATATATATTTACAATTTTACATCCTCTATAAGAAAAGGAAAATATTTCCAGTTAAAAAGTTTTTTATCCATTGTAGTGTGCAGAATAGACTAATTTAACAACTAAAGATCTATAATTGCTCATCACTTTTAACAATAAAAATTCATGATTAGAAATGAAAAATTACTTAATATACCTTCTTGGATGTTGGCAGAGCCATGTGCAGGACACCTTTCTTCTTTTCCCCACCCTAAATCACTAGTCCATGTATTTTGAACAATATATGGTTCTTCTGTCATGTTTTCTCCAGGAAGACTCACATTATAATGCAAGATAACTGGAGGTTTTGGCTCCCCTTCTAGCTCTTGCCCAACAAGGTCAAACTGGAAGCTTCTGTTTTGTCCATTGGGGATTCCAATCACTGTAATAGAAGAATCTACCACCAGACCACAAGGGAGATCAAGAGTGATTCCATTATCTAGTTCAGCCTTACCAGGTGAAGTCACAGAGAATGGGCAGTTTTTATTTTCTGGGCCATCCATCATATTAAGCTTGGAAGCTTTGTCCTTTTCAATGGTGGATAGCAACTCTTTCCATGCTACAGAAGCCTCTTTAATTCCTTGAGCTGTTTCATCCAAAGCATCTGACCTTGACAGCACCGTACGTAAGGAATCCCAAACAAGCACAGAAACCATCTCTCCTTTAGATAAATTTTTCGTGCCATACAGATCATCAAGCCCTGCAACATGTACCAAATATGCCTTTTTTTTTGGTTTTGTTACCCTTTTTGGTTCCACCTTGGAAGAGTTTACTGGAAGATTACTGCTTCGTTCGATAGAATCATCTGGTGCATGGTTATTAAAGAAATTGTATGCTGATTGTTTTGTTGACTGCTTCTGTGGCTGCATTCCTTTCAGGTTATAGAGGAAAAATAGCATCATGCCCAAAGCTATTATCAACAGGCCTCCATACCACTTCCTCATTTTCGGTAAATCTTGAACTAAGTATAGCTTTTTTCTGCATGCAGATAAATTATACAACTTTAACTACAAAAAAGAAGGACTAGAGTTGCACCACCTATTCGATAAAAAAAAAGAAAAGAATAAAAGCAAATTGACAGAATACAATTGACATGATCTAATCTGAAATCCAATTATAGGAATGAACTCTAATCAGCCCTCCTTTTATGCTTTTTTGCAACTGACGATGAAGGAGCCCATCAAGGTTTTTCACATCCACATAGGGAAATCCCATGCCATAATACGGAATGGTATATATGAGCTGACGGCCATCAGAATAACCTATTGAAATACTGAAAATGCATTACGAGCACTTGATTTGCAATTTTGGTATTCAATTTACCATAATAGAGAGAAAATGAAGGAAGTGGATAAAGTTGAGGATATTGAATATTAACTGACATGCTTTAACAATCAACTTTCACCGTTTTTTCTAAAAAATAATCTTTAATGAGTATTCCATAGAACTAGTCCCTGAAATCATAAGCTCTATTCAATTCAGTCCTTTATGTTATAATAAGAAAACCAAGTCCCTAACTCTCAGAATTGACAATTAAGTCCGGAAATTGGTTTCACCGGTCGGTCACTAGTCCTTAAGATTACATAATCAATTACTTTAGTTCCTGCAAGTGTTAACATTGACAAACTGATAGCTAAATTTAACACTCATCAACCGACAAGGTCCCTAAATTAGGAATCAAATGCTCGATGTGTACCAAAGTCAAGGACCAAAATGACTATAGTAGCCAAGCATAGAGACCAAGTAGACAGATCCTTAACATCATGGACTAAATGACTCAGTTGCTAACTTCAAGGACTAAAATTTCTTTTTCGAGATTTCAGTATCTAAATGACCAGTGTTAATAAAGTAAAAAACTACTCATTCTTTTCCTGAATCTTAAACTGTAGAGCTACTTACTTGACTGTGCTAAAAAATGTTTAATACATGTAATGGTGACTGCAACATGTATTCAAGTTCTGAGCAGTAGAACTGAAACAAAAGTCCAGAATATCATGATTGTATGGTCAGCCTTTAATTCAAATCTTATGGGGCATAAGTAATTTTGTTGTAAAGCCTCCACCTTTATATTTTCTTTTCCTCCGCAGAAGTGTAGAAAAGCACAAGATCCAGAAAACGAAAGAGAGAGAAAAGAGGGACTGACCATTGAAATGGTGGTTTGAAGTTAGAGAGAGAGACGGTGGGAAGATGGGTGACACTTAAATTCCTCCATTGCAGCAGCACCATTTCCATTTCTTCACTGCCACTCTACAGCCACTGAACGACGTCGTGTTGGCGTTTTGGGATGCCACGACACTAACCTAAATGTGATTTGTTGGACACATCCAATAACGAAGTGACACCTCATTAAAATCTCAATAAAAATATTAAAAAGAAAAGGAGTTGTTTCGTTTGACGTTGCATCTTCCAAAAATGTTGTAAAAATTAAGTAAGATGTTTAAAAATAAAGTTTAAATACTTTCTTCTTCCTTTATTTGTTTCTAAATGAGATGTGTAAATATTTTTGCCTCACATAAAACCTATTTTTTTTATACCAATATCATTTTAAATATATTGTTTTATATCGTATTAGTGTATTCAATTTATTGTTTTGTTTGTCTGAATATTTACTGTCTAGATAATTTGCGCAGATACATTATTTAAGTTTTCTTAATATACTATGTAAATATTTTTGTTGTCATTAACTCTATTAATATTATGATAATGTTGATTAATGATAAAGAAGAATGGAATAATAATTAAAAGAAGAGAAAAAGAAATTAAGAAGCAGTAAGATGTTAAACATTATCCTGTTTGAGAAAGTATGAGGAAAAAGTTAGAGTGATAAGAATGGGACATTATCCGTAGCAATGGCACCACACAAATGGCTTCTCTTGTTCTTCAATTCACTGCTCTCAAGTGCTCTCCACTCTCTTCTTCTTTTCTCTCCCAACCTTCCCTTTTCACCCAACAGCGCCATAACCAAAGGCGCGCTTCAACTTCCATTGTCAACTCTGTAGCATTGGCCAATGCACAGAACAAAGAGAGAGTCAAGCTCAAGAAGCTCTTCGAAGAAGCCTACGAGAGATGTCGTACTGCTCCCATGGAAGGGGTCTCCTTCACCCTCGAAGATTTCACTGCTGCTCTCGACAAGTATGATTTTGATTCTGAAGTTGGCTCCAAGGTCACTCTCGCATTTCTTCTTCTTCTTATTCTTTTCGATTCAATTCTTAATTGGGTCGTCCGCAAACTAAGAAAGATCATCTTTTTAATGGACATTGGGTTGCGGGTTTGGGTCAGGTTAAAGGTACTGTGTTCTACACGGATAACAATGGAGCAGTTGTTGACATCACTGCAAAGTCCTCGGCGTATTTGCCGCTGCAGGAAGCGAGCATCCGCAAGGTTAAGCACGTGGAAGAGGCGGGCATAGTTGCTGGGTTGAGAGAGGAGTTTTTGATCATTGGTGAGAATCAAGCGGATGATAGCTTGATCTTGAGTTTAAGGTCGATTCAGTATGATCTTGCATGGGAACGTTGCAGGCAGCTTCAGGCAGAAGATGCTGCTGTCAAGGGTAAGGTGGGTTTGTCGTACTACCGAACTGTGTTGGTTTCAGTTACTCCTATCCTATTATTACTCAAACAAGAAGGATTATTTTGATAAGATTATTGTATTGACAGATTGTGGGGGTCAACAAAGGTGGAGTGGTGGCTGAGGTTGAAGGGCTTAGAGGGTTTGTTCCATTGTCACAATTGTCAACGGTTAGCTCTTGACTTTAGCTATATTCACATTTATGGACTCACTTATTTTGATTCTCTGTTGGGTTTTTCATGCTGTGCTGTGTCTTTAAAAAACACTTATAGGCATGATGTTTTATAATATATCAAAAAGATTTTTAAAGCACCAACAAAAACGCAGCATTTTTCTTCAAAACTTGTTTGCTTCTACAATTTATAAATTATATCATTTTGCAGACTAGAAAATGAAGCTTCTCATTTTCATTTCTGTCTTTCATTTAGCTTCTAAGACCCTGGGTTATTATTTTTTATACCTTTATCAAGCAGATGAAATTCTTCTCATTTTGCTTATTATCTTCTCAGAACTCAAATGTAGAAGAGCTTCTTGATAAGGAGCTTCCTCTTAAGTTTGTGGAGGTGGATGAGGAACAATCTAGACTTGTCCTCAGTAATCGCAAGGCCATAGCTGGCAACCAAGCACAGCTAGGAATTGGTTCAGTGGTTACTGGCTCTGTTCAAAGCCTGAAGCCATATGGTGCCTTCATTGACATTGGTGGAATTAATGGTCTCCTTCACGTTAGTCAGATCAGTCATGACCGTGTAACTGATATCTCAACTGTTCTTCAACCTGGCGACATATTAAAGGTAAAACTATAGCGAGTAGTGTAGATTTTTGTCTGGATTGGACATAATAGTTTTACAATTTGTTTAGGTGATGATCTTGAGTCATGACCGTGAGAGAGGTCGAGTAAGTCTTTCAACTAAGAAGTTAGAGCCTACGCCTGGAGACATGATCCGCAATCCAAAGATTGTCTTTGAGAAGGTATGTTATGAACAAGCTTCTTGAATCTTTTACTCATTACATAACTAAATTATAACTTGTACTTTCAAATGCTTACATTAAAAACTCCATTCATTTCCACTTTTAGCATATAATGCCACAGTTTGACATCATATAGGAAGCTTAAAAAAGAGGTTTCCTTGTTTATTTTAGTTGTTGGAGATCATTTATACACACCCACACCCACACACAAGTGGTAACCCTTACTCTATTAGTGATTTTGAGATTGAGTTAAGCCTAAATGCAAATTCTAAAAAAGTATCCAAATTTATCTTAGTAATCTTTTAGACCTATTTGACCATCTGTTATCTGTTGAAATTGAGAGAAACTCTAATGTGAAAATATTCTGTAAAATGAACCCGTAGACTCAGCAGCTTATAGCTGTTTTGTCAGAGCAAGAGCGGAAAAAGATATAACTACCTGTAACTGAGGTTACAGATACAGATACAGAATTACATGAGCATAAGCTTGTCTTAGCTATAGGAGTAAAACTGTGCTATAGACTATTCGGCCATTATTGGATCATTAGAAGATGCTCATTCAGTCATGCAATTTTTACACTTAAAATTAAGTTCACCATTCAACTCTCAACCTTAGGGGTTGTTGGAAAATTTTACCCGATTTCTAGAATCAAGTTAAGCGCATACACTAATTTCTAAAACTTTTTCCTTCGATTTCTTTAACATGTTTTAAATCTATTTCAACCCATTTTCATTCGCTTTGCCATTTTTGAAGGGGAAGTCACTCACGTAATTCTGAACTTCTTGTTATATAGGCTGAGGAGATGGCTCAAACCTTCAGACAGAGAATAGCCCAAGCAGAAGCTATGGCTCGTGCTGACATGCTTAGGTTCCAGCCTGAGGTATCTATGGATTTATTATTTCTTCAAAATTCTTAATCTGGTAAAAAGGGAGAAACAGAAAATGATTGAAGTGGGACTAATATTGAAAAACATAGCAAAGTCAGGTTCTTGCTGCAGCTGAAGATTGTTGGGTTTCTGAAATGAGAAGAATAAAATTATTTAAAATTGGATCTTACTAGAGAAGGAAAGGAATGTCATAGTGCATGAGCATAAAAATGGGATTTGATATCTTCCTATAACATCCATACATAGATGGAAGAGATATGATAGAAGAGAATTTCATGAACCTGTCACTCAATTTTCCATTTTGAATCGCAGAGTGGATTGACTCTCAGCGGTGATGGGATCCTGGGACAATTTACTTCAGACTTGCCTGAAGAGGGACTAGATCTGACTGAGGTGCCACCAGCTGAAGAATCATGATTGAGGAATTCGAGGTTATTTTTGCTTACATTTTATAATGTTGCTTGTAATAATCCAATATTGTTGCCGAACGATGGATGTATTGATGCAAATGTATTATTGAGTCAAATAAATACTATCATTACACTATGAAGTGATTCTTCACTAGAATATATTCATCGCTAAAGCAACTTAGATTGTATATTCATTGTTATCAATCTACATAAATACTAAACCACACTAACGCTTACGTCGTCATAATATTTTGTTATAATTCCAGTTCTCATTTGTTTTCTTCCCTATCTTTTTTCTATCACGTTGTGTTAAATACTTTAGATTTATGATAAAAATAAGTTCGTCAGATTTGATTACTGAAAAAATTCCTCGTGCAGTTGTATAATGATTATCAAGGGCCGTGGATCGATTCTAGATAAAGTCTGATGGGTGAACACGTTGAGTTAGTTAACTAGGTTTTGAAGAATTCTATAATACAAACCGATAAAAATTTAATCGGTAGGGTCGATTCGTTTAGTTTCATTTTATTCAATTTTAACTATCCCATACAAAAAAATGGAAAAGATGAAAAAAAACAAAAAATATAAATGAAAATAATGCTATGTTGCCAGAGAAGACTAACATACATAAATCAAATCCTCTAAAACAATAATGATACATGAGTTTTTTAATAGTTTAATGATGATCGAGTATGGGATTGTTAAACTAAACATTCATCTCAATCAAATTACTAAAAATTAATGATTATTAAACTCAAATCCACACCTAGTTTTTTTTTTTCTTAAACAAAGATTAAACAGTAAGTTAATATTCGTCAGGAATAAGAAATGCGTGCTTTCACTTTCCCTTCAAAACCCAATTTCAAGACTTACACCACCCTCAAATGCGAAAGAACAAAACCTCCGGGTGAAGTTTTGCTTTTATGATCATAGAAAATAATCAGGAAAAACCCTGCCGAAGTGAATTTCACAAAATAATTCACATTTTAGGTATTTACATTTAGAAAAAAAAGACACAAATTGGCAGTCAATATTGGACAAAAAATACAAGTATATATATATATATACACAGACATACAATAACACATGATATTTTTATTCAGCTCTACCCATCCGATTATTTGCCATTTCCTGTTCCACTAATCTTCATCGGAGTCATTCTCTACCAAGCTTCAAACCCTAAAGATATCGTAAATTCCACTTCATGCTTTTAACTTAAATCAAAGCCAGCATCGGAATTTATGGCATACAGTAGTTTGGTTTCCAATTGCTCCTTACTGCAACATGATTGTCAGAGGAAATGATTTAGAAGAACCAGAAACTACTTCAACAACAAATAATCTGAAGAACAACGAGTTGATAAGTCATACAGAAACTCTGCTGAACCATAAATAACATTTTTAATGCAAATTTTCTAAAAATTCCGTTGCATTGTTTTTATCTCAATACATACTTTTCCAAAAAAATAAAAAGAACTCAAGGATGTTACAAATGCTCCCCTCATTCTTATCAAATTCAAATCTACTGAAAATGGAAAATACTAATTATAGTTAGAAAACAATCTACAGAGGATCTATTTTTAACATCAAATGGATAGCTCTATACCATATATCTTGGACTTTTTTTTTTTTTAAATAACTAAATATAAAACTCGCTGCCTGTAGCACCAATAATGACACATTTAAAAAACCCTGCACTTTTGTCAGAATAAATTGTTTCAAACATAATTTCAGCCAATTAATGCTAGTTATTTACTTCACACAGAGTAAACATAATCTCTTTATTTTCGTTCAGCATTAACAATTCATATATCTCCGATTCTGGCTGTTCTAAAAGTCTAAAATTATAACCACAGAAACTATTCTACATCAGTTCTGCAAAGGTAACCTAGCCCAGGACAAACCTTGTATAAGGCGGAAGCTTCAGTAGATTCATACAAGTAGCCGATGTTGGTAATCGGTCAAGTGATTCCTCCGCAGCATTACTGGAAGCACTACAACGAGAAACATTAGTCAATTTCAATCTGTCATCCTTGTCTTCTAAATATGCTTAGTAATGCTAGAATTAAATATCAGAACATAATTGCTGGAGCTGCATTCACCTTTGAATGCAAAACAAAGGTTCAAGATTTCGGAAACCAAGCAATGGCCCACGAGAGCAACCTGTCACGAACCTGTACAGATGATAAATTTATTAACCATATTAAGATCTGTCGTATAAAAGGGCTACCCATTCATGTGTATGTGTATTGCTTACTTCAAAAATTTCTTCCTGTTTTCCAATGAAAAGCCTTTAAGAACTTCCCAAAACATCTCAATAACATAGTGGTCCTATCATAAGAACTACATGTTAGAATTCAATAATGTCAATAAGAGCAATGCCTTTTAAGCTAAATGGAGTTTGTGGCGTCATCATCAGAAAATTAATGATTGAGATTTGAGAGGTAAAACTCGGCAGTGTATTTAAACAGAAAAAGGTAAAAAAAGTATGCTACAAGATCCGCAAACTCCTCATGTGGATCTTATTGAGTTTAAACATGAGCCACACACGTGTTTATTTTGTTCCTTACTGAGTAAAAGCACAAAAAATGCCAGAAGGCTTACACTACGATAATCTCCTGCATAGTTGGTGTGCAGCCGTAAATCATCAATATCCAAGCTGTCAACTGAACCTGATATCAGAAGCTGTGGAAAACAATGATGTTAAGCAAGTTGGACTCCAATGAAACATAAAAGTGTAGAATAAAACTAGCTGAAGCTCACGTCCGGAGAAATGGCAAAAATAAATACAGAAGTTCAGGATAAGATTTAATTAACATTGTAATAACTAATGATAATTAGGAACAAAATTACAACTTAAGATAAAATTCATTTATGTGCCTTTCTAGTTGTTGAATACACCCTTAACCACCACACAAGCAAATATCAAAACAAATGTAAAAACCACAATTAAGATCGTGGAATTGTTCAATTACACAATTTCACACAACTCCGTTTCAGATCCCATGCATGATTATCCTGTAGATTGTCGAGCAAGATCATCTAATGCTGTTCTTTGGGTCTTGTTCATTCTACTTCTAGATGCTGCCTCGCCATCTCAGGTCAATGGATTTTGAGTTAAAACCCAAGCCCAATTTAAGAAAAGCCACAACATAACACAGCTTGACGCATATTATTCCCCTGCTTGCCTACCACATAGCGCATCTATGAACACATTTCTCCTTCTTGAATCTTGTCCATTAAGCAACATTGCAAGCCACTTGCAATCACAACACTGACATAGTTTTGCTTTTGAATCTCCTTTTTTTTGCAACAACCTACATAACTCCTTGTTCACTTTTGCACATCCTTCACATGTCGTTTCCCTCTAGTGATGTTGCTATTAGGAAATGAGTTTAAAATTAACTCATTCTCACAAAATAGGCTTGTAAGGTGAGAATTGCTCCCACTTGTAAATTCTAAATTGGTCTTATCTTTAGTTGGTATGAGATCTCTAACAAACTCTCTCAGGTCAAGGCATCTAGATATTTGTCGGTGATCCGATAGTGGGTGGCAGAATAAGCTTAACAAATACTAGGATAGGCTATGATACCATATTAGAAAGTGAGTTTAAACCTCACTCATCCTGAGAAAATCAGGCTTGAAATGTGAAGTTTACACATCACTTATTATATATTGTGATTTGACTTTATTCCTAGTCAATGTGGGATCTCCAACATACCCTCTCATGCTGAGGAATGAACATCTCGAGGTGTGTGATTAGATATTTATGGATGGTCTAACAAGAGCCCGGTAATGGTGGCTTAATAGCCTCAAAGAACTTGACTAAGATAGGCTCTAAATGACTATGAAATCATCTTAATAAGTGGGTTTAAGCTTAATCCACCCTCACAAAGTTGACTTATAAGGTGAGGATTGTCTTCATTTATATACTTTAAATTGGTCTTATTTCTAATCAATGTTTTATCTTCAAAAGTTGCCATTGCTTGTATCAGTCTCCTCACAGAATGTTCACTCTAAGAAAGTGGAAACAATGCTTCAGGTAGTAGAACAAACTTAGTTTGGAGGATGGGATATGTATTGATGGAGATCCAAGAAAAATTCAAATCAAATTTTGCCAAAAGACTATGAAACGGGACTTTAATGCTTGAAGCACCGTTAGATGGGAAATCAAGTGGATGTAATTCCATGCATTAATAAGTGGAATGTGGAAAATGTTGAAGGAGACAATGAAAGTGTAGATTTAAATGATGCTCCTAATTCAAATGAAGATAATGAGCACTTGGTGAAGGTTGAGCGCAAGGTGGTGCGGGAAATGATGATGTTCTCGTCATCACACCTCTAGAGGAGGACCTTTTATTGATGTGCTTTTTGAAGCAAATGGAGCTAATGAAGATCTCTCGAGTGTTGGAGTAAGTCTACTGTTTAGGCTTTAACCATCTGTGTTTTTGTCTTGGACTTCTAGAGGTCTGTTACTCAAAAGTAATGATTTTCAACATGCTTTCCTATGGTTTACTATGAACTTAAGTTTGATGACGCATTAACAATACAATTGACTTTGTTCTAATTATACACACACACATATATCCAAGTTTGTTCATATTTTCGTAAAAATAAGAATCTATAACCCATGTTACAGTCCCACGAATTACAATGTTGCGAGCCCTTTATAATTCTAACCATAATCTCAATTTTGTCTATCTTGATTAAAAAAACCAAGAATACAGTGGGAAGAGAGAACAGCATAGCTTTCAAGACCCAAAATTGGACAGGATTATTAGAAAAAAACCTGAAGTTCTTGTTCATTAAACATATCGATCCAATCCTTCTGAATGAGTTGTTCAAATCCTCTCAAGAAATGCGAACTCTGTTGGCGTATCTGAGAGCACAATTATTTTTATTATTTAATTGCAATATGGAATAATTTGTAGTACAAAATGCAATAAAATTACTTTTTTCAAAAGTACTTTACCTGAAAATTCAAGCGGTGATTGGCTACAAGATGAATAAAAGTAATAACATTCTCATTAGTGACACGTAGGTTTCTTCCCCCAGGAAGCAGTTCCTCCTCTGTTTGTTCTCCATATTCATTATTTACTATAACAAAGTATAGTTCCAACTCCGAAATGTCTCCCTTATAATGCTGTTAGTCAAACAGATTGGAAGGGAAAAATTTAGTCAATAAGAAAATAGAAGCCGTCCTACAGAAAAAAATTTATCATCTTGACAAACTACACATCACACCAAGCCTAAAACTCAAAGGCCATACATGAATACTATTTAACTAGCGTAGATTGCATTTCAAATGACTATCAAAGCATTTAACAGTTGTATATTTAATTTATAAAAAAGTAACAAGTTCATATTAGACTTTTACAAGCTTAAATTACAGAACACAGATCAACATTTAGAAAAGGAATTGAGTAAATAAAGTCAGAATATTAGACTAGACAATGAAGTTGTATATTTTTTTGTTCTTTACCCAGGTTATTTCTATTGAACAAACCAAGAGTTACCTTAAGCCTCTGTTTGGATCCATTGATGTACTGTTAATGGAAAAAAGGGACGCGCAGATTCATGGCTTGATGTTCATGTTTGGATGAGTGCTAACACAGCGGAATTGTAAAGATGGATAGCGGAGGGGTAGGGTGGAAATGCCCCCTCATGATTGTAATGAAAAGAGTGAAAAGACAGGGAGCATGTTGTGTTTTACAACTCTGCTCTTGTCCTTCCAACAGAGGATCGTGACTTTTTTGGGTTTGTTTTATGTGCATGAAGAAAAATTGTAGTGCATTAAAGTTATAGGACGTTGGAAACAGTACACACTTTGGTTTGTAATTGATTATGTCATCATATATAACCTATTATGCCTAAAGATATAATCGATTATATACCATGTCTTGAAACCCATGGGTAATTGAAAAAAATGCCATTTGTCTAATCCGGTTGCTGTGCTTGTCAAGAACTACACATGCATTGATGATTATGGGTGTAAACATTGGACATCGTACAATAAATACCGATTGATTGGTTAATAAATATAAATATGTTTGTAAGAAGCCCCTATAATTAAGGGATTGGAATTAGGAGTTTATCAGGTAGATTTGCTCCAGATTTAGAGTCTTTATGTCTGGAGATTTATTTCCTTTTATAAGGATTTCGGTTTTATTTTAAATACCAATGTATTGTTTCTTTTCAAGATCAAGAAAAACAATTTCATAATTATTGGTTCCTGCCGACACATTTTTTCATATGCATATTTATTGTATTTTCTGAAAACGCATTCTAAACAACAATATAGAAAATAATTTAAATGAGCTGGTTGCATTAATCTATGAGATTTAATTCATCTAATTTAAATGAGTTTATTCTTGTTAAATATATATTTAATTTCAAAAACTAAATAAATTTTAAAAATATTATTTCCATTACACAAATTAATTACTTCTATTTTATCAAAATTAATTTATACTCCTTATTAAAATACAACCAAGGGCATTTATGTAATTATAATATTATAAGATTAATTTAATTTTTTTATTTCATATTAATCATATCTACAACAAACTTTAAACTTGTTTCCCCTCATTTTCCACTTTCTTTCACTTAATTCAAATAACCTCACTTTCTACCCTTTTTTTTACTTCATTTCTTTTCTTTTCCACTCCCCTTTCAATCCAAACAAAGATAAGACTAAGCAGATGCTAGTAGATGAAAGTGCCAGATATTAAAGTGACATTACCTTGAGAAAAATGAGATGGCGATACAATTCCGGGTCCAAGGAGGGCAAGTCATTCAAATAGTTGTACCTGGTATAAGGAAACTAAAGGTGTAAGAAAACGTGAAATAGATAATCCTATTTTAAGCATGCAGTCCCTCCTTAACACATACTGCTATCCTTGTTCCTCTTTTGGTATCTTTTCCAAGGCTGTCGCACATGAAGTAAAAAGTATAATTAATGTTTTACTTT
Source organism: Vigna mungo (assembly GCA_036885675.1). Classification (NCBI taxonomy): domain Eukaryota; kingdom Viridiplantae; phylum Streptophyta; class Magnoliopsida; order Fabales; family Fabaceae; genus Vigna; species Vigna mungo. The sequence continues at coordinate 15,534,660 of CP144696.1, forward strand.
ATATAAACAAATTATCCAACTTCCTATTATACACTTTATCTATCTTATTTGTCATTTATTCATTCCAATTTCTCGAGAAATGCATAAAATAATTAGAAATTAGGTGTCAAAAGTAAGGATAAAATTGGAAAAAAATTATCTTGAACTTTTCAACTTAGAAGGAACAATTTTCTTTTCAGAAAAAGATTTACTTACAGTTGAAAAGGAATAGAGGTGTAAAAGGACTTCAACAAATTCAGAGACAGCTCATTTGCTACTAACACCACCTTGGCAATATTTTATATATGCATTTTTAACCTAAAACATCTATTTAATCCATGAGAAATATTTTAATAAAGGGGAAAAGGAACAATAACTCTCTTACTAGAGTCTACATCATACAAATGATTTAATTGCTAAATCTGAGTTCAAATTTAAAGTTAAACTTTTTGCAAGTTTGTTTGCACTTTTTCGAAAGATCCAGTGGAACCCCTATATTAACCGGAAGGGCACAAGGTTAATTAAAATCCAGAAATATAATTATCCATCTACAGCTATAAAAGTTATGGTCACATTTGTGAATCTCATACTAGTAAAAGGAGTTGTAAGCAAGAAAAATAATGTACGAAAATCCAAGATTGGAGCAGTTGAACTAATTCAATTTAAATGAACAAACTACCTAAAGCAGAGCAAGAGACTCCTTGAGTCTTACTTTTGTTTCAATTTGCTCAAAAAGAATGTAGCAAATGGTATATCAACCAGAATCCCTTCAAACATAGCCTGCACACGCAAGTAGTAACTGTGAAGCAAAGTTCCAACTAAGTGCAGGCAGTATAGTTATAGGAGAAATACCGATAAAACAACATGACAAAAAAGATAAAATATCAATTTGGAGTAAATTCAGGTATCTAATGCAAAGGCCTACTTAAATAAAAAAATAAAAATTAAAAAAATAAGAGAGAGAGAGAGAGAGAGAGATATTAAAAAGGGAATTGGAGAGGAGGGGAATACCTTTGCAAGAAGAGTACCAAGGAAGTGGAAAAATTGGAAATGTTGTTCATGTATCATTCCCGATCCAGGATTAGGATAAAGCAGGTGATCTGCTGTTTCCTAGATGCATTGGCATTCAGTATGCCAAGAATAAGTAAATCACAAGGAAAGAATAAAGGATAACAAGGGCAGGATAACAAAAATGAAGTAACTTTTGTCACTCCACCTATCCAATTGCATCCATATTCACACTCATTAATACTTTAATAACCCAGATTCTTTAATGCGGTCAGCTATATACATAGTAGAAAAAACCTTCAACTTAAATTATACACAACAGCACAATATTTCTGACCTTAAATAATCCATACTGCACATCAAAGGCAGCACGTGTGATGTTCTCCATGAAATCTTTGAATATTCCACCGCCATCAATTCCAGCCTCTTCAACTCCAAATTCATTGACAAAAGTCACACGGATCTGCAAAGCAGCAAAAAGAAATCACTCTCACATAAAAAGAGGACCTATTAGATCCCTCAAAGAAAAGAAAATAGGGAATGAATAACAAATAAGGAAATATGCCTTAGAAAAGGAATTACCAATCCTCGAAGACTATTTTCTGTCAACTGACTCATTTGATTATAAGCATCTTCTAAAATACGGTCTCGTTTTATTCTGAACCGGTTCCTACTAAATACAGCCTGAGATCCATGCCTTTGCCTAACAGCAGCCAGTTGAGACTAAAGAAACAATAGACATATTAATGATCTATCGACATGTTATGATACAGGATATCCAAAACCTTGTTTGCAGTTGCAGCTATCTACTGTAAATAAATAATACAAGAATAACTAGAAATCAAATCAGTAAAAAAAAAAGATTCTTACAGAGTATATTTTAACCCTGCTAGTAAATGGTATCAAGAAAGGGGCCTGTTTCAATATTTCATTTGCTCGCGTATTTTCTATTAAAGCCTGTGGAAAAAAGGATTATATTATACAAATAGAAATTCCCGTTTCCATTCTATAACCATAATCAATGAAAGAGAGAGTACCTGAGAGATAAATAGGTCATTCACACCGTCAGCATGGAAGTTACTGGGGGATGTAAACTGCCGCCTATTGTTCCAATCTTGCAGCTATGGAAGAAATTCAAACTGTAAGTCAGAAATACAATAAAGACAATTCATATAGTATGGTTATTGGTGATATTTCATATGCATGGCTCTTAAGAAATAGACAGAAGAATCTTTAATACAGAAAGTGGGGACAGTAAGGACTTTTTCTTCAAATATTTATTCAACAAATTGGAGAAAAAAAGAAAACAAGGTGAAAATAAAGTGAAACTCTTGGAAAACGTTCTCAAACCAACAGACCTGAAGAAAACTGGAAAGCCTTGGTATCTCTTTCTTGTGTTGATAGAAGAAGAAAAAAAATGTCACTGGTAATAGTGAGAATGGAGAAGATGGCAACAGCATAACAAAAGAGAAGATAAATATCCCCAAAATAGAATATGGAAGAAACTAAAAAAAAAAAAAAGGTAAATGAGATGAAATAACATTGCCCAGTCTCTCTCTGTTTGCAAATAAGACAGAAAATCCCACCAAATACTCATGAGCATGGCATAGAAAAACAATAATACAAACCTATCCTAAAGCCAAACCCTGAGAGACGCCCTTGTGATATAGATATCACTTTTTCTGATTCCAAGCAAAATGTAACAGGGAACATGATATAAGATACACGACAAGTGAGATGTTTCTACCTGGGAGAGAAGCTCAGAGACTGCAATGCTAACCCTCTGTTGAATGGCCTGAACAAACCGTCCCTTTCTAACTGAACTATTTGGAACTGATTTTACTGAATTAGACGATGTAGTATGATTCCCCCACAGTAGCTGCCACAGAACCTGTGCAAACAGAAAAACTATCTAGAATTAATTGCAATTGCAAAGGTCACATTTCCAGAGCTTCTGCAGAAAACATGTTTGCAATATATTCTGGGTCAATGCCACCAAACATAAATATATATATATATATATATATATATATATATATATATATATATATATATATATATATATATATAGCATACAATATTCAGGTTTAACTCAATCAATGTTGTCAAACTCGTGAGTATACTCATAAACTAACAAGATGTCGTGAGTTTTGGTATGGCGACCAAGCAAGCCAACTTGGTGGTGGCATAGAGATTTCACAAATAGTTGCCAGATTGTGAACTTGCCTTCAAAATTGGAGGATCCTGGGCCACTTCAATCCTGAATGGAGCCTGTGTGGACTTGGTTTTTCAACCCAAAACAAATAATTATATTGTGTTTGGGCTTTCTGGTTGGTTCATTGACCCACCTTAAAAGTTTTCAAACATAGCCCCCTTTCCCTAAGATTGGCCAACTCAGATGATAACCAATTTGCCATCTCAGCTATCAACTCCAATGAGCTCCATCATTCTCTTATTGCTATTGTAGGTTGTCATCAATCATCACATCACCGTCTCCAACCCTCCCATCACCACCATCGTCCTTGTCCAAGCTCCCATTGTTGTTGTCAACCAGGGTGTGACCATCAGCATCCCGAATTGTTAAGGGTGCACAGCATTAAGATAGCTGGCTTTTGGTAGTTGTTGGAAGTGTTCTGATTTCATATTTCTTTGTGATGTTTTGCTCCATTATTTCTTCTTAATATTATGTTATGTCCTTCATTTATTAGTTCTTATAAGTTATTTATTGGATCTTAATATTTAACTTATTTTTGTTGTTTATAATATTTTTAATGTATGTGTATGTCTATAAGGTTTTCTATTTGCATAACTCTTATGAGTCAAGTCACGATCTTTTATTCCCCTTCCAGTCCTCTTGCGATCCTCAAGTTTGAGAACATTGAACTCAAGTTCTTCATTCATTAATATAATATCTTGTCCTATTCAACCACAAAAACTGTCATGAATTTCCCTACTAAAATAAATCATAAAAAACATCTACCTGTCTCAATATAATGATGAGGGTCCTAATATCCTTCAGTGATAGCGGTTTCTCCTGCTCATAAAATTCTTCATTATCAACAATCATAAGCATGTGCCTGAGATAGGAGAAAATAGGTTACAGTATAATGATTTAGATCACAGAATAGTGTTTCGGGAACTGCTCAGAACTCAGAAGGTGTATATTTTATATTGATTCAAGAGTTAAGTACATATAAGTACAACAAAGGCAATAAATACAAAACTAACAAATCTGTAATCATGTAACCTCCTTTGACTTCAAATGATAGTCATGACTCATAAGACCCATTTCCAACAAATATATTCAGAATTATAAGAGGTTAGAAAAAAAAAGTTCATGGTGAGTAGAGAGAAAAAATTTTCATGTCTCAACAAGAATTTATTAAGACAATGGCACAAAAAGTTTTACTTGTAGACAGGACAGAATACAGCCAGAGGTAACAGCCAGCCGGGTGCATCATTTGAGGTGAGTGATGACCACTTTTGGTTCTCATGACACTTCTTTGTAAAATTCCAAAGGGTAATAACGAGTTCAGTTCTGTAAGCAAGTACTGTCATAATTCGCTCAAGTGGCAGCTTGCCGAAGGTAACATGCAAAAACCCACAAACCGCATCAACAGCAGTAACTTCTCTATCATTAGGTCCATAATCTGAACCATTGACAGATGAAATCTCTTTAAATAGTATGTTTGTCTGCACATGTCCAAAAGAAAAAATCTTGATTAAATTTCAAAACAAATGTCAATGAAATTTCTAATCAAAAGGGATCCTAGACACAAATGTCATTTGCAAGAAGTCATACCAGTTGTAGAAGGAAGCGAGGATTTACAGCATTATTAATTTGCTGCTCCAATTTCCTATCTAAAGCTATTTCCTTGACTTCATCTCCAGTCATATCATCGTCACCGCTCATAGAACCTGACATTGCCACTCTAAAACTTGTTAGAATTTTGAACGGATTGAACCTAATCCCAAAAAGCTAATTTGAGGAGGCTTGCAAATTCATTATAAAGAGTATTTCCCTGTTATTCTTTTTAACAGTATATTATTTTGTCAAAATTAAAAATGATAGTATTATTTAATAGAGGTAAAATCTTCAACTAAAAAATGGAACATACAAGAGGAAAGCATACTTTCTCTACCATTGGAAGTTATTGCAGATGGGAGTGCCTCCAGCAAAACTGTAGTGACAGCCGCAAGGTCTATTGCCTGAAAGGGATCAAACATTGATCAACTTCAAAGCTGAGTTAAGTTATTAAGTACAAATTTTAAATTCAATTGCACGGCAGCATCTTTAAATGGCCATCAGTGCGAGCAAAAGATTCCCTTCAAACTAAATTTTTTTTAGGTACTTACAAAGTGACATTTTCTCTAGAAAAACACTGTTTTGCCTAATTTCCCAAATTTGTGTAACAAGTATCCCATCCTATAAATATGCCCAGTTTGGCCACATTTATAAATGGCAGAAAAGAAAATCAAGTCATCGGGATATGAAAAGACAGGTTTTGTAATAATTATGAATCTTGTGCAAAAGGCAATACAAGATGTGGGCTCCTACAGGATTAAAAAGTCACTGACAGTTGATAAATTGTAAGAACTTCGCTCCTGTTACCCACCACAACCAAAATCATTTAGCTGAAGGTTAATGGCCCATGGTTGCACAAGACCAAGAAAGGGATACCACCATCAACTTACAAAATGTAAAACAATTTGACCCGTCTTCTCTTCAATAGAAGTTGTGATATAAACCCTAAAAACCAGAAGATATATAATCCACTCCTTGTAACTCTCTCCTATGCCATAGTAAAACTGCTTTTATGTAATAAAAGAACCGAAAGCAAAATTTAGTAGACATCACCAAATCAATTTTAAAAGAAGTAAAAAATCAAAGTTCCTAGTGCATATCCACCATGAGATCAATTTCTTCACTTAGATAAGTCAAAAAGGGATATGAATGAGGCAAGTTATAGCAGATGGCATACTGTAGTGAATAAGCTCCTTACCATATCAAATGAACAGAGAGGATGAGACAAAGCAATTCCAGCAATTTCCAATACATTTCCAAGCATACAGGCATGGCTAGGAAATTCATTTGATATATCCTTAGGTAGAAAGTTGATCATATTTTGCCCAAACTTTGCCATTTGATGCATGTAAAATTGGCTCAGGTCCTCTGCGGCAAACATCTGTGTACCAATTGAAACATTTAACAAGACTTGCCAAAATTTACCTATATAAGATCTGGAACGCTGGCAAACACACACAGCATTCACCAGCATTAAGATGCATAGAGACAGAGTTTTTTCTTGCTTAAAGTTTTCCTTTGACATTTGTGAAAAGGATAGACATTCTATGACTAATACATTTCTTAAGCTTCTACTTACTACAAAAGGAAAGAAACTCCATCATATAGAATAAATGGAAAACGTACCTGTTGTAAATTAGGGAAAAGATGCCATAAAAAAGGAATTGTGATGATCTGAGATGCAAAAGTATATCTTGGATTAAAATGTGAACAGATGCATGGCTCCTGACCAACGTGACGTACTACAGCCATAAGCACACGCTCCAATGATGAACCCTTGCCAATGGAAAAATAATTTTCTGCATCATTACCCTACAAGGAATCACTTGGGAAGTTTAACGCTGGTGAATGATACAATACCTTATCTGAAATGACAAAACTAGAGAGAATAACATAAACAATATGGCATTGGATATTTAATCAATTAGCCTAGCTTCTTGTTCTAGTTAGGGAAACTCATTAGGGGTTCACCGACACTCCCACCCTCCCCCCCAACACCCCAAAAAGAAACCCTCAAACACTATGGCTCCTTGATGATTACAGGTGTCACAAGGCCACAAAATCATTGAGCCAGTATTCCTTTACTAAATTGATCATTACACATACAAGAATAAATAGATTCAAAATGAGTTCGGGTATAGTTTGAATGAGACACTCGAACTCAACAATGGCTTCTGTATTACTTGACGTAGATGTTGATTCAGGAGAAAATAATTTTTATAAGCTACAATAGAATACAGTAATTAATTAAAGGTGTTTTGTTGGAAGTTTCTAGACATCTCTTTGTAATCAATGCTTTACGGTTAGAGTTCTCTATATATTGAGGTTAATGTACCATGTCATTGAATTAATTCAATACAATCTTTTCTCTCATACAACTTAATCTTTTTCAAGTGTAGATATTGAGAATACTACAGAAAAACACAGTAGAAATAAAGGAATAAGAAACATATTAAGAATATTAAGCCGGCTTGTAAGGTAAGGTATGCACCCAGTTATATATATTATAAATTAGTCTTGTCTCTAATCAATTTGGGACTTCCAACAAAACATCAACAGCTTTGCTACATATTTAGAAATGGATGCATATTTAGAAATGGGTGCTGCCCTTGCTTATGTTTCTTTCAAGACAATATCGCAAATTCCCCCAACTTTATTAGCTTTTTCTTTAAAAACACACAACTAAAAATGCAAAAAACTCAGAGAAGCAGACATTTTGAAGAAATTTCACTTCAAGATAAATGTACTCTTGTCAGATAACACATTTAGAAAACAAGGATCTTTCTTCATCCAACAAAAAAGAAAATAGACGGAGAAAGAAAGAGTTAACCCACATTATTATTTTCCCTTTCTTGCTCCCATATTTCTCAAATGCCTATCAAATTATGAATTAACTTGATTCTGAAAGACATTACCTTCCCCGTAAGAATGACCTCTCTTAGTAAGCCAAGTGCATTGTTTCGAAAGAGATATTCTACTATCTTACAGCTCCATGGCAATTTGGAATCAATTAACAATACTAAAACCTCCAATAAAGGAACAGCTGATACATTCAACTCCTCAGGAGTCAACAAAAGCTGGCCTTTTAGCTGATTTCTGTCCACATAAAAATTAAGTAAGCAAGGTAGCAAATAAACCCAAAAATACAAACTAGCAAAAATAAAATACAAGAACTTTTTTCAGTTAATAAGAATACCACAAGACAAAGACCAAAGGCAAGAAACAGTCCATGAAGATGACAACTTTTAGGTTAACTATAAAATACTTGCATACCATCCAATTGCCAACGTATACGCACAGGAGGGATGAGACACTGTTTCTCTAGAGACCGTTATATATGACATTTTTGATGACTTGTGTTTTTCATTATTACAGACAAGAAATAGAAAACATGTCCCACATTGGCTAGGATCATGACAAATACTCCTTATCAGCCTTGGGCAATTCACAGGTCCCCCACACCCCCTACTTTGGGGTTAAATTTAGTCTTAATCTCATTCCTAATATGTATCAAGGTCTATCAAGCATCATTATTGGGTTAAGCCACTTGCAAATGTTAAATTCTAATCTCATGCTCCAACTATCCAGTCTTGAGAGAGAGCAGGATTTTAAAATGTCTCATTTAGGGATGACAAATACACCCACACTCGCAAGTATTGCTTTAATTTATCCCAAATTTAATGGAGAATACCAACATTGACTAGGTACAAGTATGAATATAAATATAGGTAAAACCTGATTTTTTAAACCAAAGACAGGAATGAGTATGTACATACTTGCCCTGTTTCCATGGTTTTAAATTACTAAAATATCATTTATTAGGTAACCTAAAAAACCTATTTTCATTGTTCCATTTGGCCTTTGGTTTCATTTCATTTGAAGAACCCTTTTTTTTTGCAATAGAATTTTTCATTCTATCAATTGTTTGACTTGTTTGATATCCACAATGTTTGCTCAGATCGTTAAGGTATTTTCCCTCTCTTCACAACCTCAACTTCACATTTTTCTCTTATGTGTAGTTTCATTCAAATGATGTATTCCCTTTCAAGAATCGAAAACTTCAATTTCGTTAAATTAAATCATTTTTTGGACACACATTTGATCCTTTCTACTCCTTTTTATTTTTTTTATTTTTTATCATGTGAGAGTTTAACTCTCAATTTTGAGTACTCAATCATGTAAACCCTTAGTTTATTAGATAACCTAAAAAAAACTATCTTCTTTTTTCTGTGGTTCTTAATTTTGTTTTACTTGAAAAAATTTCCTTCCGCTACACAATTTTTTATTCACTTTCTCAGTGGCTTCAATTATTCAACATCTACCAAGTTCACTCATGCTCTCATGGTAATCCTTCTCAACATTTGAAAAAATAATAGATGTTGTAATTGCCATGGAATTTTAATCATATGACATTAAAGAAAAGAAAATGTGTCTTTTAACATTGAATCATTGATAATAGCACGTCTTCTTTGGTGTGACCTTTTTTTTGTAAAAGAGTTATTTAATTAACACTTGGAATAATATGGAAGCAGGTACGAATATACCCACTACCCGAGGGGGATTGGGATGGGACACAAATTCCATACCAGACAGCGATAAGGACAAGGATGGGTATGAATTTTTAATTCAGATATAGTCAAACCCAAACTATTTCCTTCCCTACTAACATCGGGTGATAATATATCTAAAATACTCCTTAAAAGTCTTGGGCAAAACTCCCCCTTTAGGCCAACCTTGGGTTGACTTAAGCATGCTGATTTCTAATATAGAATAATCATCAAACAAATTACACCTCCCAGCCTAATTATTCACCAAAGTTCATGTATTGTTCATGTATGCTTAAATTGCAAATTTAAATTAAATTTAAAAATAACTGAAATAAGATAAGAAATGAAACTGGTTAGGGCAAGAGAATGGCACCAGAAATACAACAGTTTGATATTGTTGGGTAACAAAATTACAACTGTAACAGGAAAAAAGTTAGTTACTCAGAATTTGAATTGTAAGGATTTTGGTAAAAGTAAAACTAATTTATTCCATTTAAGGTCCTTGTATTTCTTGGAATTTTCGCTTTTAAATAAACTTAGTGATAGAAAAACTAAATCACATGAGCTCCTTCTAAATAAACTGAGTGATAGAAAAACTAACGCCCAAGTAAGAGTCATTGCAATGAGTTCTTCAGCTGTTTTTCTTATTCATTTTCTAGTTTTCTTTCTCTTAACCAATCTTTAGATACTATACCCGTTGGCAGATCCATTTTGAAGTCTATAGTTCCCCAATAAATCAACAGCAAATGCCAACATAGTTTGGGAGATTTGCACAATTATTAATGTCTTGCAAGTTTTGAGAGCTCGCTCACAACACAACATCAGAACCTCTGTAAACCAGGTGGCTTATAATTCGACCCTTGCCACCGCTGTTCTGCTGATACAATTGAATTTCAACACAAGGTAGATGGACAATGTATTGTCCATAATTCAAGTGTAAAGAGATCTTATATAATGATGAGCAATGCTAGATAAGTACTATAAATCATTCATGTGCCTGCTCCTAATAGTCTAAGTTTTTGGGAGAGTCGGTTCCTGTCATGTTAGAATAAGTATGTTTTGACAAGCATCTATTATATTGCTACAAAATAATGTAAAAAAAGCACAAAGTAGCCAAACAGTAATTATGAGATAAAACCTATTTTCTTGTTAATACTAATAGAGTTATAATTTGTGCTTATAGTCAAAACCACATCAACCATACTAGAGCAAAATTATTACATTATTTTTTATATATAAATGTTAGTTGTTAGTATTTGTTAGTGAGAGGAGTTGAACTCACAGCTTCTCTCACCCTCCGTTCCAAATCCTTCAAAATTATTACATAATATGAATAAATTTGAGTTCATGGCTCGTTGCCATGCGCTCTTTAGCAATACATAACAAAATACCATCAGAACCAATGTAACATGAACAGGAGAAAACCTCATCAGAAAAAAACAATTTCGTAATATGATATCAATACTATAGTCCAACATGAAAGAGAAAGGAGAAAACAGGTTAGATAGTTTTAAAAAGCCAGAAACTCAGAAAAATTGGATCAAATTATGGCACGAAAACCAACCTATTCTGATGCAAAGCATGAATACAAGCCTGTACAAATCGCTTCACTCGGTAGTTCACCAAAGCACAGGTGGAAGAGTAATCCACCCCCGCAAAAATATTCACAACGTCCCCTGTTGAAAATATTTTAGCTCTAAGTTTAGTGGTAAACTCTTGGGGAAAAAGACCGGAAGGAACACGAGAATCTAAAATATTTCAAACTTCTAGCAAGAACCAGACCTAACAATACTAGCATGGTTTTATCAAACACTTCAATACCTGTGTTTTTATGAGATCATACAAAGAAATCCAGAAACCAGAATACAACCTTTGTCAAATGACGCAATCATAAAGAGATCACAATTTTTTACTCAAAAGAACAATAAAGAAAAAACTGTATTTTGAATGGAAGGCTGATTTTGAATTACCATTATTTTGAACAAACCACCAAAGCAACCGGCATATTTGAACAAGAACTAAAAAATCATCAATATCGTCTGCCTTGAAGAAATAGAGGAACTGGCAGAGGAAATCAGAATCTGGACCAAAAGAATTCCTGAATGCACAGAAGATGGCGTTTATTTAATTAGTAATGGTGCAATTTACAAGTAAGATCGAACCAAACTAAGCTGCAATATTAATTACTTACTACAAAAGCTTATAATAAAGAAAATGTACAGTACTCAACAATTATAATTTGTAATGATAAAAAGATTTCACCTGTCCACATTTTGGCAATATTTCCCATAGGCTTCATAGAACTGCTCTCGCAACTTAGATTGTTCAGTTTTGACAGCTTTTCTTCCTCTGAAGCATTTCTGTAGCTAGAATCAGTCACAAATTTGCTTGACACATGAAATATTTTGAGTCCCACAAGCATCATGTGCCTTCCCAGCGTATAGAGACACATTTTAATAAACTACCACAGTATACACAACACATCAAACAAACAGGCAGCCAAACTTCAGGAACTACACAACATGCAACAATGCAATCTACTTTTCATTTTTCATGTAGCAATGAATATTCAGGAATATTTAAAATAAAAATATCATGAAACCAAAAAATTGAGAAATGCCACCAACTGTTGCCGAAATTAAAAAAGCAATGCAACTTTAATTAAGATTTAATACACTGTCATGATGCCCAGCATAAATCGACAAAAAATATAGCACCAAAATTTCATGATAGATGGGCAAGAATTGAAAGTATTGAGTTAATAAATTACTGGAATCAAAACCTTTTAACATTGAAATCTTGAACAAATTAGTAATAAAATACCCTTTCTCCTAATGATCATGTGGAGGTCAGTTCAAAAAAAATTGTCCATTTCCCACAATGTAAGGAAGCTAACTTGTCATAGCCTCATGGGACAGTGGGCAATTTTGTTGGGGGGGGTTGGGTTTTGGAGAACCAAAACTCGGTGCAATTTCTTTTGAAGCATCTCTAAAAGGCTTTGGCAAGAATAAGAAAACAATGATTTTATAGCAGTGTGTTGTTTTCTCAGATCTTTGCATGTAACAACTAACAGGACCTCCCAGGCTGTATTTTTTTGTCCTTGCATCTATTGTGGGACAGGATCGTGTATATGGACTTTTCTTTAGTGCTGCACTCGTAGTTATTTCAGTAAGGGAATGCATATCTTTGAAAAGAGATTCACGAGCTTCATGGATTTCATATTCAATTTTAGTTTGCCCTTTCTTTTTTGTTTTCCTTTTGAAGAGGATTCCCTACCCTCCCTCAGATGTACTTTCACTTTTTTCTCCTTAACAATATTTTTTTATGTCAAGAATAACAATAACAATAAGGAGGTCATCTATGAATATGATAGCACAGTAAAACAACCGAAAGAAGCTCGAATCTTTATTTATCTGCTTCCTTAATACCAAGGTACTATGACATGTTTGCATACCTAGACACTGAGCCAGAATACCCATCATCACTTCTTGTATCATACTCATTCTAATAAAAGGAGTCATTTAGTATTGCAGCAAAATTTGTGTATATTAACACATTTTTATTGCTAAACTTATCCAACATGATGGAATTAGAAACAGCAGAGCAATCCTAGACAAAAGCAATTTAAATTGCAGGAGCTAGCCAAACACGACAAGAAGTTCGTACCATCAAGCATTGGCAGATTTTTTGAGGGGCAAAAGGTGGTCGTGCCTCCCCTAACTTTTCTCTCTACATTCTTTACTAAATACATACATAAATGCATACATACGTATATATTCGATTATATTTTGGCTCTCCAAAATTCTATTCGAAGCTTCTTGCTACGCCAAATTTTCAATCAAGCTACATCACTGTAATCAAGCATTACAATGAGAAGAATCTAGAAACCAAACTAGGCGGCGACTGCAATAGAAACAACGATATGCAACCAAATTGCAAGACACGGGCTAAAATTGCATTGAGCTAAAATCAAGCACATGCACTTCAACCTGAATTTTGAGTACAGCAGAGTTCTGCTGGCGCAACCACAAGCGCCGGTTCCTTTCAACTCTCGTCTGTTCTAGAAGGTTCTTCCGGTCCCTTTCCTTTGAGCTGCGACCACCCAAATCGACACGCTTCCGCGTAGAAGGATCGCCGCTGAAGAACATTGTTTACCGTAGTTTCTTCTGCTCGGCCAATTCATGCCCTAGTTTCCATCACAACTAAGATCGAAGCATGCAAAACGCGTTTAATTTGCAATGGGAGCTCACTTCAGTTTGAAGAAAGGGATTTAGCCAAAAAAGTTGCCCTAGAAATAGAGAAAACTGGGAACCGTGTTCTTTGGTGCAATATGACACGAAAGTCTCAACAGTAATTAATAATCAGAATTCTTAATCCAATAAACAGTTTAATTTAATCACTGCAAAGCAAATATAACAATAGTAACAGCAGAAATTGAAGGGAAAATCCGCTAAAGGAAGAAAAACTCTGTAATTTTCCTTAGCTTTGATTGTGTTTTTTCCTCCCCACTTTCCAGAAATGCTGGGTAGGAAAAGTCCACCAAAAAGTTGGTTTTTCTTTCAGAAAATATTTACAATGAGGATTGCAGTAGTTATTTTCCTGCAACTTTAATTATTTTTAATCTAAATGTGAATGAAAATTGATACATATATAACACAGAAAAACTAAATTCTTTTTTCATGCTACTGTATTTTTTTTTAGAGAAGTGTTGGATCAAATTCTCTTAGAACAGAGAAAATGTGTTTTAAATAAATCGTGTATCATATTAAAAAGTGGGTAAATTTATGTCAGGTTCCTTTACTTTTCGTGATAAAATGATGTTAAAGTGTATTTATATTAGTTTATTTTAAAGTTTATCTCCCTTTTAACTTTCACTTTATTTAAGAAAATAACTTATTGAAAAAAAAAAAGATTTTAGAGAGCACTTGTTTCTTTGCTTGATTAATTGAGTTTTTCTCGTATATTTTCACACTATCACTTTTTTTATATATATATTAAAAAATTGTAAAGTTTTATAATTAATATAAAATAATATTATTTAATTGCTCTTATTAAAATATATTGTATAACGAAATCATTGTACTATAACTTTTATGTTATCCTTTATAGTAATAGCAACAAAGAGAGTGTAGTTGATTTGGGGTAGTTATTATCTGATACATTTTAAAATAAAATATTAAAAATTAGTTAGCAATAATTATAATATCATTTCATATTAATCATAAAATCTTATATATTCAGAAACTTGTACAGAAAAACTTTTTTTTTTCTAGAAAATTTGTTCCATAAGATATTATATATATTTCAAAAAATCATGAGTTTCAAAAAGTTTGTTCGGAACAATTTGTTCAAATAATACTATTATGGAAGTTATGATGTGGAAATTTTGTTTCAAATTTCGTGCTCCAAAAATTTCAAATAACTTGTTGCAGGAAGATTTTCAAAACAAGTAATTCGAAAGTCGCTTTTCAAATGATAAAGTTATCGTTTTAAAACATTATGAAACAAATAAGACAAAATTAAGTTTCAAGTTTCTTCTTCTTCTGCAATGGAGAAAAAAGGAGCTACAACAACAATCATATAGTACGATGACAATCACAGTGGTGGCACAATAGATTGTTAGTATGAGGTGCATTTAATAATAATTGGGTGTAGAAAGAGAAAGCCTTATTGTTTTGAAAATAATAAATGGGCCTTCAATTACATGGTCCAACAAATCTTAAGAAAATGCTTCCTCGAAATCTCATAATCGGCAATAGTTTTTTGCACCCCATTAAATTTCAACCGAACCTCATCAAATGCGTGAAATGTCAAAAAGTAATATTTATGTGCTTTTCAATCCAAACATAATCTAGGTTTCAAAACTGCCTCATGATTTCTTTCAACCTTCATGAAATTATATATTTACTGTATGAACTACTCCGTCAACGCATTTATCATATGATTGATCGATTAACTCTCATCAAAATATTTTTTAGGATTTTAAAGAACATTGACCGATTGATTATATTTCCATATATGATCACTCAGTCACAAACTAATTAGAAGTATCAACACAAGCTCAACATAATTAACAAAGTAAAACATGCTTGTGAGATATTTGGCCGCAATTGGATCAATCATAATTAAAATCTCATTCCAAAACTTACAAATACAAAAATAAGATAAAAATATATGTGATTTTATTTATTAAACATTTAAGACTCAACTATAATAACCGATCGATATAATTAACTAACTTAAGAACTTAAGCGTTAAAGTGATTTTCTTTAAAAAAAAAAAAAAAACAAATAAACCTTACAATAAGAAACCTAAATAAAGCATCATAAAATATGAAAAAATAACTTTTGACCCCTACTCAAAACAGTATATATACCTGTTCCATTATTAAGAAAATAATTGAAAACTTATTTTTTTAGTAATTCGCATTAAATTTCAACTATTCATAAAGAATGTGTTATTTGTGAAAAGAAAAAAAACAAGAAGAAAAAACTCATCTGAACTGTGAGATAAAAAAGTAAAATTTTAAAAATGTAAAAACATGATATGAAGAGAAACCTAAACCGAAAGATGCATTTGATAACAAGTTGAGCAACATACACTGATTAAACTCCTAACAAGTTGCATAGTAAACTATTTGCAGTTATACAAAAACATCTGATACAAAATAATCAAATCCGAGTGCTGCATTCTAATTCAATGAGCAACACACAAAAAAACTGCAATTTATGGCTACAATGCTTACCTCACTGAACATTATAAGAATGCAATATATATTTTATGTTATTTGACCATTTTAATTTGGAGCTTATTGTGACCCTCTTTCCTTTTGGACTAGGCAAATTCTTTTGACTCACTTTAGCCTTATCTGGTTGCTTTGAAAAGAGGTCTTGAAGTTGAATGTGAAAATTTGACAGGTTTAAGATCCTGGCAGTGTTTTGAGCATTTAATAAAATGGTTGCATATAACTCCCCTATCATCATCTAAATCAAACTTCCATCTAAAACCATTGTTCTTTAAAATAATATCACTGCAACAAAACATGCATTCATAATTTGACTCAAATCATCATTTGCTTTTTTTATTATATTTCAATCTACGAACCTTCCACTGTTGGCACTAATGAAGTGCACCAATTATGTGCTTTGGCTACCTTAATGGAATTTCTCACATACCATCATCATTCATTAGTGTATTTCCCTCTTGCTGTTAAAATAATCAGCATGAGAGATCACCAGTTACTTGTCAATATTATAAGAAAAAGAATCAATGTTTTAGGAAAAAGGTAAAGGATTTGTTTGGAATTCTCCCAATAAATTTGAAAAAAAAAACAATGAATATAAAATAAAATACGTGTTTGGATGAAATTAATTACTTTCTCTAAATTAAATTTAGCTTGTATACAAAATCAATATATAGAATTCTTTCAAATACTTTATTAAAAAAAAAATATTTACGAATGAAATAGAAATAGTGTTTACCCTCCTTTTTCGTTTAAAAAAATGATCTTGTTACTTGTTTCATTATTTATCGAGTATCATGAAAAAATATTATACACCTGTAAGTATATTGATATGTTTGTAATATTTTTTTTTAAATAAGATTTGTAAAATTTTTAAAAATGAGAATTTTTTCCAACTAAAAGGAATATAAAATATTATGCATAAAGAGAGATTGGAAAAAAAGAATATATTTGGTTGGATCGTTCCCTAAGTGTTGATATAGCGTTACGACCATGTGTAAGTACTAATTATACTTATTTTTTTGTTGTTATAATTTATGTATATTCAAATATTAGAGATGGTTGAAACTATAATAGTTGAAATGTTTTTGTTAATGTTGGTATACATTTAAATAAAATTCAACATATGTCAATAGGGAAATTATGATATTTATTGTTGAGGAGATCCCACGGTATGTCATATTATTAAAAAGGCAAATATTTAACTCGGTATAAATTAGTAAGTTATTAAATATATAACAATGTATACGTACTTACACTATATATTACTGGTGGCTATTGGTGATGATATACTAAATTAATTATTGCATGCATTTTATAGTGTCACTTAAATGTCCATTTTCATAAAATTCAATTCTTTAAATTAGTTAGACGTGATCGTTTCATATTATTATTTGTTTTTCATGATATTGTAATCAGTATTTATTTGTGTTTTATTTATATCTTTTCCTTTAAGTTGAACGAATCCTCAGAAATATATTAATAAATGGTCGTATTATATCAATAATAAAATTTCAGTAAAATGGAATAAATTGTCGTATTAATCTCAATACTTTAATAAAATTTCAGTAAAATAAAATATCTACACCTAACTTAAGAAACTATCAAAATAAAGATTCCTAAAAATCACCACTATCATTTCCTATGAAAGTTTCACTAACAATTATGAGATCAAATTTCAAAGGCAGATATAATAATGTGAATACGAGTCTTCTAGTGAAACTAAATATCTGTTATCTTTTTTCTCCATATTTTTACGAATATTTGTTATCCTTTAAGGAAAAATTAAAATTAATTATTCTTTAAAACTTTAATTTAATTTTGTCCTTTAGCATTAAAAATACATAGATTTAATTTTTTTAACAAAATTTAAAAATGTGTTAGTGATAATATTTGAGTGATTTCTACCTTTACTTTAATATTAACTAAATAACATTTTTGAAATATTAAATAAATTTAATAAAATATAACTAAAAATACTATGTTCACAAAATTAAAAAAATAAGAGACAAAATTAGTTCAAAATTACAAAGAATAATTAATTTTAATTTTTACTTAAAGAATAAAAAATATGTTTAACCCAAAGTTTAATTCAGCTTAATAAATTGATTTCTTTTACATGTCTTTTTTGAAAAAGCGACCCTTTTATTTTTATCTTACAATAATTTAATAATATGTTTAAAATTGCAGATATGGTAAAAATATACAACAAGAAAATCAATTATTAAAAGTGATAGATGTAAAACAGCAAAAACGAAGTCAAAAAAAATTAAAATACCAACGTTTTAACTTAAATAAAATTGCATATTAATTTTAAAAAGGTTTCTCTAGAAAATACAATTAACACCGATAAGATATAAATGAAATTAGAATTGACATAATTCTATACTCAAAATCGTAAGAGAATGTGTTGATTAATTACTTTTATATAATTTCTATCTAATAGTAAACTTAGACTATCACTTAAAATTCTAAGACAGTGTATGTTCAAATTTAGCAAACCTAAAATAATCTCAAACTATCTAATAGTTACATGCAATGACTGCGTATAAGATTATGCAATAACCTTAGTCTTAAATTATTTGAACCTATAATACTCAAACAGATAAGTATTGCCTAATATAAAGAGTAGAGTCATGGAGAACAAAAGAATCGAAGAACCGAGTTGATGAAGCAGGAAATAATCTAGCTAAAATGGAGCACAGAAAACATACGACAATCTTAGTATAATTTACTCTAATTCTACAAAGCAGTCATGGATAAAAAATCATTTGATAGAAATCATTATTAATTTTATTAAAATAATCAAACTCTTTCGAAATAATGATAAAACGATGTCACAAGTGGTATCCAACCAGACGAGTTCTTACAAGAAAAAAGTAATTTTAAAATCAAGCAAAAGGACAAAACAAAAGAGAGAAACCAAAAAGGAAAAAAAAAAAAAAAAATATATATATATATATATATATATATATATATATATATATATATATATATATATATATATATATATATATATTGGAATTGTGAGAAAAGATGTATTGAATAAATCAGAAGCAGAAAATAGTGTGTTATGTCGTTTTTACAACGTGGAATTGAGTTGATAAGTGGCATTGAATCTGGACTACCTATATACCTTTCTTCAAATCTCATTCATATATATATATATATATATATATATATATATATATATATATATATATATATTCCACAAATTTGAAGACTTTCATACGTCACTTTCTCAAGCTTTCTCTTCTCACAACTTGTGTTCTTCCATACCCACCTCGTCTTAATCTCCATCTTTTCCCTCTTTATCTTTATCGTCTATCTTCATCTTTTTTCCATTTTCGTATTGTCCCCCTCATTTCCACAATACCAATCAAAATGGAAAATCCCATCACCAATCATCTAAACGGAAAAGAGTACAACATGTACAAATATATATATATATATATTTATATATCAAAATAGATAAATTAAATTTAAATTGTAGATGTAAATCTCACATAATTAACTTAAACTTCAATATTCTAGTACCCATTTTCTTTCTCTTTTTACAACAGACTTTTGACATTTCTCCAGATTTGGTTTTTTCTTGTGAAATTAATCTGATATGAAAGAGACGTTTACAGGTGTCCATTATTTAGTTTTGCGAAGCAACTGCAGAATAAGACATTCTTAATTTTTTCAATGTAGAGAGAAATAGCTAGAAACGTCAAGAGAAACAAAAAAGGAAGGAAGTGTTGTGATTATTAATGGCACTTAGAGCATGTATTATTGCTAGTGGGAATGTACGTTTTGATGACTAGGCTTTGTATTGGATCCAAGTAATTAAAACGACACATGAGATAGTTACCACTTATGCTGGTCAATTTTCCACCTGATAACGTAACCACCAACGTTAACGGTTATCTAAACAATCTACACTTAGATATTCTCGATCTTTCACCCTAACCTACGAATCTTTCAAAAACAACACACATGTACACCCTATTCTAACACAACCCTCTCCGCCACCAATCACAGCTCGACATCAACCATGCACCAGATACGAATAGTTTCAACCAAAATCTTTTTTGAAGAAAAAAAAAGAACCAAACCCAATCATACTATATCTTCCATCTCAATAAAAGTTCACCAAACCCAAAAGTGGGTTTTCACAAACACATGTTGTTGGTCCCCCACATAGCCCCTAGTTAAACCATAGACATGTGTCGTGGCATGCCATTGTTACTGTGCACGTGGCCTCAACTCAAGAAACCTCCATTGGTGTGAACTCCAACCTGAAAAGGTAACTAGATAATGCCAACCCCTCTAATTTTAACCATTCAACAATCAAATACTTGGAAAGAAGAAGGTACATATATGCAAGTTGGTGGCATTAAATTATATATCCAAGACCAAGCTTATAAGCTATTTTTATGATAATAATTATGTTTATGTTTATGTTTATGTTATGATGATGATGGTGGTGGTGGACATTTTCAATTTGAATAGTGAGAGCAATGAAGCATACAACACGCTCTGGCAGGCTTCACGAGGGGCTGCTTGTGAATCGTGAACGATGCACTGATTATTAATTTTATGTGTGATTATTGGGAATGTAGAGTTTGAAACCAACATAGTTACGTATATGATACAAAAACCGGCAAAGACTAGGGAACATAGATTCATGCTTTGGATTATAATATTGCTTTGCAACCTTAATAATTTACTTCCGAAACCCTAGTGTGCGTCGAAAGGACACGACAATGGTGCTCGTCTTTTTCTTTTCTGTTTTGATTTGGCGGCTTCTTTTACCACGTTTTATTATGCCACCTTTCGATTTCTAGAGTTTCTTTCTACCATATATTTCACACCAAATTAATGTTCATGTATGTTGTATATATGTGTATGTTACTCAACCACAACAGCACTCACGTTTTAATTAAAATCGACTATACTAGAAGCCAACAATTGCAAATGAACTTTTTATTTAGATAAATTAGCCTTTAAGTAAAGATAGCCCACAAAATTATTTTAAATAAATGGACTGATAAATGTTGCACAATAAAGGAAGAACATGTTTCACAATGTACATATATAATGGTTAGCTAGCCTTGGTACTTGGCATCTGAATCAATTTAAACATTATTTTTTTAACGCATATTTTTTTTTTCTGATATCTGTGGAATTAAAAACGAAATACGAGATGACCCATTAAGCTAAAACAAACACTGCAGAACTTAAGTCACACTTAAGATGGATTAGTGACTTATTTTTACCTAATTAACGACATAAAGGGTGGAAATGAAGTTGGTGAAGAACAATAAAGAATTCCTTAATTTAAGCATAGATTGCATTTGAAAGTAGTGAATTAGATTTTAAAGACAAGACATGACATAAGGCATTTGTTGAAAAGAATTGCGATACTGATGAAGTAAACGGTAAGGTATATAGATAGATAGATATATGAGATATGAATACAATGGATTGTTCAGTTTTCTTTTGTTTTCATTTGTTTTCCTTGATTGAGTTTGGAAGCACTCTTTACACTGTTGTTCAACTTTTATGCCTAACACAAGCATAGAATTGGTAAGAAGGGAGAAAATACACGCTTTGGCTAAAATCGAAAGAGGTCAAAGATTAGGGAGAATGAACAAACTGATGTGGGCAATTTGGGTCAAAGACGCTTTTGATGATAATGCAAAGGGCAAATTAAGATATATATTAATAAAATTGGATGAAGAAGTAGAAGGAAGTGTAGTCACTTTTAAATTTTGATTTGAAAATGTATGTTACAGAAGGTGGTAGAGGATAGTGTTTGTTTGCAATTCGATGGAGAACGCCGTCCATAAGAGAAAAGTCAACGCCATAAATCCTTAAAACCCGGCAATCTTTTGACCAAATAACAGGAACCTATGGATCATATAACTGTCACTCTCACTCAACCCAAAATATTCCTAGTGCCATGCCTCCCAACAAAACTTCATTTTTCATTCACTAATTATTAGTTTAAGCATAATTTTATCAGTTTAAGCACAAGGGTTTGGCATAGCTGTCCTTTTATGGCAAAATCACTGCTTTTCTATCACCAAATTTTATCACTTCCTTTGACATCTTCTTCTTTCTTCTCTCAATATCTTTGCCATCTATACCTAACAAAGAATATACCTTTGCAATTGCAACTACTGCTTAACTTTGCTTATTAAGAACTCTATGTTTTCAAACGCGCTTTTATTATTAACCATTTTTTCTTCTTTTTGTGCTTGTTAATTATCAAAAAAAGAAAGTGAAATAACAAAGTTTTAATTGTCTGTGTTGTGCCCTAAATTTCAAAACTTTATTATATTGATAATGTTATATAACAAAAAGCAAGAGACAATGAAAAACGACACAGAATTAAAGATGTTGATAATAATAATAATAATTAAAGCTCCCATTGGTGCGGTTTGACAACATGGCATCCTCAAAAAGTGTTTCATATGATGGGAGGCTAACGGCACGTGTCGTAGATGAATGAGAATCCTCATCTAAATTCTGACTCTAGTTTCCTTGTGGGGTGTAGGAGCAACCCATCCTTCCAGAATACCTAAACAACCTGTCTCTTTATCATAAACCCCTTTTCACACTGCATACAACACTACTGATCCAACATAATAATACTATAAAGATTATGATAGGTTAACATGTTTTTGGACAATATTTTCATATAACACACATATTATTCTTTTATTAAATTTAAAATACTTCAGTACAATTACAAATAATCAGTGAAAAATTGATTATTATCAAAAATATACTAGCATCTTGACTGCTTTTTTTGAGGAAGAATAATGGTGAATAAAACAGTGTGCAAAGATGGAACTTTGAGATGAATGCATCAACCTGGTTTTGTTTTCAGAATATTGCAATCGATACACAGTCTAAAAAGTTTGCAGTTACTGTATCAGACAAATTCTAAACTGTTTAGAACAATAATTGGGATAGTTTCTTGTATGAATAAGTGTAGCTGAAGAAGAAACGAAGAAGGGTTCCATCAACTTTATGGATTTCAATTCTCTTTTGAGAGCAACCAACGGATCGTAAACAAAGCTTCTGCCTAACTAACTAGCTTGTCCTATCTAATTCCTAGGCTTAATCATCTCTCACAGTGAATAAAGCCATGATCAACGAAACTTCCATGTACCTTCAATCTTCTAAATATCCCAACTACAATACATTTTAATATACAAATGAATAAAAGTAAATCAAACAACAATGTAATTATTGGCTCTATTTAGTATGTTAAAGGTCTATGATCATAGCGGGAGACCTCACATTAACGTGTTGGTTTTTAAGAGAGATTAATTAACATGTCTTACATTTATAATAGATGTTAATCTATGTCTGTTATAGGAATAACAAACTTACTGTTAGTTCTTTTTTTCTTAATTTTTTAACAATATTTTTTTCCATTACAGAAAATAAATATAAAATACAAGAATATACCATAAAAAATATTCTAGAATTTTAGTACTACAAGTATAAAAGTGAAAAGTATAGAAAAATGGGTGAAAAATACTAATAAAAAAAATACCTTAATCTACAAACATTTTAAAACTCCACAAAAAAAAATCTTAAAAATTGGCCATCTTGCATTGTCACCCAATTTCCAACAACTTTAATTTTTGGAGCCTCTACATTTTAATCCAATCCAAAAGTACGATAATTTGAAATTTAAAAAACTCAAGACTCAACAAAAAAACTCAAAAACACAACTTTTAGGACATACAACAATAACTAGTAAATAAAAACACTAACCTTAATAAGAAACGTAATCCAAAAAAATGAAATTTTCAACTAAAAGGAGTACCACAATGTCAAGATGAAGTGAGATAGGTTAAAGAACTTGCTCCGATGACTTTACACTTTGGTTGGAGGTTTCGTTCAAGAGAAAGATTAGGACGTTGATGCTTTTTTGAAATTTGAAAAGGAAAATTAATGTCAGACCTACTCACTCATTAATATGTATCTCGTATCCACGATTAACAATTGTTTCATTAACAGGTTGGGTTTGGGTATCATACTACCTAGAGCTGTCAAAACGAGTAACCTGGTCCGGTCCACCACGGGTTGGTCGCTTAGTGAGTCAACCCAACCCGACTCATTTATTAACGAGTCAGAAAAATTTGAACCCGGTCCGACCCACCACGGGTTGGTGGGTAAACGGATTGGTTCACTGACTCACTTAAATACATTTTTTTTAAAATAAAAAAATTATAAACTTTTTATAATTTAAATCTAAACAAATTTCACTCTCAACATAGGTGTTTAATTAATTTAAAAAAAAGGGAGCTTAAATAAATATTTCAAGTAAAAATAATAATAAATATTGTTTTAAAATTAAAATTAAATTTTAATAAAATAAAATTAGGTGGGTGGGCTCGTGGGCCAAGCGGCTCACCATGGGTTCAACCCACATGAGCCGAGTTTAAACGAACCGGGTTGAAATATGACCCGTATAAAAAAAATACAATTTTTTCAAAACCCAATCCGATCCGAACCCGTGATGGACCGGATTGGCCCACAGATTGTGACCCATTTTGATAGCTCTACTACTACCGGTATTCGTGGTATCTACTACCCGTTAAAAAAATGATATTAAATTTTTATTCTTATTAGTTCCTATTGAAGTTTTATTCATACATGTATTTTTTACTAGTAATATTTAAGAAAACACCATCCATTAATTTAAGATATTTCAAAAATAAAAAAAAATTACATTATTGTAATATTTACATATAATTTATATAATATTTACATAAATTACACCCTTGTAACATGTGTAATATTATTAGCTAGTGATTTTTTTAATTTTTAAATTTTATTTTAACGTTAAAAATACTTGTCACGTATTAGAATCATATGTAATAATGAAAATGTAATGTCACAATAGTAAGGTCACATGTTATATCAAGTGTTATTAGCTTAATCTTAATTTGATTCATGTATTTATTATTTTTATTCAAATTAGTTCTAATTTTTTTCAAAAAATAAATTGATTAATTTCATCTTTTTTTAAAATGAAATCAAATTTAATTTTTATATAAATGTTTATGCTAATATTTTTATTAAAATTAAGATTTTCATTATACTGATATTTAATAAAAATAAATTTTTAGTAAAAATATCAATATACTATAACATATATACAAAAATAAAATTTGGTCTTAATCTGGAAAGAGATTAAATTGTTTAATTTTAAACGAAATTGAGACTGAATTAAATCAAAATTAACTAAACTGAGATATAGACAATGATATATACTTGACATGCCAGTAAAAATCACAATGTCACATCATACTGTCACTGTCACATGACATGATACTTATTTGACATATGACATTATTCTTTTAATTTAATTTTTTTTTAACTCACACATGACACATTTTTTAGTTATTGTTACAATAATAATGAAAATGAACAAATCCTATCTCATTTTCAACACTATAGACTTAATTAAAATAAATAAAAATATAGAAATCAATTCGAAGTTTTCTTACGAAAATGAAATCAGACATAATTTAACAAAAAAATTAACATTTCAATATTGATTAACATTAGATAATATTAATTAAGAAATAATATCAACCTACCTTTTTAATCATATTTGGTCAAAATATAAATGATTAAATATGTTTTGGTTTCTTAACCTTAAGTGAAAATTGGAATGAATCTCTTTCAAAACTTTTATTCAATTTAGTTTCTTAACTTGGGAAATACGTTGATTCAGCATTTTAACTAAACTTTATCAATATTTCAAACGTGTTTCTCTGTTAATTCTGAAGCGGAAATGTGTCAAACATAATAAACAATTCAATATTATCATGAAAAACATTCAAAACATAAAATAAACTTAATAAAATTTGATTAAAATGACTAAATTTAATTTTAAAAAATAACTAATTTTAATTTTGACTAAATGTTAAAGGACAAAAATATATTTAACCCAAATAGGAAGCCATTAACATTAACGGAAAATATCAATGGTAAAATCATGTTTGATAAAAATAAGATCACAGTATTCATGTTGATTCAGAAGTTCTTTTTAACCCTCTCTTAATTTTAATAAAAAAAAAAATCGACGTCAAATAGATAACACTTCAATCATGATTGTAATATACAATATTATAATTAATTTCAAATTGAAGAAAAAATATAAGGAGACAAAATATGAGAATTTAAGAAATTTAAAAGTACAAAAAGAATTAAATTCTTATTTTTTTAATTGTTTAACATTATCTAATTTTAAGTAAATTAAATTACAACCGTACATTCTTAAAAGTTTAATTCATTTTAAAATTATTTATTTAAATACCATATTAATATTTTATATTCTATATAAAAACTAAAGAAACAAAAGTGGTTAAGTACCCTTTTTTTTATGAATAAAAACTATAATTAAAAAAATTAATATTATATTATTTATTAAAATGAAATAAAAATAGTATAAGATTTGTATTGGAATAATAAAAAGATAGATATATGCAAAACATAAATAATTACAAAAAGGATATACTAAAAAAAGAATCACAAATAGAAAAAGTGTGTTGTTTGTGCTTTTCAAATAAGCTCAAATATAAAAATGAATTTAAATTAAATTTGAACATTAAAAAAATACAAAGAAAATAAAAAGGTATAAACCATCATGTAAATTTTCTTTTTTAAACAAATTAAAACCACGACAATTTGTTGTATGTTTCATCCTTTCTTTTGTTGGTTCAAGTATGCTGTATTTCTTTGACATAATTTACGTATTAAATTTTGGATGTTATTGTGAAATAACACCAGTATTTTTATAAGTAAGTTATATAAGTTTTCTTCATTAATTAATGAGAAAGCTTCCCGACAAGAACACATAACAAGGATTCGAAAAAACAAAAAAATTGATTAGAAAAACTTGTGTTCATACTATAAGTGACAAAGAAGCCAACTTTGTCGACATCATGAAGCACAGAAGCTTTAGTTTTACATGCCACGTGATTTTCATGTGAAAAGATTAATGTTTCGTCTTTCCTGTGCACACATCATAATCTCGTATACAGACACTCAGCTATGATAATCAATAACCCTAATTTTTTAAACATGACCAATCATCTAAAACAATAACCACAGCTTGTTTTTCAATATTATCTAAGGCAAACACGTTTTTAAAGCTCCATTAAGAAAATCAGAGGTTAACCCACTGATGCTTAATAAATAAAGTAAAATTTTGATGTGTGTAATCCTTGTCGACATTCATGGAACCCAACTTCTTTCATCTCATTCCCTTTTGCTTTTATGATTATTTATATTCAGATGTAGAGAAAGCCTAACTCATATTATATTTCATAAGTGTTTAACTTTTCTATTAACTTTTTATTAAACTATGGAGATTATAAATCAATCAATCATATCTTCTCATCATCATCATCGTATATGTGTTAATTTTTCATGTAAGTTAATGTACATTTATATTTATACAAATAACATTATCGATACAATTAACCTTTTAAAATTTAGCAAATCATGTTTACTTTTTTATCATGTTATACGGATAAAATATATTTATTGATTTTGTCAAAACTTAGCAAATTTGTTTTATGTTTTATTAGTACGATTTGAGAATAATAAATTTGATAGACACTCCCAAATATGGTTGAAATATTAATTAAAGGTGGTTAATTAAAAATAATATAATTTTAAAAATAATAAATGTTGTTTTAAGTTTTGTTATATTTTAAGCCATTTTATTTTTCTTCCTCTTTCATACATGCATTCTCTTTTATTTTATTTTTCTCTTGTTATTGGATTCTTCTATTTTTCTCTCCTGAGGCATTTCTTTGTACCTTCTTTTTAGTTTTTAAAATCAGTCTTATGTTTTTTTTTTCTTAATCTGCATATTTAATCAACAATTAAGTAATTATCAAGTCTAATGAATCATTATTTCTTTTATAGTAAGTTTCTCTTCAGTTTTATAAAGTTCTTTATCTTTTATTTTCGGGTTTTACCTTGTAAAGGTTTCGCAGAATTAATTTCTGGTTTATAACTTTCTTATTTGTGTTTTGAAATTTTGAATGTTTTTTAAGGATATTGAAGTCTCTAGTTGTATTTTTTACTTCCTTCGTATATTCTATTTTTTTGTCGCTCTTGCTTGGAACACAAAGACATTTCAAATACAGGATATATTATAAGTTGATTTATGAGATTAATCGATTTTGATAATATATGAGTCATGAAGGATTTGTTTTGATATCTTAAAACTCGTAATTGTTATTTAGGATTTGCTTGAATGAGTATATATTGTATATTAAATACAAAATTGTTGAGTTTTGAATAGTCAACTTAAGAATCAATAACAAGATGAAGAGGTGGAATGAACAAAATTACTATAAAAATACATTTTAACTAGGTAAAACTTAATACCAAAAAGCTTAAGACATTAAAAAGCATTAAAAGTTTTAGAATAAATCAAATTTAGACCATTTTAAAGTTACTTTCAGTTATCATTGAATATTTAATGCATTCTCAATGTATTACGTGTATCCTCACTACATTAGTTTTGATATATCATTTTATGGATATAAAGAATTGCATCATTTCACATCTAAAACATTAACATAATTAGTTTATAATTTTTTCTATTAAATTTTATCATTTTTATTCAATGTATGAATTAGATTTTCAACAAAGCAAAATACGATTTATTTATGTAAAAAGGAAAGTACGAAGATAAAATATTGAAAAATAAAAATATATTTTTGCATATAATTTTCACATAAACATAATATATATAAAAAATCAACTACATCCTCCGATCCAAAAGCGAAGCTGTGTAATAGTTTTGAAATTATTTATTTCATCTAACATGTTTAATCCTTATATACTTCAATATAATATAAGTATTAAATATTAAATATTAAATATATTTTTAAACGATTTAAAAGATGGGATGGAAGGAGTTTACTTTAATTGTTTTTAAAATATCAAATTTTGAATCACAACCATCAACATCTTCATGAAAACACACCGTAAATGAAATTCTCAAAATCATTTACAAATTCAGTTTTAATAACAAAATAAAAATGTAAAAATTACGATTCCACACTTGTAAAATGATACTGTACCAATCTAGCAGTAGAGCAATAACATAAAAGAACACGAATACAAAGTTTACCAAAGAAGAGAAGCACGAGATCAAAGGATTAAGAGATTCACTTATCGTAATAAAATTTTCCACCTCACTTTTTCACATAAAAACACAGTTGCTTTCGTTTTTTATTTAATACTATTTTTAGTAGTAATATTTTTCAAAATTGTTTAATATGATTTTTTAAATTCTTTTTATTTAATACAATTTTCATATTTATTAAAAAAAGTTAAAATAATCTCTTCCCTGATAATAATATTTAGAGAGTAACCACATAATAACAATGTAAATAATATTGTTCATCCTAACAGGAATCTTTGGTTGTCAAGTATTATTTATAATTATTACATAGTGAAGAAAGTAACAATAAAACATTCTAAATGACACGTATTATTTTTCAATGTGATTAAATTATCTAATACGAAATCAACTATTGTGATCATTTTGTAAATGATATAAACATGAATTTATCAGAAGAAGATACTATTAAGTCTTTTTAATAAATATAAGATTATGTTTCAGACGTAGAATTGAGAATTATAATACACTTTTTTATATTTTTCTCATAATTAGCTTATGTTATATGTATACTTAGTTAAATTTTTAAGTATGTCTGAATTCTAAATCGTGTAAGTGGTACATGTCAAAGATTTTCTCACGCTTAAATTAGTAATTGATCGAGTATCATAATAAAATCTTAAATTCATAATAAATACAATCATTTATCTTCTTATTTCATATTTATGTTTATGACTTGTGATTAATTATAATCACAGTACCTAATAAGAAAAATTTATCAATAAATTTAATTAGAGATTCTGGTTGCAGAATTTGGAACTGCTCAATCACCCTATTCTCTAAGAGAAAAGTCTCTTACTTTTCCGTATAAATATGCTTACAATATAGAATATATAAAGAAAAAAAATAAGGGAAATATTAAATAAACAAATATTATATTAAAAATTAGTATAAAGCCTTATTCTTATTTTTTTGTAAGTTGTATTTTTCTTAGGTTTTACTTGATCCCAAGAAGATGGTTGAGGAGGAAGTGTTGGCCAGAGATGGACCAGTCCCTAGTCAGAACCTGCTTTATGCAACTTAATAAGAGCATCAATTTCAGAAAGAATGTTCCTAGGGGCAAGGTCCCATCAACCTGCTACAGTGCCCACACCACCATAAAAAAAAAACCCTACTTTTTTCTTTAAAATTAAAAACTGGATCTATGTGATAATTGTGAATAAAGTTTAACGTAAAAGTTGCGAGAGAACAAAGTTTCTTTCAAGCTGCATAGAAAATCGACTAATAATCTTGCAGGGTAAAGTTACCTTTCGTTTGGGAAAAGGTGAAAAACATAAATATTTAAATATGCAAACAAAACTAAAATGATGTTGTGTGAAGATGATGATCAAGATGAAAAATGGTCCCCAGAAAGGTGGTAAAAATTCAAAGGGTAGTAAATGAAAATTTGATTGCAGCCGTCCTAGACGAGGCACATGACACAACATGTATAAATCTTGCCCTTATTAATTTGCACCATTACTCACAGAGAGAGTGATAAATTTTCATTTACTACACAAAACTGTAGTCTACTTTCAAGTTCAATGCCTCAGATTAGTGCCTGAACTGCTCGGTAATATCACCAATATTAAATCCTTATTTATTACCAAACACTTCATCTTTAATTCCCTAAGTATTGAAGATTGTTAAGCGTGTGTGTTCTTTATTACTTCCTTCGACCTTTTACGGACACAACTTCATGTTTCTCAGTAACAGAGACATCACATAAACCAAAATAACATTTAGCCTATCACAATACAAGCTTTGGTTGAAACAACTCCTTCAACTATTGCTCCCATTAACTTGAATATCTCGTCCACCTCCATCATTTCAGAGTGGCCTATATTAAAAGTAGACAAGATTTCATGACGTGGTTGATATCGAAAGAAAAGAACAAATTCATGAATAAACTTGGCTTTAATTGCTATAAATGTTTGATATTTGTGTTAGTAGTATGAACACAGAAAGAGAGGTGAGTGGTGATGAGATGAGAGGAAGAGAGTCCGTGGTCAGACAGAACAGCTGGTAACTTGAAAACGCACGCGCACACAAGAAAGGAGGAAAGAAAGTCAAAGTGTCATACTTAAAAACTATAATTAATTATGCTCCAAATTACTACACATTCTTAAGTGTTACTTAATTAATCATCTTCTCTCTCTTCCATCGTTTTCCCTTTCTCCCACATTTTGCAAAACCCCCTCATTCCGTATTTATAAGAACCTCACCCTTCTTTATCTCCCTTGTAACAATCCATTCCAACACAACTCATCAACTCCCTTTTCTCTCCCTTTCTCAATCTCCATCCACCGCCAAACTCAAACAAATAAAAACAAACAAACCTCTTTTCTTCTTTGCTTCACCAATGGATGAAAAAGGAAGAAGAACCTGCAACACCCTTTTGACTGACGACGAGATCGACCTTCGAAGAGGCCCTTGGACCGTCGATGAGGACCTTACTCTCATCAATTACATTGCCACTCACGGCGAAGGTCGCTGGAACACCCTCGCCCTCTCTGCTGGTATCTATCTCTTAATTCATTCAGATTTCTAGTTTTCAATCTTCCACATCTCTACCTTTTAATTGTTCCAATGGATTTTGGGAAGCCAGAGTTCAATTCTTTTGGTTTCTGTGGATAAGTTTACAGATATGTGTGTATATATCGTATGGTATAAAATTCATGAATATTGGTTGGTGGTAATTGCTCGGGCGCACCCACTTGTGAAAAAAGGGAAAAGAAAATGAATTGATGCTTCCTCTCTCAATCATTAACGTTTCAGAAAAAGAAAGTGCCATATAAAGGAGGCTGGGAATGCTCTTTCGTTTTCCCTCCTTTGCAGTGTTGTGTTATTTATACCTGCTATGCTTTACCAATCTGAGTAATAAGTTATATAACCTTTCTGCTCATGATTTCATATATAGGGCTGAAACGAACAGGGAAGAGTTGCAGATTGAGGTGGCTCAACTATCTTCGTCCTGATGTTCGACGTGGAAACATCACGCTTGAGGAACAACTTTTGATCCTGGAGCTCCATTCTCGCTGGGGAAACCGGTAATTAATTATCCCAAAGATGCATGCATTATTCCTTCCAAAATACCTATTTTTCTTTTCTCTTTTTCTATATCTTATGCGTCCCTTGCATAAACTGTTGAACATCAAATCAAGGACCTTTAATTATTAACTAGTGTTTATCGGTGGGTTCAGATGGTCAAAAATTGCTCAATATTTGCCTGGTAGAACGGACAATGAGATAAAGAACTATTGGAGAACTCGTGTCCAAAAGCATGCGAAACAGCTGAAATGTGACGTGAACAGCAAACAGTTCAAGGACGCCATGCGTTACCTTTGGATGCCGAGGTTGGTGGAACGCATTCAAGCAGCTGCAACTGCAACTGCCTCGGTCACCACCAACAATGCATACACCTCTGAGAACAACATTAAAAACAACCAAATAGAGGTTCATAATCTCAAGGACAAAATGGGATTGGTCGAACCTTCGCTCATGAACAACGACTTCGTGGGTTCCTACGTCATGCAACAAAGTCACACCCCAGAGAACAGTAGCACGGCTTTGTCGTCATCAGACTCGTTCGGGACTCAAGTCTCAACAAAATCCGATCTCACCGATTATTACAGCGTTCCGGTTAGCAGTAACAATAACAACGCTACTCCTGCAGATTATTATCAACCCTCTCAAATGAGTTACTCCAATTGCATCACGAGCCCACCCGGGTTTTTCCCTCAAGGATTGGATTTTCAATCCCTAGATCCGTGGAACCTGCAGAATGGGGACTCGTCTGACAATTTTTGGAACGTTGAAAGCATGTTGTTCTTGGAACAACATCTCATGAACGACAACATGTGAAACATTGGAACTCCAAAAAAAAAAAAAAAAAAAAAACTCTTAGATGCAATTCTTTAAGTAAGTTTAGCGCTGTATTTTAATTAAAGTTAAAGTTAACGTTTATTGAAGTGAAACTTTAATTTTAATTGAATAACAGCACTAAAAATAAGAGTTGTTTTGTTTTCAAGTTGTAGTCTTTTACAGATACCAAGAGCATGTGGAACTAGACAAAAAAAAAAAATAGAGACATCAAATAAATAAATTATTCATGTGTAGCACACAGCTAGATATACAAATCCACGATGATGATGGAGGTGTTATCTGAAAATTGTGGATTAAGGAATTATTTTTCAGCCTATTATAAATGGTTTATTGTAATGGTTGTTTTCTTTATAGATGATTTGATTCTTTGATAGTACATTAGCCATGTTCTGTTTTAGTTTTGATTCGATTATGGTTTTCATTCTCTTGCTTTGTTTAGTAGGTAGCTAGTGAGGGCATTATAGATGGAGAATGGTAGAAAAAAAAAATAATAATAATTTAAGAAGCACAGTTTGTAATACAAGTGTTATTATATTAGATTATGAGTAATGGCACTCTTGAAAGCTTGTCCATGGGACCTGAACCAGCCCCTATCTTCCAAAGTTTCTAGATTGGTAAAGAAAAGGTGGTAATTTTTTAGACGTGGTAGAGTATTATTGGTGAGCTAGCTCCAATCTTAGGGAAATTTTCTTTTCTAAAGTTCCAAAATATGCCCCCAAAGTACCACCTCCATTAACCCTAAAATCTTCTCACGCTTGTTGCCTTTCGTACGGACACTATTATTTTATTCACTCCCCTTCATCGCTAATATAACACTTTCACCACCCAACTTTTTTTCTTAAACACTTCATCAATGTCACCCAACAATAAACTCTCAATAATACCAACTTTTTTTATTATCAAATTATAAAGAACTACGTTTTTGGTATTACCTTATTACCATGTTTTTTTAAATAATTAAATGCTTTAAATGAAAAAAATATATATGATATATTAACTAGAATTGTTAATAAATAAATAGACAAATTTAGTTATATTTTAGTCTTCTGGAATTCCTTGAGGTGGGTCCCGGGGATTGAATCCCAACGTGGATATCGCGTGGGTCCCGCCCTGGCTTGACTTGAAAGTTGGAAGTCGCTTCCCCTGGTCCCACACACCGAGATTGATTTTCAATTTGATTTGAATTGCATTTGCATTTGAATTTGCATTGCGGGGTAGAAAATCAAATTTGGCACTGAGAATAAAATTAAAGTCTTGTTTGGTCCGCACACTTTTTAATTTTCCTTTTTTTCTTTGTGTTGTGGAGTCCAGTTATACAATACTTTTTCTACTTTCAACTTTTCTAATTCCTCTACTCAACCCCAATACGTTTCTCGTACGTATAAACCATTCTCGTTTTCTAAGCAAAATACAACCTTCATTCTTGCAACTCCATTTTTATTTTATTTTTCACACTAAAAAAGGTAGGTACTAAAATTCACTTTTATTTTCCTTTTAAGGAGTTGATTTATTTATATTTATACAAATTATACACGTATTTAGAAAATAATTTTTCATTTAATTGTAAATTAAATTATTTATTTTGAGAAATAAAAAAAATTCGTAAATATTTAGACATTGTTTGACATTAATTATGGTTGGTTAGTTTCCATTTGATGTTAGTTTATTTTGTTCATCAATTAACACGTGTTAAAAATTTTTTTATATCAATATAGATAAGAGATATTTGTCGTCCCACGTTACTCAAAGTTTTATCAATCATTTTTTTAATTAATATAAATTAGAGTTTTATCAAACTACATTAGAAATTATTTATTAGCCGACACCACTCACATTTTTCTTCAACAATATTAGTAAGACAAATTTCTTTTGCCAATGTTAACTGAAAAAATAATTATTAACACTGATAAAAAAAAATTAACAAAAAAAAATGATTATTAATCCTCACTTATATTCCTGAAAAATAACTTACCTGTCTTAACGTTAACAAGAAAACTCTCGATAAATTTTGGCTAAAAATACTCTTAACAAACATTGATTTAAACGTCATAAATTGACATTTTTTAAATTATATAGTAATTAAAATATTCTATCTAA
The DNA here is from genome assembly GCA_036885675.1 of Vigna mungo. Lineage (NCBI taxonomy): Eukaryota > Viridiplantae > Streptophyta > Magnoliopsida > Fabales > Fabaceae > Vigna > Vigna mungo. The sequence continues at coordinate 15,569,930 of CP144696.1, forward strand.
ACAAAATTTTAAATGTTTTAAATAATTTAAATTACAAAAATTTATTTTAATTTTCTTAATATTGTTCATTTTCTATTAAATAGCAATATCATTTTTTAACCGTAACTTTTTTAAGATAGTATTCAATCAATTGATCATACATAACAAATATTACTCATTACACTAATTTGCTTCATAAAGTTTGTCTGAGGAGAAAATAGTTGAATTAATTTCTTCATAAAATAAAACAAATTTATCCATAAATTTGTCAAAAGTATCTCACCCTTTCTAAATTTTTATTTTTAATTTATATGGTGTGTTAATTTTGATTTATAAAAAAACTATTTTTAATTTTTTTTAGCCAAAAATAACTTATAGAAAATACTGTCCGGGTAATAATAATACTAACACTTTTCAACAGTAATATCATCTTAGCAAAATAAAAAGCATTTTAAGATAGATAAAAATAATTTTTTTAATAAATTGAAAGTATTACATCAGTTAAAAATAATATCAATTTATAATATATATATATATATATATATATATATATATATATATATATATATATTTTACTTTACATATTAATTTTATAAAATTAAATTCGATTTAAAGTTTACTTTCTTTATTTCTAACCGTACTAATTTTGTGAAAGAAAAATAAGAACAAAGTTATGTTTATTTTCTCGCAAGTCAGTAGAAATTCCTTCATATGGTATATTTTTCTTGCCTATAGGTGGTTATAAATATAAAAAATATAACTAAACACACTTATAATCTATGTTTTTAAACTATGATTACACAAGAGGTGTTTCATACGATGAGGTCACTTTTCAAACAGGTTAATAAATTAGTTCACAATCATATTTAAACCAGATTCTCCATAAAAGACCACTAAAAATAATTAACTTATCCATAAGTTAAAATTTATATACAACTCTTCAAAATTTTAATTTTAACTTTCACACACTTAATTTTCTTACAGATAATTCATTTTCTTTCTCATATTTAGAAGTCTCTATCGTATAAACACGCATTTATCTAATAAAAATTGAGCTTTGAAAATATTGGGTGTAAATTTTGAACTTGTGACTTTGATTGAAGTGACAGTGAACACTACATAATAAATAACTATATTTTCTTAGATATATTTTACTTATTTCTATTTATATATAAATTGAATCAGCTGTAATGTAACAAGTTTTCTGTGTTACGAATCACAGCTGAGAATTTCAACTTCAACTTTGACTTCAACAGTTGCGGCTGCGAATGGTTGGTTTCAGCAATTTTTTTAAAATTTTTTATTTAAAAAGAAGAATAAATATAAAAAGAAGAACACGTGGGAACTTATAAACACGCACACCAAAGCATTACACAGATTCCCCGCCGCCACTCTTCGCCCTTTTTCATTTTCTAAAAAGCGCTTTTTTATTCGTCTAATATACATTTTCTTTTTTCTTTTAATTACATTATATTAATAATCTATATTTTCTTTTCCACAACGTTATTATTTGAATATTCCTGAACTATTTTAGTGGAATCTATGGCTGCTTGAAAAAATTGGGCAAAGAGAGACCAAGAAAATATCTTTACCATTTGCTCCCTTAGCAGAGACGAACATAAGAGAATGGGATTAATATCACTTGTTCAATTGTAAGATTTACACCTAAACGAGGTCGAGTAACTTCAAACATCTATACAATTTTTTCTGGAATGTTATTCGGTAACTAAATCAAGTCGTTTTCACTTCAATGTTGGAAGAAGTATCGGTCAAAGGTTTCTCGATGTTAAAGTTAATAGATATAAAAGTTCAGTACAATGATAATAAATGTATAATAAATGTGATCACCTACCTTTAACCTATATTTATAGTTTTTGACATGAACTTGAGATTAGTGAAACTTTAATCCAAGTCTAATCTCGGTTCAACATCTTTAATTATCATTTATCTTAATCTTGATTGAAAAACTTATCTATTGATTATGACCAAACGTTTCTATTCCTGACTGTTCGATCTTGTTTATTGGTTCTGTCATTCATTCACTGCTTAGTTATTTTTTATCTCTATAGCCGTCCAGCTTATTTGGTATGAAATATCACTCATGACCATCCAACCATACAAGACAATACCTTTTAGCAAAACTCATTTACATTATTTTATAATATGTGAAGAATAAAGTCTAATGTCTTTATATAAAAGTTAAAATATTAAAACTAAACTTACCGAATAATTATTATGCTATTGATATTAATTCCGTCGTGTAGGAATTTTTCTTGCGACACTAACAAATCAACATCATTAAACCCAACACATCTTTTAACCATGATGAGTAAAACAGCATAATTTTTCATAAACATTGTTGGTGCAAAGTAAATACCAAAAGGGTCCTTTTCATTGGTCGTTGATTGCGTGAAGCATTGTGATGAAAACAGGTTGGAAAAACATGGTTGCAGTTATTTATTTATTTATTCCTAAATCACAGCCACATGTTGGTGGTGTAGAAAAGCTAATGGTGATCTTGTAATTGGCCTGAAAAATACACATAACTTATTTCCAATCCGTAACTAAAATCTCCATGCTTCTTCATTTGTCATTCTACTTAAAGTAAATACACCTTTTCTCTACTTCTTTCATTCTTATCCAACCCTTTCTTATATGTTGCTAATTAAGATCCAAAACTAGGATTTGAGTATGTCTAATGCTTAAATCACATAAATGGAAAGTTCTAATCATCATCATACTCTGCCAATTCAAGTCTAATCATTGAATTCACTGCGTGTGAAGATACCATTTTACATTAATTAGCTTCAAACTTCAGCAAGGTATAAAACATTTTTCAAAAAATATAAATGTGATGAAAACTTTGTCGATTTAAAATAAGTTAGGTGAATAATAAGTTATAATTGAATTAGTTTTATTATAAATTAATTAATTATGGTCTTTTCAATCATCATTATGGAAAAGATATACACCATAAAAATATGAGTCTAATTCATATTTAAGGGATATCATTTCCAATCCAAAACTTAAACATTTTAAATTCAATAATGATATTTAGAGAATATTTTTTTAATAATATTTAAACATTGGTTACGTGTCAATATATAATTAGTCAAAAATTACTCTATAAAAAATATTGTCTGAATATCATTATCTTTTAAATTTGAATGATATTAATATCTTATATCAGTTAGATTTATATTTTATTGTTGTTGTGTTTTTCCAGTAAAGTTATCTCTTTCCGATAAATTCATAAGTAATATCACAATACTTTTGTGTATCAAAAATATTTTTTATAAGAATTTCAGATAATATGTTTTGTTAAGATAAACAATGGTATAAAAAATATATTTGTAATTGAAAATGTTTTTATTAGAGAAGAAGTATACTAATATAAAAAATTATTGAATAAAAAATTGTTGAAAATTCAAATAGGAATCTAATTATATGGGTTAAATATAAAATATTTAGACAAATCAAAATTTATAAACTTATTATTTTAAAATTTTATATTGAAAATAATATCAATTTTTTTATACAAACTTATTATATTGAGATTTTATATTGAAAATAAAGTTAATTTTTTTATATCATTTAAATTCTAATTTTATTGATATTATATGTTTAGTGAATCTCCTCCATAAATATTATTTATAATTAATAATTATATATACGTATAATTAGGAAATGATGAGTTCATACAAAGCGTATGATATATATATATATATATATATATATATATATATATATATATATATATATATATATATATATATATATATATATATATATATATATATTTATTGGATAACAAACGTAGTTATTTAATTTATGTCATATTTTTATTCTCTTATGATAAAACAATCCTCAATTACATGCTCCTATAATCCGTGGAGTTTAATTAAAAGAAAAAAGAAAATTCTCCTTGATTATTTATTAATGTAGAATATTATGGGCACGATGCTATGCGTGTTAGTTGGGCACAGCTGCAAGGGACACATTTTTCGTGTTTTTAAGCTTTGGATAAGATCAAACATAAACTTCTATTCATGAAATATTTCTTCATCACTATTTATTTTAATTAATGTGTGATTAACTATTGTTGTTTTTTCTGAACTGTTGTCTCTCATTTAATCTATAAAAAATATGAAACTAAAATTCTGAAATTTATTACTATACATAAAAAATATCTTTTTTATTGTTTAATTAATTCGACAAAGTGAACATAATGCCATAACAATTAATCGGCAGACAAAAAGATATAGTTGGAAAAAGGAGAAGAAGTAGCAACAGTTAAATTTGAAGTATAAATTCTTTATCCAATGATTAACTATCAGTAATTGTTTAGTAACGAAATAATTAGATATTAGTGGTTGACTAGAAAGAAGTAGAAAATATGGCCTAATAACTTTAAGGCATAAAACACGAGTGCATAATTATATAACATATATGTTTATCTAAAACTATATCACTGCTTACGTAAGATATTATTAAAACGTTTTCTTCTTTTATGCCTTTGGCTGCACGCGTTTGTCTTCCTCTAAATATTCAACCCTTAAATTTATATTCTTTTAAATGTTTTAGTAATTCTGACATGGAATTTAAAATATATCATAAAATCAATTCTGTAATAATAAAAGAAAGTAACACGTAATCTCAGGCAAAAGTGACACATAAATCTTAATTATTTATAAGTCACGGGTTTTACCAATTTAAAATACTACCATTGGTCTCGAAATTATACAACTCGTAACTATACAAAATATGAAATTATTATTATAAATTCCACGATTAGGATAGAACTTAAAAATTAGTTCCATATTTATCCTTGTTGCTTAAATGCTTTGGAAAAAAAAATCAAGAATTTACCTAAATAAACTAGCTAATTTTAATCTCTTTTGGCTACAACAATACTCATTATTAAATCCAATTTTTAAGACAGGGGCTTAAAACTAAGGACACCAAAGAATTGATAACATTAATGGAGTTTTTGGAAATTAAATGAATTATAAATTAAAAAAAGGATAAAATGCACGATTGCTTAAAACATGGTGCAGAAAAAAACTAAGGGGTGTAGCAAGTACAGCCCAGTTATAATCAGTGAAATAAGTTTATAAATTCATGTTTGGGCTGAAAATTGCTAATTAAGAAGATATTCTTATTCTCACCCCTGATATCTCTACATTCACTTCCTAGTTTTTCAAAAAACATTTTTAACAAAATCACCCTAGTGTAGTTTCGTTGTTTTAATTAAGAAAGCCTGTTTTGAGTGTTAATTTTCTAGGATTCAGGTTTTACAAAGAAATTGACATTATTGATATATTTTCTTTATGAAGTTAATTATATATGGATGGGACTTTTTTTTAATGTGTTTTGATTCAATAAAATGAATTACATTATAAGATATAATTTCAATATCGTCAAATCAGTCATTTAAATGGTTTGAATGATGGTACGAGTTAATAGGAGCCAGATTAGTCGCAAGTAGTTTGATGTTAATTAAATATAGTGATTTCTATATCGTAATTCATTATTATTATTACTATTAGTAGTAGTAGTATTAAATAAACTAATAATTAATTTTATTAAATCGTAAATCAAATTCTTAGTTAATTTTTTTGGTATGTGCCCTTAAGCACATTTTTAACTATATTCAAAGTTGTTTTTTAATGTCAGCTTTCAACATTTTTACGTTGTCTAGTTAAAATTACAAAAAGACGTTTTATTTTTATTTCTTAAACTAATAGTTTTAAAAAATAAGATATATTTATTGATAATACAAACTTTTTAACACCATCATATATAAAAAAAAATTGTCATATGTGATCATTTTTGTTTTACAATTAAATAATAATATAAATATTCTTCTTACTATCGTAGCACTAAAAAAATTGGCAATCATGAGAATTATATAGTCATGCATGGACCTTTTTAAAGTATCGGTTGAGTTACAAAAAGTTTATTACATCAGTATAGTTTCAATTATTTATATAATAAATTTTATCCCTTAATATATAATATTAACGTATAAAAATATATCAGTTTATGTTAATAAGAATAAATACATATTGTTCTAAATATTAATAAATACGAGGTTTTACGATTAATATAAAATGATAAATGTAATTTTGATTGTGTTCGTAAAAAAAATATGTTGAATAATTAAATTATCGTACTCGAATAATTTCTACGTCATGAACTATTTTTTATTGATGTCACTCACTGTTCCCAATGTAAATGCTCAGGGTTTGGAGGTATAATATTTGTATCCAACATAATTTTAAATAAAAATAATAAAAGTCATCAGTATGTTAAACACAACAATTCATATATTTTTAATACGTGAGAAATAAGCATAATAACATATAAAATAATAATATATCACTTTGTTAAAATAAAAAGACTCCGTTAAAAAAAATAATTTTAAAAACTCAGTATATTACAAAAAATTTAATAGAGATTTAATAATAAATATTAAAATTCGTGGAAGAATTAAAAGTTAATTAAGTATTGTTTTAATATAAAATATTTCACACATATAAGCTATAGATGTGAACTTAGAAAGAGGAAGGGGTGAAGTAATAAAATTTTTACAAAGAATATTTGGGCCCATATAATCCGTTCCAAGTTGCAAGGAGATTCTATTATTCGGATTTTGTGTAAACTCACGCAACTTCAACGTGCGCAAATAATTTTTGTCCAGAAACCCAAAACGAATGCGTTTTGTCACGTGCGACAATATGGCTTGCACGTGGGAAGCGAAAATATAAAATATCGCGATATTTGAGACAGTGAAGAAGATTATCTTACCGTGTAAGGGGACCAATAAATAGTTGCCACGTAGACTTACGCGGCGTGCACCGTAGGAAGTGTAGTTGAAAAACATGTGCTTTTGTAGTGTTGTGGGTCAGAACTTGTTTGTTGCCTCATCCATTCAAATATCTACAGTTTTTAAATACTCGAAAAGACGATTTTACCCTCTATGCTTATCCTCACCGCGTCACCACTTTCCCAGTTTGTCCTTTTTCTTTACTTACTTTACCTTCTGAAATTGGTTTCTAAAGGAAAGGGAATCCAACCTTACAAATCACAATACGTAAATACAAAGAAAACAACGTAGAGTACACACATCCTTACCAAAATACATACGCCTCATCTGAGAAAAAAAATATTTCAATATACTTATAATAGCAACATAAAATTATTTTATATTATTAGTAACAAATTTTTTAAAATTAAATAAACTAAAATTATATTTTTTTAATTCACAACTTATTATAATTAAATTCATAAGTATATGACAGGAAGTGTTATACTTTTTTAATAATTAATCTGGTTAAGTTAGTACGTGTCTTTTGCTGGGTGGGATTATTAGTTCATTGAACCAAGCAAGGGTATTATTGTAAAATCAGATGTGGTAACTCAAAAAGAGAATCCCAGCACGTGCGAGGGATAGTGACGTAATTACACTTTTCGTCAATTTGGGAAGCTGTCCTCTTTCTCGTCCCAACTTTCCTCTCTGAGTGCCTATAAAATGGCTTCGTGAGTTTCGTTCTTTCATTTCTTCATATCTCAAACACTTTTTGCTTTCATTCAAATCATTCGATCTCTTCCTCGCCTTCTCAAACAGTAAGTAAACCAACAAATCATTGTAAATTTTACCATCACCATTCTTTTAGTTATTAACTTAGAATCTTCCCTTTCTAGATTTATAATTGTAATAATTCTTTGTTATATATACGTTTATGTTACTAGGATATACATAAGGTGTTGAATATAGGAAAAGTCTTGATTTTTAATAGTTTAGAGCGGTTTCATTTTCTGGGCTGTGGTTGTTTTCTCATACCAAATGACTAGTGGTAGTTCTATTGGAATTTCTACCATGAGGCCTTGTTGTAGAATCTTTTGCAACTACAAAAGTCCAGCGGTTTTTGGGTTTTCTCCAACGAACTTCGGTGATTCAGCGATCACGGGCATGTTGTCCAGATCAGGTCATCACAAGTCAACCCATCGTTATAGATATAATACCTGTGATACTCAGATTGTAGGGTACATAAATGTGATCAAACCGAATCGGAGAGATTTTAGTATTTCCGGTTCGAATTGGAGTCTTGCTAGGGATTTTAGCACTAGTGTTTGTATTAATGTTGGTAGTTTTAGGCCTAGGGTTGTGTCCTTGATACCGCATGTAGCGTCGGATTTTAGGAACCAGTCTACATCGGTTGATTCTCATGCTCATGACACGAGCTTTGAGAAGATTTACATTCAGAGCGGCTTGAATGTGAAGCCTTTAGTGATTGAAAAAATTGAGACTGATCAAGGTGTATTGGAGGAGGTATCTGAAGAAACATGTGGTGAGTCAAATGTCAATTTAGATCAATTGAAGGATTTAAGTGAGAATAAGGTTCAGAGCAAGGTCTCTGAGGTTGAAAAGGAAGCTTGGAAGTTGCTTCGGGATGCTGTCGTCACATACTGTGGGAATCCAGTTGGGACCGTTGCAGCTAATGATTCTGCTGACAAACAACCGCTGAATTATGATCAAGTCTTCATCCGTGATTTTGTTCCATCGGCGCTTGCTTTTTTGCTCAATGGTGAAGGGGAGATTGTCAAGAATTTTCTACTTCACACATTGCAATTGCAGGTATGTTATGGCGTTATTAGCTCAATTAGATTGTTTCTGCATACACTTGTTTTCTGTTCTTCTACATAATAGTTATGTCTACGTCGCTATTTATGTTGTGCATACTCTGTTGAGATGATGTTATGTAGCTTTAATGCTGCATAACAAATAACAGATGTTCTTTTCTATCCATCAATTGTATATTTGAAAGGAATTTACGCATAGATTGTTTCTTATATGTGAATCAGAGAAAGATAAGACGTCATGTATCTAGTTCTCATTGTCGCTCTTATTTTAAATTATCCTATGTTACACAATACGGAAGAAATGTCAAAGCGCATGTTGGGATTCACGTTAGAAAAGCCTAAACCATGGTTTGGCCAAAATCTTCCCTTTTGAAATTTTTGCTCAAACGTTAGTTTGGAGATTCCAACTTCAAGGCAAAGATTCTCTAAATGCTTCTCATCTACTGAACCTTTTTCATTTTTTCCTAACTTAAGAAACAAAGAATCCTTGTAAATGCCTCACGACTCACAAGCTAAGTTAACATGTAACCAATGAATGAGAGGAAAGGACTATTATCTAAAGTGTTGTCGACAAACATATAGATGAAGCTGTTATTGGACTTGAATTAATTTCTTTTGGTGTACTTGTTTCTTGTTTAGTATTTTAATGAAAAGTTTATTTTTGCCAGAGTTGGGAGAAGACTGTTGACTGCTACAGCCCAGGTCAAGGGTTGATGCCTGCAAGCTTCAAGGTTAGAACTGTGCCTCTTGACGGTAACAATGAAGCATTTGAGGAAGTTTTGGATCCTGATTTTGGGGAATCAGCTATTGGACGTGTTGCACCTGTCGATTCAGGTAACTTGTTTGTTGTTGTGGAAGCTTAAGACATTTTCTATTACATTAAAAGTTACCTACACTGTCATTATTATGTTGTTCCTTTTCCAGACATAGTCTTGCTATATTTTTCTTATTCAAAATTAACTTAACATCTATATTTCAAAAATCATATTTATGCCAACATTTTAAAGCTTATGCTACATTCTCCGTTACAGGACTGTGGTGGATTATATTGTTGAGAGCTTACGGGAAATTAACGGGTGACTATACTTTGCAAGATAGAGTGGATGTCCAAACAGGCATAAGACTGATCCTTAAGCTGTGTCTGACTGATGGATTTGACATGTTTCCTTCTTTATTAGTCACTGATGGTTCCTGCATGATTGATAGAAGGATGGGCATTCATGGTCACCCTCTTGAGATCCAGGCAAGCTGATAACTACTTATCTCTATTTATATAAGCAAGTAGGAATTATGATTTATTTTGCTCTTAATATATGGTACTCAGGGATTTTTTTTCATTGGTAATATATTAGCTATCTCTATTCATGTAAGGAATTATCAGTTATTTTTTTCTTCATAATGCATAAAATAGGGAATTTTTTCCTTGATAGATAATATATGAATATGCTTTTCTGCTCTGTCTTTGAAACAGGGCAGCATATTCTCAGTTAGATTATTTGAGCAAGAACAAGTGATGTCACTGTGATTCAACAAAACTTAATTACTTGACATAGAACTCTCAGTTGAGAGTTTGAAATGTATAATTTTTCATTTACTCATTTTTGGACACAGACTGATGTAACTTTTCATATTAAAAGTCAAAATTAATTCAGCATTTCAAGTTCACAATGTGCATTACTCAATAATATCTACTGCCTACCTAGTGTTTGCTACATCTTTATACAATTAGTTTTAAAATGCATTACAATCAGTTTTGGGCTGCGGCCTTGTTGACTCTTAAATAGTCTATTGTGTTTCCCTCCTCTTTCATGTTGGTTGTCGCATGTTTGAATGTATGCCTCGATACTTATAAATTTGCCCTTGGGTGGATTTTAATTGCACATTTGCAGGCGTTATTTTACTCGGCTTTACGCTGCTCACGGGAGATGCTGATAGTCAATGATGCAACTAAGAGCCTGGTGGCTGCTGTCAGTAATCGCTTGAGTGCACTCTGCTTTCACATGAGAGAGTATTATTGGGTTGATATGAAGAAGATTAATGAAATTTATCGGTATAAGACAGAAGAGTATTCTACTGATGCTGTAAACAAGTTTAACATCTATCCAGAGCAAATTCCTTCATGGCTAGTGGACTGGATATCCGAGGATGGCGGATACTTCATTGGTAACGTGCAACCTGCTCATATGGACTTTAGGTTTTTCACACTTGGAAACCTTTGGGCCATTGTTTCTTCTTTAGGAACAACAAGCCAAAACCAGGGCATTTTAAATTTAATTGAAGCAAAATGGGATGATATTGTTGCTCAAATGCCTCTCAAGATTTGTTATCCCGCTCTGGAGAGTGAGGAATGGCGTATCATCACTGGCTGTGACCCCAAGAACACGTAAGGCTATTCTAAATTTCTTGTTCTTTTTTGAAATTCGCAGTGTTTATTGGCACAACCACTTCGATGCAAAAGTTCACAATTTGTGTGATGCAAAACATTGAAATAAATTGTCAATGATTCAATATCTTGCCAGAGATAGTTGTGTTTTCTTGTATTGTAAAGGTTTTGGCTGTTGCCTTACTCTTGTTTGATATTTATCTCCCTGCTTTGTCTCCTGCTCTAAATTACAAACTTTAATGATAATTTGTTAAATTGCCTGCAGCCCTTGGTCATATCATAATGGAGGATCTTGGCCAACGCTTCTCTGGCAGGTCAGTTGTATATTTGTTTGGATCAAGTCATCCTTGTGATTGTTTGTTACTTCTTCTGGTTTTATGTACAAGAAGTTAATAATATTTAATTCATCAAGACCAAATTCTATTTATAGTTTTTTTCAACCAATTTGTGCTAGTTGGTTAATAGTCTAATTTCACAATAAACGAGTGAATGTCTTGTTAATAGATTTCAACAATAATTAAGGGTATATGAAAAAACTAAACGCTGTGGATTAATAGATTTCACAATAATTAAGGGTATAAAAAAACTAAACGTTGTCGATTAATACATTTAAAAGTGGAACTATGTTTGCGATAATAGGATAAAAAAATGTTTTTATTTATTTCTTATTCAAAGGAGTAGAGGAAGCATTGATTCAAAAAGATAAATAGAAGTACATAACATTTCACGTTAGCATTAATTAGTATGACAACTATTATTAATTTTTATCTTTTAAAACATGTCATTTGGTATTGATATTATTTTTCTTTAGTTCCTGTTTTGTAATAATTTTATGGCTAGATATATAAATTTAATTACTATTGATTCGATGACGATTTATGTTTATGTCGGTCGTCCAATTATATGGCAATGAAAAATATATAACATTGACTTTTGTTATATTTGCTAACTAGTATGATATGTTTAAACTTCAGTTCACATTAGCCTGCATGAAGATGGGAAGGCCCGACTTGGCAGAGAAGGCCGTTGATTCAGCAGGGAAAAGACTTTCATTGGATAAATGGCCCGAATATTACGACACACGAAATGGAAGGTTCATTGGGAAGCAATCACGGTTGATGCAGACATGGACCATTGCTGGTTTCTTGACCTCAAAGATGCTTCTAGAAAATCAAGAAAAGGCATCCTTGTTGTTTTGGGAGGAGGATTTTGAACTTCTTCAGAACTGTGTCTGCATGCTAAGCAAAACTGGTAGAAGGAAGTGTTCCCGTTTTGCTTCAAGGTCTCAGTTTCTTGTTTAACGTCAACAATCTCCCAATACTAGAGTACCATTGTTTGGTGAACTAATGTATTGCAATAATTGATTATGCATGTTAACTATTTATGTTGTTTGGTGACAACGGATAACAGTATGACAGTTATATTGCATCATTTAATTATGCGGACTAACTCACTCCATGCCATGTGTGGCATCACTGTGTATCATATATTAGAACAGTAGCCACACTAGTTGTATAAGAACCGGTTACTATTGTACCACCAAAGTACTTTTGTAAATCTTGCTGATTGAAGGATTGATATATCTAGTGAAAGAAATCTTACTTTAGGACTGAATTCAATTCAATTGAGTCTTGCTTTTATTTTTCTAGGGGTAGTCAAAAGGGAGATTTTTTGAAGTATTGAAAATGAACTTTATAATCAAAAGTTGTCAGACGCATTTATAATCAAATGTTAATATATAAAAGGAAATGTCTGTTATCGTTAAAAAAATAGGGTAGTTGAAGTTAGCATAGCAGATAAATAAAAGAAAGAGATGAATAATATTGGTTAGAAGGAAAGAAGAGAAAGAGAAAAAGTTGAAGAATTGGAATTTATGATGATTGATGGAAAGGAGTACAGAGAAGTTATCTTAGGGTGGTGAAGTTAATGAGTGGGGGGAGAGTATGGAAAAAAATGGGGAGGCAGAGGAAAAGAGTGAGTGGTGGTCAGCGTTTGCAGTTTCTGAAAAGCTGAAGGCGTGTGTCTCCAAGCCTGAGAGAATATGTGGCTTTCTTGTATTCGGCCCAAGTGAATGGTCGGAAGAGAGAGGGCCTCTGAGGTGTCACCATAACTGAGGGAGCAACAATGGTTTCATGCAGAGGTGGAGCCCCAAAATATGCCACTGACATTCTACACTTGTATGAGTTCGTCATTGCCCTGTGTCTCACGCTAACAAATCTTCCATTTGTCATAACCTTAACACAACAACACCAACACCCACATAAATCAATCACACTTCAACCCCCACTTTCCCAACATTCATTTCTCATTTTATTACTTCATTTCTTACATTTGTCATTAATTTCATTCAAATGTTCCCCAAATATTTTAGTAGTTGGATTCAGACCCACTGAAATTTAGTTCAAAAGCTGCAGTGAAAAGAAAAGAAAAAGAAAAAAACACATTGATTCCCATGTCATTTCACCTCACTTCACTTCCCATCAACTTTTAAGATTTTTTTTTTTCTCTTTCTGTGCCAGCATACAAACCAGGCCCCCCACTCCCTGTTCTTTTTTCTCCTTTGCAAATCGAATCAACCTCTGTGTTCTGTTCTCTTCTGTGGGGTTCAAAAGACTAAACCTTTCACGTTATTATTCTATACAAGTCATTATAATGTGTTTGAGTATGTAGGAAAGAGAAAGAGGAAAAATAAGCATGTACTTCCCAACTAATGTTAATGCATTACAAGTGTATATGATGGAGTGAAAGAGGAAGCAAAGCATATTACATGCATAGAGATACCTGTAGTACATCACCGACGTTGACATAGAATGCAGAGGGGTCAGGTGTGACTGGGATCCATACCCCATCTGGTAGAGAAATTTGGAGGCCTCCGACGTCGTTGGATCGGAGAATGGTGAGGATCTGAGGGTCAGAATGCTCCCCAAACCCAACCTTGGTAATTTGTGATGACTTGTCCTTATCTCTGTTAATTATAGGTGGGTAGTGATTGAGTCTCAGCACTGAGTCACTTTCACCATCCCTTATCAATCTGCTGAAAACCCAAGTGTCCGGGACCCCCAGCCCCTCTGCCATTACCTCCAATATCTCACATGCTAGTTCTTTCACTGCTTCTGTGTATGCACTCAAGCTTTTCCTGCATCCCATTCAAATCACACACAAAACTAACATATATAAATATCTCTTCTTCTTTTTTTTTTTTTTAATTCTACATGACCAACCTTATCATTTTTTAATTACCAAGAATCAAATTGTAATTGTCCCTTCCTTAAGGGCAACACCATCCTCATAACAGTGTTATATCCATTTTATATATACATAAAAAAGAAGAAGCTCAAGTTGTATAGCATAATGTCAGAATAATGAGTTGCAACATGTCATTTTTTTCAAATACTGGTTATTGGTTGACTCACTTTAGGACTTGTACGTTCAAAGGGGAAACTTTGAAACCATTATTCTCTCTCCCTTCTTTGCTGGCCAGTCAGATACAACTCACACCAATGTACTTCCAAAAGCGTTATACTTATTCATTGAACGCTGCTAGTAACAGTGTCTGCTTCAATTTTTTTTTCTATAGTATATTAAATTTATTAATACACGATATCCATTAAGTAAAAGTTAACTAGTACTTTTAGTAAGATCTTCTATTTTAATCATATCTGTTCATCAAATGATATTTAAGCTTCAGACCTTACTCTAACAACAACGAATCCACTTCTACATTCTTGGTTGGTATAAACTGATGAATTTACCCTCTGTGTGTGTATATACATATATTTAATATGAGATGCATGTGTATACAGATTTTTGTTATTATATTAAAGTTAAAAGGTAAATATATACGTACCACTTGAATACTATTACGAGATTATGAATTAATCCTAAGTCTGGATTATGTAAACGTGTGTACATGTTGTTATTGAGGGAAAATATTATTGTTGTGTGCGACATGTATAATAATCTGTTATGATAATTTAGTGTATAGCATGCAGCTAAATTTGATTAACTTTTCCTATATAAGCTATAAATATGCATAATATTTGAGATAATGAAGAGAAATGAGCAAAGTGAGAATCTGTGTGGGATAATTGGCAGAAGAATTGTGGAAAAATATGATATGAAAAAGGGTGGTGGTTAGGGAGCATGTGGAGTTAACAGTAAAGGAAGCATGCAGTAAATATAAAAATGGTGGTGAGAGAGAGAGAGAGAGAGAGAAAGAGAGAAGGAAGATGCGTAGTAATAAGAGGTGACATCATGCATAAGATAGATAGATAGA
Source organism: Vigna mungo (assembly GCA_036885675.1). Taxonomy (NCBI): domain Eukaryota; kingdom Viridiplantae; phylum Streptophyta; class Magnoliopsida; order Fabales; family Fabaceae; genus Vigna; species Vigna mungo. The sequence continues at coordinate 15,585,214 of CP144696.1, forward strand.
TAGATAGATAGAGATACCTGAGATTTAATGGGTCAGTGGATATGGTTTTGGAAATGTGAGCAATGGAGTCAGTGGTGGCACTGAGGAGAAGGTACTCGACCTCACCCATGTCTCCATTGACACCTATGTTCTTGCACCCATATGCAGGTGCCGCCACTTTCTTTTCCAGCATCGGTTTCCCAAAGAAACCGAAACCTGCTTCTTCAGTTTTTGCTATAACTTCCTTGCTGATACCGTGGTTTATCACTTTGAAGAAACCGTATTCTTCACACGCTTTCACTATCACCTTCGCCACTTCCGCCCTCTCGCCTGAGAAGTCCACCACGGGAACCTCACTCGGGAGAATCCCTTCGCTCTTCATTGGGTTTCGGGCAGCCAACACCATGTTTGTAGATTTTGCAGATATCTGTTACTGAATGAAGGTGGAAGAGAATGCAGAGGGTAAACAAAAGAGAAGAAGATGTTGAATGAATTGTGAGTGGAGATAGTGGCCTATTTATGCACCAAGAATAGGAGAGAATCCATGGAAGGAAGAGATTAAAATAATCTTTATTTTACTTTAAATAAACTCTAATTCTAGCTCAATAATTAACTTCAAATTAAAATTACAGATAGAAAAAGATGCACAGATTATATATCAGCACTTATAAGTATAATAAAAATGGCGAAAATAATCTTATGAAAAGAATTCTAATCTAAAGATTGCTTATATTATTATTTAATTATAAACTATTATTATAGTATCTAAAAGAGTCATAATTAACTGCTGCAATTTCTAATTGAATAATTAATGTGGTAAAATTCCTTCGTTTAACATGACTTGATGTAATTAATGCAATTCAATTAATGTTGTTGAGACGAAGCATTATTTATGTTTTTTATTTAATCATGAGTTATAATTGAGATATGATTTATTCAGATAATTATTAAGAGACAAACTGAACAGATTTATTATATGTTATTAAACGTTAATACTATAAAATACTATTAATTAAGTAAAATTATAGAAAATATGGATATGAAAGGTGAAGGTTATCTGAAAAGGTAAATGGATGAAATTTGTACTTGGAAGTGGGTTAAATTTATAGTTAAAAAAATGAAGTAGAATGAAAGTAGCAAAATTCCCAGAAAAGAAGTTGACTTTCTAAAGAGTTTCTTGACTCCCCCATTGGCTTTTTCACTTTAGTTAGTATTTACTTGTCTAAATCGTCCTTTTCATGAACCTTTTTTATTCTCTTTTTGACTTGCTACGCTTTCTCTCTTCAATGCTCACTTCACTTCACGTGCAAATCTATGCCTTCGAAATAAGAATGATTCTGCAAATTTTTTTTTAACCTTCTTCTCTTACATTCATATATACTAGTAAGTAGTTTGTTGAAAATGAAAGTATAATATAAGGTGGTTTAGGTTTAGGGTTTCCATGCACTCTTGCTTTAAATATAGGGCTTCACGTTCCCACAGAATGGATGTCATAGGACGAAGCTTTGCTGTTTAGGGTCACCCTAATTATATAGGAACGCCAGCTAACAATACAATCTCACACGTCCTTATCAAATCCTTGTGCCATTGAGTACTCACATGTCTTTAAAGAAGGCTCATAAGGGCACCCATTACTATATCTTCAACACACTCTCAATTCATTTCTTTCTTTACACTTCCTTTTCTTGCTTGCCCTATTTCTATCCAAATCCTTTTCTTTACATTTTGAATATTTCAATCATGGAATTGCCAACTGACTCTTCTATCACCAACTCATCACACTCAACTATCAATGTTAAAGGCCCCATTTTCAATCACACTCCTTCTCACCAAAACTAATTAACCTTACTATATCATCATTAAACAATAATATTAAAAGTTTCATATCGATTAAAAATAAGTTCCATTTATAATATATAAGAATAAAGATTAAATTAAACTTAAAACTCTTTTTCTTTTTATATTAAAACCATAAACATTTTATTTAGAAATGAGTTAGGGTTAAAATTAAACTTCTTAAATACATTTAAAAGATGGCAAAAAAAAAAAAAACTTAACTTTTTCTCCATCGTCTTCTTTGACTTATAACAGTATTGGAATGCGTAATAATTATTTAATACATAAAGTGTGGTTATGATGTGATACTATACAAGAGGAGTAAGTGAGTACATGATGCTGTGAGAATTTTAAAATCATAAATATACAGTATTGTTTGTGTAAAGATATTTTAAAGCTGACTACCACCTGTAGCTGTACAATTTAAGTATATGATATTATTATATTATTTGAATATGCAAGAACCGTTTCTTTAAATTTAATATTAATTTAGTAGCTTAATCTCAGAAAGAATCGTTAGTACCATTCAAATAAATCAAATGCTAAACAATGTATTGTACTTACAAACATTAAAGGTTGACTTAGTAGTAAAAAGATTTAAGTAATACTTATATCTGAATCTCATTACACAGAAAAAATTGGACAATTTAAGAAAGAGAACTTAGACATTTTTTTTTATTATGCTCTTCGTCCTTTAATTTAGTTTTCTTTAAAAAAACGAATAATTTGGTTCTGGCATAAGATTTTGAGTAGAAATGTGTAAAAAAAATTTGGGTTAAATATGTTTTTAGTCCCTATACTTTGAGACGATTTTGGTTTTAGTCCCTCCTTCAAACTAAGGTACAATTTAGTCATTGAACTTTAGAAAACTCTGGTTTTAGTCATTTTTACCAACTTTTTTTAACTTTATTTGGAGTTTCAAACGCGTTTCTCAGTTAACATTGAAGCAAAAATGTGTCAAACAATGTAAACAATCAAATGCTATAATGAAACGTGCTTGAAACAACAAATAAAGTTAAAAAAATTTGATAAAAAGGACTAAAACCAAAGTTTTCTAAAGTTGAAGGACTAAATTGTACCTTAGTTTGAAAGAGGGATTAAAACCAAAATCGCCCCGTATAGGGACCAAAACATATTTAACCCAAAAAACTATGAAAGGAATAAATAAAATAAAGTAATTCATTTTCTATTATTTATTAAAAAGTCGTGCAAACTGCTAAAAAGTACTTTAAATTGATAAATTGATACGAAATGAGAGGGTAAACACATCCTCTCTTTTTTTCATTTTTTTCTTCTTAAAAATTATTTTTTTATATGTATTCTTTACAAAAAAAAACATTTTTTTTCGTGTTAAGTACAAAAACTATTCTTTTGAATGAGTATACACATGCATTAAGCATCAATCACAAGCTGGCATGGTTGGATCCACATGACATTCATGTGAAAATCAAATTAAGTTTAATTTGTAGAGATAAAAATGTTATTTTTTATTTTTTTATATAATTCGATTGAATATAATTTTTAAATTAAACATTAATTTTTTTTAAAAAAATTAATAAACACATTTAAAGATATTTTCAACAAATTATGAATATTAAAACAATCGAACTAAGTAGACCGTGCGATGTAAACTTTGGCTGCAATGTTAGGTTTATCGAAGAGAACAATAATTGACCAAGTGCAGGATTAAAAAATAAAAAAACAGCTGCTAATAATGTTAATTAGGATGTCTTAAACCAAGATTAAACTCTGTAAAAAAAAATGAGATTGGAAATTTTAATTTAATTTATTTGTTGGGTGTGTTTGACGTTGTGGTAGGTTTGCTTTTTCCCATGCAGTGAGAAGATTATCCCATACTTCCATGTCAAAAGCTGTTATAAAACAAAAATTCACATAAACTATAGTATTCCAGAGACTAAGTTCCACTTTTCCAGGTTCATCTCGATGAGTCTAATCTTCGAATAACATCCACTGTTTATTTACCTTTATTTTATGCCTCAGTGGTAGCTTGTACTTCTAATTTTTAAACATTCATCTTTCTTTGATAAAGACCAAACAAATACAAGTAGAAACCAGAACAAGATAAAGAAAAAAAAAATAATCAAACGAAAATATATTTTATTGAAAAATGTTGCAAAATTAATTGTTAGCGTTTGTTAATAAGAAAAAAAATTGAACACACAATTTTTTTACTCTCTTTCAAGTTCATTATATCAATTTTATATCTCTAAATCATTAATGGAGAATTAAACCTACCATCTCTTTCTTTGATCCTTTCTTCTGACTTATCACTGAGTCAATCTTATATATTTTAAGAGTAACTTTCGTATTTAATGTTATTATGAAATTTTATATAAAGATTTATTAAAAAAGATACAACATCAATAGATTTCAAATTCAACTAATATAAAAAGATTAAGATTACCTTTAATCAAATTTTAAAACAACAAATTTATGATATTTTATCTTATAACTTGTTTAATTTTCTTGTATATATCTTATATACAAACTCTTTTTACCGAACCAACCGGATAGGACCAATGAGAAGAGACAATCAGTCCAAATAGATAGATAGTTAATACTATCAAGTGTCATCTAATCAAGATAGGTAAAAAAAGTTGTATATTAAACGATCACGCAATTATGAAGATGGGAAACTGGATAAATGAACAATCTCTAGCAACAAAGAACCACTAAAATATCGTTTATAATCAAGATTACTTGTAAAAGTTAGTTAGGAGATGATGGATTGTGATTAGACTGTGAGTAGGATTCCAATAATCACAAGTCCATCACAAAACCTAAAAATAGAGGTCTAAGGTAAGAAGGTAGGTGATTAATCACTAATTTGAATGTCGAAATGTCGTTGACAAGTATACTCGGAACGTGAACAAAAAGGATTTTAGTTAAGAATGTTTAGAGTTTTGAATTTTTTTACTTAATTAAGTTTAATTATTTTTATATAAAACTAAACTACTTTATTTTTGTGATGAATATATATATATATATATAGGTTTAATAGGTTCGGAGATTAAACTTTTATAGGTTTAATAGGTTCGGAGGTCCCTATATTTGGGGACTTGTTTCAATTTGATCCTCCAATTTTGAAAGTGATCAATTAGGTCCCTAATTTTGTCAATTTCAATCAATAAAAGCTTTTCAGTTAACGACGTGAAGTTTTTGAACATGTAACACGTTGACGCTTCCAAGTGGCACCCTTTCAAGTGCATAGGTGGATTATAAAAGGGTGAAATCTCTTTTAATTAGGGATTTCACCTTCAAATACACCATTTTAATTTAGGGATTTCACCCTTTTATAATCCACCTATGTACTTGAAACGGTGCCACCTGGAAGCGTCAGCGTGTCACGTGTTCAAAAACTTCACGGTGTTAACTGCATTTAACGGAAAGGCTTTTATTGATTCAAATTGACAAAATTAGGGACCTAATTGATCACTTCTAAAATTGAAGGACCAAATTGAAACAAACCCCAAAATATAAGGACCTCTGAACCTATTAAACTTTTATATATATATATATATATATATATATATATATATATATATATATATATATATATATATATGATGTTTGACAGGGCATGAATTGATATATAATAAGAAGATTAAGATGAAAATAGAGATAGGAGGTATAGAGATAGATGGTAGGGAGTTAGGGTCGTCCTTATAGTTATAGGGTATGGTTTGGTAAATAGGGGTCCAGATAGAGTCCTCTCTTCAATTATTAACACACACCTTATACAATTATTATATCACTCACATAATTGTCCAACAAAAGCGATAGTACACACCCTAATAATTGCGATATATAGTACACTCTTTCTATACCATCCCTCTTCATTCCTAATTTATCTTATTATCTTAATCTTATTTTAATATCTATTATTCTTTCATCTAATGCCATCTCAAAACATACTCTTCATTTGAAAATAGCAGAAGACAATACATTTTCTGTTCTTCTTTATTCAACTTTCTCATTTCCTTTTCACTTTTAAAAACTTTCAAAATCAAAATTATAAATATAACCTAAATGTCAACCATCATTTTTACATAACCCTAAGTGGATCCTACCATTTATCATTTCATTAATATCAATTAAAAACTGTACTAATATTTTAATAATGGCTACAATTTCTACAACTAAATTTACAATGTATAAATACTTCTCATCATATAATTTTTTTAAATATATAAATTATATTTTAAAAGTTTGATCAAATATTCATACAATATTATTTTTATTTGTTGATAAAATTTCTTAAAAATGACGATGATATATAGGTTGAAATATGTAATATGTTAACAAAAATATATAAAAAAAAAGGTCATAAAAACATCATCGATAAATAATAGTTAGGATTGCGTTTATTCACTATCATGTGAAATTCATAAGTTTGTCAAATAAGTATTAACCTGAACATTGATATAAGAGTTGAAAAATTATTTCTTAAATCAATGGTAAAAAATAACTAATTATTATTATTATTATTATTATATTCTGAAATGCAATCTTATAATTCATAAATACAAATTCTTATATTAGGGAGGGGAAGAAAGTAAAATTCTATTATATACATGAATGGCAATATCATATAATAAATTACTTAATACATCTAATAAATAAAATAAGAAGAAGTGTATAAGATGCTCTAGTGGGTGGACGATTTAAATTTGAAATGGAGAAGAAAATTGTTTGAATGAGAGAAACATGCAGCAAAAATTATATATTGAGAACTAAGTTTACTAATATTGTATTCTCACAAAATCATCTTTTAAGAGATAACATATAAATTAATGTTAAGGTTTAATAGGTTCGGAGGTCCTTATATTTAGGGGTTTGTTTCAATTGGGTCCTCCAATTTTGGAAGTGATCAATTAGGTCCATAATTTTGTCAATTTGAATCAATAAAAGCTTTTCAGTTAACGACTCCCTAAATTAATAGGGATTTCACTCTTTTATAATCCACCTATGCACTTGAAATGGTGCTACCGGGAAGCGTCAGCGTGCTACATGTTAAAAAACTTCACGTCGTTAACGGAAAGACTTTTATTGATTCAAATTGACAAAATTAGGGACCTAATTAATCACTTCTAAAATTAAAGGATCCAATTGAAACAAACCCCAAATATAGAGACCTCCAAACTTCTTAAACCTAAATGTTATTGAATGTGAAACTTTGAACAGTGTGCAAAAAGAGGTTTAGATAAGATAAAGAGATATGTATAATGATGAGTGGTGTTGGAAGGTGAAATAAAATGAAAAAATATTTTATAAAATCTAGAAATAATTGTACCAAGAATAATAAGGTGAGAAGTCAATCAAATGGAATATATTTAGGACCATGGAAAATAAAGTACCTTTTTTTTTTCTGATGGAGGTGATAACAAATAAGTTAATTACAGAATATATAGAAGTTGAAAAATAGAAAAGCTTGTGTAAAATGATTATGGCCTTTGTTGTCCTTTTTCTAATTAAGACTTGGAAACTACAAAAACCACTTTCTTATTAAGGCATAAGGAATATGGGTGGAACTCAACGTAAAAAAATAGAAGAAATTAAAATAGTCATAGAAAATAAAATAATTATGAAAATGAAAGTGCGTATTTTATGTATATGGATGAAGAATGTGGAAGGTGGTAGAAAGAAGAAAAGTGCTTAAGATTGTGGGGTAATATTGTATGTACCTTTTGTAGATACCTATATTAGGTTAGCTTCTGTTTTTCTATTTATTTTTCATCTTCTAATACTGCTTTTTGGTTGTCCAAAAATTTTTCTATAGTGTTTTTTTTAATTAAGCTTAAATATAATATAAACCGAGTTAGAAAAAAATTAAGTGAATAACAACATGGAAAATATATGAATATAAGAAAATTTGAGTGAGTACTTTTTTTTTTTTAAGAATCACTGTATTTATAACAAAGGTAGACACATAAAAAATTTAAATATGATAGTTGATTATTGAATAAAGTTAATTGACAAAATTTGCTTATTTATTATTTTAATATATGCATCAATTATCATATTCAATAAAATTTATGATGTAATATCTCATAACTATATTTATTATGATAATAATATTTTATAATATCTTATAGTTCTATTTTATTATGAGATTATATGTGTTTTAGTATGGAGTTGCAGGTGCTTTAAAGGTTTAAATGTTTGTCTTATGTCGTCATCTTATTTATCTGTTTGATCTTAGAGATTATCTGCATAAGTCAATAAAGATTTAGAACTAACACATATTAGATATCATCATCTGTTTCTTTATCTCAGAGTATTTATAAACTTTAGAATAATTTTAGTAATAATGATATTTTGTCATAAATTAATTAATATTATATATATATATATATATATATATATATATATATATTAAAATAAACACTTGAGAAAACGATAACAAAAGCTACAAAAAAAAAATACTTATAATGAATAGCTATACATTTTAATAAAATGATAAATATATATAACAAATATAAAAACACTGGTCTCTGAGATTCTATTTGTTAGCGAAATATTTGATAAATTTATATAAAAAAAAAATGGATGTAATTTTCATTGAGACACATTAAAATAAATTATTTAACATGTTTTATCTTTTATTTAGATAGGTCAACAAAGCGACATAAAAATGTATCTGAGTTGGGGTTATTTTATAAATTAAAATTTCGTTGGATTATAAAAAGAAATATCAATAAATATATTTTTAATTTTAGATTAGAAATTACGTGAATTTTTGTCTAAAAAAGGCGATGAAGAAAGGAGAAAAGATTTGTGTGTATTTAAGATGAGTTGGCTTGTTCCAATAATTTACTGTAAGAACTGTTGATGCACATGCAATCATTTCTAATGTTCGGAGTACGCAATTGCTTCTATACTATTCAAGTTTGCTTCTATACGATTCAATGTGCTCATTGAAAAATTTAGATGTCTATTTAATTGTGCAACAATTATGACGAATGAAATAAATAAGATTGGAAGCACAATTAGTAAAATATTATATTCACTAATTAATTTAACATTTTTAATGTGTAAGAAAATTTTAAATAACAGACAAAATACAATTAATATAGATTCTATGGCAATATATAATTATATGTCAAAATGTTAAAAGATGTATTTCATAAATATTCAAAATATTAAAAATTGTACCCGACATATACTTATAATAATACTATTATTATTATTTGATAGAGTTTAAAAGGTTCAATAAATAAAAGATTAAATATGAAATTAATGGGATATCTTAACCGGCTTAAAGACAAGAGATTAAGAATATTTATGAGATATATAAACATGATATTTTCTCACTAAAGATACTCACAGCTTTTGTTTCTCATTCTCTTTTCATTCCTGATGAGAAAAGTTATATTATTTGTTTGAATAGATGTTTAGAACATTTACTCTTATCACCCATAAGTAGCTAATTAAAATGTCAGCTAATGTTTTGATTTATTTAATATCTGTTTAAGAACATTTTCACCAAGAAAAAAAAGTCCCATAAGAGTTGCTTTAATAATTCTTAACTTAATAGCGAGTCAATAATTAATTTAGCCAATAATTAATAAAGGATTTAATTGAATTGATTTAAACCAATTCATTTTTCTTGGTATCATATACCGAGCTAGCCAATAATTTAAAGGGTTTAATTTAGTTAATAACTAATAAAGGGTTTAATTATTTTTCATTTTGTTTTGAATATCTCAATTCATTTTATTTACTTTGCATTAATTTTGGGTTTAATTAATGAGAAAATGTATTTCTTAAATAGATTTATAGAATTTCACCATACCACATAATATTAGGGTTAAGCATGTCCATGCATGCTTAGTAATTTTGATGTGGTGTGATATTAATTCTCACATTGCAACTTTGTCTACTTGTACCCAGAAAATGGACATACAGAGGCAAGATAACAAATTTTTGCATATTTGCGTGATAAGAAACTATAGATTTCTGAATCCACCCATCTAACCAGAGATTAAACGGGTTAATAGAAAGAGAAAATCAGTTTAACAATTAATAATTTTCTTAAATATTTTTTTCATATGTATTTTGTCCTAAGAAAAGTTTTCTGTATATGTCGTTTTCTAAATTTTACTCTTGATGTATATATTTTTTTATAAAAGTGGTCCAATTAGCTTTAAGAAATTATTTTCTATTCAATCCAAATTGACCAAATGAAATGCACTTATACTAAGCTCAAATTTTCTATATACAAACCCCACCTAAAACAGTAAAAACACCTCAACTCATTACAAATTATGTACATTGAATGTCATTTCACAGTTTGCAAACTTCAAACCAACCGAGAGACAATGTTCACATGGAGTTTGACACGAATAACATATACATATTCCAAGCAGAATGAGCCGTTTGGAAACTTTTTCATTTCATTATAATGTCAGAACCTAGTGGATGTTACACAATAAAACAAACACGGTATCGTTTATAGAGATTTTGCAGCTAATAATATTGTTGTACAACAATTACACAAAAGTTAGACTAAAACATTGGTCACATAAGGGAATTCAAATTAATCCTTTTGGCGTTTGGGCAGGGGAAACGAAACTCTTTGATGGGGATTCTGCTGCAGCTCTACCTTGTCTTCCTGAGTGGGATTGGGAATGGTAGTTTCTTCATCCTCTGTTTCTTCTAAAGGTTCAGCAGGCCTTTTGTTTCGAATTCCAAACTGGTAGTTAGGACTGATTAATGTGTCTTGGTCAGGCGGAAGAGGGATACCGGGTCCTGCTATAGTCTTTGGCAATGGTATCTTGTTGCGGTTCTGAGCCAACTCCAGCAGCACCTGGCAAGTGATTGTATTAAACATTTTATTTTTCAAGATGACATAATACTTGAGGGAAAAGAGTGTTAGAGATCCAATATTGATTAGAAGTATGACTAATTGTATCTGAATATAAATTTCATTTTACAAGTCAGTTTTAAAGGTTGAATTAAACTTAAAATTCATTTCTTAATTAAGTGCAGATGGTATTAGATCACCAAAGAGACAGATGACTTTTAAGCAAACAAATAATTCTAGACTGCAGCTCATGACATGGTAATTAGTAACTAATAAAATGAATCTTAGCAAAATGTTTCTATATAATTTAGAAAAGGCTATCTCAGCCATAATTCTCAAACAAATGAATATTAATATCTGCAAGCTAGTAATGAAACTGCAACACAGAAAGGTGGGGGCCTTTCACACAAAATAAAAGAAGACAAGAACAATTTACATGAATTTAAAAATAAATTTATCAAAACTATATAGCACAGGAACTTGTGCCATGGTTGTCAGATTGAAATGTACATAATTGTGCTAGTTTACAATTCAAGGCAAAGAACATAAACTCGCTAGAAAAACTTAGCCAGACTCGAGTGGATACTATATTCATTCACAGTTTCATGCAAACTTGGTCAGTCAAAGTCTAGAACAAACCAAATAATGTTCTCCAAAACATGAGAAAAACAATTGCATTTTAGGTGTTTGGTCTTTCTATCCAATACCCTCTACAACTGGTCATGCAAGTTTAGTGGAGTACTCTGTCCATACTGCCAGTGCAGGTTTTTGATTTGAAGAGAGTGGATAAGATCTGCAGATGGTTCTTAAGGTCTAGTCCTCCTGATACAAGTACAAAGGGAATATTGATAGAAAATTTGATGCCTTTTAAAGAAGGAGCTCAGACTTCATCAATGGAGTGGAATAAAGCTGGCTGCTATGAAGCAGCATGTCTGGGTTCAGGCTAAAATGTCTTTATATCCAGGTTTGTATCTTACAGTGATTTTCAAAACCAGAAGCATTTTTTTTGGTGTCTTAAACCAGCAAATAATGCTAGCTAGATTTGTAGGAAACTTTTACAAGTTAGAGAGTTGGCTACAAGATATACCATACATGATTCTTGGCAATGAAATCAAGTTGGGAGGCATGTGTGGAAAGCGGATCATAGGGTTGTCTATGATCCAAAAAATGTAAAAATTGCAGATTTGCTTTCTAATTCCAGATGGTTTCTGCCTGCAGCTACAAATCAAGATCTGTCAAAATTGGGAAGTGTATCAGAGCCATAAGGCTCTTGCACAGTGATCAACAAGACACATTCATATGAATGCCCAATTACTCAGTTTTCCATAAAAGTATGCACTAATCCTCCTCTCTCGGTTCATATATTCTTTGTTATGGTGCATCCAACCATATGTCGAACAACAAAAATCCCCTTTCTCACATTCGTAAAAAGCTTGATGCAAGTGGCCATGAGCTCCAGTTCAAAGGGGAAGTGTTAAATATAGAAGACGCGGCACTTGTCGATGCTGGTTTTAGCACATGTATTATCTATATGATTGGATTAAAAATTAACCTATGTTAGGGATATCACAGAACACACTATTCTCAATATGAATATAAATGTGTGTGATCATCATTTGACACACAACCTAGTAATAAAAAGAAAATTAATCTTTGGAAGTGAAGAGAACCAACTATTTCAAGTCCTGTGGTGGGCTTTGCTTGAGTTGCGACACAAAGATTTAAAGTTCACATAAACAAGGCAACCTCTCACACTACCTTAACTCTTGCAAACTTCAGCATATTGCTTCAAACTATCAGCACACCCAGTTAAGCCAACAAAATTAACACACTTGACTTTTAGCCTCAGACAACAAAAAGAATCCCTGTTTTTTTCTCTCAGAAGTGTTTATAACCATACATTCACATGAAACAAAGTTGAACAATTGGAAAGGCGAATTACTAATCACTGTAATTACCTCACGAGGTGGTGGTTGCGAGAAGCTGAAGTTAATCTTGGATTGAATAGCAAGCTTGACATCGTCACAATCGATTGCGGATTTTCCGGCGTGCTCTGAATAGACTTGTGCGTCTGTTAATACATCGACGACGTATCGATACCATAGTTCAAGGAACTTGTGAATGACGCGAGGCTCGTACTCCTCCACGCCCATTGACTTCAACAAAGACTTCACGATCTTTGCATCCCTTGGCATTCCCGACTCTTCGTCTTTGTCACCCATACCTCTCTACTGCTCCACCGGAAGACAAAATGTAATTCAAACGCACGGTGGCCGGAATCGCCGTTGACGGTGTCGGACGGGATGCTGGTTATTCGCCTAGAAAGACTTTGGGAGAAGTCTAGGGCACGAAAACTCTTCCTTTTGCATGGGCCTCATGACTCAGAATTTTAATAGGCTCAAGTGAAAACACTGGCCCATGGGCTTCCTTATTCTCACTTCCCAGTTTTATCTTGCTGTCAAGTTATGATTTTTTTGAATTTTATTTATTTATTTTCTAAATTTTGTTTTTGGAATTTTTTGTGTTTGTCAATTCAAAGTTGCGCAGGTGAGAGTGTTTTGCTTTAGTCTCTCTATATTTGTTTTATTATTTAATGTAATGAATTTTTTAATTGAATTTTAGAATTTAATAATTTTTTAAACTGAATTTTGAAATCTGTGAGAGGAAGACGTAGGATTAGATAAAACTGGAGGATGGGTGAGGATAAGTACAAAAGAGAGAAAAAATGTATCCTTATAAAAAAAGAGTAGTTTAAACACTAAGAAAGATAAAATTTGGAGGTGGAAAGAGAAAGCTTGAAGGTAAAAGAAGTTCCCAAATTATCTTCCACCACAACTACATTACTACATTTTAAAACTAATCAGATTTTAAAATCAGTTTAAAAAATTAATAGATTTTAAAAATCGATTTAGGAAGTCAGTGAATATTGATATCTAAGTAAGGTAGTAGTGGAAAATCTAGTTACTATCTCAATTGGATTTAGTTTGATTTCGAAATCTAATTACTTTTTTATTTTTTTAGTTTTTTGCTTTTTATTTTATTTTTAATTTGTTAGAACTTTTTCAAAATAACTTGTTGAGATTTTATTGTTAGTATTATTATCAATTAAAAAAATAGTATAAATGTTATATTATAAGTTATTATATTGTAATATTAAAGATTATTTTTTTGTTTTGATGAACTTACAAATAAATTTGAGTTTTGTCGACGAAGTTTACGAGAAAAATTATAAAAATTAATTGAATATTTTTTATATGTGATAAGTTGATTGAATAAGTTCAAAAGATTATTTTTATATTAAATTTATTATAATAATTATAAAATTTGATAGAATTACTATTCAAATTTTTGGCCAGATTCTAAATTCCTTTTAATCTTTGTTCAAATTTTAAAAGTTTTTAAATTTTAATTAGATTTCGAAATTTGATTCTAAATTTTGTACATCCTTAACCAGATTTTGTACAAAATAATCCATATCCTCTATTTTAAGTCTATATAGTCCATCTAAATTTGCAATGAAAATGAACATATTCGAAGAAGGAAAATAAAAACAATGTGTAGGTGGCGCTGTTGTAAAGATGAAGAAGAAGCTGGTGAGTTTGTGCAATGACGAAGAAAGCTTCACCACCAGGTACAATCTGGCCGAGTGGAGGAGGCAATTGATAGTAGTTGTCAAGTGGTTACACGAGAGGTCGGAAAAATAATTCATGATCCTTATAAGAACAATATGCTAAAAAAGGAGAGATTTTTTTTTTTAATTTTATTCTTATAATCACTTGCAACTTTAATGTAACTTCCAATTTTAGTTAGTAATACTACACATTATCTTATTATAAAAAAAAAACACTAAATAAAATATGTTGTTTTGGTACATTGAAGACAAATAAAAAACGACAGTTATCCAACAAAAATTCCATATGTTTGCATGAGCCACGTGGATACAACACTCACTCTCAATCTTTCGCAGCGAGAGACTAAGTTCAGAAAACGCCGGTGAAAGTAGGGTCGTTGATTTGGGGGAAGTGAGGTGGAGATCACGTGCACCTTGTCACGTTCTTCTATTTTTCATGGCTTGGAGGGTTACTTAGCAACTGAAACACGCATTTCGATGACGTTGGTCGCGCTCTTCCTCACCGCCACCAAGCTCGCCGGAGCTCTCTTTACTCTCACCGTCGCCGCCAACGCTTTCTCCTACTCCCGCTTCCGCAAGAACAACCTTCGCCGATTCCGCTCCCCAATCGACGAATCCTCCGACACTCTCGCCGACTTTAACGTCGCCGGTAACTTACAGTAAAACGCTCTCTCTTCATCAGTAACATTTTGTTTCCCTCGTCAAAAGCCTTTGTTCTCAACGACCTAGCGGAAGGGAGCGTTTTCATGCTCATGTCCGTTGCATAAGTTCAATTTCACAGAAACTCTATATTATGATCGAGTGCTTTTAATTACGAATTTAATCAAGTTGCAGTTACAAACGTCATCTAATCATTGTAGATGAAATTCGTGTTTGGGATAATTTCGGCAGCATTTTCAAGGTTTCTGTAGAATTATCTATAAGCCGTAACTTCCTGTAAGCTCTCTAGGTGTTTGTTTAAAAGCATACGATGAGGTTAAGAGGGTGTGAATTTTAAGGTGTATGAAAAGTGAGCTCTTTAGGTGTTTGTTTGAAAGCATATGGAGAACGATGCGAGTTATTTTTTTAATTTTTTGTTTCAGAAGAAGAGTTTTTCTTTGGTCTGGCTACAGCACCGGCTCATGTCGAAGATAGGCTTGATGATGCTTGGATCCAGTTCGCTGGGGAAAAGAGTGGTGACTCCGAGGGGAGGCAGACAGTGGATGCTGTGATGGGTTCTGCTTCTGGCGACGGTGGTTCCCAGCGGGCCGTGACGTCTCCTCGGGGCAGGAAGCCTCTTAAGTTGGCTATGGAAGCCATGATTAGGGGATTTGAGAAGTACTTGGAAGTGGAAGGAAAAGAAGGGGAAGAAGAACCTCGTCCTAATGTAACTGCTTGGCATAATGTTCCACGCCCGTAAGCCCTGTGATTATTTTGTTTTGACGTTATTTTGTAATAATTACCTCAAAATCAATGATGATATTAAGAGTATCAAAACATGCGCAGATTCCTATAAAGCTCCTTTTGTAAACATTATGTAACTCCCTTAATTCAAAATTGAGAATTTTACCCTCCACACCTCCATAAAGTGAAAAACGCTGTAGTTTTATGGCTATCTTGTAAGAAATTTCTGATTTTCAGGGAGGAGAGGTTAAGATTTTGGTCTGATCCTGAAACAGAAATAAATTTGGCCAAGGATACTGGTGTTACCGTTTTTCGCATGGGAATAGATTGGACAAGAATCATGCCAGTGGAGCCAGTAAACAGCCTTAATGAATCTGTAAGTTAGAAGCGGACCTTTCAAAATGATGATGAATTACGGTGCCATTCATGGCGAAGCTTATGTCAGTCAAAAGCTTTAGTGGAGATTATCAATATGCTTTTCAATTCTCAGTTTTATGTTGAACCTTATCAACCAATTGAACTATGAGTAACTCAGATGTTGCTCTTTCTTAGGTTAACTATGCTGCATTGGAACGGTATAAGTGGATTATCAATAGGGTTCGATCATATGGAATGAAGGTGATGCTTACTCTTTTCCATCACTCGCTTCCACCCTGGGCTGGTGAATATGGCGGTTGGAAGCTGGAAAAGACAGTGGATTATTTCATGGACTTTACCAGGTTAGTTTTTCCTTTAGTGTTTGTTATCTGTATGCTATTATTTTCTTATCAGAGCGGCAATGAACCGTGCTAATTGCTAAGAAAATCATTTGAAGTTAAATGAAAAGCTGATAATGTGTTTCTCTGTGAATTCTCCATCTAGACTACATTATAATATATTAGTTTGAGTTTCCAATGTCACATTTAACCATCCTTCCATCTCGTTACTTATGACTACCAATTACATGCATTTGTTTAGAGATTGAAATTCCTGCTTCTATATACGATTTGTTCTTTTCTTGAATATGAATATTCCTGTTTATATCACATTGTTGTCTAGTCCTATCGAGTTACTCATCTTATGATGGTATATTCATGAAACTTTTTCTCATATCCTCTCTTTTCATGTAGGCTTGTTGTAGACAGTGTCTCGGATTTGGTAGACTATTGGGTAACATTTAATGAGCCCCATGTCTTCTGTATGCTTACTTACTGTGCTGGTGCTTGGCCTGGAGGTCATCCTGATATGCTTGAGGTCGCAACTTCAGCACTTCCAACTGGTGTTTTTCAGCAGGCCATGCATTGGATGTCTGTTGCACACTCAAAGGCATATGATTACATCCACGGACAAAGGTTTTTCTTTCTCGTAGGAGCTTTAGATTTGTTGCAAGTTTATATTGCGCATATAGATCATCATAGACCTGATTATGGAATTTAAAATTGTTTATGATATTTATCCTCTTTTCTTGGGCTCATTTGTATTAAACTTTATCTATCAGCTTTTGTCCATGTCCATTCTCTGTTTGAGTTCGTGGCTACTATACCTTTCTATTGCAATCAATTGTTTTATGCCTTATCCCTTCATATACGTAAGCTAAACATTTGGAGTTGACCACTTAGGCTCTTTTCTATTTTTATGTTTCTAGTTATCTGAACTATAATATCTTTTTGGCAGTAACCCATTAAATTCAATAGTTGGTGTAGCACATCATGTGTCATTTATGCGACCCTATGGTTTGTATGACATTGCTGCTGTTTCACTGGCTAATTCATTGACTCTCTTCCCATACATTGATGGAATATCTGAAAAGCTGGACTATATAGGCATAAACTACTATGGACAGGTTTGCTTTATTAACCTTGACATGCACTATGGATGATATCTGGCATACACACTATCAATTCTGACATTTATTTCAGGAAGTGGTTTCGGGTGCGGGCCTGAAGCTGGTGGAAAATGATGAGTATAGTGAATCTGGTCGTGGGGTATACCCTGATGGTTTATACCGCATGTTGCTTCAGTTCCATGAAAGATACAGACATCTAAAAATTCCCTTCATCATTACTGAAAATGGGGTTTCGGATGAGACAGATTTGATCCGCCGGCCATATCTCTTGGAGCATTTGCTAGCTGTTTATGCTGCCATAAAAATGGTTTTGATAGTGGATTAAATTTTATTTCCTTAAAATTAACTTATTTCATAAACACCAATTTGATTGTAGACTTCTTATAATTGTTCTACAGGGTGTACGTGTACTTGGTTACCTGTTCTGGACTATTTCTGATAACTGGGAATGGGCCGATGGATATGGTCCCAAGTTCGGACTTGTTGCAGTTGACCGGGCAAATAATCTTGCACGGATCCCTCGCCCCTCTTACCATCTATTTTCTAAAGTTCGAACTCCCTGTCTGTATTTGCTTTTCCGTGACATTTTCTCTGTCTAGTTTTGAATCACTTCCTATGGGCTCTTGATTGCAGATTGTGAACACGGGCAAAGTTACACGTGAAGATCGTGAAATAGCATGGGATGAACTCCAAAGAGCTGCCAAAGAGAAGAAAACGAGACCATTTTATCGGGCTGTGAATAAACACGGTTTAATGTATGCAGGTAACTATTTACTCATGATATCATTGTAAAGTTTCAGATTGTTCTTTAACTGTATTAGTATGATCTCGCCTTGTTAATGTAGTTGATGCCTTACCACTTTGGCAACAAATTACATGAAAACCCAGTAGTTAATGGCTTAGACAGCAGTTGCATAATAAGTATTACTTCAGTCAGGACAACCAATTACAATGGACTGCGAACCAAATCAACTGTAATTATATAAAACCCATTTAAGATCCACGGCAGTTAGATTTAGAATGTGTAATTGAGACTGCATATGCTTATAATTAAGAAAAATGAACCTGCTATACATTAGCCCCAAAATAATGTTCCCTCAGACCATTTATCAGAATACTGCTTCTAGTCCTTGCAGAACTTAAATCCTGAATGCCTCCCGCTGAATTTGGGTTTTGGCTCCTTTGAGAAAGTCTAGAACAGGCAAACATAGCACCTTGTGTCAAGGTGAATGTTGAAAAAGAAAATGTTTGGCTATGTTAATCCATGTGAAACATTTAAAAGCTAATGTTCATAAGCTTGTGGGGGTTATACAGAAAAGTTTCTAAGAAGTGTTCTTGCTTCTCGTGACAGGTGGACTTGATGAGCCAGTACAGCGACCTTATATAGATCGAGATTGGCGGTTTGGTCATTACGAGATGGAAGGACTCCAGGATCACTTGAGCCGCTTCTCAAGATTCATTATTCGACCCTTCTCCCCCAAAAGGAAAACAAAATCTCAAGAGAAGAAGAATCCCAAATTAATTCTTCAGCCTCTTGAAACTTAACAATTCACAACTTACCTATTTCTCTTGTTCTGAAATCTATACCACTAAGTACTTTTAATTTCAATATTCAAGTGAGTTCTTTTATGTCCAACTATTCCTAATTCCTACCACTCATGGCATATCTGAATACTAAACGAAATCTCATCACTTTATTTCTCAAAATCACTTCATTTTAGGAATTCATTTTCGTTAGAAATTTTTGAGTGCTACATTCATTGACTTAAACAACATCGAAATGAAAATTCATAATCCTATTACTTTAAACTTAAGCTTAATATAATATTCTTATATATTATATAGATTTGAAGTATAAACTAGGTTGACTTTTTGAGTCATTGTAACATTTTAAATATTTATTAAAATTGAGGTTATTAAAATAAATTAAAAGTAACTAATTTTGATAAGGTTTTCATGGTTTTCTTTTTACTCAACAAAATTCTGTGATATCTCGAGTTTATAGAAAAGACAATTATTTACTCGTTCGAGTCCATCACAATTTGCAAGTCATCTTACGAATTATCTTTCTTTTTTATATATAAAAACTAAATTATACTTTCAGTCATTTAACATTTTATTTAAATTCAGTTTAATCTTTTTCATTTTTTAAATTAATTAAATCCTTTATTTTTAATATTATATTTTAGTTTAAAATAAACATTTTAGACACATTCGCCGCTTAATATAATTAATTAAAATTATTATTAACACTATAATTTAATTATTGAATTTACAATTTTAATTACAATAAATTTATTAATTAAATAAATTTTTAAAATTAATATTCTTACTATATTTGAAAGTTTATTTATTAGATGATTATAATTTATTAATTACTATAATTTTACCAATTAAATAATTAACAAGCTTTATATAATTTATTAATTATATAAAATACAACAACTTTATACAAATTACTTATTACTGTAGTTACGGGAAGCATCATGTTACTTCTAGAACTAGAATTATTTTTTATTAATTAGATAAGAAAAGATAAACCCTTGTAATGGATTCTGAACATACAAGATAGGAGGAAGTTTAGTGTTCATACCAAAATGAATCACTTCTTAAACTTTTATTATTTTATTCTAAACAACAGTGACTTTCCCACTATTTTTAATTGTGATCTTTGTTTCGTATCACCTTATTTTTTAGGTTTAAATATGTTTTTAATCCCTATATTTTGGGGTGATTTTAGTTTTAGTCCATTTTTAAACTAAGATACAATTTAATCTTTCAATTTTAGAAAACTTTGATTTTAGTCCTTTTTACTAAAGTTTTTTAACTTTATTTATTGTTTCAAGCACGTTTCATTATAGTATTTGGATTGTTTACACTGTTTGACAAAATTTTGCTTCAATGTTAACTGATAAACGCGTTTGAAACTAAAGTTAAAAAAATTTGATAAAACTAATTAAAATCAAAATTTTCTAAAATTAAAAAATTAAATTATACCTTAGTTTAAAAATGAACTAAAACTAAAATAAATCCAAAATATAGGGACAAAAACATATTTACCTATAGGAAATTTATGTAATCTTTTACTCTCAAGTATGTTCCAATCCAATCCCTTCTATCCAAACGAAGCCTTAGGAAAATAAAACAAGTGAATGAGGCCAAGGATGCGTTGAATTTTGGGGTAGAACATTGATGTGATGTAGTGCAGTTTATGCAGCAGATAAGGGACCACCACAAGGGTTGGTGAACACTGGCCATAAACATAGCCGTTCACAACAAAAAAACAGAAATATTATCTGTATAATAAAACATGCAGCATTTTTTAAACTATATAAAGTATTATATAAATCACTGTAAAAGGACACAAACACAAAAAAAAAAAAAACAGACATCTATGAATTCTGACATTTCCACGTGTACATTGGCCATTTCCAAGAACTCCAAGTGATTTCATGAGAGTCAGCAATGTTAGCACTATAAGAAAATAATGAACTGAATGGTTTGGCGAAAGATGTCCCTTTTCAAGATGAACATCATCAATGTTATTCTCATTCTCCCTTTCCTATGTTTCTATGTTTTGAGTACTTTCTTCATTAAAGCATCAGCAGTAAATGCAGCATATGAGTCTGATAGAATAATCGATCTTCCTGGTCAACCTTCAACCCCTTCAATCTCACACTTTTCAGGTTACATCACTGTCAATGAAAACCATGGAAGGGCCCTTTTCTACTGGTTCTTTGAAGCTCAGTCTCAACCCTCCAACAAGCCTCTTCTTCTCTGGCTCAATGGAGGTTTCTTCTTCTCCTTTTATTACATACTTTTTCACTTTTAATTCCTTTCATCTAATGAAATATTGAAACCATTTCATTGGTTGGCATTTGGAGGACCTGGATGCTCCTCTATTGGCTATGGTGCCGTTGTTGAGATTGGACCTCTTTTAGTCAGCAAAAACGGGGAAGGACTACATTTCAACACATATTCCTGGAATCAAGGTTTGGACTTTCTGGTCTCTTTGTTTCCTTATTATCTCTTATTGCTTCCGATTATTCTGCTTACTTGCTTCAAAACTTGAAACCCTTGCAGAAGCAAATTTGTTATTTATTGAATCCCCTGTTGGAGTTGGATTTTCTTATACCAACACCTCTTCTGACACCATCTTAGAGGATAACTTAGTTGGTGAGTTTCCTTGACAAAACATAAATTCTTCTGATTTTGTTGATTGAAGTGGTGATATTTGTTGAATTACTTGAATCAGCTGAGGATGCCTACAATTTCTTGGTGAATTGGCTACAAAGATTCCCTCAGTTCAAATCCCGGGAATTTTTTATATCAGGAGAAAGCTACGGTGGTCAGTGTTTAAAACTGTGATTTCTCTGTCACATACCTTACTGGCATCATCACAATTCCATTTTCCATATTTTCCAGGTCACTATATCCCTCAGCTTGCAGAGTTAATCTTTGATCGAAACAGAGATGGCCACAAATACCCTTTTATCAATCTTAAAGGTTTTATTGTAAGTAAATCGGACACAGCTCATTCTTTTGTAAAAATTAAAGTTTTATCTCAAGAACTATTAGTGACCTTCAAAAAATTATAGTGCAACATCTGAATATGCTTGCACCCCAGATGATTTCTTTGCTTCCTAAATAGATTCACATGTTCAGGTAGGTAACCCAGAGACTGATGATTACTATGACTACAAAGGCCTTCTGGAATATGCATGGAGCCACGCAGTTATATCAGATCAGCAATATGAGAAAGCAAAACAAGTATGCGATTTTAAACAATTTGAATGGTCCAATGAATGCAACAAGGCCATGAACGAAGTCTTCCGAGATTACTCAGAAATTGACATATACAACATTTATGCCCCGGCATGTCGTTCAAACAGTACATCCTCAATGTCTGGTGATAGCAACAGTGACGGCCCTGAATCATTTACCAAGGTTGATAAATACCATCACAGATTTATAATTATTACCGTTAATTTATTCCATGCCAAGTTGTTTAAGTTAAGGGAGAATTTGGTTATTGCAGGTGAGAAATTATCATAGAGAAGGAAGGATGAGAATTTTTGGGGGCTATGACCCTTGTTATTCCAATTATGCAGAAGAGTATTTCAACAGAAAAGACGTTCAATCATCATTTCATGCAGACACTAAGAGAGCCACTAACGTGGCATGGAAGGTTTGCAAGTAAGCCATTAAATTTGTTCCTTGAATCTACAGTATTAACTTTTAGCAATGAACATTGAATATTAATTTCAGTGTTTCATGATTTCCTAGTAATTCCATATTGAGGGCTTACAACTTCTCTGTGTTCTCGGTGCTACCCATCTACACCAAACTCATCAAGGGTGGGCTTAAGATATGGATATACAGGTATTTATCTTTCTCTC
Organism: Vigna mungo; assembly: GCA_036885675.1. Classification (NCBI taxonomy): domain Eukaryota; kingdom Viridiplantae; phylum Streptophyta; class Magnoliopsida; order Fabales; family Fabaceae; genus Vigna; species Vigna mungo. The sequence goes on from CP144696.1 coordinate 15,608,094, forward strand.
TTTCAAGATAAAAGAAAGTGTGTCACATCACTAACATGATTGCTAACTTTAGATACAAACAATGTGCATTGAATGAAAAGATGAAATTTTTACTTGGTTTGAGCAAAAGGGTGAAACACTCATGTGCTATCCATGTAGGGATTCCCTTTTTCAAATAACCATTCTTATGTCATGACTGCATTAATTAGGTTCCATTTCTGATAAGTTGGATAGGAAAGTTCAAACTCACATCTAAGAAATTAAAGAGATGTTTTGTCTGTGGTACAGTGGAGACGCAGATGGAAGAGTGCCAGTGATAGGGACAAGATATTGCGTTGAGGCTCTTGGATTACCTCTCAAGTCTAGTTGGCGAACTTGGTACCATGATAATCAGGTATATACATACATATAAGTGGTAATTTTTGATTAATTATGATGTAATTTGTTTATGTGTGAGATGTTTGGTTGTAAGGTTGGAGGAAGAACAGTGGAATATGAAGGATTGACGTATGTGACAGTGAGAGGAGCTGGTCACTTGGTGCCATTGAACAAGCCTAGTGAAGCTCTCACTCTTATTAATTCCTTCTTAAAAGGAGATCATCTTCCTACTCGTGGATAATCATTCGTACCGATTTCAGTTCCCAATTTTTCTGACAACAATATCAAAATCCTATGTTTCAATATGAATAAATCAGCAGCAGTAATAATTCAGATGTCTTTTTTACGAAGCTTCTGTGTTATCTTTCAGACTCACTTTCTAAGCTTGTCTGCAAAAGAATATATGTCATATCGGATAACAATAGAGTCTTGTTGACAAATATTTCTTAGAAACAAGTTAAATTTGGTTTACTTATAAACTGATTTATAATTATGAGTTAATTTAGCTCATAATTATGAGTTAATCTTTTTCTCCTTAAATATTCTTCTAGAGTAGTTTCTCCAGGTAGGCCAACGTTGAATTGATGACGCGGTTATTTGGTAGAGAAATTATTAGGTGATTCTAAATCACCACTATAGTGCCAACCAACCAACCTATTTTTAAGTTATGGATTTTAAATTTAAAGTAAAATAATTAATAATATTTAATTATGATACATAAGTAAAATACTTCTTTATTCTACTTTTTTTTTTCTTAACTTTGATGCAAAATTAAAGTATATCTCTATCTTAAATTTTAATATATTTTAACATTTAAAATTAATTAATATAAATTTTGTAACCTTTTAATCCCATAAATCTATAAATACATATCTATAACTATATAGTGAGATTTTTTTTGTGTACACATTAATTATTTCTATTTTTTCCTTTTTAATATAATTTTTTTATCAGTTCTATAAATATTAATGACAATTTCATAATTTGGACATTTTAACATTTAAAATTAATTAATATAAATTTTGTAACCTTTTAATCCCATAAATCTATAAATACATATCTATAACTATATAATGAGATATTTTTTTTTTGTACACATTAATTATTTCTATTTTTTCCTTTTTAATATAATTGTTTATTGATTTTATAAATATTAATGATAATTTCATTGGACAACCGTTTCTCTCTGCCACTACACTAAATAATTGGTTTAACAATTTTTTATTAATATTTTATTTTTTATTATTAATATTAATATTAATATTATTTATGACAATAATACATATCCTATTCAAATATGTTGAGGGACACCGTCTAACAAAATTTACTAAATAAAGTTTAAATAAAATAATTACATAATATTATAAAATATATTTGTTGAGTTTAAGAGAATTTTATCCAAGTGAATATTTAAAAAAATTTCAATAAAAACAAATAATAAATAATTTAAATAATAAATGTTATAATTTATAAATATATTTGTCACCATAATAAACTATTTATTTTTTTTATATGTAATTTTATTTAAAAAAATTATTGTTTTAATAATAAATATTATTATACGCAGATTAAGTGAAATATTTGTCACTTTTAATATAAGATGATGTCGAGAGACAACGGGTCGAATGGAGAATTTGTTACTTGCCTGCAGTCCAATCTGAAAAAAATATCTATTTGTTAATTGTATGTTACTTTTACGGATATTCACAAATATTTTAAAAAATATATATTATTTAAATTATTAAAATAAATTAAAAAAATATAAAATATAATATAAATTAGAATTTAATTTTATAAAATATAAATTAGTTTTAATTTTATAAAATATAAATTAGTTTTAATTTTAATTAAATTTCACTTAAAAATATAAATTAAACTTTTATATTTACAAATAAGATATATCATTCACAAATAATATAATACCGAACTCAACCTATTTATAAATGAGTATTAAATTACTTACTATACACAACTTGAATAATTAATATCCATAAATACTAACTATTCATGAAAATTTTATTTACCAAGACACACTAACATGTATTTTTTTTTCATCTCTAATAATAATATCTGTAACATCCCAATAAATATAACCAAAGCTATAATTTATTTTAGGAGTTAACATGAACAATAAAGGAGAACAGTAGTGAATAAGCATAGTAGTATGAAATATACTTAGAAATTTAAAACTGAACAATTGGAATATAGATTACAATGTTTACAAAATGGACCGAACGGTCTAGAATACGATTCGTTATCCTAACAACAAGAGGTTCCTATACAGAACATCTACAAATATAGGACAAATAGAAACAACTACCCTAAGGATCGGTCGGTCCGGCATAACTTTCAGGCACGGCCTCCACGGGTTGCTCGATCTGCACAGCGTTCTCCAGAGTAGCCCCCAAAACATCTTCCAAGCTATCCTCTGCTCACACCCAAAAGGATGATCATTACAAGGAAGAGGATAACCGAACCGTCAGATACCGAACGACAACATAGACAAAGACACGAAGGATAAGGGTAAGCTTATGTAAATTTAATTTATCAATTCATCATACAAGTAAACGTACAATACAAGCCAATCAATCATGCAACACACAATTCCTATACTCATGACCGACCACTAAGACACTGTCCGGACGGTATGAACATGTAGCTCGGTCGTCCCTAGCACCCGGTGTGGTGTAGTAACTGTTTTCCCTTATCAGCTGCCACCCGAGGTTAGTTCTCAAACGGTTATCTATTCATATAACCGCGGACCTCCTGCCATTCCCACGCATGAGTGGCCTCCCTCTACCTGAGGAAGCGCCCTCACGGAATATCAGGATCAAGGACGACACCAGAGTCATTCCCACATTCATACTTTACCAATCATTACCAAATTCATGAGACATTCCGCCAGTGGAATTCTCTTACTTAGTCAAATTCAACCAACGTTCATTATTACTTCCAAGCTGTTAGGGTGTTGAGAGGAGTACCAGATATTCAATACCGAATCATAACTAGTAGTGACGTTTTTCTCAAGAAGGATAATTTACATCAAACTGAGTACTTAGTCTATGACCAATTACTCAAACATAATATCATATGTGTAAAACCGAACGCTTGGTTTATGACCGGACGTTCTTAAAATGAATAATAATAATAATATGAAATTGAATGCTTTAGAAATTAAGTGTCAGTCTAATACCAAACACTTATATAATCCGAACGTACAGTTTATGGCCGAATGTTCTTAAAAATTCAAGTACTGGTATAATACCTAGCACTTTTAATAAACATCATCAATATAAACCGAACGCTCAGTGTATGACTGATCGTTCTAAATAATTAATATGAGGCTGAATACTTAGTGTATGACCAAACACTTCAAGACCGAATGTTCAGTATAAGACCGGACGTTCAGTACAATAAAGACAATTAATATGAAACCGAGTACTCAGTTTATGACCGAGTACTTCTCAGGCCGAGCACTCGATTTATGACCGAGTACTTTCAATAAACATTATCAATATAAAACCGAACGTTCAATGTGTGACCGAACGCTACTATAATAAACATAGTTAACATGAGACTAGGTAATCAGTCTATGACCGAATACGTTAAAGCCGAACACTCAGTATAAGACCGAGCGTTCTGTAATGGACAGATCATTATGACTGACTAAGCAAGGCATTTAAGTTTCGATACAATAGTACAAGACCGATCGTTTTAGGGGAAACCGAACGGTCCTAATGACCTTCGATCTCAGATTCACATTTTCTCTAAGTTTCATACATACTCTTATCAGTGCAGAATTCATAGTTCATACAACAACATACCATATTCCATTCATGAGAAATCAAGCAACATACTTTAGATATCAAACATGCATTAAATCAGGCACATATTCAAATCATACAGAAAATCAAAATTAAACTTCATAAGCTTCCCTTACCTCTAAATCCAGCTAGTACGTCTAAGGTTGGTTGGTAGCAATTTATCTCTTCTAAGGTTTCCAAAGTTAGTTCAGAATGAAGTTTTGGTTGGTACTGGTTGAAGGTCTTGGTGCCGGCAGCAATAATCTTGAACGGACGCAAGTGATCGGAGAAGAATTGGAGGTTAGAAATCTAGAGAGAAGGTTGGGAGGTTTTAGAGAGAAGGAGGAGAGTTTGAGATTTTTAGAAGGTTGAGTTTGAGGAAGAAGAAGAAGATTGCATGCAACAGTGGAGTTAGGTTTCATTCCTACCTTATATACTGCCTCCAGTCCGAACGGTCGGCCAATTCCAACGCGACACCTGACTTCCACTCCCTGGGGTTTCTCTGCTATGCTGATACTGCACGGATCACGAGGGAAGGGAATTAAAAATTTGATAGAGTTTGTCTCCCACTCACCAGGGGAGAACCGGACGGTTGACACGTGTACCCCACTAAGAAGGGGTATTAAATGGGGTGTGACAATATCTAACAAATAGTAAGAATAGATATTTAATATACAAATTATATAATCCTATTAAATTAGGTTAAACATAATAATAATAATAATAATAATAATAATAATAATAATGTATTTTTAGATTTTGAAAGTTTACTATAAGATAAAAGAATAAAAGAATCAGACCTTTAGAACCCATTTATTGAATATCTTGAAAAAACACAACAAAATCATAATAAAATTTTATTAATAAGTTCTTTAAATATAGTTTGTCTATAAAATAACTAGACAATTATATAAAATAGAGGTTTAATATTAAAAAAGGTAAAACATTGTAAAAATATAAAATTATGACATAATTTTAATATTAGTAAAAATGGATTTGCGTAATAAATAAAATAATACAATAAAATAGTTTAAGGAGCAAGTTTTTATTATTACAGTGGCGCGATATTTATTCGGTCTTTTATAGTACATTATATACTATTAATATATTTTATACGAAATTAAAAAAACTCATTGAAATGTATATTTTTTAAAAAATAATATATTTTAAATATATATATATATATATATATATTATAATAAATATCTAAAAAATGGAAAAGTACTATAAGTAATGGGTTTTCGCTAATTATAATAAAGATAATATTATAATCAAAATAATTATACTTATTTTTATCAAAACCAACTCCTATAAGAATTTAAATTATATATATATATATAGATAAATAAATAGATCGATAAATAGATAGAGGTTAAAAAAATATTATCTTGGAGTAAAATAATAATTAGTTGCAGCCTTCGAAGGTGATAAACTTGAAATTTTAAACATACAAAAAATGACATAATAACTTAGGTATAATTATGCATTTAATGAAACAATGATATATGCATAAATAATATTTTTTATAATATAAAAATTAATTTATTTATGATTAGTACAATATTCTTTTTATATAAATTTATAGAAAGTGAATTAAGGTGTGTGCATAGTCATTCACGACATAATAATTGTTTGCCACAATTTTCTGGCAACTTCTTTTACTGCACGTCTCCATCATCATTTCTAACTATTTTCAACACTTATCTTTAATGATTTGTATTTTAATTTTTTTCAATAATAATATTTGAAACAGATCAATCATTTAAACAATTATAAAAAAATTATAAAAAATTATAAAAAAAAAAAGTTGTTAAAGATATATATTTTTTTTCAACCATTTTCATCAAAATCACAAACTTATTATCAACTCTTATTTCTTTCTTTACCATATATAACATCATGCTCTTAAATATAACAGTATATAATCATTTCTTATTATTAATGTTCTCAGTTCTCACCCATCATCCTCCACATTCATGAAAGATAAAATCTTACTAATACTCAATTAATTAACTTGTGAATAACTAGATTCCTTTAATTGTTTAATGGTAACTCTCCGACATAAATGTTTCTTTCACACGGAACCTATATGTCATGCAAATGAAAGGCACACGCCTCTTCAAAGACTGTATTACGTAAACAATTTGAAAAGATAAGCACCTCTTCGCATATCCTAAACATATACCATTTTCTTTCTCTTCTCTTCGTTTCAGTTAAGGAAATAAACATACAATTACATTCATCATTCATATATACACTATTTTTAACAAAAAAAAAAAAAGACTTAAACACAACTGTTAATTATCTCAATAATCTGCTAAACAGATGATAATTAACAGAACTTGTAATTAATACAATACTTAATTTTTGTTCTTGAATAATTACAGAGTGAAACTTTGGTTGGTTCATTTCCCATGTTTGAAGAAAGAGAATGGAAAAGACATAGAGAGACCAACGAAAGATTTGAAGGTAATGATGAGAGGTCCTTCTGGTGGAGTCCTGACAGAAATCTCATTCAAAGTGAACCAAAGCAAAAAGTCCTTGGCCTTCACCCCAGTAAGATTCTTGATCTTGTTTGGCTCCACATAAGCAGTGACAACAGAATCATAGCAGACATGTATGTTATCAAACCTGTGCTCCTTCTTCTTCTCAAGCTTTAGCCAAACAAACCCTATTTCCTTCACATAACCACATTCTTCAATGTTCTCAATGCACAACAGGCCTTCAGGTAGACCTTTTTCTTCCAGCAACAAACAGAACTTCTCCCTGCAAACTTTGTCCCCGTGATAAACCTCCGCTTTCGACTTCAATTCCTCTGTTAATAAACGCTTTCCTGCTGCTTTCTGCATTGTCAAATATGTCTCGCGGTGATGTTCCTACAACTTATATATGTTAGATCAGTTTTGGAGATCATACAAACATTTTCAGGCCTTCACCGCTTCGCTCGAATATTCGGGTTTTATAATATATATATACCTAAAATACGTGACCAAACAGTTGAAGGTTTCTTCCACATAATTCTATGAATAATTCTAAACTCCCCCATATCTTCTTCTTCTTCGTATATAAATACTCAATTGCCCCTATCATTAAGATTATTCAATATGTTTATTTTTGCATTTACTAAATGTTATTTTACTTTTAGGAATAATGTAAGATATTCTAAATAAATATCATGTTCAAAACTATTTTTTACTGTACCTTGGAAACATAAAAAGATAAATAATTTTTTCCTTCTATGCGTTTTGGTTTTCGTCCTTTTCATTTTATAATTTTTACCTTGTTTTTGTTTGATTTTGGCCTCTATACTTGACTTTTTCCGGATAAAAAATATTTTTAATTATAAATTTATCGTTTTATGTTTTCGTCTATCGTTTGTTCTCAATGATTTGTAAAAAAAATAGTGAATAAATACAGTGAAAATTATTATTTCTGACTATATGTTTAAGGTATAAACATATGAGTTTTATGGTGCAGGTGCGTTTTCTTTGATATAAGGGCCAATTAGTTAAGATACTTTTTTCAAACAATGGGCTTGGCCGGTTCAATGTTTTGGCAGCAGCTGCATCATAGCAGTTTCTTCTTGCACCACCATAATTGTTTTTCCATTTTATGCTTATAACTCGAAAGTCAATTTTTATTACATAATCATGTAACTGAAAACTATTTTTTTTTAAAAGTAATAATTTTGAGTTGTATAATTTGAAAATCAATTTTAACTTCTAGATTATATAATTTTTCAAAACTTCGGAATTACACTATTAGAAAGTCAAGAAATTTTGAGTGTACAATCAAAGAGGGCAAAATAAAAAAATAAAATAAAAATTATTATAAAGGCTAGAAACAACAATTTAATAGTACTCAGTTTAAACATACATTATGGGTTTAGTTACTGTGGAAGTTGTAATAAATTGATAGGTATGATTTTTTATGTATTTCCTAGTTGGTTATAGTGATGATCTTACAACTAAAAAAATACGATTAAGATTAAAATTTGTCGATTCACAATTATTTTCTGTCAAGAAATTATGTACTTTTAATTTTTCATTATAGGCTAAATTAATCTTTTGGTCTGAAATTTAGTTGAAATAGATCAAGTATGTTTTTTTATTTTAATTAAGTCTTTTTCTAAAAAAATTGATTCAATTATATATTTTTTTATATGTTCATACCAACCACACTAATAACATGTTTTTTTTTTCTTTTTATGTTGTATAGTAAAAAAAGTGTTTACATATTAAGTCACGTGATATCATAGTCTTATATTCAATCAAGTCTTTATATTTATTATTTAATTCAATTAAATTTTAATTTATTTTAAATAAAATAACGTTATCTCTTTTCAAATTAAGAGAATTTTTTATATAAATATTATACTGTTAATTTTATTAAAATTTATATTTTTATTAGATATTTCTCAAATTATTTTTAGACCAATTTTTTAACCATATTATTGGATTCAACTTAAATAAATTACTTTTAAACAAATATATATCAAAATTTATACATATAGAAGCATTTTTTATACCCACATTTTTTTCTAATAGGGACTAAATTTAGAAATATATAGAATTGAAATTAAAGAATATATATAAATAATTCAAAATATATTAACCAAATAAACGGTTAGTAACTTGTTAATAAACAAGTCTTTCAAATAACAAATCTTATTAACATGATAAGTTTTTTAAATAACTTTAGTTTTAACTCAATTTTATAAATAAGATGATGTTTGCAATTATGTAAATTTATCTTATCTCTATTTAATTTTAAATCTCTAACATAAGTTGTGAAAGACACAAAGTAAGGTTGCACAAAATAAAATAAAAAATAAAATTGCAACGTCACCCTCTTATCTATACAACTTCAAAACTCCTAAAACTGCAGAGTTATTAGACTATTAGAATAATTCCATTTTGCTTCTTTTGGGTACAAGTTTACTTTTACTTGTGTGACTCAAAAAAGAGATGAATGCGTCTTTAGGTAAGAGAGAAGGCCTGACAAACCAATGGTAGCAGCTGGCTCGGTATTCTTCCATCCACAGGAAACTATCATAGAAGCTTGCAACACTATATACATATGCAAATTTTCAAACCTGCGAATTTTTGCATATCAAGATTTAATGAAATGTATGAGGCATAAAATACAAATGTAAACGATAAAATTTCAACTGTTCCACACAAGTAGGCTGTATTTCATTTGTGGTGGTGGCATAGCTTCCTAATTTGATATGATATATCTCTTACATATTATTCACTCAAACAATGTCGCATTCAACAGAGGTGTTAGGATCCATGACAAAAAGCGAAAGCTTAATTTAGCTTTTACGTAGCTCTTTAACGGTAGATTAGTTCTACAGTAGCCTAGTTATAAAACTCTGTCAAGAAGACAGTTTATCCATAGGGCATGCAAGCAAAAAACCGTCTTTCTTACCATCCTCGTTATCATCTTCTGTTACCAACAAACTATGTTGTTACATGTAAGAAAACCTCATGCCTATATTGAGTGCTTTCATACACATTCATGTTATCAGGTGTGATGTATGGAAGGATGTATGAGCTTAACCGGTAGATTGCTTATATCTAACGATAATTTAAGTGATTCGGACCAGATCATGTTATTGCAATAACACTTACCAACATTTGAGGTACCCTAAGGAAGCCAAGGGACAAAGAATATAAAACAACTGAGATTGTTGTTGCTGTAATTAAATTGTGTACAAGACGCTTGTCGTCTTTGCTGGGCACAAATGCCACCTTGAGTACATTTGTCAGGTCAAAAAGCCTATAGGAAATCTGCGAAGAAAGTTAAAATCAGAACCAATCAACATAAAAAAAAAAAAAAAAAAAAAAAAAAACTCAATCCAACTAGTGCTTTTTACTTACTGCAACATATATGGAAGTAGTAAGCATGAAGTTCAACATTGGGTAGTCTGGGATCAGGGAAAGCAACAATTTGGGTTGCCCATCAGGAACACCTGACCTAAAATCAGCCAATTACATAAAGGAAGAATTAATATACAGATAAATAACAAAAGTAATTACATTTATACCATACATGTACACAAGTTATTGTGCATGAATGTATATTATGCATTTTCGACATGCATTAAGAACCAAATTTTAGAACAACAAAAGCAATTAGTTTAGCAAAATCTCTTTCCCCCTCAAGGACGAGGTAATCATCCAACAGTTTAAATCCAATTTGCCCCAATTTCTAGTGCAAAGATACTCATTGATATGTTTTTTATATGGCAAATTGATATATATGAAACTATTTATTAGTTAATACACAGCATAGTTTCTAAATTCAAAGTTATCACTCCACCAAAAATTAGTAATTAAAATAATTCAAAATTAAATGCTCAACATTGAGCGTAACGAAGCAAATCTAGTCTATTATACCATGCCAAACAAGTGAAATCATACATGCCCAAACATGTATCCAGGTCATGCCTAGGAATCGAATATGGTTGGGTCACTGACTATATGTGCACCAAATAACCCCTCAACTCATATTAGGACAACAAATACATAATATCTAGTAAAGCATCAATAAATACTAAAAGCAGTATATCAGCTTCAAAGTACCTTAACCAGATATGGATCTGGGAGATGTAAGTCTCCAGTGTAATCTTCCCAAGCCATCTAGCAAAAGTAGAAGCATTATAAATAAATTAACAAATTACCAGCCTTAAAACAAAGTGAGGAAAGTTAAATTTGACAGGCATTTAGCAGTAAATTAAGTCATTGAGTATGAAGGCATGTCCATGGGAAGAGAAGAAGAAGAATAAAAGATTGTACTTCAACAAAGACAACTTACGCAAAAAGTGTCAGAGTATAGCTACGGAAACTTTGTGTGACATTCCGCAAGCATATGTAAACCCTGTCAAATAAAAAGGCGTCACATTAATAACTGAAAAGGTCTCTCGCCAGGTTCCTTCCCCTCCTCTCCTAAATGGAATATTAAGGAAAAATAAGAAACATACGTTATGGGAATCCACGAAGTATAAGGATGGTATTTATTGTATGAAAGCTTGTCCAGCTTGTATATATGCTCAAACCAAAAATAACCCACCTAGAAATCAACTCAAATGGTCAGGGCCATCAAATAAAACAAAGTACAGGTATACTAATATAATAATGCTATTAAAAAATACGATACCAATGAGCATATCAGCACAACAGCTGCTTTGATTGATAGTCTGCGCTTGATTTCTGCTTCCTCCAATTTTTCCATCCATCGTTCAACCTTATATACCATGTGACAGTGAACAAGATACTCAACTCACAGGAAAATAAAAAAAGAAAAAGAGAGGAGACAGAATTTGGAGATATTTTCCTGCTTTCATAATCATCACCTCGATCAGAGAGATGATAAGATTTGTTTGAATTAATTCAAAAACATAAAATGAGAAACTTACAGTTGGATGATAATAGGCATAAATCATGCCAATTATCCATATGTACCGATCAAGCCCTGAGCGAAAATGCCATTCATGCAAGCGGGAAAGATGCGATTTGGCAGGATTTGGATCAGTATAACCTGCAAGTTTAAAGAAATCTTCCAGTTAGCATGATCTGTTGTTCTTTTAGTGGTGCAGTCAAATATTGCAAATGTTACTAACCAAGAAGGAAAGTAAATGGACTCCAAAGCCATTCAAAGACTCCAGGTATCTCCCATACCAAGATAACAACCAAGAAGCAAGCAATGATTTTCACAGCAATGACTGACCCAATCTCATTGTATTTGTTGAGAATACCAAGTGCCCCATAAACCATAAGAGTGAAAAGTGTGTGCATGGGGCAGATGTAGTATAACATGTAACTGTTGTTGAGTACAATACAACAGAACACCACAAAGAAATTAAGCCTCCACATCATCTGCTCAACCAGAGAAATTAAAAATTTGCTGCAGTTAGTACAGACCAAATATGAAAAATAAGGCTTTTATTGTTCAATGAAATTGCATACCTGAGCAAATCTGGCCAGACTAAAATCTTTACGAACATAATAATATGAGAAGTTCCCAAATCCAGTCATCCAAACATATGCGGCAATGAACAAACGGATTGCATTGTAGATTTCAGATGCAGCAAAGTAATGGTACATCAAAAACAAAACCTGTTATGGATGTTAAACAATAGAAATATGAAAGGTTAAAATTTAAAGAATTTACATTATTAACTATAAGTATGGCAAGAGTTGAATAATCAGAACATCTAATGAAAAAATCAACAAAACAACAAACAGAACTGCATTTCCATATTACTAAATGTATTAATTTCAGGGGGTCTGCACTTGCATAACTCAGAAGTTTCAGGGAGTTTTTCCAGCATATATGGAAAGAGAAAAGCAACATCAACCGAAAAAGTGACAAACCTGCATCCAGCCTTTCCATTCTTCAGTCTGGTGTCTATTTAAATAAAGGATGGATTTCCCAGAAAATGGTGACTTGTCTTGATGTTTCTTAAAGGAAGTCATTGCCGAAACTATTATGAGGAGAAAATAGAGAAATAGGAAGAGATCCCTATTGTAACTCTGCAAAACAGATGACCATTGACAAAGATTATATCACTTAAGGATAGTAGTCACATACCAAAGATGATTTTTAAATATATATTACTGCTTTCACGGTAATTAAGAGTACTGATTTTTTCTAACCCATGACCAACAGCAATGGGCACTGACTAAGGTGGTACATTGTGCTTTGTGTGTGTCTTCATGCAACAAGCAATTCACTCCTATATCCTTTCTCTTTTCCCTCTACTTTAATGATTGATTCCAATCGTTTGTCAATTTTTTATTCAAGAAGAGAGATTTTAACCTTTCTTGGATTTTCATAAGTTTACACTTTGACTTGTTATAACGTATCTTAAAGGAAGTCATGTTTAAATAAACAAAAGAAACATGAAGCGCCACAAAAATTTCGTTGAAAAAATAAGAAGGTAATAGTTATGTTAAAGCTAATAAGCATGCCAATATGCAGCAATTTTGTTTCCTGAACTGACTATGCAAGCACAAAATAGTACTCGTCAAGAAATGAAACGCAGAAGATAAATATCCTGATTAAAGATCAACCTTTTTTGACGAGGCAAAGAAATCCGTGCGGTCACACAGATAAAAGTAAGCCAAAAGGAGACCAAATTCAGACCTGTCATGGAGGAAAAACAGGGGAAATGAAAAACAAATAGTTTGATCGACATAAACAAATAATTCTCATTTCATATAATTTACTTACATTGCTCTGAGTGTCAAACGGTTTTCTAGAAGGAAATACTCATCCATCAAAAGGAATCTGAAGAAATAAGGAAAACACCAAGCGAGTAAGTGCAAGTTTAAGCATAAAACCATAATTTAAGCAAAAACAAGGGCGACATGGATTACAAACCGGATAATGGATGGTGAGGCAGTTATGCTCCGCGCCCTCGGGGATCCCGATTGTAGAGCTCCTCCCTCCAATAAAACTGCTTTGTCTTCATCTTTAACAGCATCACTACTCATTTCAACCAAGTTGATATCCGACTGACCACTAAACGAGAACAACTTCCATAAGAAATCATGGCAACAATTTTCTAATGCACTTCCATTCTTAAACGTAGGAATAATATATTTCTGGAAGAACCTCCACACTATAACTCTCACACAAAACTCTTGACTCTGCCACTTAATTAATTAATCCATATCGGATTATCACATTCTTTATTCTAAAAAATTGTGGGGGATTAAAAAAAAAAAACAGAAGTTGCATAACGGTAGTATCATAATTCATAACTATTAAAACCCGTTATATTGCGACATAAATATACGCACGTTAATCAAATTGTGGCCAACTACTTAACACTTCAACGAATAACACAGCAACTGTACATCATTTAATTTTCTAGTTATCTCGAAATTCGCAGAAGCTACATTCCCGTAAATTGCAAAAATTGTGCCCACAGGCGCAACTAAAAACTAACGCCACAAAGAGTTATCGATCCAGTCGAACTTACGCTCTGGACGAGAGAGAGCTTTTCCGATACTCCAATATCTCCGAATATATCCATGCCACAACGACCGGAGTGATCCCGAGCAAGAACGACACCTGCAAGAGTAACGAACCAAAGAATCAATAGCGATCACTGATCACAAACACAGAAACTTCAAAGTAAAAATAGGCAACGATTAACTAGCGGTGAAAAAACAAGAATCAGTCTCTCGCATAAACACAACACATCAAGTTCCACGGTGAAATAAAGATAAATGAGTAACTAGCGGCAAGAAAATACGAGTCGGTGCAAGATCTGATGGCTCTAGAAGACCGAACGAGAAGGCGTACCTGACCGGGAGTAACAGGACTGAAGATAAGCATTTCGGAGAAGCAAAAGATGCAGAAGAATCGCAGTTCCGAATGCCGATGCAGCGGAAATCACAGGAACCGAAGCGGCATTCGAAGAATGAGAGCGGTTCGACGGTGATCCGCCACCGGATCTGGTGGAGGGAAATGGTGTTTCCTAATTCAGCGAGAATGAAAGGGCAATTGAAGAGAATTTTCACTACGCAAAATGCTTCCTGTGGTTCGCTTGGTAAATACAAGAAGAGCGCAGTGAGCGACGGTAGGTGATAACAGTAGAACTCACTGCGCGTCTTTGTTGGAGAAGAAGAAAAGAGTGTCGAGCAGAGAAAAACAAATCCAATAAAATTCTCAATTATTCATTAACCATTTCACTATTATCTTCTTCTCATTTTATATGAAAAATTACACATAAGAAAAATAAAAGTTTGACTTGTGATTTTCTTTTTTTACTCTCTCTGACGGAGTCTACAGAATGACCGACAATGCAGATGAATGTAGTGATAATGTGTTTGATCTAAATTCGGGTCATATCATGGGGTTGGTGTAGTTCCAATTAATGTCATTTGTTTGGTTAATTTAATTTCAACCTAACTGGAATTAAATATAATGATCTAATGTAATTATGAAGTTAACTGAAATTTGAAGTGAATTAAAAAATATTGCAAAAATATTAAATATGCATAAAGATGGATAATGGCATCACACCTGCCCCCATCATATATGGTGGGAAGAGAATTGAATGGTGGGAAAGGGATTTGTATTTGCTTCACCGACACCAGTATTAATTTTAAAAATATGTTGTCAAATAACTATTTGAGTATTTGAATCTAATTTATATTTAAATATGTAAAAAGATGAAACAGATGTTTAATAATTAGATAAAATGTAATACAATACATTATGTTTGATCATGTAAATTTTCAACCACTTGTATAAAATATTATTTTAAATCAAATCATGTGAATGTTTTGAACTTACACATTATTTTACAGATTGTATTCACTTACGTGATTTCAGTTACCAACTAAGTATCTATTAATGTCTTCAACTATCATTCTAACTATCTTGTAGCTTGATAATTTCAAAACCGGAGACAGATGAGACTTGGTTTTGAAATTTCTATTGCAACCCCAAACCTTCTTACTTCACCCATATTTTTTATTTAGTTTTCTGCTACAGTCTAAAGCCCAAACCTAAAAATTCAAATCTCTTTTCACTATTATATAAGTATTTTTTCTTCCTGTACCCATTAAATAAATTCCGTTTTGAAAAAAGTTTGTTTAGAAAAACTCATTCTAAAAACTGTAATTGATGTTTCAGAATGAAAATTTTGTATTAGAAAAGTATTAAATCTTTAGTGCAGAAGTTAAAAGTATTAAATATTTTGATTTAAGGGATGATATTGAATTTAAAATACTATATTCTTTTGATTTACCGAACATATAGATTTGATTCTATGTAATATAAAAACACTATATTTAATTCTACCATTAGATTCAAACTGGAGAGCATTTTCTATATTTATGAAGGTGAAAGAGGAAACTTTAGAGGTGGTAAAGAAAAACTTACCCTGATTGCTTAATTATGTCACTCTATTTATATCTTGCCTGCAACTTTGATTTAATTTTACCATTGTGGGCAAATATCCAAACAGTGGCAGACATCACAATAGGCCATAAATTCATTTCAATCGAGGATAGTGGCCAGGCCAGCCATCTCAATCGTACAGCACTCAAACAAAAACAATTATGCAAGGATTTTACTTTTATGGCATGTACACTTTTTTACAGCAAACACCTAAGATTCTAAAAAACCAAGTACGACCAGTTTCAAGTTCACCCCGCCGAGTTTCTCCTTTTATGGAATGTAAAAGCCTTTTTTTTTTTCTGAAGGAACCTTGTAAAAGAGATTCTAAAGAAGTACGTGTGTGAATAGTTTAACTTAGATTCTAAAAAAAACATGTATGAATAATTTCAACTTCAACACCTCTTTCAGTGGGAACGATTGATTGATAGTCAGATACTCATAATCAAACAAAATGTCACAAAAGAAATGCAGCACCAATCGACCCTGTGGTTGAAACCCGTCAAAGCACAACTATATTATCATGGATGCAATGACGAGTTCACTTTCTGAGTGCCTCAAAAAGAAGAGTGGATGTCCTTGCCGATCCAGTGATCACAAGTCCCGGTAAACATGAAACACCCATCAAAATGTAATAGAAACAATTGAGCATAGATTTTAAAAAGAAAAAATATTGTCAGAGGAAGAAATTTACCAACAGATACAGTAATACATAACATGAGATCTACTGAGCTACAAAGTACTTAAAAGCATTCAAATGTGCAAAATTTGTTCTACCGAATGTTTAACCCATTATAGACTATGCACCAAGCATTTGAAAGTAATAAGCCTAATAATGTCGCACCATAATGATACAAGAGAGAATGAAACAATTCCCATAACCTTTCTCTGCAGTGTTTTTAAAGGTCAAAGGGAGATAGGTTAACCTATGGTTGACTAGTTTAATCCCTTAAGCCAAGAAGGGACCCAACTCTACCGCTTAGAGGGTCTCTCATCATCATCATCATCTTCTCCGCCATCATCGTCGTCTGAACCATCTTTATCCGATCTCTTCCGTTTTGGAGGAATCTGAGCCTTCTCACCGTTCTCGTCATCAACGTCTTCATCTTCCTCTTCCCCATTCTCCTCTGGTTCAAAATCACTAGATGCTTCCTCCTCTTCAGCGGTGCCTAAAGGACGAATAAGATACTCCGTTCCCAAATCCTCCTACAAGTAATTCAAATGCAGGACGCCATGGCAAAGTAGAAAATTATATTTATAGATTATTGCGAAAGATAAGCATGGACTAGGGAGCAACTCAATAGATTCAGTACTAAAATTTATTTCACACATCTTCATTTTCATTTTTGCTACGGAATAAAATTTGACACAAATCATGCTCTTAAAACAAAAACTCCATTCTATTAAGTAGATTCTCAACAATCCCCTCCCCCATAAAAAATCCATGAAGCCTAAATTGGGGAAAAAGAAAGACATCCAAACAATGCCAATGATGGACCTCATGTCCATTATACAATGCATATTCCAAGTGAACGCGTATTCATTGTTTCCCCCATATGGTTGGCATCAAACAAGTCAACAAGAACAAATTCGCAAGCATATCAAAATATTAATGAAAGGAATTATCAACAGATAAAGATCAAACAATAAAAGGTTAGAATTGAACAATTTAATGATATTAATATATCGTTAAACATAAAGTATAGTAAAATTCATGTATGTCTAAAATTAAATAGGAGCTATAACCAACTTTCCCCCTCCTTTTTTCCAATCAGTACAAACCGTACTGATCCGTGTATTTCTGAAACAAGGGAAAAGGACATTCCAGCAGAGAAATGTTACGACCGATCCAGCACATCAGAGATAAAAATGAAAATAGAACACAGTAACGATACAACACAACGGCAACCAATTCCACTGCAAAAAGGTTGTTCCAAAAAGAAAAAAAGGAAAACTCAGAAAGATTTGAGGTCCGTAAATGATTAAATGAACAAGTTTGTCAAGAATTCCTGATTACTGAACCATAGCTTGAAACAGAATAAAATTTGGGGAAAACATAAATTAAAGGGGAAATCAAACGAATCAGGGGAAAGTTAAAATATAATAAACAATCCAGGATAAATACTTGCAAGGAAACCAAAAGCGTAACAATTACAGGAAATTATGGATTTAAGAAATTAAATCAGAGATAACTACCTCTTCCCCGTGGTCATCCTCCTCCTCCTCGTCATCATCTTCATCGTCGTCATCTTCGTCGTCATCGTCGTCGTCGTCTCCGTCTCCAGGATCAGCACCGTGCTGGACATCACCTTCCTCTTCCTCTTCGTCATCTTCGTCGTCGTTACCGGCATCAGGAGCATCGTCTTCATCGTCATCTTCGTCGTCATCATTTCCATCTTCATCGTCATCGTCGTCATCATCCTCGTCATCGTCTTCATCGTCTTCGGCGTCGTCTACTTCATCCTCGGAGTTATACTCTTCGTCATCCTCACTCAAAAGCGTGATCTCGTTCTCCTCAACTTGCTCGCTCAATTCCTCCTTGACCTTCATCTTCGAATTCAGAAACCCGAGCGCGTTTGCCACACCGTTTCCAAATTCTTTGCTCAGCGAAAATCGATCGAAAACCGAGCACGCGAGAATGGAGAAAACAGCCAAGTTACCAGCCTCTTCCCTTCGCTTCCCCAGTTGCTCTGCAGCGCTGATCTTGGCCGTTGAAACACGAATTCACACGGATTGATGACGTGTCACTCAATCGGACGGTCTATGTAAAAGCATTTGCGTTTCAGCGGAGATAGTGTGATTGCGCCTTGCGGCGCTCACTACTCCTATTTTCACAGTCACGTGTGTCACGTGCTACTGAAATGAGCGAACCCAGGGTTAGGTTAGGGTTTTCTTTACCGGATCATTCATTCGGATTCCCAGTTTCCTACCCGGACCCGTACGTGTCCAAAATTTTAAATCAATTTTCGCCTTGTTGGACTTTTAGTTAGCTTAGTAAGACAATTTCTTTTTCCATCCCTCTAATTCCTTTTCACACCTCTTTTCTTTTAAAATTTCTAACTTTTGCTTTGTTTATCATAATATTTGATTTGCGTTTATTTTTTCATTGTATGATGTGAAAATATTCTATATTAAATAATTTATGAGAAAATATGTAAATTTAGTGTTTTATTTCAAGTCGTATAATTTGAAGCATAACAATAAAATTTTACGTTATATAATCCAAAATACTATCTTATGTTCTAAATTACACAATCTAAAAACAAAGTTTGTATCACACGTCACATAATTAGAATTCACCATAAAAAATTCAAATTTTTATGAATGACACGACTTTTTAACAAACGTGGTTTATTTCATGAGTATATCAATGAGTTCCTTGAGTGTCTTGTCAAACTGTGGCAAGACAAAAATGTTTAGTAAAAATTTAAGACACTTTTCGAATATGAAATAGAATCAAGTGACTAGTTAATGATCAAGGGAGCGACGATAGAGGAACAAGATAAATAATGTTGTTATTTTAATATACAATGATTTCATATGTTGTTGTTTTAATTAAATTTTATCATGCCATAGTGGAATTTTACGTTAATGTTTTATTAAGACTCTTGTAGTAAAGAGAAAAAATAAATAAACAAAGTTGGTGAAAGAGAAAATAGAAAAAAAAAACTAACGAGTAGAAAAAAAAGTTATTTTGCTGGAGAGGAATATGTGGTAAATATAATAAACATAGAAATAGTTTTATTAAATAGAATGTAAAAATAATATTTTTATTTGTTCATATATTAACATTGTATAAATATAAAAAATATTATAATTGATTATAACATGATATAATATAATATATTAAAATCATAATGTATTTTTTTAAAAGAACTGAAAAATATAAATAATATACTAAAAAATAATCGGTTATGCTTGATAATTAAAAAGCCAAATATATTATAATTTAATAATGGCTTTTATGCCTTATTTTCTCGTAAGTGCGGAAAGTTTGAACTGTGAGTTTGTTTGTGGGTTATTCATGTTTTGTGTAACATATTATTATTATTTATGTTAAAATAAGAAATTTACAGAAACAGTGAAACTGAAAACTGGAGAGATAGATGTTGTGATAACACAGCTAAGCATTCCACATGATAGATCATGGAAGTCAACATTTGTAGAAGCTGAGATGAAACATCTTTCATCTTTATGAACTCTGATAAAACCACACATTCAGACCAAACATAAGAAAATGCACGATGCAAGAAAACCTGTGATCAATGCAACTATCTGATTCTAGCTCTTCTTTCTCTTCAAAAAGGCTTCCCTCATGCACACTTCCCAAAACACAACCTACCTCAATAATTTTCTTTATCTTGGAAGAGAAGCAACAAACATCTCAATGCTAATTGGATCATTTATTCAATAATTTAGGTTTCGACATGGATTATTAATTTCTCATGATTATAAATGTTAGGTTCTTTTTTAAAATATATATATATATATATATATATATATATATATATATATTACTTATTATTAATTTATTTATATTTATATAAATTTAATTTAAATAAAACTATATATAAGATGATTTCATAGTATATAAACTGGTGCAAACCTTATTTTATAAACCGATTTTGTGAAGTTAAGTTTAAAGTCACCTCTTACCATTGTATAAAAATTACGCGTTAAGACCTATCATAGCGATATTTATTGTTTGTTCGACATATTGTGTTACCTACTATCGAGATAATTGTTATTTGTTGGACATATTGTTTCATTTGCTATAAAATTGCTATCGAAACTCAATAATGTATAGTCCCACGCTTGAGAAGTATATATCTCAACGAAAGAATGTATTGGAAGTTTCACATCGACTAGAAATAAGACGATTTTATAATATATAAATGAGAGTAAATTTTATCTTAGAAACTGATTTTGTGATACTTAAGTTAGATTTAAAATTCACCTCTTAATAAATAATATAAAACAAATAACAAATATATATAAGAAAAAATATTTTTTTATCGTGCTTGTTTCTCATAACTAGTTTTTTTTAATCAATATAAAAAATATTCCTAAAGCTTTATATAATTAAAAAGTTGATTACATTTTAAATGTTTTTTTTTCTTTAAGTTACATATGTTTAGTTTAGTTAGTTTTAATTTATTCATTTTTCATCGCTATTAAAGTAAGAACGCCACTTTCTAAGTTTTTAAGATATCCAAAATAAATTCTTCTCCATCATAAAATGAATGTAAAAGAAAAAAAAATGGTAATATGAGATTTTAAAAGATAATATATTAAAGAAAAAATTCCTATAAAATTGAAATTTATTCATTTTATAAGAACTAAAAATAACAAACTCAAGTTTTTAAGAATGAAAAATATTTTTTTATGCAATAACAAAAACGCATTCTCCTTTCATATTAACTAAAAACATGTTTAAACTTTAACATTAATATTAGTATAGATTTAATATTTTATCAGTTTATTAAACAAATGTGTAATGAAATATTTAAATTAACGTGAGTCATGAATTTGGATACAGGAATATATCTTGTAGGTAAGGTATACACAGATATTGAACTTTCTACCAAATATGTTTGGCCAGATATATATATTTTTTAAAATATCGGTATTTATGCCAATATTATCCATTAATTATCATCCTAATTATAAATAATATTGCTTAGTTTTTCAGCTTGTTAGGTTAAGTGAGTGTTTGGGAGGAATCTATAGACTAATATTGTATGAAAAAAAGAGGCTTAATTATTACCTAACAAGTATCAATCTATAGGCTATATATATATATATATATATATATATATATATATATATATATATATATAAACAAAGAGAAAATAAAAATAATGGAATAAAAAATTTAACTATTTGATATATATATATATATAATTAAACTTTTATATATGACTGATTTCAGATAGAAAATTGTTTCAAATGTCATGAAACCTGTTTTTAGAAAAATAAAAATAGTATGTAAATTAAATTAGCTCCAGATTGTAGTATTTATTTATCAAGGGGTAGCGATCAATGCAACTATGCATCTGTGTTTTAGCACTTTCCTTTGTAAAATTACTTACAATTATTATATCATATATATATTATAATTACTTGCGTCTCACGTCCAATCATTACATGCAAATACAGCTGCAAATTAAACATTTTTAATTAAATACCTTTTTCGTGCGTAAATAATTAAGATATACATAGTGGAAGAAAAAGTTCATACACTGAATTTTAGCTTATCTAAATTAAAGGTTAAAAAAATATACTTCAAGAAGAAAGTGTTCAACCTCGTTGAATGTGAATCTATTAAAAAAATTCAATCATCTTTAAAAAAATCGTATTTAATTCTCTTAGAATGCGATCCATTAATTTCGAAATGGAAGAAGAAACACATTGTGTTGTATAGATATATAAGATAATATATACATATATACTTATATTAATAGTATATATATATATATATATATATATATATATATATATATATATATATATATATATATATAAGAAATAACCTTTAATGACTTAATTGGAGAGCTAAAACTCATATAAGTAACGTTTATGTGAAAAATGATAAGTTTTATGACTTTGGGTTATGAGATATATTGCTTTAAAAATTTATATGGAAATTAAATTGATTTTATATTGTAGTGTATTAAGAGGTTAAATAACAATGCAATACAACCATGTATTTGTGCTTTATCACTTTACTTTCTTAAATAATTACTACTTGGAGCACCACCCCATCATCGCATGCAAATAGAGCCGCAAATTAACATCACCAAAATTTTTAATTAAATACATTCTTTTGTACATAATATAATAATAATAATAATAATAAAGATATAGTCATTAAAAATAATATTCAATTAATAATTACAAGGATCTTTGTCGTAACTTAAGATTGAATTTGCAAGCCGAAAAAGTAAATTTAACGAGCCAACATAGAACGGTGGATATTTAATCACAGAAATCAAATTTGAATGGAGATTATAAACAATTCTGAAAAATGATAGTTGCACATTTTTTATTCAAAGTGTAAATTCTTTGTATGTCTCTAAATACATGAAAGATGATAGTCGAAACTAACTTTTTGTTTTTTAAAACTAAAAAAAATTAAACATAAAGTTAACAAATCAAATTATCATTAAACAAAACAATTAATTTTTTACAAAATGCTTTCCTGGACAAATTGAGAAAATCACAAAAAAAAATTCTTACACTTAAACACTTATCTACGGTATATTATATAAGTCTATTGAAATATAATAGAAACTTTTAAAATAAAAGTTTAAAAATCTTAAACCAAATAAGAAATTATAAAAAGAATAAAAAAAATAAATCCAAAATATAAAAATAAAAATAAGAATAAATTTTGTTTTTTTTTTTAAAAAAAGTTTGAATTGTTGTGTTTTTTTAGAAAGTTGATAAAAACTGTTACCACATTAATGAATAATAAAAGCTAAACATTTATGAATTTTAATGAAAAAAAATTATTATGAAAAAATAAAAACTGTTAGTCAATATTCAAAATTAACGTTTTTATTAATTATTATTATTTTATAACATTAAATAGATAATTTTTTATCATTGATTAAATTCACTAAAAAAATAGAAAAACAAATAAAATTTATTAAACAAGAAATAAACAGACAAAAAATTTTGTAATTTAAAAATAAATTTAGCAAATAATATATATTTTTTTGTGAGAAAGTAGATTTATAACAAGAAAAAAAGGTTTAAGTGTCTATGTGGAAAAAGTAAAGTGAGAGTGAGGGAGGTCCACAACGTGAGCTTCGAACTATAAAATGGCGTAGCAGCGTTCCATAAGGTGGAATCAAGCTACTGTGATCGATCATCACCAATCTCTTTCGAAGATTCACAATGACAAACTCGAAACCACTGATTCTGTGTTTCTTTCTCCAAGCCATTGTTGTTATGGTTACAATACCAGCAAGCCACTGCAGAAGCTTTCTTCCAGGCAATGAAAATCTGATACAGAGCACTTGCAAGAGAACACCCAACTACAATCTCTGCCTTCAAACTCTGAAGGCAAGCCCTGGAAGCTCCACTGCTGATGTCTCCGGGCTGGCTCTTATCATGGTCAAAGCGATGAAAGCCAAAGCAAACGATGCCTTGAAAATAATCCATGACTTGCAGAGGGAGGGAGCAGGACCTAAGCAGAGAAGAGCCTTGAGTTCTTGTTATAGTAAATACAAAGCAGTTCTGATAGCTGATGTTCCACAAGCCACCGAGGCTCTGCAGAAAGGAGACCCCAAGTTTGCTGAAGACGGAGCCAATGATGCTGCTAATGAGGCTACCTACTGTGAGAGTGATTTCTCTGGGAATTCTCCACTCACCAAACAGAACAATGCTATGCACGATGTTGCTGCTGTTACTGCTGCTATTGTTAGATTGCTGCTCTAGATTTTCTACTTCCTCAAACCCTTGCTTTGTTGTATTCACTGATTGTTGCAGATGTCTTGGAACCTGCTCTTGCCTGTTATGTAAGAAAAAAAAAATGCTGGTATCTATTTTAAAGCTCTTATAATAAGTTATATGTAATAAAATCCAAGCCTCTCGTGATTCTCACGACTTTCCCAAACACTTGTTTGCATTGTGACTAGTATCGTAATTACTCTTTACTCTGATTTTCGTGTGAATATTTGGATATTTTCATCTGCTTTTGCTGCTAATGGTTTTAAGAAAAGGGTTTGCTATCACAGCTACGTAAGGTGGTGGAGTCTGTATGCTCACATGGTTAGAGTCTGGACAATATTTTTAACGGAGAAACAAAAGATGAGTTTTTCTACAAGTTGTACAAATGGTAAAAATTTAATTTTTTTTTCAAAAAAATCACGTTTTTTCAGAAATATCAAGAATTATGGTGAAATTGTAAGTTAATTATTTTCTACGTATGTTTTGTTTTAAAGACAAAGCTCCTTAAAAATACAGTAAACATGAAACAAGTGGGAAAAGTAATCTGAAACAAGATGAGTTAGTTTCACATTTGTTCAGCTGTTTTATCATAAGATCAAATGACATTATTATTGAATGACAGAAAGTTGCGTTTTTGCAAGAAATTTATTCTTGTATGAATGTTAAGAAAAAGAGAGAAACCCATGAACATGATTTATGAATTATTGGGAATTGAAGATAGGCATCATAACTGGTATATTATTCTTGTGTATGCTTTTTTTCCCTCCCTCCTCACTAATGCGTGTCTCATTCTTCTTTAGCAATGGTGGGGTAGGGTAGGAAGAAGTGATAAGGATAAGTGAAGGATATTAATCTGTGGGTGTGGCTTGTCCTTTTGTGGTGATAATTGCTGTTTTAAGGTGGTTGGAGATCATGTTCCATCCAAATATCTAAACACGGCTCTTCATTATAGCATCTATTGTGGGAAGGGATCACATTTGGTCACTCTAAAGAGACAACACTCCTCATCAACCTTTCACTTTGGCCTTCTTGTTACCACAATCGCTCACCACCTTGGTTCTTATTCCAATGCCTGCCACGTAGTGTACAAAATTCTGAATTTTTATGATGTTTTAGTCTTTAATCACAAATTAGGTCTATTCCGTGCTCAAACTAAGTACTGATTTATTCTAGAAAATGGTAGGAATAACTAAAATAATTTCATGTTCTCTGCTCCTAAAGCAAGACAGAGTGACCCACAACGGTGATCACTTCCGTGCACGGCACAGACTCATAACTACAAAAACAAAAGGGTAAACAATTTTTCGGTTCTGAGAAGACATTGTTCCATCCCCACATCATTTTTTTTTTCTCATTTTCCTAAGGCATGAAGCCGCTATCTTTTATTTTTTACACTGTTGTTATAGCAACAATTTCGTTGCCAGCAGCAACTAACTGCAGAGTCGTTCTGCTAAACAAGGCCAATCTGATAGAAGAAACATGCAAGCAGACACCCCATCAAAACCTTTGCATCCAATACCTCTCTTCTGACCCTCGCAGCGCCGATGCAGATATCGCAGGGCTAGCTCTAATCATGGTCAATGTAATCAAAACCAAAGCAAATAATGCCTTGGACAAGATCCAACAACTTCTTCAGGGAAGCCATGAACATTCTCAAAAGGAAGCACTGAGTTCTTGTGCTGGTAGATACAAGACAATTCTGGAAGCTGACGTGGCACAAGCCATTGCTGCTCTGAAGAAAGGAGATCCCAAGTTCGCAGAAGATGGTGCGAATGATGCTGCTGTTGAGGCCACCTCTTGTGAGAACGGTTTCTCTGGGAAATCGCCACTCACTAATGAGAACAATGCCACGCATGATGTTGCAGTCACAACAGGAGCTATAGTTAGACAATTGCTCTAGTTACTTACTCAAACAAATGATGCAATTTCGTATTTATAATATCATATTCACTATCCTATAATCATATATTATAGTATGTTGTTTGTATGGTGTCTAATAAAATGCTATTAACTTGAGCAGCATCATAGGGGCATACTCTGTTGTTAGTGTCATCTGTTTCGGAAATATAATTGTTTTTGCCACTTCCACAATTCTCACGATTTCTTTGTTTCCATTTTTCATTTGATTGATCAATTATTGCGAAATAATTGGCCGAGCTTGAAGGTGTGCCATGAGACCTGATATGTCTATCTGTCTTGTACTTCTTTCTTCTGATGTATAAGCTATTTAGTCTTTTCAACTACTCTTTGGTAAACAGAAGATCCTTGATGTTTTGATCAAGACAGTTTTATCCTGAGTGAAGTTACAGACATTTTAATTCATCTATTCACACCCCTAACTTTTCTTTTTATTATTCTTGTCCTGTTTTCAAACTTGCTATTTAAGTATTACTGTTTATATCTTATGTTGTAGGGGTGGTAGTTTCCCAATAGAATCATGCAGTTATTGGAAAAAAGGGTTTAAGCAACGTTGTTACTTTTGTTTTTAATTTGAAATGTTTTATGCTACATGCTAATATTTGTGACAAACTGACATAATGTGAAGCTGAGGCAATTAATGGCTTTATCCAGTGCTTGGAAAACTTTTACTAAAAGCCGATTCAAGTATTCATTAATATTTACTTCCATAGCAGTAACATAGTTCGCCCCTTCTAATGATCAATAGTATGCAACAACCATATTGCTTTTACATAGGCAATATCAGCTTTAGACCTAGAATTATTATTTTTGGTTATAAAGGAAAGGTTAAGACTAGTTAACAGTTCGGCAGTCCCTACGAATCTGGCCATTACTTGGTGATCCCAAGTTTCCCATTTTCAACATTGAATGCTTGAAGTCTTCAAAGAAAGCTAATGGGTTCTCCACATAGTTTTCCACAATCTGTCGCGTCTGATCATTTCCATTCACAAGAGTCTGGTCTGATGGGAGCAATCCCTCCCCAGAGAGAAGATTAACGAAGTATTGGTTATCAAAGGTAGCAGGTGTAGCCAAGTCAAGATGTGCAACTATGTTACCATTATCTGACCCTGAGCACAACTGTTGCAATGATGCGATGAAATCAATGTTTTCTGAGTCGCTACTACTCTGTAATCGAGAGCTGAATGTCGTGCAGCGTGCTTTCCCTATTGTGTGTGCACCTGAAAAGTGGAATGAGAAAAGAATGCTAATCTTGCTTGTTTGTCAGTGATTGATATAGAAGAATTGTTACAGCATCTGAATAGCATATTGTAAGCTGATTAACCTGAAAGGGCAACCATGTCTTTAAGTGTAAGGCCTAAATTCTCGAACTTGGCTACCAGCACATCAACAGTGGAGTTTGGACCTGGGATGTTATTATTTGCTGCATCCTTACTGGCAGTAATGCTATCTTTCCTTCCCATTTGCACCTCCCAAATTGGACCTCCTGACTGTGACATAGTAATTCGACTTCAACATGCTTCATGATAGTCACAAATTGAACAATTGAGCAAGAAAAATAAAAATAAATAATAATAGTTATTTATTTCATTATGTAATTATAAAATCTTTTATTTTTCTGGTGCCTATAAGATTGAAAGAGTAGTTTAACCCAAAATAAATAAATAAATAAAAACTGAGAAAGAAAGGAATGAGGTTGGGACAAGAAGGCATGGAGCAGTGACAAACCAGAAGAACCGAATCTCTTGCAGCAGTTGCCAGTATGTCAGCACAAGAGACAGTCTGTGGACAGAGTAGTTCCAGCTCAGATTTGATTTTGTCGATCACTTCAAATCCTCTGAGAGAATTCAAATTTGGACCGGCAGTTTTCTCACCAACAAAGTCCTGTGTGTCATCCAGCAAGACTGAAGCATCACAACCCTGAAATTTCAACAAAATATTAAGCGGTTAATGGGGTTTATAGAACATTCAAAAAGATAATGTGTGGAGGAAAAAAATGTCTTGCATTGACAAAGCAATCATGGAAATGTAGCCTAAGCAGTGAGGCTGCCATTCTCGAGTCTTCAGACACTGCCTGCTCCACCCAATAGAAGATAATGGCCTCAGCCTCTGGGCAAGTGTGGCGGTACATGCCACTCCCTAATGGACAACCAGGATCACCACCATAGGCATCATTCAGGGTGGTTGCAAAGGCTGGAGTGAGCTTAAGCATCACTAGACACAATAGTACTAATTGCATGGCTATATTTTAGGGATGGTAATTATTCTAAATGTTATTATATGCTGAATAGTAAGGAAGTTATTGGATATAAATGCCTACCTCTGCTCTTCTATATATAGGAACTTACTAGCAGAATGTTGTGTGAAAGTTTAATGGAAGGTGTTAACGGGGAGTTGTTAAAGACAAAGTCAAGCATAAGTAGTTAGTCGAGTCAGTAGTGTACCAACGTAATCAAAACCAAAGAAAAGACTGAATCCCTTAGACAAAACCAAAGAAAAGACTGAATCCCTTAGACAAAACCTATCAACTACTTCCTAAGTCCTTGAACCCGGTCAAAAGGAAGCATTGAGTGTTGGTGTTCTAATAGATACAAAGCAATTGTTGGAGCTGATGTGGTACAAGCAGTTGCAGCTCTGCAGAAAGGGCCCCCCAAGATCATCTGTTTAGGCCAACTCTTGCAAGATCATCTTCTCCGGGATATCAAATCAACACTCGCCAATGACAAGTTGGCAACAAGGCTATGCTTGATTAATATAATACGATATTGATCAAATTATAAATATATGTTATACCTTGTTTATCATGTCCTTCCTAATTAAAAGAGCACTATAATCCTGAATGAAATTATCCACATTTGAGAAATGCACAAAAGAGGGAGGGAGAGAAGTGCATGAAAATTTTGTCCAAATCGATAGATTGGACAACTGTGGAACGGTTGGCGCTAAAAGCCAACAAGATATCCGTGATACAAGGAAGGATTTATCCTTAAAATCAAGGTGACGCAATTCCAATGGCCCTGCTATCCATGCTTACAAACAGCAAACAAAACACCTGTGATCAATTATCGTATATATGAAAAAGACTCATGCATTTTGTTCTATTGGTTTCTTGTGTGAATTCTCTTTCACATAGACAATCATGTTTAAAATACTATTTAGCATTAAATGTCAGTGTTTTTTTCTTAACTTCTTTGTAAATCTGTTTCTTTTTTTGATGTGAGATGTTTTTTCCATAGAGGAACAAGATAAATTTTATCACTCATTTATACTATTTTAACACGTCTTTTCATCTATTTGAATTTGGGTATGTTTATGACAATCATATTGATTCTTGGTTTAGTTGTCTATTTAATAATCTAGATGCTCATCAACAAGTAACCAGGATGAAGGAGGTGTAAGAGACAGATCTATCTGGAAAAAGAAAAATCTACTTCCTGACCTTTTTTCTAAGAAAAGATTCAATTTTTAATCTGTCATGACTAATCACTTTCATGTGACACTAACAAGTATGCATAAAATGAATTTAAATGCACCCAACTATTAGAGTCCAAGAAATTTTGTTCTTATTATTTTTCTATTGGCGGTAAACAAATCTCAATTTCTTACCTTGCCAAGGACCACCTAACTTTAAATAGCAGCCAAGAAAAAAACTTGATGATTCATACCCCTACCCAAGAAAATGAGGAGCTCACTCTTTGTGTCCTTTTTTATTCTCCATATTCTTATTCTATCATGTATTCTTCTCACACCAACTCTTTCCTCTGATGGAGATGGTGACGATGATGGTGATTTGGTTGACCAGATATGTCGAAAGACTCCTTTTTATGATCTCTGCAGCTCCATCTTACATTCAAATCCCTTGGCCCCGAAAAGTGATCCAAAGGGTATGGCCCTCATAATGGTGAATAACATTCAGGAAAATGCTACTGACACACTGAGTTACATTGAAGAGTTGATCAAGCAAACCTCGGATGAACAATTGGAGCAGCAACTGGATTTCTGCGCAGAGTCATACATCCCAATTGTGAAGTACATTCTCCCACAAGCAGCTGATGCCATAAGCCAAGGTCGATTTGGGTTTGCCAGTTACTGCATAGTTGATGCTCAGAAGGAAGTAAATGCCTGCGACAAGAAATTTTCTGGCTCATCTCAGGCACCCTTAAGTGATAGAAATGGCATTATGCAGAAGCTGGTGGATGTGGCTGCAGCCATAGTTAAACTACTATTAAATGGCTGATTTTTTCTCTCCCCTCTTTCCACGGGTTTCCCACACCGTTTCCGAATTCTTTCCCGGCGAAAATGGATCCAAAACCGAGCACGCGAGAATGGAGGGAACAGCTTCCACCAGTTGCTATGCAGTGCTGATCTTGGCCGTTGAAACACGAATTCACACTGATCGACGATGTGTTACGAAATCGGACGGTCCATGTAAAAGCATTACTTGTTCATATTTTAATTCAATTTCATCTTAGTATATTAGGTCCTTCAATTATTTCTTAAACTCAGTATTTTATTAATATGATTTTTGTTTATGTCCTAATTGAATATTTTTTAAAATACTACTGTGTGTGTGGGGCATAATTGATTATATGATTCCCTTAGTATGGTAAGAGTTAATTTAATTCGATTTATTTATTAACGAGTAAAAAAAATTTAAACTTAATTCGATTCATTATGAATTGAATTCGGATGAGTCAGACTCTAAGTGAGTTGGATTGAAAATTAACCTGCATAAAAAAATTATATTTTTTTTAAACTCAATCCAATTAAAATCCGTATAGATCGAATTAGCTCACGAGTTACAACCTATTTTAAGAAGATTAATCTAATTATTGGTTAGGTATTCAATAAAAAAAATAACACAGAAAGAAAACAATTTTATCAATTTTATTTTCACTTTATTTCTGAATCATTTTTTTTTCAAACTAAATAATTGTTATTCTATGCTTTTACCTATTTTTATTTTATTTTTACACTTAACTACTTCTCCCCAATGAAATAAATCACAATTGAACAATTTTTTACCAAAAAAATAAAGCATAATTTGTTTATCCTATTATTTCAAACTTACTCTTACTCCATATGTTCTATTGTCATTTAAATTAACTAATCTATAAGTTAAGCAAATATCATAACACAGTTTGGTTGACTAAATTTCTATAAAGTAAAATCTATTTTATTTTAATAATATTATTCATACCCAATGAATAGAAATAAACGTTTATATATATATATATATATATATATATATATATATATATATATATATATATATATATATATATATATATATTATTAAGAGTTGGGCATGGTAATCAATCCTTCACAATGTAACAAATAAGTTTAGGTTAAAATCTTGTTTATATATGTCCACATATTTAATCTTTAAGAGTGTCTAAAAGAAAAATAGATCAGAAGGGAGCAGTTAAATATTCTGCATATATCAAGAAATCATCAACAAGAGTCGTAGAAGAAAAAAGATCATAGATAATTCCGATGTCACCTGAATGTGAAACCTCAATACAAGAGAGCAAGTACAGTATATAAATACAAGGTTCTGAGCTAAAAAAGAAAAAAAGCATGCACCATCATCATCTGATAACTTTCATTTTTACTGACATAATATTGATTTCTGCAGAACCTGCTAGAAAAATGATAAGGTTGGGTGAAAAAATAAGTTAACATAATTTATATCATGGGTTGGGCCTTTTCTTTCTGTGGCTCAAAACAGATTTAGGGTGGTATGACCTCATTCAGTTTAAAGATGTTTCAGTTTCCATGTAGGGGACCCTTTTGGATGCTTTGGCCAGGGGCATCCCTTTGGTTTGGAACCTCAAGAACAGTTCCTATATTGTCCTCTTGTGATCCCCACCACAAGAACAGAACACCCTGTTATAGAATTGATTGGCTCTGAAAGCAAGACTGAATGTGAACTCAAGAAAAGAACATACCCAACTACACTATAATATTGAATAATTCATATCAAACAATGGTTTTGGGATTTAAAATGTACTACATTCTCATAAAGAATTCTTAGAAGTCTCTCACTAGATATAGGACCAGGACTAATTGGGAAAATGTTCAATCAAGTTGGGAGTTGAAAGCAATTGAAAATTGTTGAATGGAAATAAAGGGTGTTATGTGCCATTAAACTAATTAAACTATAATTGCTATGCTTGTCATTACTAACAAGACAAAAGTGGATAACTATGATTCCTTAGTTGAAGATATGCCAATTATGCTTGGTGTTAGTTAGTGTGTGTTTGTTGAAGGGATCATTGATGACTCTCTCTTGTAACCTTTAAAAACAAAGAAAGTTCAAACACATGCAATCATCAAAATCTTGTCTTTAATGAAGGAAATCTCAGTAATGTCCCTTGCCCCCCTGGTTGTGTAATTTCCTAGGGAAAAGGTTTATTGATATGAAACCAACATCATGTCGAAAGATCTCTAATTTGTCATCTTACACCCTACAGAAGAAACTGTGGAACTGTTGGCACTAAAAGCCATCTGAAAACAAGATATCCGTGATACAAGGAAGGATTTATCCTTAAAATCAAGCTGTAGACGCAATTGCAATAGCACTGCTAGCCCATGGTTACAAAAACCAAACAGCACACCTGTGACCAATTATTGTAGATATGAAAAAGACTCATGCATTTTGTTTTATTGGTTTCGTGTGTAAATTCTCTTTCACATAGACAATCATGTTTAATATACTATTTAGTATAAATAAAATGTTGCTGTTTTTTTCTGGTGTGTGAGGTGTTTTTCCCTTGGACGAGCTAGATAACTTTCACCACTTATACTGTTTTAGTAAGCTTTTCTATCTGTGTGAATTTTGATGGTGTTGATGTTAACGATAACCTTTTTATTACTGATATAATATGAC
The DNA here is from genome assembly GCA_036885675.1 of Vigna mungo. NCBI lineage: Eukaryota > Viridiplantae > Streptophyta > Magnoliopsida > Fabales > Fabaceae > Vigna > Vigna mungo. The sequence goes on from CP144696.1 coordinate 15,641,442, forward strand.
ATAGGTTTTCATCCACGAGTAACTAGACTAGGTCGAAGAAGACCATGAATCTGACAAAAAGAAAAATGTTTTTTTTCTGAATTTTTGCAAGGAAAGATTCAATTTTTAATCTGTCTTGTCGTGAATGACTAATCACTTTCATGCTTTACTCAAGTGGCATAAAATGCACCCAATTAAAGGAGTCCAACAATTTTTTTCTTTTTTTTTTTTTTCAATTGGATGCAAACAAATCTCAATTTTTTTTAATTTTCCAAGCACCAACCTAACTTTAAATAGCAGCCAAGAAAGAAGCTTGGTGATTCATTCCCCTGCCAGAGAAAATGAGGAGGAGCTTACCCTCTGCGTCCTTTTTTCTGGTCCATGTTCTTCTTCTATTCTGTATTCTTCTCACACCAACTCATTCCTCTGACGGAGATGGTGACGATGATGGTGATTTGGTTGACCAGATATGCCGAAAGACTCCCTTTTATGATCTCTGCAGTTCCATCTTACACTCAAATCCCTTGGCCCCCAAAAGTGATCCAAAGGGTATGGCCCTCATAATGGTTAATGACATTCAGGCAAATGCTACTGACACACTGAGTTACATTGAAGAGTTGATCAAGCAAACCTCGGATGAACAATTGGAGCAACAACTGGCTTTCTGCGCAGAGTCATACATCCCAGTTGTGAAGTACATTCTCCCACAAGCAGCTGATGCCATAAGCCAAGGTCGATTTGGGTTTGCCAGTTACTGCATAGTTGATGCTCAGAAGGAAGTAAATGCCTGCGACAAGAAATTTTCTGGCTCATCTCAGGCACCCTTAAGTGATAGAAATGACATTATGCAGAAGTTGGTGGATGTGGCTGCAGCCATAGTTAAACTACTATTAAATGGTTGATTAATTTGATTTCTTGTAGCATTTAGTAATTATTAGAACTCTTATTCTTATTCCATGAATAAATGCTTTAGATGATTGAGTTTGTACAAATAGTGGTATGCTATAATTATGTCTACTGAAAAGATGCTCTTCATAAACCATACTTTTCATACAACCTTGGTGGTGTCACTTTTAGCATTCTGGTCCCCCCTTTAAATTAAAATTGATTGTTACATTGTAATATGGTTCTGTTTTAATTTATTTTGGAATATAATAAGTTCTTAACCCACTTAACCCACTTTTTGAAAAAAGTACTTCTGACCAAACATGCAGATAACCTATTTCGCCACAACCTCTAAACAGGGTTAAATAAATCTACAACAATTGAAATCAAGAGAGTGATTACTACTTACTAACTCCAATCAAGTTAAATTAGACAACCTACGGCTCCTAGGACCAAGAATATGTTTGTCTTGGATTTGACCACAGACTAAGTAGCAGTAGTGGGAGTAGTTTTGGTTTTCTCCAGGGCTAGGTGGTAGCCTTTCATCAATTATCACGATGTTGGTACAATTCCATTTGATATGAAATTGAATGAGGAGCAGCAAAATAGCATTGAATTGTTTCACTCATCCAAAGTCTCTGTAGTCATGAAATGGAAACTGTTGCAGGTGTCCACTTCCTTTGTGATGAAGATTGTTTTGTCAACTTTTTTGTTAATTTTGTTTGTCGGGTCAAGATAGAGAGAAGCAGTCACATGTGAAATCACATGCCTAGTTACTCCTCAACATGCACAATAGTAGGTAGAGTCCAAACTGCCATAATGGCTTCAACCTCAAACCAAGCTTGCAAGAGTTCACACCTATCTTGAAGTGCAAATTTATGCATTATTTTTTTCATGGTTGAAAGAGATGCAGTGAGGGAAAGTGATGGATTTCCAAAGGAAATGAAAATTTCGTTACATGCTTTTTGTCACAATGTATCTAAATAATGATAGCAGAGTAATTTAATCTAGTTTTATTATGCTTCACTCGTCACTGTCTAAATACAACTAGTGCTACACACCTACTGTTTTGTCTGAATGTTGAGAAATTACTCTCTTTCAGAGTTAGTTCCTATCTTCGGTTATGTAACCGAACCTTGTAAAAACTACAATCCACGAGGGATGTCGAAATTAGGTTTTGTGTACTACAATTGGACTATATAATTAGTACACGTGAAATCTCAGACAAAATTAATTTTCCTTTGCATTCTTTTTTTCTTTTCTATCAGCACATTCTTGCCAGCTTCCTTTACCCTACACCATGTTATTGTATGTGATATCAGAGTTTACATTATGTTTGAAGGAGCAGCAAAACAAATAAAGACAATTAGTTCTTTACGTTCAGTGTCTTCGCTGAATCTTCGTATTTATTTTACTTGGTTTTCTGAATTTTTCCTCCGTTTTGGTGTTTCTGCAACCATCTTTCTTCCAAAGTGCAAGGCTATCAACATATTCTGATCTTTGTTTGGTTAACTTGGTTTGTCAGTTAGTAAAAAAATCTGCTTACCCAAATGCATAAGTTGATTAATATTATGTAATATAGGATTCCTTCCACTCTGTTGCATTCGATTATCACTTTCCCATATGAAAGGATTCACTTTCTCCCTCACATAAGAATTGGAAAATGATAAAAAGACAGGGTGTGATTATATATATAGCGTGAAGCTTGAAAAACAAAATCTCCTCCAACTCTGAATTTGACGTGCATGCAACAAGCAGTTGCTGAGGAGGTAACATCCAGCAACACCATTATGCAATTTAACTCACCCCACCACCCATTGACTAATTGACTAATATTATACATACAGGGAAAAATTGTCCATCACATTCAGTCTCGTGATAGTTGTGAAATACAGTTTGAAACACAAGGAAAAAAAAATATCTTTGGTGAGAAGCACATGGGTACAATACCACATGACAATGACATTCTTGGTGTCACTACACTGGCATTAATTAACCAGCGTCTCTTCTCTATTTTTTGGCAGGCAAATCTGAACCAGTGAACTGCTGTACAATTCTGCAGGGAACAATCAAGTAACATGATTATATTACAAGGTTGTCACACCGGTGTTGCATTCTTTATGAACAAAGTAAAGAGACAGTTCAATTCAACAACCAGTGTGCATCTCAACTCACTTGTGGTACTGAAAACCAGGTGCATTTGGGTGACTTGAAGATGGATTGAGTTGGTGTTGAACATCAACCAGACCACCCTCTGTTACTCCTGCGGGTACTGGAGATCCCTGGAATGTTGCAACTGAACTTTTCCCAGAAGACATGCCTGTAAAGAGAACATGTCAAAAACCAAAGAGTGAATTTTTACATTACTAAACTCATTATTTGACAGAAATGTGTTTTAAAATGAAATCTTGTCTGTTTTCCTTCTTTCTTTTTTCCTATAACAGTAAAATTATCCAATAGCTGGACATTCAAACGATCCTGTAGTTGAATAAAGAACAAACAGAGCAGACAATGAAAAAAGAAAAAAAAAAACAAGGTGGTATTTGATAGGAGAATACTAAACAAACATGAACTTCAAATATCTCCCTTTACAAATACTGACACGGAATTCCACTCATCGTGTAAGTTTTGCAAAACGGTTATTCAAGAATTCCACAAATATAATACTGAAGTAACAATAATCACGAATTTGAAATGGCCAAGCTTAGAAAATAGAACCAAAAGACAGAGTTGGTAATGAAAGGGCAGAATCCAAAGGTAACAACAGAACAAGGCAAAACAATACCCAATCCAACAGTAAGCAACACTTTAATCATTAGAACCATGTTATAGTGCAGAAGAGTAGGGAAAAAGTGTGATATGCATGATAAGAACTACTTTGAATAAAATCATTACCTTGGAGTAATATCACAATACAGAAGATAACAGTGAAAACCATAGCAAACATGCTGCTACTGGAAGATGACGAGGATGATGCCTTTGCAGCCTTCATCTTCTTCAAAGCTTTCATCCGCTCAATCCTCGCACGCTTTAACATGGCAAGTTCAGTGATCTCCCTGATTAGCTTATGGTCAGCTGCATCAAGTGATGGAGCTCGTGGAGGTCTTGGAGGTTTGGGAGCCTTCTTGTTACTGCTCTTTTTTCGTTTCTCCTTTTCTGGGGTATCATTCTCCACACATTCTACTGAGTACAATCTCCCACTCACTTTCACCATGTCCATTGAAACTACTGTTAACTTTGACTCATTGCAGCATCCACTATACCTATCCTCACCTTTTATACAAGAAATCTCAGTAAACAAAATCTTTCCTTGTTTTGTGTTACACGGAGAAGACACATTCTTGGAGTCATCTTCAACCACTGCCAACCCACTTTCAAGATCAATTTCAGCGTCACCATTGACACTCTTATGATCCATCCCAAACCCAAAATCACAAAACTAATCCAACTTTTCTCCCTGCTAGTTACCCTACCCTACAAAATCAGGACACCCCCAAAATGTCCCCTGAGCTGTTTCCCCTAACTAAATCCTTGAACTCAATCCACAACACAAAATCACCTCCTTAACATAAAATATCACCAAAGGGATAAAATAAATAAATAAAAATTAAACCCAGTAATGGACTAGCCCTGCACCATAACAAGAAACATAATTCAATCAGTTACAAACAAGAAAAAAGTTCAAACCAGCAATCCACCAAAGAGAAATGAAGAAAAGCAGACAACTGGTGACTTAAACGAAGGGAAACAGGAGAGAAAGACATAAAGTTAAGCTTTTGAAAGTAGATTAAGTCAAGCTTTGTGGAAAAGTGAATACCTTGCTTGAGGGAAAGAGAAAGAAGGCGAGATCCAATGAGGGACAAAAAGCATGAGAAATGGAGTTCACAGCATCACAGGAAAACTACCTCACACAGTGCAATTTAAAAATTTCAAATAAAATTCAAAATCTTTCTGTTTCTTTTCATTGCCAGAGCCATTTCCATGTGATGCCTTCAAAAAAAACTGCTCATTTATAGTACAAAGCGAAAATACTCGGAAGGAAGGACCAAAGCAGCACCGCGCCGACAGTTGGCAATTCTGTGTTTCACCCTCTTCCTCACATTTTCTTTTTTTCTTGTTTTTATTATTATCTGATAACTTTTCTAAACCTTTTTCAATCGGATTTCGTTTTCGTCAAACTTTGTCTCTAAAACATGCTTTTAAAATAAATGTCTGCTGTGTGTTACTGTTGACAGAACACGGTTTTAGTTAATATGACAGTGTTACAATTTTCTGTTTTATTTTATTTTGTTGAATATTTTACATTATTTAAAGAATAAATATATACACTTTTTTTTTTGGAAATTTTGGTCCAAGCGCGTTAATTTTACGACACTTTAAAATTTAAATGGATTTTACTTTATCTATCAGTATCAGTGTCACCACTCGTCTTCATCCTAGGGTATGAGACGATGACACGCGTGAAAAGAAGATAAAAAAGAAAGAAAAATTATTAAAAAATATTAATCTGATGAGTGGATAATAAAAAACGAAAAAAAAAAGATTGACGTGTACGTAAATAAATCAGAATAATAAATATATAAATTAGTAATTTAATTTTTATTTTCTGTTCAAGCGTTGTTCACGTTTTTGTTACCTAATGCTGCTTATGAATACTTCTTCACCGACACTTCTTTTAGCTATTTATTTATCGAGATAAATTCTAAAAAAGACTAAATTCATGAATGACAGATAGATTTTGTGTTTTGTGTAGAAAAAGCATTCGCAATAATAACCTTCTTTATTTGATTATGCGTTTAATTTTAAAATTGAAAGGATTCCGTTTGAAAAAAAAAAACATTACGTTTATTATTTTTTTAAATAGTTTAATTAAAATTTTGATGTCAAAATTTAATTTTTTATTGAATAATAAACTTAAATCTGTAGAAAACACACTCGCAATAGTAAACCTTCTTTATTTGATTATGGGTTTAATTTTAAAATGGGAAAGATTCCATTTGAAAAAACTTCACATTTATTATTTTTTAAAATAGTTTAATTAAAATTTTGATGTGATAATTTTTTTTATTGAATAATAAAACTAAATCTACGCGCAATAATAAACCTTCTATGTTTCGTATATTGTTAAATTCACCAAAAGAGCACGTTTCCAGAATACTTTTTTCATGATATACTATTCATAATATTTATTTAAGTAGCCGCACTGTTTGTTTTTTTACAATTAAAAATGATATTGTAAAATTGAATTTTGGATTTCATTTTTATATTTTATTAATTAAAATTGAATTAACTGGAAACTAAATTCTGAACTTTTTAAATTTTTTAAAATTTAAATTATAAAATATTTTTAAAATGAAAACTATAGTAACAAATTTAATTAATAGTCTACAATGTACTAATTCAAAATTATTTTGTAATAATTTAAATAAATAATTCAACTTAATATTGAGATTTTGTTAAAAAATATTAAATTATTTGATAATAAAAATTAAAAACTGTTCAAAATGACAAATAGACAATACATTAATTAAAATTACCAAATTTTCACAAATGTATTAAATAGTGTAATATTTTCAATATATGTTAAAGATATATCATTACATTACATGGTGTATTGATTGTTTCGTGATAATCATGATGTATCAGTTATAAAACAGTTAGTTTTTAATTATAAGTTATGATTTTTAAGATAATCAAAATTTGAATTTGATTCACAGTAAAACAATAGTTGCAAATTGCATATTATTCATAGATAACAGGTTTAATGGTTTCCTTTCATATATTTTTAATTTTTTTATAATAGATATATAATTTATTTATAGTTTTAGAAGTGTAATTTTTATTATAAATTTAGTGTGTGAGTACAGTTGAGATGTTTATTTTCAAAAATCGTCCTTTAAATAAAAGTTTTTTTAATTAAAATAACTATTTATTTAATTTAACCAGTTTTTTCAATTATTTTTAATTAGAAAGCTATATACAATAAATAAAAATGATTTATAATAAAATTATGAAAAATATTTAACTTAATTATAATAATAATAATTTTATTATTATAATAAAAGCGAACACATGTTAATCGAAGAAACTATAATCAAAATTCGTTAATACTTAATAAGAACAAATATAGTGATAAATAATATTTAGTTTAGGACAAAAGAAATTGAAATCATAAGTTACAAGTGAGAAACTCTAAATAGACAAAATAAGAGTACTGACAAATTTATGGATTAAAAAATTGAAAATAAAAATATTTATTTATTTTTTAATTTGCAGGCTTATTTTTAGTTTTCTACCGAGGCACCGTCGTCATCAAATTCTAAAATTTCTCTAATCAACAGAAAATAGAAGCTTTTTATAGATTGGCACTGTTTTCATTAAAAGTAGTGGTGGGAGTGAACAATAATGGATGGATTTGTAACAGTAAATTATTATTATTTTTCAAAAAAAAGCTTTAAAGGATCAATAATAGTGAGATTTAGGATCTCTTTAATAAGTGAGTGGACCTTTGAGCATTAATTATTAGAAGCTCTATGAATTAATAAAATCCAAATAAAAAAATAAGATGAGAGAAAAGCATGTGAAGAAAAAAAAAATATAGAACATAAGATCAGAGATTAAATTTAATATGAAAGGGATAAAACTAAGAATTGAAGAAGTGAATGAAAATATTCACCTGATAATAAAATAAAAAATGTATAGTGAAGATTTCGTTGGGATATTATTATAGTTAATGAGTAAGTTGTGAGATAAGAGGTTTTGCAGAAGCACGTGGAATTTGAACCCACGTCCAATAAGTAAGGTACAACAGCACGTGGGTTCTGATATTTTAAGATATGTCAGGCTTATCTGTTACTCATGCCACTATCAATAATAATATCTAAAATTGTGACTACAATAATGAATTATTATTATTATTTAGCATTTGAAATATAAAATTGTTGTTCGCATTTGAGAATAAATATTATTTTTGGGTTAAATATGCTTTTATTCTTTATATTTTGGGACGATTTTAGGTTTAGTCCCTCTTTTAAACTATGGTACAATTTAGTCCTTCAACTTTAGAAAACTCTGGTTTTACCAAATTTTTTAACTTTATTTGTAAATCCAAACACGTTTCATTATAGCATTTGGATTATTTACACTGTTTGACACATTTTTTGCTTCAATGTTAACTGATAAACGTGTTCGAAACAGTAAATAAAATTAAAAGAATTTGGTAAAAAGGACTAAAACTATAGTTTTTTAAAGTTGAAGGACTAAATTGTACCATAGTTTAAAAGAGGAACTAAACCCAAAATTACCCCAAAGTATAGGAACTAAAAACATATTTAATCCATTAATTTTTTATGATAATGATTTCTGATAATAATTTTTTACAACATTTTTTACCTCATTTACGTGTATTACGTGATTGGTTCAAAATTATTTTTAAATTAATAATAATCATAAACATCAATATAAACTAATCACAAAATAATAAGTAAATAATATTAAAATGTGATAAAAAAAATATGTTCAAAATATCGTTATCTTTTTTTTAATAACGTGATTGTTATAAGGGTATCGAAAAATATAAGAAGGAATTTTAAGAGGTGTGAGTCGTTTCAATTGTGATTCAACGCGTTTTCTGCTGCCAAGATTGTAGTTCACGGAAGGAATCACGTTGGCATGTGGATTTCACGGTGCTGGGAAGCTACTACAAGTACAGAGAAGAAATACAATAATACTGGATGAGTAATCCCAAAATTACTAATTGCACACCCATGATTTTTATTTCAATGGTGTCTCTCCTTCAAATTTCTTGTTTTTCAGGTGTATTATGTTTACTTCACTGTAAGTTTATACTTTATTGCTACAAGATTAACTTTTGATGAGGTTTGAAGTTAGAAAATTTCAGATAGGTGTACAAGGTATGAATGAATAACATCAATGGAGTTTTTATTCGTTGTGATGGCTATCAGACAAGTTCTTACATCATCGAATCCAGAATTGAACTTTTCAGAATAAACAATCTAAAAGGTATTTATACAAAAATATAATAATAATTCTGATTTAAACTATACAACACGTGAATTTTGATTTGCAGATGAAACATTATCGTAAAGTTAAAATTTTCAGAAACACCACGTAAAGAGATACTTCTCTCCTTTCCAGAATGCGTAAACAAAATTAACTCTCATTAAAACTTTAAATCCTTTCAAGACGAAACACCCAATCGCGGCAACTACTTCGGTGTTTAAACGCTGTTTTCGTGATCAAACATTTATTTACCAATTACAGAAGATTACTGCAAAGCCATTCGGCAATATCATTTATTATTTTCTGTCAACTAAAATAAATTAAAGACGAAAATAGTCTGTGTTTATATGTTTAGAGGGGAATTGGGTTAAAAATATACTAAAACTTGAATATAGCAGCACCACTTGATGGCTTGGAAGCAAATACATAAAGGCCAAGATCGTTCTTCTTAATAACGCCCTTGTCTATCCTAGACTGGTAGAAGCATTCCTGCAACGGATATAAAATTCAGCATTGACTACATGTTAATCTCAGGTCTTCAGTGATTGATAATTAGGGTTATTAAATATTAAATATAATTAAAACAAACCTTTAAATTAAGGATAAATTGTGGAACTATGTTCTCCTTCACCAAAGCAACTGCACAACCACCCCATCCAGCTCCAGTAAGCCTAGCCCCGAGAGCACCATTGTTACGACAAACATTTACAAGTTCTTCCAACTCTGGACAGCTGATTCCATGGATAAAAGAAAATATCAACTTTAATTGCCGAAAAAGGAAACCATATCTTACAAGGAAGAAATCGTTCTGTTACTTTTACGGTTGTAAAATCTCGCATGAAATATTCATGCCTTGTGAAATAATCCTTCCAGAGAAACCAAACAATTCACGATGCATACATTATTCTACTAAGACACAATACTCTATTTCAGTACCTGCACTCATATAAAACGCTGCAGCTATGATGACTCTCGTTCATAAGGTCACCAAGCCTCTTTAGCTTGTCCTCGTCGCTGAAAAAATTGGGTAGTTACATAAAAGTAATACATAGCTCACTTACAAAAGAATAACAATATATGCAAAGTTGCAAGCTGAAAAGATTAGTCCTCAGAGGCATTTTTGTATCAAAATAAATAGAAACCCGTTAGAAGAAATTCAAAGTGGTCCTCATCCAACTCACATTCAAGACCGACTGAATAGTAGTCCAAAACACTCACCTTAGATCTGAGGATACGACATCCTTGAAAGCATGTACCCTCTTTGCTTCTGAATACACGTGAGCAGCTCTCTAGAAACAAAATATGTCAAATAAACAACAGCGTATAAAACGGATAAATGCATTGGATGTGGCTGTTAATAATTTCCATTCGATGGAAATTCCCATTGGATGGTGAAATACGAAAGCACGAGAAATTATTTGAAATTTTCAATTTGGAGTATGTTATCCACAAAACCTTCTAAACAATTGCGCGTAAAGTAGATAATGAAGCTTAAAAAAACCTGATGCAACTTGTATTGCTTTGCAGCTTTTAAGACTTCTAAATAAGCTGCATTGTTGCCCAAAAATGAGGTAAGCTTTTCCCCAACAACTTCTTCAATTTCTTCGGCTGTATATGGTTCTTCTTTCAAATATTCCTGTACCGAATGAAAAGTTTTTATAACAGTTAACAGGCTTGAGATTTTTATGAACACAGAAAAAATATTAAAATTCAAAGAAATCCATTAAGTGATATAAATTGTTTCTCAGGTAAAACATTGTGTCACCCCGGGCAAATTCTAAGGATGACATCATACCAGGTCCAACTACCTTTACAGCAAGTACGGGATCAGATGAGTTATGAATACCAGCAAATGACACACATAAACCTTCAACATCAGACAGCGTGCTCACTTTTGATATTGCCTCTTTTGGATCCATTCCTAGCTTTATAGCTAGAACAATCTGAAAATTTTTGTAACAGCGATATTTAGTGAATTAGGCAACAGGGTTTTTAGGGCACATGCACATGTAATGAATAATTCCAACATGAACCAACTACCCTTTGATGGATGCACATACACATTAATGATTAAGTCCAGCATGAAATTACTAGAAACATCTGAAATGAAGGTCTTTCCTTGTTCAATTCAATAATAAAAGTAGGTAAAATAATGTTCAGACTTCAGCATATGAAAGAAACTAAACAAGTTAAATCTAATTGACCAATCAAAAAGACTATGAATGTAATGGTGGCAAACAAGACATTTTGGTAGTTTACAAGAAGTCATAGAGGACGCTACCAAACTACTTATGCATTTGCATCCAGTAAATGTACCCTGACAAGCTATATAAAATAGTGCGGTAAAGATATTTTTCTCCAAATGTAGTAATTAGGGAGAGGGTACATGATTGGAATATACTCACAGAAGACAAACGGCATTCAACAACCCTATTGTTGTAATTTGTCGCAGCAGTAACAGCCTTCTGAGACTCTGCCAGAGAATGAGCTATCACAAAAGTCCCACCAGCAGGAAGTTGCACATCTGTTGTACGAATTGGGTTGAAATCAATCAGCTCTGCAAAGCCAGTCTTGGCCATGACAGAGATTGCCTGTCAAGTAAAACCAAATAAAAAAAATAAAAATTAGCCAAGGTAAATCTTCAGAATGTTGGGAGAGAAACACATATTGGATAGTAATACCCCATATGCAGTTGGAAGCAGATTAATGCATCTTTGGTCAATTACGCAACATACTTCCACAGTGAAATGACTATGGTTTTCAAATTGTGGCCCGGATCATCCCTAAGTTGTGGAATTTAATTAAATATCTGCATTACTTCCCACCCTAAAGCAAGCTATTTTAAACATCTAGTATTTTATACACTGTTGTTCTTGAGTTTCAAAATTCATGCAGCAACACCGTATGCCCATGTTCAATTATTCACTTAACACGTTATATTTTAGGTGTTAATTACAAACATTGATCAAGGAGTGTATCAATTAGCAAGAAGCTGTAACATAGACGGAGTGTCATCCCATAGGAGATATGGAGGAAAAGAAGAGCTGTAATTGGGACATACGTTCACATAAAATTACAACAGAAAACATCTGTAATGAGAAAAGTGAAGAACCTGGTCCATTCCACCAGATTGTGTACCAATATGTCGTTCACAAGCACATGTAACTTGTGCAAGTTCTTTCTGTTAAGAGTATATGATTACATATGTCAGAAACAAAAAATAAAAACATTAAATAAACAACAACAGAATAAAATGTTTCTAAAATAAAGACAGGTATTCAACAAAAGCAGTCGTAAATCATCCATTTAAAAAGGTATAATCAAGAACTATTTTAGATGTCTACAAAAAACATATAAATCTTAACACGATTGGGTAAAAAAAATAACAAAATTCACGAAAAACAAATAAATCATGGAAGCGTAGAGATTTACGAAACGTAAATTTCAATGCAGCAAATAATTTAAAATAGGAATTAGATCTGATCATCCAAGGTTGAATATGTGAAATTCCAGTAATACTATAATGTCATTGGTATTGAATTGATACCGGATTTTGATATACTGTTACATTATCAGTTCCAAAAATTCAACTATTTTTTTTTTCCTTTGTTACTTAAATGACACAAAATTCCAGCAATATCTTGTCATAATTCAGAATAATTAATAATTAATACAACAATTTTAAAATCTTACAAGCTATTACATATGGAAACAATTTATCCATTCAATGTTCCACATACACATGAGCATTCCAACCCAAAATTCATACCTTTGGGAAGTTCACATCAAAAGCAGCCATAATAGCAATTGTGGATGAGCAGACAAACGCTGCAGAGCTTGATAGCCCAGAACCTGTGAATATAAATAAATAAGTGTCGCCCTTTATCCTTTTAATTTAACACTGTCAACAGAAAAAAATTTCATCTCCAACAGAGAACCAGAGATGCCGAGCAACATTCCCTTTGAGGTAAATTGGAATGTCTACAGCAGTAGCACCATTCTAATTCAAAATTATTGAACACACCTGTTGGCACTGTACCATCAACAAGAACATCAAGCCCAACAGGTTCACCAACATCGACTCCTTTCAGCTTTGCATAGTCATAGAAACCTTTGTACCTACAGAAATTGCATTACCAATTAATACTGAATTAAACAACAGTGCTGCACTCTTTCTTGTACACCCAAAAAAGAAAACCAATACATCTATCCATAAGCTCCTCCATCCATATTTAGCGGATAATTTCAAATTTCACAATACCAAAGGTAAAATATATCATTATAACAAACTTGCAAGCACTACTTTTCATAAGTTAAATAGATATGAATAGTAACCAGTATGGACATTAGTGCAAGGCTAATTACTTGAATGACAAACAAACTGCATCATCTTGGTAGTGTTAACTGTTAAGCAAGGTTCATGAAAGAGAACATACACAAAGCACATTCATCCAACAAAGCTTGCAGCTATCATTCCTCCAAAAACCGAAAGAATGGCAAAAGAACAAAATGTATATGAAATAAACTTACCCACAAATAAAATAATGGCCCCATTTGTGATTCTTCAAGTCGATTTCCTGCATTAAAATCACAAACAAAGAACACCAAATCAAATTATCAACAAAACAGGACGATCTTATTGTGAAGAATATTAAACACGTATTGCCAAAGAGAATTTAGAACACAAAAGGATTCATTAATCCACCTGGAGAGGATCAGCAGGATAAGTACAAACAGAATATTTTTCACCGTTCACGTTAGCAATCCTGAGAACCTTTTCCGCGTCGTTTTTCCGAATCGCCACGATCGTATCTTGCCGAATAGCCATAGGCAACACCGAATAACCCTCATAATCAATGTGCTCTCCAATCAAGTTCACTCTCCCTGCTCCGCATATTAAATTATCATAAAACACCGTAAAACTCTAATCTCTATCATACAAACTAACAATTCAACCACAACACCGACATTAAAAAGCTGAATTTAGAAATAAAAGAAAATAAAAATCTAGAAGTTCAGAGACAGAGAGGGGAAGGAACCAGGTGATCGAGCGAAGACTTGAGGATAATGACTGAAGGCTTCGAAGAATTTGGACTTCAAATTATCGAAACGAAGCTGAGCTTCTTCAAGCGCTGAACCGCCCCCATAAACCAACTCTAGGTTATCGTAAATCGGGATCGGAAGATCCTCGTGCTTCGCCATTCCTCTTTCGTTCTTCAACTACACAATTTCAAACAAACAAAAAAAGCAAATAAACTTTTTTCTCTCTTTATATATATATCTTTTGTGTATCTCTATCTCTATCAAGCTCGTTCTGTTCTGTTCCAGAATGTAACGTTTATCATTATTCTCTCTCTCAATAATTAACAATAAAATAATAAAATAATTATAATAAAAGAAAAAAACAAAAAGAGATCGTGTCAACTTTATTGGGACTGTCAATGACGTGATTGTACTGTCAAGAATGATTTTTTTTATATCAGATTTGAATCCAAACTTACTTCTTGTACAAAACTAGATTGGATTATTTCAAAATTCAGATCCAAAAATTTGGATGAACCTGGAAATCCAAATTCATTTTTAATGAAGCTTATTTTTTTTATAAATCTAATTTTAATTTTAAATCTATTTTAAAAATAAAATAACTATTTCATTTAATAAATAAGTATATAAAAAACCAATATAAAGATGTCACACTTGACAAAGAAAATATAATTGTGAAGCCTGTGTTATGCGATAGCTGAAGAGCAAAGACCTTCTTCACTCCAGGCTGAAAATAAACAGGAAAAACATGATTATGCTTACAACTGCTCCTCTTTTCAATAATGCAACGGTGGGAATCACGACGAACCCCACCACGTGATCCACCAGCGCACTGGTGGCACCACCGTATTGCGAGCAATGGTATGAATCTGTGCGCAAACAAAATTCAACATATTACCAATTAGATTTACCTTTGATTGCTCACTGAAATTTTGGAGGGAACGCAAAGAAGAAAGAGGAAAGATGTTTTGGGTTTATGTTGAAATTTTCAAATCAAAGAGAAAAGGTTTCAGATTTATTTTGATCTGAATATATCTGAACTGATTTTCCAGATTTTAAAATCTATATAAGTAAAACAATAATCTGTTTTAAAAATATAATAAAATAGGGATAAAAAAAAAACAGAATACCTAATTGCGTGGCACTTGTCTCGTTTTGAAGATAAATAATACTTTTTGTGTCTATTTTTTCTTTTAAAAACTAACTTATTGAGATTTTAATTCAAAAAAGAATTTTCGGGTAAAGCAAGTAATCAGGGTTGAGATTTTTTACCTTAATTGGCCACAAATTTGTTTTTTTGAAAAACTCCAATGTTAAGTTGCAGTAATGACTAGAGCTGTCAAATAAGCTCCTATAATAGGTCGCAGTTATGACTAGAGCTGTCAAATAAGCTCCTATAATAGGTTGTGGCCGTAGTCCATGCGGGTTAGGGCCAAAAAAGTTCACAGAATAAAAAAAAAGTTCTTTATTAAAAAAACTTCCAAAAAAAGCCCACAGGATCAAGAAATTTAGAAAGATTGGTATATAAACTTTAGGAATCCTCCAACTTTATGGAAATAGCATATTGCCATGTTTGTAGCTTAATATTACTAAGTGTAAACAAGTAGCGTAGATATATAGTTGTCTTTTTATGCATTGGAAATTAAGAAACAAAAGGAAAGAGACAAATCTAGCTGAACATATACATATAATGTTGACCAATTATAGAGCATAATTTCTGATACATATGATATGAATGGTATAACATAGTGATAGGGTGACAATACAAATGACCCTAAGATGGATTATTATTCAGAATTTGGTGGGTGTACAAAGTGAAAGTCACAAAATATTATAAATTTTGTATTATAAATTTAGCTGATTTACTTTACATGGAATGTAGAATGTGAGACAGGCATCTCGAGCTCTCAAGCAAGGGAAGACTTTAATTGTATCTGGTTTAGCTGAGTCAAAGAAAGAACATGGAGTTGAATTTCTTAGTAAGCTGGAAGCTGGCATAGATGAGCTTGAACTGATAGTACAGGATAGGAATCGGGATGCAGTTACACCAAAGCAAAAAGAGCTTCTTCAATATGTTGGAGGGTAAGCATCTCGATAGAAATCACTTATATAAACCACACAAAGACCTTTATCCTTCCATAGGCAACAATAAGAACAGGATATTTTTTTCTTCTTCCTTGGAATAAACCAACGACAGATTGGTGGATTGCTTAAATGTTTTCACTATGTCATGATGCATTTCTCTAAGTTTCTATTCTATCTGCTTGTCATTAAGAATCTGAGACTCTGCAATTATTAGGACTACCAAAAAATGCATAGGCGTGTGCTATGACAATATAAAGCACTTCATGTTCCTTAATCTGATCATAGGAACTGACAGAAACAAAGGGTTAGTTGCTTCAATGATACTAGTAGGCTTTACCTTAAACCTATGGGGGCAAAGCAATTTAACCTTGCCATACATCAATGTAATAAGAGAGTCGTATTATTTGTATAACCAGTAGATCACCACTTGTCCTGGTTATGTATATACTAACTGTGCCTAAAATCCGAAGGTCTGACTAACTACTGTACTGTTGCGAAGTGTCATGTTTAGTTAGTCGGGTAGCCATTGAAAAACATTCATTTGGACAACCTGATATTGCATACTAGATTTGCAACAATATTTGCACATCCCTCTAGATTGATTTGGTTGTAAACCTGCTAAGTTTGATCTATTTTGAGTGGGCGGAATCCGAACTCAGTCCAATTTTTGAACAGTAAAGTTCCAATAAACAGTTCCAAAACACTCCGTAAAGTTTTGAACGGTACTAAGCAATCAACCAGGAACAATAAACATGCTGGGAATTAACAAAAGAAAAAAGACAAATGCCTGGACCTTTTTCCTTGTAGTAAAAGTGAAAATTAAAATTTAAAACTTTAATTTGGTAAGAGAGAAAAGATGAGCTACCTGCAGCAAACGGTGTTGAGGAGTGGTTGTTGAATGAGAGGACGATGAATCGTGAATAGGCTGCGGTAACTCAGTCTGCTGAATAACATCAATGAGGAAGAAATCGGAAGAGGTTGACGGAGGAGTCGTGCCGGCGGTGATGAGGTTGTCGGCGGGATCCAAAGGGAAGAAAAAGAAAAAGTGAAGGGCAAAGAGGAGAATAACAAGTAGTTGAGTGAAAATCAGGCACCAAATTTTTTCATACAAGCCAGTGGAGATAATCCAGCCCTACTCCTATCTTAACCCACTTCATGGAGCTCCAAGGGCTCAATGTTTTTAGATTCCTCCATAATCATTACAATGCAAAGGTGCGTGAACAAGGAGAGAGTAGAAAAGGCAAGTAAAGAAAATAAAATATTTTATTAATTTTTAAAATGTTAAACATATCATTTTAATTTCTAAATGGATGTATAAAGTATAAGACTAGTCTAATTACCATCAAACATATTAATTAATTTAAAAGGTTTAATTGAATTAATCATATTTGAAAATTAATCAATATATAATTTCTAATTTTTTTATGTCGAGTATAATAGTCTTTACTTAAACAGGGAAAATTAATCTTTCGAATGAAATTAATATCCTCTTCATGTTATAGCATTTTTTCATTTTTTTTTTCTAGTACATCTTCGCTTTACCAATTCTATTTTCATCTCACACATTTCTTTCTTCTAAAAAAAGATGTCCTCTAGACTTAACTGAAGGACTTCATGATTCTTCCTCAATTATAAAATAACTGTAACTTTTTAAATACTATATTGATAATTGCTTTTAAATTTATCTTTAACGAATTATATTAATAATTACATTTACAGATAGTTGACAAAATTTGAATGGCTTCTTGTGTATAAGAAATATAATGAATATTTATAAGATTTTTAAATCCTATTATAAAAATAAATAACATCAAATAATATTAATAAAACAATAACTTCTTATATATATATATATATATATATATATATATATATATATATAACATCCCAATAATATATAACAAAAGTTGTATTTTATTCTAGGAGTTATCGTGAATAATATTAAAGAACAGTGGGAAAGAACGAGCAAAAGAAGATAACGAAAGATGCTATATAACATAGAAATTTAAAAGTTCAAAAGTATACAAGTCTGAAACCAAATGATAAAAACTAGAACGAACGGTTTTACAAAATAGAGAAATCGAACGTCATCTGTTAATAAGCAAAAGATAAAAAAAATCTAGTCTAAGGACCGACGGTCCAGCATAACTCTCCGGTAGCACTTCCAGGGGTTGCTCGACATTGCAAGGCTTCTTCCAACGTTTCGTCTTGAGTTCCCTCTGCTTACACCCAAAAAGGACGATCATTGCAGTGAAGAGAACAACCGTACGATCGGATACCGAACGACAACATAGACAAGACAAAGGCACACAAGGGTAAGCTTATAAAACTTCAATGAAATCATTTAACATCAATATCACAATCATAAATTATAAGTCAAATCTTTTCATTTAAAATCCGAACGATAACATCATCAAAATTAATTACTCTAAACCGTGTTCGAACGGTATGACCATGTATGCTCGCCGCTCTCTGCACCCGGGTGGACCTGGCTGGGATACACTCAACAGACCGCCACCCGAGGTTAGTCCAGTGGAACCACCTCGGTATAGAAATACCCTGAGGCTAAAGGACCTCCTGTCATTCCCACGCATGAGTTACCCTCCTCTACTTGAGAAGGCGTAATCATGGAATATCAGGATAGAGTCAGAACCTGAGCCTTTTGCCACGGTCATACTATACCAACCAAAATCAATCATGAGACATTCCTCCTTGGAATTCTCTTATACAAACAACAAATCGAACGGACTAACGTCGAGGATGAACTTGTTTATCAAATACTACTTTAGTGATTGACCCAAAGGTCGAATACTGAGGAGAACCGAGTACTATTCAAAACCAAGTAAAACTTGCAAATGATTTTATGAAGAAGACCGAACGCACAACAATCGAATGAAATTTTAATGAGATCGAGTACTATACAATTCAGATCGAACGTTTTTGAGACCGAACGTAAATAAATAAAAGAATTCTCTTCAATAAAGTGAGTGTCAGTACAAGACCGAACACTCCATGAGGAATCAAGTATCAGTGTAAGACTGAACACTTTTCAGATAGATAATATTATTATAAAACGGAAGTTTTAAAAATTCAAGTACGGTATAAGACTTAATATTTATCAAATAAGAAATCCCTCTTACAAGTCGAACGCTCGGTGGAAGACCGTACGTTCCGAATGGTTAATATGAGACTAAACATTCAATGTATGACCAAGTAATTCCAGAACGGACGTTCCGAATGACAAAGGTAATTAATTATGAAAACGAGTACTCAGTTTATGACCGAGTACTTTCAATAAACATTATTAACATCAAACGTCCACGTGTGAACGAACGCTACTATAATAAACATAGTTAACATGAGACTAGGTAATCAGTCTATGACCGAATACGTTAAAGTCGAACACTCAGTATAAGACCGAGCGTTCTGTAATGGATAGATTATTACGACTAAATAAGCAAGTCATTTAAGTTTCGATATAAAGGTACAAGAACGATCCTTTTAGGGGAAAACCGAACGGTCCTAATGACCTTCGGTCTCAGATTCATATTTTCTCTAAGTTTCATACTTATCATACAATTCATACTACAACATACCATATTCCATTCATGAGAAATCAAACAACATACTTTAGATATCAAACATGCATTAAATCAAACACACATTCGAAACATACAGAAAATCAAAATTAAACTTTATAAG
Source organism: Vigna mungo (assembly GCA_036885675.1). Lineage (NCBI taxonomy): Eukaryota > Viridiplantae > Streptophyta > Magnoliopsida > Fabales > Fabaceae > Vigna > Vigna mungo. Next base: position 15,661,158 of record CP144696.1, read on the forward strand.
CTTCCCTTACCTCTATTCCAGCTAAGCTTCTAAAGTCCTATGCTATGGTTGTCCAAACGTTTCAAAGTGCTCCGCTTGGGAAACCGATCGGTGCAAGTGAAAGAGCTTGGCACCAGGAATGTTTAATCTGAAAGGAGTAAGGTGATCGGAGATGAAGAGGTGGTCAGAATTCTAGAGAGAAGTTTGAAGGTTTAGAGAGAAGGAGGAGAAAACTGGGTTTATGAAAGGTTAATTTCTGAGGAAGAAGACGATTGCATGCAGAAAAGGTGGCAAGGGTTTGGAAATCCTACCTTAAATATGGCCTCCAAACCGGACGGTCGTCCATTTGCCATCTGCCACATGGCTTCCACTATCCGGTCCACTCCCAACGTGCCACCTGACTTCCACTTCCAGGGGTTTAACTGCTCTGCTGCTGCTGCACGGATCACGATGGAAGGGAATTAAAAGCTTGGCAGAGTTTGTCTCCCACTCTACCGGACGGCTGACACGTGTACCCCACTAAAGAGAGGTATTAAATGGGATGTGACATATATATATATATATATATATATATATATATATATATATATATATATATATATATATATATAAATGTTATGTTACTATTTTTTCAGTGTTGATAGTTCACTATCCATTTTTTATTCTTTAAATTTTATATCTACTTTTCTATATTTATCTTTTACAGATTTAATAACATTCTCACTTTAATAGTAATTAGAATAATTATTTTTTTTACAATAACAAGGTAAAAGTGGACACATACCCATTCTGCACATCCACTGGTATTTACTAAAAGAATAAGATTATTTTAATAAAACTTATTGTTGTTTAGTTTGAATGAAAATTTTAAAATAAAATCATTTTAAGTTTTGTCATGGACAAAGTATACTCTATCTAAAAGGGTAATGAGAGTTAGTCATTCTAATCACAAGAGGATTCTACAATTTAGAGTCTGCACATTCAGCAATATCATTTACCCCCAAAGAGAAGTAGCTGCTAGATGCATTTCAACAATCTTGGAAATATTAAGTTAAACGATACTCTAAGTTTGGTGAAATTAAAAATATTACTGAAAAGACAGAATAGAAATACTGAGTGTTTCATCCTACACCTCTAATCCTTCATCCTGCACCACCAAAAATTCTATTTTTGACCTTTTGACAAATGATCCTACACCTCTAACTTTTTCAAAAGTTTCATTTTTAACTCTAATAAATATCTTTTCATATTTTTTCTCTTTTTTATTAAAAACACTCTGCACCATCTTAATAATAATCTAATTTAATTTAAAATTCAAATATTATTTAATATAATTTTATATTTTAATAATTATTAAAATATGATTTATATTATAATAATGATATTAAATAATTAAAATAAAAATAATAATAGTAAAAATAAAAAATAAAATAATAATAATCAATTTGATCTACTATATTAAAAATATATTAAATTATATTCAAATATTAAATTAAATTAAATAATTATTAAATTTAAATAAAAAACAAAATTTTAAAAATAACTATTTATCGAATATCCATATCCGTGGCTATCAAATTTCTGTATCCGATTAACAAATATGTTAAAGTTTTATTTTTTATTTAAAATTTAATAAATATTTAATTTAATTTAACATTATAATACTGTTTATTATAATTTTATATTTTAATAATTACTATAATATGATTTATATTTTTATAATAGTTTTATTAAAAAACTAAAATAACAATAACTAAAATAAGAGTGATAATAATGAAAATAAAAATAGTATTTAAAATTACATGTATTTAAATATATTAAATTATATTAAAATACTTAATTAAACAATTATTATAATTAAAAGAAAAAATAAAATTTAAGAAAATTTGTTAATCAGATATAAAAATCCGATTTTCGATAATTAATTGTTTTTAAAATTTTGCTTTTTATTTAAATTTAATAATTATTTAATTTAATTTAATATTTTAATATAATTTAATATATTTTTAATATAGTAAATCAAATTGATTATTACTATTTTATTTTTTATTTTTACTATTATTATTTTTATTTTAATTATTTAACATAATTATTATTATAATATAAATCATATTTTAATAATTATTAAAATATAAAATTATATTAAAAAATATTTGAATTTTAAATTAAATTAAATTACTATTAAAGTAGTGCAGAATGTTTTAATAAGAAAGAAAAAAAAAAATATGAAAAGATATTTATTAGAATTAGAAATGAAACTTTTTAAAAAGTTGGAAGTGCAAGATGAGTTGTCAGAAAGTCAAGTGAAATTTTTGAAAACACAGGATGAGTTGTCAGAAGGTCAAAAGTGAAATTTTTAGAAGTACAGGATGAAGGGTTGAAAGTGTAGGATGCAACACCCATTCTGAATAACAAAAGACCATATACAATCATCTGGCCCAAACTTTCATTGTATGGAGTTATGATCCAAACAAAAACTACCAGTTAAATTGTAAGAAAGAAAATATTAGTCAGGTTTGTTGAATGTGGAAATGCGTATAAGAACCCCCTCCGTTGTCAGAGGAGGCAAAATCACTACAGATTTCTGGCGCAGCAAATGTTCAAGTCATTTATAAATCCAAAAACAAGTTGCATATAAAAAAAAAACAACTATCTTTTAAAGTATTGCAAAAACATAACTAAATAAACCTAGAGCAAATGGAGCTATAAGAAATAAACTAGTTGAGTAATTAGTAATCAAACTTTTAAGGTTGTAAACATGCACACCAAATGAAGGTGAAAAAAGTGCTATACAAACTCTGATACAGTCCAATTGGTGATTAATCCCATCACAAGCCGAACCTATCAACCTCCTCATCTTCGTCCTCGTCTATAGCATCATCATCTTCAGTATATATCCCCAAATCATCATCATCATCAGTTACCTCGTCCTCCTCAACCTCATCTTCCTCATCCATCATACTTTTACTTTTACTTTTCTCTTTGTCCTTCAAACCAGTGTTCAAAACTACAGTTTCTCCCCCAGATTTCTCCATGTCTCTCCTTAGTTTATCCATGTCGCCCCTCCTACGGTCTTCCTCCAATCGTTGCTTCTCTTCACGTCTTTTATCAAGATCAGCCCTAAACAATGTAAGATACAATGAAGTTACTTTGGCTTGCTATTTCGAGCACCCTGTTGTATATGATAAATCGATAGTAATGTAATAGTGAAAATAAGACAATACTTGTAGGTGTCCATGTATTCATCTGCACTGGCTTCGACAACCTGAAAGAAGGCTTCCATTCCTGCACCAGAAACAGCAGAAACTCCAACTGATTTCAGATTATTGTAGAATTCATCTAGCACAAGAGAAAGGCTTTGAGTTAAAGTTGATGTATATGACTGATCTGAACTTGCTGCTGTTTGGAATGCCTCAAAATCCTCCATCCACTAGATAATGAATTTCACACCAAAAAAAATGAATCAACATAGATTTGGTACAATCTATCATGTAAGTTTGTTAGACCAGGAAAAGACAGGATAAAAAAGAAGCAACAAGGAATAGAAAGTAGGCTACAAAATTACAGAGTAGTCTTGACGCCAACTATACAATTCAGCTTAAATAGGTAAAGGACGGAGCCCATAACCCCATAATAATGGCAATATGTCCAATCTCTATATACAATAAATTACCCAACATGAGAGGCCAAATTAATAATTACGTCCATCAATATTGTTTTCCATCTCACTGCAATTTCTCAAAATTTAAATTACTTATTGGCCTTAACTTCAATTTCATCAATTAAAAGCAATGTCAAGTTCTACTAAGCATACTGATTGTTGTTGATACATTCAATGCTTGTTAAAGTCAGACGTTCAATAGAAGGGTGATTACAATTAAATGTGCCAACTTGAGAAATCCTTCCAAAGATAACAAATATATCCAACTCCCACTTCATATGTGATTGATTCCATCAACTTGAATGTTATCGTTTCTGGTTTTGAAAAATCTTCTACTGCGAAGCCAGACCAAATCATAGATAAAGCCAATGTGTCATTATGTCTCTCTTGTAATTTAAAGTTTAAACACATGATCCAGTTCTTAAAAACCAACATACAACTTTTTTGAAAAAAGTGATTTGATGACCCTGATTTAGGGATTACAATAAACAGAGGTTCATTATGTTGTTGGCAATAAAAAATAATTAAAAAGAAGTAAATGATTTATAGTATAACTGATTAAGATCATATTTCTGAATCTTTTCAACTTCGACTTATTTTTAAAGGTGTAAGAGGTATATAAAAAACCAAAATAATGATTATTATATCTTTGAGAAAAAGTTATTATTTGGTGAGAAAAGCTTAAACAAACAGGCCTATAACTAAAAGTAGTATATTAATCTACTCTGCAAACAGATTGTACTAGTTAACCACAACTTGATGTTAGTGAGTTGGTAGATCAAAATAGTTTGTTAACTAAAAAAATTAAAGTGACTAATCTATCCAACACATCATTTGCAAGTCAACTAAGCACAAGACAAATCATCAGAAACAAAAATACCTCTAATGCAAACTGATGTGCTGCTACATCAACTTTGTTGAATGTCAGGATGAGAGGTAACCTTGTCTTATAGAGGATGCTACAAGCATACAACATGTTGCTCATGAAAGTTGTAGGATCTTCTGAACGAGGTGTATCAACAACATAGGCCACTACAGTGGGAAATGTGGATGCAAAAGCTTCTGTAATGATAGCACCAGAAGCAGACCAGGTAAATATTTCAATCTGACCAGGGGTGTCCACAAGAACATAGTCAAGTTGATCTGCCCGTCTCTCAATCATAGAGATTACCTGAAAATGAGGTGATTCAAAAAATTAAAATAATGTAGTGATAATTAAAACAAATAAGGACCTATGCGATTGACTGGTCAGGTACACAATATCTCCTTTTCTGCACCAAAAGGAAAAGTAAAACCAAAACATAAAATCAAACAAGCAAAAGGAAAGCTCTCCGCCTCAATAATTAAAAACGAAGAGGGAATCATATTGCCATTACAAGCAGGCAACACCCCCATTTGTGTCACTACTGTTTTTAGTGATAGAAATTAAATTGCCGGTTGAAAGCACTGTCTAATTGTAAGTAAAACTTAGTTTAAAAGCTAGTAACGAGTAAGATATGTCACAACTCAACAGTTTCAAAAATTACAAACCAACTTTACCTCATTAAATTTGGTGGCAAACAAGTTCATGGAAGTCAAAATTCCACCATTAGGGCCAAGGTTAAACTGCTTCATGACTTCTTTGTATTTGACAGTGTCTCTTATATCGATGTTAGAAGCATATGGGAGGGTCATGACGGCAGGGTCAAGATTCATCACATAACCCCGGATGTTTTTTATATGTGTATGGGCAACCAACCTATGCATGAGTGTCGTTTTCCCACTCCCTAAAAACACAAACAAGGCTTATATTTCGAGACTTCGTTGATAAAGCATAGCATTACAAATGAAAACCAATTCCAACCAAACATGTTAAATATAAATACAAAATCACCTGCCATTCCTACAACAATAATGATGACAGGTTTTCTTCGAAAGTTAGGAAATCCATTCCCAGAAGAAGATCCTTCAATATGCATCTTGTTCATAGTCTCGGTGAGTTCTTCCTTTTCCTTTTCATTGTCTTTTACCTTCAAAACCAACCACAGGATATACTATTATCGTAATCACAATTTCTAATTTAAGTGACCAAATTAAAAATAGAGGTGAGTTAGGGTTAATCCATTATAGAATATATAGAATAATAGAATAACAGTTTAACAATCCATGATACTATCAGACCTAGTCGCATGAAGTCAACAACACAACCTAACTTTAAAGTGTAGCTCAATTTTCATTTATAAGTTTATTTAGTTTATTAAAAGGAATGAGAAAAGGAGTGAAAAGAGAGCGTAATGGTACTTGATCGGAAGATTCATCGGAGTCAATTTGCATAGACGAGTTGTCAAGTTTCGCGCTCTCTGAACCGTTATCGACGTTCATTTCCGATTGAAGAGGGTTCTGTGCTGCAGTTAGAGCTGTCAAATAGGCTCCTATAATAGGCCCTGGTGGGTTAGGGCCAAAAAAGTCCATTATTAAAAAAGCTCCTAGGACTAAAAAGCCCCAAAGTCCTGTGGGTCAGGGTCAGCCCATGGCTTTCTTTTTTACAAAAAAAACTAAATATCTAACAATAAATTCCATTTTTACATAGAAAAGAAACACTTATGTTAAGTGTTATAACTTGGAAAATTTAAATTAGAAACAATTATGGACCATAATCACAAACGTGCAGGTAATAAGTGAATGAAGCATCAACTTGACTATGACAGATAATACAATACTAAACTATTTCTTGATCTCAAAATATTGACCACATCATAAAATAAAGCAACCTGAGAAACAATCTTCCGCAGCTGAGGATCAAACCCCATATCCAACATCCTATCAGCTTCATCCAATACAAGATATGTGACCCTCTGTAAGTTGGTATGATTCATTTTAAGGAATAAATGAACTAAAAGAAACAAAAAAGAGGCACCAATTGGGTCCAAGACTCTTGAAGCAACTAATGAAAAGACCTTACTACCCTGAACAAGATACATGTGAACAAGATACAAATATTATAAGCAAATTAACTTTATTCTAGCTTTCCTTAATTCTATATTGTAACACAAGTTTCACCTCTAATTAGTCATATTTCAGTATCAATACTATTCAATTTTTGGGTCATATGAGACAAAACATAAGCATTGCCAATTTCAACCCCCACCAGACAAAACATGAGCATAATAGACAAAAACACTGAATTGGAATAGTGAAACAAGAAATGGATATTATCAAAATTTATAATGTTTTTTAAAAGTTTATTTGTTCAGCAATTAAACAATGATAGAAAAAAAAATAAAAAAGAGGATGAGAAAACATTTCCTTATTGTTTATGTTACTGGCTTTTAAAGCACTTATTTTGGAACCGTTTTCAAAAACTTAATAAACATTAGATGATAAATTGACAGCACAGGGGTAGAATTGCTTTAAAAAAGAGTTCAAAATAATATAAAAAAGAAGTAAGAAGCGAATCAAACATGCCTTTATAGAAGTCACCCCTGTTTTTTAAACGTTACAGAGAGGTGAAACTTTATAAAAATAGAGAATCAATGCCCGAGACAGGGAGAAAATCCAAGATTTATACACATGTTTTTTCACCCTTTCTATTGTAAATGATCTGAGGTTAAGCCCAAGTCATCAAGGTAGGAGCCTCCTTTTAAGTTCTGGCATTACAAATGCTCTAGCATCCAGTAAATAATTAACCAAATTATACTGCACTATTGAAAATGCCTCCAGGATTAAAGTTTGCTCTTGTTGGTCTAAGTGGAAATTTGACATAACAGGACCTAGTTATTACTAACAGAACCGTTATTCCAAAATTAATACATTAAATTACAAGATGTAGCAAAAATCATCAACTCACCTCTCATGAAGGATGGAACAAAAGTAAAGCTAAAGTATCTATATTAACAAAATCAAGAAAAAACTGAAGTTTGAGTTTATCACAAACCTATGCAAGCAGTTGTACCACCAGAAAATGCACTAGTACTAAAATCCCTCACAGTTATAGATTTGCATGAGAAGAATATTCTTCCTGAGGTGTCAACTCTTCCTAGAAAAAAAAAAGGAAAAAAAAACACATGATTGTGAAAACAAAAGCTTTTTCAGAGCATTTTTAAAGCATAAAATCATTCGTGATTGTCACGAAATAAATGAAAAAGCTAGTTTTACATAGTACACTAATCACAAATCAATGTGATAAGTTGGTTGACTTCGATGATAACACCCACTTTGAAGATTCATAATTGTCAATACACAATAGGTTGGCTAAGAGTGTAAGACTGATTCACATCGTCACTAAGTCATTAAACTCAATCAATTACAAAATTATCATTGGGGGTTATAAATGTTATAAATTGTTCACTTTGTATAAAACTGTAGTTGTATAAATTAACAGTGTTTATCATCCTATATTTTCCCGGCTTCTATTTGTTATCCATTCAAATGAAGCATATTCCATTGTGCACTTAAGTCATTCAATTTAAAGAAAAAAATAAGACAGAGAGCTTGGGAATGGAACACAGATGTTGTCCTTAATCACGGATGAAATTTTGGGCAAATCACGGGTTCATACCTCTCCACAAAACATTCTGCAGGATTTACACAAATCATGCCATTTCACTCTTCCTTTCAGTAACTTAATTGACATAAACTACCTATAAAATATCAAAACTTTTTCTATCCCAGCCTCCTCATCTTCCTCTGCTCCAAAATCAAACCCAGAATTTGCTATATAAACCATGATAAATGCAAACATGGAAGAAGAAATTTATAAAGATTGGTATATAAACTTTAGGAATCCTCCAACTTTATGGAAATAGCATATTGCCATGTTTGTAGCTTAATATTACTAAGTGTAAACAAGTAGCGTAGATATATAGTTGTCTTTTTATGCATTGGAAATTAAGAAACAAAAGGAAAGAGACAAAACTAGCTGAACATATACATATAATGTTGACCAATTATAGAGCATAATTTCTGATACATATGATATGAATGGTATAACATAGTGATAGGGTGACAATACAAATGACCCTAAGATAGATTATTATTCAGAATTTGACGGGTGTACAAAGTGGAAGTCACAAAATATTATAAATTTTGTATTATAAATTTAGCTGATTTACTTTACATGGAATGTAGAATGTGAGACAGGCATCTCGAGCTCTCAAGCAAGGGAAGACTTTAATTGTATCTGGTTTAGCTGAGTCAAAGAAAGAACATGGAGTTGAATTTCTTAGTAAGCTGGAAGCTGGCATAGATGAGCTTGAACTGATAGTACAGGATAGGAATCGGGATGCAGTTACACCAAAGCAAAAAGAGCTTCTTCAATATGTTGGAGGGTAAGCATCTCGATTAAGAAATCACTTATATAAACCACACAAAGACCTTTATCCTTCCATAGGCAACAATAAGAACAGGATATCTTTTTCTTCTTCCTTGGAATAAACGAACGACAAATTGGTAGATTGCTTAAATGTTTTCACTATGTCATGATGCATTTCTCTAAGTTTCTATTCTATCTGCTTGTCATTAAGAATCTGAGACTCTGCAATTATTAGGACTACCAAAAAATGCATAGGCGTGTGCTATGACAATATAAAGCACTTCATGTTCCTTAATCTGATCATAGGAACTGACAGAAACAAAGGGTTAGTTGCTTCAATGATACTAGTAGGCTTTACCTTAAACCTATGGGGGCAAAGCAATTTAACCTTGCCATACATCAATGTAATAAGAGAGTCGTATTATTTGTATAACCAGTAGATCACCACTTGTCCTGGTTATGTATATACTAACTGTGCCTAAAATCCGAAGGTCTGACTAACTACTGTACTGTTGCGAAGTGTCATGTTTAGTTAGTCGGGTAGCCATTGAAAAACATTCATTTGGACAACCTGATATTGCATACTAGATTTGCAACAATATTTGCATGATCCCTCTAGATTGATTTGGTTGTAAACCTGCTAAGTTTGATCTATTTTGAGTGGGCGGAATCCGAACTCAGTCCAATTTTTGAACAGTAAAGTTCCAATAAACAGTTCCAAAACACTCCGTAAAGTTTTGAACGGTACTAAGCAATCAACCAGGAACAATAAACATGCTGGGAATTAACAAAAGAAAAAAGACAAATGCCTGGACCTTTTTCCTTGTAGTAAAAGTGAAAATTAAAATTTAAAACTTTAATTTGGTAAGAGAGAAAAGATGAGCTACCTGCAGCAAAGGGATCCAAAGGGAAGAAAAAGAAAAAGTGAAGCGCAAAGAGGAGAAGAACAAGTAGTTGAGTGAAAATCAGGCACCAAATTTTTTCATACGAGGCCAGTGGAGATAATCCAGCCCTACTCCTATCTTAACCCACTTCATGGGGCTCCAAGGGCTCAGGGGCTTTGGAGAAGCCCCTAATGTGTGGGCTAAAAAATTAGGGCCTGGCTTTAGAAGGGGCCAGGGTTGGCCCTGGAGCTTAGGATTAGAATGACAGGTCTAGCTGCAGTGATTATTGAAATTGGGTTCTGAGGAGGACAAAAAGCAAAGAAAGAGCGGAATTGGGGTTTTATGTTACTTCTCTTTTGAGGGTTTTATGAACCAATTCAATATGTCATACCTTCAGGCTTAATATTTTTTAAATATTTTATTTTTTTACATAATTTTGAAAATTCCTTAATCAATTTTGTAAATTATTACTGGTCTCCTCTTTATGTAAAAACTTTTGAGTTTATATAATAACTGTTGAGACTGATAATATTTTTAAATGAGAAACTTTCAAAAGATAACTTATTTTTATGGAAAGAGTATCTTTAAACTTATGATCAATCAAAATAAAATACACTGAAAACACATGCTCTCTTGATTATAAAAATTAATTTTTGTTATTAAATTTGAAACAAGTAAAAATATAAATAAATATTTTTTATAATATTATAAGATAATTTTGAATTTTAAAAAATTATAAAATCAGAAGAATGAAATAATATAATTATCGATTAATTTTTTTTGTCCATGTTTTCTTTTCCAATTTTAACATTTAGTATCCACCTTTTAAACTCAAATGATTATTCATAATTAAAAAAAAATCAATTTTACTCTTTTTAATAACTACTTTTTAAAATTCAAATAATTATTTATAATACAAAAATTATATATATAAATTACAAATATTTTATTTCACTATTATTTACAAAAAAAAAAGTATTTTATAGTTTATTAAAATTTTGCTTCAATAGAAAAAAAAAGTTATTAGAAATAGGTACAAAAATGAATAATTTTTATAATTTTATAAAATTAATTATTAGATTTGTAAGAGATAGTTCTAAAATAAAAAAATATAAATAATACATTGATGTATATTAATAAAGGTAAAATTAATTCACAAATAATTATAAAAACGAGTTCTTTTATAATAGTTATTTATAAAAAGAGTTACCCTAATCCCCGTATAAAAGTTATATGTTCTCTAGCAGTACTTTCACTTTGAACTTTTAAAATAAAAATAAAATAAAGATATATTTATTAACATTAGGAAGACCTCACTTTGTAAAAATTCATGCCCTTTTATCTCTACCACAGTTACTTTTTACAAATAAATATTAAATAAGTTTGTTGATTTATTGATTAAATGAATGTTGTAATTCACGTTAAATAAGTTTATTTATATATTTGTTAAACTAGTATAACAAAAAAATATTATAGGAATATGTTTGATAAATCTGTGTATATATTTAACAAATATAACAAAAGTATTAATTTAATATTATACATTAGAGGATATGAGATGAATTTTGTAATATACATTAGAAAAAATTCTCTACATATTGATTAAATAGGTATAATGATATATATTAGTTTAGTTTATTCGTATATATATTAAACGAGTTTTGCAATATACATTACACAAATTTATTTATATATTGATTAAATGAATCTCACAATGCGCATTTGATTAAACGAATTTATCAATACACATTAAGTGAGTATATTTATACATTAATTTATGTTTTTAGTGAGTATACTTTATACATTTTCATATATATTTCATATTCTGGAGAGTCTATATTTATGCACATTCATTATCATTTACATTTTTATCAAATATACTGTTTATACTTTTAAAACATATTAACTATAAATATTTGTTCTCAAAACTCAATTGTAAACTTAAAAATTGTTATTACTTTTTTCCTCAACCTCTATATTTTTTTTAATAAAATAAAGACATGAGTTTAAAATTAGTATAATAAAAAATGCAGTGGAGGTGTTGTTATATAACTTATATTATATAGTAAATATATATGTTTATATGACTTAATTAATTTCATATTTATAAAAAAACATTTTAAATGTGCTATCAAATTTTTATTTGTTTTGCTAAATTTATTTAAAATATTAATTTAATTTATTTTATATTTTTGTTATTGTTTTAAATTTTAACAATATTTTTATGTAACGATAAATTATTAACGTGTGTTAAGATACGAACCTTATTCTTAACATGATTTTTATAAAAAAATTATAAAGATACAAAAATTGTTTGAAAAAAAAAAGGATTTTTAAACTACCATATCTATATGCTAGTAGTAAAAGGAAAGTGATGTGTTGATATTCATTTCCATTTTAATTGTTATAGATGGATCTTGACAAATGAGAGAAAAGGATTGCTGTTAGTTTAATTTTATGAAATAAATATTATTATTGATTATTGAATTTTATCAATCTGATGTGAGTTTCACTTAAAAAAAATAACAATTTTATTAATTTCTCATGAACCTCGATCTTTTATAAACTATAGCTGTTTTTCTCTAGCAACTTTGCATTCATATTTATGGTTTGAATGTCAAATTTAATTTTTAGTCAATAAGTTAATTTTATTTTTTCATCTGTCACGATATTTTTTATTTTATTATTACTATTATTATTATAATTTAATATTATATATTATTATTATGATTATAAATATAATATAAAAATATTTTTTATAACTGAATTCATTAAATAATTTAATATAAAAATATTTTTTACCGAAATAGTTTCTTTACTTTGTTAGTGGTTTTATAATTAAAAAAATATTAAATTTAAAAAAGGTCAAAGATAAATTTTTAAAAAGTCACGTAAAGATAAAACTGATAAAATAAACATTTTAATTTAAAAAGTATATTTAAAAGATAAAATTAGAAAATAAACGTGGATAAAAAAATAAAATTAGAAAACAAACTAATACATCTCTATTACAAATAATTTTTGCTTCATTTATCTCTTACCAGACATCTTCCAAAACAACAATCCTAATTCTTAATTATTATTGACTAACATTATAACCTTCATTTTTCATATTCAAACAGAGATGGTTAGAAAAATAAAATAAAACATAAAACTTTGTTTTTCAAACTCTGAAAGAAATATGTACATCCTTACAAAGACAGAAAGATATATAAAATAAATAATGATACATAAAAAATAAAATAAAATACATGTTAAATAAATACAAAATTACATGAAAGTAAATTATAAATGTCATTTATGTTGACGTATCTGGAGAGAATGATATGTATGTACGTGTATATACATACAACATGAACATAAACATATTAGTAAGTTTAAGTTGGCTGGTATCGTTGGATCAAATGGTTAACTACTGATACAGTAACAGAGCATAAATTCTGCATGTATCTATTGGTATCTCTTAGAGGTGAAATAGTTAGGTTCTTAAATTTGTTATTACATGATTCAATTTCGAGATCAATAATATGAATTATTTGTTTGACAATTTTATAATCACCTTCTTCCATGGCATTCAAAGCCTCTCTCAAATGAGTATCAATTACTCTGTTGTATGAAATAAGACAATATTTTAAGGCTTTTTTTACCTCAAGATCTGAGATTTGCCAGTAATCCTTATGGACGTGTTCTATTGTGGAAGATGCATTATCATTCATAATATGAAGGGTTAAACGAGTAAATCCTGTCATGTCTTCTTTTGATCTATGCTGAATCGATGATCGTAAAGTCATAACACAAAGATGATAATCAGGTGATTGACCACATATTTGTTCTAACAAACCTGTATGAGAAAGAATTGATTGAATTGGTGCAACCAAAAAGATTAAAGAGATCACCAAATTGATGGAAATGAAACTTGTGAGTGTCATTTTTCTCACAGATTGAGTTTCAATGATTGTAAAAAGTGACAGCAAAATTTATTCATTTTTTAATGGTGTAACTTTTGTATTATATTTAGAAAATATTTAGACGCTTTCCTTTATACTCGTTGTCATATCAAAATTGTGGTTTAAATTAACTTAGAATCTAAATTTTTATCTTTATAATATATAAATCGGAGAAATATTATTTATTATATCATTAAATTTTAAGAAGAAATAACATTTATCATTTATTACAAATCTTACCAACTTTTGATATACTCTTTTGATGGTCCAACAGGTATCTAACAATATTGCACTCAGATAAATAATATACTTTTGATATGATGAAAAGTTTTAAATCGATTTTTTTTCGAAAAATAAAAGTTTAAGTTTTTAAAACTAAATAAATGTTATTCTAAGTAAATATTATCTTTTAAAAAGTAAAAAATGATTGTAATTTAAAAATATTGTCTTCCCGGGTAGATGAATGGCCACATGCGTTGAAACGACAGCAATTGACGAGGATAAATGGGCCGAGATACGAAAGGAGTGAATGGGCCAGGTGGCCCATTATGGATTCCAGTAAACAAACACGGGTCAAGTCTTCGTTCCTTTCTTCGTCGTCGTCTCATTCGTTATTTATTAATTATGAATTTATGATTGCTGTGTTGTGTTGGTGTAGCATATAGCATCATCGTTGCCAGAAAAAGGTGTCACTCCACCGGAGCAAAGCAAAGGAACATCAAACTTCTCTGTTCGCTTTATCTCGCTAGGGTTTCCGTTAGGGTTTCGCTCTGTTACGCCAAGCTGGAGAGGCACAGAGGAGACCGTTACAACAACAATGATTTCCACAACGACAATAACTATCGTCACTCTAACAGGGGGCGCTTCTCCGATTCTCCCATGAACTACCACAATACGCGCCGGAGTCCTTCCGGTTTCCGCTCTGGCGCTGCCCCTAACCACCGCGCCTTCGACAGTCCTCCAAGTCGCTCTCCTGGAAGGGGAGGAGGATTCCGGCCGATGGGCGGGGAAGGTCCTGGGGAATTCGGATTCAACGGCCACCAGCCGCCACCGCCGCTGGTTGGCCAGAAACGAGGGTTTCCTGTCGCCGGGCGCGGAGGCGGTTCACCAGGTGTGTTTTCTTTTAGCTACTTCCCTTTGTCGTGTTTTGGTTGCTGAATATTGATTGTTGGATAGGTGGTTTTCGTTTTCGACTAATTTGAATTGCCGAGGCTGCGGTCATTTTTGTAATTATTGCAACTTACTGGAACGGGTCCTGCTTTTAGGGTTGCTTGTGTCCTTTTTCATATTAATAATCAATGTCTTTTAGTTTTTGTGGCAATCAATTATTTACGCCTTGTAGCATATACGTTTTGTTTCGATAAACTCATTTAGAGAAGGAAAATGAAGGGACCGAGTTAATTTTAACTAAGGAGAAATTGATTGTGACTTAGGGGAGAGATTATTTTACGAGGGAAGTTTAATTCCTTTTGTCTTATTTTTTCCCCTTGGGTGCTTACAATGGAGTTTATCCAAAAAAAGCTATAATCTTTAAACTATTGGTTTGCGTTAGGGTTTAAGAGTTGTAATCTGTTTGGTAAATAATTGGATATTTGCAATCCTGAAAGCTTTCTCGGTGGGGAACAGCGGCTTATTTGTTTGTTTACTTTAAAAGGTGCTTGGGATGCTGAAGCATGGCGGGTAATATTATTTTATAATTTACTTCCGGGGGAGGGAGAAACCCCAAGAATATAGGGTGATTGACTTGTTGTGTTTGTCTGAGGTGGCAACTGGTGGGTGGGATAAGGCTTGATGTTAATTGTGTGTTTTGTCACGCTCTTGAGCTTTTTCAGTTATTCCTGTAATTCTGCAATACTGTTCTGTTATTTCTCTATGTTTGGAATAAATTATATCTTTATGACATTGCTGTAACTTAAACAATTGACATGTTGTTTTTCCCTTTCAGATCGTTTAGATGGTGGAAATTTTGCTAAGCTTTTTGTTGGATCTGTTCCCCGAACAGCTGTTGAAGATGATGTAAGTTTATATTTTTTAATTATTTATTTTCTTCCGTACATTAAATGATATTGACTTCAGTTTAGTTTGGTTTATTAACGATTAACTATTATCTTGTTGCATTTTTTGATGCCAGATTCGTCCATTGTTTGAGGAACATGGGAATGTGATCGAGGTTGCCCTCATCAAAGATAGAAAGACAGGACAACATCAAGGTATTTGTTATTTTTATATTCTGAGGCTATTTTGATTCATATACACTTCATTTCAGGTCCTTTGAGAGGCTGATGGTAGAGAAAATAAGCTCATCATCTTCTCAGTTTGTTTTTGCAACAAGTTCAGACTTGTTAGTATTGGTTCCACCTTTTTCCCCCGTCCCATCATACCTGAAGGAGCTACAACACGTAAACCTGTACGCTGCTCTTTGTATTGCAGATGGGATCTTGGAGGACCTAAAGATCCTGCTCTTGCAATTGTAGCTGCAGCAGTGGGGGCATTACCCAACATTTGATTGTAGTTTGAGTGTCATTTCTATAGGCTTTTTACTTCAAAATTTTAGAAGTTGGTTATTGTACAAAGGGAACAAAGGATAAACTTGGATTGTTACATTTGAACGGTGTTAATCACAATGTATTTCTGAAGGTTTAATGTTTCTCATTTTTGGTGAAATAATTATTGATCAAATGGCTTGGAATGTCATATTCGACTTTTTCATTTAATGAAGTGGTATGGGTATGAAGTTGGGTTGACTAAATGTGGATGATTGTTGATACCAGTATGTTGTGTTTACTGGAATTCATACGCCATTAGCTATCTTGTGAGTGGTAGTGTCTTCTGAAGACGTGATGATGGCCATTTATTTATGTGTAAAATATAGGTAAGTAGTTCTAGTGTTGGTCATGTGATGTACGTGATTGCATTCGATGCAGCCCTTTAAAAATCATTTTTATGTTAATAATTGTGGCTGGTATTGGATAGCTATTTCCATGTGTTACTGGATCCTCTGCCATGTGGGTTGATGATACTTCTTTTCGGTGCATAAAGTTTTATGCTAGGATATATAGTTGTTCAAATGGTCATCATGGACAGCTTGATTCTCCATGGCTCTGAATTATCGTGTAGCATTGTGCTTTTGCCTTTATTAATTTGATACTAAAGTTGGATTTACTGTTGTGTTTTATCTCTAAGAATTTATTCCAAGATTCTACAATACGCAGTTGCAGGAGAAAAGCAGTTTGTTTTTTATATCACGATGGTGTTTAACTGTATGCATATGAATGCCATATTCTGTATCAGAAGTCATCTTTATATTATAGTGACTGTTACCACATTAGTGCGTGGGGTGAGTATTTGTCATGCTGTTGTGTGGATCTCTACAATGTGGTTGCTTTAGTAAAGCCTTCACCCATGTGTGCTTTGGGGAAGTATAAACTCACGGAGAATATGATGCTAAACTCTGATAGGAGATTTGAAGTAGTAGGAGTTACAGAAAAAGTAGATTGTGTTCTAGTCATACCCTGATATTTTCAACCTAGCTTCGTTGTAAGCTGCCCAATTGAATGCTGATTCATAAATCAGCATTATAGTGGTTATCAACATAGAAATTCAAGCAGCTTTTAGCTGCATGCCATTTTTTGTTTGTGCAGACGAATTGCACTTTACAGAATTCTTTATCACCGTTCAAATCCTTTAAAGCTTTCTAGCTGTAAGAGTACTTAAGCCGTTTGGTCTGCAAGTGGCAGTTGATTTTAGATTTGTTTGTGAGAAATATAGAATAAAGTAAATTCTAATAAGATTGTTGAACTATCTTGTGATATCTTGATGCTGGGATGATTTTGCCTCATGCTTGTGATGATATTATCTTGGGGATCAGTTGAAGCTTATCCGATCTTAATCTCTGCCTTATGGTTTTTTGTAGGTGTTAAAGTATAGTTTGGTTATTGTTTTATCTCTTTATGAATTATAGTCTCTTGGCAGCCAAATAGTTGTGACAAAGTAAAATATCTCACTGGAGGAATCGTTCTGATTTGTTGATGAGTTAAAGACCATGACAGGACTTTTTTTACTTGTCTGGGTTTGTAACGGCTAAGTAATTTAAAGCAAAATAGGGTTTAAAATAAAATCACATTTAGTTTTACTTTTCTTTTTTTCTGCCAAATGTCTTTCTGGGTCTATATTTATTGAGACCTATTAGGGGGTGTTGTATTATTTAATGAAACTGGTATAAAGTATCTTTGTCATGCAGGTTGTTGTTTTATAAAATATTCTACTGCAGAAGAAGCTGATCAGGCAATTAGAGCACTGCATAATCAACATACTCTTCCTGGAGTGAGTTGTGCTTACAAATCCTAGATTGTAAATTGTCAGGACAACGTATAGTTATTTTCTAATGCATGTATCTTATTATTTAGGGTGTTGGTCCTATACAAGTGCGATATGCTGATGGTGAACGGGAACGCCTTGGTAAAAATTTATATTTATTGACATTGTTATGGTTGCAAATTCTTACCCATATGTATATCATGCAGAAGGATTTTTTTTAAAAAAATATTGCTATTGTATCCATGATCATGATAGTTGTAATTCATCCTGTATATTGTTTCACATTTTGTTTTTCCAAAATACATTTACAACTGCTAAATAGTTGATATAGGAGAAAAAATAGCAATATTGTTAGTCTGTACCGGGGGGAGAATTTATGCATGGATTTGCCTTTGTATCTGTGACTGCATCATTGTTATTAGCATCTAATGATTGTACTGACTGTTTCGTGGTCATGCAACTTAATTTATATAATAGGTGCAGTTGAGTACAAGTTATTTGTGGGCTCTCTGAACAAGCAGGCTCCCGTAAAGGAAGTTGAGGAAGTATGTTTCTTTCTGTTGTCGAACTTTACGTTAGAGGCTGTTATACTATTTTCAATGGACCTTTTTTGTTGGTGATTCGAAAGGGGAACTTTGGTACAAGGGAAAATATATGTTGTTAGTAAATTGCTAGTGTTGTTATGTGGTTAATGTTAACATGAAACTAATATGGGGTGTTTACTTTCTCTTGCACCAGATTTTCTCAAAATATGGTCGGGTTGAAGATGTGTATCTTATGCGTGATGAGAAGAAACAAAGTCGTGGTATGTTCCCTACCAATATCTGATATTTAGCTGTAAACCAGCTAGGGGATGGGCGTGGATCCATAGGGGCAAGGGGTTGGTTTCTGTACTTCTCTGTTAAATAATTCTTATGGGAAGTATGATTTCGTTGGTGCAATGAGTAGTTTTTACTGTTCTCATCGTCTGAAAGCATTCTATTTTATTTTTCTTGGATTACTTTTTTCTGTCTTTGTATGTTTGTGTTTGATTTGATGCAATACTGAACAAATAATATTTTCCCATATTGTTTGAAGGATGTGGTTTTGTCAAATACTCACACAAAGATATGGCTCTGGCAGCTATTAATGCACTTGATGGACTCTACACAATGAGAGTATGGAAGAAAAATAATTTTCTCATTTCAATAATTCTTATGAATGCATTCTGGTTAATCTTGTACTTTTGTGCATAGGGTTGTGAGCAACCACTAATTGTCCGGTTTGCTGATCCTAAAAGGCCTCGCCAAGGAGATTCCAGGTCTGTACTTTCTAATTTGGCAATCCTTAAGTATAAAAGTCCATTCCAAGGCTAATTATAATTAATTAAACCAATCATTGAACCATGGACTTTTTAAATTTGACCAATAAGTTGACCTGTGTTATCTGATGTGAATATGAAATCAAGCCCAGGCCAGAAGTATTCTTTTTGATTGACAATTTCAATTTGAATGCTCTGGTACGTTTGCTTTCAGCAGTCTGGTTGGTCCACATTTTAAGGAGGAACTGTTCAAATCGAAGTGGTCTAAAACAAGGCTTGTTTGTTATATAAGTTGACATAAGGGATTTTTCCACGTTCCTTGTGTCTTACACCTAGAAATTCATTCTTCCTTGATACCAACTTTTTGTTTCTCTGTGTTGGGAAGGAATTTTTCTTTTTATTTTGTACTTGAATTATATAAGGAGCTTGGACACAAGAAAATTCTTGACACGTGTGCATAGAATATGAATCAGCTGCTGTATGCAGATGCAAAATATAAGCTTGTTCTGACCATGTGGCTTTTAGATTTGCTATGATTCAAATGCATATTATGCACATATGAACCTGGGAATTTTAAAATATGCTTGGTTTGCTTCAGGGGTCAGGCCTTTGGAGGCCCAGGATTTGGTCCTAGATTTGATGCACCAGGCTCAAGGTATCCATCCTCCCACCTTTACTCTTTCCTTTTACCACTTGCTTCCTCTAATGAACTTTTCAGTTAAGACTTGTTATGACGATTTCTTCTGTAATTCCTTCTGCAGACTTCCATCCAATGTTACAGATCCTATGGGCGATCGAATGCCTCTCCCTAATGCTTGGCGACCAATGCAACCCCCAAATATGGCATCCACTAATGCTGGTGTTCATGGCATGGGGCCACCAATGCTTCCAAGATCGGGTGAAATGGCATTGCCTACAAATGCAGTAAGTACAATTTTTTATTCACCCTAAATCCCAATTTCCAATGCAAAATACCTCCCCGGTTCTTTTTTAAGATTTTCTTCGGAATTCTTTTTGTTGTTTTAGTTTTGCTTCTTCTGTGGATGGTATGCGTTCTTGCTTCTAAACTGTTAGCTCTTTGCAGCCTACTGTGGAGTTTAGACATGTAGATCAGGAACATAGCTATTTATTATTGTCAACACTTGAAAATGATTAATCTGAATGAAAGAATATTTTTATTCAAGTGATTGATTTGAAACAGTACACCAACCTCTATATATAGAGAACTATAACCCTAAAGTAATGATTACAAATAGATCTTTAGAATCCTCTAATAGCTTTTAGTAATACACTTAATATCCTACTAACAACATCAACTAATGTGAATAACGATAGAAACTAAATGTTTGACTTTTATGTTATATATATATTGTGTGTGTGTGTGTGTGTGTAATGCACATTATTCACTTTTACTTTCAAATGCATTTATGGCTGACTTTTGTTTTTATTTCCCATAAATCTCCACTATCTCAAGAATGAAACTACTGTTTCCTTACCTTAAGTAATTGATTTAACTTAGTCAAGAGGGAGAGCTCGAAACAACAACAAGGTGCAGACTTGTGACTTTCTGACGATGACGGGTTCCAATATTGAAAAATACATACTTTTCTATAAGCCCCCAAGCTGGGAGTAACCTTGAGGCTTTGGTGTCATTGGGTCAAATACCTGAAAATAACCTCTGCCTGTGGAATGAGGTTTTGTACATCTACCCTCACAAAATCCCACTTTAGTGTATTGTCTCCACGAAGGTGCCCTTTATCACGTGGTGTCTATTTGCTAAAGGGGGGTCAAATTTTGCAGTAATTTAAAACAGATTAAAATCTATTCTTGGGTACCCTTCCTTTATGAGGTCATCCTATTATTGGTTAACAAGTCTCAATTTTTCCCCGATACAAGCATGTGTGCACACATACACATGTCAAACATTAGAGTGTGTAAAAATTGTGAAGCTTGCATATACTTGTTCAATATATTCATATCATAATACTATTAGCACAAGAATAAGTCTAAATTTCAACTTCATAATAAAGCGTAGTAGCAAACGACAATAATGAAGTGTGATACTACCTGTAGGAAAGACGATCAAGCAACATAAGTGATCAGATCATATATAATTTGTTAAAACCATCAGTTACCAAGGTAAGAATATTTCGTTTGATAAGTGTGCAACACACTGTCTTTAAATCTTTTGAGCTTGTTACAACAGTCATTATGGTGTCAAAATTTACATTTGATTTTAAACTATAATTCACTTATTGACTCTTGAGTTTACACCAGTTTACTTGAGTGTGTTGGGAAAAGAATATGTTAGCAAGTTTTATCGTGTTTTGTCCCAGTATCATAAAATTGTTAAGAGTGAGTTAATTTAAGAGTTTGACAATCACGTACCCTGGTCAGTCAATTATATGTGATCGCAGTGCCACTGTGGAGCAGCCCCATACCACTCCTGAGACACTTATTGCAGAGCACCTGACTCACATGTCTGAAACTCCACCATTCATGGGGTAAAATGCTGAAAAACAAGGAGTTTTACTGGCTTTGCCACTGCTCCTCCTGGGCCTTGTTAGACTGTAACCTTCACTGTAAACAGCAAAAACTCTGCAACCTCATTCTTGGTTCTTGCTATTCATGAGTCTCTGCATCCTGTCTTGCCACCTCCCACCTTTTCATGTGTGTGGTGTTCCATATGGGTTGCCCTAGATTGCAGATAATAGGATGGGTCTTAGGGTCTTTTATTCTCTTATGTCATAAACATGCAGAAATATATTAAATTAAATTATGAATACAAGTACAAAAAACAGAATAGTGGTCATCCCACTACCCTTATCCTGCTATAGCACTTTTGTTGGCGGCCGCCGGATTGCCTTTTACTACTTTGACATAGTATTAGGTTAAAATACAAAAGGACTTCACTAAACGGGAAATAGGGTGATAGGTTCTTCAATCAAGAACCTATAGAAAACACACTCCACACACCTGAAACGCACAATCCAGAATGATGGATAATCCTCTGTTCATTCACTAACAATCTGGACACAAGTACAGAGAGCTTAACCTCCCCCTCTCAGGACAAGTTCCTGGATAAAACTTCTAAATCCTTTCCTACCCTTCCCCACACAATCCTGTAACTATCTATACAAGTTACATCCCCCCTTTACCAACTGCCAAGGCAGTTAACGTCTCTTTCTTCTCTCATAAACAAATAACCGCCTAACATAGGGCCTGCTAAAGGGAGAGTGAAACCAACATCATTTACTGATTGTATTTCACCCAACCATTGGGTGTTGTAAATAGTGTGTTGCTAGTGTTTTTTCTATAATATATTTAACTTCGATGTTTCGCCTTTATTTTTATTTATTTATTTTTCTAGTACCTTAATGTTGCTCTTCACAACATTCACGGCATGTTGCTTATACCTAACTTCAACAAATATAGGGCGGTCCTATGACTGGCTTGGGAGGCCCCATAGATGGTCGTTTTCAAGTTCAGTCTATGCCATCAATGTCACAACAGGTATACTTGTGTATTAAGATTGAAATCGATTAATAAATTAGGGTTACTTCCCTTTTGGCATCTTGAAACAAGTAATTTTGTTTTGCTGTCAGAATTTCAATCAGCCAATGCCACAAATTCCACCACAGAATCAACAAATATCACCCTTGCAGAAACCTATTCAATCATCACAGGAGTTGCCATCATCCCATCAGTTGTACCCTCAAGCACCAGTTCCCTACCCACAAACATCTGTTAGACAGCATGGCCAGCCACATCTTCCTCCTTCTGCTGGTCCTCTTCAATCTCAGCAGATACATGGAGTAAGTGGACAGTTTCCAACTTCTCAACCGCAAACTCAACCAAATGCTATGTCTGCTGCATTTCCTCAGGCTCCTCTTGACACCAGCATGCAATCTAATACTGCATTAGCTACAAATCAACAGCAAGTTCCTCCCTCCGTGCCACAACAGCCTATTCAGCAATCCCCTTCTCCCTTAGCCCAGATGCTGTCGCAACAGACACAGACTTTGCAAGCAAGCTTTCATTCATCTCAGCAGGCCTTCTCCCAGCTTCAACAACAACTGCAGATGATGCAGCCTTCTAGTCAAGCATTATCATTGCAGCAAAATGCAGAAGCTACTAAAAAGCATGTATGTTTGGTTAAAATCTATGCTTTAAGAAGTTTTTAATTTGAATTCTATTAGCTGTTCCATTTATCTCTATTGCTCCATTTGCTTTGATCGGACTGATGCTGTGAAGTTTGGTTCTAATTAGTTGTATTAAAAAATATCAGTTTTTTCACTTTTAGTATTCCTTAAATTGATTTGATTAGACTTAGATTTTTTAGTGTCAAAATGGACTAGTTGTAGATATAAAATACTTTTTTCGTTGTTTTGTTATGGTGCTAGGATTTATCATTATTTTTCTGGTGTGTTAGAGTTTGATGTCAAAGTAACGATTATGTGGCAATTTTATATTGATGTAGTCTCAATGGGTTGGGACTGTAGCACAACCAGTGGCCAGTACTCATGCAACTGCACCTGCTGCAGACGCCCCTTCATCCAAACTTGCTACTTCAGCCTTACCAGCAATAAACCATAACTCGGCTCTTGCCAAATGTAATTGGACAGAACATATATCTCCTGAGGGCTTCAAGTACTACTATAATAGTGTCACTGGTGAAAGTCGGGTAGGAATTTATTTTGAATTGCCATTATTTTATTATAATTATAGCTGTGGAGCTGACCTGTACTGGGAACTACAGTGGGAGAAACCTGAGGAGTTGACGTTATATGAACAGCAACAGCAAAGGGTATCTGTTCAGCAGTCTCACACTCAGTCACAACCTTCGGCACTACCTGCCCAGCAAATTCCACAGTTCCAACAGGTTCAGCCTCAGAGTCATCTCCAAGGACAAGTTCTTCACCAGCAACAAGCACAACAGCCTCCTTTGTCCTCTTCAGTAAGCATCTCTGACATTAACATACATTGAAAGGTGATTTTGTGTTACTGACTCCTTTTCCCATATTCTCTTCTAGTTCCAGCCATATGGCGTTACAGGCCCTCAAAATGTTCAGGTAACACTATTGTCAAAAATTTTGTTTAATGACAATAAAAGCTTTGCATTATGTGCCTCTTCGTCTATACTTGTATACCGCTCATTATATTATCGTCCAAGTGTCTCATTTTTGTTGTGTATGATTGAAAATTGTTTGGCTTTTAGGATGTTGGTTATAAACAGTTACAGCCAACTGTTATTTCAGCTGGTGATCCAGGACGTTACTCACAGGTATGTTATATGTTTCACTTAACATACTTTATTATACAGCCTTACGTGTTATCATAATTCCTGATTCAATTTCAGGGTGTTCATTCTACACAAGAATTGATGTGGAAAAATAAGCCTTCAGGTACATGATACAATGCATATGAAGAATGTCAGATTTTGTGGTTAATTTAATGTGATTTGCTGTGAATGTTGGAGAGATGGATTATTAATATTTTTATAATAATTTCAATGGTAACATCCAGGAGGAGTATGAAGATGAGGCGGCATATTTAAGAGCTTGAGGTGGAACATAATGTGCTATCTGATGCTTAAAGGCAGAGGGCCACAACCCCCTTCATTTTGATCCATTGTGTGATGTGAAATGTAACAATTTATTTTGGCCCTCATTGTTGAGGTTTCAGTATCAGTTACTGCCGATGTGGGATTATTCTAAAACATGCCCTGCCCTCATCTTCCTGTACCATAAATTATTTGCTTAAATATATATTTTAACTCCCAACCATTAATTTTATAGACAAGTCTTACAATGATGCTTCCAAGATCCCACACCAAAATATTATCTATTATATTCTTATATCTTACTTTTCATATACAACTTATTGCTTCTGTACTCATAATTTTATAGGATAATTCCATTTTCATGTTTATATATTATTTCTAATCATAACTAAAAGAAATGATTGTGGACTTAATTTGGTTCGTAACCCACCTACTAACTACTTTAATTAAAATGCCGGTTATAAATTAATGCAATAATCAGGAGATGTTGAAAAAAAAATAATCTTATTGATAAAAAATTTAGATATAAAAAAAGATTAAGTCAATTATTGTTACAACAAAATTTGTTGAAACTAGGAGAATAATATGAAATCATGGACATTTGATATCGGTATTTTATAAGATATTGTTTTGATATAGATATTTTATAAAAAGTAATCAATAAATAATTTTTATTTAGCATTTTCAAAATTGTTTGTTTTAAAAATAACATCAATTAATGTGTAAGAAAAAGATTTTAAATAATTGAAATTGAAATATAATATTTTTAAATATATATATTTTTTACTAATAATATCCAATGATAATGTGTAACAAAAAAAATTAGCTAGGTTTCTTATTGATAGTGCGTTGATCTAAGATATATATTTTATGAAAAATTTTATCATTTTAAATTACTTAACAAAAAATAATATGCTATCTTTTTATTTTTATTTTTGAAAAATGTATGTTAACTAAATTAATTAATATGTACACTTTTAGTTAAATGTATATACGTGAGAAAAGAAATTCAAATTTTACAATATAATTGTTTACCGATATTTTTATAGCAATAAACTTGTTATTTTGAAGAGGTTTTGTTTTTATCAGAAAATATAAAACGGATTTAATTTTACAACTAAAAACTATAAGGAAATTTACTTCATTTATTTAAAATTTAATGAAAATTTTCTTATAAATAAAATTCCACATATAAAAAGAATAAAATAATTATAATAATAAATTAAATTTAGACACAAATTTTTCATCTTTTGAATTTTAATTTATATTACATGATTATAAATAATATTCATCACAATGACAATAATTATTATATTATAATAAATAAAATATTTTTTCATAATAAAATTATACTTACTATTATTATATTATAGTAAATGAAATATTTTTCCATAATAAAATTACACTTACGAAAATAGTTAAAAAATAAAAATAATTATATAAACAATTATTAAAATAGGATGTGTAAACAACAAATAAAAATATTACAAAGAAAGAGTAAAAGTAACCAAAGTGTAACTTCTAAACGATTTGATACACCATTAAATAAAATTGCATAAATAATTATAATTAAATATATGATAAAATAGAAAGTACCTTAGAAATATGACATAATTTTTCAGATATTGAATTAATTAAATCGTTAAGAGATTATAAAAATTGTTTTAAGTAAAATAAGATTTCTTTGAAAGAAATAAAAATTAAGGTTTAATGTCTCAATAGGTCCTATTTTTGTCCAGAATCTCAAATAAGTTCATTTCTTTTTCGACGTCTCAATTAAGTCTTTATTTTCTTAAAATTGACCGTGTAGTTTTTTATTACGTGGCATTGAAAATTAAAAAAATACAATTCAGTCACGTTTTTAATGCGACGTAATAAAAAACTACACTGACAGCATATACTTCTTAATGGTGTCATCTTAATTTGACAGAAAGGTCCTATTTGATTCAATTTTACAAAAATGAGGACTCAATTGAGACGTCGAAAAACAAAGGGACCTATTTGAAATTCTACACGAAAATAGGGACCTATTGAGAGATTAAACCTAAAATTAAAGATCTAATAAATAAATGGCTTACATGACTAAACACTTGAAATTCATAATCAAACATTTTTATGTGAAAAAATTAAATAAGAAAAAAATGTATTAAAAAAAGTAAAAATAATCAAATGTAACACCTAAAATTTATTAGATTTATTTTGATTAATAATATACCCTATGAACATAACTGCACAAATATTGTAATAAAAAAACACTTTGAAGATGAGAGTGAATTTTGCATATATAAAAGAAGTCAAACAATTAGAATAGAAATAAAAGAAATGTGTAACAAAAGAAAAATAATACAAAACTAAAGACTAGGAAAGTTATATATATATATATATATATATATATATATATATATATATATATATATATATATATATATATATATATATATATATATATATAGATAGATATATTGGGACAGGGACATATATCTAGTCTAGGAGAATTAAATGTTGGTGAGGTTGAGTGAACAATTATATATTAAGAGTTATACTTTACTTCTTATTTGATTTACAGTCATTCCTATTTGTTATCTATACAAGATACTTAAGTCTTTTGTAAGAAACATGTCTATTGAATCACTTTACATTTAAAAAAAAAAAAAATCATACAGTATGGATTGATAGTTGTTTTAAAGGTTAAATATGTTTTTAGTCCTTATACTTTGAGGCGATTTTGGTTTTAGTCCATTTTCAAATTAAGGTACAATTTAGTCCTTCAACTTTAGAAAACTCTGGTTTTAGTCTTTTTTGCCAAATTTTTTTAACTTTATTTGTTGTTTCAAGCACATTTCATTATAGCATTTGGATTGTTTACACTGTTTGACACATTTTTGCTTCAATGTTAACTGAGAAACGCGTTTGAAACAGCAAATAAAGTTAAAAAAATTTGGTAAAAATGACTAAGACCAGAGTTTTCTAAAGTTGAAGGACTAAATTGTACCTTAGCTTAAAAATGGACTAAAACCAAAATCGTCTCAAAGTATATGAACTAAAAACATATTTAACCATTGTTTTAATTATTTTTTGAAAAATGTCAATAAAAAATATTCTAATTTCTTACATATTATTCAATCCCTTACAAGTAAATATTCGTATTCGAGAAGAAAAACTCTGACGTTTAAGTAAGTTAATATGATTTAATTAACGAATGTATATATATAAGGATGAAGCTAATTCTTTAGCTCACCCTTATATAACTTACTATTTGGACCCTTGTCTGGTTGAACTTACCATATATATTTTAAGAACATACTTTTATTATAAGAAGATTTAGATACTGTAATAAATATTGTATTATAATGTTATGTTAGATTGAAATATTATTACCTAATGCTTTCAAGATTACTCTAACTTATAATGATATGTTTTCTATTGCATGTTAGTTGCATCCATCGGTCAAGATGACAGTGGATCTTTACACTACAGCAGAAGAACTTGTTTGTAGTTCTAATACAATATATTTTCTATTGATTTATCTAATTAGGTTATGACTATTCTTGCTTAATTAAACAATTTAAGAGATTTCACTAAAAAATAAATAAATAAATAAAAAGGTTATCTCTTCTCCCAAAAAGGACACTAAAATTTTTGTAAGTTTGATAAGACTTTTGTATTGTTCTTCTTCTTAAGCTCTTTATATAAATTTTCCAAGATGATTATTGTAGCTTGTATAGGACTTGATTTTCTATTTGTCTTCAATGTATATCTCCAATATTTTTATCCATACAGCTTTATATGAAAAATATGATAGGATTCTTAAAGTTGCTTAAGAAAATAATTCAAACAAATTTTTATGTATGTCAATTAAGTTTTATTAAACCAAAATTGCATAAATTTCTTTGTTTTCTTATCAAACTAATTATTAAACTATTGATTACACAGATGTCCTTAATTATAGATTTTATAGTTGTTGGAAAAATTAATTTGAGTGATTTTAATAGGTATATATTTGTGGTTTTAACTCACTTAAATTATTAAAAGAAGAATCTTTCAGTGATTTTAATTTAAATGTGTTTTCAGTTATTACACTGACAAGAAATTCCATATGTAAGTAAAAGGTTTAAATAAAGTTATCGATCAAAATATATTTTAATATATTAAATATTTTCCTTAGAAATAACAATGTGAAAAGGAGTTTTAATCTATTAAAACAACACTGTCTATTTCAAACTTGGTAAAAACATTAAAAAGAATTCTCTGCATAATTTATGCAAGAGGAAAGATAGAGAAATCACATATAACATATTAACATAAATTACAACTAAATCCCTATGTTAGATATACACAATAATATATCATCATTAACATCCATCATCTTGCACATGAGTCAATACCACAAGTATTTCAAGCTTGAATTTGTGTACTAACAAATTATTGTTAATGGGTATAATATTTCATTTTCATATATTATTTCTTATTTGAATTCTATCCATTATTAATCTCTGAACAAAAGCTACTTTTTGAGAATCTTCTACAGGCATTTGAAGACTTCAATTTTAGCCATTTTACCATGTCCTCTTGGTATAATTACTTTCAATATACAATAACATGAAATTTTTTCTTATCCAAAACCAGCCTTTACTTCACTACAACCTTTCATTCAATCTCCCAACTACTTTCACATTTCAACCTTGGTGTACTAAATTTGGCTATAGCCTAAGTGTCTCTGTACATTTTTGTTAAACTCTTTATATAATTTTCTTAAATTATGGTCACATTACTAATTTTTTTCCATGCCCTTTTACTTATAAAAGTAATGTTAAATATCAACTTTATAAACAAGTATAAAACACGAAAGTTGTTGAGAATCTAAATGTGAGTCTAAATTTCACATTAGATAAAATGATAAAGTAAAACACCATATAAAAATGAATATCCATTAATTTATTACTTTAAAATTTTGTGTTGATAACCGTGTTAATTCCCTACATAGTTAGTCTTAGATTTAATTAATATTGTATCTCTCTAATGATGTTATCCTTCACAAACCTAATAAAAGTAAAATGTTTTTTAACACCTATAATATTAATTATATTATAAACAAATTTTATATAAATTATATACTTCATCGTCAAGTATGCATATTGAGGTATAAAAAAACTCACGTTACGTCATTGGTGAGCAAACAGAAGTCTCACTTATCATTTAGTTACCCATTACAAACACATATAAAAAGTTATTATTGAAGAGTTTGATTAAGTGAAAGTTAAATGTATACATTAGGTGAAGCGCTTTTACAATGTATAAAAACAGTGTCAGCAAAGAATAATAGCCCATAGCCCATAGTTTCTGTACAAAAAATATACTATAAACATCCATTTTGAACCCCTTTTTCTTCTTTCCTAAAACATCTATTCATTTAATTTTGAATAATGATACAAGAAAAGTTTTTATCCATCTTCAATACATAAATCATTGTTAATATGCTTATTAAAATTTATGATTTGTAAACAACTTTTTCCCTTGCAGACTAATATATATAATTCGAACTACCAATGGGAGATTGGCACCAAAATATTCTAATGATTCAGAATCATCCACCTTTTTGTCTAATCTCTTGCTCAGAACTGATGGTTATCCATCCTCCATTGTTTGGGGGATTTTATTTTTTTATTTTTTTATTTTTTATTTTTTATTTTTTGGAATCATAAATAGATAAAGTGACAATGAGGCTTCCAAAGTATAAGAGTTTTCCATCAACAAGTTAACTCCTCGGTTGCCACATTTTTAACACACATTTCTTTTCTCCGACATATTCCTAAACTTGCAAAACAAGAAAGGAATAAAGAAATTGTTAAAGGGTGAATAAATCACCCAAGTTTTCCACCAATTTTGAAACTTATCTTATTGGGTGTTCATGGATGATGATAAGCTAACCAAATGTACCCGTTAATTTAACTAAAATATAAAGCCAAAAGAGTTTCTTCATTTGGATTTCTTGTTGGTATCGTTATTCCCATGTCAAATGTCTCCTTACTTTGTTCCTCTCATTTCTAAAAAATAATTCAAATCAGTCAAATCTTAATCTTTAATTCTAACGGTAAATTACACAAACATCAATAACATTGAAACTCAATTATATAAAGAATTGACACCATTTTTTACTAAAAATTTTAAGACAATAGATTAATGGATCTTTCATCGTTATAAATTCCCAACATGAGAGTACGATGAAGATGAGAACACAACTTTCATGGAAAATGTAGTGTTGATATGGTAAAGTGGTAATTAAGATTGTAGTGAGTTTGGATTCAATTGAGATGCCTGCAACGAATCATATGGGTTGGATGCAAATGACTACACCTCTTTTCACTTCATTGATTCGATTTCCATAAAGCATCAAATTAATTCCCACTGCAACACTTGGATTACGAGTAGATACGACTTTTCTGTTACCTTTTGCAATTCCATAACATAAAGTTTTCATGCCTGGAAAGTTGGCTCTCTAGCTTTAAATCCACCTTCATTTATATCACAAAAATATTTTTCTTCATTGCTTCAATCAGAGAATATTCATTCACCAACGACATCGTGGAAAAATGGGTAAAGCTTCATCACATGGAATTCTGTATACATTTTCTTTAAAGTGCTTTTTTTTTTTTTATTTTCTTCTTCCTTATCTGCTATTGTGTCCATACTACCACTTGCATGCCAATTACAAAACAATGGTTTTAATTAGATTGCAATGATTTTATATAGTTGCAAACATGACATGGTTCTAGAAAGTAGAATCCTTAAAATGTAACCTGGAATAGATCAAAGGAAAGGTAGTTTCAACTGTAATATTTCAAAACCATTCACATGTTAGACTTCCACCAAACCTTAATTTCTTTTTCAGCTCGCACTGTATCTATCTTTGTCATGTTTTAATTAAGGTATTCCTGCCAAATAAATTTTTAGTATGAATCAAAGGAACAGAGTGAGAGAATATTTTACTAACATATACCTGCAAAGTACTTCTAGTTTATGCAAGAGCTTATAGAGCAGATCAATCTAAAATATTCTCACACTTTGGAAAAATATTTAAAATCATCGTTATATTAAATTCACTTTAAACCTGAAAGTAAATAATAAAAAAAAAACAAAGAGTGTCACAAATTATTATAACCCTTAATTTTAGGTATGATCAAGAATTGAAGATTAAAAAACCTAAAGCAGTCAATACAAAAGATAATAAAAACCTAGAAACTTCCACAATCTAAACTAACATGCATGAACTTGACTGAATCATGGCTTCTTTCCAGATCAATTACTAAAAATATTTAGATGAAAATATAAAATATGGTGATTTACCGATTAAAATCTTATACATTAATCATGGTGGAGAGATGGAATTAATGTGTTTTTTAATAAAATCTTGATACACCAGTTCATGCAGTGTTTGTAAAGAATCTTGTTGTATGATTTATCTTTTTCCTTCATCATATTCCTGGACGGTTACAAACAATTAGCACATTGCTATCCCCAGCCTCCACAAAAAATATTCTTGTCTTTCTTTCTTTTTGGGAAAGAATTTCGATCAGTTCAATATAAATAATTTTTTCAAACATTGAATATCACTGGAATTTAACTCGCCATTTAATGAATTGGAATTTGAAACAGTATAGAGAATTAGATAAGCCAGCATAAATTGATTAAACTACAACATATTTATTTCACAAAGAAGATAATTAATTAATTATATGATTCCAATAAGATAAAAGCTGTGACAGATATCAGAACCACACAAAAAACTAACTTTTACAACAATTATATGAACTTTTGTTAATCTAAATGAGAGAAACTCCTCAGATTATTCTTCTACATCAAGAATGTCGAACTTCAAATAAATAATTAATCTAAAAGTGCCCTTAATTTTGTTTTACATTGTACTTAAAATTTATGTGTTAGTAAGTGATAGAAAGTAATTAAAGTGTAATGTTTGAATTGATGTAATGGTAAGTAGATGATTGATGTAGTTCTGGTAATAACTGAGTGGAAAATTTGGAAGCAGGGATAGGGTTAGTGGGATGGCCAATGGGTTATTCTAGTATTACAAAACTTGTAAACTATGGTAGAACAATATATATATGTGTGTGTGTGTGTAATGCTTTTGTCCACACCAATATCTCACATCATCCATGTTTTGGTATGAAGAAGAAACAATCCATGCTCTAGCCATTTCCCTCCCAGGAAACACACATCATCATTGAATGGCTGAAGCCCATCTTTGTATATAGCTTATAGGGGAAGATGATGAGAAAAGCCATCATACACAAAAAGCTAAAGGGTACTGCTAGAGTAATAATGTTGCAACTTTTTCCATACCTCATCTCATGCATCGTGTCAAGTCATAGGGCCATCATAACACACTCTCATACATAGTTTTCATCTTTCTTTCTTAAATTTCCTTCATCATAGGTACACTTCCCTGCTCCATTGCTTCTTAACTTACATTCTTGGCTTTCCCTTTCCCACATAAAGTCTCTCTTTCCATAAGTATCTCAGTGGGAGTGCCAAAACATCCACCTTCCTAAACCATTTCATCACATGTCTCTAATTCAACAAATTAAGGAAAAACCCTAACCCTAAAACCCTTGCCTTTTCCACCGCCAAAAATCACTTCCGACCACAGGATAATAATCACTCCCAGGAAGCTAATAATAATAAAAAAAAAAGCATGGCAATTAAAAATAGCTCATAATAGAATATACATATCACTAGTTATCATATATATATAATATCAAGAAGGAAAAGTTGAATAGCAAAATGAGAATATATCTAAAATCTCGAACCTCCAAAATGTTTCATACATATATAAATGAGCATAAGCCAGTTGAAGTGAGGTTTCTCTATGGTAACCTCTTAAACACAAAACACCCCAAGAGGCCACACAGAGGTTTTCACTTTTCATCATATGTTCAGTTAGTTAGCTAGATAACCAACCTTACATACATAATATAGCATTGTAGCAAGATATTAATAATATAATATAATTAATATACAGGCAAATAATTAAAATTAAAATGAAGTAATTAATGTCAAAAGTTCTATGATGAAATAGTACTACTACTACTACTACTACTACATGTCTGACGATGATGATGATGACCTAGACACGATCTCCCCTCTCTTCACTCATCATCTGCGTTGGCACCATGTCCTGAAGAAGCCCATTGAAGAAATCCTGAGGACCTCCCACCCTAGATAACGCAAAACCTCGCAGATTCTCTTGGCTCTGAAGGAACCCACTCAACGACGACGTGTTGACATAGTCGTTTACGCAAGTAGCTGAGTTAACAACATTCAGAGGTGATGATGAAGAAGAGGTGCTGGTGGTTGTGGAGTTGTATAACATTGCTACTTGAGCTTGAGCTTGTGCTTGTGCTTGTGCTTGTGCTTGGTCATGACGAAACTGTTGGTGCTGTTGTTGTTGCAGCATGAAGAGTCCACTGGTGGGTCCGAACGCACTTGGTTCGGAGTGCAAGAACCCGAGGCTAGCCCGTGACGTGGCAGGACAAGGGTGCGTGTGTTGCCCCTCGTAGGTTGTCACCACCACCGTAGGGTCCTCCGAGGAACGCTCCACGCGCTTCTTGACGCCGCATGCCGCGGTGGTGCAACGATAGTAGCTCCTGTTGTTGATTATTTTGCGTGCATCGCAAGAAATATTTTAATCATAAAGTCGCAATCCAAAGCACCGCATACATAATAAAACGAGAGAACAAAATAATTCTAGAGGAGAAGAACAAATCAATGTTACTTAAATCAAGATTTGATAAATGAAATCTACATGTAAAATATTATAGTTAATTAATTAATATTAATTAATTATTGGTGTTACCTGGGATGAGGGCTGTTTTTGACGGCTTTCTGACCGTACTTGCGCCACCTATAGCCATCGTCGAGGTGATCTACTTCACTCTTTGTTTTGAACGCAAATCTTGGTTCTCTTGGCTTCTTTTGGTGCTTCTTTTTCGGTTTCGGCCTAACCATGGAAATTTAGTAAAGCAAATAATCAACATCTTTCTTTTATTTTCTCGGGTTTATTTATATAACAAACAAACACAACAAATCAAAATCTGAAAGAAGATGATGAGATAGGAAAGAAATGACAGTATAACGAAAACCCATTTTAAGTTCAATGAATATACACAGACTTACACACACAGAAACTCCATCAATTCTTACCACTCAGCAACCCTGTCTGTCTTTGCAACTGGAACAAACTCTATCCTCGTTTAATCTTATTATTACTTTTTATTATTTCACACAAGCACATTCTGTGACAGAGAATTAATTCCATTATTTTTTTTATGAAAAAGATTAAAATTAAGAAACTAAATCATTTTCGTTCATCGCTATTATTATTAATATTACTTTCATCACCATCATTACTCACTGATTCTTAGACTTGTCTTGATCTTGGTCTTCTCCTTTTCCTGCTGCATCTGTTGCCGTTTCATCCTCCTCGGCTTCGTCTTCATTTCCAGTTGCTTTGTTGGCGGCGGCCGCTGCGGCCTCATTCGAGGAGGAGGAAATCGAGGAGTAGTTGGGAGACGGAGGAGTGTTGAGGACCTCGGAGCCTCCGTCTGGGACATTGGAGCTGGCCGGGGAGGGAAGCGCGTGGGTGATTTGGGTGGGGGCTGGTGGCGGTGGTGGTGAGGTGACGGCGGTGTTTTGGGGCCAGTCGAATAAGGAAGGGGTATAATCAGGGACAGACAGCAAGTCCATGAAGGGAAAGTTTGAAGCTTTTGGATCGTGAGGCAAGGATGAAGATGGTGGTGGAGGAAGAGGTGGCATGATGTCGAAGATGGTGGAGAAAGCAGGGGAGAAAGGGAAGGACACGGTCATGGTCATGTTGGGAATCTCGTCGGAAAATGCCACAGAATTTGCCATGGTGGATGATGACTTTGAGTTTGCTTCTTTCTCTCTCTTCTCCTCCATTGCTTTTAATCTATCGTAGGTGCTATATATCAACAAAAACCTTTGCACATATTCCTCATTTTCCCCCCTTTTTGCTTAACAATATTTCTCAAAAACCCCTAAACAATCTTCCCCATTTTTTTATTTTTTTATTTTCTTTTTTAGCCTTATTTTATTCAGACTGTCCAATGCTCTCACACACTCATTTCTAACGTTTTAGTCAATCTTTTTACCACAATTAATACTTATTTCAAAAATATTATTTTTTTAAACCTAAAACGTTTAGTTCCAGACCATGTCTTGTAAGCTTTTGACCAGGAGTTTTATTTCATCATCAGATTTATATATATGAATGGAAAGAAACTGAAGTATCATTAAAGAATTAATCTCCAATTATTCAATTATCTGATATTCCAATTTTCAATAAAGATTAATAATTAATAAGGGGGTTTTCTTTAAATAAAATATATAAAAAAAAAATTGGGTGTGTGAATGGAGTTTGATTTGGTTGGGTTGAGATGGGGTAAGGGAATTTGGAGAACAGGTTGGCTGGGAGAGGTTTCCCACCTGGGGACTGACCGACACGTGGCGGTTTTCTTTCTCACAGTGGATTGCGATAACATTTACTGCGAAAGAGGAGCAGCGGTGGGTCCCAGTGAACGCGTATATTTGACTGGCAACCGGAATTAGTGTGAACGGGGGAGTGTACACGTGGGATGTAAGTAAAAGGAGATTAGGGTCTGATGTTAGCATGTGATGGTGCTGTCCTCTTTCAATTCCCTTTTTTATTTTTATTTTTCTTAAAAAAATATTATCTACATTTTTTTGTTTTTCAAAATCATTTATCTTCACTGCATTTTATTTAGTATAAACAACTACAATAATATTGTAAACTATGGTTATGCAACTTGTTAATATAATGTTCTATTCCCATTTTGTCAAAAATTCAAAGTCACATTCACTCTTGATTTAACGGATTTAAGAAAAACTGTGTTAGGAGAAAAATAAATATATTTTTGAAAACTTTCTAAATATTGTATTGATAACTCTCCTTAACTATTTTTATCACACAATGAATTATACAGAGAATAGTTATAATTAGATAATCATTGAATTAAAACCATTTCTAATTTAAGTCTGCATATTTATTACAAACTGATGCATATATTTTACTTTACATCAAATGATTCAGATGAAATTAAATTATTTATTGATTTTTGTTTCGGTGGGGATTTACTGGGACCGAAAGCACTAACCTCGATGGCGTGTTTCTGCTTCCTTCTGATGTGAAATCTTCAGTTGTCTCCGTCGTCCGTCCTTCAGACCGTTCGTCCTTCAGTCCGCACGTCCTTCGATCTTCGCCCAGGAGGGGGGTGGTACCTGTAATGGTACTCCGACGATCAAGTTAGATGTCGGTATAGGAGACTCTCTGTTCTCAGCAAGTGGATGCTTGGAACGGCGAGAGTGTGAAACTCGATCAAGTATGAGAGTGTGGATGTGGGAATCAGTGTATTGTAGGTTAGATTGTGCGTACCTTGCTTGGAGCCTTTTGGTCTTTATTTATAGGCTTTGGATTGATATAAAATCAATATAACAGAATAAAATATAAACCGAATGAAATATAAACAAACTCACCTGAAATATCTCTGCTGAGATATTATTTGATACAAGCTGAAATGTCTCTGTTGAGATATTATTTGACCGTACATCATGCCCCCCAAGTCCAAAGGAGGGATGAAGCTTTAGCTTAGCGTGACTGCAGGACTTTTAAGGATAATGGCCGAACGGTGTTGAGCAGCTTTTGTTTTCTGATGGTCGCTCCGGGCGCTATGGGCCGTGTTGAACCAAGACGCGTAGGTCTTGATGTATTTGTTGGACCGAGACAAGTTTGATCTCGATGTAATGCACGGGCGTTATAGGCCGTGTGGAACCAAGACACGTAGGTCTCGAT
Source organism: Vigna mungo (assembly GCA_036885675.1). Taxonomy (NCBI): domain Eukaryota; kingdom Viridiplantae; phylum Streptophyta; class Magnoliopsida; order Fabales; family Fabaceae; genus Vigna; species Vigna mungo. The sequence continues at coordinate 15,699,003 of CP144696.1, forward strand.
ATATTTGTTGGACCGAGACAAGTTTGATCTCGATGTAATGCACGGGCGTTATAGGCCGTGTGGAACCAAGACACGTAGGTCTCGATGTATTTGTTGGACCGAGACAAGTTTGATCTCGATGTAATGTACGGGCGTTATAGGCCGTGTTGAACCAAGACGCGTAGGTCTTGATGTGTTTGTTGGACCGAGACAAGTTTGATCTCGATGTATTTGAACGGACGTTATAGTCCTGTTTAACGTCCAGGTTTGCTGGACGACAGGAGTGACCATCCTGCAAGGTGTGGATGGTCCAAATGGTCAACTCTGGATAAGCCAAATGATTTGTGTGTAAGACCGTGTCCTCTGCATTAAAGAAATATAACAACTCGAATTGCATATGGTGAGAAAAAGAAAAGTCAGACAAACTAATGCATTTATCAAGTTAGATAATTAAAAATAGATTATGTCACAAAGCCGACCGGCCTAGGGAATAAGACTTGTTGGTCTTCGGTTGATTGCTCGAAGAGTCCATATTAGAACGAGCCGTGGATGTTCGGGATGTCACTGATCTAGTGCTTGTTTTAATGATCTGCAAGGTAAGAATATATTCTAGATCGTTCGGTCCGATATGACTGCTTTAGAGTCTTGTAACCGGCCATGTAAATATATAGGCGGGACCATTCGGTCCGATATGACTGCTTTAGAGTCTTGTAACCTGCAAGGTAAATATATAGGTGGAACCGTTCGGTCCGATATGACTGCTTTAGCAATTTGCAAGAGATATAATATCAGAAAGATATATTGAGACCGGTCGGTTGAGATTTAACAGCTTTAGTAATCTGCAAAATATATGATATTGAGGATATAATTGAAACTGGTCGGTTAAGATGTAACCGCTTGAGTAATCTGCAAAAGATATAATATCAGAGATATATTGAGACCGGTCGGTTAAGATTGTACGGCTTTAGTAATCTGCAAGAGATATAATATCAGAAAGATATATTGAGACCGGTCGGTTGAGATTTAACTGCTTTAGTAATCTGCAAAATATATGATATTGAGGATATAATTGAAACTGGTCGGTTAAGATGTAACCGCTTTAGTAATCTGCAAGAGATATAATATCAGAAAGATATATTGAGACCGGTCGGTTGAGATTTAACTGCTTTAGTAATCTGCAAAATATATGATATTGAGGATATAATTGAAACTGGTCGGTTAAGATGTAACCGCTTGAGTAATCTGCAAAAGATATAATATCATAGATATATTGAGACCGGTCGGTTAAGATTGTACGGCTTTAGTAATCTGCAAGAGATATAATATCAGAAAGATATATTGAGACCGGTCGGTTGAGATTTAACTGCTTTAGTAATCTGCAAAATATATGATATTGAGGATATAATTGAAACTGGTCGGTTAAGATGTAACCGCTTTAGTAATCTGCAAGAGATATAATATCAGAAAGATATATTGAGACCGGTCGGTTAAGATTGTAACTGCTTTAGCAATCTGCAAGAGATATAATATTGAAGATATAATTGAGACCGGTCGGTTAAGATTGTACGGCTTTAGTAATCGCCATTTAACGGCTTTAATAATCTGTAAGAGATATAATATCAGAAAGATAAATTGAGACCGGTCGGTTAAGATTGTAACTGCTTTAGCAATGTTGAGACCGGTCGGTTGAGATTTAACAGCTTTAGTAATCTGCAAAATATATGATATTGGAAAGATATATTGAGACCGGTCGGTTAAGATTGTAACTGCTTTAGCAATCTGCAAGAGATATAATATTGAAGATATAATTGAGACCGGTCGGTTGAAATTTAACGGCTTTAATAATCTGCAAGTTAGAAATATAGGCGAGATCGTTCGGTCTTTGATTTATGGTAAGCTCCAAATAAGCCAAATGATTTGTGTGCAAGATCCTGTCATCTGCATTGAAGAGATATAACAACTCGAAAAGAGTAATGAGACAAACCAATGTATTTACATGGTTAGACAATTCATAACAAAATAGATCATGTTATAAAAGTCGACCGGCCGAGAGAGTGCGCCACCTTCTGCATCATGTTCAATATTCTTGCGGCTATCTTGATTTATCCTCGTATTGCCCCTGAAGTTTTTCTTTTACCTTGATGATATAATAATGAAAAGTGGTATCTTGATACATGATTACCGAATCCTCTAAGATTCAGATTATACATTATATTATATTATAATAATATAAAACAAGTGCGTCATATAATATGTTATTATATTATTACTTATGTATATCTTTTATATGAAACAAATGCATCAGTATATATATTTATACTATTATCTAATAATATAAATCAATCTTGGTTGTTATAACGTGGAGATATTATTCTCCTTTTTGGATTTTCATAATATATATTTACGATCAATCTTGAATCTGTATAAAAATCAGTTGAGATATATATATTTATTTATATAAATATATAAATAAGTGGAATTGGTTGTGATATATAATATATGTAAATAAATCTTGGAATAAATCTTGAGCAGTGATATCAAAATTAGTTTTGAATACCATGGTATTCAATTATGCAGCAATAAATTAATGATAATTAATGATGATTCTGCATGAAGCAGAATAAATCTTGAAATATTGGTGAAGAGATTGTCGTATGTATTCTTGACACTTATATAGGGCAGTTTTAATCTTTCCAAGGATTCCTGATATATTTTTATAATTATATATTGAAAAAGGTGATTGGTGCTCCCATAGAATTTACGGTAGGTTTTTATTATTTCATTTTTTTTAAATAAAAAATACTTATCTTGTTGATGAAACTCCTTGTAGAGATGATGACTGATGTTGTTGCTGAAACTTCTTGGTGTTTTGTTGTTCCTTCATGCCCCACGGTGGGCGCCAAAATGTTTCGGTGGGGATTTACTGGGACCGAAAGCACTAACCTCGATGGCGTGTTTCTGCTTCCTTCTGATGTGAAATCTTCAGTTGTCTCCGTCGTCCGTCCTTCAGACCGTTCGTCCTTCAGTCCGCACGTCCTTCGATCTTCGCCCAGGAGGGGGGTGGTACCTGTAATGGTACTCCGACGATCAAGTTAGATGTCGGTATAGGAGACTCTCTGTTCTCAGCAAGTGGATGCTTGGAACGGCGAGAGTGTGAAACTCGATCAAGTATGAGAGTGTGGATGTGGGAATCAGTGTATTGTAGGTTAGATTGTGCGTACCTTGCTTGGAGCCTTTTGGTCTTTATTTATAGGCTTTGGATTGATATAAAATCAATATAACAGAATAAAATATAAACCGAATGAAATATAAACAAACTCACCTGAAATATCTCTACTGAGATATTATTTGATACAAGCTGAAATGTCTCTGTTGAGATATTATTTGACCGTACAATTTTGAATTATTGAAACTTTCAATCTTTAATCATCTATTGATAAAAATTCAACCATTAAATTTTTTTCATTAATGGACATTCAATTCATCAATGAAATAGATCATTTTAGAAGTTAAAATATATTTTTTTAAATTAAAATAATCAAGGTTTTTTACCACAGATTTTAAAAATATATTTTTTGAAAAAAAACTAGAAAAAAACGTATTTGATAAAGACGTTATGAAAAAATGTTGAATTCATTTTTATTTATTATCAATAGGAGTATAAGTTGAATTTTTAAAAATAATGGACGAATCACTAGACATTAATAAAATTAAACGGATAAATTTTATCTACTTCAATCTTTTTCTTTCTTTTTTTTCATATTTTCTAATGGATGGTTAATATGAACTTACTTAGGAATAAAAGAAGTGTTTTGAAAAAAACAAAGTTAAAAAACTTTATTACTGTAAAAAATTATTCATCCTATGGATTCCGCTAAAGTAAACTAAAATAGTTAGGTTGCATTAATAATCATAGAGTCTGCACTGAAAAAAATCGTTGTTAATTTTCTTAATTGATATCTTAAAAATATTAATTACCCCTTTGTTCTTCTATGTACTTTTTAAGATTATTTTGTAAAAACAAAAGAGTTTTACATTTTTTTTAAAATAAAATAGTTGTATGGTTTCTTATTTATTCATTTATCTTTTAATTTAAAACAACAAAAACAATGATAAATATCTTTTGAATTTTAGAGAAAAAAAAAGTCTTTTTTCTAGAATGAAAGAAAAAAAAAAAACTGATGGAGTATGATTTATAGCTTAACGTATATATTTAACAACAACGTCTTTGTTGAGAGGTCTCCTATATTATTTTTATTCACACTTATGATGATCCCCAATATATATTTGTATAAAAAATAGTTGAAATAATTAATCATTTACAATGTTTGAGAAAAATATTAAAATTAAAAGAAATGTAAGTGTACATGCTTATTCGTGTGACATTTATAATTATCCTTTATTTCGGTTTTGGTTGTCTTTAAATTATTATTAAAGGGATTAAATTTTATGTCGGTTGAATAATTTTAAAAGAAATGTGATATTTAATATGTTATTTTGTTTTAGTCACATGTTTTGTGTTAATTTAGTTATTATTCATTCAACGTTTTATATATTGTATTACTTTTTTATTATTATTAAAAATACATAAGAAAAATGGAGAAATACATTGTAACAATTTAAGCAGAAAACAAGTTAAAAATATGTATATTAAAGGTGACAAAGAGAAGGTAAATATAATTACATATTTCACTTCATTTATATTTATTTATGTTCCCATCATTTCTAATGAAAAGTTTAAGAATTTAAGAATTTGTCTAAAAACGATTAATCATCGTAAATATAAGATATTATCTATTTTAGAATTATTTTTCTTTTTAAGATTTTATCATTAAAATATGTTTTTATTAAAAGATGTTTTTAAGAGTGAAAAAAATATTTAAACTATTTTAAATTTGGATTTCTAAATTATATAAGACTATTAGACTTAATAATAGGAACAATCGATTATTATTTGTTCATTTGATTGAACTTAATTAATAAAATATCATTTCATTCCTTACATTCATGGTTATTGAAATTTGAATCATGGATAAAATTATTTAACCCTATTTTTTTTTTCAAAATATAGATTTCAACTTCTACTATTGATTTAATTCTGGACAAATTTTTCCAACACTAATTAATTCAATTAAAATAAACAATTGATCAAAGACAAACACAGAAGAAAAAAAAAACTAATATTAAGAATATGAACGATAACCAGGAAAATTGATGATGGTGATAATTGAGAAAAAAGAAAAAGAAAAAAATCACACTTAAAAGTGTTGCAACTGAAAAATTGAAGTTGTCTACATACTTTATGCAAGTTGTGGTTAGAACAAAGACAGGTGTGACTGTGTGGGAGAAATTTAATTTTCTATTCAATTATTTTCACAGGAGTGCCTATCATTGAAAGTATTAACATAATTTTTTTTATCGTAATTATTAATTAATACATAAACTAAAAAAGAAAATCGTAAAACTTCGTGTATAATAATAATAATTAAAAATATATCATAGATTTAGTTTGGAATTAAAGAGCTATAAATTTAAATTAATTTGGATTCTAGTCAACAACCATTGTGGAAAAAATAAATATTCACTCTTACTTAATAATTTACATTGTTTAATAATAAATATTTGCAAATAAAAAAATGTTGTCTAAATATCACTATTCTAAAAAAATATACGTATTTTATTTTATATAATACATGTGTTCATACAAGAGTTGGTACAGCACTAGAAAAACGCGTATATGTGTGCTTTATGGCAAAACAGAAATTAATAAGAGTAGATAAGATCATTTAATTGCGTCAAATATTCTTTTAATTTTAAATCGATTTTATTGTAGTTTAATATAAAAATGGTTTTTAAAATTACTATTAAAATATTTAATTTTTTTATAAACTTAAATGATATTATAGATAAATTTAATTTGGAGTTCACTTTAGTCACCTATATCTGACTGGAGAAAATACCAACCACACTTGTTTTATATCTTACAGAAAAGAAGAAGCGATTTCATGCTTAATTATAATTTTTAAACTTATATATATTTTTTAAATCTGCAAATTTTGATTTCTATACTCTTTTAGACATCATCCTAGTTAATTAATTTTGTATTATTCGTAATTTTAGTTATCATTTTTTGTTCAAACAATTTTGATTCTTAGTTTTTAAATATCAGTGACAATTATTATTTTTTTCAATTATCCCCAATTCTTATATCATTTTGGATTTGATGTATAGGGAAAGTTAGAGAAATAAAAAATACATGTGACTTTTTTACATTATAGAAAAATTAACAATTAATTGTTACAAAATATATTTGGATAATGATTCGATAAGGTTTTTAATTTAAAAATTGAACAAAACTACAAATTATTAAAATTTAAGAGATGAAAACAACAATGAACTTCAGTATAGATTACGAACAGTTAAAAGTTGAAAAAATCTAAAATTATTGAACAAAAATTAGAAACCATATTTGTAAACTTTACAAAAATATAGGACTAAGTTAATATATCTTATTTGAATATAAACCAATATATTTTCTGGTATTTAAAGGTAGATACTGAAATCCAAACTTAAGAGGTTCTAAACATTAAAATATATGTTTTAGGAATTAATATCCAGTTGATAACATTTTCAAAATCTGGCTAAAATGCACTACCCAATTTATAACACATAAAATACAATTCGACACGATAAAAGTCAATAATAGGAAAAGATAGTAATCATTATTGATAACTCAAAATTCAAATCAGTAATGATGCTTCATATCATATAACTACATTAATTTTTCCTTATTATTTCTTTTTTCTTTTTCATCTTTACTTATTACATATCTCACTTTCTTTCTGTTTATTTTTTTTCGTCTTATTGTTCTAAAGTTGTCTTTTGTTTGCTAAATTCTACTTACATTTAAAAAAATTATATTCCTGAACATTTCTATTTTCTAAAGCCAAGTAAGAAAACATTACATTTGAAAGAAATAAGACGAATAACACTTTTTTAAAAATACTTATTTTGAAAGTAAAATTCAAAAGACAATAATGCTTGAATAGTGGAAAATTATTTTAGGAAATAGAATTAAAAATAAAGCAGAGACTCTTTATAGGATGAGATAGAAAAGGAGCAGCAAGATCTATAGCAGAGTTCTATAAATTAAATTATTTTTTAATCAAACATTGGACTGAGTCAAAGAACGAATATTTTTAATTGTCAGAAAAAACAATAATTAAACATAAAGGCATTCCTGTGAAAAGGAGTCTTCGTGCAGACAAAGCTTACGTTAGAAGGTTAAATCTAGCAAATGGAAAAAATTGTCTGAGAAAAAGTTACTTAAATTCCAAAGTACTAAAAAAAAATAAAATTAAAAGTTATTATATAGGAAAAACAAATTAACATGGAACACTTACAACAACGTTGTGAGTTGTCACTTGTTAAGACCGTCGTCGTCTCATCATATAGAAGCTTCGGCACGTGCTTTCCATGACATCATTTCCACGTCACCCTTTCCTCATAAAAACTAGCTCCATTTATAGAAGTACCAAAGTTTAATGTCAAATTTATAAATAATTTCATTTACTAAATGCATGTTTAATTGAATTTTTATTTATAAATTGTATTCGATAATAGTAAGACACGAATATTAGTTTTTCACTTTTCCTCTTCATTTTGAGTTTTTCTATTTAGAGGCGCAATGTTGAGAATCATAAATGCTCTTCAAAAATTTAATGGGCCTCTTAGTTAGGTGAATGATTGTTATTTTTATTTCGGTATAAAAAACGAAATCACATTATTTTGACTATTATTTTAAAATTGTAAAATAATTTTAAAAGGCGCGAGATGTAAATAAAAGATTTTGTGAAAAAGTATAATGTGCGGAGACGAGTGAGGTGGAAGTACACGTGGCAGCATGAGATTGTACGTAGCTCTTACGTGTTTGATGGACGGGTGGAATTGAGCGAAACCGAGATCGAAAGGAAACGTACTTTACGCGGTTTTGGTATATTCTATCGTTGCTTCAAACACACTCTTCACAACCCATATATGCCTTAATCTTCTTTTTGCATTACTATACTCTTAATTTTTTAACCTTACCTCTTTGTATTTTTCTTCTTTTTTCTTAATTTTATATCTTATCAAAGTTTTCAATCTCTTTTATGTCCATAAACTAACACTTTTTAATCATTCACACCATTCCTTTCTTTCTTTAAATTTTTTAATGCCATTTTCACAAAAGTAGTGTTGTGATTTGTTTTGTTGGGTTAATATAAGATAAGAAAGCGTGTATTTATCATCCACTGCGTGATTACCGTAAGCAACATTCTTTTATCCTCTCTCAAAATATACCGATTTATAAATTAATATTATTTTTCATTTCATTTTTTTAAATATATTGTTGTTTAGTTTTCCCGTAAATTACCATACATGTATAAAGACAAGACGTACATGAGTGTTGTCTTTAAACAATGAATTGTAACGGTATTGGTTTGACATGTTGGGTGGGAAGGTGGCTGCACCGTGGCTTTGGGCGGCGCGTGGTTTGTTGATTGTTTATAAACGGTTGTTTGTTTGGATTTTACATCACATTGGAACAACCGACATAGGATTTAAAGCTCTGTTTGCGGTGTTTGACCGCGGTTTCTATAAGATACCGTCCAAGATGTCGCTATAAAGGATAATCACAAACAAAACATTATATGAAAGCGCTTCTGTGTGCGTAATGCCAATCGTCAACCTTTTCAATATTTTCTTCGCCTTGTTCAACTACACAAATACAAGAGAAAGCAAACACCTTTAATTATATTCGCAATTTATTACTTTAAAAATGATATTATTATTTTATTCTTTTAGTAGTACAAAACTGCTGACCGATGAAAAGGAAAAAATATTTAACAAAGATTTTCATTCTATTTTACTTAATTATCCCACTTTTCGGCTAAGAATTAAAAAATGTGTGAATTTTGTATCATCATTGTTCCGGTGTGAGGTCAAATAACACAAACTCTTCACAATTTCTCCTTCAACGATCGCTCACTCTTTCGTCGCTTTCGGCCCATCCGTCCGTCTCTACCAATATCCGTCTTGAAGGGTACCTGTTAAAGGCAGTTCGATGTTTAAGTCAGTTTAAAGATCCGAACTGTTATCAGAGCTCAGTATTATATACGCAATAAATGAACCTACTTACCTGGTGCCTTTGATCTCTATTTATAATGTTGACTATGAGCTTAATATTAGGGTGACCCTATTTAGGGTCCAATCACAACCCAATAACCTTAATCATGTAATCAGCTTAATTAAACTGGCTCTACCTTAACCTTCTGGACTGCCCGTTCCTAACCGTTCGGTTACTCCTATTTGTTCGAGGATCCTTCACAAATCAGTCTTTGTCCTTGACGACCGACCGTCCTACCTTCAGTAGTCCTTAGTACAATTATTTTTGTATTAATTTGTTTTTTTCCTTCGGAATATATTTTTTCTTTTTGAAATATAAAAGCCATTGTGTTGACTTAGGTTGATGAAACTTGGAACATGTAGTTGTAGTTTAATCATATATGCATAGTTGCAATGTTTCTTTTAACTAGTGTCGATGTACTGGAGAAAATTACAACATAAACCCTATTATACAAAACTTCATTCTCTCAATCTTAAAACTTCCAACTACCATTATCCTTATTCTATGACCGACCATTGTGTAATTGAAGTCACACAATGTTTTTTCATTATAAAAAACGTTGGAGAATATATGATGATTTAGGTTCTGTGATTCCTCTACTGAGGTTCATGTAACTTGCCTAAAGCTATTGATGAGAATGCTATTTTAGAAACGGTTTATTCATTGAACAACATTATATATATTCTTATTTGAATATTGATCGGGCTGTAGCAAATGTGAAAGCAAACTGGTTAATTTTTTTTAATGCCTATGATTCGAATATATTTTATCTGTCAGAATCTTTTTCCAAACATCTTAACCAAACCCATTTGTGATTTAATAATATAAAGCTGTGTTCTAGATGTGTGTCACCATCCATGATTTCCACACTAGATTATATCATATTATTCCATTTTCCTTCCAGATATTTTCAGTAACAATTTATTATAAGGTGCCTCATATTATTAATCCTATAAAACTTAATTTAATATTTGATTTAGATGATCTCGAAATCTACAATATTTTTAAACATTTTCTTCCAACATTATCTTTCAATGAGGTTTATTCTCGTCTTGAATGTGTCTTGTTTGTTTTCATGGTCAACTCAACAACTTTTGACCAACACTCATATAGAAGAAATCAGTACGAAAACTAATTCAAAAAAAGCTAATATAATATATATTGAATTAAATAATTGTACAGAAAGAGTTCAAAACAGACGTACGTCATGTTATTTTAAGTGGGGGCATCCATTTTAATTTGATTTAGAAAACTCACATCAATTAGTTTCAAGATGGAAAAGTCATGCATGCTTTCTTTTTAGGGTTATATATATTCCTTAAAAAGACTAATTCATCACAGAAGTGTATTGATATAAATAACTATTTCCTTTAATATCTAATTAACTTTTAATTCTATTTTTAAATAAGAATTTATTAAATATTATTTTTTATTCATTGGGTATTCAATATTTTGTTTTATATTTTTAATTAAATTTTTGTTGCTTGATTTTTTTTTCTTTAATTAGACAACATTGTGATTATTTTATCTCATCATTTGTCGTTTAATATTAACGGTAATATTATTTTATTAATCACAATACGTGAAAACAAAATATATCATGATAAGAAAACAAAATAAGAATCATATTAGTTCACTAAAAAAAAGTAAAAACTAAATTGAAAATAATACATAATAAACAACAAAGGTTTATTAAAAAATTGATTAAAAATACTCAACTATTATAAAAAAAAGAAAATGTATAACTTAATTAAATCTTTCGTTAAATACGATAATTCTTATGGTGATAATGCACGTCAATTAGTTTCCTTTTAGTCTAATTCATATTTCACCTAAAAATAACATGTTATTAAATTACAAGTTAATAGATTTGGTGGATCATAATTGCGAGTTTGCAAGTCAGTTAACGTAAACTAAAAGAAAATATTGAAAGTTATTTACAATCTTTTAATCTTAACTTTTAATATCTTATTACTGATAAAATAATTGCAAAGAAACCATCTTATATATTAATTATTTATCACTTATTACAAGTAAATAACGAAATATATTGTAAAAAATAGACATTAAAATGAATTATGAAATATTAGAAAAAGTAAAGAAATAAAAAACTATTTAGAATGACGAACTTGATTATCTAGCTAATCTCATACTTAGTGGAATGCAAACCAATATGCATGATCCACATTATTATCTTATTATATTTATTTGATTTTTTTGATGCTAATTTTATTACTAATTTCCAGATATTCTTGCAAGACTAGATTTAATTATTAAGTAAGTCATGTCATGCTTTTAATTAAGCCATTTAGTTTGCATTTGCATAAAGTTAAATATATTTATCTGGCTCAACGTACTTTTCGATCGGGTAGTATTTGGAATGCAGAATTCTGATTCTTGTACAAATTTATTATAAATTTGATCATTCAAATCTTTAAAATTAAATAATCTAACATTACTATTAAAATGTAAAATAAAAAAAATAAAAAGGTAGTAGTTTATCCTGAGAAGTTATTACTTTTTATTATGTATTTTTTAAAAGATAATTGTTTTTTTAAATAAAAAATAAAATAAAAGGTATAACTACGTGACCAATCAAAATAATAAATAACTATCTTTTATTTTTTTTTATTTTAAATTAAATTTTAAAATTATTAAAATACTCATGAATTTAAAGTTAATTTTTTTAATAGAGATCTTTTTGTAACTTAAAGCTTGATATACTTTGCTAAAATGTACCAATTAAAAAAACTCTTTACGTAAATTAACAAACTCATATATATATATATATATATATATATATATATATATATATATATATAATAATAATAATAATTGGACTGTGAGAAAAATAATTTACAAAATTAAAAAAAAAACTAAATATATAATTACAATTTTATGGAGAACAAAATTAGATAATCACAAAATTACAGTAACCCAAATTAGATTAGAGACATTTTATTTATTTTGTGAATTCTATTCTTTAAATTTTATTTAAAAACTAATGTGTGATTTTTGCATTTCAGTCAAGAAAGGAAAATAAAAATAAAAATTGCTGTAAGAGCCAATAAAATAGTGTATTAAAAGTGACAACATGTTTTAAATAATGAGATTCACATATTTAATATTAAAAGTTCAAATGTATAAATAAAATTTCAGTTAACAAAATTTATTACATAGAAACATACTATTTTTTTAAAACTTATTAGTTAAGAGTTCATTGTCATCTTTTTAAGTCTTATTATCTCTTGTTCATTTGTTTAAAGACCAGAAATGTTAAAGTGATCACTAAAGCGATGTCTTCAAATCTATCTAATCAGTTTTTGCAAAAGAATAAGTTAGTTTATGATATTTTCTCTAATTTGTGCGTTTTTTCTTATGAAAATGATTTTTGTTCCTTGCATGTGTCATTTAAGTCTTCTATAAGACTTTCTGCTTATAAATGGTGTATATCCTTTTGTTGTTTCTATGGTTTGTAGAAACAAATAAAGTTTCTAAAAGAGTTGTTCTAGTATTTTTGGAGCAATTTGTTTTTTTTAAGATAAAGGAAACTAACTACCACTTTTCCTAAGTTAGATCCTTTTGGACTATTATTAAGCTAACACTAATTAGAAACTCATTCGAAAATATATAATTACATATTTAATATTCAAATAATTGATTACTTTTACTACCCATTTATTACTAGCACTTTCAAATATGCAGTAACTTTAGTATCAAAATGTTTTTCCAAATAACATTTGTTATAATTAAACGACAGATAAAAAATTAAAGATAAAACTGCTGTGAGGTAAGTTTGAAAATTAAACACTTTAAAAGAAACTTAACCTATATTCCATAAATTGAAAGAAAATTTATACTAAAATTTGTAATACTGAAAATTTAATTAGATAAACAGTAAAAGGTATTTGTTAGTTTATAAAATAGGTTAAAAATAGATTTGTTGGAGATAATTATATGAAAATGGATTTATTTGTAAAATAATATAATATAAATTGGTGCAGAAGAAAAGACTATAGAAATTGTAGAAATGAGAAAGAGGGCAGCGGTGATTGCGGCGCCTCTTGTAATGGAATATTTTGTATTCTCGATATCTTTCTCTTTTCCATGACAGAAAAAGAAATATTACACTTTCTGTTTTTTTTTTATTTTAATTTTTTTAATACTCTCTTCATACCCTCACAGCTCAAGCTGTCCAATAATTTAAGCTTTCAATTTCAATTACTATTAAAATACTGACACGGCTTCTTCAGTTGGAATGGGATGTTGGGAAGTCAAAGTCAACAGATATAGGTTTTAATATTATTGGTGTTATTAAAGAATGGTTAATTGAAGATGAAAGAGGGTAAAGAGAAAAATAAAAGAAGAAGAACGCGTAGAACAGAAAGTGACAAAATGATATATCGTATTGCGTGCACGTCTCTGCAATTTTTTGAGAGTTGATCTCTGTGCCTTTTCAAGCCATGCCCATGCTGGAAACCACCAACCCCATCAACGCCTACAACGTATAAATCTAACCCACTTTTTCCTCTATACATTTCTTTTCACATAACACTTCAAAATTCAACTCTAAGTCAACAATTAATTCAAATAACAACCTTCACAATTTTAATATTTATTCTCTTCGATATTTTAGGTTTTAAATCATCTTTTTATGAGTTAGACCTATGTTTTATTTGTATTTTAATAATGAACTCTTTTCACTAACAAAATATTAATAATTGACATTTATTTATTAAAAAAGGAAATTGAATTAGATTTAAAATATCACATTTTTAAAAGAATTTGAGGTTTATAATTGTCATCCGATTTTATTTATATTCATATTTAGAACAAAATAAATTATTTATAAATTAAAGAGAAAAAATGGAACGCAAATTTTGAAATTCAGAAACCAAATTAAAACAAAAAATGGAGTACCCACATACTAAATATCCACCGTGGGGATAGAATAAAAATATTATAATTTATGGTATTAAAAAAAAAAGTGGAAGAATCACAATAACTGCTTTTGAAATAACAAGTATTGAAAATATTAAATAGGTTAAAATTTAAAAAAAAATCCTTTTCGAAAATAGGTTAAAGTAAAAAAGAGAGTGTGAACTAAATAATTTTATTAAAAAGAAACTAAGAACAGATAGTGACATATCCATTTATAGCATATTTTTAACTCAGCTGTTTACCAGCGTTATTTATTTTATTTTTCAATTACAGCATGAAGCCTTATATTTTTAATTTACTATCTTGTGTTTAAAGATGTGTGTAAGAAACTTTTAATTCCGTCTGCTTTTGCATACGAATCTTCAAAAATAGAAAATAGATTGTAATTAAATAGTGAAACAAAATGAAGAAACAGGGAATGAAAGTAAAAGTAAGAACTTTTCTTAAACCTTCACAAAATATAAATTATTAAAGTTGAATAATTAATGGAGATGTCGACATTAAAGTAGTTTAAACCATGCTAACTTTGGTTCTTCTTCAAGTATAGGCCATACATTATACAGTAATTCGTGTATAATTGATGAATCGAGAACTTGAGAATAAATGTCTGATACTCTTTGTAGATTTTTGCTGGTAGTGGTGGCAATATGCAAAAAGTATTTAGTGTATAAAAAATAAATTGAAGCAAGCCGTTTATTAAAGACTAAATTGTAAAATGAAAAATGATACTTTAATGAATTTTAATAATATTATTTCAAAGAAACTTTAGATAGAAAGATTTAAATAAGATTCGTTTCTGGAAAGTCATTTACTCATATTTCAATTTAGATAGACAGATTTAAATAACATTGTACTAAAATTCATTCCTGAATTACGACACAAATGGTCAATAATAATAATAATAATAATAATAATAATAATAATAATAATAAAGCATCACAAATTGCCCATTTCCTAATTTAAATAAAAAAATGAGGAGGTAGGAATATAGATTATTTATAAAGATGTGGTTTTTAAATTGTTGAGAACATTAGGAATAAACAAATACTGGTATGTGGGAGGTTACTTTATACCCCACTGTCGTTGCGTATTATGAGTTAATGTTCGGTGTGTTCTTTATCGGTATTCAAACAAGGTACGCCAAATAATATGATTGTTGATTACAACTTAAGAAAGATTCCACTGTTTTCTTTTTACACTAAAAAAGCATATTGTGTCACTTCGTGTCTCAATTATTTGCAAGATATACATGGCTGTTTTTTTTTTTTTTTTATCTACACCCTAAATATGTGGGTGTTCTTAATTGCAAACTTTCGATAAAATATAATTCCGAGTAATATCTTAACTTGGATGTATGTATTATTGGTACGTATGCGACTCTTTCTTGTTTTCTTTTTTCCCTGTAATGAGAATGCATTTAATCTGATAAGAATAGTTAGTGTTTCAGAATAAGCCACGCTAATCAGATTGTCGTTCTCAACAATTTCCTGTAATAGTAATGAAAGTGATATAATTATGAAGCATATGCCCTTCAAAATCTCTTTTTAGATATGAAATTTTGTTTATTGAGCAAGATACCCTGTTGCAGGATATATCAATAAAAGAAAATATAGATTTGTAGTTTGACTGTAACTTCTGCATAAATACAAACATGAACATCTCAAACTTACAAATTTAACCAATCTATATAGTTTTTCCAATTTTGAAACTTGATCAACCTCTTCGTTTCACGACCCACTTGAAGAATGAATGGTACTTGCTAACGAGATTTAACTAAACTGAGTTTGAGGTTTGGGGTTTGGAGTGTCTGAAACCTCAATCACATTAGGACTAATTCAAAGTCTTGTTATTGCCATAATCGGGTTGTTGTGGACTACACTAACATTTATGAAGGCTAAACAGCTGAATTTGAAGGGCAGAATGAATCGGAAAAACGGCAGAAAAAGATAAATAAGAAACGGTGGAAAATTGATGGTGAGAAGGGGAAGGTGGTGGGTGACTTTTTGTGAAGGATTGGACCATCACCAAATGGGCCAAGGTCCCGTCTAATAAGGTCAACCACACCTATGCCTTGCATGGTTCTTTGACAGAGATAGAATTGACCCTAACCATTATATATTTTTAAGGTACAAGAGCCTCACCAACCAAAAGCTCTAGATAAGTTTTTGGTTCATAAGGTGTGACATATCATTGGCCCACGAAGCCTTTGTCAACTTTCTTACCCTATAAATATAATAATATATACCTGACAAACTATTCATTCAAGAGTTGGCTTCAAGCCATAAAAGCAAAGTAAATCACACCCACACAGAATCTAGGATAGACTTCACGGCTTAAATAATAATACCAGTAGGTGACAAACTTGGACCGGCACTAACTTTTAAACAACCAGTTTTCAACGTATCTAGTGTAGACACAACTCAAACTATAAACACAATGCCTTCATAAAGGACGTGTTTGATCATGAAATATAAGTTTAACAAGTTTATAAACATGTAAATAAGCTTGAATTTATTGTTGAGGTTGATATGCACCTAAATTGTTTTCAGATTTAGTGCAGTTAGCCTCTTGTTACGTAAATTTCAGTGTCTCGATCATGAGATGAGCCTCTATAGTTACGCACGGAAATGAATGTGGACAAAGCATACTTTGTAATGTGTTTATCTTCTGTTGCATGAAAGTTTAGGGTTAAGTCACGTCTTCCTCAACAACAACAATAATAATGATGGCAACAGTAATACCAATGAAAAGAAGCTGAGGCAACGGTGCAGATATTCGGCGAAAAGTTTTGTATCTGCCACTGGAAAACAAAAAGAAAAGGAGAGAAAAAAATAAGAAAAAAAGGGCTGATACAGCTTTTGACTTGTGAGAACACTTCAGCGTTGTTTATGGGTCCCCATGTGAAGAGTCTATGCCCATGAAATTAATTAGCCAGCAAACCATATAATATTCAACCATGTGTCAAGCTAGAACCCAACAACGAATCCTGTTTAGGCACATGAATAACAGTGCCACTTTACCTAACTCAACCATTCAAAACACAAGATCATTAAAACTAAG
The DNA here is from genome assembly GCA_036885675.1 of Vigna mungo. Taxonomy (NCBI): domain Eukaryota; kingdom Viridiplantae; phylum Streptophyta; class Magnoliopsida; order Fabales; family Fabaceae; genus Vigna; species Vigna mungo. The sequence continues at coordinate 15,716,149 of CP144696.1, forward strand.
ATTCTGGTTTAACCTCTTTCCTATGACGTCGTTGCTTTCCACAATTTGTATTATTAGACCACTTCTATAGTCTAGACCGCAATCTCTTACAATATTGGACTGCATGACTTCTTCCTTCATTTTTGCATGATTTTACTAACATATTTCGTTCAGCCTATGATTCTGTGGGGCCTTTTTTACTACCCTGCAGGCCCAGATTTTGAATTCATATAACAGTTTCCTCATACGAATAAGATTTACACCAGCACTACAAATTAAACAAAAGGTATGCCAGTGAGACTGGATATGAAATTTTTTCCAAACGTTATAGATACCGGTATATTAAACCAACATGTATGCATTCCCTAAGTTTAGAAGCATGTATGAAATTTGGTTTGCTAATCTTGAACGGTTAGGAACCAGCTTGTTGAATTCTCTGTTGATGAGTATTCCAAGCATACACGCGAGCAATTGTAATTTGATCAAATATAGGAGGGGGAAATGACCCAGAACTACTATTCGTTGACTTTGCAAAACTTTTTAAATGTATAAGTAAACCAGGAAGTATCACGCTCGTTACAGATGCGATGATTTTAACGCTGGAAATTTTCTAGTTCAAAATGAAAATGAGTATCAACATCATTCTAACTAAAAACCTTCTAATCCTTTGGACTAAACCAGTATTGGGCATGATTCTTCCTAGCAAAGGTCTATTCCATCAGCGAAATGTGCAGAACGGTGTAGGAATCTAGCAAGTGGTTGAATTTGAAAGAAAAGCAGTGAACTCAACACAATGTATTTGTATGCCCCTCTAATATCCATGTTGATTGCTGGGAAAGAAATTAGTCATGGCATCAATGTTATGTGGTATCCGGGTATGCACATAAAAGCAGACTGTCAATCACCAGTTGGAGATGATGAAATGAATGCTAAGTTGTAAGCATTTGACCAATATCATTGAAGATAAAGAATATTTTCCTTCATATGTTACAAACTTCATAACATAAAAATATAGCCAGAAACAATGAGGAAAAAATACAGAGATCCATAAAACTAAAATGTTGAAACAAGCAGCAACACTACACACTCAAGGCAGGAATATGATAACAACCAGAGATAAAGAGGAGATAGAACCAAAGAAAACTGAAATCAATTTTAAAGTAGGTTCAGTAACAGGATGAATCATCTCACAGTATGTATCAGGAAAATAACGGTGGATTGGAGCAGAGCTCCCTTATGGATAGAATATAAGTGAAAATGCCATGACACTCCTATTGAGAATGAACCAACTTCTCTTCTCAACTCCATACCGATTGTTAATTTGTCAATGCCTCTTCCAAATACTAATTCTCTACCACACTTTGCACGATTACCACTCACTCCTCTTTCCTCTTCAACACAGCCACATGGTAATTCTGTTACTCCCCTACCCATTACCTTTTTCTCTCCCCTCCTTGCTCTTGCCACTACCTTTCCCCTTCTCCTCTCACACACCCATAAACCTGATTGGCGCCCACTTTCCTTCACGATCCACATCCGTATCCCTCTCTATGCCTCTTCTTTGTCTACACTTCTTATGGGTCTATCATAATATCTATCCCTAAATATTAATCTGTATTGACCATGGGTATCAATGAGCAAACATTAAAATTCCACAAGGTAAACATGATTTAGAACTCAATGGTTTGTCTATAAACACGGTTGCTGTTTGATCCATGCAGCCAATCCTTCGTAATGGGAAAAGACTTGATTGTTGTTGTAAGGAACTATGGAACATCTACAATATCCCACCCTTTCCATTTCTTACGAGTTTAAAAAATGAAGTTGAATCTCGCTTGGATCAACAAATAGAACTATTTACAGTTATATTCCACAACCCAAGCTGGCAATTGCTTCATGGAAGACAGCTAAACTGGATGCGTACATTACCCACCAACCTCTGCACATCTAATCAATGCGAGTCATGCATGCACTGCGAACAAGTACATATTGAATCTTCCTGGGTAGGGATGAACCAGATACGTAACATACCAATTTTCATAAGGGTACGAGGCTTGACTACTGTTCCACTATGCCTAGTTTGGCAGGTTGGTACCACACAGGGCAGGCGTGCACTTTCCCCACCCCCTCCTTTTTATATACCATCTTTACTCAAGGAGAGTTTTGGAACCAGGAGGAAGCCTTGAGGGTGTAATAAGAATACATCAAGCATTGTACAGACGGTGGGGGGATATCCACATGCTTAGAATAAGAGGCGCACATTTTCATTTGAGCTGCCTGATAAAAGATAATTTGGCTATTCATATCTAAAACTTTTTTCCTCGGCATAAAATGCAAGTATCTTTTACTTGAGCAACCACTACAGCCATATGATATCTACTTTATGGGAAAACAGGGTCCAAATAAACCTCACCAGTACCCCTCTTTGCTTGCAATGTAGCACCAACATGTAAGCACTTCTCAATATTTTTGCCTGACAGACACAACAAAACAAATTGATTAGTAAGTGCAGATGGAGAGAAAACGGTAACACAAAATACAAATTTTTACACTTAGAAATTACTTATTCAAGTAGACATTCTTATTTCTATGATTTAAGTCAGGCAAGAACCTAGAACTATGAAGCCAATGCCTTCGGGAAAAGAAAAAGCAGTTGCCAGAAATTAAAGCTAGAGAGTTTTTCAGCTTATGTTCATGATAGGGACTAGGATATTATTGCTACTTAGAAAACCAATACAAACACGTACTTTTACAAAATTTTACACTTCGAAGTTACTTATTCAAGTAGAAATTCTTATCTTTATGATTTAAGAATCTAGTAGTATGAAGTCTATGCTGTTAGGAAAAGACAACGCAGTTGCCTGAAATTGAAGTTAGAGGATTTTCCAGTTTATATTTATGGTAGGGACTTGGATACTATGGGGTACTTTAATCCCACATAGAACAGTATTGGATGCTAAGTGGAGCAATTAGGTGTTTGGTTCCCCTAACATTGCTCTTGCAGACTTATAGTAGTCAACATGTTACTCCTTGGCAGTGGTTGTAGCTTAAAACAAAATTAAATTTACATTTTTTTCTAGCCCTATCCAAAATTTCACCACCCATATATAGCAAGAAAAATTAAGTCCACATCGTGGCAAACTGTAATCTATAGATTCTATAAGGCAATGAAACCTTAAGATCCCTTTGCTTAGCAAAAAAGTTTCATTTCAATCAACTCCTATGGCTGAAGCCTGCAGCACTAAGTTGTCATTGATTCATAAAATTTTATGAAACAGAAAAGAAATTTCGCTGACTGCATGGCAGATACTCATGTATACAGCATATTTAGGAGCAAAACTGAGTTTTTAGTTATGCAAGTATGTATTCAACATTCAAGGAAACAGAAACCTACTCTTTTTGTAGAACTAACGCATACTGTTAATACAGAAAGATTAAGGATGACCTATACTTAATTAATGGCTCAGTAAAAAAAAGACACCGAACTGTTATCTTATTTAGACGACCATGATGCAACAAATATGTACAATAATGATGATGGACAGAAAATCAAGGAAATAGGAAGAACCTAGTAATTGTACAATAACTAACATTCAGAGCTATATAACCTGAAACTGTTTCCACTGACCAATTTTATAATAAATAAGAATATGAAGAAAAATATACGAAAGTGCGCAGTTGGTGAATCCAAAAATGAGAAATTAAGCACAATAGAGTCACGTCAGATGCAGTATAAAATTCACATTAAAAAACAGCATGACACAATAATTTTTGAGAATTTCACACATTTCCAAAAATCAATTCAGGGTCAAGCAGCAAATAGAACATCCTTTATAAAACTAAATTAAAAAAAAAAAAAAAAAGTTCTTCAGAATCTAGAAGTCCTCTGAAGCCAAAGAAATTAAGTTCACATTTACAATAACAACTGCAGAAATATAAAACGAATAGTGCATTGATTATTGGGGGAAAGAATAAACCTTCGTTTTAGAAAAGTAAGAGGGTTGGCATCGGCCTGATTGACCTCTCCTGAGGGCGATTAAGCAGCAACTGGCACCAGTAGCAGCCATTGCTGCTGAGTTGTTCCTCATCTCAACACTCATAAATTTGAAAATATAATGCCAAAACTCGTTCCTTTTGGGTCTTTTTCTGTTTCCGTAAAATCCCTTCCCTAACACTCACCCTCTTGCAATCTCCTCGTTCAAAGGGAAGTAAAAAACACTTGGGAGTTTGGATTTGTTTGAAAAACTTCTCTGTATAAAGAAAAAAAAAACATGAGTAAAATAAAATAGGTTTTTCATAAATTATATTAAAAGCTAATTTTCTTTAAAAAAAAAGTGAGCAAATATATTATCATCTTTTGAAAAAAAAAATTAAAAACATTCATGATTTTAATTATGAAAACCAAACACATCAGCGTGATTTGGCCTTTCTAATTACATTTTAAAATTTATATAATTCTATTCTACTTTTTTACTTTGTTTATTATATAAAAATAATATAATCAAACAAATTATTTATCATACACGGTACTGAAATTATATTGTAAAAGAATAAGATAATTAAATATTCTAATTTAGTTTTGCTTTAGAGTCTCTTGTTTCCGTTCCTTTTTGTTTGTTTATTATATTTTTTTCATTCTTTATATTAATATTTTTTATTTTGGAAAATTGACATTGTAAATTAAAATATTATTAAGAGTAAAATATGAAAGCAATTTAAATACATTTCAATCCCAATTGTAGTTTGTGGGTAGTAATCGGGAAGGTGCAGGAAGAAAAGGTAAAGGTCCAGTTACGGGTTCACTATGGGTATGTTTACTTAATGGGCCTGGGTATATTTTTATGTAAAAAAAATTTACATTGAGACCTTTTGGGCCCTTGGAAAGTTTACTCGGGTGATTATATTGTAGTTTGATTAAGAAAAGGGTTAGCAAAAGTAGGTACAATGTAAATTTGTTATTGTTACATGAAGGTGAGTCACCCAATACACTGAGAAATGAAACATAGATTCAACGGGTGGTGGGTGGCGGGTCATTCAATCCAATTCCACATGATGTGTCTCAAAACAACCTTAACTCTCTAAGAATCTATGTCTTACATTTCCATTCTAAGGAATCTCTAAATCACCCTCTCCATCTTTTGTTATGCCTCTCGTTTTCATAAGAGCATTCGAATGGAAGCAATTTCCTCCTCAAGCCATGTTTGTAGTTTGGTGGCTTCATGATATCCTTGAAAACGATGATCCATCGATAAAGCTTGTTATCAAAGCATTAACTTGTCCATAAGAAATCGCCCATGAGAGAAAGATAAGAAGAGGAGGCTATGATCGGAGAATGTTTCGATAATTTTGTGGACAATATAGAACATTGAATTAGTTGGGTCCATTGTGATGGCTTTGAATTGAATCGAAGCAAACAAGTAGAAAATGGTGATTTATTTAGAATGATAAGATTGAAAAACGATGGCAATCAATTAGTGGGGAAAAAAATGTCTAAAAAAAGCATTAATGGGGCTATTATGAACTTGAAATAAGTTATAAGTCTTATCCTACCTCTAAAAAAGATGCGTGACTCACTATCTACTTCATCACTCCACTAATCAGAAATAAAGTAGTTCAATATAATATACGACCATGTAGTGGTCATCATGTGAGGGACAAGGACATTTATTTAGTATATTGCTAAACAATTGTGTCTTCTTGTTTTGTTTCCCATTTGCGGCCATGATGTGTTGCGTTTGTAGAAGATCAAATATCTCAAACCGATGCTAACTTTATCCACAACACGGTACTTGTAATTTTTTTTTATTGCTTTTCGGTGTTTGAACTGCTTTAGAGAAAGAAAAAATATTATAACTTCAGGGGTTCATGCTCAAACCTTTCTCATTCAACTTTTCACGCCGTTCTAGCTTTTCTTTGAGAAATATATTCCCAAAATCTAGCTAAGTAAGAGGCCCCAATTCACATTCCGATCTTTTTCTTTTATGTAATGTTATGTTCTATCTGTGAGAAGAGAAATAATGTATCACTATTAAGTTGTTTTGCGTTGGTATTTTTTTCTTGTTTAATAATATAATTATACAATATTTGTTAATCATGGGAAAGCAAATTAGATGCAATAAGTGTTGGGAAAATTATACAAACTCATAACGTGATTCACACAAATAATTTCACCATTGTAGGTTATTTTCATTAAACATTAGCAACTTTTAAATAGGTTCAAATCGGGCATTGGACCAAATATAAATAATAAAAACTAACAATAAAATATTAACTTACCTAAAAATAAAATCTACTTATTGTATCATAAAATAATATTATATTTATATAAACATAAAATCATAACTACCCATCCCAATTTTATCTCTATCAGATCAAACCAAATATTAGTAAACTCAAAACTAATAAAATAAAATTTAAATAAAATTATGACTAAAACCCTAAAATTTAAGTTTATCTCAGCAATATTTGTTCAAGTATTTCAATGAGTTTTTGGTTGAGAGTTTTCTGATGATATTGAAAAACATGGACTCCTGGGATATATTTTCTTAGTCAAGTTAGTTCTTCCAAGTAAGATGATCATATGGATGTTGTGATGATCTCCAAAAGTCATCTTAATATTACACAACTTTCAATGCTTCTCTGAGTCTATTTGAGACTTAGTTCAAATAAAAACGCACATGTTTAGAAAGTTATGCAGCAATTAGAAAGCACACATGTTCAACTCTAATTGGGAGTAATTTAGTTTTGAAAAACAAAATTTAGATTTGAAGAAGTTATATTGAAATAAGCAAAGCTATTTGAATTATAATAATCGATTGGTTCATAATTTATCTGTCATTAAATATTTACAATTTAATGATATAATAATGGTATAAGGGAAGTAAGTTAAATTACAATAATTATTTAATTTTTAAGTTTATACAGTTGGTAGTGAGAGGGGAAGATAATTGAATTATAATAATTATATAATTTTTATAAATTAATATTTAATGACATGAAAATTAATAGAGTAAAATAAATTATTTGAATTATAATTACATTTTTAATGTTTTTTAATGCATAAATTATTTATTATTAAATATTTGGATTTATCGAGTTAACATTAGAAGTAAGGTAAACAAGCTTGCCTGGTTTAAATAATATTTATATTAAATAATATTATAAAAACTATTTTATAGACAGTGGTAAATATTTAATAATTAGTAATTGCAAGGGACGATACATATTGTTTATGAAAAAAGTTAATTGTTTTAGTTATTGTACGTACTATCAAGATTAGAGGATTCTAAATACATAACTTGTAAATTTACTATTCTATAATTATTTATGTAATAATTTAATTACATATAATATTCAATCTCTATATAAACGAAATAAATATTTATATTCACCATAGTTATTCATCCGTATCCGAAATTTTAGAGTGTGTAATTGGATTTCAAATAAGATTCAAGACTTTTTATAAGAAAAGTCCTTTAGTATTAAGATTTTCAAAATTCTTTAAGAACAACACCTTTAAGAGGTATTTTGTTGATATTTTAAAAGACTAGAATAAAACATTTGAAATTTCAAACCATACTAATTTAAATAAATTGGTTTGTTAATCGAATATTTGTGTTTTTTGTGTGACGTTTTATTAGCACGTATAAATATCATTTTATAGTAATCAATCTCACTAGAATATGCGAGACATTTATATTTTCATTCAATTTTCATTATAGTAATAGAGTCTTGTATTACTTTTTTCAAATTGTTATTTTCTAAAGTCAATTTCTTAATTGTTGTTATTAATATTATATATGAAAGTTCGATCAACATAATTTTTTTTCTATTTTTTTTATTTGTCATGTTTTTCTACGACTTATTTTTAAACATCAACAATAGATACATAATAGATTATTTATGTGAATTACCTTAAATTGCACAATACATAATACCTTATGTATTTTTGTTTACTTACTAGAAAAAGACAAGTTAAAAGAGTGTTGTTACAAGCAATAATAATCAAAAAAATAAAAAAAAAATACACCAAAACTGACTTTGAATTTTTCATTAAATTATAAAAAAATATAACAGAACAAGTATAAAAAAATAATATAAGGAAATTAGTTAAGTGTTGAATGAATTGAAAGATCATTGATATTTTGGATGGATCCTTGGGTGGGAGACCACAGAGCCACTGATTGCAAATTAGTGTAATTGGTTAGAGGCACAGATATATGTCACATGCTCACCATTAATTATTTTATGCTTTCTGGACCCCACCCTCTTTCATTAATTATCGCATGTCCTAATAATTTGTCATATCCTAATTAAATCCAACTTGAAATTGTTTGGGTATTTTTCAAATTTTATATTTCATGAAAATTCATTAAATTATATCAGTTTAGGTAAATTTTAAATTTTTCATAAATTTGAGTTTTTTTTTAATTTACTTTTAATTAAAAAATGTTAGAAAATTTTAATTAAATTATTTATTAGTTAAGGAATATTTTGTAAAGTTACTCATTTTCGTGGTTAAAAGACGTGTGATTGTGTACTTAATACAAGATCAATAGATAAAAAGAAACCGTCAATCATAACAATCTAATATTAAAAACAACAAAATATTATATCTCTTAACATAAAAATAAATCATATTAAAAAATATTGAACACAACTTTAATTAAAAAACCCAAAATTATTTTAAATATATTGGTTGGATTCTTCAAAATTTAAATACAATTTCATCACAATAACCTTAAGTGGATTTCCACTAAATTTTTTAACAAGTCATTTTAATACTAATAACAAGTGGATTTCCACAATAACAAGTTATTTTTTAATTATCTATTATTATTATAATACTAATAATAGTAATAAAAAAGCAATGATAACATAAATATACGTAAGAATAATTATTTGATTTAAAGTACATCATAATAATTCATTTAATAAACGTATTGTTAAATTTCGTTATTTATTTTTATAAAGAAAAAAATTATTATTTTATAATAAAAAAATGAGTGAATTTGAGTGAGTGCTAGAATAAAGAAAAAAAAATGAAATTGTTTAGATTAAAGCAAAAATAACAAAAAATAAAAATATAAAATATAAAAGCTGGTGAATAATCTAATTGATATAATAAATTTAAAGGGAATTATAGAATAATATTTATAAGATAATAAATTTAGTCTTATCATTATATAATTTTTAAAATTAATATTAAATATTAATAAAAGTTTCATTTGTGTTAGAAAACTAGTTTTATCATAAATATATTAATAATATACATTATTTTTATCATTGTTTACAATTATTTATTATCATATAATAAGTATAAATAATGATAACAATAATAGTGAAATATTGATAACACAAATATACTGAGTTGATTTAAGGTGCATCATGATAAATCATTTACTGATCACATCATAAATTTTGTCATTTATCTTTGTATGGAAAATAAGTAATATTGTGTAATAAAAAAAAAGGGTTAAATATGTTTTTAGTTCGTATACTTTGGGGCGATTTTGATTTTAGTCTCTTTTTCAAACTAAGATACAATTTTAGAAAACTCTGGTTTTAGTCATTTTTACCAATTTTTTTTAACTTTATTTGTTCTTTCAAGCACGTTTTATTATAACATTTGGATTATTTACACTGTCTAACACATTTTTGTTTCAATATTAAATGAGAAACGCGTTTGAAACAACAAATAAAGTTAAAAAAATTTGATAAAAAAGACTAAAACCAGAGTTTTCTGAAGTTGAATGACTAAATTGTATCTTAGTTTGAAAAATAGACTAAAACCAAAATCACCCCAGGATAAGGACTAAAAACATATTTAACTCTAAAAAAATAAAATATTTAACATAGTAAGAAAGAAATGAGAGAGAAAAAAAATTGAATTGTTTACATTAAATAAAAGATTAAAAACCACAGAAAGCAAAATTAAATTCTTTTAATAATTTAATTGATATAATAAATTTAGAAAGAACTATAAAATAATAAAATTACTTTTATCATTACACCATTTTAAATAAATATTAAATATTTTAAGTTTATCGAGATATATTAAGATTTTTGAAGAAAGATACATATAAATTATTCTTTATATTGATAATTTCTCATATCTGTTGTCTTTAAGGCTTGTAATATTTTCATAATTTCATCAAAATGTATACAAGAGGATTGAATGAAAAAAAGATACATTTAAACTGTGATGTTGAATTTTAAGTACTGTGAGACTATTGATTATGCAACAAACTCAGTTTAAAAAATTGAAAAAAAAGAATGTGTATTTAAATTGATTTTAACACTGACTCTCAAATAAAATGTAATTATTAAATGTATAGTAACAAGTTTCACTTTATAATCAAGGAATTTTTTGCCCCTAAAGTGCCACTTAAATAATATAATAATATTAATAATAATGTATATTGACATTTTATGTTAATAAACAAAATAAATATAACGAAAATGTTATTGTTTTAAATTATTAAACAATTGAATTTGTATTTATAATGTAAACATATATCACCACCCATGTTCGAACGAATTATAAATTGAGTTTTCATTTTTATCAACAAATAAATAGAGTGCAAGTATTTTTTGACAAATTTGTCCCCCTTTTCCCATTATATTAATCTAAAAGAATTGCATGAATATTTAGTTTATAACATTGTTATTTATTACTCGATGACACGTTGACATATTCCATCAAGTCACACTACACATCTTCTCCAAATGATTGTTGACATATATCATAATTAAAGTATTTATAATATTTCAATCACATATATTATATTAAAAAATAGTTAATAAAAACAGCAAAAAAAAAAACGTTACAAAATTTAGACGAATCCATATTTATCGTAGAAGAAATATTTTAAACCAAAAATTTAATATTAATAAAACTGTTGAATAAATCCATCTTAGTTTACAAGTTATTATGTAAGAAGTTATATTCACTTCCTTATCATTTTTTACAATTTTAATATTTACTTTAGCCTAATTATTTTTTTTTTAAAAAAAAAAAACAGGAAGCTTCTTATGCAATGTGCACTACTCGATGAATATATATATATATATATATATATATATATATATATATATATATATATATAATTACTTTTATATGGCATCATCATTAACTAGTATTTAGGTGGAGTTCTATTTTGGATCTCAGCTTGAAATCTACTTTTGAATGATGGTCACTCTACAATAAAGAGTTGGTATTTTAGTTTCTCAGTGATAAGTGTGTTGAATAAAGTGTGTGCTGGAGTAGGACCTATAATATACAATTACGAATAATGCTTTCAATGAAAGTAAGGTTATCTTGTGATTAATTAAAGATAAAGTAATATTGTCTTTACATAAAAATGCAATTTATTTTAAACTCTTACAAATACAAATCAATGTGAAGGTAAAACTCTTATTAATAATATACATTATGTACCAGTATTCCACCCAAATAGTCATCGATTTGGGTAGTGGAATATGATAGTTTAACTATTGTTAAAGAGTCATGAAGTTTATCATCGTAATATAATCTGAAATCTTGATCAGCATTAAAACACATTGTGGCATAAAAAGGTTTGATAGTAGTCAAAAGTCTAATGTCAAAATGCTATGATTTTCTGCATTATAACAATTGTTCCACTATTAGGTAAATTAATTAGTTAATCGAATATATCTTCAGCAGAAGAAAACTTATGGAGGCAAGAAGAGCTAAGCCCACAAGGAAAGGACAACACAAAGGGAATCGATTTTTTTTATTTTATTTTTTTAAACTTTGTTATTAGTTATTAATGTTTTCGTTTTCATGAATATGTTTCCACAATGATAATAACATCTGTGTTGGAAGTTGGTGACACGAGTTTGATTAAGGAAACGCCAGATTCATTGGTGAGTGACCATTGCCGTTTGCTTTGTAAATGGTCATACTTTTATGTTAGTGCTGGATGTGGACAGACAACAAAGACCTATTTCCATTTCTATGGAGTTTTTGTGAAGAATCTATCGTTTTCTTCCTTTCTCCGTTACTAATTTTCAGAATCATGTATTGAATTACCCTCCATAATCTGAAAAACCAAAAGGGGGAAATTTTGAATATTTTTGGGTGGTCCTCTTACAAATGAACCCAAGCAAGCCACTATAGGATTGTAACAAGGGATGTGGGGTGGTGAGTGCTTCGAAAACGATGAAAGTAGAGCATTCGTGTGTCTTAATGGCTCTGAGCCACAGAAAGAGACATGTTGAGTCCTTGATAGGGTATTGCCTGATCTAAAAGGGGATGTGAGGCTTTAAGCTGAGAGCATCTGAGATAGGCACGCCTCGGCCAGATTGAAATTCTTTTCCCCTTCTGACCAACTTTTTTGTTATGAGATCCATGGCTTGTTATTGGAAGGTGTGGGAAGAAACCAAGAAACGAAAAAGAAGGAAGGGGAAGAGAAGTAGATGATCATGGTGTGAAATGTTAGTGGGGTCGTGTAAGGTGTGGGCGACAAGTCACATGGCATGTTAGGCCATTCTGCTCTGTCCAATAAGCATGTTTTTTGGAGCTTTCGTCAAAAGTTTGGAGAAGTGGAGTTGGCCATTCACTCCGTTCAATTTCCTTCACACATTCACTTTAATTTAAAAGCCTTATTGCTCGATGCTCGCCTCAGATAAACACCAATAAATTCTCAAATACACACTCTTTCAAAAGTAGGAGAGACTTCAAATTCATTCCAATAACCTTTGCCATTCAATAGTAACCCCAAACAAATATGCATGTGATGTCACAATGTTTGTCTCCTATCCACCTTAGGACCCAATATAGCATCTATCCAAATTACCCACCACTAACTCCACTTCAAAACATAAAAGCCTACTGTATTAATTCAGATCCAAACAGAGTAGTTTTTTTTTTTTACCCTACGTCGTACACCACAAATTCCTTTCCTATACAAAAAAAAAACTGATATTTTTTGCAAGCTTCACACCATTAAATCACATGCTTAATCATGGATCCGGTTACTAATATCACAATTTGGGCAAAGAATGGATTCTATGACTATTGTTTTTGAAGGAAATTCCTCCATACTTTTTTCTATTAGTTCAATTCCATTGGTGCATGTGTGGTTGAAACGAACAGTGGAGATTGCTTCGATTGACATGATAATTAATCTATTTAGATTTATCCATTTGCAGCAGAAACAAACAAGATTCACATGAATGTGTAACTAACGTTGGATTACAAGAGGTGAATGTGGTTGGTGTGGTGATAGTTAAAAGGGATGTTCACATTCTCCGAGATTAAAGTGGGACAAAAATAGATAGATACATAGATTGATAAATATGTACTTAGCAAATTAAGTGGAGAGAAAAAGGAGACAAATAATAGTAACAGTTTAAAAAATGGACAGACACGTGAAGTGACATACATTACGAGGAAGAAGAAGAAGAAGAAGCGGCGGAGAGAAGGTTAAAGAGAGCGTTCATGGCTCGAACCTGCATCTCAAGCGCGGGTATGTAATCGATGGCTTCTTCCAGAACAACCGGTAACGGTTCTTTCCGGCAGCCGGGAACCAACCGTCCCAGGAACCTAACTTTCCTCTGCACACTCGCTCCACCCTTCGCCTTCAGCCGGTGAACGCTCACGCGAGCTCTCTTTGACCGGCCAGGGGACGTCGCCGCCACTCTCTGTCTCTTGTGTTTCGTGAACTTGAGCTTGAGCCGGTTGGTGAGGATGGCTCGGCTCCAGCGCGTCCTTCCCTTGGCCGTCACGGCCAGGACTCTGTCGGCGGCTTCGCGCACGGCTTTGCCTTTTGGCGACGCGGAGCCGAGGTTGACTCTGGCTAAGGCTTGGCGCAGCTTGGAGGAGTAGATTTGTTGCTGCGCTTGGGATTTCCACCTGGGCTGCTTCTCGTCCTCTCTTTCCTGTGTTTTCTTCTTCTTTCTTCTCTTGGCGTCACGTGACCGCTCCGTGCTCGCTGTTGGCGGGTTTGTGATCATTGACGATGATGCCATCTGAAAAATGTTGAATTCTTAAAACGATTCTCTCACGGAAATATATTAGAATGTTGAAAGAGTATTACGAAGAAGATGAACGGGAAAAGGATAGAAGGGAACGGAACGGGGTGGGTGAGGTGTTCCGTTAGTGTGTTCCCTTGAGTTGAGTTGAAGGCAGAGAGGGACGGTGGAGTAGAGATATAAAGGGATCACAATCGCGATGGAGAGAGACTGCCAAACCACGCGTCCTAATTTTATTTATTTAAAAAATAAAAGAATCATTGTTTTATTTATGTTGGGCTGCTTAGGCATACTGGACTGGGTTTAACTTTCGGCACTTGTCTGAATGCCAGCCCAGCCAGCCTGTAAAGCCTATTTTTTTTTTTCCCAAATCAAAATTATAAAATGCATATGTTGCTATCATATTTGTAAACTGGTGACCATTCTCTGTTTATAAATTATTCACCTTTTTTATACTTTGTAAAAGTCACAAATTTCATTTCTAAATTTTGTACTTTATTTTATTTTCAATTACTCAATTTTCGTTGTCCTCAATCCTGAAGACATATAACAACTACTACTATCTTTAATCATGTAAAAAGCTAATAAATGTATTACAACATTATCGCCATTTTTTGTTAGTTTGTATTCTAAACTGATTGTACTATATTATTTTAGTTTAATTATTGCTTTTAGTTTAAATTATATAGGTAAGAGAAGTTTGTAGTATACAAAAAGATTTGTAATATTTTATAAACATCCTTTGTCGTCTTTTGCAATATCACAGGTTCTCTTATAGTTGAATATAGGCAAGTCTAATGTAACTACTTTATTTGTTTCATATAGTGTTTTCTTACTGTGTTTACATTTTCGTTATGTTTTAAACACATAACTTTAATGAAAATCTTGATAAAACATAAGTATAAACAAAAGAACCTACAAAAAGGGTTCGAAAAAAAATGTATATAAAGGGGAACATAACCCAGTTAAGAAAGAAAAAAAGTGAGTAAAAAATGGAGACATAAAGGTTATGTTGTGGTGAATGTTTTGGTTGAGAGAAGGCAGTGAAAATAGATTTTGGAGCGCATGAGAATATTTTTGACATATTTGGGATAAAAGCTCATGCCATCTAATCTGTAGCATGTCTATCTCATAGTTGAAGATAACAGCAGAAAAATCCAGCGAGGTTGAGAGCGAAAGGACCCTTCTTCGATATGGCAAAGGTGGTCCATCGAGACACTTTATGCACAACAGTGAGACATATGCATATAAAAAAGGGCAAACGGATTATGCCAAACGGTTGGAACAATTACGAAATCTTTTGGATAAAAACTACAGTTCATCGTATATTACTTAACATGTAATAAAGTTAATTATGGTTTGATGTAATTAACTTTGAAATGGAGAAGCTATTGGAAGAGAGATGGAATACATGGGTTTGATGATGATGATGATGAAGATGGGTTAGCAGTGAGCAACTGGATCCGCATTGGATGGGTGCAAGCATGATGGTGGCTTTCCATTGAGCTATTCCGTGCAATGATTGTCGGGTATGTGTGTGTGAGTGTGTCCATTATAACATTAACAATAAACAAAAGAGGGATGCATCATGTGGTGTGGTGTTTCTCTCCCACTTTTCCATCTCCAAATTCTTTTGTTTTTTTGTTGCCAGAGATTTTGGATTTTTGTTCTTGTCTCACATTGTATCATGCACCACATTTTTATACTTATTTAACAATATAATTCTCAATCATTCATATTTAGCTGATGATAAGCAGGCCTCAACTCTTGTTTAATATCATGGTAATTGCAAAGTGGATCATGGCTCGCAACTCGAGGGATACTTATCCAAAGACAAAACTACGCAACACGTGTGCAATATTAAAATTGTGTTAAAAATTGGTGTCAAAATATCATTTTCTTATAAAATTGTGAATCTTAAGTGTGAAAACTAAAAAGTGGTTTGTGTTTATAGTAATGGCAATGCAATCATGAGCACACTCCTCCTCGTTCTTGTTAAAATCATGGTAGCATGTGTGTGACCACAGTCAACAGGGGATAATGTAGATAACTATTTTGAAAACCTAAATCACCACAAGGCATTATGATGTGCCAGCCAGGTTGCCTCACTTGCGTGAGACACAACAAAACAGAGACCACCAAAAGACAAGGATAATAAAAACAACAACATAATAATTAAGATTAATTACAAATTATTCTTAGCTAAATTTCATATCAAACCAAAATAATGTGTTTTGTTTCGGTTTGCGGGACAGTGGTGAACTTCTTTTCTTAATCCGTTTCTCTAACTTCACGGTCGGGTGAAAGTTCTTTTTCTATTTAGTTTTTACTATTGGGTCCGGTTTGTAGTTACTAACAAAAGTGTAAGGATTCAGCACTATTAACAATAAATGATATAAAATCTAACTACCTTGTCACAATACTTTAATCTTAGGTTTATAGACTTTGAATTAGATTTCAAATTAACGTAGTGATTTAATTAGATCTAATTGATAACAAGTTCAATTTTTATGTAATCATTTTTAACATTAATTTTTATTTAATTTTACTGTTCAACTAATCAATCAATTCTTTTAAGGTTCCAAATTGACAGAATCATCATATTTTATGTGACTCGACAGTTATACACTACGTGATTGTTTATTTTTATTAAAATACATTTTCAATAATTAATTTTTGTGTAGTTGTTTGGCAATGTTTGGTTATGCCGATTCATTGTTGGAAAACTCATTTACCTTTTTTTTCTGGTAAATAGAATATAGTAAAACGAGTAATATTTCAATATTATTGGGGAGTGTGTGAATGTCTGGTTGGACTAAACTTTGAATCGTGGAAACCTAAACTTAAAGTTGACTTCCGTATGAGGTGTTTTAATTTGTTTGTATTAATGCGGCAACATTAGACAGTGACGTGATAATCAGAAGAATGCAACAAATAAACAAAAATAAATATGTTTAACGATGAGGCACAGCAAGATCCAGAAAAGAGGAAGAAATATGTATAAAAAGAAGACTAATAATACTATCATACACTTTTATTTTCATTTGACACATATTACAAAGATAAAATAATTATAAAAATATAAATTTTTATATTTTTTAAATAAAAAATAAATAAAAATAATATCAAATGAATGTAAAATATTTTGGTGTTTCCAATAATATTTTTTTCTGAAAAAAAAAAAACATGTAATGATTACAATAATGTTCCAGTAAACTGATGTGTCACAGAAGCCACCTGGAAGACGCACAGTTGCTTTGTCTAAATAGGAATAAGTTGTATCACAACAGATATGGACTAAAAAAAACCATGCTAGCTAAGCTCCAGTGACCCCAATGGGATCCAAGGCCCAAAACTGTCCTTATACATTAAAAGTTAGGGTATTTCATTCCAGCACCTCTAATTTCTTAAAATATCCTTAATTAATAAAATGATTATGTATTAATTTGAAGTTTATTAAGAATTTATGTGCTAAGTATTTGCTACACCTCCATGACATATGGACACGTGCACATCGAATTTGAAAACTCGAGAAGGACTCTGTCGGATCTCTATATCCAACTCTACTTATTCAATAATTATACTCTATATCCATCTAAAAATTAATATTTAATTTCTAGATTAGGTCATTTGAAAATTAAAAATAACTTATAAATTTGTTTCTTTTCCTTAAAAAATATGAAATTTATTTATTTTTTAAAATAAAATACTTCTTTATATAATCCGAAAGCCATATTTTCGGGAAAAAAAAAACTTTTGGATTCTATTTTTTTCAAAAAATCCAGAATGAACAAAATAGAAAAAAAAATAACGAACGTGCAGGAAAAAAGTTATGGAAGTACAGGAAGAAATTAACTCTGGGCCCTAACAAAGAGTAATGGTGTATTAAACACAAAAAAGATAAAGAAAAACAAATTCATCATACACCTCCGTATTTTTCGTTCTGCACCCCATAAATATGAAAACTCTTTTGGAATCGTGATGTTTGAAAACAAAAAATAATTTTGGATTATAATCTAAAAGTAATTTTTTTCTTAAAAAAATACTTCTAATACACAATATAGAAAAAAAAACTTTTAGATAAATTTATAAGAAAAAATATTTTCAGATATCTAGAGGTCAAAAGTGATCACTTTAATGTGGAATATGAAAGTAAAAAATGACTTCTAAGTGTAATCCAAAAACTAAAAATGACTTTTAGATTATGCAAATTAAAAAAAAAAAATCTTAACATTCTTAGATTTTTATAAGTTATCTTTAGCTTTTGGATTTTACACGTAAAAACCCTTCTGAAAAGAAATACATCTTTCAAATTGTATAATATAATTTTTTTTTTTACTTCTGAATTGTGTAATTTAAAAGTCTATGTAAAAAAGAAAGAAAAAAAAGTATAGTGAAGGAAGATAAACTATGATAGACCAGAGTAACTAAATAGACTGTAGTGACCCTTTTACCCTCCATAACTTTTTGACGGTTTCTTCCGATAACCCGTATGTTTTTTCCTACACCCTGATATAACAATTTTATTTTACTTTTCAAATGCAAAATTTAAAAGATATTTGTATAATTTGAAAGCTATTTTGACTTTCAAATAATTCGTAAATGAAAAATAACTTATAATTTTAAAATAATTGTTTTTAAACAATATAATCCATTTTTTTATTTTCAAATTATACCGTGTAGAAAGGATAATTCGAAATTTTATTCCTGGTTCACAAAAGTAATAAAAAGTAAAAGTGGTTCAGGGAAATAGCCACCTCCGATTCGGCCCATAATAATGGGCTTGGCCCACAGCTCAGCCCAACAAGTGAGAGAATTGGCGCGAACGTTTTCCCGCCAAACGGAGGTACCCCACAAGAGCGGTTTGCAAACCCTGAATAAATTTACAAAGGAAAACGAGAAGAAGAATCAACAACTTTGTAGAGTGAGAGAGAAAGAAGCATGGAACCAGGAAACCCTTCGTCGCCGGATCCCGAATCTCCAACCTCTCCTTCCGTTGGTTTCAACACCGACCAGATTCCTCACACCCACACCAGCCGAGCCTCCGAGGACGACGAGGCTTCCGTTGACCCCGACATCGTACGTGATGATCTCGAGGAACAACCCGAGGAAGAGGAAGATGGAGAGGATCTCTTCAACGACAATTTCATGGAGTCAGTCTCTTTCTTTTTTCCTTCCACAACGTTATTCTTTTTTGTACTTACAACTTTTCGTTGCTTGGGTGAATGAACAGTGACTATCGGAGAATGGATGAGGCTGACCAGTTCGAAGCTTTCGGGCTAGATAACTCCTTTGAAGACGACAGAGACTTTGATCAAATGATGGAGGATCGAAGGGCTGCGGAGATGGAAATGGACGCACGTGAGGGTCGCACTACCAATCGCAACAAGCTTCCTCAGCTTCTCCACGACCAAGGTAAATTGCTTGTAATTGGATGAAAATTGTTTCTTTGCTATACATCAAAGAGTTGAAGTGTCGCAAGTTGATTTTCTGAATTGAATTTTAGCTAGATTGTTATAAATGGGGCTAAAACAAATTTCTTACAATGAAATAGTCTAAAGCAACCCATTGCTCCCCAAAATACATTTTCACCATGCCATAGGGAGAAAAGAAAACTGATGGCTTTTTTTTACATCAAGAAGACTGATTGTATTACGCGTGACATGGATATTCGTTTGGATGAGCAAGAGATTGAATATCAGTCTCGATCAAGCATGGGTTCCTGGTTGATAAACATATGGTGCAAATGAATTTCCACTTATTATTGGTCTATTTCACAAACTTTATAAAATGAGGGGGACTAAATTACCCGTTAGCTATAAGCCTTGTTAAATGTTAAGCTGTGGAAAATATATGGTGTTGATTAGTGATTTCTATTTCAGATACGGATGATGACAGTCACAGGCCTTCTAAAAGGGCTCGAGCTGATTTCAGAGCTTCTTTACCGAGTGATGATGAACTGCAAAGTTCACCTGGAAGGTCACGAGGGCACTCAAGGGAGGATGGCCATACGACTGATCAAACCGAGGACGATCGAGATGATGTACTGCTTACTTTGAGTTTCTTTTTGTCTTTCATTAATATTCCAGAGTTTCGCACTATTGATTTATTTTACAATTAATCTGGGTACATGGAATGTAGGATGAATTTGATGACGGGTATGAGATGTATCAAGTTCAAGGAACACTTAGGGAGTGGGTTACAAGAGATGAAGTGCGCCGCTTCATAGCCAGGAAATTCAAGGACTTCTTACTTACGTATGTTAATCCGAAAAATGAACAACGGGATAAGGAATATGTGTGGTTGATAAATGATATGGTGTCAGGTAATATATTTCTACAGTGTTTATGCATTGTACTTGGGTTAGCGAGATATGTCGTATTTACATGAGTTTAGTCATCGTGTCTATTATGCAGCTAGTAAGTGCAGTTTGGAGATTGATTATAAACAGTTTATCTATGTTCATCCCAACATCGCTATTTGGCTGGCTGATGCGCCTCAGTCTGTCTTAGAAGTAATGGAAGATGTTACCAAGAGCGTTGTCTTTGATTTGCACCCAAATTACAGAAATATACACCAAAAGATTTACGTACGCATTACCAACTTGCCAGTTTACGATCAGATTCGAAATATAAGGTAGCATAAAAAACAAACTGACGTGTTACTTCATTCTCATATTTTTTTCACTTGGAAAAACTTTGAATTGGCTTCGATGGAGCAGACAAATCCACTTGAATACAATGATCCGAATTGGGGGAGTAGTAACTAGGCGCTCCGGAGTTTTTCCCCAGTTGCAGCAGGTGAAGTATGACTGTAACAAATGTGGGGCAATTTTGGGGCCCTTTTTCCAGAATTCGTATTCAGAGGTGAAAGTTGGATCCTGTCCTGAGTGCCAATCAAAAGGACCTTTCACTGTCAACGTTGAACAGGTACATACTTGCTGTATCCAAATTAGGAAAAGGATGAGAGTGAGGATGTCTAAATTAAATCTTTGAATGCCCATATCCTGCGGAATACTGATCTTCATTTCGATTGGACCAAATGGTTACTAGATGGTTAACCACTGATATGTTGCAAAATAATTTCACGCTCGTTAAACTTGAAAGACAAAAGGATAAATAAGCTTATTTTTCCTTTTCGCGCTTGTTGTAGACAATTTATAGGAACTTTCAGAAGCTTACACTCCAAGAAAGTCCAGGAATAGTTCCTGCAGGTCGACTTCCAAGATACAAGGAAGTGATACTATTGAATGATCTTATTGACTGCGCTCGACCTGGCGAAGAGATTGTATCATCTTTTACCTGGACTCTGCTTATTTTGGTCTTGGTTGTTATAGGATGATTCTTATATTTGTTTTTGTGCTCTGTTTTTTCAGGAGGTCACTGGTGTTTATACCAATAATTTTGACTTATCCCTAAACACAAAAAATGGGTTTCCAGTATTTGCCACTGTTGTTGAGGCAAATTATGTTACAAAAAAGCAAGACCTGTTTTCTGCTTACAAACTTACACAGGAAGACATAGCAGACATTGAAAATTTGGCCAAAGACCCTCGAATCGGAGAAAGGGTATGTACCTGAGATTATTTGTTTGTGCCTCTTTTTCAGTTGGAATATTGTTCCATAATGTGTCACCAATTGATTTAATTTCAGATTATGAAGTCCATTGCTCCATCAATCTATGGTCACGATGACATAAAAACTGCTATCGCTTTAGCTATGTTTGGAGGTCAAGAAAAAAATGTTGAAGGAAAGCATCGGCTTCGAGGAGACATAAATGTTCTTCTTCTGGGTGATCCAGGAACAGCGAAGTCTCAATTTCTCAAGTATAATTTATCAAGTTTATTTGGTTGATGTCTTTCTACTGGTAACTGTGTTCAATAAATTAACGTTTTAAAAATATACTTCAAGGTACGTTGAAAAAACTGGACAGAGAGCTGTATACACTACTGGCAAAGGAGCTTCAGCTGTGGGTCTCACAGCTGCTGTTCACAGGGATCCAATCACACGGGAGTGGACTCTTGAGGGAGGAGCCCTTGTTCTAGCCGACAGAGGAATTTGTCTTATTGACGAGTTTGACAAAATGAATGACCAAGATAGGTTAGGAAATAGTCTGTTACAATTGCTTGAAATTTTTTAATTTCATTATTAATCTGCACCCTCGCGAACTATCCTTGACAGACTAAGTTATGTATTTGTTACCAGGGTGAGTATCCACGAAGCCATGGAGCAGCAGAGTATTAGCATATCAAAAGCTGGAATTGTTACATCTCTTCAGGCACGCTGTTCTGTAATTGCTGCAGCAAATCCTGTTGGAGGAAGGTAAGCAAATACTTTAAGGTTGCTTCCACCTGGCTCCGAGTTTGTACTGTTTATCAGGCTAATGTTCCAACTTCTATCTCATACTGTTTGAAAGATATTGGATGTACTACGAGTATTGCAAGGTTCTGTTCCATTTTTCAAGTATCTAAGCATAGTATTAACTTTTGCATTTTTTTCATTTGCAGATATGATTCCTCGAAAACATTCTCTCAGAATGTTGAATTGACAGATCCTATTATTTCTCGTTTTGATGTCCTCTGCGTCGTGAAGGTTATATTTAAATTCACTGCTTCTTTCTCTACCTCCTCGTTTGAAACGTATTTATTGAGGGCGTTCTTCATTTTACAGGATGTTGTTGATCCCGTCACTGATGAAATGCTTGCAACGTTTGTCGTTGACAGTCACTTCAAGTCACAACCCAAGGGTGCTAACCAAGGTGATAAGTCCTTTAGTGAGTCCCAAGATGTCAATGCATCCGCTGTGCCAGCTGATCCAGAGGTCTTTCCCAAGAACCTGCTGTGTTTTGTATCTTTAAGGGAAACTTCAATATGACTTCTGTGTCTTGACTTTTGAGAGTTATTTGGCTTTCTTGCAGATACTTCCTCAAGAACTACTGAAGAAGTACATTACATATGCGAAGTTGAATATTTTTCCAAGGTTACAGGATGCCGATATGGATAAACTGTCTCATGTATATGCGGAATTGCGGAGGGAATCTTCTGTAATACCCTGTCTTAAACTGTTTTTCCAACCTAGATTTTAGTTGTTGTTGTTTGTATTCTATTCGTTGACATGCTTCTCTTGTTTTCTTGTATAGCACGGACAAGGAGTCCCTATCGCCGTAAGGCACATCGAATCCATGATACGGATGTCTGAAGCTCACGCCAGAATGCATCTCAGACAACATGTTACACAAGAGGATGTGGACATGGCAATTCGTGTTCTGCTTGAATCGTTCATTTCCACACAGAAGTTTGGGGTTCAGAAGGCTCTTCAAAAGGTATAAAGAAATATTCTGAATCTACCTTGGAATTGTCCTAAATCATGATATTCCGTGGCATCATATTTTCTTACGAATGAATTTTCAACTTTTAGCCTTTTTCTTTTATATTCGTACTAGTACCAATTTGCAATTATTTTTCAATTTGAAATATAACCTTGAGCCCTCCCCTTAAACAATGTGTTTTCTGTTCCCAGAGCTTTAGAAAGTACATGACATTCAAGAAGGACTATAATGAACTGCTGCTTTATATTCTGCGGGAGCTTGTAAAGAATGCTCTGCATTTCGAAGAAATTGTCACCGGGTCTACTTCAGGGTTAACTTACGTAGATGTTAAAGTAGATGATCTGTACAATAAGGTAAAGAAGATTTGTCCTTTGAGTATTGTTACCAACGGCAGTAATCAATGAATTGACTTTATTTGACATTGCGCAGGCTCAAGAGCATGACATCTACGATCTCAAACCATTCTTCAATAGCAGCCAGTTTTCAAGGGCCAATTTTGTGTTGGATGAAGAACGGAAAGTGATCAGGCATCGCCTTGTTTGAATATTTGATCATTTTTAACCATTGAATGAGCAGTAACTTGTGCTATGTTATAATCACTGGTGTTGCTAAAAGCTTTATAGCTAAAGATTATTTATCTGTTGTTAGTTGGGTGAGGCCAATTCCCAATACCAAACCGCCAAGACCGGCGAGAAGAAGGGCAGTAATTACTCTTCATACGCCGCTCACTGCACAAATTTATAATTTGAACCCATCTCATCATTATTTTCAAACCTCTATTTTCCATTTGGATACATTTAAATTTCTTATTCTTTATTTTGTTCAGAAATGCTCTCCATTCCCTTTAGCCAGCGAATGTTACATTTGACTCTTTAAATGTGAATGAGTCATTCACTGCGTTTTAGTAGATAAAATTAAGTTTAATTACAAGATTGATGACAGGCATTCAGAGTTATTGAGGCACGTATAAATAGAGTGCATCATTTGACATCTATTTTGTTTTTTCAAACTTCACATTTCTACTTTCCATAATAATTTTATTTTTTTGTAAAAAAAGGTATACTTCACTGTTTTTCCTTTTGTATATTTTCCTAATTTATTAAATCCTAAACTCAATCTTTGATTTTACTGTGATCACTTAATTAAACAATTATATAGAGAAAATATTTCACATTTTCTATAACAATGTATGGACAATATTCAAACCAAAAGGAGTTGTGATTTGAAGAGAATTACCGTTATAAGTGTCAAACCAGTCTATACACGCCAAAAGTTTCTTGTATCATAATAAAATCACTTCATCTCTTTATTTGTATTTCTTCATGCACTTCATCACAGAATTATAGACTTCCGAAAGTGTCAAAACCCATTTAAGAGTTTTGCAAGAAGTTTAGATTTTCGATGTACCTTACTCAACGTCTCTATAATATGTCATTATCATTCGATAATCCTTGTCGAAAATACTTGAATTTTTTTTCATGATGTTGAACAAAATTTAAAATGCTTTGTGAATAAAAAAATTACTACCGACAATCTTTTTGAAAATTTTTAATAATCGTAAATGATTCATGATTATATCAATTTAGCTTTGAACAATATAAATAATTACTTTTTTGTGATTGACCAATTACTTTTATGAATAGTTTTTGTTATATACAGCAGATAATTGATTACTACATGTTTTGTTAAGATTTGTTGTAACCATGCATCTTTTTTGGTGTTATACAAAATTTCCTAAAGTTTATGATCTTGTTAAATTATACCCTCCCATTGTGAATAGTGTAAATTCCTTTTCAGATAAATTAGTTCTTATAATACTTTCCCAAGTTACATAAAAAAAAAATCCCTTTTTTTTTTAACTACACACAAAAATTCGCTTTATTATAAAACCATTTGGTTGCGTTTTACAGTATCATTAAAAAATATGAATGGTTGTAAATGTAGTTTTTAGAAAATGTTAAGAGCTGTGACTGTCTACACCTCTCTCTTTTTATGTCCTATTCATAACTCTGAATATTTTTTCCTTCTTTTCCCTCTAATACCATTAAGAAATTTGGTGTAATTTGCAATCCTTCTATGGCATGACATAACTACTAATGAAAAAAATATATTATAATATAAGAACTGTTCTTAATGAAAAATTTATAATATAAAAACTGAACTTACATTCTACATTTGTACAGTGCATAATTGATATGGGAGTATCAAATATGTCCCCACTTTTATTTGTAAACCTTAATTATTATTTTTTTCAAAATTTAACACAAATCCCTTTCAACTTTTTAAATCTTAAAAAGAAAACTCGTTTGATCCCATTATTGGATCGCTACATATATCTTATAGAATATATAACTTCTGTTTGTTTTTTGAGATAGATTTGGAAGAGTAAACTTAATTGAATTTGAATTTGAGAAGAAAGAGAAGTAAATAAGTTTGTTTAGATTAAAAGGAAAAATAAATTTTAAATAAAAATTTATATAAATTAAAAAATATTTTAAGTGATAAAAATAAATAATTACCATTTTACTCTTAGTTATTAAAGTAATTTAAAATAAAATACATTTAAAATAATTTATGTTAAAATGAAATTTGAACTATTATTATAATAATAATCATTATCATTATTATTATAATTATTATTATCATAATTAGTATTATTGTTCTTGTTATCATTATAATAATAATAATCATTATTATTATTATTATACACATGGTTTTTTTTAAGGGAGGAGATTCTTCATGATCCACCACGACACAGTTTCACTATGAAAATGCCACATTCCCCAGAAGCACCATCACCCATAATTTATCTCCTTTCAAACAACACAATTAAGGGCCAAATTTCTCATCAAAACTCTTCACTTTTCACTTGGGAAAGGAACCTTCTCTTTATCTACGACCTTGCAAGTTTGAAAAAAAAAATATTTTAATGTTTGAGATGAAAACTAATTACAATGAATATATTTAATTCTTTTGAACTTGAGAAACAAATGCAACCATTAAAAAAATAATATATTTCCACATACCTCAGTACTTGAAATGTTTGTAAAAGGTACAGACTTTAATAAAATATACAGAAAACAGCACGCTACTTCACACAAGCTTGGACTCGGTTAACTTTTAAACTAGAAAACAAAGAAGAAGAAGCTAAATAACAATAACAAACAGCAAGTAGATTTTTTTTTCTTAAATTATTGATTTCTTAGTTTTAAGTAAAAATTTAAATTAATTTATTTTTTAAATTTTGAATTAATTTAGTTTTTAATTTTAAAATTGTGTGAATTTAATTTCATTAAATTTATTTAAGATTTTAAATGTATTTATTAATTATTATGAAAAAAATATATTGAATAATGTAACTCACTCAAATATATTATGAATAATATATTTAAAATGTTAAATAAATTTAACAAAATTTAATTAAAAAATTAAATTCATATATCTTTAATTTTCAACGACACTTCCAAACTTTTTTTTAAGTTATGGTTAGTGTCACTTCAACAATTGATTTTATTTTACCTTTAATTTTTTAACTTTTTATTCATAAAATAATAACTAGAGTAAATAACTAGATGGCTTAATGTGGGATTGATATTTGTCAAGTTTTAAGTAATACCCTTCTATCGTAACTTTAAAATATATTGATTTTAATGTATTAAAAATTATAATATATTTTAATATATATATATATAAACACACATTGAAATAAATTGTTAGCATAACTTACATATTGGTTTATAAATGAACTATTTTATGACCTTTTTTGTGTGTAGTGTGGAAAATGATAATTAGATTTGAGTGTTTATCATTAATTTAGTATGTTATTTTGTTTCACTTAAGTAATCAATTATTTGTGATAAAAATAATTTTTCATTTTTCTTTCTATTTTTTTATAGCTTTGAAATTTGAAATTAAAAAGTTTCTATATTTTAAAAAGGGAAAATATAAATAACAACTGATCGATAAGATAAAAAATATATTAAAATATTTTAAAATAATATAAAAATACATAAATATAATATAAATTAATTTTAATTTTAATTAAATTTAAATTATTAAAATATAAATTATATTTTTATTTTAATTTTATTGAATACTATGATACTTAAATTTAAATTATTTATAAATAAATATTAAAATATTTTTTATTCATTATTTATAAATAATAAACACTCACAAATATTAATATCTTTTTAAAAATAGATAATCATGCATTAAGATTAAAAATGAATTAGGATGCGATATTTTTTTTTTCATGTGATAAATGTATAAGAATGCTTTTTATATATAGAATTACATAGCTAACTATCCTCAATTATACAGTTTAAACTGAATTTCTATTTTATAAATAATAATTGTTGAACTCAAAAATAGGATGGCACGAAATCTAGCTGGCAAAACAAAGAAAATGACAACACACAACAATGTTTGTAGGCATTGATGTTTACTGTTAAATAAATGTCAGAAATGAGACTTTTTATTTAATGCCTTTGTCGATACCCAATCAGTACATACTACAACAGTTCATATTCCAAAGTACTTTTGGAACGTGGCATATGTCCTTTCACACCCTCAAAAAATACCCACAAACAACTCAAGCTATTAATAAAACTTTAAATTTTATTCCTCGTATCTATTTTAAACCATTTATTGTTTGTCTTAAAATATAAATAAATAAAAAATATTATCTGTCATAAATCTGAAATATAATTTATAAATGAAAGGTATTAATTTATTATAACTTGAAATTATTATATAAATCATGAGTTTAATTAATTAACTATTTTAAAAACAATTCCTATTTTAATCAGAATAACTATTTCATTTTATACGTAGAAAATATTTTTTTGGTAAATTATTAAAATATTAACAAATAAATTTTACCTTTTTTACAAAGAAAAGATTTTCAAGTTAGAATATCATACATTTTAATGTAATCTAAAATTACACTATAATTGTTCATAATGTATTTTTTATTTCATGGTTATAATATAAATTACATTAATTTTAACTATTTATTTATTTGACAAAAATTTCTCAAGACTCTTTAAAAAATAAAACAACTATACGGTTTGTATCTAAGGAGCATATATTTTTAGTAATTTACTAAATTATTGATAAGAAATAAATTTAAATTTTACAGATAGTGAAGCCAAAGTTAATTACAAAACAATGTTTATTAGGTTCCATTATTATTTCCACCATCTATTTAAAATAGAATAATTATTTAAAATTATATCTAGAGAATCTATTTTTAGTTATTTATTACAATTTCTAAAATTTATTACCGGTTTAAATTTTGGTAAGGAGAGGAAAGTCAAATGAAAGTACCATAAATAAAATAGTACTGTCTCAGAAATTATTTTCTTCATCCTTACTTTTGAAAGGATTTTGTTTGTCTATTATCGTTTACAAAAATTGAAATAATATGTATATATATTTAGGCAGATACTATATCTTTACTTTTTAAACTATTAATTAATATTGAAATATTTTATATTTATTGATTTTTGCTACAATCTCTAAAAAGAGAAAGAGAAAAAGGCGATTCCATATATACGTCCTTTTCAATTAACTTGCATTCCATTTCCCACTACTTTTCTATTGTGTCAATAGACAATATAGAAAAAAAAAACATATTTTAGAATCAAGAAAGCCAGGATTTTCTTTCTTATGAGAAAAGGATACAAAAAACCTTGTCTTTAATTATAAATATTTATAATAAAATAACATTAATATTTTAATTATATTTATTTTATACTAAAATAACATTAATAGTTATATTGACTCCATATGCAAGAGTACACATGCAACACTGCTGGCAACACAAATAAAGTTATAGAAAATTATGAACAGGAAAAATGTGAAATGGCCTTTAGCAAAAATTTTATTTTGTATTCATTCGTTCACAATTTCCCGAACACGTTCTCGGTTAAACAAATCAATCAATTAGCCGCGGCCGAATCAAGAGCTAATATACGAAGCAAACCATCGAACGTCACGCCGCCATTCTTGTCGCCGCCGCCGAGGTGTATCATCGCGTTGATGTCTTCGTCGGTGGCCGGAAAACCCGCCCAGGCCATATACGTCTTGAGGTCGTGGTGGCTGAGCTTGCCGTCGCCGTCCTTGTCCATGACCCTGAATACGTCCTCCATGGCTCCACTACCCACGGGTATTGTCTCCGCGTTTCCCGTCACCACGCGCTCGAACTCGTCGTACTCCACGAACCCGTCCTTGTTCGTGTCGGCC
This sequence comes from Vigna mungo, assembly GCA_036885675.1. NCBI lineage: Eukaryota > Viridiplantae > Streptophyta > Magnoliopsida > Fabales > Fabaceae > Vigna > Vigna mungo. Next base: position 15,745,701 of record CP144696.1, read on the forward strand.
ACTGTCATCATTGCCCCAATCAACTCATCTCCGCCGGTGACTCCGCCATGAACGCCGGCGTAGAAGGCGCGGAGGTCGTCGCGGCTTATTTTGCCGTCGCGATCGGCGTCGAGGACTTCGAATGCGGGGCGGAAATCGGCGGCAGCAGCGTGGGGGCTGAGGAGGCGACCAGAAGGGCACATGGTTTGTTGTGTGGTGTTCGGACGAACAGGAATTTGTGTGTGTGGTGGTTGTTGAGAGAGAAGAAAGGCGATCTTGTGTTAAATAGACGAAACTCCGAGATTTTAGGTCCCACATTACTCGGAGAAGGCATCACGGGGCTTGTGCTGCAAGGTTATTTGACCTCATGCTCTGACTATGTTACGTATGTGCTGACGTCATGCACCTTTCTATTTTCTTTTCCAATTCCAATTCTAGAACTTTCATCTACACTGCTCAGAAAGTCGTAAAAGAGAACCAGTATTAAATATCATTTAAAAAATATTTAAAAGATAACCAATATATTAAATATGATTAAAAAATAAGTTAAAATTTCAATTATTAAAAATTATTTTTAGCCAAGTGTTATTATTTTTTTAAGGTTAAATATGTTAACATTCATTGGACGATGTTAACGTGGTGATTGGAAGAATTCAGTCTTCAGGAAAGTTTCTCCAATCCCAAACTTGACCAAAAGCTCTTCTCCTTCATTCTTTCATTCATCTACTTTTTTTAATTAATATTTATTTTTTAAATAATGTAAGACTATTAAAGGCATAATAACAACAATAAGAAAGATAAGAACCTCGTCTTCACCGATATACTATGTTAAACCTAGCATAAAGTGACATTGAAGGATTGAAACAAGCTATGCAATAATTCCAATTAAATTTAAACTACTTATTCCTAAAAATTTTATAGCAAAAATCATTACTTAAAAATAATCTCAAGCAAACTTATGTTTTATTCGTTTATTTTTATACTGATAACATAATAAACATACTTATTAATATATTATTAAATTTGTAACATGTTATCCATTTTGTTGTTTTTTTTTTCAAGTGCATTGTGAAACTAAATTACTTCGTATTTATAATGTAAGATAATATTCAAAAGTATTATGTTGGAAACATTTGTAAAATTAAACGTTAACAATATTCAACAACTTGAAACTAAAATACTTTCGTATAAACTAACTTTCATATAAACTAACATTCAGTGCCTTGTACAACATTCAACATTATATCAATCAAGAACAAAAACATTTTTGTGATTTTATGTGAACATGAACCTAATCAATTGCATGGATTGATATTCTTTATTGATGAGTTTATTCAAAACAATTTTTATTTATTGAAATTTGTATCAATTTATTCAATTGTTCACATTTTAATTTTCGTAGTTTTACAAACCCAAATAACAAAATAATCATTCAAACCATATAATTATAGTTAAAGTATGTTACTAGGAGTACTAATCACAAAAAATTTTATAAATGATTCGAAAAGAATATACAAACGAGTTTTTTTTTTTTCACATACAAAGAAATAATCAACTTAAAAAAAATTAAAAATTAACTTATTCAAATTGAGAAAACGATTTGTTAAAAATAAAGAATTCGTCATAAATATCATTCCATTAGTCTTTAATCTTCAAATAAATATACTAGAAATTTGAAAATCTAAAAAAAATAAAGATTTTGAAAAAAAAAGTCTTAAAATGATAAAACTATATTTAAATTTTTTTAATATTAAAATAACGGAGTCTTATAATTTAATATTATTAATTTTAAAAAAGATTTTTAAATTCTTAAAAAATTAATATAAATTTTGATATATAAATTAATATTTTAAATTTATGATGAAATTATAATCAATTTTAACACTTTAATTGAATCAAATGTATTGTTACTCTAATGTAATTTAGTTCACTTTTATTTTTTTACTTTTATATTGCAATTTAATCAGAATTTTCAGTTTTAAATTAATATTTTTTATTATACTTTTCTTTTGTTTAAAATTGATAAGTAGAAAAGTATTGTACCTCATCGATAACTAATAATTTAAATATATTAAATATTAAATATATTTCAATATTATTTTTAATTTATAAAATAATAAATTCATAATTAATCATCTATCAACTTTAATTAAATTCATCATATAGTTTTCAATCTTTTGCTTTAATCTCAATCTAAAAAACATTAATAATTATTTTGCGTGATTTGATAATTCATGTATTATCCAAATGTAAATTGCCTTAAACACATAAAATGTCCAAACGTAGTTTGGACATCACATACCTCAGAAAACTTTCATGCTCTTGTAACTAATTTTCGTTGCAATTTACTAAATTTTGCACATAATCATAATTCTAACGTTTTAATATTTTCCTTTGTTGTGTAAAAAAAACGCCTTGAAACGTAGACGTGGAAAATCCGTAACTAGTCAATAACGTCACATGGTTTGTGCTTCTGCTTTTTTTTTTGTCGGTTTTCTCTTGATGCGTTTATTGTTTGAATTGAATACGTCTTTTACACACTCTTTAGATTCATTCAAATACTACTGATGCCGACTTAATGAAAGCGAAAGTTGAAAATTTTGTATGACAAAAAAGGATAATCGATTAATAATAAATGATTATAAAAACAAATAATTGAAATAAAATATTAAACATGAATAAAATAAATTTAATTAATTTAATTTTGTCATGTTTTATGAAGCAATTTATTTTAATATATTATTATTTTAAAATATATCCATGTTATTCATTAATAGTTAATGATAGTTTTTATTCTAAATTTATGTTAACTTCAATATATATTTGAAAATTATTTATATATAAAATATATAAAAACTTAATATTATTGTACCAATCACACATACAACTTAAATTTTCTAATTATGTTTATTTTTTTTTTCTAATTCAATCAATCTTATTTTTCATTTTCTCTCGTTATCACTATGATTCTAATCAATTATAAATAATATTAGACATAGGATGAAATATTTTCGAGGTTTAATATATTAACACAAATTAAAAAACTATATTTTCCTTGTTAAATAACAATATACATTAAATAACATTGAATAATACAAATTTATAATGATTACTTTCTTCATTTTAACTTCATATGTCTATAAATATAATTTATGTACATCGTTAATTGATTAATTATTTGTTTTACAAACACATCATACCACTTAATAGGTGACTCTAATGTGAATCAATATCGGAATAAGCTCTCATTTCTCTTTATTATTGATTCAATCCATTTTTATCCTTTTTTTTTTTGGGTGAGATTAGGAAGTGGAGTATGATGCTAATTTATTTATATGTGCATTAAATTAGATGGTTTCAAATATATATATATATATATATTCTTGCTTGGAACAAGTTGATAAAAGTTTGAGGGGATTATGTTAAATTGAAACATGTTTGTGATGAGATTATTTATCTTCCTACCAAAACTTAACTGAAGACAAAATCTTAGAATAGTAATGGATGATAGCAAAAAAATATAATTATCAACTAAAGTCTAAATTATCCAATGGATTATTAAATAAATTATTAAGTTGGGGTGGAAAAGAAATCCACGGGCCGACCAAAGTTTGATTTGTTTTTTATAATTAATTTTATGTTTTAAATAATTAGATCCTGTTTAAATATCTCCAAATTATATAAATTATTATGGGCCCGAATCCAAAATGGGCCAGCCCATTCAAAGTTTAGGCTTGTAGGATGAAAGGGCTTTTGGTTGGACCCAATGAAAAGAAAAATGCACAAAGGGCAAATCCGTAATTAAAAAAATAAGGAAGGCTTTTAGTCTTTTCCTAGCGAGTGAAACCCTAATTCTAATTCTCCCGTTATATAAGTCAGACCCAGAGGTCAAGCTTACCTCCCAAAGATTGTAGAAAACCCATCTTTTTGTGATTTCAAGCATATGACAAAGCTACTTGAAAGTTTCATTATTTTTGTCTTTTCTATTTGCCTCTTGAGATGCTTTTGATTCGGTCATGTGTCATGGGTTATCTCGTAATCAATGATGAAAGAGGCGTACATTTTCGCAGGAATGTTGAGTCGCTTCGCCTTCGTTTGTAATTCCAGGCGCAGTGAATTATTGAACTGCCAAATAACCTTTTTCTAGATTTTAATCTTCCAAAAGATTGGTTTTGTTAGTTTTATTTCTCCGTATTGCTTTTATTTATTTTTATTTAATTTTGGATTTTAGAGTAGTGGGATCCAATGATGGCATGAAATCTTTGAGACCTGATTGTCTAATTTGATGACAACTATAAGCATACTGCTGAGGATCCTATCCAAACCTTCAAAGATGTCTAGTTCTTTTTGTTGTTTTTCCTTTTGGGTTTATGATTTAGGGTTAACGTAATATGTGTGTATAATTGTGATTTTGGAGAGTGTGAGGAAAAGGGAAAATAGATCTGAATGATGAAATATGCACTGGGCTCTGAGCAGTATATTGATGCATAATGCTAGCCTAGAAAGCTATGTCTGACTATTTCATTCTCTTATAAAATTTTTCATGTTAACGACATATTCCCGTTCTTTGTGTTTTGTTATTCCTTTTCTTTTCTGTATTTTCGTTGTTTGTTAACTACGTATCTGTGTTCTTTTGTGTTTTCTTATTCTTTTCAAAGAATGTAGTCGTTGTGTTTTCATTTATATTAGTTAATATAAATGAAAGAAAACAATATATCTTTCGTTTTTCTTATGAGCCTTTGATTTAGTTCTATAAACGTCTGACATTTGAATCTATGTTCAATTATGTTTTTAATTCAGTTTTAAAAGCGTCGGACAGAATGAGAAATTGATTAGCCTTTGAAATTTGTGTAAGGTGGAACAGTGCACCCAATATTATCTAGGTTTAATTGCTTCTTTTGTCCCCAGTTTGGATGAAGTGTGTCAAATTCGTCCCTCTTTTAGAAAAATGTCAATTTCGTCCCATATACAAAAATTTGTGAAAATCAAGTCATTTCCGTTAAAAATCATTGCTTTCAAAACTCACTTTATCCACTACAATATCAGGGATCAGACCCATGTAGTGGTTATTATTCAAAACTCACTTTAAGTTTTTAACACCACTAGTTTGTATTTAGCGGCCAAACTGGGGACAAAAGAAACAATTAAACCTATTAAACCTATTATCTAAGATCGGCAACGGAACACCCAAATTTAAAATTTTATTTATCTGAATATATAACTATCAATTACAAATTAAAAAAGTATAGAAATAAAAATATATTTCTATAAGTAGTATTTTTAACTGCAAGCAAGAAAGAAAATTATCATTGATTTAACAAGAGTTGCCGAAGTTAATGAGTATTGGACTGTGATTTTTGTCTATGCAGTACTAATACAAGATTACTATTTTAAATCAAAAGAAAATCATTAAGAAACAGTTTCAAGAAATATATTAATACAGATCTGCCTATTTGATACTTAAAATGCTTCTACAGCAATCAATAGACATAGAAACATTTTGCAGAAAAAAAATGCATTTACAAAATTAATGTAGTTGAATCCTGACTCCAAAAGCAGTTTAATCTTCTTTTTTGTTCGAAATTTGATTCGCAAGAAGAATGGTTCCGATACATCAAATCCAAACCACATCCTAAATGCAGCAACAAAGAACTAATGGAGCAACTCACGCAAATGGTTTTCGTTGAAGAATGGAGGTTCTATTATGCCACATTATATATAAATGAAATACACCTAATTTGCATTTGTTAAAAAAAATTCAATGTATTCAATATATACATTATCCTAATCCAAACTTCGTCTTTTTATAACTTAATTTGATTTATAATTTTGATACAAACGACATTTATGAGCAAATGCCCAATTTACTCTTGATATAGCTTCTTGCATACAGATCCTTGTATCAGTATCAGTATTTGATATTCAATAAATAATTAACTTTCTTTTTTGTATTTAATAAAAAAGCTTGTACACGAGTAAATAAAATTTTCAAAATTGTTGATGAAAAATCTCCAGTATTCATATTTGAGAAACTAATTTAAATATCTATTCATATACATTAATTAAAAGAATTAATATTTTGTGAAAAATGAATTAAAAGCTAATTAACATTTTTTGAAATTTTAATTATATCCGGTCTTCCCCGTCCTACATTTCTAAATCCTTTCGGAGGCGTTCTTCCTTCCTTCTCCCTTCATTCTCAGTGAGCCGTCACCTGCTGGAGATGCTCTTATCTTACTAATTTTGCTATCATTCTATATTTTTAGGCAGAGTAGCTCAGGAACATAAGATTTCGTAGCAGGTCCCTCAACACCACATTTCTCTTTCTCACCTACTCCGCCATTCCAGTGTTGATATCCCCAGCGCTTTCAAAGAGTTACCAACCTTCCTAATTCAGGTGCAAAGGAGAAAAACAGTCCACATTAGGCTCATCCAATCCTAAGGATTCGCAGTATAGAACTTCACCCTTACCACACTAGCTCCACTTTCTTTATTAGCCCAGACACAATCATGGCTTCCAAGCAAGCCGAATACGCAACCACCCAGCACGCAGATCACAGTACAAATGTAGCTGATATGATCAGAATTGAACATCAATACTTCAATCAACCTATCTTCCTAACTACCGTCGCCAGACACCTATTTTCCTGCCACCCAAAACATGTGCTTGGTCTTCCCTGAAAATCATCCATTTTGCATCTAACTTTAGCCCACCTGCAACCCTCCGTACTTGTGTATATCAGATGCAGCCCTCCATAGTTATATGTTAGATGCAATTCACTATAACTATATATTATTGAGCACATACAAGTTCATACAAGTCCGAAAAATGACAGTCAGTGCAGATGGTACGTACCTCTTCGGAGCCGTGCGTGATCTTCCTACAAGTACCCTCCAAGCCATAAAAACTATGACATTGACAGATCTAGCTGATTTACACTTCAAGTGAACCAAATTCAAAGCTCACAATTACATGCACTATCCACTTAAAACCAAATGCTAAAATTATTAACAGATTAAACTTCTATTAACAACGCATCGTTAGAGCAAAAGATCCGTCGATGTTCAAGCAATTGATTATGGAGTAATGTTATATCTAAATAAAATATCTTATTTATTTTCCTAATTTTGTGTTCAAATATATTAGATGCACAGAAACGTGTTGTAGTTTTTTTGTTTTTTTTTTTCATATTATATTAACATTTTGGAGTTTTTCCTTTGGCTCCCAAATTCATTCGAATCTTCAGCATTAAATTTAGGGTTTCCGCTATCACAGCTGTTTGCAACGAATTGAATAATGCACACGAAAATTTCTTCAGCTATTACTACTTTAGGAATTTCAGTAAACTGAAGCTGAAGCCCCTGCCTGTACCTACCAAAATACATAATCTAGCCAATGTCATTTGCCCTGCATTTATCGCCACGAATTCAAAATCGTATCCGATATTTGATTTTGGTATTGCAGTGACAAGCTCTACCCAATGTGATATGCCTTGGTAGTCTTTGACTGTGGATTTCAAAATCTTGAGTCAGCGTACTGGATTTGAGAAGAAAATTACAACAAAGTACACAACGAATCCAGCAATAAGTATCCCCCCATAGATATAAGTTTGAGACGAGTGCACGGGATATTTGTACTCAATTTTGCAGCATCTCATATTATCCCTCTCGCTGGCCAAGACATGATCAACATATCTGCAATTCACAAAATTGTAAATAGCCTACTAAAACAGTATCAACGGAAAAATATCTGTTTACTACAATATGACTTCTTCCCATTTTGACAACACAAATGAAGAAGTTCTAAAATACAGGGTAACTTACTGTTGGGTGAACATGGTGCTCTGCAGAATATCTGAACTGTTTAAGTAGGCATCCTGTAACCGATGATCATATAACAGAGAAGACATATCAACAAGCTGCTCCTCAAGGCCCTGGTGTACGCACACAAATTGCTGTATGTTAAGAAAACAAATGCCTGCAAAATCAAGTCAAGAACTCTATTCAAGTAAAGCTTACATCAAGATATTTTTCTAAGCGATCAACTAATTCATGTGGAAAGGGTTCTGGCAAATTAGTAGTTTTCTTGTAGAACTTCTCTAACCAAAAATCAGTGCTGGACTTTTCTTTCTTTCCTTTTACTGGTTCACCAAGTGGAGTTTTCAGATACTCTGCTGCAAAAGTTTGCACAGTCTGCACAGAATTGACAGGTAATTTCAGGAATCAAGTACTGGTATTTATTTAAACTCAGATGAAGCATGACTTACCTCTGATGTATCACGAATTTTACGAAGTACAGAGTCGACACGGGCATATATTGAGTTCCTCTGTCAATCAACAAAAAGATAATTAGAGAAATGCCTTCTGGTCAATAAAATTAACTTGGGCATACTGAGAGAGCACTAACCAAAGCAACATCTTGGAGCATTTGACTGATATGAGATGTATTAGAGAATGGTCCAAATGGATGGCAGCCAGCTGCCCAAAGCCAATTTACAACAGGTCTTTCATGTACATGAGAAGCCTTCTCATATGGTGCACTTAAACCACCTACAACTGAAGCAAGACCAGCCAATATATGACGTTGTGCCTGAGATGGAAAAGCATGCCTTCTCTGTGTTTCTGAAACGTAGCTGTCAAACAAGGAAATTAAGAGTACTGTTAACTTTTACAAAACAAAACTGATAAATAATGAGGAAACCCAAGGTAATTGAAAGCAGAGTTTGAAATGGTTTCTTTGAGCCGAACTATCCAAATAGACAGTCAGCATGAAATGAGAGTAGACTTTGCATTTTAAAAAAGTAACTAAATGGATTGTACCACAATACATTAGTAACATTTGAGAGAGTTTGTGGGTTTAACTCCCCTACTAATATTTGAGAGTTATAAGGTTGGTTTGGTGAGTTGAAAGGGAGGGTGAGAGAGGTTGTTGGTTTAACTCTTCTTACTAACATAATACTAACAACTAACATTGTTGATAAAAAAAAAAAAACAATACATTAGCAACGTATCCTCAAAAAGACAGACAACCATTTAAAAATAATCAAAAGGTATAGATCATTGGAACTATTAAATTGAGATGTGGAAACTTTGTGGCCAAAAAGGATTAGAGGTTCCGCATAGAAACACAAGACAGTTTTCATAGAGCCTACAATAGTATAGATGTTGCCAGTTAGGAATTAATCAAAATAAGCAGTGCACAGCCCATTTATTCCTTCCTCTCCCATATTTGCATCAAAATGTCTACAGTAGTATGTACTAATCTTCAATTTGAAAGAACTATCTGAACATTTATATTTACTCACCTCAAGGGAATCTTTTCATTTTGATGCTCAAGCACAATTACAACATCATTGCTTGTCCATACCATACTTTCATCCTCCATCATAAGGTTTGGATCCACATCCGCCAGCGATAGCACAAAGCTGCGGGTTAAAAAGTATTACATTTGGAAATTTTAGTTGAATTGGTTTTGAAACAAAATACCGCCATCAATAGCAATCAAAATATATTTTCATATAACAAGTGCAATATGATGCATTTCATTTCAAAAAACCATCAGAATGAATATAATGATCTAATCACAAGTATTTAAATCTTCCAACTTAGTGATTGATTGACATAATAGATCAAAACAGAGGAGTACTTCCAAAACTTTCCTTACAAAAGTTCAACTATAAGATGTTTTTCCTAACAATTTTTCAACATTGATCAATCATTGTTAAAATAGAAATAAATATATTTTTGCACGTTGGGAGCTACATATAATCAAAATATATTTAGGGGATAACTTTTTTTGTCTTTCAAGTTCGAATTATTTGACTATTCCTTTTCATTTTGCAGAACGCCACCAAATTTTAGGTAACAACTTCACGAATCTAACTGCAAATTTGTAGGTCTAGGTTCACCTCAAATGTCCTAATTGATCTAATCTAAGTGAGAGATCGATTGAAAATAATAAAACTACAAAAGGTGTTCTATAAAACTATGATTAAATATGAATATACAAGAACAAAGACACTATGATGTTAGGGTTGTATTTCAATGTTCATCTAGGCAAAAGGTAGCAGTGTACGCACACAGGAATTACTCTAGTTCCATATGTTGGTTGTAGATCCCCTTGTTTCTTTACTTTCTTTTTCCTTTTCCCACCATATTTTGAGTTATATGAAGCCCAAAGAGGCTTATGCTTAAGAATAGAATCAGTTGACTCGTCAGATTCATCCATCCAATTCTGGCGGAGGAAATATTTACTTGAAAGAGATGGGTCGGCCACTTCAAGCAATCCAGCAGCAAGCACATCAGCAGAACGTTCCATCTCCTGTAAAATGAGGTTTCAAGTCCATTACCCGTATATAAATAGCTAAGAAAGTAATATAACTAATTTGCATTTAGCATCTTAGTTATAGATCTATTTAATTCAACTATGTGGGTAGTGAATTCTGGAGGTTCTTCAAAAGATCGCTTAGGCTAAAAGGACAACATGAGCAGCACTACATCTACTAAGCATTCAAATTTGTCTATTTAACAAAAAGGGATTACAAACTGATACTCATGATCTACAACTTACAAGGTTAGTACAAATTTTTCCAATAATTACCCCATGAAAAGGAAGAAATCACATTGCCCAGGTCAAATATATGAGAAGTTGAAAGCAGTAGCTTTAAGCAACAAAGAGTACAAGTCAGCACTCACTTCTTTTAAAATAGCACCATCCAGATATGTCTTGGTATGAACATGGAAACGACCATCATTCTTGGTTTCCTGCAGGGAATGTCCACGTGTAGCTTTTGAAACAGCAATTGCCAGCTTCTCATGGCGATGTAATGAATGTGCACCCCCAATAATTACTAATTCTTGTCCATCATGAAGCATACTTTTCACCTGAGGTATGAAAAAATGTAGCAGTTGCATGATGTTCCTACTAAATTACACAACCACAATTCTAGAAAATCCATAAGACAATTTTCAAACTGAATTAACAAAAATAGGTAGTCTGCCCTAAAGGATATTACAAACCTCTGCCTCAATTCTTTCTATATCAATACTGTAATTATGGCCCTTTTCCATAATGTTGTATCGATTATGATTTTGCAAGACAATTATCGGTACAAGCAGCCTTGAAGTAAGATCAACAGTTTCAAACCTAAACAAATCAATAACAATACAATTAAACTCTAGAGGTAATACTTCCGTGACCAGTTAATAAAGCATTCAAGTGCACTTATTATTCACATGCTAGGCACAACTGCAGCTCAAATTACATAAAAGTATTGAATACTAAATAAAAGAATAACACAAGGGGCATGAGGACAATGTGTTGAAGGTCCAACATTGGCAAAAGATAAAACCAAATTATAGTATATAAGTAGATGCAAACCTCATCTTATAAACCGGTTTTGTAGGACTGAATTAGGTAAACCCCACTTTCTAAGACGACATAAAAGTCATTCAGAATCTAGTCTATGCTAATGAGGTTTGTTGGACTATCAAGCTGTTATTGTACCACATACAAATATTTAGTTTCATGCTCCAAATATCTAGTTTTTGGCGTAAGGGGGAAGTTGGAGATCTCACATCGGCGATAAAAAAGACTAAATTATAGTATATAAGTAGATGTAAATCTTACTTTAGGAGTCAGTTTTATAAGATTGAATTAGACTTAAATTCTACTTTCTAAGACAATGTTCTGAAGATGAAAATTAGATAGACATCATACCACAAGTTTCAAAAGTTAGGCATCCATAACCCATCTTGAAACATTAAGGGACAACAATTAGGATGCCATGTATAAAATCCAAACTTGATGGTCAAAAGGGTTTTGCTAAACCAAAGAGCTTATGAACTTGTGAAAATTTAGGCAGAAGTCAATAAAATCAGCTAAGCAAGACAATTTTAAACAGTGAAAAGCCAACAAAAGCATGTCCCATCCCCACTAAAATAGTTGATAAGAATCATGAGACAACTTAATGGATGAAGAAAAACAAAAAATAAGAATAAATGCATATTTTAAAGAGAAAGTTTTGAGGCCACCAATTGAAGAGATAATGATGTAAAGTTGCATGTAGAGGTGTGGTTATGTGAGATGAGCAAATAGAAAGCTATCCAATTAAAAGGGGCCAAAGAACAAAGGTAACCTCAAGAGAAACTAATACTATAAAAGACCTCAATATGAGTTTTACAGAATTTGAGGTTGTTAGAGAATCCAATGGATTCCTGTGTAGTTGACGACCCTGCTGATAGCATCTCCAATGGCACAACAAAGGTAGTGTTGCTTAAAATTCTTTGGATGGACCCAACTACTCCACAGCACATTTAGCAACCCTAGCAACATTTTACAGCACCGGTGCAACTAGTAAAAATTTAAAATGAGTCTCTCATGTAATACCCTACATATTCATATGCTTTATTATATTTTTTTTTGTTCCAACTTAAAAAATAATGATATTCTAGTCATGTTTCAACTGCTAGAGTCATGTCAATGTGTATGGTTGATCTGATAATATTTTTTGTCAAAAGAGACTGGCTAGCAGCTGGCTTGATTCCTGCATTTCTTCCCTCCGTTCCAAGATCAGTTTTGTGGGCTTTCAATGATAAGAATCAGTCGCTCAAACAAGGACAGTTCTTAAACCGGTAATGCCACAAGTGATTGGGCCAATGATGAAAACTCAACAGTAATGGTTCTTATAGATTAAAAAAAAAAAAACTCTATTTAAGATGCTCCTAGTGGGATAAGACTTAGCAGTTGTTATTTGCTTACAGATCTCAATACCTCACATCAGGTGCAATAACATGTTCCACTGTGGTTGATACCAAAGAAGCAAGCTGTCCAAGAAAAATATGATTGCTTGATTGTTGAGAACTTGTGCTCAAACTACTAGGATGTATCACATTTCGTAATCTTGGCAGGGTTCTAGAGCAGACACTTCCTTCTTCAGCTTCAATCTTACCGTAAGTGCAAGGCCCTGCTGAAAGGTCAATCACCACAAATCTGAATGAATAAATAAAAAGGTCAGGCTAGCATATATGTATTATGAATGGGCTAACATAGTTTATTGAGATACAGAATATACAATTAAACCAACTTTTCCCAGTAAAACATTTTTGAGAGAAGAAATTAAGTTTAAAAGAAAATAGTTCAGAACCAAATCATTACATACCTGCCAGAGCTTAGCCAAACTTGAGTTGCTCCTCCACCATTGTAACGATAACGATAGATATAATCTCCTTCTTGCTTTTTCATATCTTCCTCAGTTAGGTCAGGAATTTTCCCGTACATTAAACCATCAAGATCGGTTTCATTATTTCTAGGATCTAGTCTCACCTACAAGTAATTTTAAATTAACAGTAAAAAAGAGAAAAAAAAACAAATATAATTGCTACTGTAGTAGGGAAATATGAAGTATGGTATATCTAATATTTGGCAACTAAAAGTATTGCTTATTGATTATACCTTGTCAAAGTTTACAATAAATATTGCACTTGGCACTGGCCTATCCATCTCCGTGACAGAAGATCCCACACTGTCCATGTCAAATATGTAGGAGTACAGCCTTTGAAATACTGGTTCCACACCTGTTGCTTCAACTTCAAACAAAGGTACCTCTCTTCCAAACTCAGTCTGCAAGTTGTGGTAAGCTTTAGCAAGTGTCGTATACAATAAAACAAAAGAAAGTGGCAAAGAAAAAGAAAGGACCACACAGTTACCTCTCTTGCTTTTCCTGCAGGAACCATTGCTTCTTTCAGTGCTTTCTCAAGTGCTATCAGTTCAGGCTGCCCAGCCTACAGTGAAATTAGATTTTAAATTATCAGTGTTCATATCTAGCAGTTTGTAGATGATGATGGCCTGTACAAAGAAACAGCCAATAACATCAAAAAAGATGTCCGACTGTAGACTATGCTTCAACAATACCAAAACACAACCGTCTAATCGATACATAAGATTTCTAAAGTACAGTTTGATTCTCAAACAAAGCCGGCTGGTCCTTATTTGCAAGGGTATTTAAGTTCATCTAAACAAAAGCTCATTGTTTCTTCCTCTCTCGGTGTTCCTAGGTTGGGAATCCAGTCTTGACTTTTTTTTCTCCAGTAAAAAATATGGACATGATCAAACTTTCTTCAGTTGTTATATGGTTTGAAACCTTTAACTTTGGATCTAGTTGTATAAATTTCTCCATACATAGTACTTAAAGATAATAGGAAGAAAAAATAAAATAAAAATATTCTCAAGTTAAAATAAGTTTATGAATAAGTTAAAATTAGGTTTTTGAAGAAGTTAATGTGAAAAAACTTCTGAAAATTAATTTATAAATTAGCTAATTGTAGGAAAGCTCATTTCATATTTTTATCTTCTTCCTATTTGCATCTCTTGCAAGTGTTTACGAAGAAGTTGAACCAAATTAATGTTTTAGAATATGCAGTTCAAGAAAGCAATAGGATCACCTCCAATGACCATGCTCTGCATTTCAATATTCCATAACTTAGACCTATGCTAAAATTATCCAATTTCAGAACAAAACATCGGTAATTAGAACTCTACTGATCCAATTAACTCAACCTTCCCAAACTAGCAGACTCCACAGAGTCACAGTTAAACAGTAGCCACCACAATAAAGGTTGGAAGCTGCAATTTCACTTTCAATAAAATTCAATCAGCAAGAAAATAGGGATAATGAAGCAACAATTAGCCTAGATAGAATACAAGGCATATAAACGCGGCTTACATGAAATGCATTATAGACCATGTGATGCTCAATATCAAGTAGCTCTCCAGTCTCCAGACACGAAGGTCTGTGAGCTGGAAAGCTATTTTTGAGAAACTGTTCCAATCGATGCGCGTCGATGTTGTATCTGTAACCTCCGTCTCCGTTGAAACCAATCAGAACCACGTTCACTTCGAGCGGAACTTGAAACGGAACCTACACAAACCACAAACTCGTGCATTAACAAATAAACTAATTGGACGTTGATGTTAATTTTAATTTGACGGAAGAAGAAAGAGACCTCCGCGCGAGAATGGAGCATGCGGCGGACGTCGGATCGGACGTTGTCGCGGACGTCGTGGAAGGCGCCGTGGTGCCACTGAGGGTGGCCGGTTTCTCTCTTGAAGGCTTGCGGCGCCGAATTGGACTGAGTCAGGAGAAGACTCAGCAAAGCGAGTAGGAGTGAACGAGGCGCCATTACCTCGCTCGGGTTTGTGGATACAATTCAGGAATGTGAGAATTGTTGGTGATATGGTTGAAATGAGAACATGTGTTGCTGCAACAGCGAGATTGTGAGGAATTAATTAGCCATGTGTAGAGCTCGCACAACAACGATGCTCAGAGTGCCTGCTGAGTCAACTCGCCGGGACCTGATGGCTGCGAATTTCAACAAAGTATTTTGCTGGATTGTCCTCCAAAGACAATGACCATGTTTTGGATCCTTTTAGTTACAGGCCCAAACTCGACATCAGGCCAGACCGGTCCATCCAATAGCATGCAAACTTTTGCCTCCTGCATTCCCATAGTTGCTACCTGTACCCCCAAATTAACTTTAAAAAGACTAAACATTCCTCATTCATTGCACCACATTGTCTTCTTCTTCTCCACTACATGCCGCCACCACTGTACTCTTGTTGCCGAGTCTTGAGGCGACAATACTGACATAATCAAGAGTCTCGTCGGGGATCTTTAAAAGGTATAGAGCTTCTGCAGGCAAAATGCAAAATGAGAATGAAGAGAAAGGAAGAGGAAACAAAATATTGAGTTTGGGGGAAATTATATGACAAAACATAGTTTTTTCCCCCCTTAATTATTGTTTAAGCTATAAAACATTCGGATTGTTCATGCATAGTTTGGGAAAATTTGTTCCGAAGAACTTCTTATATATTCTAAACGGTTTATTTTAGAAAACATGTTTCTAAAAGTTTGTTCCATAAATCATATTTTAGAAAAATTGTTTAGAAATTCTTTCAGAATAAATAATTCAAAACTCACCATTAAAATATAACATAAAGATTAAAATGATCATTTTCAAATTTATGAAGATTGAGTAGCAATTAAGGGACGTGGAAAGCTAAAGCCTTCTTACAAATAACCTCTCGAACTCCATCATCTTTTTTTATTCATTGACTTAAAAATAATTTGTGTTTATATTTTTTTACTTATTTAAAAGTTCATAAAAATAAATTTTAGTTTGGTTATTATTGATTAGACTAAACTTTGGTTGAATTCGTCAATTTTTAGCAAAATTTGACTTGTTGAATTCAGTCAATCTTCAATAAGGATCAACTCAGTCGAATTTTAGTTGAGATTGACTAACCAAGTTTCAGTCGTGCTTGACTCGGCTGAATTTGATTAATTTTTTGTTGGCTATGAATTGACCGAGTTCGTTTGATTTTCAATTGGAACTATCTCAACAATTCATAGTCATCTCCATCGAATTTCGTTGATTTTCAACCAGTACTAACTCAGTCGAATTCGGCAAATTTTGATCGTGACCAATTCGACTAAGTTTCTGTCATGGTAGTCCTATCCGAATTTAGTCGATTTTTCACTGGGGCCAACTCGACCAACTTCGGCTGATTTTTGGTCAAGATTGAATCGAGCGAGTTTCAACCACGATTATCCCAATGGATTTTTTCTGATTTTTTACCAAGGCCAACTCGATCGAATTTCAGTTGGGACCAACTTGACTGTGTTTCGATTGTGTTCATTTCGATAGAATTTTGGTCTCAGCCTATTTTTACATTTTTATCTAACTTGACCTATCTCGATTCCTGACCATACTCGACTCATCTCAATTTTTTAATTTCTTTTTTATAAAAGAATCTATGTTCTTGAGTGAAAACAAATATTTCCTATCTACTTAGTTTTTTTTTTAAAGATTTTTAAATAATATTTTAGTTCAGTTTGTTAAAACTATGTAGTTTAGTTGAGTTTAGACTAACTGTTTTTTGATTATGTAATTTTTAACAATTTAGTACAATTCAATTAACTTTTTCCATCTCTACTGTGTATAATTATTTATAATTATTTCTTAGTTTGTTATTAAAGACTTAATTAGAATTAATGGATAAATAAATTATAAAAATAATTAAAATAACAAAATTATAAATTGTATAACTTGATTAGGATAAAGATTCGATGAAATTGAATCTCGTGAATTCATCCTAATACCTTTTTCAATCAATGCATTTTTAATATAATTATGATTTTACACTTCAATTTGATAAAACAAAAAATAAATCAATTTAATCCATTTAAACAAATTTTCAATTCTGATCAAATAAATTAATTTATAATTCAATTAGAATATTTGACGATACACATCAAAGCATTTTGTCCCCCTTAGCTTTTAACCCCATAGTTTAACCTTTCCAAAATGCACTGAACAAAATGTTAATTAATTTGACACAGGTCGAACCAAACCAACATTTTGTTCCTTTAGAAAGTTTAATATATATACATATAAATTCAAATTAGGAAATTAATTATAATCTTAACTATAATAATTAAATATATAAATTATATTACATATATTTAAGTTATAAACAAATTGTTTTTATACTTTTATTATAATATTATCATCTAAATATAAGTTCAATTGCAGAAAAAAATAAACTCCTTTACGTCACAAACTAAATTATCTAGAAATAACCAATTAATTTATCAGGATTGTTTTTGTCAACATTTTGTTTAATTCAATTAAGATTATAATATAATTAACCTGTTTTATAAGGACAGACCAATCAGACGGAGCACATTTTGAGAACTATAATAAGGAAGCACAAGTATAATTTGCTACAATCTTTTTACACAAGTAATGTACGAAAAATAACCTCTACATATCAAACATCGTAGACTTCACTTTCAATTTCTAACACAACAATATATATTGGAAATTTTATTTATTTGCTTATTTTCATCGACAAAAATGGCATTCGGACTTCAGCTTGCAGATTGAAAATGGTTTTTAATTCGGGTCTAACAACTTGCGGGCAGTATTACATATGAATTTTCTACATAATTTTTCGTCAAATAAATTTGTATTTGGACTCAATGAACATACTGCTTTTTAGCTTATATGAAGCCAAAAAAATAAAGAAATAAATAAAATCCAGTGTTTGGGGTAAAACTATAAGGTTAGGAAAGGGAATAAGATATTTGTGTTTTTGTTTTGTTTTTTTTATTTTTTCCTCTTGACGAATAAATTTCTAACAATATGTTATAACTTAATAGTGCCTGAGAATGATGTGTGTGGATACTAGAAGCCAAATGCGCCACAATGGCATATTGTAGCCAGGTACCTACGAATGGACGTATCTTCTTCAGTTATGGGAAAAACTCGTACAAGACTGCTTACTGCTTACAATGATACATGTCAGTGATCGAGAGCGCTTCGAAGTGAAAGTGCCGAGTCTAGCACTGTGCCTCTGGAAATAAGGTCGTGATTTAAGAATAAAACAATAACAGATATATCATCATGGAAATGGCGTCGAACCTTCTTGTCAATCTTACGCAGATCCGAATATCGCATTTCTCGTTTTCTTGCTGCTTCGTGGAGGGCAGCCTTGATAAGTCTCTTCGCACTACCCTGCATGCAGACACAGAATTTGAGTACCTAGGCTAGGCAGAGAAACAAAATCTTGGTATTCATCATACCTTGCGACAAAGCATTAGCAGAAATATTCACTCATAATAAGTTGCAAAAAGAACAACTTTGTGAAAGGAAAAAATGCAGGAAATAAACTCATCATAGGAACTTATTAACGAATAACTATAAAGTCGTAATAAAATGCAAATTTAAATATCATCAAAAGGAATTAGAACAAATAGAATCTGGTAAACTCCTGATAAAGGAATAAGAATAGAGAAAGTAGGAATTATAAAGCTTATAACTTTAGCAAAGGTACAGACAGAACTCCATTCACTAACCATTTCACTTCTAGACAAAATCAAATCAACCAAAAGCAGTAAATTTAATCGGATATAAAGACATGGCGGGAACTAAAAATGAAATTAAGGACCAAAGATGTACGAGGGAACTTCTAAAACTTGTCCTGACCAACATGTAAACCACATAATGAAAACAGGACTAATCCTCATCCAATTCTCACGTTCAATTTAAAAGACTTCCCCCCCTCCCCCCCAACACAACCATACATTTCATGGCCATACGAGGAAATAATATAATAGGTAACGTCCATTACAGAAATAAGTACAAGAAAATCTTACCGCATGTGGATTGCTGTTTACAATATCCACAGCTTTCTCATTACTCAAGTGCTCCCATAAACCATCTGATGCAAATATAAGGAAGGAATCATTTGGTTGGAGAGGATGAGAAAGAATACTGGGATTAGCACTCATGATAGGCATG
Source organism: Vigna mungo (assembly GCA_036885675.1). Lineage (NCBI taxonomy): Eukaryota > Viridiplantae > Streptophyta > Magnoliopsida > Fabales > Fabaceae > Vigna > Vigna mungo. The sequence goes on from CP144696.1 coordinate 15,765,042, forward strand.
TTCATCGGTTCAGGAAGTCTGAATTTTGCATTAAGTGGTTCCCGGTTAAATTGTTGATGTTTCAAATATACGTCACCTATAGATTTAGAAACCTGCACCAAATACAATCAATGAAGTATTGATGTGATATTGCCAAGTTTTGATGTGAACCTTGGGATTACTTGTGAACTATTAACAATTATGTCTGTATGTATATACACACACACAGATATATATATATATATATATATATATATATATATATATATATATATATATATATATATATATATATATATATATGTATTTATATATGACTTCAACAATAAAAATACCGCAGAGGTTAAAACTGGAAAGCATCTTGATTGTCTTTCATATGACCATCGTAGTCATTTTTAACACTAATGCAATGTAGAAAAATAGAATATTGAATATCATATGCCAAATATAAAATGTTTGCTTCCATTTATACGATTTGGTTTTAACCGCACAAATCATGGACTGAATCATTAAACACGTGGATTGCCTTCGTTCTTTAATACACATGCAAACAGACAAGCAACCAAGCCAATGCCTTAGCAAGATAGCAAATTAAAACTATAAAGACATGCATTAGGGATTTGTTACATACACACAAAAATAGGGTCTATTTTTAAGTACTGATAACTTCACAAGGGAATAGGGGACAACTACAATTTAATTGAAATATTCAATGTGTTTTTTTAAGGAACTCTGGTGAAAAACATTGCAGAAAATGAATACAGATTGTATGGGGTTATGGAATAAGAAGCTTCTTAAAAATATGAACCAGATTAGTAATTCATATTGCAACACAAGACGCAGTAGACAAATATACAAGAAACCGTAAAAGAACAACTATGATCTATGACCTTGGCTTTACGTGTTTTGGGTCAGTTAACATGTAAGGATTCAGAAATCATAGCCCACATGTAGCATTCAATTTTAAAAAACAAAAGAAAATGGCCTTTCAGGACACAATTTGCGTAGCCTCCAAGACCAAGACCTCTCTGTATAGCACTTTAAAGAATGGGGAAACAATAAAGAAAACAATGAATGAATAAATGTTTGGCCGAGAGGATAAGTTTAAAAATTACCTGAATAATCCCTTTTACTCTCCACACTCCATGTTTGAGGACCACAATTTGAGGATCATGAGGGTGTGATTCTTTAAGTTCCTGTCTAACAGCCTCAAGATTTGCATTGTGTTCTGTAGACAGCTGAATTGCAGCCATACCTCCAGTATTGCCAACTTTCTTACCAAGTACAACACGGGAATCTCCAACGTTTGCCACAAAGAGTGTCTGTTGAAATATCACTCCAACTAGACAACAGGTACCAGCACTCGCAATTTGAGGTCGAGCATTCCAGGAACTTGACACGAGGGCTGTGTATCCATCTTCCGTCTGGCGAAATGCTCTTTCAATTGTTTCCGCTGTAACAAGCCCGTGTGACTCAGCTGACGTTGCTGCACAGACAAGAAATCTGAGACAGCTAGCATAAGAACTGTTTCTTTAAGAACAGAACAAGACATGGAAGAACCAATATCCAACACTCATACCCCATGAAGGAACCAAAATTTAAGGCATAATGCTCCACCAAAACCATGGGCCTTCAACACAAAAGTCGAGACTCCAAAACACTTTAATAACTATTTACAGCACCATGTGCCACGGAACCGCGAATCCGTTTCCATTAGAGGAAAGCCAAAAAAAAAGTTACAAACAATTCACCTATTAAATCGATTCACGATAAAAAGCGAAAACAAACCATTAAAAAGAAAAGGAAAAACTTGCAAACATTATCTACCTATTGTCCTGAATGTTCAACTGTACTTGATTCCTGGAAATCTCAGACTCAATAGACCAACGAGAAAAAGAGAGAGTATAAAAGCAATTCCAAAAAAGGTTCATGGGAAAAGCAAACTGATGAAAACCACTGGTAACAGTTACTACCACTGCCACTCGTGATTCATGAAGAGACGATCAGACTAAAAACGTGGCCGCATTAAATCCACACAGCAACAACCGTGAAAGTGAATATATAAATAAACAATTAAAAAAAGAAGCAAACGAAACTGTCTATAAAGTGAGGGTTCCGAATGAAGAACCTTGAAAATGGCGAAACAAGTGATCGCAAACATATCTGGAGGCGTCGGGTCCTCCGTGACCGTCGTATATGCCGACGAATGTGCCGAGAGGACCGGACTCGATCTGGCTCTGGTCTTCAAGAACCTGGTTGGCCTGAACTACGGCCATGGAGAAATCACCGGAGGCATATTTTCCAACGTCGCGGAACCAGAGCAAACCTTCTCTGCCTTCTCTCCCGGCGAAGTTGCTCCCGATAACTCCGATGGAATCGTATCGATCAGCATCGCGCCCGAACGGCTTCCAACAAAGCGAGAACAGATTCATCAATGCCAGGAGCATACCACATCGCTCGGTAACCCTAACCCTAAGGCCTCCAACGCCGGAACCGCCAACCTTGCTCCGATCCTCCGAATCTGAGTGGGGAAGGAACGGTTAACACGGTGCTTAAGAAGGGAAAAAGGAAAATGGAGAAAAAGAAGACGGGGTGGCGAGGCGCAGGGTAAGGACGGGGCGTACGTTAGCCTTGAGTGGTGGCGGGGTGTGTTCGGTTGTAGAGGAACATCAACGGGCTCATTCTCTTGTGGGAGAGATGGTGTGGGGAAGACTCTGTTTGCTGATGTTATTTTCAATGCCTTTCCTTTTTTTCCTTTTTCATAAAACCAAATTCCATACTTTAGTTGGGTTGGGACAAACACCTTTACTTTCGTGTCTTCTCCACAATTTTCCTTCCCATTTTCTTTATTTTCTATTTTTTTCTTTTCTTTTATTTTATCTCAAACAGTGTTTAAAGTTCAATGAAAGATATACTATTTACAAACTCCATTTCCAATTTAATTATCATTTTTCAATAAAAATCTATTTTACTTTTCGGGCTGTAAAAGTTTTGGATTTGTTTTTTAGTTATTGCTCTTTCGTCCTTGTACTTATACTTTTGGCATTTCAATTCTTTTGACTTGGTTTTATTTTTGCCTAGAGGCACGACCTGCCAACTGTTGCTGAATGTGAACATCCCCATCCATTTTGTTGAATTCAGAAAAATACAATTGTTTAATTTAAGATATCAATAATTCATTTTTATTATTAATTTAATTTCATTATAAATTATAAAATTGTTTACTTTTTAATTTGACGAGTCTCACCTGTGACTTTTCTTAAATTTTTTAACAAAATTTTAGCCAAGCAAATAAAGAATTTTACTAAAAATGTATTAAAATTTGCTATTTTTACTTTTACCGTTAAAGTTTATACGACTAAAATTAATTTAGTTCATGTCCATTAATCTCTTTATGTCTTGCATTAAGACGCCAATAAGCATAGATGAAAGATATGCAATAAAATTTGAAAAAGAAAAGAATAAAATTTTTAAAAACACAAAAAAAAGCTTAAGTGTTAATTTTTTTAAATAATGATAAATAAATATAGGAAAAATGTTTTTAAACTTTATTTTTTACATTAAATTATTTTACAATATTACATATATTTGAAGTAGTGAATCTTAAACAAATATTTTAAGAGTATCAAAATCTTTATATAAATATATATAAAAAAAATTAATATCGAATAGATAAAATATACTAAAAATATATTATTTTCCTTTTAAAAGTTATTTAAATTATATATTAATTTATATAAATACAAAAGAACAAATGGACAGCGATTTGTAATGGAATAAATTTTTAATTGAGGCAAACAGTAACAATTTAAATCTTTCTTAACATTTAATCATATCTCATTAATCATTTCTTAAGTGTATCAATTTATAATCACTTTTTTTATCACGTTAATCACATTACTCGTTTCTTTTCACTTTTTTTTTTCCTTTTTAATACGAACTATTTCTCTTAGCATTTTTCAATTTTTTATTTTCTACTTCTTAATCCAACCAAATAGAACACATTAAAGAGCAACTAATGAGAGTAAATGCACTGAATGAAAGAAACACCTTTATTTAATAGAAGGTGTGGCGGTAATAATAATATTCTGTTTGTTGGAATGTCTTTTAATTGTAAATATATTTATTATAATACCCCAACTAAATTAGCATATCAATAACAACAACTTTGAAGATAAAAGAGGTGATAAAAAATAATACAAAGGACGCAAAAATAAGTATTGTATTGTGTGTGTCTATATATATATATATATATATATATATATATATATATATATATATATATATATATATATATATATATATATATATTATAGATAATTCATTACTGAAATAAATTAATATTTTAATAACAAAATATTCAAAATTTACTTAAAAAATTACATTTAATTTTAGCTATGTGCTTCCTATGAATTCACTTATAATTCGTATTTTTGAAAATTTTTTTGGCTGAATTCATAGATAGAAAAATTTATTATTTAGATTATATTTTATAAAAATCTTCATTTCTCTTTAAAAGGTATTTTTTTTTTCTCTTTATATAAGATTATAACAAATTTGCTCGTCTTTTTCAAAATCAGAATTCACCTTAAAGATTTTGGAGTAGAAAAAAAACAATCCTAGCTCATGAAAATCTTAATCAAAGTATGTACATACTTACCCTTTTCTCGAATCATTGTGAAAGCTTTGTATGAAAAATATAATTGTTACACATGTGCTTAATATGATTGAAGATGAATTTATGTCTATCTAGAATTGTTAAAATGTGTTGAGACTGTTGATATTAGTTTTATGATGACAAATATTATATGTTATAGAAATAAAAGCTCTTAAAGCTCATTTGAAATTGAAAAATTTAGTCTAGATAAGGAAAATTATTTATTTTATAATGACTATTACTACTAGTCAGATGATTTGTTTATAAGAATTAAGCTAATTTTATAGTGTTTGCGGATTATGGTGTTTTATTGATTTTTTAATGCTAAAATTACATGTTTTAAATTAAATATGTAATGTAATTGAGTAGATAATTAAACCTATTAAATTAATTTAGTCAAGCTGACATAGTGACAATGTTTTAGAACTGAATATAATAGTTTTGATGTGAGACATATCAACTTGTCAAGAGAATTTATATTTTTAAAATCAAGAGATGTTTAATATGTTTTAACTTGTTGCGCAAATCATCTATTTGTTAAGAAAAAAAATCATACTTTTAAGATTGATAGAGTTTAATATGTTTTAATCAATGCTAAGGCTTTGAAAAAAACAACTATTCCGTTTTGGATGGTTAGGTGTGTAAATCAAACTTGAGCAAATTTTTTTTGATAAAAATACACAAAGTTTAGATTGATTTGGTTATTGAACGAGTTTGACCTTGTTGAGAAAATTTAATTGACAAAACCTCTCAGTACTTTATCATTGGACAAGTCAATCCCTTTACAAAATAAAATTAATTCTATAAAAATCTAAAAAAACTCATATATAAGATTGGTCATTGAGCCAGGGTCTAACTAGAAAGTATAAATCTAGAGGTTGCACACCAAGTGAGGGAAGAATTATGTTGGGAATGACTAAATTTTAAAAATTCTTAAAGTTGTCTCATTAGGCAAATATGTGAGCATGTTGAACAATAATGAATATTTTTTTAGAGGGTAAAATTAGTGAATATAATTAAAAAAAATGTGTTTAAATTAGATTCAACCAAGAAAAAAGAAGGTGATGAGAGTTGATGATATAACTGAAGTGTGGTCTGAAAAATAATCATATGCTGAGAGAAATTTACTTTATGGTATAAGGAGAATTTAGTTTTTAATATGTATCTTCCTATTAAAATAAATGTCATATGATAGGTGTATAATCTTTAAATATATTCAACCGAAGAGGAGGAGTATTTTAAAAGTAAAGTTAATTATAAATTATTTGATTATTAAATTATGTTAATTAAATTAGGATGTGACGTAAAAAGGTGTTCTTGTGTATATTTTGATTTATAAATGTATTATATTTTTAAAAAAGTATTAACTTATCATGTTTGTACAATTTGTGTTATTTTTAATGTATGATAATAATATGTCACATGGAGAATGTTCAATCGTGACAAAATCATTGAGAAACATTGACCAATAATTTTGGGAAACCAAAATGTTATACTCAAAAGTTATATATTTAGTCACTATTACTAACAACAAAAATAAATACATAATTTAATAGAACTATAACTATAAAAGAAATCATACATGCTTAAAAAAATTGTCCTTCATTTTTTCAAAGTTTTTAATTCGTCGTTAGTTAAATGAAAACCAAAATTTTCAATTATTTTTTCTTACATATTTCTCATTAATTTATTGAATACTAATTAAATAATTCTATTGTCATTAATTTATGAGTTTATTCAATGTATTTTTTTATATGATTTTTAGAATAACTATTATGAAGACTACCAATCTTTGTATAGACAGAATATGTGATTTGAGAGAAAATCGAATTCTCGGTAAACTTAATATAAAAAAAAAAATTAAATATAGAGTTAGGCACAACATAAACCTGAAATCTGACTAACGGTTGGATTTGATAACTGTAACGTTATTATCACCTTAGTTTAAGTTTATCTCATCTGCATATCCGCATGTAAAAAAAAAACAGAGAACAAACTTTAAGATATAAAATATGAATAACTTTATAAAGATAAAATTTGATGAACTATAAGTGATTATTGATTTGGTTAAGAAATAAAAGATAATATGATTATGTATTTTATTTTATTAAATAACGCAATTATTTTAATAGATAGTAAAATTGTACTAACAATTTGTAAAAAATGTTGTATTCCTTTATACAATATAATGATATAATTGTGTATTTAGAATTTTTCTTGTTTTGTTTTAATCATTAAGTATGTTTATTCTAAGAAAACAAATATTAGTTTTCATTTAATTGGAACAAAAATAAGAAGTTATGGTTTCTCTTAGTAGTATAAGGCAATGGACATATCATGATATATATATATATATATATATATATATATATATATATATATATATATATATATATATATATATAGGACAAAGACGCACTTGCCTTTGTCGCTCTATCTACAACATAAGTTTGATGGCAACACTTAAACAAGGATTAGATGTAAATTGACTTGTAGTTATCATTATGTTTAGTGAACTATTTAAGACGAAATGAAATTTACATCAATTTTTTGTCTTTTATTTGAACATGTAGCACGAATTCCACATGGGATTTCGCTTTCTTTCGCTTCTCATTTATTTATGAATGGCTATTATATATATATACTTTTATTTTATTTTTAGCATATTTAATATGTTTTTAATGGGATTTTATCTGTGTGAATGGATGTTATATTTATGTGTGTTATGTGATATTATGATATACTGAACATCCTAAATTGTTTAAGTTAACTTCATTTGAGTTAACTTATTACTATAATGAGTTTCTCTATTTCAGACTTTTCAAATTAACTTCACTACTTCATAAATTTTTTATACTACGTTTTTTTTTAAATATAGCTGACTAATGTATGAAGCGAGGGAGTTTCAAATTTTGTAAATAACATAACAAAATGTAATACGTTTTGTCCAGATCATATTTTTGAAAATTTTCATGAATAAAAATTAAACTCTTTATATTTTCAAGCAATGACCGATTTTGACTATTAATATTGAAGGATCCAAAATAATATTATAAAAAATTATGTATTTAAACATTATTATTAATATAATAAAAGTAACCACATAATGTGACTATAAAAAAAATCATACTTGTTTTGATAATCTTGATTTTAAAATATGATTTTTATATTGTAAATGTATGAATAGGAAAAGTTAAAAGGTAAGATAAATTAACGATCAATAAAATAAGAAATGAGAAAAAAAAGTTATGAGTGAATCTAATAACCCTTTTTAGAAATACAAAAGAATATGCAAATATAATAACTAAATAAAAAAAACAGAAAATAAAAAATAGAAAATATCTCAATAATTTTTTAATTATATGTAATTTTATGTTTTACTATCTATTCACAATAAATGACGTATTTTATAAAAAAGTTAAAATATCCATCTTGTTTGAAGAATTTTAAAAGCTTGAGCCACAATTTTAAACCTAAAAAAAGATGAAGGTGTATGGGATCAAAAATGAAGTATGGTAAAAATATAGTAAAAATAGAAATCTAGCCAATAAAATTAATTCAAAAGTAATTTAACCTTTTAAAAGATCAGGGAAAGGAGCAACAATAACAAGAGAGATAAGTGAACCAATATAGCATGCTGTTAGAATAAGTTACTGTCAAATTAAAAAATATTTATATATTAGAGACAAGTGACCCAATATAGCTTGCTGAATATTTATTAGAATGAGTTACTTATTAAACTAAAAATATTTTTATATATTACATTGATTGGTTCAAAATACAACTAATGGAATAAGTGTTAGTAATAACTCATAATAAATGTCAACTTATAATTTATGAGGCTCTTCTCATATTTACAATTTTTTTTTGTTACTAATAACTCACAAATACTTTTTTTTAAAAAAATAAAATAAAATGATGTAATTAAGTCATTTCTATTAGTATTATACCAACTACCTTAAATATATATTATACGTTAATTTAATTTAGTCTATATATTTATTTTTTAATTCAATTCAGTATTTTTTTAATGGACTAATAGTCTCTTTTTAAATCATGATCAAATTTATATTTGTAAATTTTTACAAATATTATATTGATATTTTATTAAAATCAATATTTTTATTAAATATTTTTAAAACAACTTTAAGATATTAGTAGATTCTACTTCAGTAAACTACTTTTTATCTTATAAAAAATATGAATTAATAATATAATAGTTTTTAATACTTATTCTTGAAACTTAAATTTATTTAATAAATATAATAATATTTATAAATCCTATTTACAAACATTTTTATTAGTTAATAAAAGTATTTATTAATTAAAATGGAACAATTTGTTTTTAAATCTTTTGTTCTTGAACTTAAAGTTTCGAATTTCTTCCTCCAGATTTCGAAAATATATATTTAGCTATTTTATATCTAAAATCTCAACTTTTTAATTAATAAAAACTTGTTTAAAAATATTTTTTTAAATAGAATCCAATAATATAGTTACAGTTAATTTAAAAATAATTTCAAAAGTATTTAATAAAAATTTCAATTATTAAAAATACGAGGGTAACATTTGAATAAAAAAACTTTCAAAAACACATCAAATTATTATACATCAATTATAATATGTTTGTCATGTTCTTATTTATATTTTATTGAATTAAATTAGATTTAAAATCTATTTATTAATGTGATATCATGTCATATTAAAACAAATAATTAAATAATTTAAAAAAAAAAGACTTAATTGAGAGGGAAAAAAATACTTAAACTATTTTAATAAAAATTTGGCAGAACGACTAACTTAAGCTAAATTATTGTATATTTTAAAATGAAAATGTTATTTTGTTGAGGTTTGGGTGAGTGACGAATAAAAAGTGGTATTTGTGTACATCATCACCTTAAAAAAAATGTTCTGTTTCCTTTTTTTTTACTTCCAAAAAAGAATCAAAGTTTATAATCAATTGACAATAGTTGAATAATTAAAAGCTAAAGATCATGAACAACCATAATCATACATAGTTTATTTTGAAGCCCTTAATTTGAATTTGAAGACTACCTACAAACTATATCACTTCATTCTTTTTTCCAGTTTTCTTCAATCCAAAATACTTTTTTATCTTACCCATCACCGTTTTGAATAAGCCGCCGCCTTTGCTTGGGGATTCCTCGGGATCGACGCGATCTTCATCGGCGTTATCCGACCGGACACAAAAGTTATCCGCGATAATCGTTAAACCAGCCCGGTTCGAAGCTGAACCACCGTTCCGTCGAAGCGCTTGAACAAAGTCAGGGGAAAAATTCTTCATCCAGCGCTTGAAATCCCCCGAAACATGCACCCCCGCCGGAGCCGACTCGCACGAGTAATACCCGATCCTCACGCGCCCACTGATGTACTCCCTGCCCGCCTTGATTATGCGATCTGCTCGCTCGCGAAAGTAGGAACTCACGAACCCTTCGAAGTTCCGAGGTGGCCTCCGAAGCAGTTGATACGAGGTTTTGCAAGTGCGAAAATACGCGGACTCATTGTATACGCACGATTTCTTCTCCACGTTTATCATGAGAATCGACAAACCCTCCATACCAGGCTCGTTGAAGAAGGGTTTCTCGTTCAGAACCAGCGCTTGGATCGAGAGTAACACTTGCAGGATCGAGGACTTGCATGGGTTCCACCTCTCCGCCTTTCTCCCGTGCCACGTGTTCAGCAGGCTCAGGCACACCGTTCCGTTGCTGTACAGATTAGGGTTTAGTCTGTATCCGAAGGAGTAGTAATACAGCTTGGGTGGGTGGTTCGGGTAATCCGACGGGAACACGATGTCGAAGAAGAAGAGACCATCGTGGTACGGTGTGCCCTCGGCGCCTACGATCACAGCCCTCATTAGGTCAATGCGTCGCTCGTACACCCTCACGTAGATTGATTCCGGCAAGTTGTTCTGCAGAATCTTCCACTCTTTCATGATGGTTTTGTAAAGTGCACTCCTTGAATCGTTGAAGCCCTTCCCACCGTTTGAATCTCGAAAATGATGGTCTGTGTCGTCCACAACAACGTCGAACTGCTCGAACTCCATGGTCTTTTTCGCCTCCATTGGTTTTTCGGGTCGCTCTTGAACCATTGCAGGAGCTTGTAAAGTGAGTGTGGTTTTAGGTTTTAGGTTTCTTGTAAGGTTTGGTTTAGAAAACAAACCATTTAACAGGATTCTACTGTTACAACAGAACTCGCACATATAGGGTTACAATAAAACTAGGTTTAATTGTTGTAATATTTTTTTTTTAGTTATGATAAGGGAGGTTTCATTTGCTTGATGTCAGATTTACATAAGAGTCTAGCTAAAGAAATCTTATAACTTTATTTAATTTTTCCCAACTTTCAAATTTATATAATATATACTAGAAAATAGCAATAATAAATTTATATAGTAGAGATAGGGTTGTGGTCAAAGCTCACGAGTCTATAGTTAGATTTTAATCTAAGCATTTTATTTTTTCCAATATTGATGAAATGATTTCAATGGATCATTTGTCATGTTTAATCGAGGATTTATTTTTTTTCTTAAGTGAACGATTTTATAGGCGAAAAAACAAACATTTATCACTATATATTGTTTTTAATATTTAAAATCTAAATAAAATGATATTACACTTTTAAAAGAGTATATGTGAATTTATAATAACTTTAGGCATATGATATATGATTAATAACGTATTTGAAGTAGTTATGAAGGTTGTAAAGAGCATATAATAGGTAGTTTACTTAAATTGATTTGAATTCTGTACAGTTGGATTAATTTAAATTATGATGATGTTGTCTTTCAAGTTAAAAGAGTCCTTTATACAAAGTTCAAGACACCCAACTTTTTTCGGAACAGTTTAAAAAAGTAGAAATATAATCTGTCAATAAAAATGATATAAATTTGTCAGTAAAATAAATTTATAATACTTATTAACGGATATTTTTATTATAATACACATATTCGATAACACAATATCATTATCATCCGAATATGATTATATATATATAATTATATATATATATATATATTAACATCCCAATAAATCTATAACAAAAGTTATAATTTATTTAAAGAGTTAACATGAATAATATTGAAGAAGAGTGATAAATAAGCAAATAAAATTAAAGAGAATATGAAATTTCATATAGAATTTAAAACTGTACAGGGAACAAGAGTTTGATACAATGTAGAGGCTAAGATCGAAAGATATTACAAAAGGGTATCTAGACCGAACGGTTTTTACAAAAGACTAAACAGAACGGTTATATACACTAAGTGAAAAACAAAATCTGACTAAGGACCGGACGGTCCTGCACAGCTCTCCCGCATAGCGTCTATAGGTTGCTCGGCTTGCAGGGCATCCTCCAAGGTATCTTCGTGATCACCCTCTGCTCACACCCAAAAGGATGATCATTGTAGTGAAGAGAACAATCGAACGGTTAAGACCAAACGACACATGGACAAGACAGGAAAATATGGGTAAGCTTATGTAAATTTAATTAATCATTTTCATATACTTTTAAAACATTTCCATAACCCACATTCATCACGATTTCAAACATTGCTATCATAATCTAAGTGTATCAATCAAAAACCGAACAGTAATATCAACTTAACCAATCTCTACTGACTCTGTCCGGACGGTATGAACCATGTAGCTCGCCGCTCTCTGCACCTGGGTGGACCTGGCTGGGATACACTCAACAGACCGCCACCCGAGGTTAGTCCAGTGGAACCACCTCGATATAAAAATATCCTGAGGCTAAAGGACCTCCTGCCATTTCCACACATGAGTTACCCTTCTCTACTTGAGAAGGCGTAATCACGGAATATCAGGATAGAGCAGAACCTGAGTTAATCACGGAATATCAGGATAGAGCAGAACCTGAGTCTGACCATAGTCATACTTTACTAATCAATTCCAAATCATGAGATATTCCTCCCTGGAATACTCTTAAATAATCAAAATAAGTTCATCATTCTTGGTCATATCACCAACAATCTCATTCATAAATACTTATTTCACACATAGATAGTACTGTACTGAAATGACCGAATGGTAGGATACCATTAAGAAAAACTGAGTATAAAAGAGGCTTTAAGCGTGTGTTCGCTTGAACAGATTTTACTGTTCAAGCGAATTTGCGAGCGATGATTTATGTTTTAATCGTGTTCGTTTCCGCTGATTACAGAAGATGGAAAAGCCATGATTTGTGAGGATTTGTGAAAATTCCACTGTTTAAGCCATCTCGCAAAAATGAGAAGATTTGCGCTAATTTATAACGAAGTACTTATATACCCTTCATAATATTCAAAAACCATAATATTAAATATTAACGTTAATATTAAAAAATCAAAATGTGAAGGCAACAGGAACTGGGAAACCATAAAATAAAATGCACTGTGGTTTCATGAGAGCACACTATTCCTTTGCGCATGTGATTTTGCGGCTTCCTTTTCAGTCCATTGCACTGTGTGTGGTCAAGAGTAGCAGCGGTGGAGAGCTGTGGAGAGTAGGAGCTTTTCTTGTGTTGAGATAATGTTTGTGGCTTGTGGTTTTTGCAGGTTGAAGACGTGTGGTTGTAGAGAGAGGAAGAAGAAGGTTGATGATGAGGAGATACGCAGATGAAGAAGACGAAGCCTGATGTATTCCAATCCAGAGAAAGCGTATCCGGATCCATCGTTTTCGAAGATTTTGTGGAGGAACGGTATCCGGATACAGTCTTAGCATATCCAGTTCCAGGCGGCCGTTTTCCGATTCTTTGGATTGCAGCGATGGGTTGTTTCCGGTTGCAGTCACCGGTTGGCCATGCCTTCCTTCCTTGCTCCGTCGCAACAGCTGGCTGAGGACATGTGTTAAGCTTCGTGCATGGGTGATGCGGTTATTGTCTTCTTCTCCATGCAGCCTCCATTCGAAGTTGTTGTTGTGAACATGGTTGATGGTGCGTGTGGTGGGCATGGAGATCGTTCTTGTCCAGGATGCACAGTCCTCCGCCCCTACTCACAGTAATAACAGCAATAGTAACGACAATGAAGACGGAAGTTTACCTCAAGCTCGCCTCCTCTCGGACGACGTGGCGACTCATCAGAACGACGTCGTTGTGGAGGTCGCAAACAATTCAGATCCGATCGCGTGGTTCGGATCTCCGGCGGACAACACAGCGGCGGACGGGTGGCGGTTGACGTGTCGCTGATGGATTTGTTGGAGGAAGCGGAGCAGGAAATGGATTAAGCACGGGACGTAATAGCACGGGACGTAGATGGATTAAGTATGTTGATCAACAATGAGGGGACGTGCATTCATTCGGAGATCAACAATATATTTGTGTTATGTTCAATTCTTCCGTTATGTAAATATAGTTTATGCATGTATGGATATAAAGTAAAGGACCCATGTTTGAACATGTTAGACGGTGAACGAGAAGGAGCTAAAACTAGTAGTTACTTTTATCTTGCTTCTTTTTTTCTTGTAAAATGATGAACTTCCGTGTATCAGAAATCATTGCATTTATTTGTTTATTTATTTAGAAAATGAGAAACATTCCTTGTTCTTTTGGTTGCTGATCTGCTTCTCGAATTCATTGAATATCATGGAATGATTTGTGCTTTGAGAGGTCGAAGAAGGGAGAAACCTCTAAATTTGACATTAGGCATAATGGTTGTAATTGGCAAAAGCATGTAATAGAAAATATGAGAATGAGTTGAGGCAGTGAACTGTATATGTTGTCGTTAGGAGAGCTACTTTTAAATTATAATTTGTTACTTTTAAAAAAATAATTTTAAATAATATTTTTAATTTTTTACTCTTTATAAACATTTTTAAAATTAAATATAACATTAAAAAATAACATTTTATATTATTTTAATAATTAGGGACATTTTGGTAATCTTTAATTTCTACCAATTAAACTAATTTTTTAAATCTGTCACATCAATCAAATCTTACACTAATTCTCACAAACTTTACCCTCAAATCCACTATTAATTACCCACAAATCCACTCAAAAAAACAACAAAAAAATTACCCTCAAATCCACTCAAATCCATTCAAATCATCTCCCCCAAATCTTCACAAAAGAACACAGCCTAAAAGAGGATCGAACGGTCTAAAATTAAGGAAAAGACTTGACATCAGAGATAGTATAATAAATGACCGAACGGTCAATCAAGAAGGAGACCGAGTACTATTTAAAGATCAAGGAATACGAATAATTTATGAGAATGAACCTCCAACTTCTCTCTAGATTTCTAACCCTTTCTCTTTTAGATTAAATCTTCTCGGCAGGGAATAAAATGAAGCTTTCATTCCCTTTGCTGCCACTCGGTTTTCGATGGTGGGGAATTAAATGGGTTGATAGCTTTGTCTCCCACTATCCTAGGGAAGTCCTAATGGTGTGACACATGTATCCCATTAAGGAGGAGAATAATGGGATGTGACACACACACACACACATATACATATATATATATATATATATATATATATATATATATATATATATATATATATATATATATATATATATATATATATATATATATATATATATATATATATATATATATACGTTCCAAGTTGTTCCTTCTGTGTGTTCCCAAAAATCTTCCACGCTATCACACCGATCGGTTACGACCTGCAAGTTAGCATTCCGACGCTCAAGTCAATAGAGTCACAATGATTTTAGTGCAAGTATGATTAGATCAAAAGTCAAATACTTGGTTATTTATAGGCGGTAAACCCAATAATGGGTATTAAATTCCTCTTGTAATCGTTATACCACGTTCCGCGATATTCGTCCATGACTTGTAACCGTCACATCGTGCATGTTTACTTTCCTTTTCTGTAATATTTGTCCATTAATGCCACTAACCATCCTTTTCCCAGTCCTCCTCTCAATTTTATCTCCATTTCTTTAGTGGCCTCATCAGGATTGCCCATTTCATCAAGATCCAACGGTGAGGGATAAATGATTGTTTGAATCCAGCATTGAAAGACAGGCGAACCAATTTGGACCCTTCGTGAAATGTTGATCACGAGGCTGAGAAGTCATGACTCTTCAGTTCCAACCAACATGGTAAAGAGCACCCAAGAATGAAAGTCAGAAGTGGTCCGTCATTTGGTATTGAAACTCCTTCGCTTCTAGCATCGCTCGGGCTTGGGAGGCTTATGTAATATAAGGGGTGACTGATCAATCGGTTCGGGGTAGTAAAAGACCGATCAGTCAGAATCTAAAGGAATGGAGATAAAACTGAGAGGAGGACCGGAGAAAGTATGGTTAGTGGCGTTAATGGACAAATATTACAGAAAAGAAAAGTAAACATGCACAATGTGACTGTTACGAGTGATGGGCGAATATCGCAGAACGTGGTATAACGGGTACAAGAGGAAGTTAATACCCATTATTGGGCTTACCGCCTATAAATATCCGCATGTTAACCAGGTATTTGACTTTTGATATAATCATACTTGCACTAAAATCATTGTGACTCTGCTGACTTGAGTGTTAGAGTGCTAACTTGCAGGTCGCAACCATCGGTTTGATAACATAGAAGATCTTTGGAAACACACAGAAAAAACAGCTTGGAACGTCTCTGATCTTGGATCCCACATCCGAAACAATATATATTTACATTTGAGAGTAATATTTGAGAATAATATATGTATATGCATATATATTAAATATTTATTTAGTATAATATGTATATGTGTCTAGTACGTATAATATGTATATGTGTGTGTTCCAAGTATAAAATATATATGAAATATTAAAACTCAAAACCAATAAGAGATAATATTTATGATAATATAAAAATAATGCATATTATAACAAATTGAATACACTAGTAATCTGTTGTTAATATGGAACTTATCTTACATGTTATTATATTAACAAATTCAGATAAATATATGATAAGATAGGGAGTTCACTGATCTATAATATATTTATTTTTGCTAATACTTACAAACTATATTCTTTATTAACTTATACTTTATTGTAGGTTGATCTTGCATCCGTGTCAGAGATCACACTAATTTACCTCAAATTAATTTGGCAAAATTTTGATAAGAAATAATATATATATATATATATATATATATATATATATATATATATTTTGTGAAGTTTGAATTTAGTTTTTGTTTTATTTCTCTTTTATCTAATACTGTTTACGTTCTAACGATACATTATTTTGGCTAAAATTCTTATATTATTTTAATTTGTCAAATATTTTAATTTATATTTTATCATTACCTATTTGAATCTGATTTTTTAACATTTATTTTTAATTTATATATCTGGTTATAACAATGATTTTTTTTTCTAGGTAGGATTTGGCTTAATCACCACAGTTTTATGTTCATATTTATTTAATTTATAACAATGTATGTATATCATTATATTAATTAACTTACATGTGAACATAAATTCCTATGCTAAAAGAGGTAGACGATTATAATGCACAATAAACAAAATCTTATTTCAATGTAAATATTATTGATGCTTGTGATGCACATATTACTGTTTTATTATTTGTAATTATTCATAGTAATAAAGGTTAATGCGTTTATTTGTGAATATGTATCTGGTGTCGTCAATCTAAATTTGCAGGTGAATATTTAAATCTCAAGGAAATAAAATCTGTGTCAAGGGAATAGGTATTTAATATCAATAATTTTTTTTACCATGTTATTCCAAAGGAAAACTCAAATATATTAAAGATTCAAAATTTATTTAAGCCTTAATTTTAGCAACTTACTCATATATTGAGGGAGTTATGCTGCGACTAAGTTTAATTATGATTTAAGTAATTTTTTTTTTCGTAAAAGATATAATAGTTTGGGTCTCTTTAATGTTCTGTTTTCTTCTAAACATTTACCATTGTAGAGAAGATTGTCAGGGAAAGCATATGGTAACATATTATTTTACAAATTTACCCCTAATTTTTAATTAATGGTGTGTTTGCTATTATAATCTCATTTACATATTTGAATTATAAAATATATTAAATACTTCAGCTTTTAATTATAAATTAAACTAGTATACACATAAAATGTAACTATTTTTCATATTCAAAATTCTGTGCATCTCTATATATTTTTAATGTATCACTTTTTAAAAATATTTCTGTGAATTTCACACAAAATTCTGGATAATTAATAATAATAATAATTAAAATAACAACAAAAATAATAATAATATCAATAATAGTAGTAATAATAATATTTATATTTAAATTTATATCACATCTATCATTCAAAATAATAATAATCTAATTTTATCTATTAAATCATTTTTTTAGTTTATTAAATCCATCACATGATACCCAAACTTATCCCAAATTCATTCAAATTACATCATTTTTTTCTTAATTCAAACAACATCACAATCCTCCATCTTTTTAAATCTATTAATTCAAACTCCTTCAAATCATCTCCGCAATTCTAAACACACCTTAAATAAGTTTTACTTATTTTTTGGGTATTTTTTTTATTCCTACTTTTGTTTCCATATCTTTTAATGGCATACTTAACTGTAAATGGTAAGTTAATTGCACGTATGCTTAATTGGATACGGATACGTATCTTCTTAAAAATATGTTTTAAGAAAACAAACTAATTGATGGAGATAATGTTGTTTCCTTTCTATTAGACTTTGCATTGCTCTTTCTTCAGCATTTATGATTTAATGGTAAAATTAAAAAAATGAAGAATCCAAAAAGACAATCCTAATTTTTATTCTTTTTGAATTTCACATTTGAATAAAAAAAACAAAAAACCATATGAAATGCAAAACTGATGAAAACGACATTGTTCCATCATATTGGTTAATTTTTCTCCAAAAGGCACAAGTTTAAAAATATGTGTCAGTATATTTAACAAGTAATATTCTTAATTAGCAGACCATTCATTACTTTAAAAATATAGATAAATGATAGGTATTATAACAAAAATATTTTTTTTTATAAGGAACCAAATATTTATTTTTTGTAATCAGAAGTAAAATACAAAAAAAAAAGTAACAATAAAAAGGATAAAAAAACAACTTTATTGATGATATAAATAAATAAAAAAATCACAAGTATTATAGTTAGGGAAATGTCAATTAACCTGGACGTAACAAAATGGAAACAAAAATTTTATTCAAGTCTAAAACGGAAAAAAATATAGGAAAATTGGTGAGAAATAAAAGTTATTTAAGCCCATTTTTCATACGTATATATTAATATAAGCTATTTTAGAAACATTGAAATCTTAAGAGATGAGACTTGCAAACTTTCTTGATTTAGAAGTCACGTGGAGATAAGAAGAGAGAGGAGCGATGGAAAGAGATAAATGTTAAGTAATTAGAATGACTTGTTGTACACTTTTCTGAACAAGTACAAACAAACCACAGAAAGTTCAGAAGAGATAAAAGAGTGATAAAAACAAATACAAGAGTCAAGTAACTGAAACTATTTATGATGTAATAATGAACCATTAAAGTTAAACTCTAATACGATTATCAGGCATAAAATATATAAAGATTCTTGTGATAAAAAAGATATTTTGTATGATCTTATTATTATTATAAGAGTTTGATATGATTTAGAGACCAGAAACGCATATCACACCTTTCGAGTTCCTCTAACGGACTTGTAGAAAGAGTTTGACAGACACTGAAAACTCATTCCTTCATCAAAAACGTGAAAATTTTGAACTCTTTCTCCAAATTCGCATTTCTATTAAAAATTGAGTTTGAGAAAAAGGAGAGATGGAAAATACGACGGAGTTCGAGCACTTCGACGTGGCGTCCGACGATTCCGATCACCATTTTCTGGGTTCAAAGAAGGGAAAATGGTTCAGCGATTCAAAGAGCACAGTGTACAAAACCATCGTGAGAGAGTGGAAGATTCTCCAGCAGAACTTACCGGAATCAATCTATGTCAGAGTCTACGAGCAACGCATTGATCTAATGAGGGCTGTGATCGTAGGCGCTGCGGGCACACCGTATCACGATGGTCTCTTCTTCTTCGACATCGTCTTCCCTTCAGATTATCCGAGGAACCCTCCGAAGCTGTATTACCACTCCTTCGGGTACAGACAGAACCCGAACCTCTACACGAACGGGAAAGTGTGTTTGAGTCTGTTGAACACGTGGTACGGGAGAAAGAAGGAGAAGTGGGACCCGAGTGAGTCCACCATGTTGCAGGTGTTGCTCTCGATTCAAGCTCTGGTTCTGAACGAGAAACCATTTTTCAACGAACCTGAGGCTGTGCCATCGGAGAAGAAGTCACGTGCGTACAACGAGAACGTCTTCCTTACTACTTGCGTCACCTCCTTCCACCTGCTTAAGCGGCCGCCGCGGAATTTCGAAGCCTTCGTCAGAGATCATTTTCGCCGGCGGGCGTTTTCGATTCTGGCGGCTTGCGGCGAATACGCGAGTGGGCGCGTGGGAGTTGGGTATTATAATTACCATGACTTTCGTTTTCCGATGGTGCAAGTTTCGAGGAGTTTCAAGGAGCGGATGGTGGTGCTTTACCCTCGGCTCTTCGAAGCGTTTCGTCAGAATGGTGCTTCTTTGGAGGGTTTGGCAGAACGATTGGAGGTGCAGAGCCAAGAATCTGAAACCAAAAGAAGTGGAGTCTTCAAAAAGATAGTGGAAAAGATCAAAAAGGCTTTCAGATTCAGGAAATTTGGTAAGAACAAAATTAGCCAGGTGGAGGGGAGAAATCGTGTTCTTGAAAGTGTTTGAAAGTTAACCTAAATTGAAGTAGTGTTCATATCTTATTATTATGGCTTTTTCATAAGATTGACATGTTGATTGGAAAAAAAAAACCACAGATCACTGTACTCGTTCATGATGCAAGTTTAGATTGTGATCTTATCTCCAGTTAGACAGACTGAAATGTTCATGCAATTTAATTGTTTTTAAAATTTGCGCACTCATTTAATTTTTATCTCATTCTTGTTCCTATTCATCATCGCAAAAATTATTGTTTTAGGATTTCTCTCTCCTTTTATCTCTTTCTGCAGTATATTCCACTCACCATAACAATTGCATACTCTTCTTTAAATGAAATGAGATGAATTTGAGTATAATAATTGCCGTTTTTACATATTTATTTTTTTATCAAATTTCCCCTATTTTATTTCCTATCTACAAAATAGATCCTAAGAGCTTAGAGTCATAGAATTAAACGAAATTCCATATTTAAAAGGGGCTAATAACAGATAAGAAAACAAAGACATAAATAATTTGTACCATTTATTTTTGTAACACGGAACTGCTACCATTTACATAATTCGTAACTAAAAGTCGAAGTTCTCAGATACCGGATCGATTTATGCTAGTAAAACCTCGAATTTGTGGACCAGCAAAGTATCGTCGCACAGAAATTAGTTCTTGGTTATCAAGATTAGGCTAGTGCGTGAACTTTGCCCATGAAAAGAAAAATCATATACATTTACAGCACAAAAGATCAGCGGAAATAGAGAACCTACTACAGTTTGGACTGTTTCTTGGAACTTCGACCAGCTATGAATTCCTGCATCTTTCTGAATTGCTCCTTCGTCATTCCGTTATAATAATCATGAGCCCTCTCCTAAAATATTTACACGTGTGGAGAGTTTATATGTAAGAAGATTTGGAGTGTAAAGCTAAAAATGTACACAAATGAGGAAAATAGAAAAATCCCCAGCAAGGAAGATCATTGATTACATAGAAGAGAAGCATAAAATGGATAATGCTGACAGACAGACAATCAGGAAAGAAATAGTGCCAAAGAGAGAGCAAACAAATCAATCCCCGGATACAATTTCAGTGCAACACAACCTTTCTCTTTTCTTTTCCAATGTTTACGAAAGATACAATACATTAATCTCAGGTTGATGGAAATTGCACTGGAGTCAGAGGCCCCTGAATTGCATTTCGTCAGACAAATTAACCATAAGGGTTGCAAACTAATTTCAATAAGTTTACACTTTCAAAGTCAAATTTGATCAATATAATGATGTTTTCAGGATCTGGAACAACATTTCCATCATTAGGGGGACAATTTCTTACCAAGTTAAGGTAGGTCACTCATAATCTGTGGGCTGAGTCTATTTCTTTTCAACACCGACCATCTTTTTGATGTTATAAGTTTTCTCACAAGTATTTTAAGGAGAGAAAAAAAAATGATTTTTAATATAAACTACAATTAGTTTAGTTAATATAAAAGTTAAAAAGTGTTAATAAATTAATATATATACATAAAGTAATATATTCTACGGCAGTTATGAAAAACTTTTAGTATACTGAGGTCTAACTCCATGTTAAGCTCACATCAACTACAGAGAACAGCAATTAATGGATACATTAGAATTCTTCTAGCTATCTTAGAAATTAAGCAACAATCGACATGTAATAACAGATGCAGATAATTGTTGTGTTGCTCTAGACCAGAGAACCAAATCAATCTTTTCGCTAAATCCGTGCCATATAATGGTAGAGACAAATTGAACAGAGTACTAACCTTTTCAAGGGAAAGTGCACGGCCAAGATCAAGTTTGATGCCATCATTGATGACCGCCTTGTACCTCAACACCAAGTCTTGGTTGTTTTTGACAATAGCATCAGCAATTTCCCTGCTTTTCTTCAACAATTCACCCTCTTCAACCACATGATTCACGAAACCCAGCTTTTCAGCCACCTCAGCGGTCAAAGGTGAGGCCGTGAGAGATACCTCGCGCGCTTTGTTCACCCCAATGATGCGCGAAAGCTTCTGAGACAAACCCCACGAGGGAAATATCCCAAACCTGCAACAAACAGGTAAGGGGCGTGTTCAAAATCCGAAGAGCCGATTTGTATTTAAGGATAAAGGGAATGAACCTAGCGTGAGTGTCCATGAACTTAGATCCCTTGGCAGCGACCAAGATGTCACAGGCGAGCGCAATTTCGAACCCAGCGGTGACGGCGAATCCTCTCACGGCTCCTATTATCGGTTTGCGGCAGAGCTCCATTTGCACCACGGGGTCGCTCTCCGGATCCTTCACGTCGCCCTTGAACACGTCTTCCGCCGCCGTGAGATCCACGCCCGAACAGAACGATCGGCCCGACCCGGTCAATATGATGACCCGCACCGACTCGTCCCGTTCCAGTTTCTTGAAAGCCTGGGCCAGGTCCACCATCATGGGCCGGGTCAGCGAGTTTAGAGAACCCGGGCGATTGATCGTGATCAGTGCGACGCCGTTTGGGTGGCGGTTCACTAGTATTAGTTTCTCCGGTGATTGCCGATCCATGTTTGACCCGATTTGATGGTTGAAAATGTCAAGTTGGCTTAAGAAGAGAGGGAGGGAGTAGATCCTTCTTTGAGGATGCAGTCTTGAAGTGCGTGACGCGAAAGATTATCGGACGGAGAGATGACGTGTCGGATAATTATCTTTATCCACCACAAAACTAATATTTCTTATTATTATATGATCATGATTTATATGAAACTGAAGTTATATTTATAATATTTTTAAAGAAATGTTAGAATTAATTCTATAAATAAAATGATAGGTTTGTGATAAGTGTGAAAATGAGTTATTTTTACACTTATAAATAATCTCAAATTTTTAATTATTCATGTTTTTTACTCAGTGAAAAGTTGTAATTAGTTCATAAATTGTTTCGTAATTTATTATTCAGGAAAAGATGTAAAAATGGAAAGTTGTGAGCCAATTCTCGCAAAACATAAGTGTAAATTCGCAGAGCTAGAAAATTTAATTCGTCTGGCGACTAGTTTGGCTGAGCGAATTATAAAGGGCAAAATTTTTATAATTCGCCTAGCGACCAGTTTCGCTCAGCGAATAATGGCAGTTAAGTCACACAAATTTTTAATTAATTCGCATAGCGAACATATTTGTGCGCTGAGCGAATTAAGTAAGTTAGTGACTCATTAAAAGACATGTCCGAAAAAGAGAACCATCTTCTGACACACGAAAAATACACAGAACTGCTTTGGATATCATCAGAAGATCATCAAAAGACGACATGTCCGAAAAAGAGAACCATCTTCTGACACACGAAAAATACACAGAACTGCTTTGGATATCATCAGAAGACCATCAAAAGACTCTCTGAAGACATCAAGACTGCACATGATGCAAGGAATTGCTGAAATGAGTACGTTTGTGATATCTAGGATAGGCTAAATTTATATTCGTTGGAATTAATTGTAATGGCTGACATTTAATGTAATTTTCCTGTTCAATATAAGTTTCATATGCTTTTCTTGTTTTACTTGTGATTATACGAAAGTATAATATATTTTATATATTCAAATTGTACTGGGAAGTAAATTTGAGTATGAACGTAAGAAAAGCAACTAGAAGGAACGATGCTAGGAATGGTTTCAATTCTTTTGGTCATTTATAAACATCAGATCTTAATGCAAAGGTTATGTTTAATTACTTAAGGAATTAATAATTGAGCATAATTCTTTAGAACTTGTTTTAAAGGATTAAACCAAGATACTGTGATGTTAATGTTTGAACGCAAATTATATTGTTCAGAAGAGTTACTGTAATGGTAGCCATGAAGTCAATTCCAACGAAGCTTTCTTCCAAATTAAATTCTAAAATTTTAATATTATGTTAATTTCTTGTTTTCAATTCACTGCTTCAAATTATCATTTGTTATCACATTGATCTTGATAAATAATTAAATTGAACAACTTAATTCAAATTCCCTGAGAAGAACCATACTTTTCTTATCACTGTATTACTTGTAACGATTTGGTATACTTGCCAAAAAGTTACCAGTTTGATAGTAAGAGATTGGGAAAAATGTTAACCACAAATAGTTGGTTGAAATCATCTAAATCATTCATAATATTATTTGATTGTTGTGCTTAAATAAATCTAGAAAGAGGGAGAATCCATACAAAGGCTTGATGGATAATATAACATTATTTTTACTGTCAAGAGAATTTTTTTAACAATTGTTATTTTTATATTTAAAAATTATCATTTATAATTAAACTAAATTAAGTTTGTCCGTGTGATATAATTTTCATTTATATTTTGTTCATGTCAATGTGATATTATAGAAACATTCAACAATTTAGATAAAAAGTAAGATTTGGTCAATATCGATATTAATCTATCTCATTTATAAGAGTTGGACTAACTTTAAGTGAGTTGATTGGAATAAAATTAATAGTAAGGTGACATATTTTTATACTCATTTGATATATACTATATAAAATATTATAAAAGAGTAAGTTTTTGTGTTTTTTTCAAAACAGAAAAGTAAAAAAAATCTGTGTAACAAAATATCATTTTTTTCCAAGACAATGATATATTAAGGTGAAGTTTTTGACAACATTAATATAGTGTTTTTTTCATCGAGTTTAGAGTACATAAATATAATATTAAATAAATAATAAATTAATAAAAAAATAACATGTATATTAGATAAAAATATTTTTCAAAAATCTGTGTCAAAATATTTTTTTTTTCTCTTCGTGTAAAACATTATTCTAGGACACTACGTCACATAGCTGTTTGAAAAATCAATAGATTTTGACACTTGAAAAATTTGGTTCCAATTGTAGCAATGTTGCTAGTTCAATCTTATTTATTACCACGGATTACATAATTAGATACTCTGTAATTTAGACTTTTATATAATTAAACTTAATTTTGGGTGTTTATATAATTTACCTTTACTATAAAATAACAAACTAGAAGGATGAAATCCTTTTACAGCATTATTAATACGAGAAATTAATAATACTATTTAATGTTTTTCTCAAATAACACTATTAAAGTATGAAAAAATTTCTTTTAACATTTATTTTTTGATAATTTTCTTATAATTCATAAGTAATGATTTGTGATTGATCCATTTTAAATATTTTTTTAAAAATAAATTCAAACAAAAATGAATAAAGTAGTAATACGTTTCAAAAAATTATTATAAAAGATTGTTAATATAATATAATCCTTAAAAGTATGTTGGATTGGAGATACTATACGTGACGTGAATTATTGGTGAATGGGTAGGAAGTGGGTAGAACATGGTGGCTTCAAATATCTGTAATATCTTCCATACGGACATAGCACCTAACAGTTGGACGCATATCGAGATTCCCTAAAAGCAGCAAAAGACACCTTACCAAGCAAATTAAGAAAATTGTCGTCATAAGCTTTGAAATCATGAAAACAGAACATTAATATATAGTGGCTCATGATTTTCACTATCTCCTAATCTTTCTTTAATTTGTAAGTTTATAACATTTGTGCGGAAGCATTTAGTATGACGAAATAAAAGGTCAAGTTTGAAGGAGTCCGCGAATGTTGCGTGGCCAAATGTAGTTGGAACCTCCTTCTAAGAGATTCTTAGCGACGATAACATTTGCAGCATCAGTTGGATGATAGGGGTCCCAAAACACGTAAGTTGATCTGTTCCAGCAAACTTTCGATGTGGGACCACATGGAACCAAACCTCCATAGCGCCCAGCCACGCGACAACAAGCTGAAGTTGGATTAACAAAACCTGCCACATGTGTACACACAATAAAATTTTTGTTCATAATAAACACCTTGCAAATGCAAATTCAAAAGTTCTATTTTGATAATCGATTATTTGCCAAACCATATAGACACGTACCGAGTGCTACGTAATTCTTGAGAATATCATCTAAAATTTGATACACATCTGCATAAGCAAAAGCTGAACCCTCTAGATTTGAGTTGAGTTCTGTAATAAGGTCCTTTAGTTGGGAATTATATAGCTGTGCTAGCTGATTGGGGAAAGAAACACAGCTATCTCCAGCACCGATGTTTGAATCCCTCTGACTTGGTATACACCCTATAGGCCCCACATTCGCCACAACAACTTTTCTAGCCCCCAGATTGAACAACCTCTGCATGTGGTACATATATACGTTGTTGAAACATTATAAACAATTTGTCGTAGACATAGTCAAAAACAAAGATTTCATAAAATTATAATCCAGAAAAACATTACAGTGAGCTGAAGTCTGAATTTTGATATCATTTTTGCGACAAAGGATTGTGGAGACTCCGATTCTCGTTCGGAAAATGATAATGATGGTGTTAGGTAGTTATTTATGAAATCATTTGAGCCTATCGACACGGAAAACAATGACCTATTTAATAGATTAAGAGCCGCAGGAACACCAATGCTGGCTATGATGTCTTGTCTGGTATTTGCAAAATTATCTATCTGTGCATCGAAGTTGAGCCGACCACCCTGACAATCCATCAATGCATGCACACTGTTATTAATGTATGATGATGTGAGATTATCACGGTCTTATAAACACGTAATAATGATGTAAAACAATCTAATATATATAGCATGTTTAACAAACATCAACCAAAGAAGAAACTCACAAAGACTTGTCCAGTGAAATTGAGAATTCCACCTCCACCAGAAGCATAATTGACACCTTTCAGAATCACTGGTCCTACTGTGGTGGGTGCCAAATAGGGTGGGGTTAAATCCATACCCAGTTCCTGAGCTGATGGAGCAAGAAAAAGAAAAACTCATCAGACAAAAGAAGTATAATAAGATCAATAATAGATAAAAAGTACAGAAAAACATAGGAAGTAATTAATATAAAAGGTAAGTCTTGCCAATGATGTCGACGATGGTTCTTCCATTAGTGAACCTTCCCGTTGGTCTTCCAAAATCAATGCCATTGGGTACATAATTAGCCTTTGAGAAGGAAACGAGGTAGTTATTGTTTCCTACGTCAACAAGGGAATCTCCGAATACAAAATTTGCAGGGAGATCATCTGAGGTTGAAACGTTAAACAAAACCAAGACTATGAAAAGTGGAAGCAGATTCAAAAGGGCACCCATCACAGAGAAAGAACAATAACTGATGACTGCAACGAAGTACTGAAGCAGTATCCTCCTCCTATATAGTACTTTTATATACCTGTGCTACGTTGTACCAAAAACAATGGGCTTTATAATGTGCAAAAGACACTGCCACCGGCTCATGATAATGGAATTTTATAATAATAAATCATGTGAGGGATAATATCATGCAGTGGGCCAACATTAATTGCTCTGCCTATAAACCTACTAGTCTTGACCGTGTAGTTGGAGGGAATAAATGACATTTCAAATTAAAACAAAACAGATACCATAATAAATGTATATACTTTTTTGGTTTTCATCCACATATATGAGATGGTCACTTAATAAACAACTAATAATTAGACTTTGTTTGGACTAGATTCTGGATTTGAGAGACTGAAAATGATTAGATTTGAGAGAGAAGAGAAGCGAAAGAGATGTTATTTAGATGAATAAAAAGATAGTGAGAAATGAAAGGAAAGTTTATAATCATTTAATGATTGATAAATAAATAAAACAATGGTTAAATATGTTTTTAGTCGTATATTTTGAGACGATTTTGATTTTAGTCTCTCTCTCAAATTAAGGTAATTATTTAACTTTACAAAACTTTGATTTTACTTCTCAAAAACTAACTTCTTTGAAAATCTACGTGTTTAACGAAAAACTGACACCATTTTTCTTTTCTCGCCTTTTCTCTCTTTTTTCTTTTTTTTCCATCTTCCATCCAATCTCTGCAAAAACATCATTTACACTGCAAGTCACCGTAGATTCCCACTTCAGTCTCCTCCGCCTCCGCCTTTACCTCCGACTCCGTCTCCACTTTCCGTTCCAATCACGTCCACATCGAACAATCACCTCATTCCGATGCTTCCTCTTCTTCCATCGTGGGCCAAATGCGGATCCATCATGGGTCATCAAGAGGTTATCAGTGGCTAAGTGAACTCTGTGACTTGCTCAGACAGATCCGTTAGAATTACGGTAAGAACAAACATGCTTTGCTTTTCCTTTTCAATAATAAGTTATGGATTGAAGAAAACATTTTCTGACTGCTGTGATAATGAAATCCTGTGTGGCTTCTCTTGTTGGCAACTTGTAAGGAGTGTCACATAAAGGCGAAAGCACAGTACTCACAAGATTCAGTAAGAGCGTCTTTGGCTAGACTAGAAGACACAATTCAAGCTACCTTTTACTTCACCTTAATATGGATTTTTTGGATAGCTTTATTAAGCCTTGTCAAATAATTATAATTATTATATATAGCTTATTGGTTTTTATGTTTAAGTCCGCTCAATAACACTACTTTGCAATATATATATATTTTAATTTTGAACACTAATTTGATGGTGTTGCAGGCACGTAGATATGATAATCCTGAAGAAAATCCGTTCTCCCCAAAAAATTTACCACCCATTGCTGCACCAAAGTACCCCTTTTCAGAGGTAATTAATTTCGAAAACTTTTGGACGATTCACTGTTACTTAATGAGTGAAAAAAAAAAAGGATTTATTGTTGTTTTTAGTTTTTGCAAGGTGCAGGTGCTTCGATTAACATAATCAAGGAAATTTGGGAAGTGTACTTTCATGAGCTGCTTCCAAAGTTTGTTAAAAGCGGTGATGATGGCAACTATGCACAAACTGCTTTTGCCGATCTTACGTTGTTGCAGGTGAAATTTCTTCTGTGAGGTCTTTTTTGAGTATGTTAATGGGTGATGTTATGAATAATAGGGAGGAAGAGGAAGCATCGGAGTGAGGTGGCTGTTCGACGTCGACGTGATTGGAACGGGAAGTGGAGACGGAGTCAGAGGTAAAGGCAGAAGCGGAAGCGGAGGTGGAGATCTATGGTGGCTTGTATTGTAAATGATGTTTTTGGATAGGTAGAGGTTGGGTGAAAGATGGAAGAAAGATTAAACAGAAGGAGAAAAGAAAAATGATATCAGTTTTACCTTCGACACATCAATAGATTTGTAACGTAGTTAGTTTTGGAAAATTAAAATTAAAGTTTCTTAAAATTGAAAGACTAGACTTTCTACGAAGGATTAGACTGTATCTTATTTTAAAAGATAAACTAAAATTAAAATCACTTTATGAGATTAAAAACATATTTAACTTATAAAACAATCATAAATTAATTAATTAAATATATTTTTTAAATTAACTATTAAATATTAAATTATATTTATCATTAGATATTACATTATATTTATTATTATAATATTATTTATTTGATTATTTATTATATCATAAATTTGAAATAAATGTTTTGAAAGTATCAAAATCTTAAAAAAAATATATTAAAAGCATCGAGTTTTAAATTACTAATTTTATTTTAATTATAATTCTTAATAATATGTATTATATTTTATTCAATTTGAATTAGTTTTATTTATTTTTAGTTAATTATGAGAGTTTTTAAATATAAATTATTATACAAATTAAAAAAGCAACTTTCCATGCTTTTCCTCACATATGACAGCAGAAAGTTGAAGCTGTGATTTTTTTTTTCGTTTTTCGCGTTTTAATGCATGGTTTTCCGAAAAATCATCGCTTCTTAACTTTCCGTTGATGCATCCAAATACACTAAAAAAACGTTAATAAATAACAAAAACCTAAAATAAAAAAAAATAATGGGAGATTAAAAAGAAAAAATAGTGAGAACCAAAAATAAAATGTAAAAACTGAGTGGAAAACTAAGAGTAAAATAAGAAATAAATACTCTACTATATAACATTTTCGTCAGCCATAAGTTGAACGATTCATTGTTGATGAAAAGTTTAGAAGAATCATAATTATGATCGAACGATTGAAGAACCAAATTCATCAGTCATCCTTCAAGTTAATCAATAAATATTAAAATTATTTAAAAGTAAGGAGTGATTAATGTAATTAGATTCTTATTAATAAAAAACTTATTTTAAAATCTATGAATACTAATTTAAGATAAATAAATAAATAATTTTACATTATATATCATTAATACTTGCTGAATATCTATTAATTTTAAAATTAAAAGACCTTATATAGATAATCTCCTAATTAATCAGACGAAAAACACAGACAAATGACTTATCAAAAACTTAAACCGAAAAGTAACATTTAAACCTGTCATAGACCTATTAGACGGTTGACCTCAATCTCTGTACCTGAAACATACCAATTTTACTTAAAAGGAATGAGTTATCATTTAACAAATCTTATAAAATAATAGATGTCAAAATATTTGTTTATATTAAGGATCAAGTTGAAATATTTTTTTTTCATCAATGGCCAGTATAAAATCCATAAAGTTAAGAAATGAAAATTTAAGTTATTCAAAGTATAATCTTAATACATAAACTATATGAGCTTAACAAGTCTATTTTTTTAATATGGAAGAAGTGCTGATTAAATTGACTATATTTATTATTGTAAATTAACTGAAAATACTGTTTTTTATGTCAAAGTGTATGGTGTTTCATATATTAAAATTTGATCTCCAAATAAATTATATCGATTTATCGACTAGCGTCGCCAGTAGTCTAATAAATATACAATACATTCACGATTATTAAAACAATATTTTAATAAAATTATATAAGCGAATAATTTGTTTATTACGATTACGGTCTAAAAAACCTTAAAAAAATATATTTTAGTACGACTCTAGTACAAAATCTTGGATAATAATATTTAGAGAATATTTTTTGATAACATTTAAAATCATTTATATATCATCTTGTAATTGATCTATAATAATATTTATTATTATTGTTGATTGTGGAATAATTTTGAACCAATCTCATAATAATACGTAAATAATATTCAAATATTATAAAAAATATTCTCTAAAAATCATTACCCTAATATGCTTGTATTGTCATACCACAGGTGGTAGCTTTGGTTACCTGCTTCTCAATTTGAAAATCTTTTCTGTCTACAGTACTTTGCTTGCTAGCAATGCCACAGGTTGTTCAAAGTTCAGAAGCACTGAATCTTCACGCTTTGTAATTAAATGCATCTCAGTAAAACAAAGGATAGTATTTAATGTTTGCAGGGACTTCCTTCAATTAAATGTATCACAAAACCCACACTGTCGCTTTTTCTTGACTGATAGTTTTTCTTTCGTTTTCTGTGCACCCCGTACCAATAATAATATTTAAAAAATATATATTATTATAATAAATTTCAGAGTAACTTTTAATTAATTTTGATTTATCTTGTTTAATCATATTTTTTTTAAATTGATTAATATTAAAATTATGATACTTAATTTAATTCATGACCGATCATTTACTTATTAATTAATTGAATTTACTTATAACTCACTAAATAATTTAAATTATAACCGAGTATCTCATCTGTGACTAACTTTTTCTTGAGACAACTTTGCGCACATCACCATAACTACTTTTCTTGCATTTGTTATGGATCATAAATGGTGCAGGTAGCATGTATGGAAGAATGGGGAATATGCGCTAAACTGAATTACAGCTATGAACAGTAAGAAAACAAAGGAAGTACCATACTTGGTTGTTGATGATGTGTGGCATCATGTTCATAACTGCGTAAACAACAATGGGAAACGAAAGAGTTCCATCGACTTCAAACTTGCCTCATCTACTCTGGTAATCAATGAAGGTCGACGTGATTCTGGATTCATCTTTTTGACTTTTAGCCTATATTTTTATTTTTTTTTATGTTTAAGCCAGTTGACTTTAGTTAATTTATTATTGTCGTTCTTTTAAAAAAAGTTTAATGTTTCAATATGTTACTATTTTCAGAATTTCAAATACCTTTCTTTTTAGCATCTCAATTAAGTTTTTATTTTCTTAAAATTAAATCAAATAAGACATTTTCGTTAAATTAAGATGACGCCGTTGAAGTATACTTTTTATTCATTTTTTAAATTCAAAGTTTAAAAAAATACAATTCAGTCACGTTTTTAATGCCACATAATAAAAAACTATACTGTCAGCATATTCTTCTTAACGGCGTCATCTCAATTTGACGGAAAAACCCTGTTTGATTCGATTTTACAAAAATAAGGACTCAATTGAGACGTCGAAAAAGAAAAGGACCCATTTAAAATTTTGGGCGAAAATAGGGACATTTGAGACATTAAACCTAAAAAAAATGCAAAAAAAATGCATGTGTCATGCTTTTTTTTTATATCATTCTTCAATTATGAATTATTATATAATGTAATAAGTTTATTGCTTTTTATAAAAAGTTTCTTATTGATTTTGAGATAAAAACTTTATTAGAAAGGAAGTTTTAACCTAATTGAACACCACAAAACTGACTTGGTTCAAATACCATATTAGAAAGTGAGTTTTAAACCTAACTTAACCCACAAAATCGGTGAAATTTGTATCTATATATAAATTGACTTTATCTTTAGTCGAACTTCTAACAAACTTTTAATTTGGATGTGTTGTAATTTTCTAATATTTTAAAAATCGCCAATGTCTCGTTATTTTTCTCTCCAATAGAGATGATTTTATAATAATGAAAGTGCGAGAACAATATTAATCAATTATTCTTTTAGGATAACTTATAAAGAAATTTATTCATTTGTTTACTTATAAAGAAATTTTCCGTGGCCCACTTAAACAGGACATTGAGGTTAATGTATATCGAGGAACATTTAACACGTGTTGATTAATATATTTAAACTGAAATGTTGTAATTTAATAACTCAATATTTGAGATTCACATCTCGTATTTATATTTTAATAGAATATTAAATACAAATATATCTATACATCATTTTTAAAATATTTTTTAATGTATTTATCATTATAACAACCTTTACCCTCAGCGATGACAAATAGCTAGGGGAGAAATATTAGTTTGTTTAGTTTAGTTTTGATATACACTTCCATTCTCTATATTTTTTTTTCTTATCATATATATGAAATTAATTAGTAAGAAAAGAAAAAAAATATAATAATAAGTATTTAAATAAGTGTAAGGATGTGCTATATATACTATCTTGTATATACAGAACAGGACATCCCTATATATATTTATTGTCTATAAAAGAAACAACGTTTTAAGACTCACATATCATATATATTAAAAAAAGAAGAAGGAAACAAGTTAATATAATATTAGAAAATATTAAAAATTATAACTATTAAATAAAACTTTTGATTATAAAAATAAGATAAAATGAAACAAGATTGTATTATAATTACTTTGATGTTTTTGATAAAAAATAAATAACTTTTTATAAGTTTTTCTTTAGTTTATTAAGGAGTGAAAGTATAAATCAATTTTACAAAATTAATTAGTAATATAAAGTTTTTATTTACTTATATATTATAAAAATTATTATATTTATATTTAATGTGAGACTTCCAATATATTTTTATACATTGTTCTAGTACCATTTTAAAATGTAAATATTAAATTCTTAACTTTATAAAATCAGTTTATAAATTAAAATTTATATCTACTTATATACTATAAATTGGTTTTATCTAATTAATGTGAGATTTTCAAAACTAATAATCAAATATAATTTTCAAGTTAAATATGTTAATTCAATCTTTTACATCAACAACCAATAAATTTAAAACTTAAGTAAAAGCATTTTACAATAACTTTTATCTACATGATCTTGAAAATATAAAATAAGATACAAATTACTTATTATATTATGGAAAAATTAAAATTAAAATAAGTAAAAAATAAATAAACTTACTACAGTATGAATATAAAGCAAGAACTAAAATTAGAGTTTTTAAGTTATTTAAAAGAAAGTTCAATAAACATGTAAAAAAATAAAATCAACTTGCAATAGATGAAGAAATAAGGACAATTACAAGAAACTTAAATAAAAATTGAAAAATAAATAATTAGAAAGATAAATTATTATTATTAATAGTAAATAAGTTTACATAGAAAATTTAAAAAGCTAATGACTAATACACATAACATAGTACCATGTAATCTATTTGTCACCTAATTACAAATAGGAAAATGATATTTTAACACCATTTTGACACTACATACGTGTCAAAATGTGGTTGGACGATTTCAAATTAAAAAAAAAACGTTGGTTTTTCTTTTCCAAATATGCCCTTGTATCAACTTTTTTTTAATTTGAAATCGTCCAACCACATTTCACACGTGTGCAATGTCAAAATGGTGTCAAATAATGGTGTTAAAATATCATTTTCCTGTAAAAATAAATAAGAAAACTTAACATTTCGAGCCGTTTCATATTTGTTTCCCATAAAAACATTTATAGATTACCTTTGGTCTTTTAGTGATTAAAAAATCTCGCTCAGAGTTAGGAATGACAATAAATGAGATGAGTTTCATTATATCACTCTAATCTTTAAAATAAAAGTTTGTTCTAATTCTCATATTCAAAATAATATACAATTTTTTGTCACGGTAACGGTATACTCATACCTATTCTATTTTTTTATTATTTTAATATCAATTAATTGATTTTTATAAAAAATAAATAAATATCACAAAAAACACATAATATTATCATATGTTCATTACCAAAAGGACAATAAGTTCACACAATAATGTAAATTAAATTATCTTCATTTATTTATTTTACTTTTATCTTTTTTATACAAATCCTAATTCAAAGATATTGTTTTCTTTTCTGTATTTTTAAATTAAAAAGAAAAACATTTTGATAATTAAAATGAAAATTAGTTAACTATTTTAATTGACTTTATTAAAAAAAAGTCAAAGCTTTTTAATTAAAAGTAAATTAAATTCTTTCTAAAATTTAATTAAATTTTTTTTGTTAGGAATACTTATCAATGTTGGACCAACATTTTTTTATTTATTTATCAAGCTTTATTTGGCCTTTCAGAACATTCATTATCCACATTCCTTTTTCTAGACACTTTCTTTCTTTCTTTGTTCTTTCTCTTTCACTCCCTTTCTCCTATCTTTCATCATAGGTAACATCAACTTTCTTTCTCAATCAGTCAATTACCATGTTTTCTTCTGCAATCTCACCATGCTTCCAATTGATTAACCCTTTTGCTTCTCATATATTTTAATTTTCTCAATAAGACTGCTCCTCTACAAAATATCTAATAAAATTCTCTCTGTTACTTTCTATTACTCATTTTGTTGCTTCTAGGAGTTTTCTCTTTTCTTACTTTCTTTCACTTCTTAATCAAAGCTTATAAATAGACTCACACAAAGTGAAAAAGAAATGGAAAAACACAGATAAGGAGATTAAAATTTAAGACAATTGTTTTGAGATTAAAAACAATTATAGTGAGAATTGAAAAAGAGTAGAAAGAAAAGTATGGTTTGGCTACAATATATTGTTTTGTTCAATTTTTTTTATTCACCACCTAAGGTAGAATGCTAACATATGTTTTGGTGGTTGTATTGTTATTATCCTTATTATATTTTGCTAAGCGTAATGTTAACAGGTTCTTTAATGAAGGTTATACTTACTTATATATATATATATATATATATTCTAACAGTGAAGATGATTTTGAGATGTTGGAAAATCTCAATTTCCTAAAATTGAATATTATTCTGTAAAAAATATTTTTAACTAATTAGAATGATATTGATGCATAATAAATATTATAAAAACCATCTTCCCTAGTTGAAAACAAATACTATTTTTGTTTTGAATTAAAAAAAAACTTAATTAAACCAATTTTTTAAAAGTTAGGACACAATTCAAAAGAAAAAATTTAGCACAGACTAAGAAACTTTTCGATTAAATGGAGATGAAACGAATAATTAAGTTTTCTTAAATAATCTTTCCTAGTTGAAAATAAATACTAATTTTTTTATTTTTTATTTTTAAATTTAATTGAATAATTTTTTAAAAATTAAGACGTGATTGAAAAACAAATTAACAAAGACTAATTTGAAACTTTTCGATCAAAGTTTAGAAGAAACGAATAATTAAGTTCTTTTATTTTAAAGATAATGATATTTAGACAATATTTTGTTCACAACGTAATTTTTTATCAATGACAAATTGATACGTAATCAATGTTGAAATATTGTTAAAAAAATGTTGTCAAAATATCATTGTGTAAATACAATGAGATGACACTTTTAGGGTTTTGGAATCATAACAGAGGGGTCACACCAATTCTTCCCCAGTTTTCTTCTATTTCCTCTTCACACATACAACGGACGCAAACTCCATAATTGGCAATGTTAAAGCCCTAGGTTGCTGATTCCGGTGAGACTCTGGCAAGCTTCCTCCAATGCTAGTGTCAACGACTTCACTGCTGCCACCCTATGACGGAAGCCATTGCGCAACGCCTCTGCATCACTCACCCTCAGTCGTGCGTCGTTCCTGCGCGTGGGTGCTACTCGCACTAGCCTTCTGCCGTTAAACCCTCGCCAGACAGGGCACCTTTGATTTCGCCCATGAGCCACTTCCGCACGAGCTCGTCGTCATTGGAGATCTCATCTCCTAGCTGCACCTCGACGTTAGAACCCTAGGCCGCTATTATCTCGAGATCGCCAATGATTAAACACTTAAGAAGGTTCAGATATTCTAACTACACTTAAGAAGCGTTGGCGCCAAGCTAATGTGAAATGAATAATTTGGAACAAAATAGTTAGTCATCAGAAGAAGATAGATTCAACATGACATGATTGCTTTGCTTCAAAGTTCACCCCTACTTGTCTGGTTCTTGGAAAATATAGTCAAGAGCTAAGACAAGTGCTGTTTTTCCACACACATAGCAGTGAAAATCAAGGCCTAGCCTTTTGAAGCTCTGAAAGGTACAACTTATTTATTGAATTAAAACATTCTGCATAGGTATAATAGGTTTTTCATGACACGAGTTTGTTTCTACTACCTCGATCACAAGTTTTGGCACAGCCTTGATAGAATCCAAGTTGTTAAATAACTTTTTCTAGATAATGTATAGTTGTAAAGCTGAATTACAAGTCCACGTTCATGCAATGTCTTTAATTTTAGCTTGTTAGTTAAGGTTATTTGAATTTATTCGTACGAAGCACAAATATGGCCGTTGTTTTATTAAGGGTAATTGTTAACTGTGATAAAATGAACTTGTGAGCTATGAAGGAGATAAGAATCAGATGACCATGAAAGAAAACTTTCGTTTATTTCAATAATGTATAAATATAGTGTACGTTATACGTACTTGGTTCCTTAAACGAGCATTGCATTGCATGGTATATAGTATACATACTACTAAGAATATATTTTAACTCAAAAACCCCGACCATCACTATCGAAGCCACCGCCTCCACCAGCCCCACCTCCAAACCCACCGCCAGCACCTCCGCCTCCAATGCCACCACCAGCACCTCCGCCAGCACCCCCTCCAAAACCTCCTCCTCCTGCGCCTCCACCGGCACCAATTCCTCCCCCTACTCCACCACCATGCCCACCACCAAAGCCTCCACCGGCACCTCCACCAGCGCCTCCACCGGCACCTCCCCCTATTCCACCACCATGCCCACCACCAAAGCCTCCACCGGCACCTCCACCAGCGCCTCCACCAACTCCTCCTCCTAAACCACCACCAGCACCTCCACCTGCACCACCTCCTACACCACCTCCAGCTCCTCCACCTGCACCACCTCCAATTCCTCCGCCTGCCCCTCCTCCTACACCACCTCCAGCTCCTCCACCTGCACCACCACCAATTCCTCCTCCTGCCCCTCCTCCTACACCACCACCAGCTCCTCCGCCTGCCCCTCCTCCCACACCACCTCCAGCTCCTCCACCTGCACCACCTCCAATTCCTCCGCCTGCACCTCCTCCTACACCACCGCCAGCTCCTCCGCCTGCTCCTCCCCCTACACCACCTCCAGCTCCTCCACCTGCCCCACCTCCAACTCCTCCGCCTGCTCCTCCTCCTACACCACCGCCAGCTCCTCCACCTGCTCCACCTCCAACGCCTCCACCTGCCCCTCCTCCACCACCAACTCCTCCTCCCACGCCACCACCTTTTCCACCTCCAAACCCACCCCCAGCTCCTCCACCTGTACCACCTCCTCCACCTGCACCACCTCCAATGCCTCCTCCTGCCCCTCCTCCACCACCAACTCCTCCTCCCACGCCACCACCTTTTCCACCTCCAAAACCACCACCAGCACCTCCACCTGCACCTCCTCCAATGCCTCCTCCTGCACCTCCGCCGTGCCCACCTCCGAATCCTCCTCCTACACCACCACCTTTTCCACCTCCAAAGCCGCCACCAGCACCACCACCAATTCCTGCCCCAAATCCACCACCGTGTCCACCTCCAATTCCTCCACCTAAGCCACTTCCAAAACCGTCAACTAACTCATTTTCTTTTATTTTTCTGCATTCTGCTGCTCCTATCACTAATACAAATGTCACAGCAAGTACTGCAACATAGCTTTGTAACTTTCCCATCCTTACACAAATAGAGAAAATAGGGCAGAAAATGCTTGCAGTGGAGAAAGCTTGGGCAGAAAGGAGTTATTTATAGTGTGAACAAGCGAACACACACCATTAATACACGTAGACTTATGGAGATCTCAACTATCAAACACCGTCAAAAGTTCAAACTTTGTTTCTAAAGACAAATCCAGGGGCCGGTGAAACCTTAATTGTCATGTCCCAACTATCAACTACTTTATTTAAGTAAAATGGAGTGCGATTAATAACTATTAACAAAATTGTTAATATCTCGATTAGAAAAAACACTACTGAAAGCAACTAGCTTGCTCCACTCACTGTAGGAGATTAAATAGTGTGGAAGCTTTTTGGGGTTTCTGCTGTGAATTATCTTAGTGCTAAATCGGACATTTTCGTTTATCAGGAAAGTGATTGTTCACAATATTCTGTGAACTCATGCTCCCTATTTGTATTGTCAAGAATCACTATCCACAAAAATGAAGTTTGTACATGTACAAATTCTTATTTTCAAGTAAATTATTAGAATCTTGATAAAGAACTGAGAACTAATTTCTGAAATTGTCAAAATTTATTTGTAGGACTAATATCTCGAAAAGAAAATTTTTATACACTGAAGATTCAATCTCTAACGATACACATGAAAGATAACACGGCTCTTGATCATGATGGAAATTGGTCATAATATTTTTTACCATATTAATAACTTTTTGTAACAACTTTTTTATAATAAATCTTCGTATTATTATTGTAAAAAAATTGTTTAAAAAACTTTTTCCTATTTGGTATCCAACAGAACGACGTTAGTTGGTAAATATATATTTAAGGCTGAACGTAACGGGTCGAGGTGAAGGATACAGAGAGTGATTAATTTTGTTCCATTTTGAGTGAGTAAAAAGTGAAGTTAGAAAAATTTTCTGTAAGTGACTGCGATTGGCAGATGGCAATTATGAAATGTTGAAGACCCTTACGTCTTTATACTGTTTTTCTCATTTATAGCTTCAAAACTTGCCCTACAGCTATATATGTGTATTATCTGTCGGTTCAATGTCATATACATGGGATTGGCATGTGATGTGAGAAACATTTTCAGCCATCTCACTGAAATCAAATTAAAAAAACTTCACATGTTAATGTTTAGTCCAGTTTAAGAAATATATAGCATTTCTGGACGATTGGCCACCCCACCACATGTACAGCTTGCTTCATCAATACAAACTGACACTCATATTATTTCATAATACTTTAATATTAAAATGTACTTTTAGTTAAAGAATGCTTGTAAAAAGTAAAGTACCAGCATTTTCCATGGCTTTTAGGTTTGAATGTGCTTCCGTCGCTGTCGTTGAGTAAATAGTATAATCATCGAAAATTGTTGTAATAAGAAAATAAAAGAGTATGATTATCTAATCAATGAATATGTAAAATTAAAGAATGCGTGTCATAAATAATATACATCAGTTCTTGGAAAACTGACCTATACATGCAGTATTCCGTTTCATTTTCTATTAGATGAATACTTTCCATCGTTTCTTTAATAACTGATTTTGTGTGAATTTCAACGTTTTCTAAATCAGTTATATTATTATAAGGTTAAATGTGTTTTTCTGTTGGTTCTAACCTTTATATTAAATAAGTTGTCTGTTTGGTTCTTATAAATTTACATAGCAATGATAATGGTTCTCGTTTACTTGTTAAATTTTTTTGTCTGTGTAGTTAATGTATATGGCACAATTTTTTTAAGTATTTTAATTTGAAGAAAAAATATATACTTTGTTTCCATAGAATTAGTCAAGGGTCTCTTTCCTTTTTGTGTTCTCAAGTCAGATATGTGTCATGAGAAAATCATTGTTTTATTAGGATAGATAAAGGATGTCTTTACCTAACTTGTATATTTATAGGACTTCTCGCAGCCAAGTCTCTTGATCAACTATTAATGTAGTATAATTTTTGACAATCAATTTAACAATCAATTATTAATACAATATATTTGTAAAGCCTAAAGCAATATAATCCATTAATACCTCTATCAATTACTTATAAATGATCATTAACTCTGATAAGTATATTTCACATAGTGCATACTTTAATACATAAATTTTTTATTCACTAATGAATGTAAAAAGTATTTCATCCAACCATTACTTTTTGAAGAATGGATAAAGTGTGAGAGTTCTCTCTGTCTCAGGGCACATCCTCCATTCTTGGCCTCTTCTATTCCTTAGAATGCATTTTGTTTGTTCTTCCTTTCATGCGAATTTTGTGGGGACTTAAATAGGTGGTGGATTGAGAGTAGGTATATATATTTGTATTTTGTAGCAATTTCTTCATAAGGTTAACTTATTATCAGGTAGGTTTCCCCTTTATTTTCTTCTATTTTTTTCAGATGCAATGGAGCAGTGAAATGATTTTTAAGATTTCAATTGGCTCCTGATAACAAATGTTTGTAGGTTTCATCTATTCAGATATTAAGGCTGATTTTTTTTTATCAGAAAAATAATATATAAGAGCTATTAAGGTTGATGACTTATTTTTTATTGATTATAGGATGAATGTCTTGATAGTAGAAAACAGCGTTCTCGGCCACCAATAACATTGTTGGCAAAACATATAAGTTCCGTATTGTTTTTAATTTTAATAAAAAATTTAGATAAATTTTAAAAATATTTGCTTTCATTTTTTAAAAACGTTAGAGTTGAAGTGCTTAAATTAATATTATTAATCTATAACAATTCTTAGGAAAGTAACCCAACAAATTAGCAAGAGTAAAGTAACCTAAACTCATATTTGATTTCTAATATATTAGTTTTTATAAAAATAATACAAAAATTTTAATTAAATAAAACAAAATAATAATAGAAAATAGATATAAGAGATACTAGAACATGATGTGATAAATTATGTAGTAGCAGTTTCATAAATACTGAAAAATATATTATATAACCCATGCAATATTTCTTAGAAATAACATAGAAGTATTATATTATCAATGGTCAAAATTTGAGGTAAATATAAAAATTTATTGCTAAAGTAAAATTATCGACAAGAAGTTATGGATGACAAAAAGTTTGTTAGTAAATAACTCGCCGGATAAATAAATTGTAATTAGTTACAAAAAAAAATCTCTTAATAATTATGTGTTAGTAATAGCTGATGATCTAAATTAATTGGTAATTATCTATCAATAAAATTGTAATTATTTATTAATATAATTATCAATAATTTTTTTATTCATAAAATTTATTAATAAATATCGCAATTTGGCCACCTTTTATTCTTTTTCTGAGTTCTATATCATCTTTTTCATTATCATTTATTGTTGTCGTTGTTGTTTTGATATTGTGTTCATCACTTTTAACTACTCGTTCTCTTTTGTTTTTCTGTCATTACTTTTATCATTGTCGATGTTGTTATCCCTACCATCTCTAAGTAATTTATTGTTTAAACTAATTTGCGCGGATGGATTGCAAAATGAAATGGTGTTCGTTTTGAGAGAATTGCGAGCAATGAATTGCAACTATTTGCAGGATAGACACTTTTTTTATCACCAGGTGATATGCGAAGATTTGAAAAGATTTAATGTGAAATTCCATCTTTGCCCTCTTCTAATTTGATAATTTTCAATTTTGCATATGAATGAAAATATAACTTACCGGATTGATTTCAAGTAAAAGTATTTATTCCAAAATAGTGTTTGATGAATTTTAAAAATCTAATGAACCAAAATTTCAAACAACGAACCTGCATGCATTAAATAATAATAATAATAATAATAATAATAATAAAATTTTAAAATTTAATTTTTATTTTTTTCTTTCTTTATAATAAATTTTACAATTATATATAGTATTATAATAATTCATTTTACTAAATTATATTTTTTACTTTTTAAAAATTAATTTTAATAATTATTTTTAATTTTTTTATTCTTTATAAATATTTTTACAATTAAATATAACATTAACAAATATTATTTTAATACCTAGGGATATTTTAGTAATCTTTATTTTCTAATAATTAAACAAATTTTTTTAACTGTCACATCAATCAAATCCTACACTAATTCTTATAAACTTTACCTCTAAATCCACTCTCAATTACCTTCAATTCTACTCAAATAAACACAAAAAAAAATCATCCTCAAATCCTTTCAAATTCACTCAATCACTCTTTCCAAATCATCTCTCCCAATTCACCTTGAGTGAACACACCGTTACTCTTTTTCATTTCCTCTCTCTTTCTCCTCATTCTTTTTCTCTTCTTCTACTTATCTATTTCCATTTGATTTAAAACATATATTTCGTTAGTTATGGAAACATTCAAACATATTTTATAAAAGAATGTATTGTTTGATTTTAAAAAATATAATTATCAACGAATTTATTAAGAAATTCTAAACACTTCAATTATCAGTGATTTTATTAATGAATTTTAAAAAAATTATTAACAATTTCTTTTTAAAAAAATCATTTCTGATTATATAAAACAGTCAAAGTTAAAGCAAAAATTTTGACGTTCATTTTATCAACGAAAATATCTATTAAAAATTAAAATGATGTATTATTAACAAATTTTATCTATATATCCATTACAAACAATTATTACTGACACATTTTATTAACAAATCTATTATCAACTAAATATCCGTTAAAATTTCACATAAATAATATCCATCAATAATTTGTTTTATGAAATTTTTCTCGTCAAAAAATGTTAGTTTAGCAACAAATATTTTTTTGTCAATGAAATTTTATCAACAATATTATATTTTTTTCTAGTGTCATTTACATATTTGTTATGAAATGAATTTGTACATCCCACTCGAAAATTCGAATCAATAAAATGAATCTTTCAAGGTTACTATATAAAATATGATGAATAATATTGTTTATACAGTATGATAAGCATTTATTCTCGTAATAACATCTAGATTCACGTCTACCCCGCCATTATTTGTGCATTTCAACTCAATCAAATTTAGATAAACAACTTCACTCTGGAGAAAAAAAAAAAGAAAAAAAGAAAGAAGCAACCAAGTTGAGAATGAAGGCTTCCACCGCCAACACTTGCAAGCAAACAACATCCTTGTCATATCAGTAAATAATTACTTTGATTTTCAACAACAAAGAAAAAATGAACTAACTACTTAATTAATTCGAATAGCTGGACCGCAGCATCATGTGATTCATCAACCACCACATTCTTGGGATATCCCATTCCTTAATTGAACTACCCAAGCTAGCTGTTCACCATTTCAGCAGCAACTCAACACCACAATTCTAAGTGTAAAACCACTGCATACCATTATTACCTTTCTTTTCCACCACACACATAGTAAAACCTATTACACGGTCTATGCTTCTGTCTGTTTTTACCGAAATCACATTCAAAAATCATAATTAAAACACACTAATCTTACTTTTAAATTCGTTAATCAATACTCTATAATAAGATACTCATTTTTAGCATTGTGAATTTACACACCTAAGAACAGTAACTCTGTCGACCAAAAAGGATGTGTCTGCACACAAACATCTAAACTGGGCATAGAAGCGGCGAAATCAGAAAACAGAAGCAAAGAAAGCAAATAAATAAGGTGAAAATTTTCAACTGCAATTTGAATATGAACAATCTAGCAGCTCAAAATAAATTTGTAATTTTAAATTATTTAATATAATTACAACAACCGGTATGAGTGAAATTGAAATGAAACCCTTAAGCGTAATATTAGGTTCAAAGTCTCGCATGTGTAAAATTATATATAGCTAAAAAATATTCCATCCGAAATTAACAGTTAATAATTTAAAGAGATATTTCATGTTCATAATTTTAT
This sequence comes from Vigna mungo, assembly GCA_036885675.1. Classification (NCBI taxonomy): domain Eukaryota; kingdom Viridiplantae; phylum Streptophyta; class Magnoliopsida; order Fabales; family Fabaceae; genus Vigna; species Vigna mungo. The sequence goes on from CP144696.1 coordinate 15,809,729, forward strand.
AAAGTAGACACGTGTTATAATGCATTAAGTTCATCACATGCAAGAACTATTTAACTGTATTAATTATATGCATCATGTTCCTAAATTATTTAATTATTTGAAAAAGATTTTTTGGTATACACCATTGATAATGTTAACAAAGCAATTATATTTTATACCATGCTTAAATACTAATTTTATTGTTGTTGAATTTATTCAATTTAATTTTAATTTTATTCTAATTTTAATTAGTTTTATTCAATTTAATTATTTTTATTAATGCTGTTTAAATAAATATTTTTAGATTTTTTTCTTTCTGTTTTTATCACAATAATAAATACAGTTATTTCTTTTAATATTATAACGTGTTAACTTTAATTTTAATTTTTAATTAACACTTTATTTGATTTTTATCTTTTTTAAATTTTAAACCAATTGTCTTCATCATATTTTTAAATTTTCATTCTAATTTTAAACTAACTATACTAAATCAAAAGTATTTAATAAAAATCTGAATTTTAATAAATATTATATTTATATAAAAATTAAATTTGGTTTTATTTGGAGAAAAATAAAATTGATAATTTTAAAAAATGGAATTGCATTGAAAAAATAATAAATATTAAAGATTAATCTTAATCATTTTCATATTTGTATGATAAGATTATATTTTTTTATTTTTGTAATAATTTCCTTAAAAGTTTTATTTAAGACGATTTTTAGTTAGTTATCTGTTTCTATATTATAAATTAAGATGTATCGGAGAATGAGACTTACTCCTCATGTTCTACCACTGACACAGATCAATATTTTTTGTTATATTATTTTGTGTACATTTTTAAATTGTACCTACAAAATTTTCCTTTCAGACATATTTAATCCTATTTTTATTTTTAAATTAATTTTTAATTGCTATTTTTACTAAACATTATTTATTTTAATTGCAATATAGTTTATATTTTTTATTGGCACTGAAAAAATCGTCTTTCTTATGTGAAAAAGTAGTTGGGCCTAGCTTATTGGGCTGGTAGTTTGAGAGTGTTTAAGAGAGGGTTATTGTTTCCTGCACCCGTATAATTATTAACATACACCGCCGTTGTCTCTACCGCCACCACTGCTGCTGTGCTGCCGCTTCTATCATTACCTCTGTTACAAAGAAAGAAGAATAGATGAATGGTGTTGTAGATGAAGAATAAGATAAATGTGTTTTGGAAAGCTTTTTCTAGAATGCATTTCATGTTGTTTCAGAAAATTCCTTCTGGAAAATTTTATTCCAGAAAATCTGAAAAAATTATTTTAATTTTTTTTAAACAAGAAGTCACTAAGTTTGGGTGCGTGAAGAAATTGTGGGGTGCAGGAGGTAAATCCTTTAGAGAAATGGATCCCACGTTGAGCCCAATAAGGCCCAAAAAATGTTTCAGAAAGCACAAAGAACAGTATGAGATGAAGCTCTTTCAGCGTTGCGCGTGGGTTGTGTTAGTTTTGTTGTAGTGTTTGATTTTGCAGCAGAAAGAGTGAAATTGAAGAGAGAGAGAAAGAGAAATGGAAGGTGCAGAGGAAGGAATAGAGAGGGTGGTGGACTCGAAGGACATGCAGCAGCAGACCAAAGCTTTCGACAAGCTCACTGACCGCGTCGAGGATCGCCAACTCGATTCCTCTCGCGTTCAAGAGGTTCTCTTCTCTCCTCTCTCTCTCTCTCTCTCTCTCTCTCTCTCTCTCTCTCTCTCATATTTTCTTGTAATCGCATTCGAAATTCAAAACTCTTTCAGAAGCGCTTTTATCAGCTTCTCAAAATCGTGTCCTAAAGTGAAAACGCGCTGGTACCAAACGTTGCTACAAAATTCCACAGAAGCGCTTCGATTCTTGTTAAACTGAATTTTGCGCTATTTTCGAACGATCTTGCAGGCCATGGCATCAATTGCTGCATCGGCGGAAGCTGATTGGAAAGCCATGCGTTTGAGGTAAATTCATTCTTAATTCTTTTTTCTGTCTTCTAAATTTGATTGGTGATTAAGTAACTATTAATCTATATTTTTCCCCCTGATTTTAGGGAGAAAGAATTAGCTGCTGTTAAAATAAATGCCGCCGATGTTGATATTATCGCTAATGAATTAGAGGTAACTTTTTCCGTACGTCGCTTTTTTTAAAATTTTCCAGTTTTTTTCAATCAATTGATATTTTTATGTGTAATTTGTTTTCAAAAGCTGGATAAAAAGGTTGCTGAAAGGACCTTACGCGAGCATAAAGGTGATGCTGTTGCTGCAATCCGCCACTTGCTTCGCTAGAGTTGTAGGAATGGAAGTGCCATAGTTAGCAAATTCATACTTACCTGAATGCAAAGACCTAATTTATTCAGAAATCATACGATCCACGTACCGAAACATTTGCTTAGATGTTTACAAAATTTCTATATTCATAATCAAGTCCTGTCAGCTCTTAAAAAAGCTAAATAACTAACATAAAGGAACTATCAATAGATTAGCTTAGTTGTCTTGCATTGTTCTGCTCTTATGTTTGGTGCTGATATTTGACGAGACTTTGAGCAAATATTCTAAGCTGATAGAACCAATCAATTAATGTTTCATGAAGGCTAGGGAACCTAGTGGCAGGGGTGGTATTTTGTTCTGGCGTAGATAGTTTCAAGTTAGAATTTGTAGCTTGAATTGGGGAAGTGGGGAGTGAGATTTGAACACAGGGTATCACCATAGGTAGCACCCATTGGATCATGGAAATGCATCCCCTACAGTTTGAAGAACAAATCTCACCATTGAAACAATGTTTTATTGAGAAATTTTGTGGTACCCAAGGAAATTTAAGGGTTTGGGTACTATTATTTTTTAAAATTTTTAGTTAAATGAGTTGTTATCTATTGAAGTTTTATCCCTCCTTCCCTCTCTTTCTTCATGTGTTTAAACACATTCTACAACTGACTCAAACAATAAATGTATCAGAATTCTTAGATTTCTCCGGGTACCATGACAGTTCTGTTTTTTCTCTTTCATGCATCAAATTGACCAATTGGAACTAAACGAATGGCTAAGATGGCATACGATAGGATCTTGAGTTCTTGATCCTTGGATCATCTATGCATGGTGTGCGCGTGAGATAATTGGAGTCATGTATCTCCGTCTTTGTCACTAATATAAGCTCATTTGCATGTTCCACGTGAAGCTCCTGCATCTTCAAGTTCAGTGCTTAATGCTTTGTCAGCTACTGTGGTCAAACAGAAAACCTTGTACTTAGTGCTGTATCTCCATGCTTAATGCTCTTGTAAGGTATTGCTCGCAACAGTTTGTGCAAGTTGTTATGACATATTTGCACTATTTTTACCACTTCCAAGTTGATAGAGGCTAGATTCTTGATGTAACTTGAAGTTGACATTGTCGTGTCGTGACGAAAGCATCCACTATGTTTTCACCTACTTTTTTCCGTATTAAAGAAAGATTCTCATAAAACATATAGCTGCTACAGTTCTTCATGCTATGCTGTGGTGTCTTTTCTCTTTTCTTTATTTCTAAGATGTCTTTAGAGCCATTAGTTTGTCATCTCATCTTTTTTTTTTCTTGCTTGTTTGTCGGGGAATCCACTACTTTATTTATCTGAAAATATAATCCCACTTCCTAAGTGATAAAAGCAAACCTTAGTCACGACATAGGCTTTATAATTCCCCACCATGAAGTTGTTTCAGATTTCTACAAGTTGCATGAGATGTTTCCCCCTTTCTTGTCTCATAACTTACGTCACATTTTCACTGGTAAACAGGAAATTGTTAGGAAGGAAGAAAAGGGCTATGGCTGACCCAACTTTCTTTCTTATTGTTTAAAAGCTATTTTAAAGTTTTGTTTTGAATGACTGTTGTCTAGGATATTTGAAAGCTAACTTTATTTCGTAACATAAATTAGTTCAAAGTGAAAGATAGCGTGTAATTTAATCTTGGAAGTTATTCTAATTAGTTTTTCCTTAAAACGAATTCTTTCTATCAATTTTAAAGTCAAGGCCCTTGTTTTTTTTTTTTCAGGATTATTTCTTTAAATGTATTTGGTGCAACTTTTACAAAAAATGAAAACATAAATCCACGCTCAAAACTACTTATATATACATTATCAAATCAATATTCTCTTGAAAAACTCATTTTTTTATTATTTTCATTTTGTTTAGTTTTCAAACCTGTGGATAAGAAATATTACAACAGCAGAATTTTAACTAGGCGAGATTATTTATGATGAGAAATTCTTGTAAGTTAATTAGTTTTTATAAAGAATTTGGAATATTTTTTGACAAAATATATTGTTTTCGATAGAGGATTGAATTCTTTTATGTTTATTTAAAATGGAATCCAAACATTGTTTGAATTTTGCCACATTGGAATTACTTGTTGAAACTAAAAGAAAGTGGAACAACACAAAAAATATGCTATAGTACTTTTAACGTAAAACTAACATACCATGCATGTCTGTTTGTTTTTAAATATTTATTTTGTATAATTTCCCTATATTACTGTAAACAGTTAAGTACGAATTACTTAATTCAAACTTCGTTATCTATAATCATTTAGTTTGATTTCTGATACAAATACTTGTAAATAAATTATAGTATTCAAATTGAAAAAAAAAAAACATACATAAAGGAATTCGATCCTTTGAAGTCAGAGTAACGAGATGAGAATTGTTAGAATGTTTTTCTTTATAATTTCATGTTTTTTCTCAAAACAAATTTCATTTTTTTGTGCCATTTATTAAGGAAAAGAAAATATCATCACCAAGGATGCAGAGTCGTAAGAAATTCCAATCGTAATAGCAATCTAATCATACCTCCAGCTACCATTACATCTAATCTTGAGAGAAATAAATATTTTGATCGTTATATCCCTTAGGAAATCAGCATTTTACAATTCGGTTAATATTAACAAAAAGGGACGGCGAATAGAAGCAGAAGCAATTGAAAATTAGTGTCTAATATAGGAATTATTGCCTATACTCATTCGATGAGTTGAATTGATGACAGCCAATCAAATTTTAAATGATTCCTTAAAAGGCTGTCTGATGTGCTAAACTGCACTTTTTGGTTCGAGTGGATAATGATAGAGATCCAACATCAAGTAAAACATTGAAGCACACTGACTTTGTGATTCTAAAATCTATGTAGTAAAATGATTTCTTTTCCCCTTCTTTTCTCCACCTTCTGTACAACTTTGAAATAGTGGCGCAAACATTTGCATAGAAAAGTACAACGTGGGTGGTAATCGATCCAATTGACAAGAATCCAAACATCCAAAACCACCAATCAATTGATGAAACTTAAAAGATGCCACAAGAGAAAAATAAGATGACTGACCCAATCACTATCAAAAGTTTGGCAATCCCCACGTTTCTTTATCAGTAGTTTATCCACCTTCTTCAAAATAACTTGGCAAATGTTGACGAAGGACTCAGATCAGCTATGCTACAAAGTTCCAAGAACAGCTGTTTGTTTGTACTAACTCATCTACTCCAGCAGCTTTGGTAAAATATATGCAAAAAAAATCATTAACCATCAGAAAAGCTTTTCTATGACTCCTTTTGGGTGCTTTCCTTGCTGGCGGATCGTGTTGCCTGGAACTGGATGGCATACTGTTTTTGCAGCTCTCTAAGCCTTTCAAGCAGTTCCGGGAACGTTGGCCGGCATGCTGGATCGCTGGTAGGAACAGACAAATTTGTAAGTTGGAAAAACGTTTGCTAACTCCACTTATATGGCTTCAACATTCGTAAGTAAAAGTACCAAAAGAAGGTAGAAAATATAAGGGATCAAGGATTTACATTAAAAAAAAAAAAAAAAAAAAAGTTGAGGAGCAAACGCAACAAACCAAGGTCAACTAAGCAACTAAGAATTTCTTATTCACTACAGTCCGAGAATGTAAAATGGGCTACATCAAGTAGGTAACCTAATGTTGAATAAATAAAAGGGCAAATACTTCTTCCAGTTTGATGAAACAGCAAGAAAATACGAAGATTGTTTAGGTAAGCTAGCCAACTATTGGAGCACAAGTAAAGCAACTTCTATATTCCTTTGGGTGATAACTTTCATGCTCGGGTATTCAAGGCATTTGGAGGGTTGGGTTTGGCGTACAAAATTTTTACAGAGATTAGAATGCTTACGTGTGCCAGCAGCTCTCAATTATAGAAGCCCACCGTGGATCGACATTTTTTGGAATTTCTAGCCGTTGATTCATGAATCCTACAGCACCAATCACCTGCAAGATTCCTAGAGGAAAAGTTGTTCATATATGCACCCACAGTGATTCATATTCCATAGTTCATAAAAGAGAATCTTCATATTGAACTGGGAAAACATTATAATGTAATAATCACCAGTCACCGTGATCTTTAATAACATATAATAAGCGTAATTCAAAACCTAAATAAGCTGCAGCCATAGACAATTTAAACACCCAACTTTCACCTTTTATGGTATAATAGTTCATTTCCAAGTTTGAAGCACTGGAATAACAAATAACTTCAAAAAAAGCAAAGGCTTGACCAACGATAACGCCAAACTTTGCAATTCGATTAAATAAGCTTTACTACCATTTTAAGCTTCGTGCGTATATATTTTAGAAGGTTCGTGTACTCATGAAAGCAATACCTGCATTGAGTTGAGATTATCCCAAGGTATCTTTTCAGTTGCAATTTCCCATAGTATCACTCCAAAGCTGTAAACGTCAGATCTGATGTTCCCAAGAAGCAGCAAAAACAGATATTCAAAGTCTGAAATTTGTTTAGAAACATCAGTGGAGAGAAAGAGTGAATGAGAGCACAGATAGGACATACTTCTCATCGGAGGGTTCATTACGAAGAACTTCGGGTGCCATCCATTGGGGCTATAAAGCAAAAAAAAAATGCTAGAATCAGTGAGATGTTTTGAGACTCTTTAGCATTGAAAATTATACACGGGACAATTGCAAAAATATAAGAAATATTATGTCCCACTAAAGAAAAGGAGTGTACCGTGCCCCTGCCAGTCTTAGTTGTGAGATATGTTTCATGCTTAACTCGTGAAAGACCAAAATCACCAACCTGTTCAGTTAAAACGTCATCAAGATATTTGTAGCAACAGAGACAGTGTTAGAACCTTCAAGCAGTCAAGGACAAGCTTCCAAACCAACATCGTAGAATAAATAGAAAACTGAAAAGTGGCTGACCTTCACAGTCCAGTTCTTATCAACTAGAAGATTTGAAGACTTCAAATCTCTGTGGATGATAGGTGGGTTAGAATGATGAAGATAATTTACGCCCCGCGCCTGTAGAAAGAATACGTTGTAAGCATACAACAAGCTTCAAACAATGTGAGAGATGCTTTCTAAAATACTAATGGAATTTATATTTATACGAGCAAAGTCAAAATTACGTTATGCTCCAGGAGTAAAATCCGAAATAAATTAATAATGCCCAAAAGGAAAGGGAAAGAAAAGTGAATGATCCACTAGTATACCAAATAAATAGCATCATAACAAGGATCTTATTTAGAAGGAAAAGAGATAAACACCATACAACCTATAGTTCTATTATTAAATACTCACAATATCCAAGGCCATATGAACTCGCCGTCTCCAGTCAAGTTTAGAAGTGTTTCTGTGTAACAAGCGGCACAAGCTTCCACTAAAGTAATAAAATACAAATGAACACAGCAATGATTAATCCAGCTAAGTACTTTGTGATACATAGCATAGTAAAGTACAATCACATGCTCTTAATACAAATGGGTCAAAAGAAAAAGTTCAGCACAAACCGTGGGAGAAACTCTGTCACGATGCAGAGACGTTGAGATGAAGTCACGGCCCCCATAAAGAGAAGAATATTTGGGTGTCGAAGTCTTTTCATTACAGACACCTTCATACGAGAAAAATGTTGTCAAATCAATGTAAGACAAGATATTGTAGGGGTCTGCCAAGCACTCGTGAGGTTTGGACGAAAAAAGTGATCAATACGGTAAAATAATCAAGTGGAAGAACAAGGCACAGTTCCATATTAGTTTAATTCTAGATAGTACATTATATCAAATCCCTAGCGATCCTAATAGCCACGGCACTCAATAACTAATAGTTTCTGCACCAATCCAAATTCTTTCCGATTATTTTAAACATATTATGAGAAATTATCAATCTTGAATATATAATGCAATCTAGGCTGTAAGTGTGCACCCATATTACCATGTTGGAGTATAAAGTCAGATAATTAAAGGAATAGAATATATATGGGTCATATTAAATCAATATAAGCAGTTTATCGTATTTAAGGAAGACAGATGTAGCTAATAACAAGATGCTGAGTAACCAAACAGTATTGAACTTGAAGGACAACTAATGAAGAGAAAAAAAAAAGGCATCCAGTCAAAAATGGGAAACCACATCACAAAAGCTAGTTGTTGTAGGTGTAGAGCCCAAAGCCTTATAAAACCCGCACTCTATAAACACTTGAGTTCATACGGGCTGGATGTACACACTAGCCCTTTTACTAGCCAAAGCGGATGCTGTAACGGCAGTGCACCACCCACTGCTTCTTCATAACTGAGACACGGTCGCGAAAAGATCTGATATCAATTGATAAGAATCATGGAAGTGCTAGATCACAAAAGCTAGCCATTTCAATTGGAGCCAAAGGCTGTACAAATCCCACACTAGAACTCGGTACTCTCAGTATAGGTTGTCCCCTCCTAAACTGTTCTATCATTAGAGGAGATTAAGAGATAATGAGACTGAATTGAACTCAACCAGTCATGCTACATAAACCATACACTATTTTTTACGTTAAATGTGTGACTTTATACTGTATTTGACTATTTGCATCCACTCCACAATGCAGATGATGTTTATCTTTTACGCTAAATGGAGGCTTTTCACTGCATTTGGCTAATTATCCACTCTAAGGTAAATAATGTAACACCTCACCCCACCCCCTGCAACCAAAACAAAACAGAATAACAATGTAGGCCATCATTCACCTAAGCCATGTACGTATAAACATGGATCCCTTTCACAAGCTTAGCAAAGTCACAATAATGCCTATTAATCCTTATATAAAATAACCAAAAGTGATTAAGAAGCCCAACGTATGCTTAACAAATGAATCAAGTTCACTTAATAGAGACCAATGATGCCCAACTTGCAGGGAGATTTGTTTCTCATAAAATCATGGTATTAAAAAGGTGAAAGCAACAAGTATGACATTTCCCTCCCAATTGTGCAATAATTTAGCAAACATCAAAGTAAGGAAAACTGTTTTGTTTTAGCCGATTTTCCTCTCCTAATTACATTGGCAACAATAGTTGTTTTTCTGAACCTTTGTCACTTCCTCACTAATAAGAAAATTAGGCTACAGGAAAGCATACCTCTTGTCTGAAGGACAATATCACATCATCTGAATATTCTTGCTTTGAGAAAACTTTAACGGCAACATCCTGCAAAATTCCAAACATAAGTGGCATCAGAATTTCAGTCAGCTTATAAAACTATAACAGGCACGTTCTAACGTTGTCTGGCTTAGAATTGCCATCCTCTTTTCGCAGGACAACCAGAAATTCTATGATGCCTTAACTCAAGAATGTTGAACTAGCACAATAAAGGACTTAGGTATACTAAATGCTATTAATTTCCAGGTGCACCAATATATAAACTTACGCCCCAAAAAGGCAAGGAAAAGAATGCATTAAAGAAACCTAAGCTAGAGTAAATTTCTTGGAAAATATCCTCTATAATGGAAGAAATTAAAATCAGAAATTGCAGCAAGAGAAAAGAACATACTGATCCATACCACAGAGCATGATATACAGTTCCACAAGAACCTGCAATTTAGAAAAGGAAACAGTTATGTGAATAGGAAACGAAGTCACAGGTATAGCATAAAAGGAATAATAACCATTGTTAACTTGATATTTGGGTTTGCAAGATAGGCATAATAAATTATGAGAGCTCTAGAAAGAAACGAACAGAATTTCAAACATAAAATAAATTTTTCTCTTAAGGCATAGATGTTTTCAAAAGATTATGTTCTCAAGTTTGCCCCACTAGTTAAGAGTGTCTCACCTTGCCCAATTTGTTCTCCAATTGTCAGGTCCTCCCACAAAATTTCATAATCCAAGCAATCAGTGTCCACATCCACTTTATTATTGACAGCACAACTGCCAGCACTCCCACAGCTGCTGGCACTGCTTGTGCTGTTAACATTAAAGGAGGACCAGGATCCTGAAACTTCACTGTTAGTAGGGCGATTACTTTCACCTCCCTGGCTTTCTTGCTTCAAGCTAGAAGACAGAATCTTCTGATTAACTGATTCATTTTCTCGATCATTCTGTCTCCAGGGCCCAGTAACTCGAACATTGGTTCCCTCTGATCCATCCGAACCTTCTCTGTCCTTTGTTCTCCATGGCCACGATAATGTTTTCCTTTGAATCCAGGCTTCAGCCTTAGCAGGTATGATTTTGTGAATAGATTTTCCTTCACTCTCGTCACCAGACCCTCTCGAAGATTTCCCCTGGGATTTTTCTTCGCCGTGAGAAAGCACACCAAAATGGGACGGTGCCACCTCACCTCTGGGGGTGCTAGCTCCACTGGAATTAGCATCCTCTCTCTGGTCCGAAAGAACAGATTCCGACAAACTATGCTCAGAATGATGACTTTCACCACTTCCAACTTCACGATCCACATTATTTTCTCCCGTCCAGATCCTTGACTTTACTTTGTTACTCACCTTTGATGCCTGTTTAATGATTAAAGATGTCAAGAGTCGAGGCACACCACGGTATACTAAAATTACAGAATCAAAAAAGTTATGTCACAAACCAAATTTGAAATTTTCGACGCAAGAGCAACTTGAAGTGGCTGCTGAGTATCAATGCCAAGTTTATTCGTAATGCTACTTCTAGATCGAGTTCCGCCCGAGTCCAAATCTAACTCAGTGTTCCTTACACCAGACATCGGAACTTTCATTTCAAGAAAAGGCCGTGAATCACAAGAGACACAAATTATCCCAACTAAGCTTCCATCATCATCATAGAAAGGTGTATTAGTCGCTACAGCTATGAAGTTCTCTCCCATCTTATTCTTGACCGGAAATTGCCCCGTCCAGTTCTCTCCCATCATTACACGGTTAACTGTATCATTGGCCATGCCCAAATCCCTAGGGTCTACAAGCAGCTCAATCCCATCCCGCCCTAAAGCTTCCTCTGCTGTATAACCATACAGATTTTCCGCACTACGGTTCCTGCAAAATTTTCCCCAACCACATTTTTGTTTTCTCAAAACAAGGTCTTAATATAGGTTCCCCGAATTCACGCAATCAGCACCATACAACATCACATGCTCAACAGTAAACAATATATATCAAACATTAAAACACAGCCAGCACATCCATTTCCAGCAAAGAACTAATCACAAGTATTTATAGTAAGAAGCTTTTCCCTAAGTATTCACAGAAAAGGAAAATCATCCGACTTCCTCTCATGCATTTCATTTTGAAAAGGTTAAATGAGAAAGTTGCTATAAAAGTCAATACATTCATATATTCCACATCTTCGTTAAATATCACCGTTACAGAACAGAAAAATTACACAGAATTTAATAGCAAAACAAATAAAAAAACGCGATGCGCATTGAGACAAAGACTGACCAGTATATTATGCGACAGTTAAGATCCAATATATGAACAGACTGTCCCATTGACTGCAAAATATTAAGATACTGCCGTTCAGTGAAATTCACGGCGGAAGGACCACGGCACGGAGTAGCACCTTCTCCTTCTCCTTCTCCTCCACCTCCTCCGCCGCCGCCATGAATTTGAGGATCGCCGCCACCGCGGCTCTCTCTCTGCAGCGGCGAGGATTGTTTGAAGGAACACGAACCTCTCTTCCACGCAGCTGCCTGCGCATCAGTCCGCCTCCTCGGCGGAGCGCCCAATCTGGAACGCTGCGGTGAGACGGAGTGCGACCTCTGGCGATGTCCATGCCTCACATCGGAGAGTTTGAGCTTTGACATTTCTTGCTTCAAGTGCGCGTGTCCTTCTTCTAACTGTTGGATCTTCTTCACGAGTTCATCCGGAGGTGGAGTTCCCATTGCAACAACAATCACAATCACAATCGCAATCACAAACACAAACACACGCTATTGCTATCGTCCTCTTCAGATATGTTTATTTTATCCACTAACAACAAGCAACCGCAACAACAACATTCACCTCCCTTTTTTTCTCTAGAAGCTACCAACACATATACCTCATAAATAAATTGATTAGACACAGATTGCAATAAATTTTCAATTCAAGTTCAAAGTCTTATCTCTCAACAGAGTCAATACACCATCAAAACAAAACAAACAAACTCTTCCTTTCTCTATCTCTATTATCTCTACCTATATTCTTCACTCTTACTTCTTTTTTTTCCTTTTTTTTTTCCCTTCTCCTTTGCCTTTGCTTACTCTTACTTCAATTCTTTCTCTTTCCACTCTCTATCTCATCGTTAATATCTGAATCCAGCTATTTGGACCAAAAGAAAGTTATTCATTATTATTACATCATAAAAGTAGACCAAAAAATCCCACTCGCAATCCCGCGCGTGACAATAACAGCCCGTTCTCCTTTGGAGTTCTTAGTGTTGCACCAATCCAGGACGCACGTGTGTCAACTCTCTCCTATGGGTGTGCTTTATGCTCCTAACGTACTCTGTCTTTTTGGTTTAAAAACTTTTGAGTCGCTTCATTCTTATTGGTTCATTCTCACACCAGCGCTTTTTTTTTTATTCCATGGAGCATGCTATTTTTTCTCTTCAGGAGGACTCCACTTGTTTTAATTTGGTTCAGACACAATACTGGACACATTTCTTACCTGTTTTTTCCTTGTTTGCAAAATTTGTGATTACTCGTCATAAAGTAAAATGAAATGAGACCTCAAATGAGCAAGCAATAAGATATTTTTCTTTATACATTTTTGGGTATGTTCATTGGACTGACACATTATAATTTAATCTGTTTCTCAGTGTCCATAAAACTAATGATGTATATTTGATATTTTTAATATATTAAATATAATTTAATAAGTGTAAGTATATTTATACCCATGCAATACACATATTATGATAACATAAAAAAAATTAAAAAACAAAAATTATTTTTACTAGATTAAGACCCTATATTTTTATATAATTTATTTATTTATTTTCAGTTGTGTTAGTAAAATAAAAGTAAAAATCTTTTAAAATATTAAAATATATAGCCGTCACTGAACTAGCTAAGTATTATCAGAAGGGCAGACGTTCCTAAAAGTAAATCACCACTTTGTTGCCTTAAACTGTCTAAATCAGATATATTCTGTATTTACTTTTCAAAATATAGATAGGAAAGACTGACTCTTTGTTTTTCCAATTGAATGGTTTACTCTAACTTTTGTAAGAGTGGCTAAGAATTTTGTTTCTTATTACTGAATTTATATCCTTATATATTAAATTATAATTTTAATTTTTGTATTCTTTTATGAGTTGCTTTACAACTTTTTTTTTCTCTTCTATCTTATTTTAGTAGTTGGAAAAATTCTTTAAATGTTTGAACTGGTAAGAACCTCATTAGTATTTTTCTATTGTTAATATATGACTATATAAGTAACCATTTTAAATGTTACACGTCAATAAAATTAATTTGATGAAGATAAAAATTAAAAGTTAAAAATAAAAAATATTAATTAGATGATAATGGAAGTAAGAATTAAAAATTATAAATATGAAAAATTGCATGACATTTTATTAGAATTTGTAATAGTAAAAAAATATTTCTGTATGAAAATCCTTACAACTTTATTCTCTTCTTAATATTGTATGATTCAATTCTTAGACAATTGATTTCTTGAATATTAATAAGTGCATCCACTCAACTTTAGAAGGCTTGAAAAATAGAAAGAATATAGAAGAATCAGGATATCCTATCCCACAAAGGGGAGGAAATATAATAATTATTATTACAAATTTGGCAAGTGTTAATTGAAATACGAAAATAAAATATATGAAAGAAAAAGAAAAGTGAAATATATCATTTGACCAATAAAAATAAAAATATAGAATAAAAATATTATGTAAATATAAAGTTAAAGTTACTTTTCAACTATGGAAGTTTGCTTTGGTGTAAAATAGAAAATGGAAAAATTTATGTTATTCAAATAAATTATTAAGATTAATAGTGTACTAATTAAAATAGCTTTTTACCTGAATCAGTATAAGATTTAGAGCTTAAGACTAAAATTCAAAGCCAGGCTTTTGAAATACTGTTTGTTTATTTTCTTCAACTACATTTATTGGACCAAACAAATGTAAAGTAAAAATATTTGGGGCATCTTTTCATGGCCTACTTAGAGTCGTTATTAGCATAAATAAACAAACAAGATTACGATTATCAGAATTTTTAACAAAATAGCAGAGTTATACACGAATGCACGAGGACTTGGTGACCAATTTTGTCTAGAGCCATGGTAGAACAGAGACCATCTTCTTCAAGAGCAAGAAGAATAATTTTAATTTAACTAATTTATTTCTTAATTTAAATTTTAATACAACTTATAAACAACTAGATACCAGTAAACTCTCCATACACTAGTCTAACAACTAAAAAACAAAATCATTCCAGCATTGATGCATGATTTCCCAAAAAAAAGCTTATCTGAAGCATAGCAAAGTTCTTTCAGCAATACAAAACCCCTCATTTTGTGTACAGAACATCTTCCCATGGATGGCGGTAGAGTGGCTGTTTCAATCTCTTTTGGTCAAAGGTATGCCTGAAAAAGTGAATTAATAAAAATAAATTAATTTTAAGTCTTGAATGCTGTATCTGTAACACAATCACTTCAGCGATGTCAAAATCCAATGAAGTTACAAGTTTTGACAGTGGGAATGGTTGAAATTTGTCTGTACCCAAAAATGATATCTGTTATTTACTTGAAAAAAGAAAAAATAAACGTTCTTACTGACAGATAAATACGATAAAAATGAAGCTATTCCTGACAAATAAAGACAATCAAAACGAAACTCACCCTATCAGACCAATGGAGCGTGCCAAAACAAAAAGCCCATTCAGATAGCCAATCCCCACAATTTCGTCAACCTCTTGTTTGGTGAACATTCCGCTACCAGCCAGGAGATCCAAGAAAAGCGACCCAATTGCACCATCTACGTTTAAAACTAGATTATTTGCCTTGGTGAGGGTGTAGTTTTCAACTTCAACAGCATACTCCATGTATTTCACAGATGGAAAATGTGTGCGTGCAAACTTTTGTAACAGCTCGACTCTCTTATCTTTGTTATCCCTATTCTTGATTCTAGTTTACAGAACAAAACCAAAATTTACATTTAGATCTTCGAAGAAACAAAAACAAATAGAAAAAAATAGTAAATGAACACACAAATATACACACTACCTGTGCCCTATTCCAGGAACACGGATGCCCTTCTTCTTCATACTTTCAACAAATTCATAAGGCGTAAGATTCTGTAACAAGAAAATGTGCGGTATCGCATGTTAAAACAATAACTGGATAGCTAGCTTCACGGGAAAAGCCTATTAATCATACCCTGTCATAAGCATCCTTGAAATACCGAGCAGCATCATCAATGGCACCCCCAAATCGAGGACCAATTGTAAGCAAGCCTGTTGGGAATCAAGAATGCCAAATGAAAAATATTAGAGACGATTTAAAGGAAATATTAGTGCACAGACACGGTTACTCAGATAACAAACATACTTCAGCAGTAGAAAGACAGATATTCAGCAATAGAAAGACTGGAGGCCAGTATTTACCCGATACAAGACAGGAGACAAGGTCTTTTCCAGCCCTTGCTGTTACTATAGAATTGTGAGCACCAGAGACACAAGGACCGTGGTCAGCACACAGCATGATACATATCTGATATCACCAATGTAAAGCATCAAAAAAATATAAGCTAGAAGATGATATCAATATGTTACTCAAAAACCAATACCTATATGAAATGCGAATAGTACAATAATAGTCTTAAAAAAGAGCATGAGCATAGAGAGTTTCACATGCCTAAGGTAGACAACGCATAAAAAGAAAGGAAGAACTAGATTTTAGGAAAGCTCAGCAAACTGGAATGTGAATAGTATACCTCAATAAATTGAGTGCAGTAACGGGGAAGGCTACGTTTGAACCACAAAAGAGAGATAACATCCCCCACACCATAACCATTTTCAATAATGGTAGACATGGGTACACCAGCATAGCAGGGCTCCTCACCTTTGGAAAATAATGGACGAGAAGTTTGATTTAGCTATCAAATGTGTCCTTGGGACACCTCATTTCCATGTTACAATTGACAAACTTGATGGATCCCAACATACCTCTGTCATCAGAGATGGTGGAAATAATGTGAGTTGGAGAACGTACTTTTCCACTCTTAATTGCAATGTTAAGGTCCTCAGGAATTGGTGGAGGAGTAAACTCTTTAATTGGTGCGATCTTCCCTTCTCCAACCTAGAAAAAGAAAAACCAACCACGATAGTCAGGCTAATCTAGAAAACTGGCAAAACTTGTTTAAAGCATTGTTCCTTATGGGAGATGGAAACAAGGAAAAAAACAGTTATGAAGATGAAATTTTCAAGATAAACTGACCAATTTGTCAAATGTTTCCTTTATTGCAGCTTCAAAAGCCTCATATGAAGTGGGAACAACAGCTCCAGCGTCTTTTAGTGCCTGATTCTTTGCTTGAGCAGACTCCGTGTCACTGCCACTTTTTGCTCCCTAATTTATAAATTTGCCAATGGACATCAGGAATTTGCCTCCCATGTTATAAATAGAACTGAGAATTAGTCAACAATAACGAGCCAGTGACATACAGCATGACCAAATTGTACTTCAGATTTGAAGAGTCTTGCACAGGTTCCGCTAACCCAGGCAACAACTGGCTTTGTCACTTTCCCTTGTTTTAAGGCTTCCACCAGAGAATACTCATCTCGCCCACCAAGCTCACCAAGTACTACTATCATTTTAACCTAAGGTTTGATGTAAATACAGACTGATCATTCACAGGAAAATTATAGGCTCCAAATTCTTCACAGTTCTTTATGAGTTGCAGATGTTATGTACGGTAACCAAGATGAAAAAGAAATTTTACCTGTGGTATGTTGTTAAACCGCAAAACATGGTCAGAGAGTGTGGAACCTGGGAAAACATCTCCGCCAATGGCAATGCCTGAAGCAAGACAAAAGATTAAAATATAATTCAAAACTATCGTTAAAGAAATACAGCAACATACGCCCTGGCAGTACCTTCATAAATTCCATCAGTCACACGGGCAATAGTGTTGTATAATTCATTTGACATCCCACCCTGCAATTCAATAGTTTTTTCTTCTCTCAACCATTGGTGTATACATAAGAAGTCAACGCCAAAAGAAATAGAGCTCAAATTCCAAATTTCTTAGCTGTTTGGTAATCAAACATTGGATAACAGTAATTTTACTATCAAAATGTTAGCACATCATTTTAGCTGTACTAGCTGGTGCTATTACTTAACCACAGAAAGGGGGTCAGCGAATGGTGGCTAGTAGTGATGTTACAGAATCCTATCAAACAGGTTTACTACTACCAATTTTCACTGTTATGCATAACTGCACTTCAATATTAATTGATTCATCACTCCACAACCATAATTTCCACTCTGAAATCTACAAGACTGTGCTCACGAATACATTGATAGAAAAGCATCTCCTCCTTTCAAAGTAGTACTAGATATAATATCATATCCTTCACAAGAGAAAAATGAGATGGAACAACACTACAACATGAACTGGAAAATAAAAAATCTACATACAGATTTAGAAACAAATCCAACAGATCCAGGCCGGTAGAGCTTGCACTGAATTATGTTGTCAATTGTTCCAGCAGTGTCACCTATCTTAAAACTACCAGCTTGAATTCCTCCGACAGTGGCTGGACCAATAACAACCTAGCACAACATCATCAGTAAAATTAGTTATTCCAACCTATTCTATTTAGCTATGAAGTTTTCTTATTTAATTTGATTTCCATTTCTTCTCTCACCTTATTGTTTGCCCGAGCATACGCTATCAATTGCTTAGTGTCTGACTCAGGGACGCCTTCAGCAATAATAGCAATAACTCTAATTGTCGGCTGCTTTAAAGCAATCATGGATGATGCAGCCGCACTGCAAGTATATCAAACTATTATCGTGATACCATGCAATAAGATAGTCCTGGACTCAAAAAGAACAGCCATTAATACCAACCTTCTAAAGGATGCAAAATTGATGAACACGTCAGCAGTAGGGTGTGCAGCACAAGCTGCTTCAATACTGAAAAATAAGTCAAACATAAACTTAGAGAAACGAGAATTTCCTTTCATTACAGGTTACTTGGTATTCCAGCGGCATGTCCAAGCAGTAAAGAGACCACAAAAATGAAGGGAGGAAAAGAAAACTCTTAACTATGTTTGGTTCACCAAGTCCAAATTTTAAGCCAAAAAGAGACAATTTGTGAATCATAAAACACATACTCAGCATGAACTGGGATCGCAATTTCCTCCTGACCAAAAAAGAGTTTTTGAAATCCCTCCGAACCAGGATTAATAATTCCAGCAACTGATGGTGTTTCTCTACCTGCAAATAAAATAATTGGAACTTTCATTAATAAAAAAAAACACATTAATGTAGCTCCACAATTTGCTACTGCAAGTCTCGCATGTAATAAGGAATTAAAATGATAAAATTGATGATGCACACCACAAAGAAAGTCAAAGTCAAGCATCCGTTGGATGGGAAGTTGCTTGTAGTTGTAAAACAAAGCTTGTGTAGTACGCGAGAATAGTTGTCCAGCGGCCATGACGAAGAAACAGATGGATCTGATAACATACACTAATGCATTACTTTCTATATTGCAGAAGAAACTAGATACAATATAAACCAATATTTGACACCATAGCAAAAGACATGTAAAATTCCCTCAAAACCACCTATAGATATCGAAACCTCTCTCCAGGATTCAGTATCAATCAACTATTTTAATTTTAAGCAGAAAGACAGATAAATTCTTTAAGATAAATCGATTAAAAATAACCACAACCCTCGAATAACTTACTGACACTTCAGCCTAATAGTTATACTATATAACAGCTCTAGGATCACAGGATTGATTAACAAAACATAATAAGCAGATCAACCAGATTCGTGATGCGCAAAACACGTGTCATGCATGTCATGAATTTATCATCAAACACACGCACGGCAAAGGAATAGAGCAAACAAACCAGTATGTGAAACCTCTTAAACTTCAAAAGCAAGAAAAGAAATCACTGAGCGTAGGCATTTACGAAGAAAAACAACACTCGTTCCTAACTCTAATATAACCTCAGAAAAGGAAATGCAACGATACATCATTAAATTCCTAACTTACAAGAAAAGGAAACAGATTAACGAAGAAGCAAATTTGTCAAAGGAGTGTATAAATGAGACTGAAAACCTAACTAGTCTTGAACCGCCACCAAACAGCTACCCTGACAAGATGGACATGACGTTAGGCATTAAGTTCGAATCAAACAAAAGTATAAAATCTAACGCTGATCCAACGTAATTACTGCAACTCGCCGGATCCGAAACTCCGATTACACATAATTAGACAAAAAAAATTAAAAACAAGATGATATCGTCATGTGCATGCTGTCGGTTTTGAAATTGGGGAAAGAAAGAACGAAGAGCGAAATGAAATTGAAACAGAATGGGGAGCAGCGAAGAGGGAAATATGATGAGATTAATGGAAGGAAATGATGAAAGGAGATCTGAGATTGAAAGAGAAAGTGTACCTGAATGGAGTAAGCTGCTAGAAGAGACGATATAAGTTTTATATATAATGAAATGAAATGAATGAGAGTGGTCACGTGAGAGTGATAGTTAGCTTAGCTCATGGGTCAGCATTATTATGATTTGTTAAAACCTCATCCACATACATACATTCTCATTGTCCGATGTCCATAACTCTCTCTCACACAATCTGTGTTTTGCGAAACAGAAGGCGGGGTGAGAACTGGCAGTATTGGTCATTGGAGAAGGAGGCGGTAACCGGTTATGTTATCTTATGTTATCTAACGTGCGTGGTGAATCACAGCCCCACTTTTATCTTTCCTTTTTTATTTTTTATTTTAGGTTTTAACTTTAAATAAAAACAACGTACATTGGAGTGACGAAACCTTTTTCTATTACAAAGTTATAACATCAGTTTCGACTTTGATATTATTTTTAACTCATCTTCCTTTTTTAATAAATATTAGCGAAGACACAGGCGTATGATAATAAAAAATAATAAATTTCTTATTATTATTGTTATTATTATAATTATGAAATTAAATACAAATAATTTTTTATTGTGAATAGTTTTATAATTTTAGGTAGTTTTATATTACGTTTAAAAAATGTTTAAAGAAATGATAAAATTACAAAATAATTATTTTAATTTTAAAAAATTATTTAAAGAGTAAATTTTAAAAACAATTATCGACAGAAGATAGGAATTTCTTTTATATATAGGTGTATGGTATGAAATATAAAGTTGATAATAGAGAAAAGAAAAAAAAAAGAGAACAATTTATTATTTAGACTAATTTATGTGCTTTATTCTTTATAAGAAAATTTTTATTTATAACCTAAAGGATAGAACCCAAGAAAGTAGTTAAATCTCAGTGATTAATCAATCATATGTTTAATTAATCAATCAATCAGGAAAAATGTAACAACTCAATATTCAATTATTTATTCGTGTCTCTTTTTTCAAAGATAACGTGTAATTATTTTTATGGTGTAAGTATATGAAAAAGTTAACAATAGGTTTAAGGTGCATCAATCTAATATTAGAATGATCTAGTAATATAAGTTACCTTTTGAAAAACTTTAGTATTCTTTTAAAACAATGTAATTATTATCTCTTAATTATAAAGGACTCTCACATGTGTATTTATTTTTTGTATTATAGTTATATAATTGTGATAGCATTATATATGTATATATCTTTGAAGGACGTGTGATATTTTTTTAATAATTATTTTATATGTGATAGCATTATAATTGTGAAAGCATTCAATAATATTATTTAATAATTTTTCATTCAAATGATGGTTTTATTAATTAATGAAGATAAATTTTATTATGTTATAATTTTAACACGAAATCAAAATGTATTTTTCTTTTCGCTATGATAGGCGATAAATATAGTTCTGATATCATGTTAGAAGTGAGTTTTAAACCTAATTTAACTTCACAAAATCGGTTTGTAAAATGAGGTTTTTACTCTACTTATATATTATAACTTTGTCTTGTTTCTAATCGATGCGGTATTTCAACGTATATTTATATATATACACACATACACTTCTGCTTGTTATAATTTTTTGTTTGTTTTTCTTTTACTTTATCATTTTAGTATTTATCCCATATATGACAATATCTCATAAAAGGTCGTTTATTACCTGCTACCGGTTAAATATGGATGACTATAACTATTTGATCATTTATAAGATTTAATAAATAAGGAAAACTTAAAATATTATTTAGTCTCGCCAAAGTCAATATATATAAGTACATTTTTCAATATATATATATATATATATATATATATATATATATATATATATATATATATATATATATATATATATCAATTAAACAAAATAAATTTATTTTAGCGGCTTATATTTTTTAAACAGGGAAATAATTTTAGCTTTTTTAAGTGATAATCTATTATTTAAGTGAAAAAATTTGGAAAAAAAAAACTATCTTGGATGTTTTTGTTTTTCAAGTCAAAATTATTTTTTCGGCCGAGCAAACAATG
Organism: Vigna mungo; assembly: GCA_036885675.1. Lineage (NCBI taxonomy): Eukaryota > Viridiplantae > Streptophyta > Magnoliopsida > Fabales > Fabaceae > Vigna > Vigna mungo. The sequence continues at coordinate 15,831,560 of CP144696.1, forward strand.
CAAAAATGTAAAAATTAGTAAGAAGGAAAATAAATACAAGAATTTTAAATAAGTTCATGTTACAAGTAATTATGAATTTTAATATTTCAAAATTAATCAATAATTTATCATATGACGATTTATTAAAAGAAAAAAAAAATGAATATAAAGCTTAAACGTGTTTCAAATAATAAATATTTTTCATAAACATGACGTAAATAAACATAAAACACTCATAAAAAGACTTAAAAATTACTTCATATTTGTAGACTTTATCTAAAAATATTAACACTGTAATCAAATCAAGGAAACCTCTAATTGTATTATAATAAGTCTTAAATCATTTGGTAGTTGGAACTCATCATATTGTTTTTCATGGTTTGAATATTAAAAATTTTCAATAAAAAAAAATAGAGACCTTATTACTCATATCTTAAATTTATTCAAAGTCATAGCATAAACTCCTTATATTATTAAGATGTCAATAACATGTTAAAATGTTGATATCTTAAATTTATTCAAAGTCATATGCATAAACTCCTTATATTATTAAGATGTCAATAACATGTTAAAATTTTGATTTAGGTTTTTGTATGTTGATAAAATTGATCTTCGAACCTAGAAATCATGATTATTTCTAACTATAGTGATATATGAACCCTAATCGTATTAAGTAAAAATAGGTAAAGATTAAAAAAATTAACTCTAGAATAATTTATTCAAATTAATTAAAAAAAAAACAGCATTTGTTAAACATGGGGTGATGGTCCAAAGTTGGAGCACAAGAAATCCAACGCGAGAAGGAAAACAAAATGAAATCCTGTAGTTATAATTTTTCATCTCATCCAAATATCTTTAAATTCCGAAATTTAACTAATCTTAATAAAATTTGGTGTGGAAAATTTTAACGTATCTAAATATTTAGTTCAAGAAAAAAAAATCCGCAACATGTGAAAAAAACATATATACACAACACTTAGCCTTCGCCCTGTTTTTCCCATGTTAATAACAGCTATAAGAATTTGTATAACATCAAATTTCCATTTATGAGTAATACATCAATATGCACATATTATTTTTAATAAATAAAATTATCTATTTTTATAAGTACATTTATTTATATATTTAATTTTAGAATACTTATACAAAAAGACTTAGGTCTTGTTCCCTTGAGTGGATTTGAAAAAAGGTAATTGAATGAATTTGAGATGATTTGAAGATAATTATTTTTGTTATTTATTTGAGGAAATTTGAAGGTAATCGAGAGTGAATTTGGAAGTAAATTTTTTTAATCTGTCACATAAATTAAATTCTACACTAATTCTCACACACTTTATTTCCAAATCTACTATCATTTGCTTCCAAATTTACTCAAATAAAAAATAACAAAAATTATTTTCAAATCAATTCAATTACTGTTTCTTAGACTCGTTCAAGTGAATAAAGCCTTAAGAGAAATTATATAGAATTTTAGAATATCTGTGTATGACGAGTATATATCTTATTTGTAAATAAAAGGATTTGTTGATAATGAAATTCTATAAAACATAACAGTGAGTTTTCTCAGTAATGTTTGAGTGTTACATTGAGTTTAAGAGTGGCCCTAAGAGTAGCTATATCCATGAACTCAGTTTCCATGATCCCGTATCCTTTCACAAACCTGAAATAACCAGTGCCAGACACAACTCCGAACTCTCTTTCCTTCATTGTGAAGATATCAGATCCCTGAATCTCCAAGCTGCTACCTTTGAATTCCCCACTGCTGAATATCACAGAGAAAACCATGTACAAGCCTTTCCCATCAAGTTGCGAATTTATGTACGTACCCTGAGCTCTACCAATCTGTCTTGAATCGATGTTCGGTCCTTCTGTAACTGGGTCATCAACGACCGCCACAGTGCCAAAGTTTAGGATGTTGGAGACCGCTCCAGTCTTTCCGGCTACGGTAACCGCCGTGGAGTGGTCACCGGTGAAGTGATCGTGGACGTAGAATATGAGATTCGTTTGCTTTGGTTGGAATGTAGAGAATGTGTAGGCTGCGTATAGGATGGTCAAGTTGAAGATGAAGAAGAAGAGGTTCGATGTTAGGTTCAGTGGATTGTTCATGATCCTGTTTTGTTTCTGGACCCTTGTCCCTTGCTTGGTTTTCTATCTGGTGTTAATTTAATTAAGATGCTTTAGGGCTGATTAATCAAGGTTAGATAATTAATTAATTTAATCGTGGTGGTTCAAGATGCTTGTGTGTTGATAAACCAAGATTCCCAGAGGAAAGTGACAAAGGAAGTTCATTGGGTATTATTCTTTAATTTGGATGGTTAGAAATTTAAGAAGACTTAAAGTTATACATCGCACAGAAAATAGATAAAATGAGTAATACGTATACACAGAAAATTTCATAAATTTATTGTTTCGATGCTTTTAAAAGTTATGTTTTGGGTTATCTCTCTGATATCAGTTAAAGATAACAAAAATATTTGTCTCCACAATTACGCAAGTAAAACCTGTAAGAGATATGTTATAGATAGAGCTGTCAAAACGGGTAATCTGGCTCGACCTAGCCGGGCTCACCACGGGTTGGTCATTTAATGAACCAACCCAACCCGGCTCATTTATTAGCGAGTCAGAAAAACTTAAATCCGGCCCGACCCACCACGGGTTAGTGAGTAAACGGATTGGCTCACTAGCCCATTTAATTATATTCTTTTTAAAATAAAAAATACAAATAAATTTAAACAAATTTCACTTCCAAAAAATTATGTTAAAGACAATTCAAAATAATAATAAAAAGTACAATATAATCCAAATGTCATCAAAAAAAACACAAAAAACATACAAATAAGTTTCTTATATTCATCATTTTTTGTTCCTTATCCATTTACGATATTAGAATCTTGAATAGAAGATAAATCCACAATATTCTACTCTCTTGAATCATCCTGAATGTCAAACCTACCTGAATGTAGTCTATCACATCAATTGTTGTAACCCTTGACCCTTGTTCTTGTTGTCTTTAAATTCACTAATAAAGATTTTTCTAATATCAGAACAATCAGTGAAGTGAGGGTGAGAGCACCGTCAAATGAGAGCAAGTACCATGAAAGTGATTTGTGAGAGCAGATGTTACTTTTTTGGTATACACAGTGAGTGAAGAAACTATTTTATTTTTTAGACTTTCATAAATAAAAAAAATAAAATTAGGTAGGTGGGTTGATGGGCCAACCCGGCTCACCACGGGTTCAACCCGCATGAGCCAGGTTGAAATCTGACCCGCATATAAGTGGATTGTATTTTTCAAACCCAACCCGGCCCGAATCCGTGACGGGCCGGGTTGACTCGCGGGTTATGACCCATTTTGATGGCTCTATCTAGTTATAGATATGTTTAATAAATATTGTGGCGAATAGGTATTACTATTTAATTATATATGTTTGCTGATGAATAGGATATAGGTGTAGTATCTAATCCGTGAATATGCTAATAATTATTAGTTAATTTTATGAGTTCTTTTTTTAAATTCAATTGATAAATATAAAATTATTAGTGAATGATATATTAATCATGAAATAATAGTTTAAAATTTCACTTCATGTGTTTTTTTATATAGATATATGAAATTGGAGTTATTTGATAAAATATTGATTTTAAAAATTTATATTTTAATACAACTCGTTTAAATTTGTTCTTTATAAAGATTTTACAATAATATTTTATTAAATAATTGATTTAAATTGTACTTAAAGATTGTTATTTTTGTATAAATTTATATTTTAAAGATTTGTTTTAAAATGTCACGACCCAGAAAATGGGCCGGCCAAATAGCGACCGGCCGGTCTCCTTTTTGTTAATCAGCAAAGTTTTAAAATTTCATTTTCTCGAAACCCGTGCAGAGACTGTGTCACAAGAAGAAACTCAGTAAAAGTGGCAGACAAACTCTGCAGCAACAATAAATTCCCCAACCTCGGGGTGCGTCCGACTGCAAAGAGAATGAAGGATTTTTGGGTTAGTGGGAACCACGTGGCACCGGGAGAACTGTCCAGCTGTCCGGTTCTGGAAGAGCAATTAAGGTAGAAACTTCTAAATCTTAAAACTCTTTTCTGCATGCAAATCTTCATCTTCTTCCTCAATACCAACTTTCTGAACTTCCAAATTCCCTTCCTTCTCTCTAGAAACTCAACCTTTCTCTCTCTAAATTTCTAACCCAAACACTGTTCCGACCATCTAACTTCTTTCAGAAAGTATACTCCTGGTGCGAAGACCTTTCGTTTGCACCGATTAGTTTCACTATCAGAGTTCTTGGACGCTTGGCTTATCTCTTAGTAAAGTTTTTGAAGATTAGCTGGATTAGAGGTAAGGGAAGCTTATGAATATTTAAGTTTGATGTTCTATATGATGCAAATGTGAATAATTCGATGTATGTTTAGTTTATAAAGTATGTGGTTTGGATTTGTATGAACTGAATGTGGAAAGTGGTATATCAGTTGCAAGAAACAGATAAGTGTGAAAAACTTAGAGAATGTGAGTTGAGATTGAAGATCATTAGGATCATTCATTCTTCCCCTATTTTTCCGTTCGGTTTAATCGGATTGTTCGGCCAAGTTGTTGTTAAATTTAAAGTGTTTCATTAATAATCTCAGTACAAAATACTAACTAAACATTTAGTCTGGAAAGTGTTTGGCATTTGGCTGACACTTAAAACTACGTAAAACTTATAAATACGACATTCTTCTTTGTGAATAGTCGTCCGGTTACTTAGTGACCGCATTGATTATTAAAGCTTATTTATTTGACCGACCGGTGTGTTTGCTTAAATTAGTCTTTGGGATAAGTGTTCGGTCATAGACCAGTCTTCGAATATGATTATTACATACCTTATTCTTTACCAAACCAGTCGGACTATTATTCAACCGATTACTAATCTTTTCCCAATCTTATATTTGATTCTACCGCCCGGTTATTGTTGTTATTGAGTCTTTGATGATTAGTTGTTAATCGTTGCCGGAATGGCCTGTCAGAATCTATAAACGTCTTTTATCGTCTTCTCAAATATTCCAGTTATATTTCGGTCTTATATTATTTCGTGAATCCATTGTTGATAATACGGTCATTGATCCGATAACTATGTTTATGAGAGTGAAAATAAATAAGAAATTAGACTAAGTAAGAGAATTCCTCGGGTGGAATGTCTCATGAATTGTAATGTTGATTGGTAAAGTATGAATGTGGGAATGACTCCGGTGTCGTCCTTGTTCCTGATATTCCGTGAAGACATTTTCTCAAGTAGAGAAAAGTCGATCATGTGTGGGAATGGCGGGAGGTCCGCGGTTATAAGTGAAGATAACCGTTTGAGGGCTAACCTCGGGCGGCAGCTGAGTGAACAGTTACTACACCGCCCGGGTGCTAGGGACGACCGAGCTACACGTTCATACAGTCCGGACAGTGTCTTGTCGGTTAACTTTGTGTATGAGAATGGTATGTTGTTAAGATTGATTACTTGTAAGTATGTTTGTTTGTATAATGAATTGATAAGTTAAATGTACATAAGCTTACCCTTATTTATCTTGTTTTGTATATTGTCGTCCGGTATCCGACCGGTCGTCCTTTCTTTCTCAAATGCTATGATCATTCTTATGAATGTGAGCAGAAGTTACTCTGGAAGCAACCTTGGAAGAGTCCCTGGTAGACGCGGTGCAAGCTGAAGATCAATTCGAAGAAATCCCCGAGTATAGTACTGGACCATCCGGTCCATAAAGATAGTTCTCTTTTGTATTTTAGTTTATAAACTGTTATGTATAGGACTTGCTTTTATTTTGACCGACCGGTCTATGTTTGTTTTGTAAGCTAAATTGTTAACTCAGTTTTATGTTGTGTTGATGTATCCGGTTCATATTAAATGTTAATTCTAGCGTATCTACTTTTCTATTTAAATTGAATTCTTTACTGTTTTCTATATTATATTGTAACTCCTAAAATAAATCAATACTTTTATAGTAAAATTTATTGGGATGTTACATAAAACATTTTTATTTAATATTCTATATATATATATATATATATATATATAATATCTACTAATATTATTAGTATCTGTGAATATTTTTCTTACGAATATCTGACCAGTATCAAAGTAAGTAACCTGAAGAATTTTTTTATACGAGACGGTAACAGGTAGGTCCAGTGGTGGAGTTTAGTATAAGCTTAGAGAGGCTTTGGCCTCCTATTTTTTTTTTTTCACATATATAAAATAATATTTTTTTAATTTTAATATATTTGGTTCCTTCGTATTTGTAAATCAAGTTTAACACCAATAAAGCATTTTCAGACAATTTGCCATTAATCGGTTAACCCAGGTAACAACTAGAATATGTGTGGTATAAAGTAGGTGAAAAATAGTTATTTTGAAAGTATTTTAGAAAAGTGTGTCCCACAGTAAAACAAGGATACAAATAAACGATCACCATTAAGATAGCTTGAGAGGGAAGTGTTTTAATATGGAAAGACTCACATGACAGAAATGTTTAAGAATTCATGATGAGTTGAAAATCTCACTTTGTATGCACTCTAACAATAAACTTATTGTTTCAATATTTTGAGTTGAAATCTGATATGTCATATAAGATTATTTATGATTCATTAATGTCGAATCTTTCTTTATGTCATACCGAATCTTTAAAAAAATCTCACACATAATTTACTACAAAAGAAAGCATTTTCTTAGTGAGACTAAATTATAATTGCCTTTTTTTACATATATAAATTTAGATAGATTTTGTAAATGTTTATAGATATATAAATCTTTTCTTCGATAGTCTTTTTTAATCATATGTGTAATTATGTTTTGCATCTAAATTTTCTAGTTTGATCTTTTAAGCATTTATGTTAGATCGATTTGCATTTTATCCTGAATTTATCACACTAACAAAAGTTGGAGCCAACCAAGTCTTCTCGGAGGGTTTGGAATGCTATAGCAAATGTTGTTTGTTGATCAAGTTTTTTTTGTGTAACTAGAGTTAGTGTTTTTTTTCTTCTCCTTTTTATTTTATTTATAAGAAAAATAAAGTGACAAGTGCATTGCGATTATATAAAATATTTTGTATAATTATATGATAAATTTGACATTGTTTATAAAAAATTTGTTTTCAAGTTTAATGAGATACATATTATTAAGGTCAGTCATTATATATGAAATATTGTCAATTTTAGAGTTTATTATTGTTTTTTAAAGATACTTAAAGTGAGAGGTGCAATTATATAGGTTATTTGGTATAATTATATAATAAAATTAACATTATTTTATATATTTTTAATAAAAATTATAATCTAAGTTTGATGAGATAACATTATCAAAGTCAATTATCACATTAAAAATATTTCTCTTTAGAGTTTGAAATTCCTTCACAATTTTATCTTTAGAAGATACATCGAAAAATTAAATGAAAGATATATATTTAAACTAATATTAATTTTGACTCATGCTATAAATACATATGATATTTTTTAAATAAAAAATTCAATTTATACTCATTACTTTATTCTCATAAAATTCAAATATTTCTTAACTTGAGTTTTAGATAGTGTTTTACAATTAGTCAAAACTATCAAAATCATTAGAAAAATTATTTGGATGCTGACATGTCAAATGAATCTAATAAGAACAATTGTTTTATTTTTTAATTTTAAAAATCAAAATGAAATGTATGATTGAAAACTATTATTATGTTGACTAATTTATTTTTATTTGTAATACTTGTTAATTTTAATAAAAAGTATTAAATGAATAAATAATACAAACTATAGGTTATGTGTATAGATATTATAACTAGGATTAAATATGTTTTTAGTCCCTTAACTTTCAGTGAAAATTGGAATTATTCTATCTTCAAAACTTTTATCTAAATTAGTCTCTCAACTCTAGAAATGTATAAATTTAATCATTTTAATCAAATTTTGTTAACTATGCGTTTTTTAATTAATATTAAAGCAAAAATGGGTTAAAGAGTGTAAATAACCTAAATGCTATCATGAAACGTCTTTGTAACATCACAAAAATTTAGTTAAAAGATTAAATTCATACATTTCTAAAATTGGTTTGAAGAGAGATTAATTTCAATTTTTATTGAAAGTTAAAAGGAGAAAAACATATTGAACCACATAACTTTTATTTAAAATCGAAGAATAATATGTATGTGTGTGTTGTTGGGAGATATTTGTGTATATTGCATAATATGTTTCCTAAAGCAGGTGATGTTTTATACTATAATATATGAAATATCTAAATGATATGTTGTCTTTTTGCAATATGTTTTACTAATCACATAAATAAAAATAAAAGCTAAAGTGGTGATAAGCTGAATAAGGTTTTTTTTATGAGTGTTTTTATAGTATATGCAAGTAAACTCCACCTCACGAAAATTGAGGTTAAATCTTATGAATGGTATTTTTAACGAACCAAAGAATCAGTAAGCAAACAGTGTTAAAAAGAAGATTCAACTGTAGAGAGAAGTAAAAATCAATTTAGAATTATCCCTATAATATATGAAAAGTACAACTAAATTTTAGAGACAGGTTGTTGACATTTGTAATTAATAATTTTCTACACCCATCACATTCGATTATTTCTCCCGGTTTATTCATCGTTTATGATTTATCCACGTTTGTAAAATCCGGAACACGACCTCACATGCCAATCACGAACCCACACGTGTGGCTAAAATCTGCATTCAGGACGAAGGCCTCAGCCACATAAGCCACATAGTTATGTGGATCATTTCAGTCCACTGAGACGTAGCATGTACAACTACCAAACTACCCTTTCACTTGAATCATGAACCCACCTTTGCGACTCCAGCAGAGGGTAACAAGGTAATTCCACTCTCTCTTCTTCTTCAACAATTGCCTGTACGTAGAAAACACGAGACAGTTTAGACCGTTAACCAGAAATGAACGCCGTCCCTTCTTCTTCCTCTTCCGCCTTCGCTTTCGTAACTCAGTCCAAGAACCCTAACTATATCTTCAAGCTCACACATAAAGTACCCATTTTGCCCCTACATTCACATGCTCCGTGTTGCTCTCTCAGTGACTCATCCTCCTCGTACACCACGGTGCTGGACAAAAGTGCCCTTTCATCGGAACAGAATTACAGAAATGCAGTTTCGCCCGAAGACTCGGGCTCCGTGGATGCCCTTGCGGTTCGCCGGCCGGTGACGGATTTTTCCGGCGAAGAGGAAGAAGAGAAGGAGGCGGAGGAGGAGGAAGAGAAGGAGAATGAAGCGAATGAAGCGGATGACGCGAAGGCATCGGCGATCGACGCGGGGCTCGCGAAATTCGCGAAGAAGATGCCCATGTTTGAACCTGAGAGGGTGGAATCGAAAGAGAGACCCCTCAAAGTGAATTTGGACTTGGCGTTATACAGGGCGAAGCTTATGGCTAGAAGAAGCTTTCGATATGAAGAAGCAGAGGCATTGCTTCGAAAGGTGTGGTGTCACGTTTTTCCTTTTTTTTAAGTTACTAGTTTGTTTCTGTGGAAATATTATCAATTTCTTTTCTGATGGTTTTGAATGGGAATGGAAGTGTATAAGCTTTTGGCCTGAAGATGGTCGACCTTACGTGGTACTTGGAAAGATTTTGAGCAAGCAATCGAAAACAGGTGAAGCCAGAGAGATATACGAGAAGGGTTGCCAGGCTACGCAGGGTGAAAATGCTTACATTTGGCAGGTTAGTGTTCTGGTGTGTTTTGCATGTGGTGATCACGCTTCACACTCTCTAGCTGGCTACGTTTTGTTTACTGGTTGCTTTGCCTCCTTCAGATCATGTTTGTCCAATAAACTCATTCTGGTGATATGTTTGATTTCCTAAGAGAACTACATTAAATATTCTCTTAATTTCGTTTATGCATTAATTGAAATTCATCTTTTGGGGAAACTAATATAAGAGAATTTTTATAAACTAAATTATGCATAAACTAATATTAGTTTGTGGAGAAACTTATTTCATTTTTTCTTTCTTAGAAGTTTTCCCAAATAGGCCCATCACACTCCTTAGACAATGAGTCAATTGTTAAAGATCGGAGTGATCATGTTACCTCTGACTTGCCAAAATCAAATCCCAACATGTTTTAAAGATGTCCCTTCATCATACAATCTTAGATGGGCATAGATGTGACTATAATTTACCTGACCTGGCATGCATATTTCCTTCGAGGCATGTACTAAACCTGACATTATTTTTTATTTTCAGCTACTAATTAAACCTAATGTTAGGAGTGAGGGTGATTGTTTCCGATACTCTGATACGTTGAATTTTAACCTCTGAAATTAATAAATGCAAGTTCTGTCTGGACAGTGCTGGGCTGTTCTTGAAATGCAAATGGGAAATTTCAGGAGAGCAAGAGAGTTGTTTGATGCTGCCACGGTTGCTGATAAGAGGCATGTTGCTGCTTGGCATGGATGGGCAGTTCTAGAGTTAAAGCAGGGAAATATAAAGAAGGCAAGGAGTCTACTCGGTAAAGGTCTTCAATATGGTGGACAAAATGAGTACATATACCAAACACTTGCACTGCTTGAAGCTAGAGCAAAAAGATATCAGCAGGCTCGTTATTTATTCAATCAGGCCACAAAGTGTAATCCTAATAGCTGTGCTAGTTGGCTTGTAAGTCATGGTTATACGAGGGATATCGTTCATCAATTAAACCTGTATGTAGTGCTTGTTATCTCATCAAATCATGTTTATTCTTTCTAAAATAGAGTTGGGCTCAAATGGAGGTGGAACAAGAAAACTACCGTGCTGCTAGGAAATTGTTTGAGGTTGTATTTAACATTACGAGTTCCTCTTTTTGTTTTTTGTTCTGATTCGTCTGATTGGTTGAACTAGCAGACTATATATTCATTACGAGTTGGGACATCTTTTTTCAGTCATTTGCTTTTATTATATTTTGTCACTGCGTGACTTATGTTTTCTTTCTTCTGTTTTTTTTCTTCTTTTTAATAGAAAGCAGTGCAGGCTAGTCCCAAAAATAGGTTTGCTTGGCATGTATGGGGCGTTTTTGAAGCAAACATTGGCAACATTGACAAGGGAAGAAAACTTTTAAAGATAGGTCACACTCTAAATCCGAGGGATGCTGTTCTACTTCAATCTCTTGCTTTATTAGAATACCAACACACAACTGCAAACCTTGCTCGGGTTTTGTTCAGGAGAGCGTCAGAATTGAATCCAAGGCACCAACCTGTTTGGTTTGTAAGGAATTTCTTTTCTTGGATCATTTATCGTAAATATCATTATCCAATCTTTTATTCCCTTTTTTTAATGTTCTGTAAACTAAGCTTGACATGATGAGGAAGTTGTGCCATACATACTGTGTTCATGATGTGGTGCTGACTACCAGGAAGTAAGATATTTTAGAAAGACTGAAGGGGATCAGAATATGCCACTTCTGTTTGTTTTTTTATTAGTGCCATATATTTATTATGGCATTCATCTTACTGTCCTTATCTAGTTCTGGATCCTAATTAATGTTTCAAAGAATATACTAATTCAACATGAAAAATAGTTTATCTTTCAGATTTAAAACACCTTGTTGCATGAATCATGACTTCTATTTTACTGCATACTTTTGATTCCCACAAATAGATATTGTCCTTTTACTTTTCGTATATATACAATTTGAAAAGAGAATGATTGACCAGAAAATTTGGGGGCATGTAGGCTTGGGGTTGGATGGAATGGAAGGAAGGAAACATGAATAAAGCCAGAGAATTCTACCAAAAAACACTCTCAATTGATCAGAACAGTGAAACTGCTGCCAGATGCCTTCAGGTGCGCGTGCATATGATGAATCTTGTTACAACTTGAGTCTCTACATAGCTTAATGATCACTTGATGTGACGATTTTCTCCAATGCAGGCTTGGGGTGTTCTGGAGCAGAGGCTTGGCAATCTTTCAACTGCACGTAGATTATTTAAATCCTCACTGAATGTAAATTCTCAGAGTTATGTGACATGGATGACTTGGGCAACAATGGAGGAAGAACAAGGAAACTCCATGCGTGCTGAAGAGATTCGTAATCTCTATTTCCAACAGGTAACTGTCGTATATTGGAAGAAATTTTTCATGATCCAGGGACCGTTATAATCTCAGACCAATTTCTACTTGACACGTAATTTAACGTCATTTATTGTTTCTTGTAAATTAAAGGATTGCACGGTGTAAAATGTAGATAATTTAACTATTGATTCTCTGTAATACGTTGAGATTGAGAAAATATCCTTGCGCGCTGCTGACATGAGAAACTTTATTTGTTGCATATGGTACAGCGCACAGAAGTTGTAGATGATGCTTCATGGGTTATGGGATTCTTAGATATTTTAGACCCGGCCATTGACACTTTAAAGACGATCCTCAAGCTGAGCCCAAATTCCTACAACATGCCATTTAATTCTTTGAGAAATATTTCGGGAACAGATAAAAACAGTGACGATTTTTCTATTGAAGACGATGATGAGGATGATGCAAATGGTGAAAGTGACTTCGATTTGGATGCTTTCATTATGAAAAGACTATCCTTAGATTCCTCCAATCTGGAAGTTCAGTTGGAAGCACCCAAAACTTCTTCTGAGAAGAGAATTCCATCTGGTAGAAGGATATGGCGACCAAATAACAGAATTGCTAAAGTGCAAGTCCAAAGAAATGTTGTTTAGTCGTTGTCTTGTAAAAAATGATTTTATTTTAATAGAGTGAGTGACCGTGGCATGTCACGAGAGGTGTTTTGCCTTGTGTTGAACAAGGCCTTAGAAACGAATATTTTTTAATACAATAGAAATATACTAATTTCTCATTTAACTTTTTTTAATTGATCCTAGTTATAATATCTCTTAAATTTGATAAAACCTCGAACCTTCTCTACCTTTAATGGAAGATCGTATAGCAAAGATTAAATCAGTATTATAGTTCTGTGATAAAAACTCTTATAGCCTTTTAATTTTTGTTTTGGTATTCTGTCTCTTTCTTATTGTTGTTTCATTTTTTTTCAGTTCAGAATTTATTGTAATGAACACCATCAAAAATTGAAAAAAAAAAACTTTACAGTTAAGTGAAAGAAATCTGCCAGATTAAAAAATAAATTAAGCTAAAAAACAGGCATACAATTAAAGTGAATACATATCTGTTCAGAGAGTCAGATCGAAATAGAAAAATAAGAAATACTCATTCTGTATATAACAACTACCTTTGACAGTTTACCACAAGGAAAATGTATCCGAAGTTTAGACAGAACTTTCCATTGACAAAATGTTAATTTGTGGAATTTGGACGTTCCAATTCAGTAGCTGAAGTGAGCTTTGGATTCCAAGGAAAAATATTATTGATGTTTTTTTATTAATGGTATACAATTAATTTAAATTATTAATTAATTAATCTACATATCTGGATTTATAATTTTTTTAATGTCTAGATTTTTTATGCTATATTTGGACTTACTTTTTGAAAAGCATAACATGCGTTTGCAATTTTTTTTTATAGAAACAACTAATGACATGTATATAAATTATTTTTACTTTAACACAAACTCTTCAAGATAACATATAAAATTATGTTGAAATAAGTTCATCCTTTAATAGTTAATTTTAAAATACTTAAACATGTTCTTTTACAAATTAAAGTGTATATATATATATATATATATATATATATATATATATATATATATATATATATATTCTATTTAAATATGTGAATCATAAATACAATTTACATAGATATTGTGTGATTATTCTCCCTTAGATCTTGTACGTGTGACATTGTTTATTGATGTTCCAATACATCATTACTATACAATAAAATATGTATTAGATGGGTAAACTAATGAAAAATATATTAGATAGGTAAACTGATGAAATTTAATTTAATCACTAATAAAGTTAACGTTTAATATTTTAAATATTACTTTAATTTTTTAATCTCATCTAAAAATCTCTGTTAATTATGTTTTCAACTTTACTTAGATTTATAGAAATTAAAAAAATTTAATTAAATTAAGTTTCAGGAAATAAATAGTGAATATACACACTATAACATCAAATTCAAACATGAAACCTATCTACTCATAGGATTACTTATAAGCAGTTATTACAATTCTTTGCTAGTCTTATACAACAACTGTTTGAATGAGATCATTTAAAAGGATAATTAACTTATTTGATAAATTAATTTTTTTTTAATTAAATGGATTGTTTGGATTAAAAAATAAAATAAAAATCTAGAAACTTTTTGAAGATGTTTTAAATAATTTAAACAATAAAATTTGAATTCACTTAAAATTGGAAAAGATTAAAATTTCACATAGTCACTTTCTTTTATATACACACACATATATATTGAAAAAAAAAATCATTGTTAAATATTATTTAAATATTAAAATTTGACCAATATTTTATTGCAAAGTTTAATTTAAAATTTATATATTTTAAAGCAAATATTCCTAAAATATAATTTTATGTCAAAGGAGAAATTTAATTAATTTATCTAAAGAATAAAATTGAAATATAAAATATTTTAATCACTTGTCAAAATAAAATATTTAAAAAAAAAATTACAAACAATTCAAATATCACGCCTTTCAATTTTTTAAAATTATAGAAACGTCTCATCCAAATACGAAGTAATATAGAAATTTTTTTATGACTCTTCATCTCAAATATTTAATTTGTGATGTTTTATATTAATTAAATATAAATACTTCCTTTACCTAATGACTTTTGTAATTCAACACGTATTGTAATACATTCTCTTTATAGTTATCATTCACGTGATCATTTTTACATCAATTCAATTCAATTAAATCTTAACAAAAATACAGAATTTTACAAAATAGCTATCAATCCAAATCATATACGTTATATTAATTAATATAATTAGTATCCTACAACGAGTAAAACTAAAATTGAATTATTCTTATCACTCAACTAACCGAATATTTCACAAAGAAAAAAAAATTATAAGGATTTTAGATATATTAGAGAGAATATTAAAAAAAATTAAAAATTATTAATATGATAAACTAATCAATTTGTAATAAATGAAAATGAAATATTTTTTCATGTATAACCTTTTAAATTAAAAGTATAGTTTTTATTCTTCATTTATTTTTAAAATTTATTCTTTAAGTTCCCTAAATTGGTTTTCATATATATAAAATACTCTTATTTCATATTAAATTATAAAATACTGTTTAGGTTGTGTGTGTAATCGAATATATACCTTTTATTTTAAAAATAAAATCTAATAGCTTTAAAGAAATATTATTACGAATTAATATATATATATATATATATATATATATATATATATATATATATATATTAGTAATACATAGAAACTAACCCATGCAATGATTAGTGATTATAAACTAACGTCATGATTTTTTTTCTATAAAATAAAAAAATATATCAAGATTTTTGGGTGCAGATACATTAATTTAATTAATAACTAATATGATATTATCTTAAGTAAGAAAAAAGACAAATTTATGAACTAATGCACAGATTTATGATGTTATATATCTATAATTAATTTACTATACATGCATATATTAATTTAAGTACTTATTATCGTAAAGTTTATTAATTATACAATAATCATATTACAAACTATTAATATAAAAAATACTTTTAGTTTTATATAATTTATATCTTTTAAATCTAATTATATACGAAATAGCTATATATACGTACACAAGTTCTATAAAGAGGAATTATATTTATACATCTTAATTATTTCTATTTTATTTTCTTTACTTATCTTTCTTTGCATATATCACTTGTACAGTCTCGCGTGTGTACTAATTATTCTAATCTTTCCCACAACCGCTTAAATCCACCCAAAATACGGTGAATGTTTATACTTTTCCTTATGCAAATATTTCTCTCAGTAGATCTGCTACACCTTGAACTGTTGCATCAGCATCTGTACAACTGATTTGAATTCCTTGGGTCACCAAAGATTTCGATAAGCAAACCGCACCACTCTTACCTTTTCAGGTAACCCTATGATTCCATATGAGGGAAATGGTGTTGAATAGTAATAAACAGTATCACACACACATTAACGTAATAATAAAAAGGTCGAATTTTCAACGATTAATCTATTGGAAATATGTTATAACTTTGAAAAAAAAAAACTGTTATTTGAAACAGGGAACTGGGTATCTTTAAGTTCAGTCACGATTCATGAACCACGATCGATTCTTGAAGTGTAATCTGTTTGAAATTTTGCATCGTAAATTCCAAGAAAAGCATGAAGGTATTTCGATTTTCTTTTATGTTCAACCAACGAATGATAAACAACAATTTTTAAGTCCATCTTTTGAGATATAAAAAAACTGTTGAATCAATGATTCGTCTGTCTGGGTTGGAGAAAGAAAAGACCGAAAAGTAAAGAAAAAAAAAAGGACATGACGAATTGATGTTAATCATAAATGTAGTTCTTCAACTAAGAGATAATTTGAAGTCAATGGTATACATAATAATTCTCCATATGCTGAGATAATCAATGATGCTAGAAGCCATCTCATCTCAGATGCAACAACAACAAAAGTAGCTGCGAAAAGCTATTGACCTAAAAATCTCTAGGGTCAACAAACACATTCCCGATTTGTCTCTTAATCAGCAGTTCATCATCCTTTTCGTCGCTGTGGCTTGAAATTCTTTTCGTGTACCAAATATCATCGATACACGACATGGAAGCTGTTTGAGGGATATGGTTTACAAGTGGATCACCAAACCCTAGCTCCGTTATAACCACTGTGAAGTCCTTCAAACTCTCTCCCATCCTTGATGTGAACCTCCATATGGATTCCATTAGCTCCCCAAGGTTCTCTCCCTCTCCGTGGAGCCCATAGAGGAAGAGAAACCCAAAGGGCCTGCACAGTGAGTCACTCACCGACATTCTCAGACAAGGGAAGATTTTGTCTCTTGCATGATTTAAAGTTGTGTGAAGAAACCTAAGTGGCTGAGACTTTTTAAGTTGAAGCTTGTAAGCCTCACAAGTATTCCATATGCTAAAGATGATCCATGAGCTTGTGATTTCATTGGTAATAATGTCTTCACTCTCTTCCTTTCTCTGCAAGTTGAGTAAGCCTCCCTCTTTGTAATAACTCACCCAGGTGCCCAAGCTGAGATTCTCCTTCAAAATACTATCCATGTCTAATGGGTAAAGCTCTTTGGCCATCAGGGTTCTTCTGTATAAGGAAATTGCCTGGTCTATGTTTACCTTCTCAATTTCTATATCCTTGGAAATCTGCTTTGCAGGGAAACTAATCGGATGCACAAATATGAAAAGTGAGCTGTAGCTCACATATTTGCATTTGTTGGTAAATAGGTTTCTAGAGGCATCGTTGTTCTTTTCAGTGGCCAAGAATGCATATTCAGCCCCATTTCTCAGCATCCATTCTTCAACTGAGGTGACAAGTTTCAGTCCAATCCCCTTTCTCCTGCATAGATGAGTAAACGTCGGTGGTGTATCATTCAGTGCAACACTGACCATATTGCAATGTGATTCTTCATACCATGTTCAAAGTTTTACATGATAAATCAAACAGATTGGGTGCATTATATGTGGCATTAATCAAGTACCTGTGTGAAGGAGAGACCCTAAGGCCTAGTATGCAACCAATCTTCAGCAATGATTCAGAAGGAGTTCTCATACTCTTAATGCACCCTCGAACCACACCCACAAGCTCCTTGCTTTCAAGCAGCTCAGCCACCTTATGAAACACATACATGATTAGTACAGTCATCTGCTGCATATATTAGTAATGTGGTATATGCATGTATTTGAAACATACAAAACTTTCATATATAGTAGAGTTTAATATAGAAATGGAGTGTATATATATATACATATATATGAAGATGATTGTTGGATAATACATATTCATAATTAACTAATTGAACCCGAGTTTCCAAGTTTGGATTTGGAGAGATAATCGTGTAAAGGGGAAAAAGATATAGGGTATTAGCTACCCACCAACATAACATGAAGGGGATAGAACCTAATCCTAGATAAAGGGTCACCCATCATGTTGGTGAAAATGGAGACCCCCTTTTTAGTCCCAATCTCACACTTCCTCTCAAGCTTCCCCACCACCTTAACATCTCTACCTTCATCAAACTCTCTTATATGAAGCCTACTCTCTACACTGAAAGTGTCAACCATTTCTACTCTTCCTAAGCTAAAAGAAGCAAGTGATGTACTGCTGTGAACTGAAATTAGGAAAAATTTGTGTTCACTCCCAACCATCCAACTCATGCGACATCCTTATATATATGTGGTGAAAAACCATTGGTTGTTTGTTCACGTTGTCCTATGATCCGGTATCATCTCGATCAAAATATTCCGTTAATAACTATTTTATCACAACACGCAACTTGATGAATCCGTTGAAAATAGCATTCCTGTGTTAGTTTTTATTATTAAAGGCTGACACTATTTATCACAGTCGTTGCCATTAGGACAAATACAAGTACACAATCTACACGGGTTGCACCACAAAACTGAAACAGTAACCTTTCAAAATGATCCACTGAATCTACTTATAAAGATTTCCACAACTTTCTTCAAGCTTTGTCACTTAAAAAATGTGTACGTAGCAAATGATAATGACATACCAATGTCGTTTGCGATACACCTAAGAAATCATTTGTTATGTGTCCAAACTCTTCCAAGTCCTTCGACACAAAACTCCACGAACTTAATTGCTATTTCAACACACAAAGTGTTGATTCTAATGTTAATGATGATGATCGTTTACTCAGGTGTGGCCAGATTTGTGAGTTGTCACAGATACGTAGTGGGACCCGGGTTTAGTTTGGGTACTGCATGCTTGTTCATTTTTTTCAACGGATTTTAATCTCTTCCTAAAACAAAATCAGCGTGATATGATCATATTTGCTGACGGTATTTTGAAACCACAACTTTTTTACTATTATTTCACATTATCACTTAGTACTATTCCCTCTTTCTTTTTTTTTTTAAATAAAAAAGTTAAATTTTATCTATATAAAAGTTGTCAAATTGTCAAATAACTTTTTTCAATAAATTTCAGATATATAAATAAGTGTTTAGGTTCTATAAAATATCTGTTTTTTTTTATTTCTTTAAAATTTAAAGTGTGTTATTTCTTATTCATAATGATGCTAATTTACTATTCATATATTAAATAAATAAAAAATTAAACCATTGTTTAAAAGCGGCGAATCTGAATATTAATATGATATAATGTATGCATATGTTATTAAAAGACATTTTTAGATTTTCAAAATAAAGGTAACTCATCATCTTAAAATGATTATTATATTCAAAAAATAATTATTAAAATTAAAGTTTAACTATTCTATATAAGTATTAAAAAGTAATTTTAAATTTTACAAAAATGAAAAAAAAATTACAATGAAAACTTACAATTTTATTATATAGATTAAAAATATGTTCTAGTATAATTTTTATTTTAAGTTTTCTTTACCTTAAATTATATAATAAGAGAAATAAAAAGAATGTACACATTTTTTGAAAAAAGATCATAAATAGCATTATATTATTCCACTTATGCTTATAATTATTGGTAAGAGGTTTAGGAAATAATGATTTCATGAATACATTGGAAAAAAATGTATATATAAATGATGGTTTGAGGAATACATTGTTGAAAGAAAATGTTATAAATGATGGTTTACCGAATACGTTATTAAGAGAAAATGTATATAAGTAACACAAACTTCAAAAGATAGGTTTTGTAAGGTTGAGTTAGACTTAAAACACGTATCTTAGCATGATATGAAAGTCATGAGTTTGAACCTATCTTAGCAAAGTTTATTGTTTGTTGAGTCTATTATTCCACATGTCATCGAGTCGTTATTGTATCATCTTATAAGTCGGTTTTGTAAGGTTGAACTACACTTAAAGTCCAACTCTTAACATGATACAAAAGTTATGAGTTAGAACATATCTTAACAAAGCTTATTGTGTCTATTATTCCACCTACTATCAAGTTGCTATTGCACCATTAATGTCTAGTTTTCCCTCAAAATTTATATGTCTTGACGTGAAATAATGTATTGGAAATCATTAATTCCAATCAATCCTAATGATGATATGTTTCTTTTACCAGGTTTTATTTTTTTTCATAACATTTATATATAGTTATCTCTTTCTTTCTTTTTATACTATTTTATACTCATATATTTATTTTGCCTACATTATTGTCTTTTATCCTTCACAATAATAAATTAATATTGTAGTGTCTTTACTCGTTAATTATAATACATTAGAATACTTATTTTATATATATAATTATCAAAACGAATTATTTCAGTCTAATCCATTAGAGTTGACCTTTTAGTAAGTCAACACTCACTTTAAGAAATTTGAGTTTGTTCAACCAGATATAGATTGATGGGTTAAAGTAGTTTGATTCACTTAATTAAATTAAGGGTTAAATATGTTTTTAGTCCCTATATTTTGGGATGATTTTGGTTTTAGTCCCTATTTCAAACTAAAGTACAATTTAGTCCTTAGTCATTTTTACCAAATTTTTTTAACTTTATTTGTTGTTTCAAGCACGTTTCATTATAGCATTTGGATTGTTTACACTGTTTGACACATTTTTGCTTCAATGTTAACTGAGAAACGCATTTGAAACAACAAATAAAGTTAAAAAAATTTGGTAAAAAGGACTAAAACCAGAGTTTTCTAAAGTTGAAGGACTAAATTGTACCTTAGTTTAAAAGAGGGACTAAAACTAAAATCGCCCCAAAATATAGGGACTAAAAACATATTTAACCCTTAAATTAAATTACAATTTTCTCTATCTTCAATCTCATATATTTTTTAATATATAACCAAAATCCAAAAAGTTGAAATCTATTTTAAAAATTTATTTGTTCTCATTTTAGACAATAAATAAATTATTCCAAAAACTAAATTATAATTCAAAATAAAAACCAAATAAAATGTTGTGGATGTGGGTCTCTCTCCCAAAAAAATCTCATCTGTTTAGACTGGACTGATAAATTAAGAATGAGGTGAATTTTTTTATATTCGAATTGATAGACTCATTAAGTCGAGTCAGTCGGTAATTAACTCCATTTTTAATACATTGAAATTTAAATTTTTTAAACTCGACTCAAATCGATAATAAACTGAGATTACTCACGAATTTTAAGCTATTTTGATAATTTTCTCTTTCTCTCTATGTATAACATTTAAATATATTATAATTTCCATAGGTAACCACCGTTCAAAATATTTTTATTTTTCAAAATTTACAATACGTTCTTAATGACTTAAACATAATTTTTTTATTATTCCCTTTTAAACGTGTTTCTTTAATTTATAAATGTTAAAATTATATTTAATTTATAAATGTTAAATAAATTTTTATTTAGCACAGTGAAAATCTCACACCAAGATAATTTAATTTTACAATATATAGTTAAGCGCAAAACTTATTCCAATATATATTAAGAGTTTAAATTGTTAATCATAAACCTGAATATGGCAGTGTGAGAACCTCGGATTCTATACATATTTTACATGCCACTATATATAGATATAAGCATAAGCTTGATCTAGATCATGACCTTAAACAATTACACCTTAATCCTGTTATATTGTCTTGCATAAAATCATTGCTCATAAACTCATATGTAATCATCAGTCACTCCTCTATGTTGCAAGAAAGAAGAAAAGAGAAAAATGGCGGCATTGATTTTTGAAGATGAAAAAACAATTGATACGTTGTATCTCTTATACTATATACAATTAAACAAATATGGATTTGATTAATATATTACCTCAAACCTAAAAGTTTTAATTTTATACACCTTTAAAAAGACTTTTATCTTTATTTTATTTTATTTTTTAAATTGTTACAACTGTCGAAATATTTTATTCAAAAAATATATTAAAAATTTATCATTTCTAAAATATGAGTTATCCACGTAAAAGATAAAACGTAACCTTCAATTTAAAACCTAATGGAATCAAGCTCAACATACATATATATTTTATTTTCCTGAAAGTACATACAAGTGTTTATTTAACGACACGACAAGTGATATTGAATTTATTTTCTTAAGTATAATGTTATGAAAGTTGAATTATGTTAAATGATTGTGGTTACGAGCAGGTACTTCCTCTGAAGGAGGCAAACTAGGAAGCTTTTGTTGAAGAAAGCACGTGAAGAGGCAGCCACTGGCAAAGAAGGAATATAGTTAAATCACAGTGGTATACCCTGTCTATATATATTCGATCGTTTCTTATCACTTCTGTTGGTTTTACGTTTAGTCATTCAGCTTATAATTGCTTTGTCCTTCTATGTCTCATGGAGAAAACACTGTCACAAACCCACTTTAGACGTGTAAAAACCCTACTGATGGAAAATATCGAGAAACATGAGGGCATGGGAGTGTCAGATTCCATTACTGTTTAAGAATTTTGCCTTTCCTTTTTTTTCATATGGTTTCCAGAAAGGAAAAGGGTTTTGTAATCCATTTATAAGGACTTTGACTATTGTGCATTCTAATCAAGACTTTGTAGAATTTTTGCATGTATTTCTGAATATACATCCATCGACTACTGCATTATATCTGAATATTTCAGCGTCTTGTCTATTTCTATCCGTCGTTCCAATCACAAATCGAAACGTTTTAACTTCTTTTAGTATTAGTACAAAGTCTTTTCTATGGTTTTCTAAAACAACATTAACAGTTTCGTACTATCTTTCTAACACTATGTAGCACATACAATGTTAATGTGTGTTTTATTAGTCAATTGATTGCATAATATTAAGTAATTTTATGTATAAGTTTACGTAATTACGGCTAATAAATTGCATCTGAGAAAGATACTTATAGAATCATAATACCATAAAATAATCTTATTTTCAGTTAATGGCGAATATCATTCTACTTCTTTAATCATAAAATAGAAATTCACAAAATATACCTAACAAAGTTATACAATGCTACTTTTTTTTTTTCAATTTTCTAAGTAGAACCGGTTGAGGAAAATAGAAAGATATAGGATATTCATGATTAAGAAAGATACAATTTTGTGTTCTTAATATTTATTTTATTCAATTTTTTTCATGGCAGTATTCATCACTATATATTACTTTTTTCTTTCATATGTACTTCTTTCCTCATACATTCAAAAAGTATATATACACAATCATCAGATTCCGTTAGAGGCTTAGAGCACCAGATAAGATCTGATATATAAGACGAATATATGACATGACAAGTAATGATAAAAATAAAGTTTATATCGTCGACTATTATTGATGCATATATTAATTATATAAATAATATAAACAGTGAGAATAAATTATATAGATGATTAATGATGGGAAATTTCAATTTAGGTAAAAAAAATAGTTTGGTGATGAACCACTGATTTGTTTTTTTTTAGTTTCGATGTGTGTTTTTAGTCCATGACTAAAAAAGCCTAGACAAATAGTTTGACAATCGCTTTAAAAAAAATTAAAAATCGTATCATAACAGTATGAAGGAATTATATCAAATTAACTATACTTAATGGTTATTTTTACATTAATTTGTATGATTTTATGCACAATATTCTTGTCCTCAGAGTAATGTTACAAGGGAGAAAGTACTAACTAAATTTTTATAACAACTAAATTTAAGAACAGTTGCCATAGAAAGTATATTCAAGAATTATTGTCTGAAACAACTGACGATAAAAATTTGTTAAACTTGACTAGATCGAATCAGGTAAAAAATAGTCGAAATAACGAATAAATTTTAGTTTAAAAAAGGGTGCATAATGACTTTTACGAGGTGTATAAAGAAACAGCTAGCAAAAAGACAAGAGCCCATCAATGCCAGACCAACCCTTCGTTGATTTTTTGGGCCAGACTGTATTGTAGTTGGGCAATAAGCCGTACGTTAGCCCAACAAACTGTTGCCCGCCAAAAAGTGGAAGACCTATTTACAAAAGGGGCATTTTCAATTGAAAACGGCGCCAAGCCCGCGAATTAAACGTTTCAAGTGACCTCTCGTCACCACTTTCTGCATCTGAAGACTCAGTAACTCGAGAATGGAGCATCGCGATCATCATTGCTTCAGCAGAAAGCTAGATTCCGCCATGGACATAGACTGTTGCCTAGAAGATCAAGAAAAGGAGGAGGAAGAACTTGATCCCTTTCTAAAATTCGTGGAATACGCAAGATCTGAACTGTTATCACTAGAAGGCGATGCAAACGGAGACGATGACGGTTCTACTGGACTTGGATGGAGTTGGATCATGTCTCGTATTCTGAAGACTTGCATTGCTTATTCAAGCGGTGTCACTCCCGCGATCTTGCTCTCTGAACTCTCTCAGGTACATCAACCTCTCTCGTCCATTTCTTCTCTGTTTGAATCTCCTCAGTGCACGGACTGCGGAATGGATTAGTTAGGGTTTTGTTGTAGGTTACGTTCTTTTCTTTTGGAATCAGATAGGTTATGTAGCAACTACTTGACTGTTACTTTTTCGCGGTGTTGAGTTTAGTTAGGTTTTTTGCTGTTTTTCGCTATTTTTCTTAATGTTGATCTATTTTGAAGGCGTGGAGTGAGCAACGCAGGGTTGGGGCTCCGAAGAAGCGGCTCGAAGTAATCAACCAACTCAAGAAGAATCATCGGAGGACTAAGCTTCCGAACACAGTTACAATTGATTCCATATTCGAAAAGAACTTCCTGTCCTTGAGCAGTGTTCTAGAAGCTGTTATCGTCGATGCATTTGTGCTCCCAGGTACTTTGTAATTAAAGCACTTTTTTCCTGTGTATATTTTAATGTCGGGAACGAACGAATGTGAAGATTGATGTTCTTGCAGTCCGAGTCACGAACTCAGAGTGATCAAGAACAAAGTTAACCTGATGTGCGTGAACTTACTTTGTTTCCGCGGAATTCTCAGTGCGATGTACACGTCTCCATGATATGATATGTTCTTCCTAATTATAGTTTTAGACAACAAAACTAGCTAGTTTTTAATGAAAATAACTCAAGAAAGAGCGGAAAAAAAGTGGGAGAGAACTCTGCAAACACATTCTCTAATTTAAATATTTATAATAACGAAGAATGTTCCTAAAACCAAGTCAGATTAAGAACAAGGAGGTACCAAATTTAAATGACCAAGTTAAGAAGTCCAAATCTAAGAATAATATCACTTTTTAATAAATTCTAACATTAATTTAAAATAAATTTGTAGATAATTAAATAAAAATGTTAACCTTTTGAAATACTAATAGAACTTACAAAAAGCTTTACCATTTGCTTAATTTAAGTATTGTTTGAACGAACGTAATTCGTTAAATATTTACAAACAGGCATCGGTTTTGTTATTCTACCCCACTTTAACTGCAGTGGAAAGTTATCTGGTTTAAGTCTTTTGGAGAAGTCAGTCAAATGGAACCCACTCTTAGTTGTTATATTCAAAGTCTGATTTCTGATAGAGCCCACAGTCATCCATTGATTCTTGTATGTGTTAATTTTTGTTTTGTAATGATTGATGCTTGCCATCTGCAGGTACAAACATCCACATGCTCATATTAGGGGATTATTGGAGCTCCAATACCATAGATCTCTACCTACACCGCAGGTAATTGAATTTAACACGTCAGGTGTCTGACTCAATTTTGTAATTTGATGCATTGTTAATAAAAAAATTTACGCTATGCCTGCACTGACAGCTGGCTTTTCTTTTTCGTTCACTTTAGATGGCTTGTTTCTATTGCTACTGAAAGCAAAGGAAACCTGAAAGTTCTTAAAACTTTGGAACTTTATTTATATTTATTTAAGTGAATTGTTTCTTGAGGAGAAAAACAAGGTAGGATCGTTCTAATGAATTTGGGAAGGATATTGATTTCGCATCCAGTAAAGATGAAAATGTGAGTGATAAGATCAAAATTAGACTCTTATAACTTGTAAATTCAAAAGGTTTTTACAAAGAAAAATCTCATTTTCTTTTAAATTCATATGTTATTTGTATTAGAAGTTTATCTTTTTATAAGATAACTTACAAGATCCTTTACATATTAATTCTCAATAACTAATATTTAATACTTACTAATGATGTATTTAATTCCTGTTATATGAATCATCATTTCTTATATTTAATTAAACCATAAAAAGACTCCTTAAAATCATATCATTTTCTCATTTTTTTTCTCTAAGTACATTTGTCTATCTCCTTGTTTTTTCAAGTACATTTGTCCTCTAGTGTCATGAGTATATCTGTTCTAAGTAAAAAACTTAATACTAGGTTGTTGCAAATCTCACTAAAACATTTTTATCAAAATTGTTGAATGGACAAAATCATATTATCTGTATAAAAAACACTATCTTTATCATTATATTCTCGTTTCTCTTTGCTTGCCACTTGTTTTTTTGTTTATTTTTCTTTTTCTCCGTCTTCTATTTTTTTTTTCTTTGATTTCTTTTTCTCTCAACTCTTTTACTTTAATTTCTTCTTCTCTCAACTCTTTTACTTTAATTTCTTCTTCTCTCAACTCCTTTTCTTGAATTTTTCTTGCTCTCAATTCATTCTCTTGAACTTATTTTTCTCTCAACTTCACTTTAATTTCCTTTTCTATATACTTTTCCTCTTGAATTTCTTTTTCTTTATACTCTTCCTCTTCAATTTCTTTCTCTCTCAACTCATTTTCTTTAATTTCTTTTTCTTACTTTTTCCTTGTCTCTCCCTATTTGATCATAACTTATCATATCTTTTTCAATATTTATCAAACATTTTCTCTTCATCTCTATATCTTTGCTCTTTCTTTTCTTTCTTCTCAAAATTTTCTTTCAATTTCCTTTCCATATGTGAAACAAATTCATTAACAAATAATTTGTGATAGCATTGAATTGAAGGGCATTTTTAGCACCCATACCTGTTATAATTATGAAAATATAAATTAAAATTGGAAGTATATATATATATATCACCGAATATCAAGAGCCGAAGGTTTTGGTATCACACTATCAACTGATGAAAAAAACGAGGTAGGACCGAAAGGTTCTCACAAACTCCATATTGGTTCTTATTACTCTCAAACAAAAGTCTCGTTTTCTTTTAAATTTGTATGTTATTTGTTTTACAAGTGTACATATAAGTGTATCTTTTTTGTAAGATATGTAAATCTCAATAACTAATATTTAGTACCTGCTAATACTTCATTTAATCTCATGAATGATTATTTTCTACATTTAACTAAAAGATAAAAAAAATTATATTATTTTCTTTAACTTGTTAGATAATATGATGGTAATGATGTTTAAGAAGATATTTTGTCTTTTACTGTTTGCTCTTTCAATTGTTTACCGGTTTAAAAGCTTTTAAAGTTTCCAATGGCTTACATTTTTTAAATATTTGCACAAAATGCAAGTATTGAGTATGGATTTTGTTCCTCTTTTCAGTTTGAAATATGTAGCGTGTAATTTGAAATCAAAACCTTGTCATGTTTATCCGCAATTTCATTTAATATTGTATCATATGTTTTCCAGCAGATTCTATGACTTGGCAGGCCTGCAAAACGGAATTCTGAAGCGAGGGAGGGAGATTTTTCTCACCGGTTGTTATCTCCGAACTGCCACTGGAGGTTCTGGACGTGCACGTCTTTTGCCAACAGAGTATCTTGTGATTCTATTGGATGAGGTAACGTTCAAAGTTTGTCCAAAAACGAATTTGTTGTAATTTTATTGGATCATTGTAGTTGCATATGCAAGTAGTTCGAGTTTGGAACACATCATGTGCTTCTGTAGGCAAGTTCTACCTTTTAGGTGTTTGTGCTACACCTAAAAAATGAGATTCAGGTCAAGTTTTCGTGATGGTTACTCTTTCATTTTCTTCGAAACCGTAGAATCAGGATGATGATGCAATGCTACTAGGAGCTCAGTTTTGTTCAGACTCTTTCTCTTCAATTTCTCTTGATGCAGTGA
The DNA here is from genome assembly GCA_036885675.1 of Vigna mungo. Taxonomy (NCBI): domain Eukaryota; kingdom Viridiplantae; phylum Streptophyta; class Magnoliopsida; order Fabales; family Fabaceae; genus Vigna; species Vigna mungo. The sequence goes on from CP144696.1 coordinate 15,859,520, forward strand.
ACGGAGGGGCTTCGTATTCCCTTTATGCCCGGTAAACTACCTGCGGTTATTGATGTGTTTATACAAAAAAAAAAAGAAAAAAAGTGGTGTTATCTTTTTGAATTGTGGGATAATAAAATACCATGCTTGATTTTACTTTTTGTACAAATATGCAGGTGGAGCTTAAAGTTTCAAAGTGTGTACTATCCATTAATATTTCCTTATTTTGATTTATAGGATTAAAAAGATCGAATCTTCGGAAGTTCAAGGGAAGTTTGGAATCTTACAAAGAAAACAGATTACTCTTGTTGACGGCGATGGTGTTGTAATAAAGTTTTTCTTGTGGGGTGAGCAGATTCTCCTGGCCGATCTTTTCAGGTGAATTTTTGCGGTGATCAGACTTCTGAAGCTGAATACTTCTTTTCATGTTTGTATGACATTCATTTTTTTGGGATTATACAGAGTGGGAAGCATGCTTGCCCTGGACAAACCGTATGTTGCTAGTTCAGAGGACTGTGATGTCGAGACAAGTGAAGGTTTTTGTCTCGAATACGGAAGCGAAACACAGTTATATTTGGTGCCTTATATTCAACACGAAGAACAGGTGATTTGTTGATTTCTGATTGACATAAACTATTGTAGTTGTCAAATGGAGAAATTAACAGCTCTGCCAATTAGGTGTGCGTAACATTGACTCCAAATCGACGTCACGGTTCACGGCCCTTGGGTTCTTGTAATCCCAGTCAGGATCTCAAGGTTTCTCAAGTTAGCTTGCCCCGTGATTCTCAGGGGACCATTGATTTCAGTAATTATCCTTTTAGGGTGAGTTCTTTCTCTACCTCCCCTCCAAAGAAAATTCAAGGATAGTTTTTCGATTTGTTCTTAATCTGAATAGCTCTCTCACTAGTTATTTTACTTTATTCATATTAAATATTTATTTAATTATATTGGAAGCCTGCCAATAAGCGGTGTTTGATTTTATTATTGCGTGACATTTGTGTTGCCCTATAAATTATGTAGGTCTCTGTTGATTCAGTATTCAGTGGAACGTATTTAAAATTTGCCCTGTATGGATCAATAATACTAAAGGATGCACTTAAAAATTGTGTTATTGACTGTTCTCTTTTATATTTAATATTTACACACTATCTTATGTGCACTGCTTCCAAAGGTGTGCTTGTTTGTCTTATGGTTTATTACCTAACTTTGTTACCTGTGTGAAGTTTTGCAGTCATTTGTGGTCGACCTTCGTGACAAGATGACGGGCATCAGTCTCTATGGTGTTGTTACAGATATTGTCAAAGAAGAAAATATCAAAGAAACTGTTTTCTCTTTAAGAATCGCGGATGCTAGCGGAGACATTTGGACAAAGCTTCATTTTTCGGGATTTTGGTACTAAACAGTATAAGAAACCAGTTATCATGTTTCTTTGCAGTTCTAAATATTCTTTTCTTAGTGCTCTCCGTCCTCATATTCTTATAAATATATACCGCAGGTCCTTAGGAAGAGTGAGTTTCGGTCACACTGTATTCATATCTGGCTTGACATGCTCAATGTCGAAAGAAACATGGTGAGCGCATCCAAGTTCAAAGTTAACATTAAAAACTGATGCACATGACCAGTCACCACATGAGAAAGACAATTGTGAAAATTGACAGAAAAAAATGGAAGTCTTTGAATACTTCAAATTGTTGCATAGTGCTCCTTTCCATCATATCGCCTGCTCTACCTATTTTATCTGCCTGTATTAGTCCCTTTTTGTGGTTAATGTATCCGCATAATCACTCAATACAATTGAATGTTTCTCGTTGACAGTCTGGAAGTATTATGGTTTGAGAATGGTATTGGAGCTTCTTTCATCAATCTCAGTTGCTTACCAGCATTGATCTACTCATCTTGCCTTCATAAGCTATCGCGACTCTCTGATATTTCTGACCAGACTAGCTACGCACAAGTAAGAATAACGTATCAGTATGCATTATTTGAGTGTCTACTTGACTTTTTTCTTTTATGCTTCAATTATTAAGGCGTCTTCTTCTTGTCACTAGTGTCTTCTGTTTACAATTTTCTGACTAATCATTAATTATAGCTGATGCAACATGATACTATATGCAGAGATTTTTTTATTTACTCATATAAGATATCTTGCAACAACCTTAGCTACTTTTTTATTGTTCGAACTCAATATTCCTTGTTACTTTGCTTCATTCACGTGCTCAACCATAATGAGTGAAACACGAGAGGTTATTGACATGTTCCTCGAGTGTTCGTAGTTGGATTGTGTTCACGAATTATTGTTCTCTAAAAAAATAGAGCCAGACGTTTAAAATAGTAGCATACATAAATAATATATCGCTTTATTATTATAGCTAATATAATTGAGCTCTTGAATACAGTTCCGAAACTTTCCATGCCTATTCTTTTTACAGTATCTCCGTTATTTTATTGTTTATTTACAAGTTCTGATAATTTTCCTTATTATTGTTGAAGGTATGTCGAGTCTCGCTTGATCCAATTCGGTATTATTACGTTAATACACGATTTTCACATTCTCTATGTGGTCATTTTGTGAACAAGATGCCTGATGGGTCGATGAAATGCTGCTTTTGTCATACAATTTCCGATGCTACGTTAGTACGCACTTTTCATCTGAAAATTACTCTTGTGGATGAGGGTACGAAAGTTTTGGCATGGTGTACAGGTCAAACTGCTATGGATTTGTTGCAGATAGCTCCTGAGGAGTTTTATGAACTTCCCGAGGTAACATCTTAAACATGATATCCCTTTGCCATTGCAAGCAAAATTGAGTTTAGATAATGTAAGAAATCGCGAATTGTGAGCTTAAGCAATGCTAACTAATATCACTTCTATGGAAAAAAACTTGGTTCTCAAAAACACATTATTCTTTATTTCAGGAAGAGCAATTAATGTATCCTTCGTCGTTAGAAAATGAGAGGTTTATGGTTGCACTGGTAAAGTGTAAGCGAGATGGTTGTGTGATAGATGGCCTCTCGCCAGACGATTCAATTTCGTGGGAAATCACTCGTGCATACAAGTGTGAATGAAGGTGGCACTGGGATTGTAGTGAAACTGTAGTCGTTCCTTGCACTATCATAATGGAAGCCTGAAAGGTATTTCGTTAAGAACCCACCTCGTGCGTCCAGTCTAAAGGAAAGTCTAATGATCCATAGTTAAGCCTGAGTATTGCTGTATATTTTGAGTGAATGTTTCAAAATATTAATATTACATCAATTAATTAATTAAAAATTTGATTGAGTGATTATTTAAATTAAATGTTTGCTTTCGTCTTATTCTCATACCATTCTTTCATTCTAGAAGTTTGAAGAATTGAGTTATAACTCCCCCGTCATTCTCATTCTCTTTTCCTTTGTGACTTTTTACTTTAATTTTGTTCCAAAATTTTATTGGAGGAGTGATATGTTTTGAAGAAATTGCTGGATAAAGATCTTTTAAAGCAGTGACCAAGGGGCCAGGTTAATTTTGTTACTCTGATTTTGGTTTGCGATTACAGATAACATCATGGACTAGATTTTATTTTAAAACCATGCGCTTCTGAATTATTAATGGATAAAGTATTGTACTAATTTTATTTGGAACGATCAAACACTTGTAATTTTAAAATTTGGGTAGGATTGTTAGCATTTAGATGTAGTTTCTGTTTTTTTATTAAATAGAGTACAGTTTTGTGGTCAATAATAGGTCAGTTGACCTATTATTTAGGGATATGATGCCAAAATTTAGCCTATGATTTTATGCATGAAATTAGTGGGTGTTGAGTTTTCTTTTTTTGGTTGTATGACTATAAGGCCAAATATTTGCTGTTTGAATTGAATAACACAAGATTACATAAAACAGAAATTTTACCTGTGTTCACAATTAGTATCAGAGCTCTTTCATAAGGGTTTGATCTAGAATCTGAGAGATAAATAGTTGAGTGTGTGATAGAACCTACGTGAGTAAGAGTCGTGAGTGTGATAGCACCTACGTGAGTGAAATAGGATGTTTGTACTTACCAGGGCATCGTTGAATTCAATATGCTTCCAGATGGAATTAGAGCATGATTCTTAATTTTAGCACAATTGATTTGGTCATTCAAGCAAACAGTTGTTTAAAATATTTTCTTTAAACGCATGGTAAATAGATACACATTTCATATTTTTATTTTCTTTAATATTTTTATTTATTATTTATTTTGTAGAATATTATTTTGATGATTTTTTATATAATATTTTTATTTTTTAACTCCTTTCATTAATGTAATTTATCACGGTTATATAAAAACATTTCATTTTGTAACATAATAATTTAATGTCATAAATCTTGTTTATTATTGTTTAATATAGATTGAAATTTAAAAAATAAAAAATTCAATATTTAAATTTGAAATATTATTAGTTCAATTTTTTTTCTTTGATTTTGTTTAAGTAATGTATAATATTTATTAGTGTATGTAAAAAAGAAGTTTTCATTAAAATTTGAAAAAGAAAATAAAGAAACATTTGAAATATTACTATATTTGAATATTTGTTCTTTATATTTTTTTAACTTTATCAATTTTGTTTTATTAAGAATGAAGATGAAACAAAAAGATTGTATCTGCTTAATAAAAATGGGAAATAAATTTTTTCTTTTGGAGGTGAGGATAAACAATAAAATCTGTGCTCAACGTGCTATCATCCTGTGCAATGGTGTGGTGCAAAGTTGTGGAAGGTGCTTAAGTCGTCTTTTCCTATTATTATGGAGGTACAGTAATTGTTGAGGGTGCAAGAAACAATAGCCCGACATAAGATTGTAACGTTTACCTTTAGGCTTGAGGTCTTTTAGGCTAATCTTCATCCCATTGTCGGGATCAAAACTAGAGAACTATCTAGATTAAAATCACACCACGGATAGTTTCTTACTACACCTCCGTAACTTTCTTCCTCCACCACCATATAAATAAATTTTCTATTTTACCATTTTTGGTTTGTATGATCAGAAATTTTTCAGTAATTTGAGAACTTTTCGAATTGTGCAATAAAATAATCTTTTTTCAAAGGAAAAAATGATTTTCATATTACACAATTTAAAAGTTATTTTTTATTTTACTTTTGAATGTAATAAAAAAGTCAAAAAATACTTTCGAATTATACAGTGTAAAAGCAAAAAAGACTTTCAAATTATATAATCTAAAAAGAACAATGAAAAATAATTTGTATGCAAGGTTATGGAAGTGCATGAAAAAACTGCCCACACTCAGTTATCTCCTGCAGTTCAGATAACCCATCTAAATATTCTGTTTAAATCTCCTTTAACATTTAAAAAGAAAGACAAAAAAAAAATGCTTAAAATGGGCATATAATTCATGGGTAATTTTTAGATGACTGCAGAGAAAATTTTCTTTGATACAAAGAGAGAAAGGTTGATTTGGATGGCAGGAGCATTTAAAAATAATATTAAACTAAAATCAGAGCTCCACAAAAAGGAGAGAACAGAACGGGAAACAGAAGTATAAAAATTGTAGTTAGAGAGATAAATATGAGAAGCAAGAGCAATCATCCAATTATTTATTTCTTCTTTCACAGCAAATAGCATCATCAGGAATTCAGTATAATATCAGCCGTCTAGCACATTACCCGAACAGACAATCAGTCGTTTCTTCTTTTATTGCTGCTGCTGCCAGCAGGGTTCTGCTCTGTAAGCATTTTTAAAACGTTTACCAATGCTCGCAAACGATCCCTTATGCCAAGACCATAAAGCGCTTCAACAAGTGACTCCTGAAATTCGAAGCCATTCTCTGCAAGCGGATACTGTGGACAGACAGAGGGCCCATTAAAGTTTTTATTCACAGTGAAGTAACAAATACAATGCATTTCCATATATATATATGTGTGTGTGTGGAAATCTTAAGCATCTAAAGATACGGGAAGGAAATAGTATTATGTTATGACAAAAAGTGTTTCTGAGTGACCTGAATAGGCTTAGGTATCTTAGTTTTAACAAACGGCCACCATCTGTCTTCAACAACTGCTTTAACAAGACAGCAAGCTCGCAAACCTTCTACACCACCAAATCGTCCAAATCCACTGTGTTTCACACCCCCAAATGGAAGGGACTGCAAAATAGAAAATGCACAATTACTTCAGTGAAAATTGAATGATAACCTAGGCTGAGTTAAACAGGTTATCCACTTTCAATTTCTATTTTCCACCAGGACTTTTAATCATTTGTAGTTTATTAATTTTATCAGTCTTCCTTTTGCATTTTTAATATCAAACATGTCATTATGTTTATGAAATTGAACTCATGGCCTTACAGGGAGTCCACGTTCAATTTTCATCCAGTTACCATCCTCCAGACGGACAAACTAAAGTGGTTAATCGGTGCCTCAAAACTTATTTAAGGTGTATGCGTGCCGATGTTCCACACGTGTGGTCAAGGTGGCTTTCTCTATCTGAGTGGTGGTATAATACCACTTGTCACACTACCACCAAGGCCACTTTGTATGAGATCATGTATAGGTAGTAGGGACCCGTGTATCTCCCCTACCTTCCGAGGGAATCGAATGTGGAATTGGTGGATAGGACTCTTACTAAGCAAGAAGAGATGAAAAAACTAAAATTCCATTTAAAGAGAGCCCAAAAAAGGATGAAACAGGTAGCTGACTCACATAGGAGTTATCACCAAATTTGACCTTGGTGATTATGTTTATGTTACGCTACATCCGTGTAGGCAGGCAGGTTTCCATGGCATTCCGAAGCAATGCGGAACCAAGTTCTAAATATTTTGGGCCATTTAGAGTGTTGGACTGCATTGGTACACTAGCTTGTAAGTTGGATCTTCCAGCTCAGAGCAGGGTTCATACGTTTTCTATGTTTCTCAGCTCAATAAACATGTAGGAAATTTGGTGGCCACCACTGATTTACCATATCAGCAGGAGGATGCATTTGCTGAAAAAGAACCTGAATCCGTGTTTCGACAGAATGAGTATTAGAAGAAAGGGGTTCCTTGTGACCAAGGTGTTGATAAAATGAAAGCATCAGCTATCAGAAGATGTCACATGGGAATACTACTATGATCTAAAGAAGATGTTTCCAAACTTCCATCCTTGAGGGAAACGATGCTATTAAGGGGAGGGAAGTGTTACAAAATTGTTTGTTAGTAGTTAGTTGGTTTAGTAGTTAGTGTTACAAAATTGATTGGGATTATTCTTGGTTAAATCCCCTACATTCTTGTAATTCTTCGAGTTGGTATTCCTAGAATTACCTCGTTTGCATAAAAGAGAAGACTAATACAGATGTTATTTTTAAGTTTGAGAACCAGATTCGTCTATATGAAAGTATAAGGACTTTGACCACATTTAACCAAAAGTGTAGAAACTAAAAACACAACTTTCCCAAATAAAAATAACATATCCTTCTGTTAAACATGCGTCTTTATGTGATTCGAAACTACACATGATGTCAAATACGTTATTTCCTACACAAGTAGGGCATATCGAAATGGATGTAACTGTAAATTAGCAAAAAGCATATAAATATTATTTTCACATAATATAAAGTGATAAGCTCATTAACAAGCCTGAGAAACTTCTCTGTACCTTTGTATGTTGTTACCTTTTGAACTAAAATCCAGTAGTAGGTTGTTCAGCCTAATTTTATGACTCAACTGTTTCAAACCTTGCTTATGCAGCTGCTTTTTTCATCATCCTAGCAAACACTTGCACAGTAAACTATCTCCTCTTTCAACCTAATTAAGTGGCTTAATAATATTTGCCAGAGCATCTCTAATATAATTCTCATGATCAGAGAAATTTTGCAGTCAGCCTACTTGTTGCATGATCAGGAGATCAACACACATACTAAACCAGAAGTTAAAATGAAAGATAGACAAGATAAATCATATCATTACACAAATTTACCTGGCACATGTATGTTGATGCAAAATCATTAACTGCAGCTACCCCAGCATGTATCTGTGAAGCTATCTCTCTCGCACGACTCTGATTGCCTGAGAAAACAGCACAGCCCAACCCATACTTTGAGTCATTTGCAAGTTTGACAACCTCCTCATCAGAGCTGAATTTCATTATTGGCATGATTGGTCCAAATGCCTAGTTAATCAATGAATTTATCAGATGAATTTGGTAAGCAGTTGCTGAAGGATACAACATAGAAGATAAATTCTTGAGATGCATGCCTATCACAGGATGGGTACCTAAATTTAATAAACTCTCAATTGGCATGTTTTGTTACCTCTTCTTGCATCAATCTCATTGAGTGGTTCACATTCACAATCACAGTAGGGGGGAAATATTGATCAACTGCGTCTTCACCTATATTTCCAAGACTCCCCCGGGCAACAATCTCGGCTCCTTTGTCTAAAGCATCATTTAATAGGCCCTCAAGCTTTTCAGAATGCTCATGCATGCATAAAGCTCCCATATCATACTTTCCAACAAGCGGTGGGCCCTGTAAGAAATCAATAGCCAACAAATTAAAAACAATATTGACTTCTTTATACTCTAGTTCTACAACAGAAGTCTACTCAATAACCAATTAGCACCAAGCTCTTATTGTATTGTGGGATGTTAAAGCACTCTGAATGAAACCTAAATTTCTAATTCTTTTGCCCTCCTCTCAAACAGTATATAATCATAAAATCCAGATTTCAGTACTTTCTGTTTCAGGGGAAAACATCATCTCAGAAGAGAGTTGGAGCATGCTAGTGATGGTATGCAAATGTAATTTGTTCATCACTACATTCTATTTCTTAGCTATACATCAACGATTCACATATACTATTTATTTTGAAGAGTTCCAAATACACAAGAACACACACAATGCTAACATTTTTTTCAGAAGTTTATGCATCAAGTGGTTGCTTGGGGTTGCACTGGTAAAGAAGAGGAGAAACAAGAAAAACAAAAAAAATGCATAAGTTCAACAAAATATAAATACTACGATAGATTTCTGAAAAGAACAATCATGTGGCAATGAAGTGCAAACATAAATGATTTTATGCATCAGAAGCCCATTGTGAAAGTTACACAGTAAAGATTTATTTTATCAACAACATTTTATTAAAACACTTACAGCTGTAACAGATTTCACAATTTTGGTGACTTTACTGACAAAAGAAGAATAAATTTCCCTGTGGACATAAAATCGCTCTGCCCCAGCACAGTTCTGTCCACTTGACTGAAGAACAGCCCTGACAGCAATTTGTGCGACCTATATTCAGCAGATCAAAGCCTGTTAAAACTAAGGTACTCATGAAGCTTTTGTGATTATTAATTAAATCCAAGCTTTGGGGAATCCAAACAGGTAGAAAGGATTCATACATGATCTAGATCTACATCTTCGCAGACAATAAATGCATCTTTCCCACCAAGCTCCAGTGTCACTGGTATAAGTGTGTTGGCAGCATTGCTCATTATCTGCATAAAAAGACAGTGTATTGGCATAGCACAATTCATAGGAAATAGGATGCCATCATAAAAATGAATGGAATGATTGGAAATAATGAATTATATGACCCAATTCTTGGCAAGAAAACATTCAACTGGCCAGAAGAATCGTACCATCTTACCAACACCAGGCGATCCAACAAATATGACTTTATCAACAGAAGATACTAATGCTTCTCCTGTTTCGGCAAACCTGGAAGAAGGTCCAATCAGTGCCATAGCTGATAAAAACAACCAAAGAGTAAAAAGGAAAAACAAATGGTAAGACAAATGGCCATACCCTGTTATCACCTCAACAAGGTCCTCTGGAGCTCCTATGGCAGCTAGGGCTGATTGGATGATCCGGAAGTAAAAGCATCCAGACCAACTTGCATGTTCTGATATCTAACATTAAGAAGTATATAATTTTCAGTCAAATTGAAAAACATAAAAGCAATTTATACAGTTAAATACCAATTCTCCTGAAAGCTCAAGAGAGTAGTAGGTGGAAGCTCAAAAGTGGTTTCATGTCTCCGACTCTAGCATGATCCTTGTGCAATAGCCTTTTTGGGTTTAATGCATAGATAGTGCACAGACCCATTTTAACTTGAGCTGAAATTCAGCTTAATTGTATTAGCAGAAACCATATCAATCTTCTAAATGGTTATTAGATGCAAGTTCTTCATAAGTTTTATATCTCTTAAAGCAAGAGTGAGTATGGCACCATGCACAATATTTTCATTTTTTAATATATTTTTAGTGAGGAATATAACCTAATTGCCATTAAGTACAAATGTAAGCAATGCATAAAACAACATAACATACACACAGCATGAAGAATAATTGTGGATAGGTAGACAACAATATACTTTATACCTTAATCACAATACCATTTCCAGAAAAAATTGCCGCCAACATAGGATTAAAAATATTGTGGAAAGGATAATTCCATGAAACGATTGCTCCGATAACACCGAGAGGATGAAACTCTACTTTAGCTCTTTTGTGGAGCATTGATCTCCCGGAAGACCTACAAAGATTTTTTATTATCAAATGCTGGAGAAAAAAAGAAAGTGATAGTAGAAGTCACTTTAGATAATTTGATATTTTATAATAGATATTTAAATGAATGCATAAGGAAGAAATTACAACTATTTTTTTATAAAACAATGGATGTCTTATAAGTTATAAGGCATGATTTTATGTACAAAAGGCACAGGAAGAACAAGGCACAGGAAGAACAGAAAATATAATGAAACAGATAATACATGATGATAAGTTTAAGGAAAGAAATTAATTAACTACTGGCAGAAGAATGTACCGATATTCAGGCTTTAACCACTGCTCGCCCTCTGACAGTAGCCAATTGATCTTCTCACATGTTGTCATTATTTCTCCTAAAGAGGCATCGACCATTGTCTTTCCGGTATCTCGAGAAGATATTCTAATGAAAAAACATAAACTAGAGTATGTTATCACTTTCTCATGCAATAACCACTATGTACATCTACTTCAGACAAAATGAATTAAGAATAGGATAACTAAAAAAGCGGATGGCTACAGAAGATTCATATATTTCCTAAAATGTCACAAAAGTGATACAATAAGTTTAAATTTATACCAAAAATGCTTTCAAGCAGTGTAAATAGAATGATAAAAATTCCCTCACAACCATGCAAAAATAAGTGCTCTTACTCGCATATTAGTGCTTGATGTTTAATTATATACTTCAAAAGTATACGCAAAAATAAGCGCCTTTGCTTGAAGCTGGACTTTGCCCACATTTTCTGTGCCTTCCTTACTTTTGCCACTCGATCCTTGACCTATCCATAAATGCAAAAGCAGTTATAGTCAATCTGGCAATGTTTTGCTTGCAAAACAAACTTACTCAAAAACTAGGAACCAGTATTTTAAGGTGCATGCTCTGCAATAATTGGTATTCACATCAATATTGTCATCTTGGTACCTCTGGATGCCTTGTCATTAATGTTTCCACATGTATAATGACCAATAAGAATGCTAATGGTAAATAATTTTTTATAAATAAGTGCAAACATTCATAAAGAAGAAAAAAATGGATGAAAACCAAAATATGGTCAACATCAGAAAAATTTGTGACAAAAAAGATATAAAAGGAATAACATAAAACTTGTTCCTCAACTGGACAACAAAATGAATAGTCAGTAATCACATTAAAACTGAACAACGATGTGATGATGCCAATCATTAACAATTTGGCTTCCCACTCAAATGGTGGTATTCTGGTAAATATTATTGTAGAGTAGAAAATTCTATTTGGACCATGCTGTCTCTATTTGCACATGCACACAAGCGCTGCTCTAGTTTAGTACAAAAATTTATCCACAAGGCAGAATATATGACCTGTCAGATTTTCTTTAGCACAACCAGTATATTTCTTAAATAGAAATGATGCCCTAGGAGATTTCTAGTGTGCTTGAAACCAGTTTGCACCATCTTAAATGGAAGATTGCTTGAATTGAAAACTAGATTTGCTTCCTAGTCTATGATGAGATACGATGTGAATATCCAGTACCGCAACGCAACACATATCTAAATATATATAAAATTCATAACACATAATAAATATATAATTGCCATTACGCAATTTCAAATTAGGAATAGTAACATACTTCTAGAACAATACTAAACAAAAAAAAGAGGTTGTCATCATTGTCATCATTAATCACTTTATTCCTTTCTTGAAATCATTCCTAACGAGGACAAGTTTCAAATTTTGATTCATCAAGTGACGATGATTTCTATCTTTGCACATGCTTCTATCTCATGTACAACTAACATGGATTTTAATAACTTTTGTTAAAAGGCTTGTATGCTTCACATATATGTATTGGTAAAGTATCCAAGAGTATCAATATAGAATACATTTGGATACAAATACTTTTAGCAAACTAAGTTATTGGTGCTTCAAAGTTCCTTTTTAAACCATTATTACGAGCTTCGGTAACATAGACAAATACTCACTGACCTCATCATGCGTCAATGCAGGAACGTATCCCAAATATTTCATAGTTGCTGGCTCATAGCACTGAACTATTTTCCCTGATTGCTGCGACGTTCCCCTCGGAGGTACCTGGATTTGAAACAGCGATAAATCCCAGCGATTGTGAAAAATAAACGCAATACTTTACCATGCAACAATTAGCAAGATTCTTTCCATCATATACAACTTGTACCAAAGCAGAGAGAAAGAGAGAGAGACTCACATATATGAAACTATTCTCCTGCTGCTGGTTTCCATCGTCCAGCACTGTCATTATCACAATTTCAGCATCACAACATCGTAGGTATGAATAGATTGATTGATAGATAGATAGATAGATAGAGATAAAGTACCATCAGAAGTGTCAACGTCGATGGAAGGAACCTTAGGAGGAATGAGCATGAGAAGGAACCTACAGATACCGTAAGCGAACGCTAAAACGAGCAATGGCCACCAAAACGCCATTGGAAATTCGGAGATTCAATACGAAATGAAAATTCGCAGATTCGATCGGAAGAAAAGCAGTAACACCTAGGGCTTGGAGTTCGATCGATGCTCTCTAGCTTGAAGCTCTGCAGAGTGTTTTTACAGAACAACGCCCTCACTCACTCGCTCACTCACTCACTCAGTGTAAGTGTAAGTGTAAGCGTTATGAAGATGATGATGGCAATGGTGGTAACGATAACGATCTTTATGAGCAAAACGAAGCGGAAAATTCAGTTGATAGCACGAAATGAGGGAAAAGGAAACCAGATTCCATTCGAAGCGTGATGCGTCTTGTCGTTTTTAATGTACTTTACTTCTCTCCTGGGTCTCCTTTTTGATCTCTATCTCCATTCTTTATGATTTTTTTTCTTGTAAAAGGAAGGAGTGATTAAAATAAATCCATTCAAAAAATAGAAAAATAAAATAAATAGTATGTATCTTAGTAAAACTGGCCTAAGAAGAGACCAAACTCACAATTTTCGTGTCTCTCTCCGTCCCAGGACCCGCGTGCGTGGCTGTGTTGGATGAGTCAAGTCTGAACAGCTAGCAGAGTGTTTTTAGTTTTTTTTTTTCTTAAATTATTATTATTATTATTATGATTATAATTAAACATGTTTGTAGTTTTATGGGAAATTATAATTTATTTTATTCTTAAATTTTGATATATTTTAATATTTAAACTATAAACTATAAAATCTAATGAATATAGTTTTTTAAGTTAATAATATTATATTTTTTTAGATGTCAAATTCATTTCATATTAACTTTAATTTGAAAGGTGTTTAATATTATAAACAGCTTAATTATTCGTTTTAACTGATAAAAAAGTTAAAAAAATTAAAGATAATTGTGTTAAGAAGATTTCATTTACTATTTTTAAAATTTGAAAATAAATATAAAAATTTAGAAGCAATTTCACATACTAAAAGCATATTTAATTTCTTTCTTATTATTATAAATGTATTTGATCTTTTAATAACTCTTTAATAATATTAAATAAAATATAAATTTGTAAAATAAAACTCTAATATTAATTAAAGAATAACACTAATTATATATTACCTTATGTAAGTTTTTCCTTATAAGGAAATGCTTTACTAAATTAAAAGCTATTTCTTATAAAAAAAATATTAATAATTTGTTTTTGCTTTATTATCATTGAATATTTTAAATATTTTTCATTGTTTTTAAATATCTTTCTATTTCTATTAATCAATGCAATTATTCTTGTCAAATTAGAGGAAATATTAAATGTGGCATTAACATTACCTTATTACTGTCTTGTCGTGCCACACCAAAATTAAAAGAGGTGAAAAAGATTTTAATGAAGTAAATTTAACTGAAAAGGGAGAGAGACTACATTTGTAGAAGAGATGAGAGGATTGAGGGAAAAAATCACAATCTATAAATTATTTTTATTTATATTTGGTATTAGATTGATAGCTGTGAATAAATAGTTATTCTAAATATTTTAATTATATTTTTTTTTCAATAATTATTAATATTCATTTAATTTTGTTAAACATGTTTGATTTTTGAATAATAATTGTGAGTCATAAGTTCATAATTGTGATCTTGGTATTAAAATAAAGACTTAAATACTATTTTGCTTTATATTTTGGTTAGTTTATTTAATATTATCTTTTTCTTTTGTGTTAAATAACGTTTTAATTTTTATTAATTTGATTTTTTTTACAGTATATAAATAGTTAATAACATGTGAAAATATATATAATGTGTATTATGTCCCTAACAAAGTCAATGTCATTTAGTGTTAATATTATATGTTAATGTGATATATTCAATTTCGTTTTTATATTTGTTGTTTTGATTTAATTTCGTTTTTATAGTGATTATTCTGATTCAATTTAAATTATTTTCTTTTTAAATTATTCATTTCCAAATTAAAACCAAATTAAATTTTATATAAATGTTATGCTTATATTTTTATTAAAACTCACATTTTTATTAAATATTTATATAATTATTTTTAAACGAACTCTAATTACATTGAGAATGTAATTATTAGATTTAGGTTTAACTTTTGTTATCACCAGAATTTTCTTCCAGTTTTAAACTAATTATAATCTTATTTTTTTAAACTAATTCTAACCTTATTCTTAAATTAAAAGGAAAACTTTTATTATTTTTAAATGAACTCTAACCTATCTTTTACATGTAAAAAAAATCAAACATAAACTTAATAGTTATATTCCATTAACATAATTGGAGCTGATTTTAAAAATAATTTCAGAAATATTTAATAAAAATATCAGTATAACATTTATATAAAAAATAAATTTAGTTTCATTTTAGAGAAACAATTTTTTTTAAAAGGGACTAAGTTAAATTAAAATAACAACTATAATCACTAAATTGAATCAAAATAATATATAAACTAAATTGAATAAAAAACAATAACACATAATATTAATACAAGATACTGATACTGTCAAGTGACACCATCGAGTGTAAAAAAGATCAAAATCGTCAAAATTAATGAAAATTAACAATTCATTGAAATTGTAAAAAGAAAACATTACATTAAATAAATTCAATAAAAATTGAGACTAAAATAAGCCTAAAATAATGATGTTAATGATGAGAAAAATGAATTAATATAGGGTTGAAATGGAAAAAATTTCACTCAATCAACACTCTTTGAAAAAGTATTTGTAAATGTAGTATATTATATTGAATATATAGTTACAAAAATTAAAGTAAAGAGATATATAATTAATTTATCCAAGAAATTGAAATCACTTTTAATTCAGAACTTTAAAATAATCAATTTATAAGTCTTATTTTATATATATATATATATATATATATATATATATATATATATATATATATATATATATATATATATATTATTCAACTTAATAATTATGATTTAAGGATTAAGGATGTATTGAAATTGAAATAAAAGGTGATGTTGAAGGTAGAATGAAGTTAAGGTTGAAATGAGTACATTTTTCCTCAACTAACACTCCTTGGAAAAGTTTAGGAAGAGTGTTAATAAACGTAGCGTACTCTGATGAATAATTACAAGGATAATGTGGTTTTCAATTTATTATACCAAGCTAGAATTTGATAATTAGGGAGTTAAATTCTAGCCTCAATTATTCCCAATCAACCAAGTTCAATTTTCAGGGAATCAAAATTTGGTTGTTTTTTTTCTCTAATACTATCTGCATACCAGAGTCTGTTATGTTAGTTTCTATAGTTAGTGTTTCTAATGTCTATACAAGACTGTTTATCTCCTGTAATAATTGATTCACCTAATAATACATGCAGAGTTATCTTCTCCATCACAACATGGTACCAAGAGCTGCATAATTTTATTTTATTTTCTCTTAACCACGACTTTTTGTTAACGGGGATTCATATTACTGATCACTTGTTGATGCTTTGTCCAGATTTATGTGGGTCTATATGTTACATGTCAAGTCTCAATCTTTTCATATTTTTCTTAGTTTTAAAACCATGATCGAAAAACAACTCGACCATCAAATAAACGTTGTTGGCATCGAAATGTGAATCCAAGTAAGTGTCACGTTAAATAAAAGTGAAAAACAAAGTATTATATAAAAATGAAAAACTCTTTACCCAATCCACAAAATCTACAAAATGACACTATTAAAAGAAAACACAGACACATAATTAAAATTGGCTTAAGTTTTCTTGCTCACCTTATGCTTTTAAAGTACTAGGATTTTGCTTTCAAAGTTGCAACATTAGTTATTAACAACTTACCTACACTACACGTACGATACACTATAAAACTCCTTATATGAAGTTCTCTATAATCATCCCTCCAAATATCTCTATAAACATACTATAAAACTCTAAATTTATAGTTTGTTTTTATTTTTGCTCTTATTTGTTAATAAGATACACTATAAAACTCT
Organism: Vigna mungo; assembly: GCA_036885675.1. Taxonomy (NCBI): domain Eukaryota; kingdom Viridiplantae; phylum Streptophyta; class Magnoliopsida; order Fabales; family Fabaceae; genus Vigna; species Vigna mungo. Next base: position 15,876,369 of record CP144696.1, read on the forward strand.
ATGAAGTTTTCTTATTACATCATAAATATATATGAATTTTTATTAAAAAAATTCATAGAAAGTACTCACATTTTTTTGAAATATTTCTGGTTGAAAATATACATATATCTTTCTAAAATTTTCTTTTATTGATGATAGCTGCAAAATTTCTTGTGCTTGCAGAAAAAATCTTGTAAATATTTGACGATTTTGCTGCATAAATAATAATTATTATATGATAACTATAGTTAACTTGAGTTGGAATAAAATATAAGATGAAAGAAGGAAAACCAGCTGACTCGTATAATTAGGGTGAAAAATTCTTAAATTATATGTTAAGTAATTACCACTAATAGGTTTCTGCTTTACCTTCAGCAGGTTGTGCTTTCTTTTTGTTTTGTACAGTTCAGAACTGTACCTGACTAGTTTTGTTCCCTCTTTCCTTATTAATTGGTTTTTCCACTTCCTTTCTGTTACCACACTTCTCAAGTTATCTAGGATTCTAATAAGTTTTGATTAATCTATGTATATATAGTAGCAGTAGCCTAGGTAGTTTTCGCAACTATTATTGCTTTCGGGATTGTTAAGACAGTATTCTTGCATTGTCTTCAGAGGTAGACAAAGCCAGAAACAGCGATACAGATTGGGAAGAAACAAATATTCGGATAACTGATATACAGGTCTATGTTTTTATTTTTGTTTCTTTTTCTAATTTTTTTGGTAAGTTTTTTCCAATATTTTTTCGTGATTAATTTAGTACCAATGGGTAACTGTAACTGAAAAAAAAATGTATAACAAAATTGTTGAAGCTAAGAAAAAAAGTATTTGGGGCTGGGGTTAGCTGATTTAATTTTCGGAGTTTATTTTACTGTTCACATGGTTTGATTGATGTTTATGTCATTCATTATAATTTTAAGTACACAGAATCTGATATTATTAATGCAAAATACAGATTATGGGATGAGTTGGGCACACACTGAACTGAAGACTTAACTTAGAAATGGCCAAAATATAGTTAAATTATTTGGGTGAAGATAAATTGGATTTCTGAAAATATAATTTGAAAATAAACTAAATTTAAATTCATATTTAAAAAAAAAAGAACTTAGTTTAAATTTTCATAAACCAAAATCTAAATAGTTAGATTGAATTTTTTCAAATTCATAATTTTTAAAAGAAAATAATTTGTATATTTACATATGGGTTTGGTATGGATTTTAAAATTGATATTTTTTTAAGTTAATGTTAAATTTAAAATGACTTTTAATAATACATATTTTATGATATAAAAATTTTCATATTTCATAAAACGGATAATTAATTGATAATTTACAAATAATTTTTTGTATATTTCATATGTTTATTTATAATAGATTTATTCTTGATGTGTGAGTGCATGTACATAAAAAAAGCTAAAATAGTGTATTTAGAATTAAAGGGTGAGAAATATTTTTTTTTTAATATTTTAATACAAAATTATTTAATAAATATAAAACTAGGATGAGTATTTTATAAACATGATTTTTTATGGGGTTGGACGAGCTTTTTTTTCTTTTTAAAAAGATCATAATTTATTAAAAAATAAAAAAAATGAAATATAAATAAAAATATAAAACATTTTATTAATATATATATATATATATATATATATATATATATATATATATATATATAACCAGATTTTATATGTTTTTAATTCATATCTATTTAATGTTTATTATTTTTTGTAAAGATAATATAATATTTATTAAAAAAATATCCCATCATTTTGAATAGAGTTACAAATCTGTTAGATTTTTTATGTTATAACCTATTTAATGTGTAATATTCTAAATATTTATTTATCTTTAATTTTGAATTATTTTGAATCTATATTAGTTTGATAAAAATATCATTTTTAAAATCAAAATCAAAACCAAACCCATTTGTGAGCAAGAAAATTATGTGTTTAGAATATATAGATTTAACTTGCAATTGAATTATGGAATTTTCCCTCTCCCTGATCTCCCATGGCTCTTATGTTTTGCTTGTAGTTTAGTTTTGCAAATTTAATGGACATTACTTCCTTCTTATTTTCCTTGAAATTTGGATAGGATGACCCTCATGTATATTAGGGAGAAGCATTTGCATTTGCATTTGCTTCTTCATTTTCATGCTTATTTCTTAATGAAATCTGCAAATGCAAGTGCAGTCTATTTTGCCTGCATATATGATTTTAATATGATGGAGAAAAAGAAGAGTAGAATTATTGTATGAATAACACAATCTCTTTTTTACTCCCACATTGGATTTGATAAAGAGAAACAATCGCTGACAAATCCAGGGATCAGTTAAGAAACATGGATCATAACCCTGTTTCAGCTAAGACACAAGCAGATAAAGATCTTGTATCATCGATCAAAGAGAAGCTTGAAGCGGTGTCATCTTTGAAATCCATCTTCAGAGTCCCATTGAAACTCTTAGAAGTAAATGAGAATATGTACATCCCTGGCACAGTTTCTATTGGTCCTCTCCATCATGGCAAGGATGGTCTAAAGTACATGGAAGATCGCAAGTGGCATTACCTGTTCACACTGCTGACTCGACAACCAAACCAGTTAGAGTCAAGTTTGCACGAATGTGTGAATGCACTGAGCGATTTAGAGAAGCCAGCACGAAATTTTTATGTAGAAGAACTGAACCTCAGAAGCAACCAGTTCATCGAGATGATGCTAGTTGATGGGTGTTTCATCATTGAGCTTCTCTTGAAATATGCTCTAAAGGGTATAAGACGTGGTGGTGACCCCATATTTGTCACGCCAGGGTTGCTCAATAAGGTTAGATGTGACCTTATATTGTTAGAAAACCAAATACCATTTCTCATTCTTCAAAGGTTGTTTCAAATTGTACTCGTTCAAGTACAACATGACCAGACCCTGACCCTCTCCGAGCTTACCTTTCGTTTCTTCAGAAAACAGTTGCCGGGAGATAGGGAATTTGTGAATGAGAAGTTTAGCCAAGAGGGTTACCATTTGCTTGACCTGATTCGCCAGTGTTACCTTCCAAACTATGCAAGAGTAGTGTCCAAGAAAAGTGTATCTCAAGGTGATCTTGAGTCGGCAACAAAGCTCAAGAAGGATGGGATTAAGTTCAAGAGATCCAAAGCCAAGTGCTTACTAAACTTGAAATTTTCAAATGGGGTGCTTGAAGTTCCTCCCTTCACACTCCATCATTTCACAGAAATGCTATTTTCCAATATGATAGCATTGGAACAGCACCAGAATGATAGTCAGCCTTTCACATCTTATGCGCTTCTAATGCAAGCCATGGTGTGCACTGAAAATGATGCCAAGTTGTTCCACAAACTAAGGATACTGATCATGAATAGTTACCCTGAGAAAGAAGCTTGTGATCTGTTTAAGAGGCTTTGCAGAAAAGTGGATTACGAGGAGGATAAGTTCTATTTTGCAGGTCTGATTGAACAAATTTTGGAGTATAAGAGAGTCCCGAAATCATGGAGGAAGATATTGAAATGCAACTGGCTTAAAACTCGTACTACTTGAATCACATTATGCCAATTTGGAGGACGTTGGTTGTTTACTTGCATATATCAATCAATATGTTGCATCATATCTTGGAGTGCTAATGCTGATAATGTCTTCTGAGGTTTTCAAAGAGATGCCTGAAGTTAAATAAATATATTTTCCTGAAACAATATTTCTTTTTCGATTACCGAAAGCAACATATACCTGAAAATAGACACCTTTAAACAAATATATAAAGAACCAGAGTTAATGTCAAATATAATTGTAAGCAAACACATAAAAGTTAATTAGCCCGTGCACGTCCCATTTGAAATAGATGCCTTCAATCTTAATATCTTATGTGAAATTTGACTTTGGTTTTCCCCTACTTTCAAAGTATTTAATATTTTTCATTTTTTAGAATGATCTAGTATTTAATTTTTTAAAAGATGTATTGATTAGTATTTATCTTTTGCAAGCTTTTCCAAGGTGAGAAGAAAATGTATCAGAACCAAGAGAAGTGCCACCTTTGCCAGTTCATCCATTCCATCCAAATATGAAAGTAGGAAGAGGGGTCTTGGCACGGAGTATGCTGATGCAATGCAGCAGTTCTTTTTTATTTTTTTCTTATACATGGTCATTGTGAAAAGTACAATGTTGTTTGTTGTTTCCTTCTAATTCGTTCAATGTAACGATAGCTGTGGATGTTCTTAAAACAGTTAAATCGCTCCACTTCTCAAGTGTCAAGTATGGCGAATTTAAGATCTAAATAAGACGTTATTGGTTTCTTTGATTGCGGTTGAATAGATTTTGAAACGAGGACAGAAAGTAGAAATCTTTTGGTGTTTCGATTGAATAGATTTTGCATGCGGTTGTTTGTTACTCTTGATGGTTTCTCATTTATGTTGTTTATTTTGTTTTTAATTAATATTGCAATGTAGATGGTTTTATTAGTTATCACTAACCATAGAAAAGAAGATTAGCCTATTGACTTATAACTAGTTTGGAAAAAGAGGACATTATCGATTATCCTTCTCTAAAGGAGTCATAAGGAGATAATATATCATGAACATGTTTATCCAACGTTGACACTGATGAGTACTTTTACGTGAGTAAGCATAAACTAGGATAGTCATAACCAAACAATAAAGCATCATAACTACCACACCGTAGACCCTTGCTCACGAACTCAAAGCTGTAGTATATACTTATATTTATATTACAACTTTTACAAGAGATACGTACACATGAAAGATCATAAAATATCATTTCAGTAAAGAAATGCTACACTTCGCTGTAAACTACCATCGGGCCAAGAATCTTGATCTTTAAGCCAACATGAGCAAGAATTCATCTAAGATTCATCCATGAAAACAGCACCATGTCCTGTAGATTTAACGAACTTCTTCAGTAAAAGAACCACAATTGCTATAGTAAGTCCAATAGCTGCCAGCGTGAACAATCGGTCGTCTGGTTTTGGAGCCCTTGTCTCTGGTTTCATATTTTGAACCATTGCATCTGACTTTTGGATCAACTGGCTTCTTGGGACACTAGATGTGTTCTCCATTGAAACTTCAGCTCCTGCAAGGTCAGGATTAGCATTGGCAGGATGTTCTTGTTCTTCACTTATTCTGTCACCTGCTATATCTGGAATCCCCTCTCCTGCAGGTAAAGGCTCAGGATTTTGCAAATTCACCAGGGTCTCAGCCTCCTCTGAGATGGATTGTCCCTCGGAAACTTGTGAGAGACCACCTTCTGGAACAGGGGATGATTTGCTTAGCATATACTCGTGTATCTGGCATAGAAGTGTGCTCAATCAGTACAAGATATTACAGAAACTATGCACCGATCCAAAAATAGACAACATGCAACATTTTACCTAGTACAACCAGCATAAGATAGCACTTCAAAAATGCAGTCCACAAAAAAATGAACAACATTTTACCTCATCAATAAGTTTTTGACGTTCAGGAGTCCCAAATTTTGGAGGTGCTTCACGGGATTTAATGGCTAGGGCACGCCTGTCTTCTTTCTTGTAGCTTAATGAGCCCAGCGCGCCATTTGGGTTGGAGGGCATGAATGCAATCAGCGCAAGTAGAGCAGTCCTCACTGCCAATATAAATTTGTATCAACTCAGTGAAAACTTGCTTCATCAAAAGCAAAGAATGAAGCTTCAATATTTCAAATCAATGGCTTTTAACAAGAATTGCAATATATGCTTTAGATGTTCCGTTCCTTTTGGAATAAGCAACAAAATACAAACAAACAAACTCTAGTTTAGCATATGCTGCGAGTGAAGGAGGGGGAAGAAATAAAACTTACCACTCCATGATGGTTGCCAATGCTCAGGGTGATGATTTGAAATGCTCAAGCAAATCTTGGTTTGGGTCTCAAAACGGCCACTGGGCTGAAATGATAACAGTGTGAAATTAAGCATGGTGTCAGCAAATGAAATCAAACCAAACCAAACAAATTGAGATAAATATTTCAACATAAGAATCAACTAAATCCATAGGGAAACAAACATCTTACCGTCAGCAGCATAAATGAAGGAGGTTTGAAGGGATATTCTGAAGGCAACTGAATCCGTCCATGATAAATACCACCCTCAAATTCAGTATCACGAGGTCCCCTAATCGCAAATTGCCATTCAAATATATTTTCCTGAAAGAAAGCACCGCACTGAAGTTGCTCAGAAAACACTTTCAATGAAATAAACCCCTTGGTAACCTAATTTGTTATACAGGTTGATTTCTGTTTATGAAAAAACTCATTTTGTTTTTCTAATTCTTTTTTGTTTTTATCTCATAAAAGTATTTATGAAACAGTATATCCTTACAAGATTGTTTCTTTTTTAAAAAATGGTCCCTCCCTTTGCATCTTCAAAAAGGACCACAGGTCAAATTGTTCACAATTATCCGATCAAAAAAGAAAAAGAAAAATTCACAATTATCCGATCCCAAAAAAGAAAAAAAAATATCTGCTCTCACAATTATATAACCAAATCAACAATATTTTTAATTAAATTGCAACTGGTAGCAAAATAAACTGATCCTGTCATCAAACAATTTTTTGAACTGAAGACCGAAAGGTACAGACGAGGCAATGGAAAACCCTAAGAACAATTGAACAAAAGGGATATATGAATGAAAATTTGAAAAGGGAAAAATGAAACCTCGAGAGGGAGACTTATGTAGTCATCGGAAGGGTTTGATTGCATCTCTTTCAACTCTTGGAGAATCCTTTTGACGGCTGGATTCTTGAGGTTGTGTTTGTCGGCCATGGCGTGCACCCAATTCTTCTGTGAAACCGAACCACAACAAATGCACTGCTACGGGAAAGTACTATGGTCTATTGTGTTGTGTTGTTTTGTTTTTCTTATAATGATGGGGAGAAAATATCAGAATGGATATTACAGAGGAGAAACTTTGGTTGGCTCCTTGGGACACGTCATGATCTCTGTGTTTTTCTTGCGTGGCACTCTGTCATTGGATTTGATGACTGATGTGTATATTCTCTTTTGTTGACTTCGGAATCCAGAGTCATTCAAAATTAATTAAACATAAACTCTCACAAAATAATTAATAATTTTTAAATCAGTTTATGTAACTTAAAAATCAAAACAAATTTTTGAAATGGTATTACGAATAATTTATATAAACTAATTTTAGTTTATTATTCTCGTTGGTTTTATTGATCATAAAATCTGATTAAGAAAAGGATTTTGGTAATCAGTACACTTCACTTTTAAAATATATTTTTTATTGTTGTAATATCCAATTTTAGGATGTCATATGAAATACAATTTTAAAATTTTTATTTTAAAATTATAATACTATTCTCAAAATTTAAATTCGATAAATTTTTATTATTTAAAAAATAAATTAAAATTTTAATTTAATTATAAAATAAAATTTCAAATAAAATAATTAGTTCGAACAACTATGAATTTTTCAACATTTTCAATATATAAATGTTGTATGTTCGCATATAAAATGATCACAATAGGTGAAAATCACAACGAGAACTTTCACCTAAAACTAAACAATCATCACAAATCATTTGACCAAACACGCACCACATGACATTATGTAAAACAACATGACAACAAACTTAGACAACATAACATAAAAAAAAAATAGTACGACAACATACCGAACAACATGGCAATAAAGAAAAACAAAAAGACAAAAACAATAATATAAACTCCCTTTACAACATATCATAAATTGATCAATAATACCAAAACAAATATCAATTTAACCCAATTAGTCATGAATACATACAAACAAAGCAATAAAAGAGAAAAAAAACAAGAAAACAACAAATTAAGAATGTAAGCTACTCTACCCTTACCTGACTTTTCCATTAAAACTTTTTCCTAAAATAAATAATGTTTCATTCTATCAAACTCTCACTCTCACCCTCAAAGCTATTATCTATTTTCTTTCATAATAGTCAAAGTTTCAGTATAAATAAGAAGTATTTAATATGATAACTATCATGTGTAAAATTAATTTTCTTGGATTGAAAACACACACATATATATATATATATAAGATACTCTATTTATAATAAAAAAAATACAAATTAATCCAAAAAATACTAATAAAAAACAATAATAAATTAACTAAAAATAAAATAGAAAGATAATATAAAAATAGAATATATATATTTAAGATATATAATAACAATCTATTTAACAGAAGACATACCCAATCCAATTGGATTTATTTTCAAAAATTTATAAAAGTCTATTATTTTCATAACATGATAAAATAAAATTATATTTAACTTAATTAATTTCGATAAGTCTCTAGATTATATATTCTATCTTAATATTTTATTCTTATATACAATAATATTTGAATATATCTAGTAAGGATTCCAATTGAATAATTTTTCTCCAAAACTTATTTTTTTATAAAATAAAATAAACCCTTTAAATATTTTTCTTAATTATTAAAATGTACATAATCTTACATTTATGTACCAAAAAAAATTTTCATCTTCGAAAATGTATTTAAAAAATGTATATTTTTTTATGTTTTCTTTATTGTAAAATCTAAGAAAAATACTAAAAATTATATTTAAACAAACATATCAACACATTTATATTTTAACCCAAATGCACAACAATTATTATAAATATTAATACACATTAAACTTGCACATAAAATAAATAATAAAAATAATAAACATATACTATACATAGAACAAGAATCAAACAATGATCATCAACTACTCTAACAACTTTGCTACCATTTCAATAATAATTATACTTTTTCATTTTAAATAACTACTTGACTAACACATTTTGTAGATATTTAATTTGTCTGGATCTTACAATAGTCTTTTAAATTTAGTGTTTAAATGTGAATATATATATATATATATATATATATATATATATATATATATATATATATATTCGTAAATATATATTTTGTGTAAATCTAAATATTATAAGAATTTGTAAATGTAAAACTATTTGAACTCATCAATGTTCATAATTAAATTTGCGAGTTTTCACAAATTAATATTAATATATATTTTTTCATTATGAAAGAAAAAACTTATAATTATAAAAAATTTATTTAAAATATTTAACAGTAGTCCACATCTCTTGTTAAAAGTATAGATATGTAAGTCATAAACAAAATACAAATATATTTTTAAAAAACTTGAGTCTTTGTGAATATATACAAGTATTTATTATCTCATTTAAAAATGTCTATATACACAAGTAGTGACATGCATTTATATGAAATAGAACTTGTTGAATAAGAATTTAAAATTACAATGATATCATAAATTATAATCCTAACAACCAGGTAAGATAAGGATTTATTACAGTAGTTTTTGAATCCAGAAAAATAATTTTATCATGATGATCCTACATAGTTTCCATAAATTTGCCTGGTGGAAAATATAACAGTATAGCAAAAAAGTTGTAGAATGGAGGAAAATTGTTATCAATTAGCAAACATGATCCATGGATTGAGTTTGAAAATTGAGGCCCCAAACAATGGTTGGGCCTTAATCAGCGAGTGTGTGAAATAAAATTATTAAGTCTATTTAGTTTGTTATTATTTTTTAAAAGTTATTTTTTAAAAAATATTAGAAAAATAAAAATAGTATTGTTTTAAATAAAATAAAATCTCATTAGTTCCTAGTTTTCTTTGTTAGTTGAAAAATTATTCAACTTTATAAAAAAAAAATTATTTAATTTTCAGTGTTTCTAACATTCTTCTGATAAAGGTTTTTATAAACTTTTATATACTTATTTAGTATTTATAATTTTATTTTATTTTTAAAAGTTGGCAGGTTTTATTATTGCGTAAGACATATAACTCAACACCAAAGTATCACTTTTACTTAGTTATGCCATTCTCTTAAAACTTAATTAAAAACATTTTATGACATTGTGTAAGATTATTAATATAAAAATAAAAAATAAAAATATTAAAAATAACAATTAAAAATATAAACAAAATAATTTATTTTAAATGAAAGTTAAATATTGTAAAACTAATTAAAAATAATATAATACCTCGAAATACATTTTCATCAATTAAAAATCAAATATTATATAAAATAATATTTAAATACTATTCTATATAATATTTAAATATAAGTTTTTCCAATTTTACTTAAGCTCTAACAAGTTTCCTGAAGACACTAGTTAAGAATAATTAATAAACGTTAAATTTTACAAAAACTTATATTAATTATAATATTACATGAATTTTAATTAATATAGTTATAATTAATAATTTTCTTGATGAAACAAAATTAAAAATAATTAAATAATTTTAACATTGTTATACTGTTTTTCTCTTTTTTTTTTAACTATTTTTTTATTTAATATTGTTAAAAGTTAAAATTAAATTAAACATAAAAGTAAACTTAAACTATCATATAAAGCAACACAAAAAAAAGTAAGCAAGTCAGAATATTAAGTATCAATAATGTGTCAACATTTAAATTATTTTATTATTTTTAATTTTTGTATGTGCATTAAGTAAATTATTAATTACAACTGTATAATACTTAAATACGTTGTTATTCCCAAGAAAACTATATTATTAATTATTAGAATAATTTTCAACTATATAATATTTATGAATTTATATTTTTTAATTAAAAAACTAATTATATCTTAAACAATGTTTTCGGATATTAGTTAACATTCCCCGTTTTACTTTTACATATAATTTTATCAAACTTTTACTATTCATAAGTTAATTTAATAATTATGGATCTATTTTCAACTTTGACCTAACTTTCTAACTTTTCTAACTGTTTTATTAATACGTATATAATGCATGCAAAATTTAAGCTTTTATGAAGAAACATTATTAAAGTATTTTCTTTAGGTGAAATATTAAACGAGCAAAATTTATTCTCAGTCAATAGTTTTTCTTCCATTTCAACCCAACCGACACCGTTTTAATAATGCGCTAATTTCCTCGGCGTACTGAATCTGTGTGGAAAGTACTAATATCTGGAAAACTTTGGACACCTGTAAGGGCTAAGCCCTCAACATTGCCAGATGTACTTCTGCATGTCCTTCCTCTTGCTTCAAACCCCACGTGGCACCAAAAGTTTTTGCATTATAAAGTTATTATTAATTCAAAGTGCTATGCTGTGTTTTTTTTCAAAATAATTTTCAATACTATTAATACCAAACTCTAATTTCAACATAAACACCATTTTTTTTAAGAATTAATTGTCGATGGACTCTTAACAAAAAAATTAATTTTAATAAAACAAAATTATATTATATATATTTTTTGTTTTCAATTTGTTGGAAGCCTATAAATCTGAGTTGGCTGTGAAACAAGAGCAGCAACAGGTAGTGAGAAATAGATACTATGGAGCAAAAGTCAAAAGAGGAGGAGAAGAAGGTCGGTGTGATCGAGACATGGTTGAGGAAGCACACTCTTCTCTTCAAAGGAGCCACAAGGCACCCTCTTATTCTTAGCATTCGCGATGGTTCCATCGACATAGCTTCCTTCAAATCATGGCTGGTTAGTAATACTTCACCCTTTTCCCTTGCTTGGTTTTTCTTTTGTCAGATTGGTTTCTGATTTATATTTCAGGTTCCTGACATTATATTATTCTGTACAATTTTGAGTAGCTCTGTCAAAAATTTAACTATTGTTTCTCAATTTGTGCGATGTCGCACAGTTTTTTGTGTTATTTAATGAGCTCGGTTTCAGAATACCTAATTTTTAGTGAATTTTAGTTGATAACAAAATTTGTGTTGGAAGAAGTTTGCTGTTTATAGTTGTTGTATTCTTGTCATGCAGGCACAAGATTACTTGTTCGTTCGGGCTTTTGTGCCATTTGTGGCCAGTGTGTTGATAAAAGCTTGGAAGGAATCGGATGAGAGTGGTGACATGGAAGTAATATTGGGGGGCGTGGCTTCCCTGGAGGATGAGATATCATGGTTTAAGAGAGAAGCTAGCAAGTGGGGTATTTCACTCTCTGAAGTTGTTCCTCAGCAGGCAAACAAAAAATACTGTGGGTAGGTTTGCTGTTCTTCTGCCATCATATTCTGATCAATGTATTGTAGGCAACACAATTTTCTCAAATTTCTGTGGGAGATTTAAGAAATGATTGAATTTTAAAGTGGTCAATTATGCCAAGGTTTAATGAACTGTAGACTAGATTTTTACGGGTTAAATCCTTTCCTAGGTGTACTCTAATGTAATGAAACAAAAACCCCTCGGATTCCAGACCTGGATACATGGAATTTTAGACAAATCATTTGGTACTCTGGTCTGCTAGGTTGTTTTGTTTGTATTGTGTTGTAACATGTGAAACATTGTGGCAGGTTGCTGGAAAGTCTGATGAGTCCGGACGTGGAATATACTGTGGCTATCACAGCATTTTGGGTTATTGAAGTAGTGTATCAGGAGAGCTTTGCTCACTGCATTGGAGAAGGCTCCAAAACTCCGCAAGAACTGAAGGAGACTTGTGAAAGGTGGGGCAGTGAGGCTTTTGCTAAGTATTGCCAATCCCTGCAAAACATTGCCAATCGGCGCTTACAAAAGGCTTCTGATGAAGAACTCAAGAAGGCTGAACATACGTTCCTAAATATTCTGGAGTACGAAGTTGATTTCTGGAACATGAGCCGGGGAAATGTGTGATTTTGTTCAAGAATCAATGGTATATTCATATGCTTAAATAATCAAAGCCTAGGAAAATTCTACATATGTTGTTCGGTTGGACCATTCACATACAAAGTACTGCATGGAATGTTTATTTCCTAGACATTAGTTCTTAGCAAAATCTCAAGCATATGGACATAACATGAGTTTGGAATTTTACATTTTGTTCAAGTTTTATGCCCCCATTTATCTCAAGTGAAAAGAAGGAAAGAGGCTTTTGTTTCTGAATGCTTTAGTTGGAAAACCATTACTATACAAAAAACCAGTTAATTTTAAAGATCGTGTTTAGGAAATTGCAATATTTCATTAGTTTGTATCAGTGTACTTTCATATCAATTAGGAGTGAAAACTATCATATCCTCTCGTTTAAGTTATCGGACATGCTACTTCTCAATAATTTTTTCAACAAGCGAATGAATTATTTGACAAATTTCTAACTAGCATTATAGAACTAGATCGGTTAGAAACTGCTGTGACAGTGATTAGCATTACAGTGGTAGTCCCGAAGTTGAAACAACTACAGCTGTAGCAGAAAGAACATGCGGAGTACTAACTTTTCTGGATGTGGTAAAGTGGTGCCGACAGAACTAAGCTGCTTTCCTAAGTTGAGTTTAAGCATTTAAGAATGTATTTTGAACAAGGATCATGGATTTCTTCTACAGAGAGTAGATATTGCCAACAGAGTCAAGCTTTGAGCGCCAAATTCTTCTCTATCAAGTTAAAATATGCAAGGAGATTCGTAGATAATCGATTAACTTTTATAATAACGTAATAAATAGATACTTATGAACAAACCTTAGTTTCAAATAAATACTTGAAATACAATTTTAAATAGATAAATAATACTTGATAAAAAAAAAACCAACAAATGTAAAAAATGGGTAATTATTGATCATCTTCGATAACATGCAAACAAATAAAATTTAATGATTCAGGGACCTATTAGATACTTGTAGATTTAACCCTTTAAAGCAACGAGGTTAATTGAGTTAAACGGGATACTGTATATGGAGTTAATTTGTACCATATCTTTGATCAGCAAAAAATAAACTTGTATTTTATTTATAAGAAATTTAATTTGAAGTGTATTACAGCAACATGAAAAAAAAAACCTATATTTAATGCTTAATAGTCTGATAGAATGGTCTCCTATTAAATTCGTTGCAAGATGTTTTTAACTAAATATGTTTTAACATTAAAAGTAAATAACAGAATGAATTATTTAGTAATATATTCAACTCAATAGAAGTAATTATATAATAAGCTATTAATTTCAGTATAGTATATATTATTAAATATATTTTGTAGAACTCCGTAAAGAACAAGGTGGCTGTAGTTTAGTGGTAAGAATTCCACGTTGTGGCCGTGGAGACCTGGGCTCGAATCCCAGCAGCCACATTGAATTTCAATTTTTAGTTTCCTAGGAATCAGAACTCCATTCTAAAACATCCATTTTGAAAGTTTCTCCTATTAGTATCCCTGTTATGGTTTTAAAACAATTTTATTTCATAAAACATTCAGTTTTAGTTTTAAATATATTTAATTTTATATAATATAAAATAAAAGAAATTCCTTATGTATATTTTCATTATTTTCTTGTTTATTTTATGTTTGACGTATGAGAGATTGAATGATAAAATCTAGATCGAGTGATTAATATGTAATAAAAAAAAACTAAATTAATGTAATTGTTGGCTACTTTTTTTTTCTAATATTAAAAAACCATTCTTTTATGTAAGAATAACTTATAACTATTATTTTAGGTGATTATGGATGATTGTAGTTAGAATGTGATATAATTGGTTCGTTACTTTTTTTCTTCCGCCTAATGCTTCCTTAAATAATTCAAGGAAGATGGATAAAGTGTCTTAACAGTTGTGATGTTTTGAATTTTGAGATTTCCTACATTTATCATTAAGACGGTCATTCTATTTATCCTATTTATAAATTTAAAAATATTGTAATTAATAATAGAGTTAACTTTATTTGCTTAATTATCTTTCTTCTTGTTTTAGTTTAATTTTTCTTAGTAATAATTTTCAATTCCTATTTTCTTTTTGTTTTATTCATTATATCATTTGAAGGAATTTAGTTATGGGTTTTATTTGGTTGCCCCATATTTGTTATAAATTTTTTCTTTCTCTTATACAAATGTACTTTTTCATGTCATGACATATAATTGTTAAATATTGATGTGTGAACTTAGTTAGGATACTGCTATTTCATAATGATGCTTAATATATGAAACTTTTTACATATAAACAAATATAATTGATTTATTCAGATAACTAATTAATTAATTATATATGTGATTAAAAGATAATTGATTAATCATTTTTTTAATGTCTCTCTTCTTTCTTTGCCTCTGTGTTTATTTATTTATTTTTTTCATTTTTTTCGTATTTCTTTATCAGTTTTTATCTCTTATTACTTTAGCTTCTTCGTTTTTTTCGTTGTCCTTATATAGGGTTTAACCATTGACATAGAAACCCTACTTTTCATCATCAAGTGTATTCCGTTATCTTATTGGGTGAGGTTCATACTCCTTTAAGTTCATTCGTTTACATCACTAACATAACACATCTTTTGTTTAAGAGCTGATATTGATTTATTTTAGATAATGTAATAAGTATTTGAATAATTATTTTATTTTAAAAGTAGATTAAAATATTTTTTTTCTTTCTTATTTTTTATAAAATATTTTATTCTCTTTCTATACTTTATATTGTAAAGATACTTACGTTCTTTTACTATTTTAGATAAATATTACTTTTTTTGTCTCGTAATTTTTACTACAAATATAATTACATTTTCAAGATAAATATTTGAACATATAGTTTGTTTTTTTCTTTTCAATGATAAATTTATTTTATAATATTTTTTATCGTATATATATATATATATATATATATATATATATATATATATATATATATATATAATATAATTACATTTACATATAATTACATTTACAAAGCCTTATTGATAGTTGAAAACTTTTGCTGGTGTTTGAAAGTGTAAAACATATTAAGGAAAGCTAACTTTGATAAAAAAGAAAACCTTATATTTACAACATTGGTATTTAATTTTTTCAACATAGTTACTAAGATTTTTCTTTTCTAAATTAAGATTATTGTGGACAGATATAAATATTTATTATAAAATAATGTAATTTCTCTATACAACGTGAAACTGATTATCAAAATTTATAATATTTAAAATGTAACGGATAAAATTTTATGTATGTATGTATATTTGATACATCAAACACTAAATATAAGTCTTTCTCCGTTTGTTATTTTTTTGAGAAAAAGAAACATACATAAAAAAATAATCAAAATCAAACAATGGAATTGATTCCTAAATCATTTTACAGAATATTCATAATTAATGTTTTCCTAATAAATATAATTTTCAACTTATATAGTCAACTTTTTACATATTTATTATTAATTAATTTTAAAATATAGTATAACAAAAAAAAAAAAGCTTAACTTTTGTGGGTCTTCAAGAGAAGAGACACCTATATTTAATGTTTAAGTGTGAATAAAATAATCTCTTACTTATACAAGATTTTTCACATTAATGGAAATAATTAAGTGCATAACCTACAAAATATTTATTCAGTAAAAGCTTCTACTAAAGCATATTATCGATACCAAAACTAGTTAACTTAAAATATTATATATTATATATATTTATTTTCAGAGGAATCTTTCAACACAAGTGGCTGTAGTTTAGTGGTGAGAATTCCACGTTGTGGCCGTGGAGACCTGGGCTCGAATCCCAGCAGCCACAATCACACATTTTAACGTTTTACACAGCTTCACCATTATCCTTCGCATTTTTTTACACTTTGTTTTTTTTTTGTCCAAAATGCGTTATTTGAATATATGCTTTCCCAATAAATAAGAAAGGGCAACAAATTCAAACCGCATCTGTTATATCAAGAACAGGAAGAAGAAGATGCTTCAGTGTTGGAACTTCTTTTGATTAAAACAACATTCCATCAAACGGAACCAAGAATAACTTTATTCGACAGATTATTCACTAACAAAGTGAATGCTTCTGTGTTAAGTTTCAGAACAACCGTTCCTTCCCTTCATCATGTATATATAAAAAGGAACCCTCTGTGATGCATTCTGACAAATAAATCAACAACATCTGAAAGAGAAAATTTTTGATATGGCAGACCTTCGTCAAAAAATTGAAGCTCTGAAGGGTCTTGTCGATGTGCTAAATAGCATGGATGAGAGTGAAAGTGGTCAGAACGCAACGCCACCCAACAACGACGGTGCTTCTGCGGCAGCAAGAACAGGAAGTAAGGGGCGTTCTGTTGGAAAATTCAAGAACACCGGCGATCAGAAGATTAAAGGTCTCAGTAACCAAACTGGTTTCACCGAAGGGAACGCTAATGGAGCTATCAACTTTGGTGATTTGGAGGTCTAAAAAGTCAATGAAATTAAAGGAATAACGAATGATAACCTATGCGATTATATATATGTATGAACTATGAACGTCTCCTGAAATACGTAAATATAAATAATAAGAATTTCGCAGTTTGCGTTTGCCTCCAATATTCTCATGATGTCTTCTTAATTAGGTTATCAAATCTAATAGAATAAGCTAATATTTATAATTTTATTCTTACTATTGTTATTCATGTTATTTTTTTGTTTAAGAAAGTAATTTTTTTACTATATGATGTATAGTATAATCACCTATCTTGACTAATAATTTTAGAAATCAAAATAATATATTTAAATTAAATATAACTTTAATACGTAATTTTCATACAAAATTAAAATTACTATAGTTTTTTATTTATCAGTTGTTTTTTCTTTTATCATCTTTATACCTTGCTGCCAGTATAGTAAGTAATTTGGAATTAATTATATTTCTTTATTATTCATTAACAAATTCTTAAACTAAAAAACTTTGAAAATAGAAGATCTAAAATGAGATTGGAAACCAAGAATATACCATCTTGTATAAACTTTTCCACCACCATGTTTGATTTTTTTTTTCCTTGGTTGTTACATGAAAAGAAACAATTTCTTGCAAAATAAACTAATTTGCAAATTATATGATTTTTTTTAAAGATAACTTTTGACTTATAGAAAATTAATTTTGAATATTTTTTAATATATATATATAGACGTGTGATTGTGTATATTCGCTATGCAGCTTTTAAAAAGGAAATATCCTATCTAAATTAACTAGGACATTCTAAGATGGACTAGTTAAGTGAATTAATATAATACATTGGCGATCACGTAATTTTATATCGCCTTATAACCATTTTTATTAGGATTTTATATAAAACTTACATTTTAATTAAAGATTCTATCATGTAAGAATATTAAATGATTATTTATGAAATTTTTTTTCAAAAAACTTTACTTTTTAAAGTATGTATATGCACATTTTTTAGCTTTTGGTTATTAATACATTATTTTTTAAAAACTTCTCTAAATTTTAATTTTTGGATAAGGTTGTCTGGTTGGACAAAAATTCTCTTTAGCTATCAACCGCGTGATTTTTTCATAAAAGTTATTCTGAGCGAAACTTTAACGAATCTGTGGAAGAAAGAATGTTGCATAAATGAAAAGAAAAAAAAGATTTTGAAAAAGGAAATAAAAGAGGTAACGAAAGTAAAGGGAATAATATAATTCTATCACCTTGGCATTGGTTCTCTGATCACACATCTTTTTATTCGACATGTGAATGAATATATAACTAACCTATTATCAAAAAATATAATATAATTGAATTTAGAATTTTCTGCACACTTATAGAAACTATGCAATTAACTTGACAGAATAACAAATTATGATTTAGCAAATAAAACAAAATTATATATGATTCATGGGTAGGTAGATAGAAACTTTCGTGAAGTCAATGCTCAATTATTAGTGATTTAATTATAAGATTTTCAATTATATATATATATATATATATATATATATATATATATATATATATATATATATATATATATATATTCAAAGTCCATACAGTTTTAACTGTATGCGTCGATTAATGAAAATTCAATAATATTAATTATCGCTCGATGCTAATTTAAAATATTTAAAATAGTTTTAATATTTTCCTACTTGGATTAATCAAACAATGAATATTAATAAAATATAATAATCATTGAAACAAAATGAAAATTATGATGAACATAATTCTTATATATCACACATGTTAGAGACTCCAAATTCTTAATAATATAGAAATCATAATTTCTAAAACAAAAATAAATGTATTTAAATACGGTTAAAACCTCTAAACAAGTTGTAAGAGATGTTTTTAAAATAACGTGAATAAAAGATATCCTAATGATAAAATTTCACAATATCATTCTACCAACATAAAAGATATTAGTTAAACTCATGAGTTATACATTTATAAAAAATAAAATAAAATTCCATCAATATACTATGCTTTTATGGTACGTTTTCTTATGCTTGTAGTTACATCGGAATCAATCTTTAAGTCCATCGAATTTATAGGCAAGCATATGATTCCTGGCTTCCTATATCTCTCAAAATATATATTAACAAAAAAGTATTGATAGGACAAATACAAACTAAAGCATATATATAAATATATTGAGGATAATAATTTTATTAATCTTTATTTTTAACAGGTAAAGCTTTGGAATGACTTCTCCCCACCATTGGATCACATCAAGTAATGTGGACAAACATAGAGAAGCAGTAATTGAAGTGAATATATGATCATCACTAAAATGTTCTTCTTCCTAAGAGTATAAAAATACCACCCATTCCTCTAAAGCTATCTATATCTTCAAGTTCAATTGACTGAAAATAAACTTTCAGAAGCTAATAGAGTTTTCGGTTTTTGGTTCAAGATTTCAATGGCAGGTATTGCATACGGAATCAACAAGCTTGCCGTTGGCCAAGGTGAAGCTCGACGCCGATCACTACAACCTCAAACTACTCCAGACACCAACAACAACGACGCCAATAACCCCGACACCGACAAAATTGATACCAACAACATGGACACTAAAAAAACCGACACCGACACCGACAGTGGTAGTAACAGTGAAAGTTCTGAAGAGTTCGGTTATGTGAATTCAGCGAATCAAGATATCAAAGGTCTTACCAATATAACTGGGTATGTGAAAGGCAACGCCAATGGCGTCATCAACTTTGGCACCTTGACAGCCTCCGATCCTAATGTCGAACCATGAACATCAATAAAGCTGCATGCAACTTAATAAGGATAACCTATATGCTGCTGATGGTGCCTATAGATTATTTTCATATGTTTTACACGCCAAAACCATCATTATAGGAATAAAATGGAGCATGGGTGTACGATCATTATATAAGTTCAAAAGATGTTGTTATTCAATAAAATAAATTAAAAGGAGGTTTTGCATAATTGTTTACTGATATTTCTTTTACCAGCGATACTTGAACTGCAAACCCAGAGTGTCCAGTTGGGGGTAGAGCAGTATTGCGTTTTGGGTTTGGAATAGCAGATTTGAAATCAAAGTTGTAGAGACTAAAGTTAACAATAAAAAATAAGACAAGAGAATTTAAAATAAATCCTATGACTCTAAAATTATGGAAATAAATTATTTTTATTGACATTAATTAATGAAAATAAATTATAAATGGAGATAAATGAAAATATTAATTTATAATAATAATTATTATAATTTTGAGGAGAAAATTATTACTATTGATTTAATTATTGATTGTCTCACAATCAAATTAATTTAAAAGAGAAATTAATTTGATTTAAAAAGAAAATTAATGGTTTTTTAAATTAAATGGAAATTTGATTTTAACTATGGATTATAGTAATAAATGATTTACTATTTTGGAATGATATTTATTTATTGTTTTTGAGTAGAATCCATTGAATACATTGTATTTTTGAATGAGACTTTATAACGATGAATGGTGATTGAATAGTGTCAGATAAAGAATGGGAATGATTATCCTTAGAATTAATTTGGTTCTACGATTGAACTTTGAAATGAAAGACATGGGTGAACTCAATGTATTTTGAGGTGCTAGAATTATAAGGAAGGGAGATAGTATTTTACTGTCCCAAGAACAATACATTGAGAAACTTCTTAAGAAGTTTGGGTATTATGATTTCAAACCCGTGAGTACCCCTTATGATGCTAACTCTAAATTAATGAAAAATAGAGGAGAATCGTTATCTCAGCCTCAGTATGCACAGATAATTGGGAGCTTACTGTACTTGATGAGCTTTTCTAGACCTGATATTACTTATGCAGTAGGTAGACTAAGTAGGTACAATCAATGTCCAAATCAATAACATTGGGATTCACTTTCCAGGCTTATGATATACTTAAGAGATTGAATGAATTATGTCATTGAATATAGTGATTTCCCGCTGTACTAGAAGGGTACAGTGATGCTAACTGGATCTCTTATTCAGATGAGACAAAATCCACCAGTGGTTATGTATTCACACTTGGGGGTAGTGCGATTACATGGAGATCCGCCAGACAAACTATTATTACAAGATCAATGGATATGAGTTTGTCGCTCTTGAGATGGCTGGTAGTGAGGCTGAGTGGTTGAAAACCTTCTTAGCAAACATTCCACTAGGAATGAAACCAACCCCATCAGTGTTAATATACTGTGATTGCCAATCGGCAATAGCTATAGCTAAAAACAATAATTTGGTGAAGCAGCTGTTAAAGAGTGAAACTATTTCCATTGACTATGTGAAGTCAGAACGGAATCTAGAGAATCCTCTGACAAAACCCTTGGGAAGAAATATGATTTTAGAAACATCGAGGGGAATGAGACTTAAGTCACTTGCAAACAAACAAGTGATGGTAACCCAACCTTTGTGATTGGAGATCCCATGAATAAGGTTCATATGGGTAAAAACAAGTCACTTGTTAGTTCTGATAGCACTAAATTGATTTTTATCAATTATGTCCCTTCCTATGGTGTGTGTGAAAGTGCTAGAGATTGCATTATTGAGAGGTTAAACTTTGTCATTAAAATCCTATGTGGTGAAAGAATTTTAGCTTAAACAAAGTTTTTAATGATTTTCACATCCCTTATGGGTGGTGTATGAAATCACCTATATGAGTGTCAAGTGGGGCCGCTTGCATGAGATCTTGGCATGATCTCTAGAACACTCATGAATACCGGGCACGCGCATGGACTAGTAAGCGCAACACAACGATAACAACAAGAATTGTGGAGGTGTATTGTGATTGATAAACCTCTAACACACGTCAAGTGTCTTTGGTTCATATAGCTTGTTATACAAACTACATTATGTGTTAAGTTTCTTGATCTAAGACTGGTTCATATAGCTTGCTATATCAGTTCTGATGCATTACATCTTGTGAAACCTAGAATAATTTTTTTTTCTCTTTCGTTTGTATATATATTTTGATGTGGGAGATTGTTATAATTTTTGAATATAATATTGCAAAATATCTATTTTTGAACATTATTAAAATTAATAATTTTCTATGAGATATTTTAGGTTATGGGCCTGATCCACTTCCTGCACTACAAAACACTAAGATTGACTCTTTCTAATAAGTTTTTCTTAGTTTTCATTCTCTCCTCCTCTCTTCTAAGTTTTTCATTTTCTTTCTTCCTCTCTTCTAAAAATTATTCTGGGTATAAACTCTATCAAAGTTTCATGTTAGTTCTGTAATCCTCGAATACTTTCGAGAAGTTCCTGTTGTATCTTGGAAACTTGCGCAATACACCGCGGATAAGTCTTTAAGGACAGTGATCTACACGCCTCAGGAAATTGCGGCTCGAGATTTTGTTCAGTATTTTCTAACATATATATATATATATATATATATTATATGAAAGACATTTGGATACTAACATATACATATAAGTGTAATGTAATAATAGTAGTAATAAAAATAAATCAATTCATATTCATATTTATTTGATCACCAGGATTAATCATTATTTTTAATTTAAAATCTTAAAATAATAATGGTTTAATTAATCGTTGCAAATCAAGCCGAGCACATTCCCCTCCATAATGCTCAATATTGCCAAGTTATTAGAAAAGAGACCCGTTATAATATATATAATTGAAAAGACAGAATGCTCAATATTGCCAAGTTATTAGAAAAGTGACCCGTTATAATATATATAATTGAAAAGACAAAATCCCTTAAACACAGTCAATGCAATACATGATTTAACCTAAAATCTCCCATTAATTCCCTAAATAAATAATGCATCACAAATTGTTAAGAATTGTACCACAGCATTCCACTCATTTGCAAAAGCTCTAGTCAAGTTGAATAGTCTGACTTTGTTATTGTGAATGTTTGTTACATGTTTATAAAAGAAACCCAACACAGAGACATATCAGTCTGATACTTAGATGAGATAACAGATGCATGTGTATTGATGGCAGGTGAAGACTATTACCTGCTCTGCAGCATGACTGATTTCTCATTTAAACGTCCTTCGGTGTCACAACAAATCATGTCAACAGCAAAAATCTCCTCTGATAAATAATATAAATTTAAATTGGGTAATGATATATGGACAATTTTTTTACAACATTTAAATATCATTATACGTATCATTGCATGAAGATGTTGTCTAAGTATTTTTATCTATTCAAATTATTAGACAATCTACACACA
This sequence comes from Vigna mungo, assembly GCA_036885675.1. NCBI lineage: Eukaryota > Viridiplantae > Streptophyta > Magnoliopsida > Fabales > Fabaceae > Vigna > Vigna mungo. The sequence goes on from CP144696.1 coordinate 15,899,702, forward strand.
TTCAAAGATCATTCAATGCAGTCAGATATATTATCAAATCGGATGCCCAAACTAAAAAAACATGGTAACATTCTTGTTATCCGAGAGTCATAATTAAATTTTGGTGCTTCAAAATGTTGGCTTATAGCCATGACAAAACATAATTTTCCTTCAAATTTCAGTGTGTGCAGATGTCGGAGATGTGGGGTATGTTAGGTTCTTCAAAGAGACCACAAGCTACAAATGCCCTTGTATGTTTTCTAATTCGGTTTTCTATTGCATTAAGCTAAAAATAGTGTAAAAGGGTAATAATGATTTAGTTAGGAGTCATCATATACCCTATCCTCCCTTCTATCAAACAATGAACACTTTTCACATTGTGGAACTCTTCTGACAACATCATATTCGTCATTCTCTGTATACTCGTGATTAGGTTCCTGCTTCCCATCCTCTAGAGTGTTATGCTAAATTTCACTGAAAACCTATTTAACGAAATAATTGCAAAGGAAAATATTAGATGTGTAAACTTATATTGTTTATCAGTGACTAAAAATATATTTAATTCAATTTTTTAAAAACATGTGTATTCTATTTTTTATGAGGTAAGTATTCAACAAAACTATACGTTAAGTAATATAAAAATGAAAAATACAGGAAACTATTATTAAGATAAAAATTTGTTTGGAGTGTTGTCATCAAAAATAAAAATTCTATTGGATAAATGTGTTTCATGAAAAGTTTGCAATTTTGACTAAAAAGGTTGTATGAAAAATTATACAATTTTAAAAAAAAATATATGAGAAAGAATAAATTTTACAAGCTAACAAATATGAGCTATGGATAAAAGAAAAGTTTGATGTATTAAACATAATGTCAAATGACTATTTTTAATTTATATACCTAATTTATGTACCTAATTTATGTACACACTCAACCTAATAAATATAAAAGTGACGTAGTCCAATAAAACTCATTCAGTTTTACTATTCTAAGGTGATTAGAAAATATTTTAAATTAAGGTATACCACATTATTCTATTAATTATCTTGTATAAGTAAGTTATCAGTTTATTAATATTATTTAATAAATAATCAAATGAGTCATAGAGTTCAAAAAATACATATGGTATTTCAGCTAAAAATACACTCATGTTTACTCTCTTTTACTCAAAAATATATAAACTCTCCTATAGACATGAATAATATTAGAGAATCTTTTACAGGTGGATTTGTGTTTCAATTCTCATGAGACTGTATTTTCATGCTGATAAAAAAAAAGCAGTAAATAGTTATGCAAAGCTACAGTTTATTGAATAGCAACATTTAGAACATAGTGGTACAACCATACTCCTTTTTTATTGATAGTAGGATAGTTTTGACTAGGGAAACATGAAAAGAAGAAAGAGGCAACATGAACAGCAGAGATTATTTAGTTAATGATTAAGTTGGGTGCAGCTATATGTAGCTTTATTATGAGAGGATTGATGTCCATGGTTGGACAGTAGGTAAGAGTAGAGGCTGCCAAGGAAATCTCCCCATTACGGTTACCCATCAAATATAATGCCGGTGAGACCTTTGACACGCTGTCTCCCATATTTTACATAAGTCAATATGTCGGGAGAGTCACTCTTATTGTTACAATCGGTATTGGGTTTGGTGGTGGTGTCCGTGTTCTTGGTGTCTGGTGGAGTGGGTTGAGGTTGCTGTGAACCGGATTGAGCCTCACCTGCCATTGAAATCTTGAATGAAAACTCTAGCTTGAAGGTTTTGTTAGTGTTGAAGATGAATAGTTTTGGAGGAACGGGTGTCACTTTTATACTCTCCTGGAGAAGAATATTTCAGCGATCAGAATATATTTACTTCAACAACTATTTAGTGGGCATTAGTCATTCCAAACTTTACCTGTTATTCCATGAAGGTAACATAGGATGCAACCCCTAGAAATGAGAAGTACTCAGTTATATTTTATTTAGTAATATGTTTAAAACGATATTATTTCTTGTTATCTGGTTTATTAGGGTGGAATCAAAATGTTCGTCCTAATTTTAATACCAATTCCCATCTACGTTTGTGTCTCTCTTCTGTTACTAAAATATCTATACTTTATTATAACCTCATATATATATATATATATATATATATATATATATATATATATATATATATATATATATATATATAACAAATATTGCTTACCAAACACTTTTTTATTGTTTTCCACCTTTAACTTATTTTTTTTCTCACATAAAATGTATGAATTATTTTTTTAGCATGAATTATTCTCACATTAATTATTTATATATATATATATATATATATATATATATATATATATATATTTTGTGTGAAAATAATTCATGTATTTTAGATAAGAAAATAAATAAAATAAAGTAAGTAAACTATAAGAAATGTTGAATGATGTGTAAAGAATATTTATTATATTTATATATATAACAAATACTCTATAAATACCATTGAACACTTCTTATAATTCATCTAATTTAGATTATTTATTTTTCACATAAAATCCATGAATCATTCTTTTAGTATGAATTATTCTCACACAACATGAGTGACAATTTTCTATAAAAATTAAGTACACATATGTATGTACCTATATACATATAGATACGTACACATATACGTACATGTACGAATTATTCTTTTAGTATGAATTCATGTATGTATATACGTACATTTATCATATATACATTTATCACACACACACATATATATATATATATATATATATATATATATATATATATATATATATATATATATATATATATATATAATATGCAAAGTACTAAAAAGAATGGCGGATAGTGGTGACAAAGTATTAAGTAAGAAAAAACTTAGTCTTATTAAAAGAACAAAACAAGATGTCTCCATGAGCTTTACCTTCTTAAAATATGAGTAAACTCTTCGTCAAAATATGAAAGAGGTAAAAATTTTAAAAGAATATAAGGACTTATTCCACCAATCTGAACCGCCTCATCCTCTACCTCTATCTCGTTCTTGACGTTTGCCAGTATCTAACTAACTATTCTCCGAGTTATATAAATGAAAACAAATATTATTAATATATTTTTCCATATTTGTTTCTTACTTTTTTAGTGATTTTGTAAGTTATTATACATCATTTACCTTTTGCTTAATATTGTTATTGGACTTACTTTCATTCTAAAACACTTATAAAAAGTATAATTACTAATAAAAAAAATAAACTTTCTCTCTTCTACTTAAAAAAAATCATAATACCTTTTTTTCTTTTTGTATATGATTTAGGTATCACAACTCCATCACTTTAATTTAATAAGGTTATTTTGAGTGGAAAAGACTATTTTCAACAACAATAATTAATTAATTAATTTATTTATTTGTTTTAGCTTTCCTTGTGGGGGAGGAACTTTTACTTTAATTAGTGATACGCGGAGCCCAAATCCAATAAATAAAATCCATCAAACCAAGAAGAAGGACAAATAAGTCATTTACACAATAGGGGTGACCTTAGTAAGTATGGAATTGCACCAGTGCATTTCATCTTCAGCTCAACACCAACAGATCGTTTCCTTTCTTTAAGCACGTGGAAGGGATGCTTATTCTAGAATTTCAGCAACACACCTCATGCTTCTACATGTAGCACTTGATTCATCTTTGTAGGAGTTAATTGGCACCGTAGATTCAAAGAGTAGGAGCTGAATTTATTGTATAAATTCACGGCTAGCTCTCTTTGTAAACACTTTTGATGATATATGAGATTCACTTTGCTGATAAACATTCCAGCAACCGAACCTCTGGCCAAAACTCGCCTTCTATTGAGCTTTACCCATCCATCTAGTTTCCTTCCAAGAACGAGAGCTCTACCTCCACCAAATTCATCCACTGAAGTCCATTCTTCCCGCTGCCACTTGATTCCATGCAGAAGCATCAACTCTGTTCACGGTTTCATCATCTTCCGCTGCCTTGAATCCACACCTCTGCTGGAGCCTCCCCAGAGCCTGGTTTGTGTTGAATCACGCTCCAGCTAAGCATTTCATTCATCTATTCCATATTGTCATTAATACTTCCTTCGTGTTTCTTCACTTTGTGTACTGTTCCATTGATTTCTGTAGATTTCCAATCGAGTCCGTTGTTTATTCCAGCTTTATTTTGATTTTAATTTCAACATTTTAACCGGTTCACTTCATTGCTTTGAGTTTTTAAATTTTAAATCTAATCCAGTCTAGTCATGTTCATTTGGCTTGATTTTGTCAAATTCTGAAGTAACTATGTGTTTGAATTAAACTGACACTGATTTGAATTCACAAAACTGCACAATAACATAAACAATGATGTCTAGAGCTCAAGTGTAAGTTGAATTGATCAGATACAACACCACAGTTTCACAGTTTCAATATTTCAGTGGTTTTTTCTGCACAGTTTGTTTTCAATTTAATGTTGTGATGTTTAACACAATTGTTCTGGTTGTGTTAATAAGTGTGGAACACGTAAAAGATAATACCATTTGAATAGTGCCTAGTCTAAATCATCACAGGATTTAAAAGAAAACATTCAAAATAATAAGAGATCATCAACTAATCTAAAACCAACCTACAATTCATTCAACAATGGTAAGAAAATCAAAGAATTAAGCTAAAGACGTAGGCAGAATTGAATTCATAGTAAATGTACATTTAATTGGATGAAATTTTTCTAAAAGTTGTCGTGAAGACATCATGATGGATTTGAAATCCAATTTTAGATATTCTGAAGATACAAAGAAATGTTTATTTTTAAATACTTAACTCCTCTTCCTCTGTGTGTCAATATATAAAATAAATGGTAATGTAAGAAAGGAAGAATTAATACAAAATGTAAACATTTTATAATCGTTGTATGGAGATAGAAAAAAATTAGACGAAAACTGAAGAGAAATCCTAAAAAAAAAAAATTGTGAGTAAGCAAAATAATAAAATAAATAAAATACAATAGAATATAAAATATAATACAATACAGGTTAATAAATAAAACATGAATAATAATTTTCCATTGATGGATGGAGTGATATTTTTATATCAACTCTATATTAATTTAAATATATTGACAAATAAGAAAACTGAATCATGAAAACCAACTAAATACTTCTGCATGCCTTAACTAAATAGTTCTGCCTGCCTCAATCATATAATTTTCTGCCAAAGAAAAACCTTTAATATTATATGAAAACTATAATTTAATAACTTCTAAAAAATAAATAAATAATAAATTAACATCGCTAATTAAAAATAATAAAAAATTATTACAACAATAGTGTTTGGACGGTGTTTGGACAAAAAGAATAGGGAAAGAGAAAGAAGTAAAACGTATTTTTCACTTCTATAAGATTTTCGTGCGCGAACATGGTGCAACCTTTCTCAAGTAATTGTCCAAGGCTTAGCAAGTTACTTTTCATCGTGGGAACGAATAACACATCGTCCATGTAAGCTACAACTCCATTTTTGCATGCGATCACCACTCTCCCAACTCCTTCTTCTGTCATGGTGCTGTCGTCTGCAAACCTAACACTGCTTTTCTTTCTCGGATCAAGATCAACAAGCCACTCTCTGTTTCCGATCATGTGATTGGAGCACCTGGTGTCAAGGTACCAGCTCATATCATTCTTTGCATAACCGTTGTTATCACTAGACAACATAACTCGTTTATCACTTATACCCATTGTTGCATGTCGCGTATCATGTGTGTGTGACACGTATTCGGTGCAACTTCCACGCGTGTTTGCTCTGAAGCAACACGTAATTCGTATTTCTGCAACACCTGTCTTCCACCTTCAGGCTATCACTGCTCTCCTCTTGAATATCACTTGCAACACCCATCAACTCTACATGTTCTGATTCAGAATCACAGATGTCTTGCGCCAAGTTGGTTGCGTCATTGTTCTTACTCTTCTTGGCAGAATCATTGTGCCAGCATTCAGAGGAGTAATGTCCATACTTTCTACACGTGAAACACTGAATATTAAGTTTGTCTGTTCCCTTTCTGCCTCTTCTTCTCGAGTTTTTACCACCACGGTTACTTCCGTCTTGCTGTTCATCTCCAGTTTCTTCACCATTTTGGTCAGAAGATTTCCAGTTTCTCTCTCCGTTGCATCCCCCTCCGCTGCATGATCTCCCTCGACCTCTGCCACGATTCTTGAAACTTTGTTTCGATCTTGCCTGCAGTGCTTGACTCGTCGCTTGCGTCACATCTTTCTCCGCATTCTTCCTTTCCAGCAACCTCTACTCATGTGCCACGAGTGAGTTCTGCAACTCCTCTATTTTCAACGCTTCCAAGTCTTTGCATTCTTCTATAGTGATCACAATATGATCGTATTATGATGTCAAAGTGCGCAGAATCTTTTCAATTATCTTCTTGTCCTTAACGATCTTCCCGCAAGCTCTCATATCATTGACAAGAGCTTGTATTCTTCCCACATACTCCGTCACCGTTTCTTCCTCACCCCGTGCCAAGAAGCTCGTACTACCGTTGGAGGGACTGCAAGCGTACCTTTTTAACATTGCCGGAGTTACCAAATGCATCTTGAAGAATATCCCATACTTCTTTGGCTGTAGCGGCTTTCGAAACTTTTTGAAACATAGCCGGAGAGATGCACTGGTGTAACAGCATCCTTGCTTTGCAATCAAGACGTCGATTCTCTTTATATTGTTTCTTCACCGCTTCTGAATCATCTTTAAGGGGTTCTTGGAGTCCTTTCTTCACCACTTCGTCTACTTCTTAAAACCCCACCCAGATGACCTCCATCTTCACGCACCAGTCATTGTAGTCTTTACTGTCGAAGATTGGAAAGTTGTTGTGTATCAATCCCGTCATCACGCGCTCTTTGATCGTCGCTTCTAACCAGTTCTCGAAACCAAAAGCTCTTAATACCACTATTATGTGTGGACGGTGTTTGGATAGAAAAAATAGCGAAGGAGATGAATATAAGAAAAAGAAGTAAAATGTATTTTTCACTAAACTATAATACAGATATGCATGCAACGTATATATCAGAAATAATACTGTCTAACTGATTCACTTTGTGATGTTGACGTTTGTTTTTCAAATTTATTATTAAAATAATTTTTTAATTAAAAAGTTATTTTTATCAATTTTATTGTTTTTGAAAACTTGATTATTATTTTTTAATTATAAAACTACCTATAAAATAAATAATAACTATTTAAAATACCAACAATTAATAATTACGAATAAAAGAAAAATATATCTTTTTTTTTTATTGTTCCTCAATATAGATTTCTCATAATACTTTCAAGGCCTATTCAGATTGATTGCGATAACTTTGGGCGGATTCAAACAGATGTAGCAGTTGATTAGGCTTCCTTGGATTAAGTGGCTGATGCATAAACTGAATCTAAGTCGAAGGTTATTTTATTATTATTATTATTATTATTATTATGCATAAACCTTTTTTATATGGATTAATTGGACTTTCTAAATGCTTATTTCTTGCTGAAAAAAACAATATGGTAAACAATTATGCAAACCACCTTCTTATTTCTTTTGCTGAATAACAACATCTTTTGAACTTAAATAATAGTCATACACCCATACTCCTTTTTTATTGCTACTATGGTTTTGACTATATGAAAACAAATATATAGACAACATCATCATCATCATCATAGGTTTATATATAGATATATATTGCTGTTCATGGTTGAACACTGGGATCGGAGGCTGTCAACCTGCCAAAGTTGATGACTCCATTGGCATTGCCTTTCACATATCCAGTTAAGTTCGTAAGACCTTTGATATCTTGCTTCGCAGAATTTACATATTTGAACTCTTCAGAAGTTTCACCCTTGTTGTTACTGTCGGTGTTGGTGTCAGGAGGTTTGTCGGTGTCGGTGTTGGTGTTGGTGTCTGGAGTCGTTTGAGGTTGTAGTGATCGGCGTCGAGTATCGTCCGAGCCAACGGCAAGCTTGCTGATCCCAGATGCAATACCTGCCATTGAAATATTGAAAGAATAGCTTCTGAAATTTGTTTTCAGCCAATTAAACTTGAAGATAGATAGCTTTGGAGGAATGAAAGGCATTTTTATACTCTTAGGGAGAAAGAACATTTTAGTGATGATCATATTATATTCACTTCAATTACTGGTTCTCTATGTTTGTCCACATTATTTGATGTGATCCAATGGTGAGGGAGAAGTCATTCCAAGCTTTAACTGTTAAAAATAAAGATTAATAAATTATTATCCTCAATATATTTATATATATATATATGCTTCAGTTTGTATTTGTCCTAAATATCAATACTTTTTTGTTAATATTTTGACAGATATAAGTCAGGAATCATATGCTTACCTATAAATTTGATGGACTTAAAGATTGATTATGATGTAACTACAAGCATAAAAAAACGTACCATAAAAGCATGGTATATTGATGACTACTCATCAAGTAAGTGGCTTAAACTTCGATTTCTAACTTTTATTATGTGAAAAGTATTTCTTCCACTTATGAAATGTTCTGAATTTCTAAAACAATAAAAGTTATTCTTTTACAAAATCTTTTTATGTTAAGTACGAGTTTGTTAAAAAAATTAAGAGTTTCAAATTAAAACAGAACATTTACAATAAAGAGATGTTAACTAATCTCTATTGAATAAAGTTGTAAGTGCTAGGAATTTTTTGTTACAAATGCATAACTCATGAGTTTAACTAAGATATATATATATATATATATATATATATATATATATATATATATATATATATATATATATATATATATATATATATATATATGTATGTATTAGATTAATGGGAAGTACGATATTATGAAGTTTTATCATTATTAGGATATATTTTATTCACGTTACTTTAAAACATCTCAAGTTTTGACCGTTTTTATATTTGTTTTAGAAGTTATGTTTTTCTATATGATAAGAATTGTAAGTCTTCAACATGTGCTATGTAAGAATTATGTTCATCATAATTGTCATGGTTTTCAATGCTTAATTGTATTTTGTTAGTGGTCATTTTAATATAATCCGAGTAGAAAGATATTAAAATTATTTTAAATATTATAAATTTAGTGTTAGAAATATTCTAAGTGTCTAAATTTCATAAAAGTCAAATTTTTAAGATTTTAAAAAATTCAATACTTACATGTCTTGCTCTATGATCATAGATAAATTTAGATATTTATGTTTGTTACTAGACAACAAACATAAATATTGAGCAATTAATTACAAGTATGTTACTAGATATTTTTTTTATGTATGTAAGATGTAAATAGGCAAACTTGACAAGGCCAGTTTTATATAAATGAAACCTGAAAGGTTCCTTACCCAGAAATATAATATTTTGTTTTTTAAAATTTTGTGAAAGATTGTTAGAAATATTTAATATAATTTAAAAAATTAAAAATTAAAAAAAATCCTACTATTACTAATGTTATTATACTATTTATGAATAAACGATTTTTTATACTTATTTTATTAATTATAAATTATTTTATTTTAAAATCAGAGTTACTACTAAGCATTTCTCTTTTACCTATAAATATCATTTATTTGCTTGGAAAAATACACAACAAACACATAAACTCTTAAAAAATATTTGAAGTCTTATGCTTTATATTATTTTTAAGACATTAATGTTCATAAGGTGTAGAGATTATTTGTTATTGTGGATTTATCAGATGAGTTGTTGAATATTGGAAAAAAATGTATAATTTTGTTTTGCCCTATGTAGTAGGGGTCTTTTCTCTGTAAGATAGTACTATGGGTCATTTATCTTTTATCTTGTATTGTTATTCTTTCTTAAATGGTTGTTTCTAATTATTATTCTTTTATTCATATATCTTTGTTTTTTATATAATTATTTTTATTTATTTTGATTATTTTCCTAACAATCCTTAAGAGTCAAGTACCATTTTTCTTGTGACTCAACCATGCAAAAGTCGCGGATCTTTCCTTGATCACTTTCCTGACACTCAACTGTGAATTTTAGGTTTGAGTTGCATTATCTTTAATTCTTTGAGAAATTGTTGCAAAATCATAAAAAAATTCACTAATTTCCTCTTTTTCTTCTTCTTATTACCCCCATTCTATAATTATAACCTAAAAGAATTGTTTACTTACAAAATATTATTAATTAAAGCATGATAAGGTAATTTATATAGAAATTTTACATATTCTATACATGTATCACTTACTCGTCTTAACTTAGATCTAAGCTTATTCAGCTAGATCTTGACCTAACTCGATTCAATTTGGATCAGTCTTGATTAGATAAGTTAAGAGTTGGCCTTAATAGAATGATATTCAACCTCATCATTATGTGACGGAGTCAGATCTAACCAACTAAGCATATGTCAACATTAAAACAAACTTGGTTTCGATTCGATTCAACTAAATGTAAAATCACTCCAATTTGGTTTGATTTAAACATTAGTCGACTTGATTAAATAATCTCAACTAAATTACACTTAGATAGACACAGTTAAAATCAACCAAGGCAACATTTTTAATAATTATGGATTTAATTTAACATTTTACATATTCCTAAAAAATATGCATAAATGAAAAGAGAAAAAGCGATTACGAAGAAATAAAAGACAGCTAATCAAATGTGCAAATAATTCTATCACCTTTGAATTGGTTATCTGATACAGACATCTTATTCGACGTGTGAATGAATATATAACTAACCTAGGCTCGTTTTCCACTCCCACAAACAAGGTAACAAGAAATAATATAATAATTTGAAAGGTTTTATTAAAAAAATATAACATAACTGAATCGAGAATTTTCTTCTCACTTTCTAGGGATTGAATCCCTATGTAATTAACTTGATGGAATAACAGGTAAAGCTTGGAATGACTCATCCCCACTATTGGATGGCATAAAAAAACGTGGAATTAGTAAAAGTATTCTGATCACTATCTTTTGCGATCACATCTCTCACAAAAATGTTCTTCTCCAGGAGAGTATAAAAGTGGCACCCGTTCCTCCAAAGCTATTCATCTTCAACACTAACAAAACCTTCAAGCTAGAGTTTTGATTCAAGATTTCAATGGCAGGTGAGGCTCAATCCGGTTCACAGCAACCTCAACCCACTCCACCAGACACCAAGAACACGGACACCACCACCAAACCCAATACCGATTGTAACAATAAGAGTGACTCTCCCGACATATTGACTTATGTAAAATATGGGAGACAGCGTGTCAAAGGTCTCACCGGCATTATATTTGATGGGTAACCGTAATGGGGAGATTTCCTTGGCAGCCTCTACTCTTACCTACTGTCCAACCATGGACATCAATCCTCTCATAATAAAGCTACATATAGCTGCACCCAACTTAATCATTAACTAAATAATCTCTGCTGTTCATGTTGCCTCTTTCTTCTTTTCATGTTTCCCTAGTCAAAACTATCCTACTATCAATAAAACAGGAGTATGGCTGTACCACTATGTTCTAAATGTTGCTATTCAATAAACTGTAGCTTTGCATAACTATTTACTGCTTTTTTTTTATCAGCATGAAAATACAGTGTGTATATATATATATATATATATATATATATATATATATATATATATATATATATATATATATATATATATATATATATATATATATATATATATATATATATATATATAATAGAATAAGCTTATGTTTTAATACACCTAAGTTCTTTATCACTGAATTTGAAACTAACTTCTTGTTAAGGGTAACATGAGCTGATATGATTTGGCATCGTATTCATCAATGCTATGTTGTTGAGGTAATCTTAGTGCTCCGTCAAACAGTGTATGAACTCCCACCATAATTGCTACTGTAAATTTGCAAATTCCATTCACAAATTGATACAGTTCCTACTTTCACTGTAAACTGTAAACTTTATAAATGTTGGTAAATTTTATCTTAAACAGTGATTTTGTAAAATTTAATTAAATTTAAAATTCATTTTTAATATAGCATAAAAAATTATTTTAATACATTTTAAAAATCTAATTCAAGGATTGCTATGCCTATGATAATTTGGAATTTGATTTTTATATTTTTATTTTAATTCAATCATTTTTTTATTATGAAATCCTTTTAGCCTACGTATTATTTAGTGAACATAATTAAACGACTCCGTGAATATTACCCATCCAAAGTGTGATAGTATATTAAATATTAAATATATGATGGAATAAAAATTAGAACAAGTAAGGGAACCAAATTCACGGAAAGTTTAGTTATAAGAGACCAAATTTATGAATTATCTGAAAAAATATATCTTAAATAGAAGCATTTGACATGTTTAGTTTAATATTTAATTTTTTATTACAAATAATATTTGTCATTTGATATTACAAAAGTTTCATATCCTTCACAATGAACACTAAATACAATTTATAAATATAGGTTCCTGTTCTAAAACATTTAAGAATTTTTGAATAAGTTAACCTTAAAAGTATGAAATTCTTTAATTCGGTTTCTACTCTTATATTTTTCCTGTAAATTAGTGATGTAGTCCTGTTGCTTTGTTCAGTTTTCACTAAACAATGTTTTTAATATTTTATAACTTTATTATTTATAATTTTATGATTTTATAATTTTTCAATTTTACGATTTTATAATTTATAAGTAAAGACATGTAAAAAATATCTCAGTAAAGTTTTGTAAACTGTTTATTAATAAATTCCGTGGATAATAAATTCTTGGTAGATTACAATGAATTGAAAAATATTAAAATTTCATATTCAACATTTCAGTTTCTCCCGAAACAGGGAACCCAATACATGAAGGCCCTGCCCTGATGCTGTTCACCAGTCTTGACATTGTCGTGGGATTCGTGGCTTGAAGGCGTATTTTTTTTTTACGTTATTTTGTTTCTTTTATTATGTGTGGATATATTAGTTATTACTTATGGACGTATTATTATTTCAATAATGTTAATATTCTATTGTATTTTTTAAACTGTGAGATTATAAGTATTGTAATTGATGCTTATCTTGGCTAGTATTGTGATACACAAAAATTAACAAATTTGTCTGTGTATACATAGTTGACATATTGTTTACCTATTTGGAAAATATAGTATTAAAATATTGGGATGTTTGTCTCAGAGAACATAACCAACTATACTTGAAATATACACACTGTATTTATCGATAAAAAACAATATGTATCAGTAATATTATATAATTTTACTATGGATATATCTGTTAATAATTATCAAATAATATATTTATTGATAATTATATTTTTATAATAATTACTGATAAATTTAAAATTTTGTTGTTAGTAAATATTACTTACTATACTTTTACGGATGATTTTGGTCTATTGGAAAAAATTGATTATTTTAACAATTTTTTTATGATTAGTAATATTTTGTTTGTGTGTAAACTAAAGTAGCTTAAAATAAAATTACAATATTATTTGATAAAAAAAATTATATGTAAATGGTTATATAAATACAAAAATAGCAATATATATTTTGGTAAAACTTGTTATGCATTTTTAACCGTTCACAAGAAAGATGGCTATTTAGCTATTCGAGAACAAGTGATTCGAAAAGGAAAAGAAAAGTAGTATAAGAAAGAGAAATTTGAAAACGAAAGAGGAATAATTAAAAACAATAAAATTAGAATAGAAAGGCATTAAATAAAATTAAAATGGTTAAAAGGAACGATTTTGAATAAATGCAACATAAAAGAAAAAATTATTCTGAGCATTTCTCATCAAGATAAGGTGGACATGCATTAAGTGGATTCGTATTCTTCCGATTCACAGAATTCACACTCTTAAAATATAATTCTTTTCACCAACTCAATGGAGTCTATAAAAAAGGTATTCCATAATCGCAAAATCACACCAAAAGCATTGAATGGCAGGTATTGCGTTTGGAATCAGCGCCCTTGCCGTTGGTGGAGGTGGGGCTCCACGGCAACCAACACGACCTCAATCTCAGTCTTCTCCGACCACTCATGACGAGAACAACACTAATCCTACGCCCTCCGAAGAGTTCGCGTATTTGAATTCTGGGAGGCAAAATATCAAGGGTCTTACCAACCAGACAGGTTATGTTAAGGGAAATGCTAATGGGACCATCAACTTTGGGACGCTCAAAACCTATGCAAGGCAAGCATAAGCGTATTGAATATGAATGTTGAAAAAAAAAGTTATAGCTTGAGGCAACTCAATACTTAACTAAATAATTACTTCTGCTATATCTCTTGTTCTGTTGCCTACTTGTACTATATATATACATACTTTTATTATGAAGAATAAAATGGATGTTTTAAAGGTTCTTCAAGTACTATCTTTTGAATTAATTGATTTTCCGGCCAAATATATCAGCAAGCCATAAAGTAGTTCTGGATTACGAACTCTGAGAACAGTTAGAATACAAAATTTTGCACTTTCTAATTCTAGTTGTATTAGTCCAAAGGCATTGGTCTCTGCAAGAACTAAAAGTTCTAATCAGATGAATCCCAATCAGCCCTGTTAACAGAAAACAGAGAAACCATTTAGCTTTAACAAGAGTTGTATCTTATTGCTCTCTTATGGATGATTTAAGCCAGAAATATTTTTACCATTCTCTTTCATACAAACACGATCTACCATACTAATTCTGTGAACATTTTAAATTTACTTTGATACTTTTAAGTACATAAATGGGCTAAAACAACTATCAGAATAGGAAAAATTTGCTTTGGAAATTTTCGTTGGTAGACCAGGCCTCTCTATGCCTTAAGTTATGTTAAAGGTAAACATCTCCTCCATTTTTCTATCTTTCCGTTATTAATTTTTTTTAAAATACAAATTACGTATATGTTTTAATATAAAAGAAATAAATAATATTTACCTCTCTAAAATAAATATGTCAAAAAGAAGAATAAATTTTATATTTTTTTGAAATTTTATATTCTTTCCATATTATAACAACAAAGGTTGTAAAAGTTAGATAAGGTGAAACTGGTTGTCAAAATTTGATGAGTTCGGGTTGAAATTTTCTACTGTCAAACCATTTTGTCTGATTAATAATTAAAAAATTTGTATTATATTACTCAAATGATATAAATACAAAAAATATTATAACTTCAGTCATTAATACTTACAAACTAATTTTTAATTAGTAATTATAATAAATTAATTAAACACAGTAACAATTATATTAATTTATTTAATTAGATAATTAATTAATTAATTAAAATTAGAAAATAAATCTATAGCATATTTTTAATATATATATATATATATATATATATATATATATAATTTTAAAAATATAAAACTAAAAAAAATTGATGAATCAGTCCGTTCTACCTAAATTTTTACAGGCAGGACAAACAAGTCTAAAATGAAAGGACCGATCCATTTTAGCACTCATAATAAGAGTGACTAGCTTGTAGGTTCCCTTCCTCCGTCAATTTTATCAATTGATATGTATTTTATTATAAGATTGCTTCGTTTTTATTTTTTATTTTATTTTTTTATGATATGAAAGTGTTAGGGTGGTTGATAATTTAGTAAAAGAAAACTAAACCAAACTAAATTAAACTATATATATAGAAATTCAATAATAAATCGAATTAGACTAACATTATAAATTTAGTAAACTACTTCTATCATGGGTAAATACTTTAATAAACATTTTTTCCTTAACAATACTATTACAGTTACTTAATTATTTTATTTTGCTGAATTAAAACAAGCATGGCACTAATCAATATATATATTTTTAAAAAATGCTAAAAATTTAAAAATAAGAAAGTAAAAAAATAATAAAATAGATAAAAACTAAGGAGTTGAAGTAATTTTTCATAAATTAAAATCATTTAATTATCTGAATTAAAGTTTTATTACACATTAGAAAAGAATACAATAACGATTTATCATTTTGTTTCGTTCCAAATAAATTCATTAAATATGGAAGAAAATAAAATGTTAATAAAAAATAAAGTTTTTTACCAACGTAAAAAGTGTTGTCATTTTTTAAAAATTAGTATATTCATATGCATTATTGAAACATTTTTTAGCAAACAATTTTTACAACTTGTTTAACTTTACTCATAAAAACCATAGTTTTTATAGTTTATTTTTCAATTAACTATTTTGGACTGTGAGAGCCTTTTGCCCATATGAATTTGGGGCTGCTGATTTTATTTGTTTTTTAATATTTTGAGGTTTTGATACAATTATAATGTGTTATATCCATATTCGAGAGTATAATTCATAATCATATAATAATAATGATAATAATAATAATAATAATAAATTATTATTATTATTAACTATATGAATCAAGTTTATATTAGAAATTAATATTATTTTAATTTAAAAATTTTAAGATAATGAATTTATGTATTTTTTTTCTTTTATATATATATATATATATGTTATTATTATTTCTATCTTTAAGTAGGCCAAGGAATTTTGTTGTGTGATACACTAATTAAAATACAGCAGGATTTTCCTATGATGACGTATTTTAAGCATAAAATATCATAGAGTTCTGCAGTGTTAGCACAGTGGATGAACTCAGTTGGAATATAGCAAATGACTCAGCACTCATATTAAAAAGATGCTTTCTTTTTCTTTTTCTTTTTCTTTTTCTTTTTCATTTTCAATGGATAGTTTCAGTGATGGTTTTCTCATTCATCAGGAGAGTCCAATAACTTTTAGAACCGCAAAACACGGTAACAAGAAGAGAATAATTTTATCTTTTTTCAGTATTATGCATCGAATAAAAAATTATCGTTTTCGAATTTAATATTTTAAATTAAGACACATCAATATTTTTCACCGAAAGTGTCTTATAAATTTTTTATTTTAAATATATTATTTTTAAAATAATAAAATTGGTAGTAATTTAGAATCTAATTTTATCCTAAATATACTTTACTATAAGTTCATATTGGTGATATCATTCCACTCGACGGGAGGAATCACGTACTGAAATATTTATGTATCTATAATTATTTTTTGGCATACATATCCCACAAGAATATTTTCATCCAAAAAGAAGTGTTATTGGGACGGCTTATTCTTATTATAAATGCTTTAATTTAAATATACATTATCCTCTTATCCGGGGGAATTGGAAAAATGTATAGAATAAAAGTGCTAATAAAATCAAGTATGCAGAAAAGTCTAGTTGATCTTGAAGAATTCGAAGACACTTCTTTCCAAAGGAATGGAATTTGGAATCCTCAGCTTTCTTCCTCAATACACAAGCATTTTCAATGGGAAATGTTCAACATCACAAGTTAGTTGTCTCAAGAAAATTCACTCTTACAAGAAAGTGATGTGACCATTTAAAGTTCCTCAACTATTTTGAATTATAAAAATAGGAATTAAATGATAATTTTATAAAGTTGTAATGACAAAAAAAAAATAGTAGGGCAATAGTGATTTTTAAAAGGTTATATTTAATTATTTTATTATTTAAAGTGTTATATTATAAATAGAATTTTTATCGATATAGTTTTATTTTATAAAAATCATCATTTTTCTAAAATTATTTTCTAAAAAATTTTCTGTCTTTTTTATTATTGTTCAGTTATTTGAATATCAGAAATCGTAAAAGGATATTTGTATAGAGTTTTACACATTTAACTGCGATTAAATTCAAAACAAAGTAGACTTACATTTTACTTTTTTTTTTAGTTAATGTGTTTCTTTGGTCTATGTATATAATTCAAAATAACTCAAGAAGAATATGTTAGTTCGTGATCATGAAAATGTATTCAGGTCTTTGATAAGGTATTCTTTTGTAGTTAAAGAATATCATGTAGGAACTAGTGTTATTTATTTATTTATTTTTATATGTTGTGAATATATTGTTTTGTAGAATAAGGATGTATTGAGATGACTGAATTGTCTCTAAGTTTGATTGAAATTGTGATATGTATAATGGTGTGAATTTATTTTGAATTAAATAAATCTGGTAGGTGTAAGATTGATGAATTTATATGATGGTACATTTGTGTTCTTTATATAATATTTATTTTTTGAGAAAAAAAAAACTAATAGTTGCTTGGTGTGGAAGCTAAAACCTTATATTCCGAACCCTCACCCTCACCCTGCCTATAAAAGGCATCCTCAACAATCTAAGATAGCGCAGAAGAGAAAAGTAATAAGAATCCTGAGATATATATTATAGTTGAAAATGGCAGGTCTTGTCGGGCAACTGTTTGGGCTATTTAATGATGGTGGAGAACCTATGCAGACAACACAGCCACGGCGACGGTCTGCTGTTCCTCGTTCTGCACACACTGAGGAGGAGCCAAGAACCTCCTTTAACAACACAGGCACTCAGAACATGAGAGGTCTTATAAACAACACTGGTTATACAAAGGGTAATGGCAACGGATCCATCGTCTTTGGTGGCTTTAACTCTTCCACAAACTCATATTAATATATCTATTATATATCATCTACCATCGCCTACTATTTCTAATCAAATAACGAGGTTTTTATGCCTCCCCTTTATAAATATATACATCTCTATTTCTCTTTTATTACTGTACAATATCTTCTGCGACTGACTGTAATGCTTCTTCAACCTAAGGGCTTACTCTTTCCATGGAATTTAGGAGATAAGTATTGGAAAAAGGAAGAAAAGTTAAATAAGTATAATGGGAAAAATAACAAAATGAAGAATAAAAGATGAATTAAAAAATGGATTTTAAATTTAATCTTAAATTCACAAAATCACATGCATTTATTTATATATTTTAAATCTAAATAAAAAATTTTAATATTTTAATATCACGTTAAATTGTAGATTTTAAATTCAAACTAATCCTATAAAACTAACTGGTAACTACTAAAAGAAAGAAAGTGTATACTCACTTGTATATATTTTAAATTGGTTTTACCTTTAATTGACGTTTAAAATCATAAACAATCATCATGAGTTGTTATAAAGTATTTGATGAACTTTGAAATATTTTCAAATTAATAACAATATTCATATAATGGATTAAGCATGTGTATAAGCTTTGAGTTTAATTATTGTAGTGTAATAAACACATATGAGTATTGTTGGCAATGTTCTTATTATAAATAATTGGAATTGGAAAATGATAATAATTGAATTTAATTAAATATTTTACAGTTTTGTCCTTTTATATATTAATTGAAATTATTGTCTTTTAAATAAATTATAAATAAAAATATTTTTGAAAAAAAAATATTAACCTTACGACGAGGGATATTGAGCATGTGGATGGAGTATAAGGTCATATACTTAAGTAAACTTTAAAAATGATTTTTTTTTCTTTTATATACACTTTTCCTAATATTGGAGATCTTCCTTTTCATGAACTGAGATAAACGAATGGCAATTATGTGTTGTTGAAAATATCATCGTGATGAGTTATGCCAAATTCTGTTTACAACTATCCTTAGAAGTTATCATCTGGCATCTGGTGCTCTCTGGTCCTGATTTTTCTTTTCATAGACACGTAAAATCTTATATGACCTTTTTTTAGAGCATGTTAAAATTAATTTATACATAAACAATAATTTATATATAATTTATTCAACTGACTTTAATATATATACATATATATTATCCAATTTTAACAAATTTATTTTCTCATTTTATTTCCTTATTTTTTATAAAAAAAAAAAGTTATACACAGAGAGAACCCTTACTATAACTTTCCTTTATATTAGTTATAATGTTAAGATAAAATATTTTGACAAACCTAACTCCTGATTATAATGATATAGATATTTGACTCAGTATGTAACCTATCTCTTGATTATAATGTGCGTGCGTGAGTGCGTTTATATTTGTTATTTCATTTAGTGTAATTCACCTTATACTAAAATAATTATTATATTAGTACAAATATGTGATACGGCTCATGAATATTCATATATTTCAAATTTCATTTATATTTTTTTATTTATAATTACTTGTTATATCATATTATGAATTATATTTGTACTTCATGCTTCCTTTTTTTTCTTCTTTAAATATCAAAAATCGATGGATGCATGCACAATTTTTAAAGAGAATAATATACAGTGGAACTTTTCCACATAATATTCCTTTAATATTTGAATTAATCCTGATTAGACATTAATACATTCGTCACCCTGTGACATGTGAGACCTCGTTCATGATTACGTAGTAGAGGCTCAATCATTTGTTATAAGAAGTCACAGAAGTAAGCTAAGAATCGTTAAAATTGTTTAGAATTCCCTCACGATTTTATTTTAAAAAATGAAAAAAAAAATATATTTAAACTATTAAACGATGTGAAACTATAATTAGGTGCAATAAAAATAATACAAAATAATCTTCATATCTCATATCTTCAAAGTGAATAACATATCAAATATGATAATTTATTTTAATGAAGCAAGGATTCTAGGTCATCTCAATTACATCAATAAAATCAAATTAAATATTCTTATTTATTAAATATAAGAATGATAATATAAACCAGCTAGTCCCACATAAAAAATACGGTTTAATTTTGTTAGCTGATCTCATTTATAGACATAGGTACCAATATGCATAAAACAAAATTAAAATAAAAATTATATATATATATATATATATATATATATATATATATATATATATATATATATATATATATATATGGGTATGGGTTTGCTAATTTACGTTAGGGTTTTTTAGTTAGTACATTTTAGTAAAGTGTACCAAGTTTTAGGTTACAAAAATGTCTCTGTTAAAAAAGAAAATCAATTTTAAATCCAATGGTATTTTAATAATTTTAAAATTTAATTTAAAATAAAAAAATAAAAGAGTTTAAAAATCCTAATTGGTCCACGTATACGAGAGAAGTTATTAGTTTTTATTATATATTTTTTAAAAGGTAGTTGTTTTTTAAAATAAAAAATAAAAAATAAAATAAAAGGTAGTTGTTTTTTTAACCCGAGTTTTATAAACCCTAAACCCTACGTAGTTGTTTTTTTAACCCAGACGGGTTTTATAAACCCAAACCGGTTCTATAAACTCAGACGGGTTCTATAAACCCTAAACCCTAAACCATTATATTTTTTAAAAGGTAGTTGTTTTTTAAAATAAAAAATAAAATAAAATCTAATAACTTTGTAGACCAATCTGGATTTCTAATAACTATCTTTTATTTTTTTAAAAATTAAATTTTAAAATTGTTAAAATACCTTTGGATTTAAAGTTGCTTTTCTTTTTTAAGAGGGACATTTTTATAACCTAAAATTTGGTACACTTTGCTAAAACGTACCAACTAAAAAACCCCATATGTAAATTAGCAAACCCCATATATATATATATATATATATATATTATAATAATAACCTTATTTTAATGTTTTAAATATTTCTTATACTTTATGAATCTATCATTGATAATAATAAAAAAAAAGTAAATATAAAATTAAGATCCACATCAAATAAATATTTCAAATTTAAATCTTTTATGAAAAAAAAAACATAAAATAAATTATTGTATAAGTTAGAAAAAACTATTATAACTCATCAATACTAAATGCAGACAAAAAAACTACTTTAGGAATTCAAACATAAAATCAATTAATAACAAAATAAAAACAATAAAATAATTTTGTCCAACTTAAAAAGGATTAAAATATAATAAAAAAATTTAAATTAAGCAAGCTAGCTTGCTCGCCCTTTTTCTTGGAGGATAGCAAACAAATGCACATGACTCACCTCAGATTGTCGTGCTAAGTATATGTCATTTATAACTTACTCTAGTTAAATTTATTAAAAATTTTATAATACTACAAATTTCTAAGTCGATGTTTTGCTGCCTAGGTTCTTGTGTGTTGGATAAGTTTTCTCTTTGACAGCATATAGCATTCTGGTTGTTATCAGAAATGTAGATATATGAGAATATTGTAACCCCACGAAGATACTAGCTTTGCATTGATGCTATAAACATCACTATCATGTGGCCAATTAGAGAAGGAAAACAAGAGTAGAGATAGCTATAATTCTCTTCATGCATCTATAAAAGGCTAATAATATCCTTCAACAACATACACAGCAATTGAAGGAAAACCCAAAGAAAGTTTGTTCTATTACTTGTTAAGTGGTCTGATGGCAGGTTTTGTAAGAGGGTTTGCAGATATGATGGATGGAGGCTACAACAGTTATCCTCAAAGGAATCCCAACATGAACAGTGCTCCATTTGCTTCTCTTCAACCTTCTCCAACTGCCCTTCTCAATGGAGACAATCAAAAGCTAATTGGGATTACCAACAACACCAACCTAAAAGTCAAGGGTGATGGTAATGGTGCCTGCACCCTTGGAAACTTCAAATGAAAATACCAGTCTTTTTTTATCAAAATCTCCTATTATATAAATAAGCTTTTTATATTTTCAAAATTAGTTCATGTTCAAATTAATATCTCAAATACATAGTTAGTAAATGTTCAATGCAAAAGTACTGAAAAATAAAATAGAGATATTAATTTCAATATGACTAGTTTCAAAGATATAAAATCTTATTTCACTCTATAAATAAAGTATATACTATAATAAGCGCATCTTCATGTAATAAAGTTTAAGGTTGCTTGTCCTCCGTCATTGTGTAATAATATTATCAACAACTTGTAACAAGTTAACCTAAGTTGCTGCTACAATATATACGAATTCGCTTGCCACATGTTTTAAATTTTTATATATAGGATTGCTGATTGAAAAAATAGTTTAATTAGCTATGTAGAAATTTTTATATAGTTATGAAACTTACCAAGTTATTAAACCTCTCGTATAAATTAAATATCGCTTATATAAATACTGCTAATTTAACCCTAGAATTTTGAAGTTGTGAATTTTTTGCATCATTCCTTCCATCAGACGAATTTAGCTGCAATAGACACACTCTTTAAGAAAGTGCAATCGAAAAAACAATTATAATCCTCCCACATCATGGAAGAGCAAATTGAACAAAGAAATATAAAATTATAAAATCAAATTCTGAACAAAAAACTAAATGAAAGTATTGGACCATTAATCAAGTCAACAAGAGTTGATTAAGGAATTTAAGGTGAACAACTACTAATTGTGAACGTCTTCACACAAGTCAATTTTTATATACAAACAAAGTTTCTCACCTATCCAATGTAAACCTTGACTTGCGCAAGATATGAAGAGTTCTACTCTCTCCAACGGTTGCCACAAGTTGGGTTGCAGCAAACAAAATTGAGTGCCGAGCCTTCTTCCCCTTTGGCCGTTGCCTACATACATTCAGAAATTTCAGAACACCCCCAATTAACTAAAACATGGATTCTTGATGAATTTCTAATCACAGATTAAGATAAGAGTATGATTCTTTTGGTTAGGAATAGTGGAAACAAGATGTTTATCCTAATATGTGATTAGACATTCTTTATTCCTTACCATGCAGACTGAAGTTTTAAATTGCAATGAAAAGAGCATTACAATGAACTCATTTTCACCCACACATCATATCTGTATTAATATTTGTGAGCAGATAGCATGTTCGAATGAAATGGCTTAATTCATGGATATTTACAAATAATAGGAGTCGCCTAATTGGGGGTTCTCTGTCCAGTGTCCAGTTCTAAGGAACTATTTTAGCATTTCAATACAGAAGGTAACTTCCATGAAATATAGAAGACTTCTTACACAACAAAAGAAAACTGATTTCAGTATTGGGTAAAATGTATTATCCCAAATTTGGACATAATATTGGACATAATATAACATCGAAACAAGCCATGCTACGCTGACAACGAATCAAGCTTCCCAAAACTAAAGAAATTACAGAGATTGGGCAGTGAAGGAAGAAAAAGGAGGCTTTCGATAATATTCTGTTACATTGATATAATATATAATGATGCTGCACATGTGATACAAATACTAATCCAGAAATCCTATTTCCTTGTATTGATAACTAAGTATTAGTGTAATATAACTTATACAAGCTTTGTCAATATCCTTTTAAAGATGTCCTAAGCTATTCTAAAATACTGAATATATCCTAACATGATCTCTCAAACTTGAGTTTATTTACAGACCTTTAAATACATGTTTTGGATTTGATTATTTTTAAAGTTTTATTGCCAACAAAAACTCACTCGGCATTGAAAATATAAATTTATTTGAACACAGCAAGTAAATCCAACCTCGTTACAAATAAACACGATACAAAAGTTGAAAAAACTCCTAAAAATGTAACCGGAAAAGAATCCTAAAAATAATTATCTCCTTAAACCACAGCTAGAAAGACAACTTGAGGAGAGGTCACACACAAGATGGCCATGGGGAAAAAACTCAGCACAGATGGTGGAACAATGGATGTACAGACCATAGAACTGGTCATAAAGTTACATGACCGAGGAAGAAGAGACATCACTGCTAGGATACACAGTGGTCTTTGAAAATATGCACAACGGAAATCCTAATCATGTGGAATTAACATTCATAAGCATGAAAACAGATCTTCTCTTCCATAGTCAGTAAGACTTAACCTTGAAAAAGACAGCTTCTCCATGGTTGCATTGCGAGCAGCGAACAGACTTGGTACGAGGAAGTGTTGGATCTGCAGCTACATTTTCCAGCTCTCGAGTGCGCCTTTGAACAGAGTGATGTAACTTATTTCTATAGACAATGTTAGTATCTGCACGCTCCTGCTAAAAAGAGAAAACTGATCACACAGGCATATCCGTACTAAACTGAAAACATCATAGCTGTGTATGGTCCCAAAAAATAGTTTCTTTCATCTGAAAAACAACAGTGAACAGGTCTTTCTAGCCCTGATTTATATATTTCCAAAAATTAGTGCAATTGTGTAAACTTAATATATAAAACTAAATAATACATATAAAAGCACACAAAATGAGATTTGGAGGTTTCATAAATTCAGGTGATTCATGGTCCGAGTCAAGCACCAAAATGATTTGTTAATCAAATCCCATTGCCATAGTGTGAATTGTATTATACATCATTCAATACTAATAACACAGTGATCTAAACAAACGTAATCAGTAAAGAAAATAAAGAGACATTGAATACATAATAAAGGAGAGATTTTAAGGAAATATTTGGTCCAACTTATTTTGAGCTACTCTTTATAAAATAGAAGCTGAGGAAAACAGAATTTCAAGATAAGCATTTTTAAATGAAGAAAGATTCTGAAAATGGAGCTTTTAAAATGTTAGGGTTTAACTTCAAAGTAACTTTTAAGCCTTAGGAACAATGGTAAGAAACGTGACATATCAAAGAATACTTCATTGTTTTTTACTAGAAGTTGAAACACATGTATTCACTATGCAAATGCATGGCATTTGAACTGGAAAGTCGGAATAAAAAAGTAACAGCCCTGTACAGAGGTCAAATGCCTATGCAAATACAAGTCAATTGTCTGTGAAAGCAAGAAAAACTTTTTGACACGTTAAATTGGTATGGAATGCTTTCCTCAGGTCCTAACACAAAAATAGAGGAAATGTCACTCCTATTAGTGATTCCTAAATTCAATCTCCAGTTTGAAGGCATATGTTAAAACTTAAGTTCAATAGGAGAGATATACCAAAAGAAGTAGTCTTCCTAGTTACAAGAATTCAAGACTTACAAGTTTAGCTTACTTAATGAGGATTCCAATAGCCGTCACCCTTAAGGTCCAAAGTAACTTCACCTTTGTCTAATCTAACTTGGTGGTAGCCCTTTTCTATAAGACAGCTTCACTCGTCTGCTAATATTTAGTTTGCACCTTAATCCAACATCACAGGAAGTCATTTCCGTAGCTTCTTATCTCTTAACAAGAGTCCCAAACCCAAGATACCGGTTCATTAAGTTAGAGAACTTCAAGACTTAACTATCAAGACAGTTAGCTTATCTTTTTCAATGGGGGACTCCAAAGAGCATCAAGGCCTTTTAAGGTTTAAGGGCATCTTCAAAAGCAACAAAATGATACTAATTTCATTCCCAAACGACTCGATCATCATTCACTAGTAATCTAGTTAGGGTTTAGAAAAAAGAAAAAAAAAATCGTAACATGGACGCCATGGAATGATAGTCGAAGAAATTAGAAACGAAAAGGAAGAGAGATAGAAGAAGGACCTCATGATTGCAGTAGCGGCAAGTGTGGAGAAGAACCTTGTTCTCCTTGTCCTCTGTAGGGTATAGAACATTGTTGCTGCAAAATGGAAAAGAAAAGAGGAAGAAGCATTAATAAAAACAAATGTACAACAAGATTCACATCTATTGGGAACTCGGGAAAATGGTAACAAACCATCCACCGCAAAACTTCAGTGTACTCATCTTAGAATCATCCAAATGCAAAGAGGAAGAGAAAGGTTTTATAAGTACATAAGTATACATACATACATACAACATATATATATATTAAAAAATAAAGATTTATTTAAAAATTCAAAAATTATTTTAGTCTAATTTTTAACTGATTAAAGCATAAAACTGAATAAATAATTATACAATGTCATATTATTGTGTATGAACAACTTTATTTAGTTTTCATAAATTAAAGACAGTATATAACAAAAAAAAATTTATATATATATATATATATATATATATATATATATATATATATACATATATAAACTTTGTAAGAAATTTCACCATTTAGACTATGAGTAATAACATCTTGTATTTCATCTTATTTTAACAAAATATCTAAGAGTTGAACATTAATAGTTTGTTTTCATTCAAAGCTTGAAAATAAATTTTGCACACAAAAAATTAGCATTTTTAATTATGTAAAAAATATTAAATACATATTACTTATAAAATAATATTAAGTATTTGGTACAGAACCATCTATTGGTTTATATAAATAAAATTTCATCTACTTTCTCACACCAATTTTTACTAATAGATATGTATTTAGTGTGATATATTAAATTTCAAAATGAGATGAAATTTGAGGTAATAAGGTACATAGGATCAACTTATGTTTTGTGGATTGCCTCCATTGTTTAGGAAAATAAAGTTTAAATATGCTACTCCAATTTAGGAAATTTATAATTTATCTTTTAATTCTATTTTGTGAAAAAATATTTGTTTTAGTAAATATCATTAAAAATTATATGTATATAATTGAAATTACAATTATTTACTTGATCAGCATTTAAATGAAGTAAAATATGTTTTTTTTTTCAAATTATAAAAATTAAGAAGTTAAATTTTAATATGGAAAGAATGAAAACATTTGACATGAATCTGCCCAGAGATCCAATTAACAGAACTAGTATGCCATTTCTTCATCAGCAGACAGGGCAGACATATATCATCAGAGTGTGTGCTCATTTTGTTCTGTTAGATATGATATGAGTATTATAAGTAAGTTTTAAACAGATATTTTCGCTGTCAACATTGGAATAGGCCCTTCATTGCATATGATGTTAATATGCAAGATACAGCACCAGCAATCATTTCAAGTCTGCAAGCTCTTGGTGCGCAGAACTATAGTAGGAAGCATCAGGTTTCATACAAGGAAAATGTGAGTGATGATGATAGGAGTGAATCTTCATCTGGTGCTACTGAAGAGGAGCATGTGAGGCAGCTAAAATTAATGAACAGAGTTGTCTTGCACTGTATAAAAAAAAAGATGGATAACGTCCTTCCTGACACTATTTTAGATAAAATAAAAAAAAATGTGATGAGATAATTTTTTATAGCATGACTTTAGGTGAAACCATAGAAAAAAAAAATTAAAATTGTACTCTAAAGAAGGACCTTTTTGTTTTAAAATTGAATTTCTCACTGTGAGTTATTTATGTATATAATTTTTTTTAGAATTTGTCCAATTATGTAAGTCTATACATAATTACTTGTAAATTTGCTTGAAAAGTTAGTTTGGCATGTGATCCAGTTCAAAAACAAGAATAATGGGTACAATAGTTGGATCATACGATCCATCGATTTGGGAGAACAATAACGGATACCAAATTTGGCACATTTCCGTACAGGATGTACCTACCAAAAAGCAGGAGCATTTTGACCAATAGATTTGGGAGAGGAATATTTTCTTTTAAAAAAAAAACACTTAATGAAAAGTTTGGTGATATGCAGTAATTTGAAATTTACTGAGAGAACATAACGAATATCAAAGATAGAGCTATATAATATATGAAATTGTCTTGTCGGTCATGGTGTAACAAGGTGGTGTAATAAGGTGAATTCGAAGTTTGGTTTCCCATTTATTTCAACAGATATTCTGCACAAATTCTGCCACTTAAGTTAGCTTTACCTCAACAAGAAGGGTGAAGTATAAGTCTAGTATGGAGCCGAAAGGATGTAGCAGAGGTGATGAAATGATTTTATAGACAGACTGAGAAATATATGATCCCTAAACAATGTTGGGATGGTTTTTGTTTTGTCCTATGTTTTGTTGCAGTAACGAATCTACATAATTAAGTGAAGCTTGTTAAAAGTGAGGAGGCTGCTTAAGGCTATGGAGACGGTCTTCACATTGGAAATTAATCAAACAATAAGGGTTGATTTTGAGGTGATATAAAGTGAATGATGGGTTGATTTTGAGGAGGGTCTATACTATTATTAAAAGAAAATATGTTTTGGTGTAGTTTAGCAACAAATCAACTGCTAATTATTAAAAAAAAAAAAGCTAACACACTTATCACATGCTTCCCAAGATAAAAAGATTCATAGAAAAGTAGGTAACAATAATACTAATTACAACTGAAAACGGAACAAAGCCAAAGATATCCACCTGAAGCATGAAAACCCAGAGCTAGCGGGGTTCATATTATGCCCACAGATTAAGCAATAAGCTTAAGGTCCATTAGTTTGACATAGGCTGGATGCAGGAACTACCTCAGGGATAGAGAAGATGCAAGAACCAACTTAGTAACCAAAGCCTCAAAATTTAACAAGAACTTTAAATGAGCATCGACATTTAAAAATGGCATCAATTGCAAAAACCAGCCATGCTCTTAAGCATCAAGGTATAAAATAGAGCACATCCACAATTTGTATCACTTAAATCGCAGTTAAGCATGACCTCTGGCACACACAAATCACGCAGGCTTCCGGAGATAAGAAGATTCATCAACAAATATTGGTAACAAGACAAACTACAATTGAATTTAGAATACAACATTAGGAATCCACCAGAAGCATGGAGACTAAAAGAAGACTTTAATTTAATCCACGAGCTATAAAAAAGGTGTGTGTTTCTGTGTAGGTTTGGGGGGTACCTGGCGTGTCAATATAACCGAACATATGTCTGATTGGCGGGTTGGGTAATACAGCTGATCTTACAACTAGCTCGAGCTCAGTTGGTTTAGTGTAATCTAGATGCCCGAAAGCCCTCTGAGATAGACAATATGCAAGAAACAACTCTGCAATGAAAGCCTCAAAACTACACAAGAATTACATTGCAAATGAGAGTATCTGAGTATGACAGCATTCGAACAGTAGCTAAAGCCACCCAAATTGCTTATACATCTCAGTTTAATATAGAACACATTCACAAAGTTAAATGTTGATACATTAAGCCAAACTTGCAGGTCTCTTCAAGAGAGCATAGGGACAAAAGAAAAAAGGAAAACACAAATTCGCATCTATCAAAGCTTATTCTACATTAAGGACATCATAAAACAAGCACCGTATCTACCGAAACTTCATGATTGTATCTATGGACGTGGTTGTCCCCTTCTCACCAAACCCTTAGTTGCAGCACACATTCTTAAGTCTCATTCAGCGTCTTCGATTATGCCTCTTCTTTCTCCGGCTGCTTTTATCATCAGAATCAGAGTCCGAAGCAGAATCAGAATCAGAATCAGATGATTCTGATGATGTACTGTACCTCTTCCGTCTTCCTCTCTTCTGCTTCTTCCTCCTCCGTCTTCGTTCTTCCTCTGAATCAGAACATGAACTGTAACCTGAACTACTTCCAGAAGAATAATCTGATCCCGTAACAGAAGATGACCCACTATCACTATCAGTCTCAAAAACCGAATCCTCGCTATCACTTCCAGAATCAGAGTCAAACCTATGTTTCCTTTTGGTTTGTTTGGAACTTGCTTTGGCACTTTTATCCTTAGCATCATCAGCAACACTATCATCCAAATCATAAGTCTCTGCCACATTCACCCTCAATTTAGGGTTTTTCAGTTGCTGCGTCCGAGAAGGTCTTGAAATGTAAACCCTTTCATTCTTGCATTCATACGTCCAGTGGCCACTTTGGAAACACTTTTGGCACTGGGCAGCCCCACCGGAAGCCGACATTGCAGGCTTAAGGTCTTTCCTTTCACCCAATTTAACAGCTTTCTCAGTACTCATCAAATACATCTGCCTCTTAGCTTCTCTTTTCTCCTGCCATCTGCTAGGCCCTTCTTCCTTCTGCCCATAAGCATTGACATTTCGGGACGCCGCGGCCGCCGCCCTTTCAGCCTGGGCGCGGCTAAGACCCTTAGCAGCGCTCAGAGCCGCAGCCTTGATTCTTTCAGCTGCAGCCTGAGATTTCTCTTCATTCTTACTTGACATGTTCTATATCATATACGTCCTCAAATTTGACTTTAAAAACAGAGATATAAACTCTGCGGCATCAATATCCCCCGAAAACTAATTCCAATTGGTGAAAACCCAACGCCTGTGATTACAGCAGCTCAGAAACTTACGAAAATCAAAAGAATAGGGTTATTATTCTACAGCTATAAGAAAAAGTAAATCGAAACCCTACACAATATCCCTTCGAGTCATTTTTCAATCAGCATTTGGAATGAACGATTGAAAGAGTTGAAACAAAAACAAAAAAATATCACTCACCTCATCAGTTTCCTTATGCGCCGGGTCCGATACTTGATTTCGTTGTTCAGAGAAAGAAAGAGAGAGAAAGAAGATATATTACAGTATGAGGGAGAAAGAGTGAGAGTTCGTTAAATTGCTACGTCTAATTTAATTATCGAAAAAAACACGTGTCAATTGACTTTCTGTTTCTTCTCGTATCGGTATTTTAAAAACAATAGTTATAAAAAATATAATAAAGTTAATAACTGTTTTCCGTAGGTTTTTGTAATTATATGGGTCAATTTGTTTTGTTAATTGATTATATGGGTTTTTTTTTTAAATTACAAATATATTAATTCTATTAAGGTGACATAATTTCGCTACGAAGTTGGGTTCGTTATGAACGACTTTTCGGGTGAAGTTTAATATCAATGACACGATTTGTTTGTAAATGATAAAGTCGTTAGTGTCAAATACGATTTCCATCATAATTAATTAATTAGTGATTTCCTCAAAAATTGAAGGCTGAAGTCTGTACAACAAATTTAGTTTTTTTTTTTTTATTTAAACTAAAGTTGTGGTTATAAGTGACGAGTTATTTTACTTTTTGTATTGAAGTGGTATTATAATAACACGACTTTAGTGTTATTTATGTGTCATGTTTTTTAATTAATTTTTAGCATGTGTTTTGGAGAAATTTAAAAAATGTAACTGTATATTGTGAATGAGTTGGAATGATGATTTCATATAATAAGGGTGTGATTGCTAATTCACACTTCAAATCACATTTTCAATTGCTCATAGTGTTGTCCAAATTTTAATCAACTCAGATTCTAGGGATTTTCACACTCTGTTCAAAATAATCGTGATTCTCGCATTAAAGAATCCCTGAGATGGTTTAATTTAATACAATTGAGGTTGTTTTTACAAACTTTTTTCCAGATAACAAAGAAGATCAATATAATTGTTAGTATGGATGACAACGGTTAATACGAATAGTGTTTATATGCAATATTTTAAAACATAATATTGGTAGACTCTCATGAATATTTTAAAAAATGTATTTTACAATTTTTTAAATAAAATACAAATAAATTTTAAAAAAATACAATATAATATAAATTAAATTAAATTTAATTTAATTTAACCTAATAAAATATAAATTAATTTTAATTTTAATTAAATTTAGCTTAATAAAATATAAATTAAATTTTTATTTTAGTTTTTTTTGGTGATGATACTTACACATATCTACAAATATGAATATTTTTATCACCCTTAATTATTAATTATTTTAAAAATAATAATAATAATATTTGTCAGGTGAAAGGAACAAGAAAGCTTAAATAAAAGAAAAAATTAAACGTTATTTGGGAGACAAATAATCTCATTCAAAGTTCTTTCACCTTGATATAACAAGTTTATATGTTTATATCATTGGTTTAGTATTATGAAACATAAAATATTTTACAAATATGTAATTGAAATAATAAAAAACAAGTATGTTTATTTACTTTTATGACTATTAATTGAAATATCTTCTTTTTCTTTCAGATAAATTATCTCTATCGATTTTTAAGTGTTGATTAATTAATCTTGAAATGGTGCTTGAAATTAAGAACTTTATCATTTACATGTTAAAAAATCATTCTTAACTATGACATTTCGTAGTCATGTCACCTTATCATAACATAACTATATTCGTAATTTTAAGAAAAATAAATTCATATTATCTAAAGAGTCAAATTCAAATATAAGTTTGAAGTATCACATTAAAAAGAGAATTTGAGTAAGAAACTATGAATTAGAAGTTTAATTATTAAGAAGAGCATGTGCCAAGATTGTGATAGAAAGAGAAAGTAACATATTTCATAAGATTATTTGACAAATAACATAATAACCATGCAAATCTACCAATATTGTCACTAAATTTAAGAACATTGATTATAAGGAGGAAAGTAACGAATGAATAGGCATATATAAAACAAGAAAGTTAATATGAAAACAATTAAAAGATGAACTTCAAAAATTTGTAAAGTCAACTACTAATAAATAATTGTTGTAGAAAACAATACATGCCTATTTATTCGTGATTGAAAATTCTCAATCCCAAAAATAAGAGATTAATTATTCAAAGTACCATTTGATTCTTTAACTAAATTGAATTACAACCTGATTTCTTTCATTCAGTGTCAAACTAATTCAGGTTGACTTATGAGTATAGGTAAAAATAAAAGGAACACATGTTTTTACTTTCTTTTGTTAATAAAATCTTACTGCCTTCCAAAGATAGTTCTAATTATTTTAATTCTTGGTTGTTGGAAATCAAATTATAAGTCACATTGACTAAAAATTATAAAATTAAATATCATTATATAAGAATCACAATTTGAGTTGGAAGTAATATAAATCTTTTATCTCATAGGTGTTATATTTCTTCATAGATTCTTTCTCAAAAAATCCATCAATGGTATTCGATGAGGAAGTGTTATTGTAAAAGGATTCACACTCAAGAAAGAAATTGTTATAAATTCAAATGATAGATTAAATCCTACATTAAGTAAAGATGAGAAAAATAATAATAATATAAAGATGAAATATCATAAATTCATTGTCTAAAAAAATGTTATAAAAAATATTAATTCCTTAAATAGAGTAAACTCATGTATTATTCGTATTGTATTACTCCGGTAATAAACTTTATTGAAAGACTGATAATTGATCAATGCATGAAATCAGATTTAGCCCGGGAGATCTGTGGAAAAGTATGTTATTTCCAATGAGAAATTTCCATTTGGCATGAGTTCCCATGTAAGGATATCAGGTACAACATTTAGATTGGAAGATACATGGATTTAATGATGCTAAAAATGTTCAACGCAAGGTTGTTCCAATCTCATTGGAAAGAATAAACCCAAAAGAAAAAAAAAAAGAATCTAGAGTCTGGTCATCCAAAGAAATAGAAGTATAATTTTGTAGAAGCCCTGTGGATCTATCTTAATGATCAGTCTTGAAGAAATCCAGAGTCCATTATTCACCATTCTCCATACAGTAACTGCTTCAACATCTTTCCGAGTTTCAAATATCTTCCAAAGATTTGACCAATACCAACTTTTCTGAACTTTGAAAACCACCTCAAATCCAAAATTGCATTTCAACTTAACAACAACTTAGGTAGTGAATTTTCTAGTCATTAATTTCCACTCTAACTTCATGAATATGGTCCGAATTGCAGATCTAGAGACTCCCAAACCCCAAACGTCCAGTCTTTTTGTCTATATATATCCTTCCAATAGATCATGCACACCTTTTTATGTTCGGTTATATCACCTCAATCAAAGGATTAACACATTTTATGAATAGCATCACTCACATGCAGGACCACAAAAAACATGTGTGCAGGGATTGCAAGGTGAAAAAATTTATCGAGTTACTTTTGTCAGACATAGTAAACTGAACTGAGGTTTGATGCCCTTATAATACACTGACTCATTCCAATACACTGTTTACTAAGAAACCAAGAAAATGTAAGTTTGAGATAACATTAAAGACATCCTGAACAGAAAAACAAGAATACTATACGTCTTTCGTTTATCTTTTATAAGATAGGTTCCAAAGTATTTTTATTGGCATATCACGGAGAATAATAACACCCCAAATCGACCAGTTCACATTTCTAGAAAAGCAACATGAATTGATTTTCATAACATCGTTTGCATTACTGAAATTCTTAAGAGTCTAGAACCCAGTCCACACAGATCCAATCTATATAAAAAAGTACGTTAGTTTTAAAGAATAAAGGCTAGGCTATTGCAAAATTGCAGTTTCGGCACAAAAGGCGTCGTAATACAAAATACGGAAAAGAAAATACAAGATCGATGCAAGGTTCGCAGAAGCAACATGCACC
Organism: Vigna mungo; assembly: GCA_036885675.1. Taxonomy (NCBI): domain Eukaryota; kingdom Viridiplantae; phylum Streptophyta; class Magnoliopsida; order Fabales; family Fabaceae; genus Vigna; species Vigna mungo. The sequence continues at coordinate 15,934,312 of CP144696.1, forward strand.
AATAATTAACCAATGTAAAATCCAGTTACGATGTAGAAAAACTGCATAAGAGTTCTTTGCAATACTCAACAGTTTAATAGATTTACAACGGCTGACGATTCCCTACATTAGTGAAAAATGGGCCTTAGATACTCACTGCACGTATTCCCATAACCGAAATAAAGGAGGAAAAAAGACACATGGAAGAGCTGTGTAGGACAAGATATTGATGACCTCAATCATGAAGTTCAAACACTGAGAAGGGGTACGATATGACATGATTACCCCTCATTTGCACCTTGGATACCTTGACAAACTTCGAAAATAAATGAGCTGGAAGAGGTAAATTATGGGGACGGGGAAAATTAAGAAAATTATTTCAGGAATGTCATACAAAAACAACTATTAAGCTCAAAGGCCCAAAATAGCAAACTGAAGAATTGGAGCATATCCACCCACGTTGCTGTATTAATATCTCCCCGCCTCTCAGTGGCACTGTACAGTATTCCCACGTCCTCGATGCAACGCATAAGCAGAATTTACCCCCTTGTAGGTAAATTTCCTTCGTTTCAAAGCTCTATGTATGTAGTCAGAACCACTTACCCACCAGCAAATCTAGACATCAAATGAAACAAATAATCCGCCTTCCTGCATGAGTGAAAGCTTACGATCCATTTACAGCCATCTCTGGTGAGGACTTTGGGGCAACCAATGGACGCTCCTCTCCACCCAATTGTATGTTATCTGATTTTGCATGCAAGCAATCGGAAAAGTTTCTAGAGTCTTCAGCCTCTTTCTCTATGTGATTGTCTTCTCCTGCAGTGTTGCTATCATCGGAACTGCTTCTAGAAACACTTTGTACATCTCCCTGATTATTTTCACTAGAGCCCATCCTTCCCTCAACTATTCGAGCACTCGTCTGAATGCTGATTGATGTTTTCTTACTAGGTAGCGCAGCTTGGCTCAATGTTGAACACAAGGCAGCAAAGACACTATCTTTAGATTTAGAATTCTTTGATAACTTCTGTTTCTTCACAAGTTCAGGTTCCTTATCTTTTGAAGGCAACTTCCTCTTCAGCCTGAGAGACTCCAGTACCCCATCATCTTCCTCAGAAGTTTCAGGCTGCTTCCTTGGTGGTGGTTTGTAATCTTCATCGTCCTCATCGTCCTCATAGTCAACCAGTGACCTTGGACTAAAAATCAAGACGAACAAATAATTTTATAGCATATGGACTCCAGAAATTTAAACATAATACTAAGAAACAGAAGTCTACCTTAACTGTGAATAGCTTGAAGCAACTCCATTGGATAGATTAGGTTGCTGGTGTCCTTTCTGATTCCGCTGAATAGACGCAGAAGCAATATCCTCCTCATCACTAATCAAATACTAGAAAAGTAAGACTCCATGCTAGTTATATAAACAACTGAATGATCAAGAAGATAATGTACCTGTCCTCATTAAAGTATCGTTCTTCTTCTTTCTCCAAAGCACGCTCATCATTTCGTCTACGAAGGTCCACAACAGTAGCAGCATCTTTTGTCCCACCATTATCCAAACACTGCAAGCAAGCACATAAACTCAAGCCTGTGTTTCAACCGCAAGTCATGCTCAAAGAAAAAGGTTTACCTGCTCATATTTTACTTTCAGTGAGTGAATGGACGCCAAATACTCAAATTTCACCAGCTGGTCCCAAAAAGAATCAACTATGTATTTCAGCAATGCTTTAAGATTCTCCTGTACAATGCAATGTATCAGTTCAACATTTCTTGAGGCATTTAAGATCCACAAAAAACACTTACTAAAAATTCACACCTTCCTAATAAACTCAAAAAGCTCCAGAACAGCAGAGTGGAGCAGATTGTAGCGATTGCCGTTAGAAACAAAGGCATCAATGATTGGTTTGAGAACATTATTCCTAATAACATAATTTATCAAATGCTCATCCTGCAGTTTAACACTCCAAATTGTTAGATGAAATGCAAGTAAATCGGCCAATGAACTGTCTTTTTAAAAGGAAAAACAACCTTTGGAATAAGGAACCATTCGATATAATTCACAAATCACATGATTTTTAAAATAATCATGAAGTATATTTAAATGAGAAAAAACATTAAATTCTTTTCAGGCTTTCACTGCAGCTAAAGTCAGTTTTATGATAGACAGCTGTCATATCAGATGCCATGGTGACAATACTAAAGACAGAACCCCCTAAATTATCAAACCAGGCCATCAATGCAGCTGACAAAACTGAGATATCTACCACCAAAATAAAATTTTTGTCTTCTTGCACCAATGGGTATATTATCTCCACAAATTATAATCACCATTTATTTGAACAGATTTGAAACTTTAGCTATACCATAAGAATGTAATAATAGGCCTCTGTCCACATACTGTAAATACCCCCGTAAAGAGTGATACAATCAGATTAATTCTTTTTGAAGTCAAGGCAATTTGAACTTACATGACGCGAGAGAATAGTTCGTACAAACCGGACAGCACCAACAACTAAGTATCTTTCTGCTCTTCGTGTCAATAGCAATATTTTTTCAAACACATTATTAAGAAGAAAGTTACACCTAAAAACAGCAAAGAGAAAACCATAAACATAATTTTCATGCTTAACAGTACAAAATCAACTAGACACTGCAGAGCAGCAAGAAAATACTTTATTCTGTATGGATGATGTAGGACGCAAAAGCATAGTAATTCACATATGTTTGATAGTATCTCTGGCTTAGTTCCACTTTGACAATGAGCTCTTCGCCCAGAACCTATTGATTTGTCACTTTCACCAGCAGTATTTTCCGAAGGACAAGATGATGTTATAACCTCAATCAATTGCCCCAAATGCCTCTCAAAGAATATGTCAATAATAGTGTCCCTCTGCAAATAAAACTAAAATCGTCAATAAAACAAGTTCAAGAATTACCCATATACAAACATAGAAATAGACTTCATCTTACGTGAAACTTTAACTGACAAGTTTTTCCAACAATTTTCAGCAGATATAATATAAAATACAATTCAACATTCAAAATTTATCCCTGCACAAACAAAACTTAGTATGTTGGCTTCAAAATGCAAGAAAAGAGAAGAACGATGGAACACCAGCTGATATATTGAAAAATAGTATTTTTATTTAAATCATAAAAAAGTACTGCAAACTTTGGCTATCACATGGTCAAAAAGATTGTTAGATGAATTACCAAATAAGACATCAATCTCCCTATTACACATTAAATAAAATGTAACTGCTCCTAACTTTCTCCATAAACTTCAATATGACAGTTACTTGTTAGAGATATTATATTTAGTTTATATTTATCTCTTATCTTTAGTTAGTTAGTTTATATCTTAGTTAGTTTGTTTATATTTCTTATTTGTATTTTGGGCTTAGCCCATATTTCTTCTATTATTATAAATAAAGGACCCTATGTGTATATTCAACACAAGGGAGTCCCTGGAGTTTGTCATTGTTCTCCTTTGTCAAAGTCATCCCACTTGAAGTTTCATGGTGCTATTTGAAGTTTCGCAGTTGTCTACTACTGTCCATAAATTGCTGTTAGTTGTTCGTCGACATGTGATTGCGCATCTGTTTGCCGCACACTCTTGATGGAGATCATATATTTCAAATTGAGTTTATTTATTCCAAGCTTGGTCCATACAATCTGTATGCTTCAGCTTGAGGGGGAGTGTTAGAGATAATATAAACAAACTAACTAAAAATAAGAGATAAATATAAACTAAATATAATATCTCTAACACTATTCATCATATTTTAATAACCCATAAAAACAGTTAGTATTACATGTTCTAGTATGTAACTGTTTCTGTACCTACTTCCTACCAACAACTATCGTAGGTGTTCTTAAATTTAAATTCTCACTATTAAGTAATGGATTTTAAGCCTAATTCAATTTTATAAAACTGACTAGTAAGGTGAGATTTGTATCCACGTACATATTTTAAATTGACGTTATCTCTAGTCGATGTGAGACTTCCAACACATTCCCCTAATGTCAAGATATATACATCTTGTGTGTGATATTAAACATTAATAAGTGGTCTGATAGCAGTCCAATAACAGGTAAAATGATATGTCCAACAAATACAAATCTCACTAGGATAAGTTCTAATTCATGGCTCTAATACCATGTTAAGAAGTAGACTTTAAATCTAACTCAACCCCACAAAACAACTTATAAGATGAGGTTTACAGTCACATATCTACTTTAAATCGATGTTATCTCTATCAATGTGGGACTTCCAATACTCACAATCACCTCCTCATGAAATCAATCTTGTCCATAAAGCTGAAAGTATGAAACTGCTTCTTCTTAAGTATGTTTATCCACCTCGGTACAATAACCTCTAAATACATTGACTCCAAATGAAAAGCTACCACTAGTAGGTTCTAAATTGCACCCTCCACCATCAATACATGTTATTAATTTTCATTAAAGTATAGCAAGCAAGGAAATTCACCATAATATCAGGGCTTGGAAATGAAAATTTTAAGTCAAAGAATTGATTGACAAATTAATAATCTAAGATGAGACACTTAAAAATTAACTACTACAAAAGAAAAACAAACATAAATATCAGTCAAGAAAGATATCGATCACACAACAAGAAGTTACAAGGAAGGTAAGAATTGATAGGCTCCATAAAATAGCAGAAATCATGAACCTGTGATCCAGTCAATGTGCATGAGTCCAATAAATTGCGAAGAATTTCAAGAAACTGGCAGTGCATGTTCTCTTCAAAATCTGTTAGCATTCCTTTAACCTGTGTAAAAGATAGCATCCGTAATAAAGATGAGCTGGGCTACCCTTTTCAATAAACCACAACTAGATATATAGCTAATCAAATAGTAAATATTGAAACTATGTGGATAGTTTCCATAAATCGCATATTATGTGCAGGTGTATAACTCCATTGTATATAGAAGTTTGTTATTATTTTCTGTAATTGATTTAGTTAGTTAGATGCCTCTTACAACTGTCATGGTCAGTCACAACTGTTTTACCATTGAGCCTGTGTCACAACCGCTGTGGTGTTAACAGAAAAGCAGTAGTCTTAATGGGCAATACAGTCAATAATACATAAAACTCATTTCTTTTCCATATTATGCCTCCCAATAATTACATTTTAATTAGATCCAGAGTGAGGAAATGGTATGGCTGCTTTATCTAAAGGTGGTAGATGCAACACAAGTAGTTTATATAATAAAAATATGTAAAAGCTCACGTTATTATTTTTATTTTGCAATAAGAAAAGGTCATAAGACACAAACATAATCTAAAGCATAACTAATTAAAGATATAATAAATTTCAGAATCGTTTTGGATAAATTATTTAAACAAAAATGCATTAAATGTCAGAATATTTTTTCCATGTTCCCATAAGTGCAATCAAAAACCCAGAAGCAAGCATCAGTTTCATTAGTTTGTGCACGTGAGAGCCTGGCGACTGCATCTTCCAAACTAAATTTACTACCAGGGAACTATATAAAGGCCAAAACATTATCTCCCCCAAATTGTTTTGAAAAAAACTCAGAAACATCACTGAAATGAATCACTTAACAGGTATCCAGCTTATGGATTTCCAGCCACTTAATTATATTTGGAATTGGAACATCAGATTGGGGCTTCGAATCTCACAGAAAAACAGACCAATCTGCAACCCACAGATGGGGCACAGTTAAAGAGAGTTCAATAGAATAATAAGGAACCAAGTATTAGATCAATGGAAAGAAGGCATCTTCCTGTCCTTATCAATGTGGCTGTTAGTCAGAGCAACAATTTCCGCAAGTCAGAAATGAAACAATATTCAAATTTCAAAAAATTTGTTTACTGATTCTAGGAAGAACTTATTTTTCAAATCCTGAGTTGCTTCCAAACACAGGATTAAGCACCCAATACCACTGAACTGAATTATCCTACTAGGATGATTTTAAAATTGTCAGATGCCCATTTACCTTAAAGAAATACTCATTTCAAGGATACTTGGGCTTCTTTAATAGCGGTCAATAAAAATACTTTTTAGGTTTTGAAATAAAAATAGAAATTTGACAGCATGATTTTATCAACTATTTTAAAAAGGAGAAAACATAGTACATTACAATCATATTTAGAATTTCACCTCAGTAATGAGATACATTTAATAAATATTAAATTATCAAAGTAAAACTCCAAATTTGATTGGAGAATAGCACCTACAGTACCACAGATACCGTACGTAAGTTTTGTTCTTCTGAAAATTCAAAATCAGAAAACTGTCTTTAAATTTAAAAGAAAAAAAAAGGAGCTTCTGCAACTTCTAAAACTGTCGTAAACAAATTTCTTCTATTTTCTTTTTTAAAATAAATTGTAAAACTATTTTGCAAAAACGTATAGAAAAACCAAAAACAAAAACACTGAAGCACAATCAAACTTCACTTTAGATGTTTCGAAGTCTGAGTTCTTCATATTCCTTTCTAACTGTTCAAAGTTAATGCTAACAGAACAGTCCTCTGGTTAATCATTAATTTCTTTCCCTTGGTTTTGAATCGTTAATCTTTATATCATGGCTTGTATTCATTCTTTGATGTCCGACATCAGTTTTACCATCGCTGAATACACATTTATCCTACAACAGTTGGCAGCACTAATACAAGGAAACAAGCAAAACACTCCACTAAATAACACAACTGACTTCTGGTTTCAGAATGCAGTTTAGCAACAGAGAACACTATACATAGGTTCATCGATAAAAAGATTCTATCTATTATAAATCTCTGTATATGAATGTCACATAGAAGATATATGTAAACTCATTGCATACAAAACATACCAAAAGTCCTAGAAGGGCAAATCCTTCCTGTCGAACAAAATAGGATCGCAAGAGATTAGGATCTTGATTCAAGAAAAGAATGAGGATATCTGTTCTGCAACCATCACAGTGATTTCATATTAGAAATTAATCATAAGGACTGTACCAAATATGATAATTGAATTTTACACAAAACAAATTGACCAGGGAGCAATACCCAGTTAGCACAAGCTTCTTGTCTTCACTTTGTAAGACATCGGTGACAACATCAAAGATGCCTTCGTTCATTAGATCCCTGCATACATTCCAATTTTGAAATTAATAACCAATGGGATTAAATAACTCCTTAGATCTAGAATAAATAAATGGCATTACAAATGTAATCAGCATGAGTCAGGTACAAGTATTACGAGTCAAAAAAGTGTAGTAAAAGGTTTCCTACAATGATTTTATTTAAAAGCTACTATATACATGACTTATCATAGTCTATCAAAAGTTTCCTTGACAAATGTGTGCAAATTGTTCTTCAGGTTTTCCACTTGAGCTTAATCAAAAAACCTAATTGGGGTCACTATCACATACTCCATAGCAGACTACGGAAAAATGGTTTCCACTGAAAGGTTACTGAATAACTCCAAAATAAATGGAAGGAAAGCAAGAAGCATCTGTTCATTTAATATGCTAAACCAGATTCATTCTTAAGAGACCAGCAGAAAAACCAGCTATCTCATGAGACCATTCAAATGTAACATACCTAAAAAGCCGAAGCTGCTGGACCATCTGCAAGCTCTTGCTCAAACTACAAAATTCATGCAAGAAATAAACCTGTTCACCCCAATAAGAGGAAAACACTATTTAGAATATAATCTACGGAAAATCATAAGCATCAAACAAGGCATTATTTTCCCACTAAAGAAATATAGCCATACAAGATAGGAAGAACTAATAGTATATAACTTCAACATAGATGATAACAGCTACATAGACATGATTCATTTTAAAGAAAGTAAAACATAGACCCTATTTTGATAGTGAGGTATCTACCAAGTCACTCTCTTATGGTGCATATGGGTTCACCTAACTTTTTTGGAAGAAAAGAAATGTGAAGAATAAACAAAGCACTCCACTATTTTCGTTTCAAGTGTGCTGCATGGCATCATTTGATCAATGTAATCAAAATTTCTAAGGGAGATAAGGCTTTGTTGTTGTTACTGCTGTTGTACTTACATATATGACACAAGAACCTACAAGTATCTGCACTCGTACATGCTTGACAACCAGCCAACAGCATAATGCAGTTACAAACATACTTGCACTTATTTTTCACAGTTGTGACTAGCAAGCAACAACTGTAAGACCCGAGAAAAATGTAGACTTTAGCATGTTTTACTAAAATCTAAATGAGTTCACAAGGTGTGCGAGTAGAACATAAAGTTCTATCTCATTTATTTATTTTATTGATATAAGTACATCATATGTTATTGTATGATTGTTAAATTTGTGATGTCCTATATTTTCAATGTGATGTATTGGCCGGTTGGTAGAGATGTGTGTTTAGGATGGATTGAATGAATATGAGTCCAAATACTAGGGAGACAAGTTTATCACAAACCTTTGTTTTATTTAGTTATATTTTTGCCTAAGGGCGAGAATGTCTTTTCCCTTTGTGTATTGAGGTGTAGAAATTATAAGTTCAGAATTAGAAAATAGAACGAGGAATTTAACAGTTATGTTTTGAAAACTGATCAAGATTTTATAGGAAGCACTCTCTAGGCAGTTACTCATAAGTTATAATATATTTTAATTTAAAAATAAAATAAGGACTTATTCAACAAGAAATAAAAAGAAAGGAAAGGTAAAAAGAGAGGTACGTAAAAATTGAGAAAAGGAAAAAGGAAAAGAGAGCACAGCGAGACAGAGAGATTGAAGAGGAGAAAAATACTTTTGAGAAGATAACAGAAGCATCTGTGATTGATTGATCTTTATCCTTGAAGCTTTATAATTGAGTAAGGTATGAGAAGCTAACCTTATTTAATTACTTGTAATTGTTATTTTTAGTTTTAAATGCTTTGAAAGATGGTTGGATGTTTCTGTTTTAATTGGGTGATTCAGGAGTTTTAGAAAAATATAAAAAACAAAGGTTTCTCATAAAACTGTCTCCCTAGTATTTTAACTCATTCATTCAATCCATCCTAAACACACATCTCTACCAATAGGCCAACACATCACATTGAAAATATAAGACATCACAAATTTAACAACCATACAATAACATATGATGCACTTATATCAACAAAATAAATAAATGACATAGAACTTTATGTTCTACTCGACACACCAATTGAGTTACATCACACCTGTAAACTCATGCAAATTTTAATAAAACATGTTAAGTCTACATTTTTCTCGGGTCTTACAACAACAATGAACCACATGACTGCAAAAATCCTTGCACCATGAGAAACCCTCTACTTTGCTCTAGGGAGGTTTGCACTAGTCAAATCTGATTTACACACAGGTACTTGCACTTATGTCTGATCACTATGACTACATCATGCAGAAGGCCTTGGCCCCAAGAAAATCCAGTTGGGACTCAGACAATTTGCACCAGTCCAGACCAGTTTATGTATGGATTGGTGACATCAGTATTAATTCATTAGCACACCCGATTCAGTATCTAAAATGAACCAGTGATTGGCCTGTTTCATAGTCAAACCGGTCCAGCCGGCGGCCAAGCTTGGTCAGATTTAGTAATATTGGTTATAACTACCTTGATCTAAACTCTATCAATATATCTCCTCTGTTCCATCAAAGCATGTCAAACTAGCAGATGATGTGAATGCACCACTGCAACTACAAACACCTCAGATTACATGGGTTCACTTTAAACAAACACATTCTTCGATGGTTTGAACATCACAAGTTGGATATTTAGTTTGCGACCATAGAATAGGAAAACCTTTACTGGAGTAGACAGTGCCTAGCAACAAAGGACATGCATTGTTCAAGGAAATCTGAAAGTGGAGCACAAGGTGTTCCACACCAATAGTACTTACATTGATTAACAATAGAAAACACGACACAAGACAAACTATATATTCCAAAGTTTTTAACCATAAAAGCTGATTAGGGGGAATAAATGAAACAGAACAGAGAGACCATTTACAGGGATTCTATTTCTTTTACTAGTGAAAATGTAAAATTTAACCAGATGCAACCACATGACCGAAAATGTGTAATAATATAAAGCAGGAACAAATTCAAACATTATATGACATCATGATGGAATTGTACAATAGCACTGCCATATATAAGTTTATTTATTTAGATGAGTGGACATTATGGGGATGGAAAGAGAAGAATTCAAACTCAAGGGATGGTGATCTATGTCCAGAGTACAAAATGTAACTGGAAGGAAATGTTATCAAAAATCATTCCCTCAATCACTCATATTGGTATGAGCATAGTTATCAAACTCATGAATTAACTCGTTAACACATATGAGTTTAAGTTTCTACACACAGCCTCGGAAACAAACTTGTTTTTGGTGTAAACTAAGTAGAATTAGAAGCGAACTGGGTCAACTTGCTCAAACTCGTGAGTTTGCAAAGTTCAAAGGAGAAATTTTTTAACCCAAAACAACAAAAATCATAGTCATTTGTGTGCAAAACTAGAAAACAAATAACTCGCTGTGATTAGATTGGGGTTTCACCGCGCAATTATCTCCTCACTGCGTCACCATCACTTGCCGCTCGTGGCGCCACTACTCGCTCACCACGTCGTTTGTGATGTTGAGGTTGCCTACATTTCGTTCTTCTTCAGCTAAGTGTCACGGGCCTCTTTTCTATTCCAAAAGGTGGGTCTTTTTTATGGTCAGATGCTGCACCATACTGTTTAGGAGGAAGGGATTATTAAGCAATTTTTATTGTGTGGTGGTCTGCCGCAGCTTTTAGGAAAGGTAATATATATTATATTACATATTAGGCTTTTTAATTAGGAATTAGGAAATTATTAAGGACTTTTAGTTTCATTTTTTAATTAAGAATTGGGATTATTTAGCTATTTAATAATTGTATATATTTTTTTAATGTTGTAGTTCAAAACTGAAATTAGCAATCAATTTAAAGTATGTCTGGGAATGAACCAAATTTAATTGAGAGCAGTCTAAGTGTATCCTATTTATTAAAAATAGAAGTAATAATGCTTTGGAAGAGGTTAGATCTTTAAAGTATTTTGAATTGAACTTGTTTCCTTTGACTATTTTGATTAATTATTTTATTGTAATATTTGAATTAGTATGTTATTTACAATCTTTTTCATGTGAAGTACTCTTCCAATGAATTGAGTTTACAAGTTGAGTTTACGGAAATTTCTCAATTTTATGTAAATTCTCGAGTTTAAGAACCTGGGTAAGAGATCAAACCTGCAAAGGAGGAACAGCTTTCTTCCAAGTATAGCAAAGGAAAAGCAGGTAAAACAAATCTTCAACAAGGCTTACCAAATTCTTTTTTGATTCTTGAGTCGTGGTGGGTGATTTTAGCCTAGCAAACAACTCCTGGATAAATGTGCTGTCATCCTTTAATGAAGAGACAACCTAAAAAATAACAGCAAACAACCATAAAGACAACATTCACTAAACAAAATGATATGTCCCATTCTTTGTAAATCAAATCTTACATAGGCATTGTTTGAATGTATTATGGAGTTAAGATTTGCACCAATACCCTCATCCAATAATCTAGCCAGAACAACATCCTGAAAGTGAGAAGGGAAGGTAAAAATCATAGTGAAGAGGAAAGCAATTAGCCATGAAAGCATAATATAAACCCAAACCTTCAAAAAACCAACTCTATATGTCTGATGAATCTTTGACAACACAACTGGGTCTTTTATAGGTATAGCCTACAAGAGAAAACAGGCAACATACTATTAGGAACAAAATTCCTATGACATTTACAGAGTAAAGATCCACCTAACTTACAGCTCTCCAAAAGATAAAAAAGAAATAGCATATCATACCTCCTTAAAAACAACATGCTCCTTTAAGAATTTACGATGATGTTGAACATGGGGAAGCTCTGGATCATCTGCATATTGCTAAAACAAGTGGTTCAGAAAAGGTGGAGAGAAAGAATGAAGAAATGAAATTGGGTAAATCACATAAATCAAATTTAAACCTTTATAAGCCCTGAATACAGCCAACAAATTATTATAAATATTAAAGCAAAACCACATGAGAATAGACATGAAAAAGACTAAACACTTACACTCGAGGGCACCAATAATGTCCACTATAAAGTCATCACAAAAAATTCTCTCAAAAATCGCTGGACTATTTAGCAAAACTGCAATGCAGAAACATATCACTAGAATGAATGAAACATAATTGACAAAATCAGGATCCAAATGAAAATGGTGTAAAATTGAAGACTGACCAATCCCTTTGACTATTTTGAAAATCATGTGAAGGCCATCAATATTTTCTAAGTCTTCGCACATTCTGAATACTTCCATCAGCTTCCGAAAAAACTCTTGCTGCAATATAAACCCAGATGAAAAAAGAATGTACACTTATACAATATACTAGAAGAAAAGCAGGGAGTGCAGCTCAAAGTGACAGAGTGATAGCACCATTATCACATGCATTATATGAACAACTATGATGCTAAAATCACAGTGAATTTGATTATATATAGGAACTGGGATAAGGACTGTCCTAGGTCTGTGATATGCACCATTACAGTAAACTCTCTAACCAAAACATTAATAAAAAAAATATATAAATCATTATAGGAAAAGCACAAGTTTGCAAAATGAAGGTCACCAGTGTACCCAATGAAGAAAAAACATGCACAATCACCAGAGTTTTATGTTAGCTTACATCACTTAATATTAGTTCTGTAAGCCGCAACTGATCTGCAAAGCCAGTGTCAACCACAGTCTGCAAACCAAAAGAAAAAATCAATGAAAACATATTAAGTTTAATGGTATGCAAGTGTGTATGGTTTCTATTCTAGAAAGATATAAAAGAAAATCCCAGTCATTAGAAATATGCTCATAGTGTATAATAGGATGCAAACCTCTCTTTACAAGTTAATTTTATGATATTAAATTAGGTTTAAAGTCCCAATTACAAAGCAAAAAATAGTAAGATTAACATAATGTCCAAACCTTTAAAATCAAAGGAAGTGTTGAAAGCTCCACAGCAGGCAACTCCCTTGGTTCACTATTGACACTGTGAAATGGCTCATCTGAGATATCCAGCAAAAATAATCAGACTTATTCGATAAACCAAGAAAAAAGTACATAAATAGCACAATTCAGCGGTATACATTACATTCCTCTGTTGCAGACGCTTAAACTAGCTCATAGGAAATAATATTCATTTGTGATCTTTTGAACATTCAAATATTGACACAAAACATATGCACATCCAATAGAGAGCTAGTAATGAGATTAAATTCGCATTACTTACTATTTAATGTATTAAAATGCATATTCCTCTGCACATTGCAAATATGGTCCCTAAACAAAACATGTATGTTAATTAAGCTCGATATACAGCAGCAGTAAAAAAAACAGAAAAGCGCAACTTAATAGACAATCATAATTTAAGTTTTAACCATATGTAAGAGCAACCACTAGTCTCTTGAAAGCTAAGTGCCAGTTCTGTAGCATATTCTGGATCTCTCCATGAGATGATTGTATCTGAAGAGCAAAAAGCATCCATCAAACTGATAAAACAACAGCCCCTTATATTTCAAGCATGAATGAATGACAACTTCCCTTTACAGAGAAAGAGAGGGAGGAAGCATAAAAGCTACCAACTACCTTCTTGTTTCCGATAAATATCATCAGAACTGATGCGATGCAACAGTATGGTCTCATTATCGTCTTCATCATAAACAAATAAGCCCAGCTCTTCTGATCGCTGCATTAAGATTTATACTTTAATACTTTAACTATTTTCTATGCAAGGAATCTCAAAGTTTGTCAAATAAAAAAGAAAAAGAAAATATTAAAAACAGGTATGAATGACATGCATTTACATGCAGTAATACCAAATAAGAATATATGTTGTTAATACACAAACCATATTAGCTCTACATCATATACATTTTATCATGGAGAAATCTGAAGATAAAATGGTACTCATATTAGAAGACAGCAGAACTCACCGGTAAAATTAATACTTTCACCAATCCTTCAAATAATGTGTATTAAAAATAGATAATTTTATAATTTTCCAATTCAAAGACAGATAAAAGGCTCCATGGTCGTTAAAATCGTGAACTGATCATGGGATTACGCAATTCAACAATCTTCAGTACCCTACATGAGCTGTTTTGCATGCAGCATCTGAAATTGGTGAAATTGACAAGCTGGATTATGGGATCGGTCCATTCATTAGTTAGTATGGTTGCCCATTTCACAAAAAGAACTTTAGCGTAATTGAGGTTTAAGAAGATAGTTCAGATATAATTCACAGAGCAAACACTTTAACATAAACTATTTTACAATCTAACCTCAATTTAAGACTAACAGTCCACCCATGTTATCATGGTGCACCCAACTTTCTTCCATTCAAAAGCCTTAACATGTTGTAGACTATTTTATTAACCCTCAATCACATTATAATCGAGGTGCGACTATATGAATACATTGTCTTACAAGGATGTGGTTGATCCAGAAAACAACATATGGTTGACATATAACTTTTGAAGGACCAACTCAGCTTGGAGGTCCTTTAGCAGGAATGATAGTTTACAAGATTCCAACAAATTGGTGGGAGCATGGGAGTCTGATGGAGATGAACACGTATTTTTAAAAATGTCAATTGGAAATTAAGCTAGAAATGTATACTTGCAGTTCCTCAAAGTGTGAACATAACCGAGATTCGCTGTGTTAACATTTTCAAGAGAGTGAAAATTCTAATCCGTTGTTAGTCTTTTTAAAATTACATGCTAGTCAACTACTTTTTCATCTTAAATCTTAATTGTATTTGCTTTTGTTTAGGACCACCCCAAAAAGAAGAAATTGATCAAAACAATAAAGAGTGAAAGATGTTGTATCAATTATGCTAAATCTAGAATGGCCAAAAAAGCAATCCAACAATGACCAACTGCGGAAGATGGTGGTGGAGACAACAAAGTTCGGATGTGCACAACTTGGATGGGGATGCTCCAAATTGAAGATAACAACATGGTTCAAGATAACGATGAACATCAGTGATGCTTCTAATTGGAGAATTTGGATGATGGACCAAGCAAATATCAAATGGAGGGTCACTTTTTTACTATAACAACATTTTAGATATGATAATTATATATATAGACTTTAATTTCTGCTCTTGAGTTTCAAAAACTTCATACTGAGTTACTAGTTTATGAGTTATAACCTTATAGATTATGAACTTTTTTATGCAAGTATTTTTCAATGACTTCAAGTCTTTGTGTTTTCTTATTAATCGTATACATGTCTGTGAGTGTAAGATTAATAGATCATGAATTCGTAGGATCTTACGAACCATGTTACAATGACATGATTTAAAATCTTCAGTCCCTTTCCCAATTCTAACTTAGATCTTCATTCTAACTACCTTCAAATAACAAAAAAAATTGGCAGTATGTTTGAGTGAGGAATTTTGAGAGGAAATAAACTTTTAAGTGAATTTAACATACCACATAAAATTATTTGTTTTTGACATCATATACAAGAATTTTCAAAATCAAAGGAACTTTCTACGGGAATTTTTTTTCAAGTAAAATGAAGGGGTTGCAACTTTTCTCTAAAGTGAAAAAATTTGGAAATTCATTTTCACCATGAACTCTCTCACCTATGTAAGAATCTAGAAAATCGTTTAAGAGAATATATGGTTTTATAAATGACACTCGAATATTTTATTATTAAAGAGTCAATCTATAAATAGAATTTCTATTAAACAAGTTTCATTTTATAAAAACATTCGTCCCTCTAAAACTTGTTCCCTAAACATCATCGGTCATCTCTCTAAGATTTTGACTTCATCCTTCATCTTTTTGAAGATCCAAGCCCACCTTAGGATTCCTAGTGTAGAGACCATCACAACCAACCGATAAGATTTGTGATTAGAATAAGTTCCTCTTTCTCTTGAGTCAGTATTGATCATGGTTGCATGTGGACTTTAAGTGGATACATGTGAACTTAGGTAGCTCAAAATGAATCACAACTCTTTTGTGGAATGAGGGTATGTTCAGATCATTGATCTAGTTTCTTTGTGTAGTTAGAGCTACTTGTGAGAGTTGAGTTGTGTGGACACATGTGGGTGTGTAAATTCTACTTTTGAAGTAAGGGAAGCTAGTAAATTATACAAATCTAATTGTGTTTGAATTGGTTAGGATAAAGTAATGGTTTGATTGATAGTATAATTGATTATTGTACCGTTGTATTGAGATAGTTAGAACTGCTGAAGGTGAAATTATTGTTTTGCAAATTGTTTTTTACAGTATAAAATTATAATCTGAAATCGTGTGGGTTTGATCTGCCAATGGGACCATGAGGGCATAGTTTGATAAATGAGATGTTATGAGATGAAATGATTGATAAATGAGTTGTTATGAGAATGAATGAGGGCATAGTGACTTCCAAGGAGGAAGTGTTATCCTGAGTTTGAGTTTAGGGTGTATTGAGTTGTGATGAGATTATCCTAACTCTGTCAGCATCCAACTCACATAGTTGTGAGAGTCGATGGAGGTTTCTACCATTTGGTGCTTCAATATGAAACAGGATCAAACCCCCATGTATAAAGAATTTACCATGTCATACTTGAGGAGGGCCATTGGTCGTAGTTTATTGCTCCGTGGGAATGTAAGATAGTATGACAAATGCAAAATCTCTAAGTTTACTCAATACAAGTGTCTTCCAAAAGTAGAGTCAAATGTCTAAGTAATTGAAAGTCTTGTGGGCTAAACCAGTGGTAGTATGCCAATGAGGGCAAGTTTGATATGAACATTTGATTCTTGATAAATATGATGAATGGTTGAATTGATGAGAATTGCCTATGCTGTAAGAGAATTGTATATCTTATTAGTTTATTACAATTGCACTAGCTTACCTTGTTGTTCATTGTTTGTGTTTTGTTCATCTGCTATGACGTTATACGTGAGAAGAGAGTGCAGGTGGGAGTGGTGGACAGCACTAAGACTACTAATGTGTTGTTTTGGCAATAGTATTTGCACCCTTTATATAATTGTATTTTGTACTTTACTCCTTTGATAAAAGAGTGTTGAATTTTGAAAGATACTATTTTTTATTTTGAAGGATTGTAAATACAATGTATATACTTATCTGCTTGTTTATGCTAAATATCAAAACTGTAATGCTCTAATCAGTAGTAGTAAATTATACTAATATAGGGTGTTACAACCTCAACTTTAGTGCATCCCTATCCACATTGCAAACCCACTACTAAATAAAAAATAATAATCGAAGCAATTAAATTAAATTCCCATACATTTCAAATTTCTTATAATTTAGCAGTTATCAATCTAAACACTACTTGAGGGAAAACAAAGCAGCTAAAAGTGATGGCAGGTCATTCACTAATGAAAGCTTCAAGCAAATCAAAAGCCTTTTCTCCACTAAGTGTAACAAGCTACTCAAATTAAATGATGTCATTAACCAAGCTGTCATGTCACAAATTAAAGCTTCAAAAAATAAAAATAAAAAAAGATTCACAAACCTCTAGATAATCAACAGTGACATGACCAGTACCCTGGTCGTCCCATTTCCCTTCATCATTCAGACGATATACCTTGACACGCTGAAATCCAATTAGGAGAGAGATTAAGTAAAAAGAAATTATCATGTGTGCTTCACAACCACACGCTATAGCAATACAGAAGCCAAGGTTGATAAGAGCACATTGCATGTCAAATACATAATATTGTGTTACAATATAAGTAAAAACAAAACCAAAAAACAACATGCATAAATCTTAAGTAGACAGCTACGGTCTCATGAAAATATCTATTATTCATGTTATTGAACATGTGAATCTAAATTATAACGTATTAATTCAAAAACAATCAAAATACTCTGCAATAAAGAATGTAAAGCAACTAGCAAATAAGAACAGGCCAAAAAGGAAAATGTTTAGTATGAGCCAAATGAAACAATAATGCCCAAACTTCCAAAACTGGTTCGAGAAAAATCAGAAGAACAAAGAAGAAAAGAAATATATAATGAATTGCAAAGTATAACAAAAATAATTTGTCTTCCAAGTTGATAGCAGTTAATAAACATGAAGCACTGAAAATTAATATCATCATTATTATGAATCCTCGGTCCAAAACTATACAATTCCTGTCTTCAGTTTTGAAGACCGAGTGGGTAATGTTCAGGCTTCCTAATTTATCAACAAACATCATTTCCAATCATTTCTCTCAAAAGAGTACTGAAGTATCTTTTCAAGTTAAGCTGTAAAGATCAAAGGAGACGAATTCTATTAATTTCAAAAGCTACTCCTAACTGTTTGACTAAATTTGCACAAAAGAATAATATTATTGAAATGTAACAAAAGTTTGAACATGCCTCACGTGAGAACACGAAAACCATATGATCTACTTTCCACAGATGTAATAAGCATGTTTCACAATAAAACCAACATTAAAGCACTAAACAGATAAATATAATACTATTGAGTTCCAATCTTTCAATACAGAACCTGTTTCTAGTTTACAACATGTAAATCCCCATGGCTATTAATAGTTTATTACATCAAGCTTCCTATTCTACGAAATGCAGGACTCATAAAGAATACTAGACATCGTATTCTTGATTTTGTGGATCGTTTTCCAACTGATTAATATACTTAAATTCAAATGTAATCAGAGTTAGAACATTCCTAATGTGAGGATACTAAAACCAGATAGGATATTCTTTCCTCACTTGTAATGAGGGTGTTTTGCAATAAAACCAACGTTTAAGCACTAAAAAGACAAATATACTACTTCTGAGTGTTGATCTTTGAATAAAAAATCAGTTTTATTAGTTTACAATATGTGAATTTTTTATTATTAATGAAATTGATTGAGAAATTCTCATAAAAAGTTAAACTAAATAACTGACCAGTCTACAGATAAGCGGAACAGGTAGGTGAAAAAAAACAAGCCAAAAGACAAACAACTACACAGACATCCAATTAAGATTCCAAAGAAACTATAACAAATGGATATATTATTATATTTCCTATTATTGTATTTTTAGATTTAAGTAGGAACCCAACAATCACTAGGGAAACAATCAACAGTATTAAAACACAATACCAAGTATCCTATTAAGAGTCTTGCATTGACTAGGATAGGAAGCTCAATGTAGCAAACTAGTAGTTTAGCGTTAGACTCCACCCGATGAACTTTCCAGTCGGCTTCTCCTAATGTGCTTAAGGCATAACAATTCACGTTCAGGCATTGATAAAGTGAACTGAGTACAATTTAAACTCTGAATAGAAGGTGGTAGCAAACACATCACCACAGGCTGAATACAGGGTATTAACAATCAAAAAGGTTGAGAAAAGTAAAAAAGTGAAATGAGTGCAAGTAACTCATTGAAAAAAAATGCTTTGTACATTTAATGACCACCAAGCTAACAGCAGCAAATCATAACAAAACTATAAATTGGACCATAAATCCATAACTAGCTCACTGCACTGTGACAATACAACAATTGCAACAATTCTAACCCCTCTGTACAAATTCAAACGGAGAATACTATTCAACCAAATTGCAGCCAAAATCCTGGGATCTACAAAAATTGATTCGGGCTCAAATAAGTCTGCGCGTATCCAAGGATTTCAAATCAAAAATTCCAGCACTGCTGGATCCGTGATTATCTCCAAGACAAGGTCTAAATCAAAAACTATATTCTTAACCTTCACTTCAATTTCTAACCTCCTAAAATTCCAGGGTATAATTTCCAAGAAATTATAAAAAGATATTAATATAACAAGAAGTGTATATCTAGCCTACTTACTTTCATACTTTAATTGACACCAAACAATCCCAAATCTCTAAAAGCATAAAGCACCTAACCATGTTTCAATTGGTAACCAGTCCTAGACGACTCAAAGTCAATATCTTATGAGATGAACTTGCTATTATACAAACCACGTTTATACAAAAGGATCCGTCACTGACAAAAACTGGATTGCATAGAGCATGGAAACTTCCAAAGAAGTTGTTTACGAAACCAAGCAACGGAGGAAGCATACCGGGACCCGAGTGATACTATACGAAAACCAATCCAAATGAATTTACGAAGCAAACACTTGAGTGCATTAAAAGGCTCCAATAAATTAAATCGAAACACCAAGTCCAAACAACATCAAAAAAGCAAAAAAAAAAAAGAAAAAAAAAACTGCAGAGACTATATTCTAGGAAAAAACATAAGGTATCAAATTACAATAGAGAAGCTTGCCTGCATCGAATTAGTGCTAGCCTGTGATTTCTCTGGCGCTCCCATCGCAGCTCCTCGAAATTGAAGCAAGAACGGGCACACTTAATCTTGGGGGCTTCGAATTAGGGTTTTTGAGGAGAAGGAAAACAATTACAGCAAAAGAAGTAAGTTTCGCGGGATCAACAGGAAACCCTAACCGCCATCAACATAGCAGTGCGTGAACTTTCTCCTCTCCCTCTTATCTCTCTCTTTCTCTCTCTCTTCTCTCTCCCCTTAAATATTTTTCTCTGTGCAAGACTGTCCCCGACCTTCTATTAAGCAAAAAGAGAACTAGAAAACTCTTAAGGCATTGAATTAATGACATGGAATCGCATTAATGCCCTTGGAGGTTTCGCAAAATTTACAACTTGACCATTGACTTCAGTGCGATCCGTGCGATTGCGCGCTTCTTTCTTTCGCAATTTAATCACATGGCATGGGTAATAAGTACTGTTTGGAACTTTTGAAAAACTATACAAAAACGATTAATAGAGCGAATGTGGGTTTACACGGTCACGCTGCTATAGCTCCTGTGTTTTCAATTTTCCTGAGTTAAAAAAATTAAAATAAATAATAAATTATTTAAAATATAGTTTAATTTGCTTTTATTTCTTCTATTAATAAATATTATCTTTGTTTCATTTTTTTCATTAAGATGAACTACTGACTGATATATTTTAATTTGTTTTTGTATATGACCTTACATAGATATATTTTAGTTTGGGCGACTTTGCGCAATAAAAATAAATAAATAAATTTCAATTTTTTATAATATTTTTTAATTATGTATATAAACTATTATGCATGTTAAGTAGTGACACTTTAATTTTACAATAACTAATATCCCAATTTTTTGAGAGGTCATAGTTTGATTTTTTTTTTTTAAACACACTATTTTCATAAATATGAAGGATAATAAACTTTATTTTATTAAAATTGGAAAAATAACCATTACTATTGTTCATAAATTTTAGAATATCTTTTTTACGTGATAAAAGTTTGAAAACATTTCAATGATAAAAATAATAATAAATCGTTGAACTTAAATTCCAACTTTTGTTAATTATTTTGATCTCGTCCTATTTGTAACGTTGTCTATTTTCAACGATCATAATAAGTAGAAACCATAATTACAATATATAAGGGTGAGACAACAAAATTATTAGATACTTATTTGACATAAAAAAGTTAAGTGATTAATATATTCTACTTTTGTAAATAAAAAGGTATTCAAAAAATAAAGGTTTAAACTCTTAAATCGTCCCTATTTTTGGGACGGTTTCCCAATTTCATCCCTCAGTTATTAAAACTCCCAATTTGGTCCTCATAAGAACCAATTTGAATGAAATTGACCCTTTCCGTTAAATAAAGTTAACAGCGTCAAATATTTTGCCAACACAGTAGATCAGGCGTTCACTTATGCACAGGTGTCATGAAACGTGTCATTGAGCTGATGAAACATGGTATTTTACAAAAATTAGAAATTAAAATACTTTTTGGACAGTTTAAAATGAACTCAAATATGAGATTCATATGGCCATTTTTCATTAAGTTGAGAGGATCTGGGTTTTCGATAGGGGAAAGGGCGAAACCTGAAGAAGCAAAAATTGTGAGCGGATTGGTCTGTGTTCGTCGTTGACGAAGATTGGGAAGCTTGTGAAATTTCGAAAGAGGGAAGTGCGATAGCTGAAGAAGAGAAAATGTCCATGGGTCATTCTTGTTCGTCATCCACTTGCAATGAGTGTGGAAGAAAGCATTTGCGGTCTATCAGCTCTCGTGGAGATGGAAGCTGGAACAGAAATGATGGTTCGATCATATGCCATTGTGGAGAAAGCTGTGTGTTGAGGACTGCAAAAACTGTTAAGAATCGAGGCAAAAAGTTTTGGGGTTGCCCTAGGTATAAGGTTGGAAGTGAAAATGGTGGATGCAACTACTTCAGATGGTGCACTGATTGGGGAATTGAAGAAATTGTTAGCTGTGAGGTGTTGGAAGCAAATGATGAGAGGTTGGTGAAGAGTTTTGAAAATGAAAGGGATAAGAAGATAGCTTATGTGCAGACAGCTTTGATGGGTGTTCAAAATTGGTTAAAAATTTTGGTTGGGGTTGTATTTGTAATGAACATCGTTATCGTTGCAATGTTGATGGGTAGGGCTTGATTAGTTAGTTGTGTCTTGGTTTTAGTTGTGTCTTGGTTTTAGTTGTGTTTTATTGTAGTTGATAACATGTATTAAGTTTGCCTTGTATCAGCCCTGTATCAGTTTGTAGTATGCTTAATGAAATGATATTTTGGAAAAGCATAACATGATTTGGACCTGTTTCAGTTTGTATTAACTTTGCCCTTTATCAGTTTGCCTTGACTTAAATTTGTTTGATTTCATGAGTGGGACCTGAATATCATACCCTGATTTGGAAACAATAACTATAAATAAAGGGTCCTTCACTTGGACCGGAATAAACAATTTCATTCCCCATTCTTGGGACCTGAATAAACATTTGTATATTAAAGCACTGATAAAATAAAGCACATGTATGTAACCAAAAAGTACTGATCCAAATTTTATTCCCCATTGCACATGTCTGTAACCATTACATAGTCAAATATAAAGTTCTAAACATCACTCCATTACAAACCGATCCATTAAACCAAAAACTACTGATCCATTAGTCTATTACAAACTGAAACATAAAGTGACTACAACTAAAACAAATAATATTCTTCAGTTCTGAACTGGTTGTTCTCTATCTGATTGATCCTCAGCCAATGAAGTGGGTTGTTGTCCATGTTCCTGTGCTTGGTTTTTCTGGGGACAGTTTTTCTTTTTGTGACCAAGTTCCCTACACACGCCACATCTCTTGAGTAATCCTCCTTTTGACATTCTGGTGTTACTTTTATGCAATTCCCATTGCTCTAACCTCCTCTTCTTCTTTGGACGTCCAGGCATCTGTCTTTTTTATGGAGGCATCACATCTGGCAATTCGGTTACCTCCCAGAGATTGTTTCCATTAATGGGAAAAATAACAGAGGAATAAATTTCCTCATAGGCTGACTTTGTAAAGCATGCAGGTATGTGTTGTTGTGCCTCTATGTTGAGTAACTTCATTGCAGCCAATGCATGTGCACAAGGTATTCCTGAGATGCTCCATTTCCTGCATGAGCATGAATATTGATCTATGTCCACCACAAAGTTGTCTTCAGTTTGGGTCACATGTCGGACTTCAAACAGTCTATGTGCAGACCAGCTGTGAATATAAGGAACCATTAGTTATATAACAGCTTCTACCACATAAAGAAAGAAATATAATTAATTCGTATATACCTGGGAACCCAATGCTTTGTTTGTAGTGACTCTTTTTGTAGTCTACTCGGTATTTTAGGGCAAATTGACGACTTAAATGAGGCCGCCCTTGTCCTATTAGTCACCCACCTCTTCATCATGTATAGTCTGATTTCCTCCAACATTGTAATGATAGGTTTTGTCCTTGTATTGACCAGAACACTATTGAATGCTTCTAACATATTATTGACCAAGGTATCACATGTAGTTGTGCTTGTGAACCTTGATCTAGACCAAAACCTGCAATACATAAAAACCTGTTACATAATGAAAACAAAGTTGAAAAATTGGTGGTTGAAAGAGTGAAATTGTGAATTAGGCAGCTTGTTCTCAAACATTTGTTGACTAAAATTGGTGGTTGAAAGAGTGAAATTGTGCAGAGTTGTTAGAAGTCAAATTTTCTTTGCATAACCAAGTTTCAATAGCCAATACAAACTTGCTGAAACGAAAAATTGATGCAGAAACAACTTTAAACAAATTTTGACTTGTTCAACTCCTTTTATGCAGCAAAATAGCAACTCAACCAACCAAATTTTAGTTCACAGAATCAAATGACCTATGGACACTGAAATGCATCCAGTTACAGCAACTAAAACTTGATGAAAACACTGGAATTGAATTTAAAGAAGTTCAGTAATGGTCTAATACTGAAACAGATTTGGAAAAACAAAAAAATTAAACCAAGCAACATGATGCAGTTCGACCAACTGCATAATGGATGCAATGAGCGTGTTCCAATGATGCAACCACGTTAATTGCAGACACAAATTAATGCTGATACAGTGTGCATTCAGTATTGGCTCAAGAGATGCATCCAATTACAGATCCAAATCAACAATTCACTTAAGAAAAACTTTAACATATCCACATTACTGCACAACTTTGTAACATTGAATTGGCATCACAAGTCATGCATCTGATGTCTTCATTTGATCTTAGTTCCTTTAATATGCAGATAGTGAATACACAACCAGATTATACAACAGATGCAAAAATCAATCAAGATTTAAGGTGCCGAAACAGAGTTCAAAACAGAATAAAATAGTACATGAAATACACAAGTTAAAAGGGAATAATGAAAACAATTTACCTTGGAGGAAGGCGCATGAGGTGTCGAAAGCATCTTCATTCACCTCTTTGATACTTCTCATGATATTCTCCCATTGTTGTGGGTGAGTAGCTAAAGCTGCCCTCCACATGAGCTTTTTCAGATTCTTTCCAGGAAATTTCTTCCTGAAGTTGGCATATAAATGCCTTACACAGAATCTTTGTTCAACTCTAGGAACAACATCTTGAACTGCTTGTCTTAGACCTTGTCAATCAGTGAGAAAAGAGTTAGATGATGTATTCCATTTATATAACAGAATTGACAAAGACAAAAACTGTATTGGAAGGTACCTTCTGTTGATCTGACATGATTGTAAGACCAGAACACACATCTGGACCACCTAAGTAGTGGCAACATTTGGTCGTTAGCATCTCGACCCACAGCAGTTAGTAGCTCACCATGATGTCTGCCTTTCAAAAAGGCTCCATCAAGGCCAATGATTGGCCTGCATGAGACAAAGCTATATTTACATGCCTTTAAGCATGCATAAAACCTCCTGAAGATTGGTTTGCCATTAACTGGATCAACTTGCACCTTTATTGTGGACCCGGGATTTCTTGCTAATAACTCATGTGCATAATCATAAATTCTCCTATATTGCTCAATGAAGGACCCTTCCACTTCATCTGATGCATGGCCTTTGGCCCTGTAAGTCATGTTCTTGGATATTGCTATGTTCCATTTCCTACTAAATTTATCTATAATTTCAACGCCCTTTACATTAGGATTATCTCTTATTGTTTTTTGCAATTTTCTACTAAGCCATTTTGCATTGAATAGCTGCAACTTGTGTTCCCTACTGCATGTATGGCTGTCATTAATAGTTCTTAGTTGCCATGACTTCACTGCATCCATGAAACCAAAGTATGTCACCCACGAACATTGTCCATTTGATCCCAAACATTTAACCCTTACTCTTTTTCTATCATTTTTAACAATTTTTAAATTTTTTCCATTCTCTACTCCATAAGATTTGATAGCATCAAGAATGTCATTTTTATCCCCAAAATATGTACCCACATCCCACTTGTAATCAACCATTACTTTTGGCATAGTAAAGGTAGAATAATTACCATACCCCTCTTCCTCTTCACTTTCTTCATCACTTATCAGAGGAGAAGTCAAGTCCTCTGATTCCCATTCATCATTAAACCAACTCGAATCATCAATCTCATCTTCTTCACTATCTGACTCAGATTCATGTAATAAAGGTTCAACCTCAACCTCCACTTCAGTCTCATTCTCAGGTAAATCACACTGCACATTTATGTCTATTAGCCCATCATTACCATCACGGACTTTTACTTCTATATCGTTCAAGTCTTCTACTTCTATTCTGTAAGCCTTCCCATGTAACCTATCACCCTCTTCTTGCACTTCCTCAACCACAACTTCATCAACTTCCACTTCAGATGTTTCCTCAACCACATCTTCCTCAACCACAACCTCCTCAACCACAACCTCCTCAACCACAACTTCCTCGCCATCCCCTTCCTCAACCTCAAGTTCCTTTCCCTGCACTTTTAAGTCTTCTGTCCTCTCAGCATCACCTCCCTCAACCTCAGTTTCTATCATCTCAGCTTCCTCAACTACAACTTCTGCACCCTCACCAAACTCATTACCTTTAGGATCACCTCCCTCAACCTCAGCTTCATCAACATTGTATTCAATCATTTGAATCACTTCAGCTTCATACACATTGTGCACAACATATAAATGAACTTGTCCATTTAAGGTAGCTAAATTGACCATGTGCATGGCACCTACGTCATCAGACAATGGTTCTAGCCTATCATCCAAAATAGGACCACATCCAACAGAAAACCACAATTCCTTAAAACCATCGTACCCTAAACTTTTTACTACACTCACTACAATAAAATATGACCACACGTCAGGATCAAAAACCATGGTATCACTTTGTCCTTCATACTTGAGGCACCCCTCATTGATGAACTTACCGCCATGGTGAATAACCACCTCCATATCGCTCATCACACACAACAATATTCTACACCTACAAATAACCCTAAAACGACAAAACACCGCTTATAAAACTGATAATGACACAACAAAAGAAATGAAACTATGGGGGACATGGGGGACCACAACGCATTATGAAAACAACATATCTTCAGACAACCCCAACCCCACAAGGTACAAAGCATCCCCACATAACAAGATAGACATCACAATATTAAAAGCGTACTAACCTTCCACTGATATTAAAATTGTCCCCTCAAAGAGCTCGAACCACTTGACGCAAACTTGTATCTGACTTCGCGATTGCCTTCGAAACTCCAATTACAAACCTTGAATGCCCTAATACACTATGTATCCTCTCTCGCGATTAATGAACGATGCACTCTCCTCTGCCAATTTCGCTCAAAAGTGATCCAAAGTGAAATCCCTAATTAAAACCTAAATCCCTAATATGATTTTACAGTATATTTTAATTTTTAATTTTTTAAAAAGTCCATGTTTCATCAGATCAATGACACGTTGCATATCAGATCAATGACACGTTGCATGACACCTGTGCATAAGATAACACCTCATCTACTGTGTTGGCAAAATATTTGATGCTGTTAACTTTATTTAACGGAAAGGGTCAATTTTATTCAAATTGGCTCTTATGAGGACCAAATTGGGAGTTTTAATAATCAAGGGATGAAATTAGAAAACCGTCCCAAAAATAGGGACAATTTAAGGGTTTAAAAAAAAATAAAATTTATATTAGTATTTTTAACTATAAACATTCAACTCCCTATTACTTTTCCATATAACTTTTGAAGTTGATGTTAATGATGGATCTATATATTTAATAGATAAAATTTGAATGTTAGACTCTTAAGTCACTTATTGAGTTTTATTATATATTATTAAGTCATAAACCTGATGAAATTAATAGAGACTTACAAAAGTTTTTTTTTTGTTTTTTTTTTCATATTACTTTGACATGGATAAAAAATAATATTTTTAATAGATTTTTGTAAAATTTGATCACAAGATACATAATATTTGAGATTTCACTCAAAAACGTCACTTTATTATAATTATGGAATTCATTGTGGAATTCCCTCGTAATTCTATACTCGTCTTTGACTATAAAAGAAAAGGTGGGAAACATCAGCCATAAACAAGACTAAATTATACTAAGTAAAACAATTTTTATTTTATTAAACAGAATTTATAGAATTAAGTAAGATTTAAACTCCTTAATATAATAGATAAGGTTAAATTAACAAATATTCATACCAACACACACACACACACATATATATATATATATATATATTATTTATTGAAAATTCATAAAATTATGTCACGACTAATCTTAAAAAATCACTCCTGATTCTTTTATATAATTATTTTTGTAACTGCTTATTTTAGGTGTAGACATTTTATTGTTAATTTTATTAATACAAATTATTTTATTATGATTTTGATACTATTTTTTAAATTTAATCATTATTTCCCAAACAAACTACTGCTAGTAAAAAAATTCTAAAAGTTATTCATAAATTCAATAATAACAAATAATTTTATTTTTTTTATTATCATGAGATAAATTAAACAGGGTTGAATGTATTTTCACTTGTTTATAACTATTATAAATGGACTATCTAATATAAAGTTTTTTTTATTCTAAAATTATTCATAAATTCAATAATAACAAATAATTTTATTTTTTTTATTAAAATGAGATAAATTAAACAGGGTTGAATGTATTTTCACTTGTTTATAACTATTATAAATGGACTATCTAATATAAAGTTTTTTTTTTTTTTTTACAATTGTTGTTATTTTGGTATATAGATGGTATACAGAGTTTTGAATTGAAGAATTTATAATATTTCTATATTGAAGCATCTTAGTATTTATCTTCATCTACTATTTAACTAATAATATTGAAACACAAATTAATAATTAGGTGAGTCAATCCAGCTTATTATGGATTTAACCTAGATAAATCGGATTCAAAATTGCTTTGTATCATTTTCTTTTAATCTAATCCGATTCAAATCCAGAGTGAATTAGGTTGGTTCACGAGTTTCAATCCGTAGCACCATAGTGTTTTAATTACGTAAACTTGTAACAAGTCAAACTTCATTTAGAATTGATAAGATTTAGAAAAGTTTTATTCTTTGAAATTATTTTATAATATAAAATCTATCAATGTTATTCTCTGGAAAATTTTAATATTTGTATGTTTTTACATTACATAAAATACTGTTTTAAAAATATTTACTAAATTTAGTTTTAATTTATAATGAGGAGATTAGACTTTCAAATCCTTATTTTATTTGTGAAAGCCAACTACTATTTTACCAATTTAATTTTACTTGATATTGGATTATTTAAAAATGAATGTTTGTTTTTTTTTTTCAAAAAAGAAAGGGAATTACAAATCTCAAAAATTGAATTATTGTATTTTTGTGATTTATCATGTGATATAATTGATTGTAAATTGTGGTGTAATTTGTTATAACAGTTTTATTATGAAAATTTGAATATGGGGATACTAACACTTTTTTTTTATTATTAATAGTGATCGTTGGTAATTAAAGATAAATAAAATGTAATAAAAGAGTATACTTTTATGGGTTAAAGTATTAATCTTAATATTAATATTTATCGCATAACGGAATTCTTTATTTGTCCTTTGTACTTTGGACCCTGACTAATAGTATACTTGAGTATTGAGAGAGTGAGACATATGCATTCAACCCAATAAAAATGTCATGTCACAGATGTTTGTGTGAATTAAGAGGTCACATGTTGGTGATGAAAGCCATTATGATTTTGATACGAATATTGAAAGTGAGGGAATGTTGAAACAGCAAAAGTACAAGAAAAAGACGATCAAATGGGTTGTTTTAGTTTTAAGAACATTCAAGCTCATGAAAGAAATACGAATGACATTAGCCCAGTGTGATGAGAGACACACGTTTCCTCGTAATGAAGAAAGTGACGAGGTTTGAAGACTGTGTCAACTTGTTACCGTTTAGTACAAATAGTGATATCCCAAGGAATGACATCTGTGAAAATGATCGTTCATTGAAGTTCCGTTTACAATGAGTAACATGCTATAAAATGACGGAATCTTTTTACCCTAACTTTTCTTAGCCTCTCTCACATGTTATAAAAACTAATTTTAAGTATTTAGTTAGCGAGACAAACTTTATTATTAAATGAAATTATAAAAATAATTATTATACTTAAAGCATTACATTATTATTTTTATCACATTCAAAATTACAATTTCATTTTAGCGATAAAAAAACAATGTTTAAATTTATATTAAAATAAGAGAAAATTAATACATTTTTTTTTCTGAACTTTTAATAACTATTTTTATTACAGTATATGACCTCGTAAATAATACCTCTCTCCGTATCTAAACTTATATTACTTGTAATTTTCATCATAATTTATTTTACTTTTTATCAAAATTTGTATGTTTTAAAATATTTTATAAATTGTAAAAATAGTATTATGAGGAATTAACATAATCTTGTTCTATTATAATAAGTATAATCAATGTTAGAAATTAAAAATAAGTCATAAATTTACAAAGTAATAATTGATAATTTGTTAAATAAAAAAAAGGGTAAATTAGAGGAAAAAAAGAAAAAAAAATGTGAATAATAACGAAAAGTTCAAAGCAAACAAAAGTAGTTGATCGACCGCTCTTTGATTTCTCCGCCACTTTCTTCTCCCTTTTCACTGTTCCTAACTCCCAACGGACTCCTCGAGGTTTCGTTCTCTCTCATATACTCTTGGACTCTTTAGCTCTCTCAGATCTCGTTCTCTCCATACATCTACGCTTCACCATTTTCATTTCCTTCTTCCTTCAAAATGCAATCCTCGCTTTCACTGTCGTTCTCTGCCACCTCCTCCTCCGCCGCCACCGTCTCCAGATCACGTCACTCCTTCCACGTCCCCGAGGTCACGCCTCTCAATCTCCGCTTCTGCGGCTTGCGGCGTGAGGCATTTGATTCAGGTCTCTCTGCTTCTCTCAAACGCCACCACTCCCACCTCCCTCGCCGCCCTCACTCCGCTGCAGTCTCGGCCGCGCTCTCCACCAATGGCAGCCCTCCCAAATCGTTCGACTACGATTTGCTCATTATCGGCGCCGGCGTTGGTGGACACGGCGCAGCGCTTCATGCCGTCGAGAAGGTTCGATCTCGGAAAACATGAACACGTTCCGACTCGTTATTGCGAGATTCGTAGTCCGATAATCAAATTCGAAACTAAGTTACTAATCCGATATTTGATGTGGTGACTATTCTTTATAAAATCAATCCAGAAATAGATAGCCGTTATGAAATGCTGATTGTGTGATGAAGCTACTTGAGTTTAGCATTATACTTTTATGAGAGTTTTAACGGAATAACTGCAGGGTTTGAAAACCGCAATTGTGGAAGGAGATGTGGTGGGAGGGACATGTGTGAACAGAGGCTGTGTTCCATCGAAAGCTCTTTTGGCAGTGAGTGGTCGTATGCGAGAACTGAAGAGCGATCATCACTTGAAGTCCTTCGGCTTACAGGTGAGAGCGTTGTATTATGTGCGAATAGTTGTGCAATGATGTGGGAATAATGAATTTAATTAAAATGAACACTGTATATCGCATATAGAGGTGCATGGTAAGGTTGTATAAGAAAATATGCTATGTATTGATAGGGCAAAATAATTTTACTATGTCATTCAATCACCAATGTTGTTGACTTTGACAATAATTATCTTATACGGTCATACCACAGGTAATTTATGAATGGTTAACATTTTTATAATATCTGAAAGTGTTGTGAACACTGATTTCTGATCGGTTGACTACAAGACTGCTAAACACTTTGAATGCTATTATCTCTTGGTAGAAGTGTAGAGCAAGTTACATGATCATTTTTCTCTATTTTTTTGCTCGCTTTAGGTATCTGCGGCTGGGTATGACAGACAAGGAGTCGCTGATCATGCTAATAATCTTGCTTCAAAAATT
The DNA here is from genome assembly GCA_036885675.1 of Vigna mungo. NCBI lineage: Eukaryota > Viridiplantae > Streptophyta > Magnoliopsida > Fabales > Fabaceae > Vigna > Vigna mungo. The sequence continues at coordinate 15,966,024 of CP144696.1, forward strand.
CGTAACAATTTGACCAACTCAATGAAAGCGCTTGGAGTGGACATACTTACTGGTTTTGGAACCATATTGGTATTGTGACTTTGATATTATGCTGTGAGGTTTCTATGGCATTATAATTGTAAATGCTTAAATAGATATTAGTATGATCACTTACTTTGAGTTTGGAATGTTTGAAAATAGGAAATTATTGGAAGAAATTGATTTAGAAATAAAACTTTTGCAGGGCCCTCAAAAGGTGAAAGTTGGCTCTTCAAACAAAGTAGTAACTGCTAAAGATATCATCATTGCTACTGGGTCTGTTCCTTTTGTACCAAAGGGCATTGAAGTTGATGGTACATATCAATGTTTTCCTTCCTCATTCTAGTTTTACTGAATTCAGTGCCTTTTAGGCTTTCCTTCCAGCTACAATAAAGTAGAAACTAGACCGCCATCAATTGAAAAAGGGGTGATCAATTGTAAATTGGAAATACTCTTTTTCAGGTAGTAGGTAGTATAATAGACTCTATTGACATTTGCAAAAAGAAAATCTTTCTTGAGTGTAGGGGGATATTCTTATCTCCAATCTGAAAAGTCAATTCAGTGATTCATGCAGTCCTATCTGTACTCATTTTTTAAGGGAAGAGATATGCTCATCTTTGTTTTTTCAGAGGTAGCCTGCAACTATCATTATCTATTTGGCAATTAAATATTTCAGAAAACTTCCCTATAAGCTAAACATAAGGATAGATATTCAATGTATAATTTAGCTTCCACATAATTTGAAATTTTAACATTTGTCAGATATGTCATGAGGGAATCTTCTCCTTAATTTATGACACAAGTTTGATAAATTCAAACCTTGTACCTTTATTTATTTTTTCCATCTTTCTAACTTTTATAAGATTTATTATGTATAATTACTCTTTAGTGAAACATTTGCTAAAATTTATCTTCAGGGAAGACTGTGATTACCAGTGACCATGCACTTAAACTGGAGTCTGTTCCTGATTGGATAGCAATTGTAGGAAGTGGGTATATTGGCCTTGAGTTCAGTGATGTCTATACAGCACTTGGAAGTGAGGTACCATATCTTTGTGATACTTTTTCTCTCTTTTTTCATTACCTTTTGTACTTGGGAAATATTTACAAATAATTGATCCCGTTATTTGAAATCAGAAAAATGTAGATGTATTGTTAAATCATATTGATCTCTATACTTTTTATTTGTCCAAAAAGTGAACAAATATTTACTCTTTTTATTTCTTCCTTATTTGTAAAATTCATGATCCCCAATTTATCACTGAAAAGATACAGTAGTAATTGGTACTGCAGGTTACTTTTGTAGAGGCTTTAGATCAACTTATGCCTGGATTTGATCCTGAAATTAGCAAGTTGGCTCAGAGGGTCCTTATAAATCCCCGGAATATTGATTACCATACTGGAGTTTTCGCCACCAAGGTAACTACATCTTGTGACATTTTATATAATTTTGTTTCGCTACTTTGAGACGCAACAGTCCTCATGTTTATAGTATATAGATCACACCTGCAAGGGATGGAAAACCTGTCTTGATCGAACTTATTGATGCAAAAACTAAGGAGCCAAAGGAGACTTTGGAGGTAACTTAATCTTTTCTAGAAAACTTTTTGGTTTATGTATATATCATTAATTGTTAACATTTCTCCCATACGAGGGAGAAAATTATTAACTGTTATTAGAACTTAGAAAATATATAAAATGTTATATTGTTATTGTAACTTAGAATCTCTTAGGGGTAGTTCTCATGTTTCATTATTTTTAATTTTATTCTAACTCAACTAATTCAATTAGAATTAGAAGTCTATTATAAGTATAAATAGGAGCTGGTGCTTAGTATATATGTCGTGATACACCATATCACTGTAGTATTGTCCGTGTTTCCCTACCTAAACTTCATAATTTCGCCAGTGTGAAAGGAATCACTGGAATATGTCTGGTCAGCCTTTTTCATGTGTGTGCTGCCTTTTTTTCCTTCCACCTACACCATTGTTTGCCTCACTCTACCTTCTCCTTCATTGTCTCTGCCTGCCATCTTACTGTCGCTGTTTGACTCCTTTGGCCTGCGATAAGAACCAGCAATGAAATTAACACAAGGAAATGGAAACAATAGTTGTATTATGGAATTTGGTCTGATCAACTTGATTCCAGACCAAGTCCGTTGTTATATTATGAAACATCATAAAAACAAAAGGACTGTTGGTGGAGAGCAGAGCAGGACTTGATACCAACTTGATATATTGAGAAGATAAGTCAGTTGCTGGCACTCAGCTGTATTTTATATACATACATACATAAACCCACACACATTGTTTGCCTCACTCTACCTTCTCCTTCATTGTCTCTGCCTGCCATCTTACTGTTGCTGTTTGACTCCTTTGGACTGCGATAAGAACCAGCAATGAAATTAACACAAGGAAATGGAAACAATAGTTGTATTATGGAATTTGGTCTGATCAACTTGATTCAAGACCAAGTCCGTTGTTATATTATGAAACATCATAAAAACAAAAGGACTGTTGGTGGAGAGCAGAGCGGGACTAGATACCAACTTGATATATTGAGAAGATAAGTCAGTTGCTCATATTGGCACTCAGCTGTATTTTATATACATACATAAACACAAACACATATATGTGTGTGTGTGTGTGTGTACATATAAGGAGCAATGGGTTCACTGAAAGAAAAGAAATCAGAGCAAACTGTTACTATAGATGACAACAGGCTACAGTTTAGAATAGGAGAGAAGAAAACAACTTCTTACAATTACAAGAAGGATATGTAATATATTAGTTAAAGTTAAGATGTAAATTAACATATGATTGAGGGGGACCAAGTTGGGAGGTGATTCTCTATTTTGAGCATTTTCACAAATGAATCAAACTGGTACTAACTTATCTCAATAATGATCCTTGCGATTATGATTTCTTTACCATTTGTGAGTCATACTAATGGTGACTTATTTTGGTCATGACTCATGCCAGCCCGATCCTTGTCCTAGTCATATTCTTGCCCAATCTCTCAAACAATGTTTCTGGTTCTCGATTCTCAAAACAGGACTGTACCGACCAGTCCCACTGGAACTTGTCTCCTGTCAGGCTCGGCATAAAGGCGGTCGTGCACAATATTGATATCAAACTGTTTGTTTTAAACGATCAAACCTGGGAAAAAAATTGGTTCAACATAAAGAAATGACAATTGTAACTTTTTTCCTTAAAATGAAAATCAACTTAAAATATTAGTCATTTTCTCTTTTATTCTACATATAAACTTGTTATTATTAATAAATACTGCTGCATATTGTTGAAATTTCAATCTATGATACACATTTTATTTTAACTTTAAATGTTAAGAATCTATCAATTTATGCTTTATTTTAGTTTTTAGCTTCATAAAATTTCGATTTTATATATTTGTAATATTATTTTTGTGTATTTTTAATTATTAAAAATACTTTTGTTAATATGGGTTTGACCCTGGTTTAATACCGGTTGAACCATTAAACCTTGAAGTCACGCATTGATCGGTTTATGACTGGTCTAGTTTTCAAAACATTGTTGGCCATAGATGCAATTACATGCACTGCATTATTTCTTAATTTTCTTTGGCCTGTTTCATTCCGTAGATGCTATTATGTATCATTGGCCACGACATTAATTTTTACTTTTTCTTTTTTGTGGATTTTTCAGTTGTATAAAGTTTAAAGTCGTCTAAGCTTTTAGCTTAAGCAAGACTTTTTGAATATCTAGAAAATATGTCATGATATCATTATGGCATCTTAAAAATTTGCAGACTATCTTAGATGATTACTTAGGAGTATTTTTTTTCATTATATTTTATGATCTGTTTCCTTAATTAATTTGGATTAGGATGTAACCTGCTGAAGATTGATCTCCCATTTCTTTTACCTGTATATTTAATTATTGCAGATTATTTACTAATGGTTGCCTTTGCTTTGCTACAGGTGGATGCTGCACTAATAGCAACTGGCAGGGCTCCATTCACACAAAATCTTGGATTGGAGAATGTAAGCAATTATATCAGAGATGTTTTTTGGGATTAAGAGATTTTCTCTGACAAAGTAATCAAATACTTTTGGTAACTTGTACCTACAGATTGATGTCTTAACACAGCGTGGCTTTGTTCCCGTGGATGAGCGCATGCGTGTAATTGATGCAAATGGCAAACTGGTTTGTCTCCATTTCTTGAATTATCCCTCTCCGACTTATTGTTACTGACAAGGTTTGGTATGTCAGGTGCCACATTTATTCTGTATTGGTGATGCAAATGGCAAGATGATGCTTGCTCATGCTGCCAGTGCGCAAGGAATTTCAGGTAAGTGATAACTGATGTAATTTTTCCACAAGTTCTAGTTTTGGCTTCAATATCATTTGATGAAAAATTTGTCCAACAGTGGTTGAACAAGTTACTGGAAGAGATCATGTGCTGAATCATTTAAGCATCCCAGCTGCTTGTTTCACTCATCCTGAAATAAGCATGGTTGGGTTAACAGAGGTATATCATAATTTTTTTTTTATGTGTCATTCACCGCAACATGTTATAATGAATGAGTTATCTTTCATTTGTGGTTAAATTTCTCTCTATTCTTTTACCCTTTCATACTTTTTCCCATTGTATTATTTATACAATATAATTATTAGCTTTCATTTGTGGTTAAATTTCTTTCCATCTTTTACCCTTTCATACTTTTTCTTGTAATATTTATACAACAATATAATTATTACTTGTAGTTCTTTACTTGAATTCTTATGTGTTGTGATCAAACATAAAATCTACAGCCTCAAGCAAGGGAGAAAGGGGAAAAAGAGGGGTTTGAAGTAAGTGTTGCCAAAACAAGTTTTAAAGCAAACACAAAGGCCCTAGCAGAAAACGAAGGAGAGGGACTTGCCAAGGTTATAATTTTGTATTTTTCCTCTTTTACTATTCCCGTATAGAAAGATTATAAAAGTTATGAAATTTGTTGTCGAGCCCTCTATTAGTTACTTTAGAAGTGCCATACTTATTTCGTCACGAGACTTGTTCTACACATTCATTTTCTGTGGATACATTTATTTATCTGTTCTCACCCATTTGACATTGCTAAATATCATTTATGCTTTCTTGCAGTTGATATACAGGCCTGACAATGGAGAGATACTGGGAGTTCATATTTTTGGTTTGCATGCAGCAGATCTCATCCATGAAGCATCCAATGCTATAGCATTAGGGACACGTATTCAGGTAAAATTTCTACCGTTGCTGTCATTTATGTATGTGCCTGGCATTTAGTTATCAATAATGGCCCTGAAGTCGAGTCTTAGGCTGCTTGTTTTGTAAATTTAAACACTGTGGTACACTGCAGGACATAAAATTTGCAGTTCATGCACATCCAACCTTGTCCGAGGTTCTTGATGAACTATTCAAATCAGCAAAGGTAAGCTAATCCGTAATATTTTCTATTCCATTATAGCCAACTAAGACAATGCCATAGTTGGTGTGAGTGAATTAATGGTTGCGAATTCTTCTTTTGATTTAAACATAACACGAGATCTGGGAAAAGAGTTGAAACATAGAACATACACCTTCAGACTTGCACAGACAGCTAGTTTATTATGGCATGTGTATTAATACATGCCATTTTATATTACTGAGACAGGTTAAAGCACAAGCTTCTAGCCCAGTAAGTGAACCAGTTGCAGTCTAATCTTCCCAAACAGTATAAAATTTTGAAGAAATTTACTTGTACTAGGGACTTCCAAATTATAATGCATCTTCAGGAGGAAGACAACACACTCAGAATCCTGTAAATGAGGGGAACAGTTGGAGGAGGAAGATCAATAATGGCCTGATAATGGATGAACGCCCAAGAATACATGTTCTGGTTTCTTTTCTACTTGCTATTCTTAGTGCCTATAAAAGATGCTTATCTTCATTATTATTGCATTTTTTAAACTAGTTTGCTTCATCTAATTATAGTCAATGAGAAAACCTTTTTGAGAAAGGCAAATTTTTTCAGTAATTCAAGCTTTGCACCGAATCCGTGTGTACCATTGACAGTTTTCCAAATTATGCTTGTTGGCACATTCACCACGTAAAGATTGGAATTGGTCTGTCAATATTTATTTATTGCTATTGCATATGATATGATGCAATGCCAAATAATTCATCTTCGAGTGTTCTTTAAAGTTTTTTTTTTTGGAGAAATTAAAAAATGCAATATTTCTTTTACTTTAATAAAATATTTAGATTTTCGTTTTTACTCTTTTCATCATTGTATTATGCTAAATACATATATCTAAACTAATAGTGGTAAAAGGTAAAAGTATAACTGATAAAAAAAAATACATAATATTATCTTGAACTTTGTAAACATAAATTGAATAAACTATTTTTTTTAAACGACATACATATATTGAAACAGTGAGTGGAGACACATTTAATATATTTTGTATTTTACGGCGGCATGTAAAACATGTTTAATCTACATTATTTAAAAACTTTTTTTTCATCTAAACGAAAATAACGATTTTAAACTCATTTTCAACAAATTTAACAAAAACTAAATTTGATTATAAATTTTATATACTTATTATTGAATGATATCATTATTGCAATTGTTCCAAACACACTCAACCACTCTGATTTATGAGATAAATCATTAACTTTCTCCCCATTTAGCTATTCATTTGTAGCTTGTTAGAAGTTGTTCACGATATTATCATATTCAACCATATTAAAAGTGTTGCTTAATAATCCCAACCAGATTGAGAATAAAGAGAAAGAAAATATGATGTTATTTAGGCATATGAAATAATAACTAGCAAAATCGTTAATTTCGCAGTTGACTGAGTAGGGTTATGAACTCCCTTATATTGTTTAATTCTTATGGACAAAAAAAAATTTACAAACTCTTTTTAAAATGCCCAAATGCTCCATCTCTTCAATAACATTTGATCTTTAAAAAAAATTAAACAAAATACCATCCCTTAGATTGAAATATGAGAAAAATACTTAAATATAAGAAAGTTTTAATTCCCTAGATTTCATTCAATAATACTATTTCAAAAATAATTTTATACATAAATCTGAATTTAATCTTTTTATTAAACTCAAACAATATTCTTAATAGAATTTAAGAGTAATTTATACAAAGTATCTTTATTGAATGAAATAAAAATCTTAACGAATTTAAATACTTTGCTAAATGTGATAGTAGTTACTTTTGCATGTAATTGAATGATGCCAGTAATATTTAAATTCGTTGTCTGGGAAAAACTAATTATCAACAAAGCGTTACTTTTGTAACAACGTGTAAAATAAATTGTAAATGGTCAATGATCGTAATCAAACAGTTACAACTTTCAAATGTGTATGGACTTTTGTTTACCTTGTAATCCAATAACAAGACAACACGCGACAATTTGCATAAATAATTAAAACTATAAGTTAAATAACAGGGGACACTGATTAACAAAATATATTTACGTAACCATTTAGATAATACATTTCCCCGATCAACATTTCTCAAAAATGATTACAAATAGATAATTAATAGTATACTAAAAAAATAGTATTTCTTCTCTGATACATATATTTCATTGGAGTATTTTATAAAGGATTAGCAATTTTACATATTTAAATCTTGATCACCATTTTAAGTAAATCATAAAACGTGGGTTAAAAAAAGAATAATCTCCCTAACAACAATCAACTTCTCTAGTAAACGAAAAATCCCATCTCTCCGCCTGCCCAGATGAAGTTTTATATATATAAACACAATTGAAAAGTGAAATCATAACACAGACAGTTTAAAATGAAAGATTCTTTTCCTCAGCTTTATAATAACAAAGTAAACTAGTAATGAATTTGACATAAAATAAATCATCTAGCTACAAATAATCAAACTCCTTGAGTATATGCAAAATGTACCCATTAACATGCATACAATCAAACGTAAACATTCTATGGCAGATCATAAGCAACTAAATAATAATCCATTGATAACATTTCAAAGGTCGCACAACAAAAACAAGCAAAGATGCTATAAGAGTAAGTACTGCATTCTCTGGATTAAATAACTCATAAAAATGACTATACTACTGAGGATAAATTTGACACAAAACACACCGGGCTTGAATAATAAATCAAAGAAGATAATCATCATAGCCCCATCTTAGAGTGACACTTTACTCTTCCTCAGAGGCTGTTTCACCGCTCTTCTTGTTATGCTTCCTCGCGTACCTCTGGTTTCTCAAAAACTTGGGATCCATCTGCAGTTATTGCCAGCAAGAAACCATTAAAAAAAAAACAATTACATTTTTTATGCATAAATCTAAATTATCCGAAAATACGTAAACGGAACTCAATAAAGAAAGAAAAACCAATAATAGAAGAAGAGGAGAGTACCCCTTTGGTGGAAGTGTGGCGATGCCTCTTTGGCTTTTTGATGCCATTCTTGTGGGCCTTGTAGGACTGGTTGTGAGCAGTGTGGTTCTTCGACTTCGCCATCTCTACAATTCAATGAAAAAAAAAAGTTACACAAGAAGAGGGAACACAGAAAAGAGTGAACATTCAAATGAAATCTAAGAGATCGAACCCTAATCGTGAAGATCCGATTGCGCTAGGGTTTTCTGCGGAACAGAACTCTCTGGGAAGAATAGACAGCTATATATCTTACCACCATATGAGGCAAAACCCTAAGACTTTCACTGAAATGACGATAATACCCTTGCTTATCGGAAGTTGCGTGGGTTGCTGTAAGGGGAGACATGGGCTTTCGGCCCATGAGAACAAGACGCTTGAGGCCCAATTATTAAAAAAAACATAAAGTTGATTTGAATGCTTTGTGAAATAGTTGAGAGTTAATTTATATCTGAAGTTGAGAATTAATATTAAAAAATATATTTTCTGTTTTTTAAATTTATAATTCTATTGAATAACTTACATCTCTATTTATTTTATTCTTCAAATAATTTAAAAATTAATTTTTATTGAAGTTCCTTCATTAAAATAGTTTATTTAGTGTATTTTTTTACGTAATTAACAAATTTTGATTGAATCCAATGAGTTATGTTTTAATAGTTTATGAATAATTAAATAGATTTACTCTATTATTGTAATTGTAATTGTAAATTTTTCTAGGAATATTTAATCCAGTCATACTCATAGTGTTATTTTATAATAATAAGTATGTGTGTTTTTGCATAGAATGAAAATAACAGTCACAGTAGAGAAGTTGTTTTTAGAGGAATGCTGTTCTTAGTTAGAGGTGGTGTTTGGAAGAAAAAAGAAAAAAGAAAAAAAGAGGAGCATTCCTACCACATGCGTTTGAAACGCTGAATTGAATTAATTGCCTAAAAAGACAATCAATCTAAGACTCGGTTTGGTGGGATCTAGGTTAGCCTCCCTTCTCCTCTTCGATCTGGGACTTCTCGTTTCTCCCCCAACACCGACACAACACCTACATCTGCAATTCAAGCATGTTCCTCTTCGACTGGTTCTATGGCATTCTAGCTTCCCTCGGTCTTTGGCAGAAAGAAGCCAAGATTCTCTTTCTCGGTCTCGATAATGCCGGAAAGACTACCCTCCTTCACATGCTCAAAGACGAGGTTTCTCTTCATTGACGTTAGATACCCTTTTATTTTTCTAATTTATTTTTCTTTACTGGAAAAAGTTTTCATCTTTTCTATTCAATTGCAGAGATTAGTTCAGCACCAGCCTACTCAACACCCGACTTCGGAGGAATTGAGCATTGGAAAGATCAAGTTTAAGGCTTTTGATTTGGGGGGTCATCAAGTTGCCCGTAGAGTCTGGAAAGACTACTATGCCAAGGTTAATGTCTTCAATCATTTTCGGTTATCAATTTCGGATTTTTTTCCTTTTCAATGATAAATTCTTGTAATACGCAAAAGTTGATAGGTTTTTTCAATTTCTTACAAGCGAGACGGTAGTGCCTTATAATAAAAATTAGACCTACTTGGATATCAGTTATGCCCCTACTATTTAATATAGTCAGTGCATTGTCCCTGTTAGCGCCTTGGGAATATTTGCTTTCAGTTGGAATTGGATGTGTAGATTTGTGATTTCTCTTTTCAAATCTTGATATTTTGCCTCTGGAAAATGGTACTTCTTTTGTCCTTCTGAAGAAAAGGGTTGGATTTTTTCAGGTGGCTAGGGTGCATTTGTTATCACTCTGACACCAATCACTCCCCCTGCTATACATGTGCATGTTTTTCAAATGTTTCCGAATAATTCCGTAGTGAAGATTTGCTCTCTGTTGGATGTGATTGAACATTGTTCTTGTTTGATTCTTGGTCAAACGTTTCCTCTCTTCCTAAATGGAAGGTCTTTGGACTTGCCCACTTTTTGATGTTTTGAAGATCCAGTGGCTGTAGGGCTGTCTTATTCATTGTTGTTCACTTCCTATTTTATGTGCCTACTAGCTTTTTATACGAGTTGCTTTGTCTCTACTCTACATTCATGTATATTTTGCTGATGTACTGTTGCTGTTCTGAAACCCTACTTGATTTTCATATGTGCTCACTGATTTAGATTTCAAATTGTATTTATGGTCTGATTCACGAGAGGTAAATGTTGTCTGTGAAAACTTTACAGATGACACTTCTTTCAACCTTGTAGGGTAGGGTGTGCTTTACTAGTATATTTCCTGACATGCCTAACATATTCTTGATGATTTTTAGAAAGAAAAAGAGCACACGGATAAAGGTTTTATAGATCTCTGAAAGAGCTAGAGTAGATACATCTATTCAATTTAAGAAGTAGTGAAAATCCTAAATTGATGCATTCTCCTAGTCGTGAAGGCAGCGAGATATTGAATAAGATAAGCATGAAATCAGTTTGATGATCATAACCTATCAACATTCCCAGTTCAAGTATATATTTTTGTTTCACATTTTTGTTCTGCAAGTGTGCAATGCATGGCTACTCTTCCATAGAGCTATAATTTATTGATGATGGTGGTTTCCTAGTTTCTTCATCAATGGCTGTTTAATGTTCAATGACAGGAATGGTGCTTAGAATTATTTGAAAATGGTTTAGACTTGACACTCACTTTACTTTTCCAGGTGGATGCAGTGGTTTACCTGGTTGATGCCTATGACAAAGAGAGGTTCACAGAATCAAAGAAGGAGCTTGATGCCTTGCTTTCGGACGAATCATTGGCAAATGTTCCATTTCTTGTGCTAGGGAACAAGATTGACATTCCGTATGCTGCATCAGAAGAAGAGCTACGTTATCATCTGGGTCTGACCAATTTCACCACAGGGAAGGGGAAGGTGAACCTGACAGAGTCCAACCTTCGGCCTCTGGAAGTGTTCATGTGCAGCATTGTCCGCAAAATGGGATATGGAGATGGCTTCCAGTGGGTGTCTCAGTACATTAAGTAGATTCTGTCATCATTTCCCCCTTTCTTTGATCTACTAGCACAGTCTGCAGTTACATCAGAAGAGGTTTTATCTTTGTTTTTGCTTTTGATGATTTCATTTTCATTGGATTATTTGATACAACTGCAGTGATGTTATGTGTCACAATTTGTATCTTTAGAAGTTTTCTCTTGTCGGGGGATATTTTCTGTCTGAAACACTGGATTCTGTTGTAGGGACTATGTATGATTTTAAGGAACACACTAATAAATCTGGTGATGTCTTCTTCCACATTTTTTCCAACTATTTTCTCTTGTCTCATTCTATTGTGATCTGATGATGATTTTTGAGAAATATGAAAGTAGAGAGAAAGGGCAACTGAATTGCTTTGTGCATGTCTCATGGCAAGGACTTAGAAAATGGAAAACTTATTATTTAGTAAAATAATATGCTTAGAATGTATATAATCTTTAAAATTATATACATTATTTTTTAAAATTATATACATTATAGATTATATAATCTTTAAATTATATATACATTATAAAAAGATGTGGAGGGGTAGCAATATCTATGCATGTTATTTTTTATTAACTATAATAGAATTTGATTTTATTAAATATGATATTATGTGATCTTTTAGATAAGATTATTAAATAACTTGATTACCAGCAAATTAGAATTAGAAATTGATATAGAAAAAATGGTTAATAATGTAGTCTTGGAAGTTAAATTATTTGAAAACGAGTAAATTGATAAAAAAAATTCAAACTATTTTTGTAGTTTTTGTAAACAGTGAAGAAATTATACATATATTACATACAGATAACATGCTATTGTCTAGGTTTATTTAAACTCATTAGACTTACAAAATTTTGTAATGTCTGATACAATGATTTCTTAATATAATATTGATTATTATGGTTACTCTTGGGCGTATATTTTTTAATAAATTATTTTTGTTGTCAATATCTAAATTCAATAAATCTTTTTTTCTTAAAACAGTTTAATATGTCATGTTAATTTTTATTTTTACTATATAAAATATATATGTATGGTAAATTTGGTTATTTTATGTGTATCTATATAATTTCTTACTTTTTATATACAAATTGTAGTGTAACTTGTTGTACGCACAATTAAATTAACTTTGTATTTTATTAAAATAAAAAGAGAATTGTTGCACCATTTAAAAGAATTATTATGTATGGTGTTTTTTTTTCAATATGTTGCATTTTGAAAATTAAATCTAGCGACTTTTAACGTGTTTGATTATGAGAAAATAATTAATTATATTATAAATAATTAAATATATGTATGTATAATATAAGCGATGTCACAGATTTTTTTTCTTGTCACTGAGCAATAGTATTGAGTTTAAATGTAAAATTTGTGTGAAAGTAAAAAAAAAATTGATAAAAAGAGAAAAATACTTAGGAAAGAAGCAACATTTTAATGCAGTACATTTGCTTCATGGAGTCGAAAGGAATTGAAAAACTTCTTTCACTCACGCCATTCTTTTCCTAGTTATGTGACAACAACTTTTCACGCCCCTGTCATTTTTTTTTTGTTTTCTTCTTTAGCTTCTTCTGGAGTTAACATGTTCTGAAAAATCTGTGTTTTTATTATTTAATATATATCTATATATATATATATATATATATATAAACTGTTGGGCTCAGTGACGCGTACCAACCAATCAAATTCGGACAACTGGATTTTTCACCCAATAACAGGCTACGCCGGTATCTCTTAAAACATTTTTGCTTCAACGTTGTCTGCGACTGATCAGCCCATATTTTTCACCGGTCTAGCCGGTGACCACAATTCCTCAATATATATTCGATGTGATGAAAAGTAACTGAAGGCTAAAAAACATAAAGAAAATAGAATAGAAAAAGAAAAGAAAACCGGTTCTTTTGGCGTTGCGTTTTCTTGATTTCTCTGTGGATTCTTCTTTTGAACTAATACTTAGGAAGTTTACTTTTCTCTCTTGGGTTCGCGGGTTGGAGTTGCCGGCGACTTTGAGGTGTTGGAGATTTTGTTGTTTATTTTTCACACGATTTTTGAAGGTTTCCGTCAGAGAGGAGGATTATAAAAAAGAAAGAATGTTTCTTTTTGATTGGTTCTATGGAATTTTGGCAAGTCTTGGTCTGTGGCAGAAGGAGGCAAAGATTTTGTTCCTGGGGTTAGATAATGCTGGCAAGACCACTTTGCTTCACATGCTCAAAGATGAGGTTTTTTTTTCTTTTTAATTTTTTTAACCTTTTTGTGATTTCCTGTTATTGGGTTATTATACCAGTTTGACGGTTTTCTTTGATGATAAATTCAATTTGTGCAGAGATTAGTTCAGCATCAACCTACTCAATATCCCACCTCAGAGGAGTTGAGTATTGGGAAGATAAAGTTTAAGGCTTTCGATTTGGGGGGCCACCAGATTGCGCGTAGGGTTTGGAAGGATTATTACGCCCAGGTTTGTATATTCTTTTTTTTTCAATTGTTATTTCATTTTCTTGTTAAGTTTCATGTTTATGAGTACAGGACATTTGAATGAATTTGGTTCATTACTATTGTTGTCAGTATTATTGGGCGTGGTGTATTAGGATAGTAATTTGAGTTTACATCATATTATTAGGTTTTTCAATTGATGGTTCAAAGCATGCTCGAACTTTCCTGTCTTGTAAATACCATGTCACTTGAGTATGGATTTGGCAAATGTTAAATGATGTATACATTGTATAAGGAAAATGCTTAATAAACGCACAAAAAGAGATGATAATGTGTCATTTTTTTAGTTGATTAAAATATTAGGTTTTTATTGGAAAATGAATCTGTGCTTCTTTGAATTTTCAATGCAATTCTAATAATGTAATTTTTTTTATTTATTGATATCCTTCTGATCTCTGTCAAAACAAGGACTGTTGCTTGTTGTATCTGTAGTTCTTGCAAAACAGTGTTTGGAACTGTGTACCAATGCCTGATTATATAATCTGAATCATCTTGCCTTTTTGTTTTCCCTTTAACAGTTATTGGCATTAGCTGGTTTTTTGGCCAATTAAGGAAAACAGTGATGCTTAGTGCAGATTTTTTTATCTGGTTTAACACGAAATATTCTAACGTCTATTACCTGAATGTGGAAGTATCTTTTCTGCACGGCTTCTTTTGCTGCTTACATATGGTAGGAAGAGTGATGGGGTTTTAGGTGTAGGGTCAATTGAGTATTAGGAAGGCTAAAACCTACATGTAAAATTACTTACATGGTAGCCATCTACTTCTCAAATCAAAACATTGTCATGGACATGAAACTTATCCGAGTTCAGATTCTTTGCTGGTTTTTTGGTGTTGTCCTCTGTTGGGTATGGAAAATATACTGTTGGTATATTAAAATTATACTTATTATATGTTAAAATATCAAAATTAGTGTCTGAGTGTATTTTGAAGGCACTGCAGAGGGACGGCAAAGAAAACCCATAGAGAATCCAAATTCAATTTATCATATTATTGTGATACTAGGAATTGTAATTTGCATAGTGATATCATGATGATGTAGGTGGATGCTGTTGTATACCTGGTTGATGCATATGACAAAGAAAGATTTTCAGAATCAAAGAAGGAGTTGGATGCACTTCTTTCTGATGAGTCACTTGCAAATGTGCCTTTCCTTATATTGGGAAACAAAATTGACATACCTTATGCTGCCTCAGAGGATGAGCTACGTTATCACATGGGTCTGAGTAACTTCACCACAGGCAAGGGCAAGGTTAATTTGTCTGACTCCAATGTTCGTCCTTTGGAGGTGTTCATGTGCAGTATTGTCCGCAAGATGGGATATGGTGAAGGCTTTCAGTGGCTCTCTCAGTACATTAAATAGAGCAGATCAAGTGTGTTTCTAGACGTATCTGCTCATGTAAATTGAATGCTTGAATATGGTGGTTTTACTTTTTGTTATGAAATATATAAGCTTGTGTTGCTGTTCTGTATAGGTTATTGAAATTACAGGAGTAATGAATAATGGCTTTTAATGTTACTATGGTTGACAGTGTTTTTCGTTTTAGTTGACAATCTTGGGGAATTGGTTCACATCGGTCACAAGGAGAATGTTTTTGGTGGTTGGTAGGTAATCTTAGGATACTTTTGACAGTCTCACGTTTTCAAGTAAAGCGGCTTGAAAGAGGTCTTATAAGTGATTGTAGCTCCAAGTCGGCAATTTAAAACACAATTCTGAAATCAAAATAGATATCCTATTAGATGAGAGAATTATTCTTATTTGATAATAATACAACGAGTAAATGTTGTATGTCAAAGGTTCATGGATCATTAAGTAATAAATTTGACGAAGTGGAAAAAGAAGGAAATGAAAAGAGGGAGAAAAGTGATATTGTTGGAATGAAGAGAAATAGAGTGCAAAGTGAAAAGTGAAAAGAAATGAGAAGGAGATTTATAGGAGTTTCTGAATAATTTGATTAATATAATAAGTTTTTAAAAATTACAAATTGATATATTTAACAAATTAATCAAATTATCATATAAATTAATTTTAATTATTAGATTATAACTTTATTATATTTCTATTATCATTTTATGATTTATTAACGTTTTATTATTTTTAAATATAATTATTTCATGAATTTATTATTATTATTTATAATTTTCTTATTATTACTATTATTATCTTACGAATTCATTTTACGAAGTGCATAAGACACTTGATCAATTACCACCCTTAGGCAGACAGATAATTATAGGTATAACTTAATGGATTATGTGACTTTTTTCTTCGGAAAAAATATGCATAAGTTACATATCTTACATATAAAAAGATTCTATACGAGTAATGTAGTATAGAAGAGGGGCAAACATCTATTCGAACAAAGTTACTCACATTTCAATCACAACGTTAAAAAAATTATGTCTTTCATATTTTAATCTTTAATCATTCTCGAAGATCTAATAATCTGTTCTAATTTTGAATTAAGAATATATCCTTATAATCGGCTCCATTCAAACGAAGGTAGAAGTTGCGAGCAAAATGAAAAGGCATGTTTTATTTGAACTTAAGTTATTTAGAAGTTACATGAATATGACTTTAAGAAAAAAAAAAACATGATTTATTATTAATTTACACATATCTGTGAAATTCATTAATTATCTTCACTCATTTCACATGAAATAATTGTCGCCTTTATTCTCTCTACACACAAACAACACCGTGGGGATATAAATTTGCAAATCTTTTGAAATAATTTTGAATTATTATGGAATATCTTCTATTTTTATTATAAGTATTTTGAGTGCTTCTGCCTTTATTCTCTACACACACAAATAACACTATGCGGATATGATTTTGAGGCGAGCATGATATAATATAACAACCTTTTAATCATTAAAGAGATCAGTGATATTGGAGATTGTAGGAAACACAAAAAGTTTCTTTGTACATACAGGCTAATTTTGAAGATGTGTGAGGGCCTTTGGTTGCCTCAGCTCCTATCTGTAACTATTCTAGTATTCTGTAAATGTTTGGGGTGGCAGAGTGTTTCAATTGAGCCAAGATCTTTGTATGAGAATATAATGAACAAAGAGGCCAATGACACATGAAAACCTAATATGATGTCCCATTCTAAGATATTAAGTTAGTCTAAAAGGGTGAAAGGGAACTTACAAGATCCACAGGATATATAAAAAAAGATTGCACCCGTAAAAGAAGACTCTGCTTGGGTAACCTATGCCTTCAGTTCCATGTCAACTTCAGTACTAAGAAGTTGTTCGTATTCCCGTTCCAGCTGCACAAAGGAATAATAATCTATGCAGTGAACAAACATGCAAAACCAAATCCTCCAAGTAGTAATGAAATGTATAATTTAAGTGTCACCTTTGCTTGATCTAGGGCCACTTTCATCCTCCTATACTCTTCTTGTGCTTTCTTGGAACGGAACATGGCCTGAACCCTTACCACTGATCTTTCAACACGTTCTTCAGCCTGTTTCCTACCAGTCTTAAAGAATTCCTCCTCTACAACACTTTCCTTATCCTGATCTCCATTTCCCACTTCAACAGCTCTGACCTGGAGCCCTCGGAAGCCCCTTCTCTTCAAACGCCAACGCAGCACTGCTTTCTCAACCACACCTACAGACCAAAGAATTTTGCGATAATGCTTCCGTAGTTGAAAGCACCGGAAAGCAGCCTGTGTTGTAACAAAGATGTTAGTTAATTTATCCAATCAAATCAGCTGTTAATATATGAGCCAACTGGCAGAGAAGATTTTACTTGAATTTTAACAGCCTGGCGACGCATGAGGAGAAATTCTTTACGAATCTTCCATGTGCGGAATGTACATTGAATGCGTGCAGCAGCTCCCATCATTTTCTTTGTCTCGAAGTTCCTGAACGCATGCTGAATTTTCATTGCTGCAACTATTTTGCGTGCTTCAGCCTCTGGATTGGAAGACATAACTGCGTTAGTTCTCAGTTTTAGATTGTGCTCCCTAAATGCAGCCTGTATGCGGGCAGCTGCATCAGCAGCAGTTCGGTAAGCTGCCAATGTGTCCTTCATGTTCTGCTGGTCATCAGTAAGGCTTGCAGGATTTACTGTATCAGTTGTGCTAGTTTCCAACGAGCCGCTTATATTTCCAGCTAAGCTCATGTCATTAAAGTGCTGAACCAGAGATTTTTCTGAAAGATAAGCTGCTAACCCATCATGACCCCTCATATAAGCAAGATCAGCAGCAGTGCAACCGCCAGGATTTTTTGGCGTGGGATCAGTAACCAAATTTGACTTTGCCCCGGCAGACAGCAGAGTGGCAACCATTTTTTCCCTGAAGATACAAATTTTAAAACAAATATATAAGAAAATTTTCATTCAAAGTTCAAGCAGCCCACTTATCCAAGATCATGCTAAATTCAATTGATTATTTTATTGCCTAGTTTTATATAGGAAAAGAAGGAACACAAAGAAGATGAATAGTGAAACCACGTCAGAAAAAGGATTTTTTGATCAATGTATCGGCAGAAGGGTTAACAGTGTAAACAAATGGATGTCTGTGTATTATACCTTCCACAATATGCTGCCCAATGTAAAGCTGTCCATCCAAATCTATCACGGAAATCCAGCGACAAGCCTGACCATGAAAATAAGGAAACAGCCCAAGTATATCCTAAAATAGCACACAAATGAATTACACTCTGACCATGTGAATCATACTCAGTCGTCTTATAGCCTAGAACAATTCTTTCGAAAAGCCATTCCCTTAGCCTGTTTTTCAATGCAATTCCAAAGAGGGCATCTTTTGCTTGTGAAAATGGAATCTGGTTGTCTTCAGTTGACTTGATTAAATACTGCCAACTATTGGAAATAAATGATGTTCTGAGGGCAAATTGCCTAGCTTCCTTAAGTCTATTAGGTGGTACTTTACAGGAGATAACATCTAGGCTTAGTTGTTTAGCAAATAGCAAATACGCAAGCCTCATTTGTAGTCGAAACTCATCCCAATTGTTATTCTCTTCCATTGCAGCTGTAGGATCATGCAAGACAAGAGTACGATATTCAAAATTAACAACTTGGCTAATAGGCTTATGGCCATCAAGACTCAAGTAGAGATTCACGATTCCTGGAGAATGTGGTGGTACCCAGCACCGATAGAATCCAACCTGAACAATTTCTGCAGGAACGCTAACATCACCACAGACACATAATAGATTGGACTTTGAAAGGTGCATATAATCCTTATGA
This sequence comes from Vigna mungo, assembly GCA_036885675.1. Taxonomy (NCBI): domain Eukaryota; kingdom Viridiplantae; phylum Streptophyta; class Magnoliopsida; order Fabales; family Fabaceae; genus Vigna; species Vigna mungo. Next base: position 15,985,148 of record CP144696.1, read on the forward strand.
AAGAATCCAGTCACCAGGACCTGCAAGTAAAGTAATTCAGAAATCAAAATAACAGGTAACAAACATGTGAATTCATCATGCAGATAGTATGTACTCTGTTAAATACATTTACAATTTACACCCTGCATGCATGTACCAAAGAGCAACTCATAGCACCAATTAAAGAATGATTTTGGTTAGACTGAAAATAACAGTTATTCATATTCCTTGGTTTATATATTTGCAGTTTTCAGCTTTGGAATTCAACAAGAATTCAAGATTGAAAGAAATGACTGAGAAATCAAATAAGTAAGAAACCAAATATCACACATTAGAGTTAATTGTGAAGAAAGATATGCTTGTTACAGAAAATAATTGATACCAAGTAGATATACAAGAAGGGAAAAGGAAACCTTTGATTTCTCCGAGGAAGATACCCACGTAGGGGATACATCCGTGATAGTAAATACTTGTTCTGGCTGAGAAATTTGCTGACCATCCACTACCGGGGACAAATATGGTTCATGAACAGATGAAACTGGTGACTCGAGAGCTGGGTCATCAACTGAACATGGTGAATCAGACATGATGTGGTTCACCCACATTCCAAAACTGTCCTGGCTTTGCAATCTTTCACTGACCAAAGGGTCAAAGGAACCAGCACTTAAAGAAACAATATTATTCCTCTGCTCATTTGGATTTGCTTGATTGCCCATCATCTGAAGTGTGGCACTTTCTGAAAAATTGTAAGTAACACTGTCGCTCCCAGCAATTGGCAGAGGATGACAATTAAAAGAAGAAATTTCTGCAGATAGATTGTTGACTACCTGGTGACAAAACAAGTAGACCAAAGGAGTGGCTATTACAAAGCAAGTATCCCGAGAAAAAGAAGGAAAACAAGAGGAACCAATAAAACAGATACAGATGAGGTACAAAACATTTTATACGTGATTACAGATTTGAAAATAGTATCATAAAGGTAAAACAGTATCTTAAATCCTTATCATGTATAATGAAACTGTTGACTGGATGACTCGTGGAACTGATTTTTACATTCTAGCTAGTTTATAGGACCCGTGATTTTTTGTGTATTTGTTAGGAACCATCTGATGTGTATTTAGCAGGATTTTAGGCATTAAGTAGAAACTATTTTCCAGTATTTCATTGCTTTCTTCTCTAAAAATTATGATCAACAATATACATTTCGTATTTTTATGTATCCAACAGAAACAATGATCTTATGGTGAAAAAACATTTGAATGCTGAATGCCTGAACATCTATTAAATGTGTTGTCTACAAAATATAACAAATTTTCTACATGCATACTTAAAAGAAGATGAAAAAGTCTTACGATAAACTTCAAAGGACAGACAATAAGGAGGCCAAAGTTGTGACACTGCAGTTTTTGCAGCTCTTTGGCCCTTTTGGTTGAAGCAGATCACCTGCCCTTTTAGAATCTCTTATCCGTTTAGTTTGCTTAAGGAGGTTAGTACTTTTAGCTACTCTGGTGATTACCACATGGTTATTTCATGAGAGTTTCCACTATCAACATAAGAGAGTTTGGGCAGCCTTGCTGCATATTGGAAACTTTCTCCTTTCTAGTCCTTTCCATTTTTAATATTAGAATAGAGGATATTTTATCCTCGCCCTAGTTATTCTCAGTGCTTCACTCAGTTTATATTGAATAAATTTTTTTTTCAGTGCAAGGGGAAAAAGTCAAAGAACTAAACTGTCTTTTACAGAACTCACGTGAAAAGGACAATAAAGAAGAGAATAATAAATACAAATAAAGGAAAGATGATTATCTTACATTGCTGAAACTGCCATTCAGTAAAATTTGATCTTGTTGATTAAAATATGCAACACTGCCTGCAGAAAGTTAAGTTAAAATAAATTAATGACGCACTCCAAAAAAGTGGCTGACTGTGCTTTAATCAGCTACCATTTACCTCCATTAGGCATGCTAGAGGCATTATGATCATTTGCATCCACTAGGTCATCCCACTCAAGTGTATTAATCTCATGAAGTCTCAGTTCATGACTTTTGTCTTTTACATTGTCACTCATGTCTGTTTTTGTCCAACCAGAAAGGATGAGATTATACACCTTATCAACAAAACAATAAGAAATTTGTAGCTTTATAAACCAACACAAAAATATTATTTTCTGCTTCCTTTGGAAAGATGAGCAGAAATAAGGCATGTTCTTTTCTTGCAAGCCGTTGTTTTCAGACAAACACTTGCCATCTTCAAAATTAAAATATGATAGTTTAAGCAACAGCCATGAGCCCTTCATACTGATAGCTTGCAACAGTACAACTTTTAAGAAGATATACAACAAAAATATAAGTTATTTCTCACCAGCAGCATATGTGGTTGTGGTCCCTGAATCTATTTCATCCAATACAACCCATGGTGCAGGAGGATCAGAGACAGAACTGGAGTGTGAATTAACAGGAGTGACGGGAGAACCTTGCATCTGTATCACAAACAACAATCCAAAGGCAACAAAGCCAAGTTATATCAATTTTCACAATAAAGTTTAGAACACAAATGAAACCTTAAACATGAGTTTGTTTCTAATTATAAAGATGTTTGAACTTCTAAGTGTCATTAAGAGAAACTAAATGATTAAATCCTATAACTGATAGGTGTTTTTGGAATACTAGATTTTATGTTTATAGAGAAAACAAATTAACTTATTCTGAAATGCAGTTTTCAATATTTTGAGAAAGTAGACTTTAAAAACATTATTATCCCACTTGTCTTGAAATCAGCTTTTGGAGCTTATATTCATCATCAAAACTGTTAAAAATATATTGTTGGACTTGGCTATCTTTCAAAGTTCAAATAAATATAATGGAAATCAAGACTACGAAAGAGCCAGTGCACACTATACACAGAAAACAAATGAGGTTTCCATCCAGACCAACTGAAAAAAACATTACTGTAAGAAAAAATTGTTATAGACAGAATAATGCTGTATCTAGACAAATTCAAAAGCATAAAACTACATTAACAACTTAAATCAGTAGATCACAATCTGACTAATGACTTCAGATGTACATGGTCTTCCTGTTAGACAAAACTATAGTAAACACATAAATCATGGTTTGTGCAGTTAAATTGAACTTTTGAAAGGGAAAAAAAATAGAGGAAATAGTGAACAATCTGACTAATGAATAAATGAGTATGGTTTTTCTTCGAGACAAAACAACATACAAAAGACACATAAATCATGGTTTGTGAGGTTAAATTCAACTTTTGAAAGCGAAAAAATAGTGGAAATGTTGAACTTAACACTACCTCTTGTGTTTCACGATAATGAACAAGGACTATGTGTTCCATACTCCTGAAAAGAAAATAGTGAAAAGAATTTAAGTCAAATGTTATTGGCAAATTTATTTTAATTTTATGCTTTAATCAATAAATGCAAGAATAACAGAAGCACCATACTACAACATAACTCAGCAGAATGATCATGCGTAAAATTTTAGAATTGGAGCTTTAAGAGACAACTCATATGCATACTTATCAAGCAGCCAATAACATCTTCGCACAAAATTTGAGTTATCCTGACCATGTGCATAATATACATGTATCCTTTCTTCATTACCAACCTGTTGGGTGCGGAAAAGAAATAAATGACAAAAAAAGAAAGTAAAAAATCAGATATTATGGTAATTAATCAATGATAACAAAAAACGTGAGGAAGGAATTATCATCATACATAATAAACACTACATTTGATGAAAAAATTAAGAGCAGAAAGCCACAAATTGATCTATCTGCCAAATGGCAAATACTACCAAGAAAGAAAGATAGATATACTGGATCATTGTACAAAAATCATATGACATACAAAGTCAAGATAATGCCTTATGTAAATTAAATATCACCATAATCTAACAGTGGATGATATCTAAAACTACTAGACTCCAGACTCCCCTAATTAAAAAACTACTATTTATGGAGAGTACACAATAAATTGAACAACATTGGTAAAATAGAAAACTGATCTCCAAGGAGCCTTATGTCTTTTAACATTTAACCACGTCTAATCAGTGTTTAGTTCATTCACATTCCACATTAACAATGATCAATTACCCAAACAATCTGTTAAAGAAACAAAACTAAAATAAAATTAACTCGAGTGAAAACAACAAAGAATGAAAATCCTCACTTTTAAGTGCTCGTGAGCTTCTTTAACAGTTTTCCCGTCCTTTTTCTTTTTCCAGTTGTGCCCATCTTTTCGAAAGTTCCTAAGCATCTTGCGATCAAATAAGACAATAGTACCGCCTGTTCACACACAAAAAAAAAAATAATAATAATAATAACAACAACAACATTTTAACTAGACATTTGACATTGTCTTATGACTAATAGTGAAAAATCTTTTGGATGCAAAATAACTATATGAAATTCCATCAGATACATTATCGAAGCCATGCCATTTGCAGTTACATTTTATATTGTCTTATTCATGTTATAAACAAATAACTGGCGTGTGCTTTTATGAAAGAAGAAAATCATTGAGTAAAACCAGAAGATTACAAAGATATTTGAGGGAAATGAAACAAAGTAAACTTTAAAACCAATAATTAAAGGTGTAGAAGCTTGAAATTAAGCAAATAAGCTTGAAAGCACAAAAGTTCCAAAATATGATTATCATGGAATGCTTTCTACCAGTAGGTAAAAAGTTTATGGTAAGATACGCATACATAATTTAATATCTATAAGACAGCACACGGCAGGGCAGAATGGAAACTATGCACCCACTATTTAAATATGAAGTTACAGATAACTGATAATTACTTTTTGGCAAATTCACTGGCTTGACATTAATGGGAAAATACTTGTTATTACAAAGCATGGCATGAATTTCATTGGGACGAAGCCATCTGGTTCCCGCTTCCTCCAAAATGCTCCTCACGTCCAAATCTGAGGCATATATAAGAAAACATGTCAGAACAACAGCACTACAGATTTCCTTTTCTTTTGACATAGCCTAAATAAAGTCTACTTCAGGGGATAATCACTCCCCCAGATGACAAAAACTAACATCCATGCAACGCAATAGTAGGCTTACGCTTACCAGATGATTTATCAAACCTGGGGAACAACTTGCTCCAATTAAATGCTAGAACACAGTGTTTGAACATCTAGTGCTACTACTCACAACATCCATATAAATTACTCCGATAGCTAATTATAAACTAACAAGAAACAAAAAACTACATCTTGGTCTTGATCGTAGACACTTGATCAAATGAACTTAGGCATGATTCAGAAATCAACAGTGAAGTACGTACCTTGCAATGTGTGGAATCCATGTATCTCTGAACCAACAAGTTGTGCCGCCAAGTTATTCGCCATATTCACGAAAACCTATGGAGATTCCGAACACTTTTCTCTCGCCCCAAAGTCAGCAACTGCATATATTACATGAAAAAATTAAAAAAAGTGCAAACTGGTGATGACTCAACAAAAAAAAGAGAACAATCATCGTTCTCAACTAAAAAACAATAATCAAAATTAAGAGGGTAGTGAGAAACAAATAGAAAGCTAATAAATTTACCTAATTGCAGAGAAGGGTGGGTCTATTGTCCGAATTAGAATAGATAGAAATATGATCGCCCCCTTAGAGCTGAATCACTCTCTCTTCTTCCTTTCTGTTTTTTTCTATTCCACACTCTGACTCTAACTTTTATTATATTATAAAATATAAATATAAATCATAAGTAATATAATAAGAGTATTCTTTATTTATTTAAATAAATTAGGAGTTTAGTAAACGTAATAAATAAATAGATGAGAAAATTAAAAGTTTAAATGTGAGGAAGGTATTCAGACATTTATTAAGGGTATAAAAATAAAAATAATGATTGTTGGAAAACTTTAAAATACGTTTTATGAAATAATATTGAAATTATTTAATATTTTTTAAAATATGTTAAATGTTATTTAATAAATACTTATTTATGTTTAATTAAATATATTAAATTTTATTTAATCAATGTTCTTGTAACGTTTTAAATTAAAAGAATATATATATATATATATATATATATTAAAATGGCATGACAAGCATTTATTAACTAGCCACACTTTTATACACACCCTCTTCTTTTTAAAATGGCATGACATTCTCATAAAAGTATTATTCACATTTTACAAGTTTTATTTTATTTAAATGTCTTCATCATAAAATAAAAAGAAATTATTTTAGTTTTCAACGATACCTTTGTTTATTTATTCATTGTAGTATAAAAAGCTATTAGCCAATATGGTATATAACTTTACTTCAGTCTTTTTTAAGAAGCCATTTTAATTAGAAAAAATATATATTTTATTGTTATAGGTGAAAATGTAAGGTCTCTCAAATGATAATTTATTTAAAAAAAAAATAGACAGGGGTACAACAATCATTATTGGGGAATAAAATGAAAGCTTAAGCAATATTTAATACATTAACAAATTAAAATATATATACACGTTGAATAAACATTTAATCCTTTTTCTTGCAGGATAAATCATCTGTTTAGTTTTTATTTTATGCTTTTGCAAATATTTTTGAGAAATAATTTAGGAAAAAGGTTAAAATATTTTCTATTTGTAATTCTCGATAAATAATTATAATATGCTTGTTAGCTATAGTTGTAGAATTTCACTTAATAAAAGATCTTGTTTGATATTGCTAGTCACACAATAATAAAGTCACTAAATTGGAAGATGCTGTCTTTTGTATATTAGACACTTTAGTTAGTTAAAATTGTAGTATAATTTTATAATTTAAAATACTTTTAAGATCTTACATAGTTTTATCAAAATATATTTATAGTGATATATTAACTAATATTCTAAGAACTACCATTAATTAACACTGTTTGGTGATCTAGTTTTTATTTTGGCGGCATTAATACTTTTTGAGATTAAAATGAAAATGGCAGTCTACAGTGAGAGGGAAATTTTACTGAAGAGGTTATTTTCTCATTTTTGTTATCATTCTCGTTTTTTTAATATTTTCTTACAATTAAATAAAAAAATTCACTTTTATTATTTGCATATCATTTTCATTTACTTCACACAGATCAAACATAATATCCTTTAGCATGTTTAAATCTCTTTCTTTATACCCTCTTTTGTTTTCATGTTTTCTTGTCTTTTTTTTTTTAAGTTTTCTTTATTTTTACTTATTCCATTTTTTAAAAATTAAAATAAAGAAAGAAAAAACTTTTTGTTTCTTTCATCAGCATGGAGTAGAAAAGAAAAAAGAAAAAACTGCAGTATAAAAGATCTTTACAACTTTTAAGGATGTAGGAAATCCTGCATTTGAGAGGGAGAATACCTCGAAGTTACCTTACTACTCCTATGAGTAGAAGTATGATCGTGAAAAGATACATTAGCTGTGGTCAATTTATCTAAATTAAGTTCTTAAATTAAAAAGACAAACTAAAATGTTATAAATAAAATCGGATTGAATTACTCTTTTTCAATTATTTAATATGACGTATAAGTAGAGTTATGATTCGATCCTTAATATATGGGTTGATTTTGATTGTTTAAATCTAAATTCTATTTGATCTATTAGTTTACATGGATACTTTTAAAATTGAGTTTTATTTTTTTATTGTGTACTTAAAAAATAACTGTTAACTTCATTATCAGAGTGTAAGTGGGTTAAAACAAAATTAGGATGAAATTAAATTTTCAAAACTAAATAAATTTATTTTTAATGTATTTTTATTTATTATTTTTTCTTTTCAATATTTTTCACTTTATATTTTATTAATATTTTTTTCTTTTTCAATCCAAACATCTTTTTGCGATATTAAATAAAAAAAAAGTTAGAGTTTAAGAATTTTATTGCATTTTATTATTAACAAAAAAGAGATAGTTTTGATAAAAATTAATGTAATAATTATTTCGTATACACAAAAAATGTTAAAAATAAGTATTTTTTATAAATTTATAAATTACTATATTTGGATGTATTTTTTTTAATTTAAAAGTTTTTATGAATTTATTTTGATAAACTACTTAAATAGTATTGTGTATAAATAAGTTTTTTATTTATTTGTAGTTTTGACATGTAAAATATCGTTTCAGTTAAAAAAATATTTGTTCTAAAAAAATCTTCTATAAAAGAAATTAGATAAATTATTACTTTTACAAAACAAGCTAATATAACATAAACATTTTTATATATAAAAATTGAATAAAAAAATACACACAATTTTCTAAAAATTAAAAAAAACTAAATGTTAATTAAATTGTATAATTTCATTCACGTATAATTAATGAATATGATTGAGTTAAAACATTAATTAGATCAATATAAAAACTTTTGAATATTATTATAAATATATTATTGGAAATAAAATAATCTACGTGTTAAAAGAAGACATGTAGGTTGACCATAATCCATGAGACTTTATGGATGGAACTTTATAAATATTTGATTCTATGAATTCTTTAATAAATATTTTTTTTTGTTTTATGAATTTTTTTTAGCTTAAACCATGTGGATTAGAGTCAAATAGTATAAAAATGACTAATTTGATAAGTTTATCTATATAGGTATAAACGAGTTTATATTAAATTAATTAATAAGTTTATCGACCTTTTATAAATTACAAACTTTTTTAGTACATCACTTGACATGAGTTAGGGTAATTCCTTTACATAATTTAAAGAAAAAGTATTATATTTTCTACCACCACTCTATAACCTAATATTATTTCTTATTAAAAGAAAAGTTAAAACATCCTTTTTGTGTAATAACTTTCTATAATTTTGTCAAATGTATTTAATTTCAATAAAAGATACAATTCAAACATCAATTATATTATTATGATTCTAAATTAAGATATATTTTTATTGATAATTTATCGTGTAAAAAAAAAAACACACACACACATCATGCAACCAATAAAATCAAAGAAATAGATGATAGATGTGAAAATAGGAAAAAATTTATCGTAAAAAAGTTTTCCTCAATCAATTATAGTTACCATGTAACTTCCAAAAAAAAACTTCATAGTTGTAAGGTTTAATAAAAAGTTTAATTGTCTACAGTGCAAAATTGTTTAAAAGATGTGTACATTATGGACTTAGTTTAAACAAAAATAATAATACTAAAATGATGTTAACCTTATCAAAATTTTTGTTGAGTTAACTCTAGTTGAATTTCGACTAAGTCAATAATTGTTAAAATTCAACTTATTTTTGTCAATTCAATCTTAATTAAATTTTGTTAGAATCGTTTGAAGTTGAAATTGCGAAGTGGGACTCAATCCGAAATTTAGAAGAGTACAACCTATATTGAAATTTGACTCGATTGAAATTTTACTAAATTCAACTTTATTAACGATTGAGTTTTGTTCGATTATTTCTTGACTAAATACAACTATGTTGGTCTTCATCAAAATTTGACTAAATCGATTTAAACCAAAATTCCATTGAGTTAATCTTTATTAAATTTAATCATGACAACTTGTTTAAAATTCTATCAAACTTAAATTTAAAAATACATCAATCCGAGTTAAAAATAAATATAAGTTAATTTAAAATAAATATTAACCCTAATTAGTTTGACCAACAGTGGAGAGAAACCTATTTTAATTTCTTATATATATATATATATATATATATATATATATATATTAATATTTTGATTCTAAAAACTTTTTTAATATATTTTTTTAATTCTATAAAGTCTGAAACATCTGAGCCTTGTCTAGATGACAACTCTACAACCACTATTCTTAAAAAAATGTATTGAATTAGGTAACAAAAGTGGCAGAAATAAAAGTTAAATAGATAGGGTAATTTCACATGACTTTTCAAATGTTAACATATAAGATGGACATCATGGGCTACTTTCAAACATCATCAGCAAATGTCTCATCATCCACCTAATCCATTGGATTTTATTAATAATTCTGCTTGGCTGGCAAAGGAGACATGCGGGAATTGGCCACTTCAATCTTCAACACTGCATAACCATATAACAATTAATAATCTTATATTCTCAACAATTATCATTTAATATTTCACACAAGACAAAAACAAGCCGACTGTTATTGAAAAGGTAATTTTATTGAAGGAAAAGTTAAGAGAGTTTCGGCTGTGATTTTTTTTATTTATTTAATCATTTTGCTAATAGAAAAGTAAAATGAAAAATACTTTTTTTTTTTATTAAGGTCGTGGACTTGGGATGGTGAAATCTACAGTTATAGTTAATCTGAGTTTCTAACATGTCAGTATTTCATGAGAGTTGTGAAGATAACAATATAGCTGACTAAAATAAATACTGTATGTAATATTTTAATTTGATCCAATAGATTATGGTTATAATCTGTAAACAAGTACAATTTTTCGTATTTTTTAATTTTCGTTTTTATGAAAAAAATAAAATCAAGTAAAAACTATAATGTTTTACAAAATCAAATACTTTTATCTATGTCATTTCCAATAACCAATCTAAATACACTTCCACACATTACTCTTAATATAATTGATAATAATTTATTATATAATAAAGTTTGATTACTTATGTTTATTGATCTGTTTTTTTTTTATCATAATAATCTAACACTTCCAACATATTTTTGTAACTAAATTTTTCTTTGGATTTAACCAGTTTCCAATTCTAAAAGTTCTATATTTTAGATATTAAACTATCATATATTTTTAATTTACTATTTAATTTTCTCATTTATATTTAATATAATATTAAATTTAATACTTAAATTTTCGATGAAAATATTTACATAAAAATAAAAATTTATTATTTATGTACTATTTTAATTTACTTTTTTTAAACAAAGTGTATTATTTTATTTGAGAGAGGTGAGCATTGTAAAAATAGATTTTAAATATTTTTTTTATTTATTATAATCTTTTAAAATTATAATGTTTTTGTAATTTTTTTAAGTATAAAGAATAATTAGACTTTTGTTATATTGTCAAATAAATCTGCCCAAACGTAACAAGGTGAAATAAACTAATTTAACATTTTTTTAATATCAGAACGCATGAATATAGATTGAGCTATCCATTAGCTGCATTAAAAACCGAACTTATAACTAATGCTATAAAGTACGTGAGATATAAGTTTCTATCAAAAAAATACTATATGATTTAAAAACACAAAACTATGAACCTCACATATATAAATTTATTAATATTATTATATAAAATTGATTATAATATATTAAAATATTATTACCTTTCTTTATTGTTTTATATTATTTAAAAAATTACATACAATACATATATTATATAATAAGTAAAGCATATAATTATAATAAACTTATTCAAGCACGATAAATTTACGAAAATTTTTAAAGACTTTATTACAAAATAGACTTTTAAATAAAATTAATAGTCAAAATAATTATAAGGATCCTGAAAATTAAAGAACTTCTGACGTTTGGCACGTGGAAGATGTTATCAATTCTGAAACGGTGTTACTTGAATTTGGTCTCAAATAATTTAAAGGCAAATTGATTAGATTCATGTAACATTCTTTTTCATTAAAGAACATCAACATCTTATATTTCTCTATCTCAAAAATTAAAAACAGGTACGGCGTGTTAAGGAACTAACATTGCAGGTGACTTTTAATTTAAGAAATTAAAAGCAATAAAAAATATATCTAATTGGCTGTTTTTCAAATTGAACCAGTCAATTGTACGGCTAATTTATAATTCAATCAGGTCAAGTAGGTCTCATTTAAACATTGATTATGTGTCAATGTGATTCAAACATGTGATTGGTCAAAAATTATTTTACAATCAATAATAATAATCATAAACATTATTGTGAAGTAATTTTTTATCAATCACATATTGACACGTAATCAATGTTCAAATGTTGTCAAAAAAATATTATCTAAATATCATTATCCTTAAAAACATATCCTCTGATCTCGTATATCATTGCTCAAATATTTGTAAAAATGTTATATGTATGGATTTCTATGTCAAAACGTTTATGATAGGATCATAAAGAACACAAAAATTATAATAGTTAGCTAATTATTTAATTGGGTATATGAATATAATTAATATAAGGCAAATTTTACATCAAATTTTCTGATGTTATACAAATTATCTCCTAAATAAATGTATTAATACTTATACTATTCATTAATAACTTAATACCACAATTTTTTAGTAACTACTTATATTATCACCAATCACGCTGTGATTTAATTGTAGATATTTTTTATTTGTAACATTCTTTTAATTCAATTGTCATAATAAAAACATTTTTGACTCGTTTGATACTTGGAGAATTTTTATTGGATAAATTTGAAACTGTGGAGTAAACTTAATTAAATAAATTGTTTATTGCTTTCAAGGTGAAAATTGGAAGTCAACAAGTCCAAATAATACTATTTGTTTTAACATAATTTACTTTCAAGAACCCAACTTTTAAATAGATTTTAGACTATTTACTTTGACAGTGTAACATTCCACGTTTCAAAGGATAACTATGAATACTTTACAAAGCGTATATCAATAATGTCCATGCACTAACTCAAACTATTTTTTTTTTCTACGATGGGTATTTTTATTTTCACTGGAATTTCAGCATAAGATTTCAATCTCATCAAATCATATTCATTATAATAGGTAGTAATAAGTCAAAATTACATCTAATAAAATCAATAACTTAATAAAAAATCCAAGTCACAAAATCACCAAATCTAAAATTGATTTAGATGACTTTTCTCATAATGATTATGTAAATCTCAAAATATATACAAAAAAAAAAAACAAGACAAAAATATTATAAGAAGATTATACTATAGGATACTTATTTATAGTTATTTAAGTTTACATTCTGTCTAAATTCCTATATGAAAAGAAAAAATTATCAATCAAGTTTTGAATGACTTTCTCATCAATTTTTATTGTGGAGTAATACTTCGCACGAATTGTGATTTGGATTGCTTTAAGCAAAATTATATGGTTTATATTATTCTTTTAATATTTATAAGGTTTATTATATGACCTTTCATATAACTTATAATATTTCTAAATATATAATTCATAATATTTTATAATTATATGACACTTAATATTTTATAATTATATAACCCATAATATTTCATAAGTTCATATTTTACTTAAATCTATATCAAACTCTCTATATTAAAATGCAGACTTAAGTAAATATATTCTAAAGAAATTTATCACTAAAGAAATTTATATCTAAAATAAAAGCTGGTAACTGAAAAGTGATTCCATAATTAATATTTCACTGTTATTATCTTAATATTAAAAAAGAACATTTAAAAAGATTATGAAAATTGTAAAATAATAAATAAAATTTTATTTCATATACTTAAATTAATTTTTGTAATTATAATTTTTTAAAACTATCCCTGTTTAACACAAAAAGGTTTTACAGTATGTTTTATTTTCTTTATATTTTTTTTATTTTTTTTCTCCAAAATAAATATCTCCACAGTTTTTAACATTTCAGGTTTTATTGCTGACTTTATTTTGTAAGTTTTACCGTTACAAATATTAGATAATAAAAAATGTTTTGAAAATATATATTATATATTTTCAAGTAACTTTACATCAGTTAATCATAAACTACTATTTACGGCAAGTTTATTATTTTTTATATAAATAACTTATAAGCGTAACAACCATCATTTTTAATTAGTTGATGGTATACAGAATTTTCAACAATGACTTATAAGTATTAAACTTATGCTTAAAAGTTTGAGTTTTATAAAGAAAGAAAATAAATGATATGAAAATATCAAGCATATAAAAAATATATTTACAAATAATGTGTAAACATTTTAAGTTTAAAAATTACAATTAGTCATACACTAATTTAAACTGTCACACGAAATGTGTAGAAATTGTTGAAATAATTAAAATTAGTTTGAAAGTTCATTTTTCTAAACCAACCAAGTAATATTTTTACAAAATGAATTAAATATATTTTTAGCCACTAAATTTATATACAAAATTGAAATTTATTTATCTCAAAAAATTCATATAAAATTCATTCTTATAATAATATATGAAATACATCTTACTTATTGAATGAAGTGAAAAAAATTACAAAAGAAATAATCTAAACAAAGATATGTTTAATGTTTTTCAATACAAATCATTCATACGACTAGCCCAATACTCAAGTAGTCCATTTGTGACTACGATTCCTCGGCACAGTAACCTCCAATTTTGGATCTAAAACAAACCACAACTTTAAGTAAAAATCTTGGGCCTGTTTTTCCTGTAGCCCACAAATTGCTCTCTGCACCGATAAATTTTAAATACAACTGTCGCTCACAGTGTCATTTCTGAAAATAGTATTGAAGGTGCAATCGGATGTAAAATACTGTCTTGAAATGCATGTTTAAGAATAAAATTTATGATAATTAATTATTAGTGATGATTAGATATATATTTAATTTTTAGTAATTATCACGGATATTTATTAAAGTAAAAAATAATTTTAGGATTTAACAAAAATAAAACCTAAACAGTTTGATAATATGAAACGAGAGAAAAATAAATAGCATTGCGCTTAAGGTTGAAGTGATCTGACTCAAAGGCGTAATGTTAACTTTTGAAGACGAGTAAATTTAAAATAATCAAAACTCAATTTCAAATCAATCACTGTGAAACTAGGAAAAATGTAACATGGGAACAATATGTACCTTAAATATTATACCAATTTTGTGCAACATTTATTCTAACATGATAAAAAGTTGTAGGAATTTCCATCTTCTATGAATAACTGCTATTTTAGGGGGGTCATATCATATGTTTGCTCTTAGTGGAGGCAAAGGCATGTGTGTGTAATTAATTAATGGAGTTTTAAAAGATATTTAAGTTGTTCAATGTTACCAAATCACATGTTACTTTTTATTTTTTTGTTTTTATAAAATATCATTTTAGGTTTTATTATTTTTCATAAAATAACACATTGGAAGATTTAAAAATAAATTTCAAACTTAATTTAACTCCCGTTGATTTATAAAACATGGTTTAAATTTATTTATATACTTTAACTTAGTCTTATATTTTATCAAGCGAAACTTCTAACATCTTTCTTTTATGTCAAAATATATACATATTTTTATATAAAATTAAATATTAAATAATATGATAACAACTGTATTTATTTATATATTCCATGTTACCTATATATATAACTATTTTTTTTTTTACTTCCACAGTAGAGTTTCTAAGATTCCACCAAGTAAAAGAAAACGAAAGCTGATAGAAGCATTTCATTTGTGAATATAAGTCACAATCAAATAAATAAATATATATATATATATATATATATATATATATATATATATATATATATATATATATATAATACAATAAATAGATAATACTTTTATTACGTAATCATATTATTTTGAACTCGTTTTAAAATTAATAAATCTATTACCTGATTAAATTATAATTCTATACATAAAATAATATTGAACTTAAACACAGACGGACAAGTTCATATCACACGTCTATTCATTAAAGCATCTGAATAAAAAGTTGAGTGTTTTTCCCTGCATTTCACCTCTTTCCTGCACCTCCAAAATTACATTTTTCCCCTTCATTTAATAAAAGTCAAAACATTTAATGATTTTTTAACTACTAACACCTCTTCCTAATTACCAATAACCCTGTGTGATACTAGAAATCCATAAACCCTAACATGCACCCCTATTTCGTGATTCAATTACAATAGCAGTGAAACAAAGAACACAGTAAACTTATCACTCAAGATGATGAGAATTAAGTTACCAAACTCAAACAAATTCTTTTTACCAAACTACATTATTCACAAAAATAAAAATAAAAGAAAACTTGGATTTGCAGTTTTAACTAAATAACTTTTGGGGAGGAAAAAAAAAAGGCTTTTTAAAAAGATATCACTTATTCACACAGTACATTTATATGTGACATCATTCATCATGTGTTTTAGCATCTTTTTTTTTTTAACATCTTTAACTCTATAAGTTTTTATACACAACGCATTCTTTCTTTTCGTTATTTTTTTTTCTAATTAAACGTATTAAGTAATTTTAGTAGTAAGACGAACTGCATCCCCTGTTTTTTCGTCACTGCATCCCCTGTTTTTTTGTAAATTTTTTTTCTAGTTAAACATAAAAAAAAAAAAACAGCCGCAAGATGAATTGCGTCTCCATTTAACCGCAGGATGAACTGCGTCCTTCGTTAGCCGCAGTGCGATATGCGGATAACCAACATGCACCCCCCCAAAACAAACCGTCGATCAACCCGTGGTTGCCAACAACCGCTATTCCACCTGCGGCGCCACAGATACGCCCTTCGTAGTGTGGCAGGCGTTAACCGCAGTGCCATTTGCAGTTAACCCTGCATCTCCCTGTTTTGACCCATACACACAGTTCATACACCAGTTTATGCACAGTTCGTACACACAGTTTATATACACATTTATGAGCATAGAGCAGCCAACAAAAATACTAATTTATATTCATTATTCTTACACCCACAATATCAACAAGATCTATAAAAATTAAACTTGATATACTGAGAGGAAGATCTACTACTTAGCTATGATAACACCACACTCCACAAACGAATGCCAAATCGAGAAAGAAGAAAGCAGTTGCACTTGCACTTGGAGGAGAGAAAGACCGGTGGCAAAGGAAGAAAGAAGAAAGGGGGTAGGGTTGGTTTTGCTGTTAGATGGGGCATAATAATTTAACTTTTTATAGAATTAATAGGCTCATAGAACTAGACTTATAAGACTTAGGGGTAGAGTTGGTATTAAAGTAAAATTGGAAGGTGTAGAATAAGACGAGAGGTGCAGGGAGAACCACTCTAAAAAGTTAATGGAATCTGAACGTGCTTTTTCTTCTAAGAATCGGAGAAAAGCAGCCTCCAAACACAGCTAACAAAAAGAAAAAACCTCAAATAAATGGTCATGGCTGCTGAGAAGCACTGAATCAAACGTTGTTTTGGTTTCATTGTTGGTGACGTCTTCTGGTTTGTTTTTGTTGACTGTGAGCAATCTCATTATTACACGAAAGGACAACTATCTTTGACTTTAATTATGTACTTATTTTTATATTATCTAAGAATAATAGTACAATTTGTATTTTTTTTATATTTTCATGTAATATTTCATCAGTTTTAACTTTTAAAAAAATATCTCCCTATTTTACAATACGATTTAATTAGTGTTTGTTCATTAAACTAAGAGAACCCTACACCATTCATCACAAATTTTGTAATGCCTGCTCTATTTTTGTGTAGGGATGATTTTAAAAAGTATAAAAGCTAAGATTATAAGTCGTGTTTAAAATATAAATTAACTTTTTAAATATTTAGTAATATATTTTACAAACTTCATTGTCTCTTGGACTCTTATTTTTTTCCCTCTAACTTGTTTTAAAAATTTGGAAATTACTTTTGATCTTTTTTCAATAACGTATTTTAAAAAATAACAAAGTTTCGACAATCTAACTTAGTTAAATTGTGTTTTTGAGTAAGTATTTTTTTTTCCTTAAATCTCGAGTTTTTATTATTATTTTTTTTAAAATATAATTTTGTTTATGTGTGCAAGGTTTTGTATCTACTACGAGATTGAAGTCGAATAATTCAGGTTATTGGTAATATGTTTGGTTTATGAATCAGGTATCTTGAATAAGTATCTTGAATAGCGAGTTGTATATATTAACTTTGCTTATTATGTGGGTAATGTCCTAAACAAATATAGAAATCGAAGTAAGGAGAATTGATAATTTAGTTGATTTTATGTGATTCATAAGTTAGATATTTGGTGAATTTTGATGAGTTGATGCATTACAAAGTTAATCAAAATTTGGATATTTTATATAACTACTTTGTAACTTAATACTTTACTAAAAGAATATTTAAGATTATGTTTGTTTTTAAAGAGAAATTTAAGAGAGTGGATTTGAGAGGAAACAATAGTGAAATAAGATTGTTTAGATTTAGAAAAAAATGATGAGAAATGAAGAAATTTGAGAAAAAAATTAGAAAATTTTGATTATTAGATGAGTTTGATAAATTAAAAAAAGCGTTTTAATTATTAAAATTAGGAGATTATTATTTTATTCTTGACCGTAAAAATAAGTTAAAATAAAAATATAATAAGGATAAATCATGTTTAAAGGAAATGTGAATTATTATTTAAAAAAGTAAAAATGAAAAACTACGTTTAAATAAAATGAGATTGATAGAAATTAAATTCAAATAAATTATGTAACATCCCAATAAATATATAGAGTAAAACTATATTTCATTTTAGGAGTTATCAAAAATCATATTAAAGAACAGTAGAGAAAAGAAGATTAACTATAACTAAAGAAAGATTGGATTAAAAACAACTTGATCAACCAAAATATACAAGTTGTAACATTTACAAGGTTCACTAAGTTTTAGGACGGACGGTTTTACAAAACGGATTAACCGACCGTCTCAAATAATATTTACAATAAACTAAAAGACAAGCTATGGACCGGACGGTCCAGCAAACTGCTCGGGCAGCACCTCCAAGGGTTGCTCTTCCAGTAACGCTTCCTCCAAAGTCTCCTCTTGAAATACTTCTACTCACATCCAAAAAGGATGATCATTGCATTGAAGAAAACATGACCGAACGATCGAAATACCGAACGGTAAGATAAAGAAAACAAAAACACGTAGCAGGGTGAGCTTATGAAGAATTCAACAAATCATTTATTATATAAACATAATCATCAAGATTACATAGCATATTTCTCAAATGAAATCATAATAGAAACATTAACAATCATCAAAATGTTCAAAAACTAAAGTCCGGACGTATGACCCTGTATGCTCGCCGCTCTCTGCACCCGGGTGGACCTGGCTGGGATACACTCAACAGACCGCCACCCGAGGTTAGTCCAATGGAACCACCTCGGTATAGAAATACCCTGAGGCTAGAGGACCTCCCGCCATTCCCACGCATGAATTACTCTCCTCTACTTGAGGTGATGTAATCACGGAATATCGGAATAGAGTCGGAACCTGAGCCTATAACCACGGTCATACTAAATCAATTTACTTCAAACATGAGACATTCCTCCTTGGAACTCTCTTACAATTCAATCCAAATATCAAATCAACTTGGCAACCATTTAAAGTAAGAAACTTAACAGAACATAGGTAAAGAGTGTTTACTGATAGAGACGAACGGAAAAGATCAGTATGGTTCAACCGGACGGAATATTAGTAGTGGTGTGTACACAGAGGAAATAAATAAATAACCCGGTCTGGATAATAAAATTTAGAATGTACTTAACAAAAGAGACATCCAACTTTTGAGAGAAAGGAATCAAGAAATTGATTGAGGAAATCCAGTGACTAAAATGAAGAAAAATGGACGGTTTATAAGATTGGGTTCTCCTCAGAAAAGTAAAGGTCCTGACTAAACTGGACATTCCATAAGAAATTCAAGACTCGGTCTAATACCGGACGCTTTACCAATTGACCAATGAAATTAAAAACCGGACATTCTGTGTGAGACAGAAAGTCCAAAATGTCTGACTTAAATAATATATTTTTGGTTCAGAAATACGAAATCGATTTAAAAGGTGACGGGAAACCGGACGGTCATAATGACCATTCGATTATAACATTGGTTATACTATGTTCTTATACTCTCTTTGAAATTTAAATGTTTACAGAATTTAATTCAACATCAGAGTCATACTTTAATATAACATATAAAAATCAAACATATCAAAATTCATACATTCAACAATCAAACATACCAAATTCATACATTCAACCATATAACAAACAATTTATTGAAAAATCATAAACTTCCCTTACCTCTTAACTCCAGCTAAGACTTGGACAGTGAAAAGATAACAACCAACTCTTCTAAGTTTCAGATTTCTAAAACGAAATACAAAAGTGTGGTTCAGAAGAAATGGTTAAAAGATACATGCAAGCTTTAACAGCACATGCATGTAGGAAAACTAAGAACCCTAAAGAGTCGGACACTTACCAGCTCCGAACGGTCTTCTGGTTGGTACAGATTGTACCTCTTGATACCAGCTACCAGATTTCTTGAAGGAAGTTATTGATCTGAGAACGTTTGGAGGTTAGATTTTTAAAGAGAAGATTGAAAGGTTTAGAGAGAAGGAGGAGGATTTTGAGGTTGCAGAAAACGAAATTTGAGGAAGAAGAAGAAGATTTTGCATGCAGAGAGAAAGGTTTGCATTGTTTTCTTCTTACCTTCATACCAGTGGTCGGCCAGCACTATGTTGCCACCTGGTTTCCACTACCAACTCAAGTCTCTCCTACTGACGCCACCTGGTTCCCACTCACAGGGATTTTCCCTGTTAAGCCGTCGCTGCACGGATTACAAGACAAGGGAATTAATTGTTTGCAGAAACTTGTCCCCCACTCACCCAAGAAAGAAACCGGCCGGTCGCCACGTGGCCGGTCTAAAATTTTTAATTTTACGGGTTGTGACATTCCCCCCAACAAATAAAAATTTTCGTCCTCGAAAATTAAAGTTTTACCTTCAAACAAGTGAGGAAAGTTTTCTCTCATTTCATCCTCACGCTCCCAAGTGATGTCGCCAGCTTTATCATCCCAGATGACCTTAACATACGTGGTACGTTTGTTGGATGGCCGCCTGATGGTTAATTCTTCAACTTTCACCGGTCGGACATCTACTGAGCAATCTGCATTGAGTTGAATGTTGTCAGCCTCAATCACATGCGAAGGATCGGCAATATATTTCCGAAGTTGAGAAACGTGAAACACTGGGTGAAGATTGGATAACGAAGGGGGTAAAGCCAATTCGTAAGCTACCGGTCCAATGCGCTTCAAAATTTGATAAGGACCAAGGAATCGAGCGGATAGCTTCTTTGGTCGGATAACTCTTCCAACGCCAGTCTTTCTGTCCAACTTAAGAAACACATGATCT
Source organism: Vigna mungo (assembly GCA_036885675.1). Taxonomy (NCBI): domain Eukaryota; kingdom Viridiplantae; phylum Streptophyta; class Magnoliopsida; order Fabales; family Fabaceae; genus Vigna; species Vigna mungo. The sequence continues at coordinate 16,006,097 of CP144696.1, forward strand.
CCTTCAGCAAATTCCAAAGGCTTCCGTCGTCTATCGGCATATGATTTCTGTCGGCTTTGGGATGCCTTAAGTCTTTCTTTGATTAACTTTACCTTCTCGGTGGTTTGTTGCACTATCTCTGGTCCAGTTAACACCGATTCTCCTTCCTGGAACCAGCAAAGAGGTGTTCGACATTTCCTACCATAAAGTGCTTCAAAAGGCGCCATTCCAATACTTGAGTGAAAACTATTGTTGTACGTGAATTCGGCCAATGGCAAAATTTCGTCCCAAACACCCAAGTGATCCAGCACGCTTGTCCTCAACAAATCTTCCAAGGTCTGGATAGTCCTTTCGGATTGACCGTCCGTTTGTGGATGGTAAGCAGAGCTCATTTGAAGTTTGCTTCCCATTTCTTGTTGAAGTGCCTGCCAAAACCGAGACGTAAATCTTGGATCTCGATCCGACACGATACTGGACGGTACTCCATGAAGCCTTATGATTTCTTTAACGTACAACTGAGCCAGCTTAGACATAGGCATTTTCAAATTGATAGGAAGGAAGTGTGCACTCTTAGTTAATCTATCAACTATTACCCAAATGGCATCATGATGTCTGACCGTTCGGGGAAGATGGGTTACGAAGTCCATGGCAATACTGTCCCACTTCCATTCGGGTATTTCCAGCGGTTGTAAGAGACCGCTCGGTTTCTGATACTCGATCTTGGCTCTTTGACAAGTTAAACATGACTCCACGAACCGAGCAATATCTTGTTTCATTCCTGGCCACCAAAAACTCATTCGAAGGTCTTTATACATTTTAGTTATTCCCGGATGAATACTTAGACGACTTTGATGAGCTTCTTCCAAGATTATCCTTTTCAACTCATCATCATTTGGAACACAAGTTCTATCCTTATATCTTAACAATCCGTCTGTTCCATCATTGAAGTCTTGGTGGGGTGGTATACCGAACGGTTTGGAAATTCTCTGCAACTCTTTATCAACTTTTTGCTTTTCTCTTATTTGGTCAAATATGTTACTTGACAATCGCATAAGGCTACAACTAATACCGGTCGGCTCCAAATCACAGTGCAGCTTCAAATCTCTGAAGTTCTCAAGTAGCTTCATTTCTTGTACCATCATTGCCGCCATATGTATGGTTTTTCTACTCAAGGCATCGGCAACTACGTTGGCTTTTCCCGGATGGTACTGTAAATCAAACTCATAATCTTTAAGGAATTCCATCCATCTTCTTTGCCTCATATTTAGCTCTTTCTGATCGAATAGATACTTGAGACTTTTATGGTCGCTGAACACCTGAAACTTAGCACCATATAAGTAATGTCTCCAAATTTTGAGAGCAAATACTACAGCCGCCAATTCCAAATCGTGAGTTGGATAATTCCTTTCATGAATCTTCAATTGTCTAGAAGCATATGCAACAACCTTCTCTTCTTGCATCAATACACAACCCAAACCATTATACGAAGCATCACAGAACACAACAAATGGAAGGTTAACGTTAGGAATTACCAGAACCGGAGCATTCGTCAAACGTAACTTTAATTCCTGAAAACTGGACTCACACCGGTCGGTCCAGACGAACGGCTGATCCTTTCTGGTCAATTGAGTTAATGACGCCACTATCTTAGAAAAACCTTCAATGAATCTTCTGTAGTAGCCGGCCAAACCAATAAAGCTTCTAACTTCAGTAACTGAGCGAGGCGTTTCCCACTCCAGAACGGCTTGCACCTTAGACGGATCTACAGCAATTCCGCCAGCTGAAATTACATGCCCGAGGAATTGTACTTGATTCATCCAAAACTCACACTTGGACAACTTAGCATATAGTTGTTTCTCCCTTAGCACTCCAAGAACCATTCTCAAATGATCTTCATGTTCTTCGTGACTTTTAGAGTAAATGAGAATGTCGTCAATGAAAACAACTACAAATTTATCCAAAAACGGCCGGAAGATCCGGTTCATGTAGTCCATGAATATTGCTGGGGCATTGGTAACACCGAACGGCATTACTACATATTCAAAATGCCCATATCTCGAACGAAAAGCAGTCTTCTGAATATCTTCTTCTTTTACCAATATCTGATGGTATCCGGATCTCAAATCAATCTTGGAGAAAACCGAAGCTCCATGAAGTTGATCAAGTAAATCGTCGATTCTCGGCAGTGGATACTTATTCTTGATGGTTAACTTGTTTAATTGCCGGTAGTCTATGCAAAGCCTGGAACTACCATCTTTCTTCTTAACCAAAAGGACAGGCGCTCCCCATGGTGATGCACTTGGCCGGATAAATTTCTTTTCCAACAAGTCTTCAATTTGCTTTTTCAATTCCGCCAACTCTGCCGGAGCCATTCTATACGGCGCAATTGATATCGGACCAGCTCCCGAGATCAAGTCAATGGAAAACTCTACCTCTCGGTGTGGAGGAAGACTTGGGATTTCTTCTGGAAACACGTCCATAAACTCTTCCACTACCGGACGGTTCAGATCCGGTCGGTCAGTCCCGCTTACATCCATGTACGTGAAAATGAGAAAACTCATAGCGCCTTCAATCAAGTCTTCCCTAATTTGTCCGAGTGTAATTGGAAGTCTCTCTTCTTCACTTGGGAAAATCAACTTCTTCTTCCCACAATCAATAAGAATGCGATTGGTGGTTAACCAATCCATTCCTAATATAACTTCAAGGTCTTGAAGAGGTAAACATATAAGATTTACCTTAAATTTGTACCCCTCTACCTCAATAGGACACTTCACACATACAGTGGACGTCCTAATCTCCCCAGCTGCCGGTGTTGACACCACCAAGTCAAGCTGCATTTCACTCTCAGCTATTCCCAGTTTATCAACACATGCCTTCGAGATGAAGGAGTGTGTTGCCCCCGAATCATACAATACACAGCAAGGAACTCCATGCAGCAAGCAAGTGCTAATAATAAGGTTACCTGAACTCGCTGCTTCTACTCCAGTCAATGCATAAACCCGGCCGGTTGCTTGCGCTCTTCCTCCATTCCTCTGACCACTTCTACCAGCAATTGGAGGTCTCATAGCCCCTCGATTTCCCATGTTACACTCAGAGTCCGTATGGCCATTTCTTCCACACTTAGAACAATGCTTGAATCCCACCAGTTGAGGGCAAGATGATCGATAATGTGGCCCTCCACAATTGAAACAAGAAACAGTTCCTTGCTGCCTTGACGAATTATTGAAAACTGGGTTTTGAGAGGAATTACTGGAACCGGTCGGCATAGGCCGAGAATAAGGAGTTCTCCTCACGACTTGACCAGTTCGAGCCGGAATAGATGCCCTACCGGTCGGTTGCTGCAGCTTCTTTTGTTGTTCTACTTCTGCCATGTTTCTTTCAAGTACCTTGGCTCTTTCCACAAGAGTAGGAAATGAAGTAATACATAGACTGGAGATCATTACCTTCAATTCTGGCCTTAATCCATTTTCATACTTTCTGCACTGCCACTCTTCATTCATGCCCATGGTATAAAATCTCATCAAATGCTTGTAACGGTCGGTGTATTCGGATACCGACATCCCCCCTTGAACTAGTTGAAGAAATTCCACTTCCTTTGCAAACCTCACGCTGTTGGGGAAATATTCTCCATAAAACTTCTCCTTAAATATTTCCCAAGTGATTGGAAGTCGTTGTTGTTCCAATAACATCTTCATGGCACTCCACCAATGATTTGCCTCCCCAGTAAGCTGGTATTCAGTATATAACAGCCTGTTTTCATTCGGACATCTTTTAGCTTGATAAATTTTCTCCATGTCTCTTATCCAACGATCCGCTTCGTCGGCACTACACTTTCCGTCAAACTTGGCTGGGCGGTGTTGGAGGAAACTCTCTAGACTCCATTCCGCCGTGTTGTTTACCGAAGATCCTGACGGTCCACCGGTTTGTGATCCAGTCCTTAATAACTCCATTATTTGTCTCTGAGTTGTCTCCGCAGCTACTCTAGCGGCTTCAGCATTCTGTAAGGCAAGTGCATTCTGCTGCGCAAGATTTGTATTTTGTTGAATTAAAGTTGTGTTTTGTTGCTGGAGTGCAGCCAGAACGGACTCCAATAAGTTGTTGTTGCTGTTGCCGGCTGTATCACGGTCGGCCGGTTGTGGAGGAGGTCTTGGAGCCATTTTCTGTTTTCAACAGAAGAAACTCATAAATTTCCAGAAGAAGTTAGAAAATTCTAACTGATCATGTGAGTATACAGCTCAAGCATAGCATACCCATAACCTATAGGCATTCTAAGGAACAAAACTGCTCTGATACCATTAATGTAACATCCCAATAAATATATAGAGTAAAACTATATTTCATTTTAGGAGTTATCAAAAATCATATTAAAGAACAGTAGAGAAAAGAAGATTAACTATAACTAAAGAAAGATTGGATTAAAAACAACTTGATCAACCAAAATATACAAGTTGTAACATTTACAAGGTTCACTAAGTTTTAGGACGGACGGTTTTACAAAACGGATTAACCGACCGTCTCAAATAATATTTACAATAAACTAAAAGACAAGCTATGGACCGGACGGTCCAGCAAACTGCTCGGGCAGCACCTCCAAGGGTTGCTCTTCCAGTAACGCTTCCTCCAAAGTCTCCTCTTGAAATACTTCTGCTCACATCCAAAAAGGATGATCATTGCATTGAAGAAAACATGACCGAACGATCGAAATACCGAACGGTAAGATAAAGAAAACAAAAACACGTAACAGGGTAAGCTTATGAAGAATTCAACAAATCATTTATTATATAAACATAATCATCAAGATTACATAGCATATTTCTCAAATGAAATCATAATAGAAACATTAACAATCATCAAAATGTTCAAAAACTAAAGTCCGGACGTATGACCCTGTATGCTCGCCGCTCTCTGCACCCGGGTGGACCTGGCTGGGATACACTCAACAGACCGCCACCCGAGGTTAGTCCAATGGAACCACCTCGGTATAGAAATACCCTGAGGCTAGAGGACCTCCCGCCATTCCCACGCATGAATTACTCTCCTCTACTTGAGGTGATGTAATCACGGAATATCGGAATAGAGTCGGAACCTGAGCCTATAACCACGGTCATACTAAATCAATTTACTTCAAACATGAGACATTCCTCCTTGGAACTCTCTTACAATTCAATCCAAATATCAAATCAACTTGGCAACCATTTAAAGTAAGAAACTTAACAGAACATAGGTAAAGAGTGTTTACTGATAGAGACGAACGGAAAAGATCAGTATGGTTCAACCGGACGGAATATTAGTAGTGGTGTGTACACAGAGGAAATAAATAAATAACCCGGTCTGGATAATAAAATTTAGAATGTACTTAACAAAAGAGACATCCAACTTTTGAGAGAAAGGAATCAAGAAATTGATTGAGGAAATCCAGTGACTAAAATGAAGAAAAATGGACGGTTTATAAGATTGGGTTCTCCTCAGAAAAGTAAAGGTCCTGACTAAACTGGACATTCCATAAGAAATTCAAGACTCGGTCTAATACCGGACGCTTTACCAATTGACCAATGAAATTAAAAACCGGACATTCTGTGTGAGACAGAAAGTCCAAAATGTCTGACTTAAATAATATATTTTTGGTTCAGAAATACAAAATCGATTTAAAAGGTGACGGGAAACCGGACGGTCATAATGACCATTCGATTATAACATTGGTTATACTATGTTCTTATACTCTCTTTGAAATTTAAATGTTTACAGAATTTAATTCAACATCAGAGTCATACTTTAATATAACATATAAAAATCAAACATATCAAAATTCATACATTCAACAATCAAACATACCAAATTCATACATTCAACCATATAACAAACAATTTATTGAAAAATCATAAACTTCCCTTACCTCTTAACTCCAGCTAAGACTTGGACAGTGAAAAGATAACAACCAACTCTTCTAAGTTTCAGATTTCTAAAACGAAATACAAAAGTGTGGTTCAGAAGAAATGGTTAAAAGATACATGCAAGCTTTAACAGCACATGCATGTAGGAAAACTAAGAACCCTAAAGAGTCGGACACTTACCAGCTCCGAACGGTCTTCTGGTTGGTACAGATTGTACCTCTTGATACCAGCTACCAGATTTCTTGAAGGAAGTTATTGATCTGAGAACGTTTGGAGGTTAGATTTTTAAAGAGAAGATTGAAAGGTTTAGAGAGAAGGAGGAGGATTTTGAGGTTGCAGAAAACGAAATTTGAGGAAGAAGAAGAAGATTTTGCATGCAGAGAGAAAGGTTTGCATTGTTTTCTTCTTACCTTCATACCAGTGGTCGGCCAGCACTATGTTGCCACCTGGTTTCCACTACCAACTCAAGTCTCTCCTACTGACGCCACCTGGTTCCCACTCACAGGGATTTTCCCTGTTAAGCCGTCGCTGCACGGATTACAAGACAAGGGAATTAATTGTTTGCAGAAACTTGTCCCCCACTCACCCAAAAAAGAAACCGGCCGGTCGCCATGTGGCCGGTCTAAAATTTTTAATTTTACGGGTTGTGACAAATTACGAGTAAGTGATTAGTTTAAATAAAATTATTATTATTAAATGTTGGTTAGTATTTAAAATAAGAAAATTAAAATTGAAAAATTATATTAGATTAAAATGAGTTTTGTATAAATTAATTTGAAATAAAATAGTAATGACTACTTTAAATAAGTTAAGTAATAATTTGAATTAGTGAAATTATTTTAAATTGAGACATAGTTGTTTAAAGTTAATATAAATTAAAATGTGAGTAATTTGTTAATAAGTATGTATTTATCGATGAAAAATAATTTAAATTAAAAGGCATATCGTGATAAAAAGGTATAATATAAAATAGGTGATTATTATTATTATAATCTAAGATATGTTGACGTGATTATTTTCTCCATTCCCTCATACAAAGATCTCTTCACTTATACATGGACCCACGGGAATTCAAATCCTCAAATTTGTATACCCTAATTCCTTCGTCCAAAAAACTTTAAACACCCGTATTTATTTATTCAACTACAATAAATTAATTCATCGTGATATTTTAAAAATACATTTTAACAATTTTTTTAGAATAGAATACGTCTCACAATTTTATTGGTCTGCTTAAATTTACTTTTAAAAAAATATTTAAAATAGATCAATCACAAACTATCACATATGCATGGTCAAAAAATTATCAAATGTTGTTAAATTTTTTTTTTCCAAATTACTCCGAACAAACACATAATTAGATTAGTCGTGTTTGTGTTTAAGAATGTTATGAGTTGGGAATTGATCATTTACGATTGATAAATTGATTAATTTAGTTTGGCTTTTGATTTTTTTTTTGTTGAAAAGTAAATTGTACTAACGGTGCTTCAAAAATTACGAGTTAAAATGCTATTATTAATATATTTAATATTATTAAGTTGTCTGTATATTATATACTGACAATTTAATGATATTAATCATATGATTAGGTGCAAGTAATGTGTATTAGGGATGATATATTGCACTATAATAGAAAATAAAAAACAGTGTTTTGGAAAATGCTCGTCTGAATGAGTTGGCATTGCAATCGGTTGAGAATAAATTTATTAAATTAGTAGTTGTTGCTAAACTTTGACTTTCTTCGCCATTATTAGTCACTTTCCAAAGACCTTTTTGTTAGGATCAATGTACTTCTCCTCATTCAGATTAAACTGAAAAAAATGGGCGGAAACAAATTATTATCTTTTTTTATATTATTTAATAATGTTATTTCAAAATACTTTTCCCTTTTTTTTAATAGAATTATCGCTTTCGTCTTCTCATCTTTTCTTAAGGGCAAACAAATTTTAAAATGGACTAATTCATTTTCAATTATACAGTATAAATATTTTTGTTAGTCCTTTAGTAATTAACCAATTAATAAATTGGTAGTAATCACGATTATTCAAAAACATGACGTTATGAGTGACAATTGTAACACCTATTTTTATATATTTGGAGAAAACAATAATTAAACAAAGAGTGAATATGTCTAAATTGTTTAATAAAAAATCTCAATTCAAAAGTAAATTTATTTTCTGTTTCTATAATGCAAACCTTCTCTTTTTATTAATTTGTTCACATGTGTGAACTTTGATATTTCACATGGTCGGTCAAGTTGATAAATAATAGAAATTTTATCTTAGTATAATTTGGTTGATATGATGATTTACATGTTTGCATCGATAAAATGATATGAAGTTTTTGTATAATTTTTTAGTCGTATAAACTTTGAAGTTATTCTTTCTTGTTAGAAAGTTTCTTTATGGTAAAAATGTTAAAATTAAAATATCGGTGTTGAATAATTTATATATATATATATATATATATATATATATATATATATATATATATATAATATACACACAAAAATATTTTTATAATGAATAATTTTTATTCTCAAAACTAAAAAAAAAAAACAAGACCTCCCTCATTTCTCACAACAATTTCTCTTTCATCTTTCTCACTCCAACATTTTCTCAACTAAAGAGAACAACATCAGAAATACGCAAGATCTCTTCAATTTCACCATATTCACTAATATCTCTAATTTCATCATCTGCAGATGTTGAATCATCATTTCTTAAAAAACCTCCATGCCAATTACCAATTCCGTCTGATGTTATTATACTTGTGAACATTATATAAAATTAGATAAGACAAAAATTATAAAAAGAAAACTCATTATAAAATCATTTTTTTTGTAAATTGTTTGACAATGAGTGTTTCTGATTTTTTCTAGACCATCAATTCCTTTGATGTCATTATGCTTGTGCAAATTAAATAAAGTTATATAAGACAAAAATTATAAAATGAAAACTCATTATAAAATAATTTCTTGTAAGAAATTGTTTAATAGCAAGTGTTTCTGATTTTTTTCAGACGAATTATCAATTCCTTCATATGTCATTATGTTTGTGAAAATTAGATAAAACAAAAATCATAAAATGAAAAGTCATTATAAAATAATTTTTTGTTAAAATTTTTTTAATCGTCAGTGTTGCTTTTTTTTTTTTCAATTCGGACTATAATAAAGATGACAGAGAAAATGTTTGAGTATGAGAGATGACAAAAAAAAGGGTTGAGAGAAATTAGATAAGTAAGAATTTGTGATTTATTTTTTTAGTTTGAAAATGAAAATTATTAAAATACCCTTCACCTTAAAACTTAGAATATTCATTATATATATATATATATATATATATATATATATATATATATATATATATATATAAGGATATTTTTTTCTACTAGAACCCGGTACACATTATTAAAATGTGTCAATTAAAAAATAAACAAACACGCGTTAACAAATCCACATATATATATATATATATATATATATATATATATATATATATATAATTGAATTGTTGAATTGTAAAATTGAATGTATTGGTTTGGTATTGAAATACATAATTGAGAAAATTAGGTGAAATGGAGATAATAAATGTCACAATAGTGTGTGTAATCAAAATGTTGGACATTGTTTGAAACAAGTTAGAGTGAATCAGATTGATGGGGCCTTGCCGCCAAACTTTTAATATATATATATATATATATATATATATATATATATATATATATATATATATAAATTAATATATAATTTATTTACTTCTAAAATTTAATACTCACAAAAAAATTTATACATTTATATAAAAATGTTATCATCTCAAAGTATTCGTTGAAAATAGCTACTGGAATTAATAAGATTGAATTTGAAAAATATTTGAAGTAATTATAGTTTGTGTTGACTCCACACATATCATATATAATTTGAGTGTCAAGTGATAAAACTTATCGTTCAAATTATAGCTTGCACTTTAAACAAAATCTATAAAAGTTTATAGTGACAAGACAACTTATTTTTTAAGGCACGAGTTTATAACTTGGATAAAATATTTTTTTTTTAATCTTTTAGTGTGAGATACTTGAGATTGAATATTGATATCCTTTTAAGGTTTAAACATAAACTGTAAATTCAATTAAATCTTACAGTATTATTTACAGGAAACATAGACTAAAATGGTAATGATTAAAACTTTATTAAAGTTTTTTGAGAACACTATACTGAATACTGAATTACAGTACTAGATTGTCATTCTTTAGTGACAGATTCAAAAGCTGTTTTGAAAATGCGTCTAATTAATGGCCTTGTGACAGGGGTGATTAGAAAATAATTGTATTTTATGTTTTGGGATAACTATTAGTACATATTAGTATTATATTTAAAAAATCTAGGTAATAGTATAAAAGAAATTTACTTAATTACAGTTACGTAATGATGTATATTATGCAGAAAAAGTTGATTAAATTAATTTTTGGAAATGAGTATATAAGGAGGAGATAGGGAAGGTAGCATGTGGCATAGGCTTTATTAATTTTTGTTTTGTTTGGTTGAGCGCTGCGGTGTGGAGAAAGCGCGAAAGGGTGGTGGAGATGGACATAGACCAGTTGCCCAAGAACGCTGCTAACTACACTGCGTTAACGCCGTTGTGGTTTCTCGAAAGAGCAGCTACGGTGCATCCTACCAGAAACTCCCTCATCCATGGATCTCGTCGCTACACGTGGCAACAAACCTACCACCGTTGCCGTCGATTTGCCTCCGCTCTTTCCAACTACTCCATCGGACCAGGAAACACTGTACTTTCTTTCTCTCTTTCTCTTTCTCTTTCCTTTCTCCTCTCGATGACTTGGGTCTCAGATTTCTTTCTTTCTCTCTCTCTCAAACATCTTTTGTCTGATTTCCTCTGTTGAATATGGAAATTCTAATAGTCAGTGTTCACGTGAACAACTTTCATTTTATTTCTGTCTAATCATGTTCTGTCCAGAATATAACAAAAAAAAAACATTTTTAAAAATAACACTTTAATATCTTAAATTTTGTTATTAAGAAAAAACAATACTCTTTGTAAAATATTTTTTCAAAATGTTTTTTTTTTATATATATTTGGAGACCAAAATGGAATTCATCTCGTGAAAGAGTTTATCTTTGTAGAAATAATATATGTTAATTTGATAATACCGGAAAAGAGGAGAATGCGAGAGTTAATATTGTAATTTGTTGATTTGTGATAATTATTTTAAAAGCTAGATATTTCATATTTTTAATTAATTGAACATATGAACATTAGACTGGAGAGAAAAGTCGTACTGGAAACCTGACAATTGTAATTTTTTTTATTCTAACGTGCACTGGTTATCAAATTCCAATTTCTTTTAGGAACTAATCGTGCCTTGTGACTAAATTAATTGATAATTGTCAAAGTGAAAGACCAACTTCATTTATGTTTTTATAATATGGTGAATTACGTAAATTGTTGACCGGTGATGTCTATTTTAATATCATTCTTAGATTGTTTTTTCTGACAGAGGAAAAGTTTCAATACACCGATGGATGAATATTTTACGATGAACTAGCTAATTTTGTTTTTTTTATATAATTCTTTGTTATCTGCTAGACAAATGTTTTAGAAGTTTAACATAATACTTTTAAATTTCTCTACGGAAACATAACACAATTTGGTCAGCAAGTTAAAACTTCGAATGTCTGTATTTATTACAGTTTGGATTTAGCTCTTGAAGTTAATTATAACAAGTAAAAACACGAACTACTCAATCTTGATGATGTCGATGTAATTGTGTTGTTGTATGGAGTGTTCATGCTATTTTGGCCCAGTGCTATGTTCTGGTAATGTAATGTTGATGTTAATGGATTACATAATTTTCTGATACTGCTTTCAACAGGTAGCAGTTATTGCACCGAATATTCCAGCTCTTTATGAAGCTCATTTTGGGATTCCAATGGCAGGGGCTGTCTTGAATCCTGTTAATATTAGACTAAATGCATCGACAGTAGCCTTTCTTCTTGGTCATTGCTCAGCTGCAGCTGTAATAGTTGATCAAGAGTCCTTTTCTTTGGCAGAAGAAGCTTTGAAGATATGGTCTGAGAAAGCCAAAACTTTCAGGCCTCCACTTCTAGTAGTCATTGGTGATGAAAATTGCGACCCTAAGTCACTTAACTATGCTGTAGGCAAAGGAGCCATTGAATATGAGGATTTTCTTCAGGGTGGTGATCCTGAATATGCATGGAAACCCCCTGAGGATGAGTGGCAGAGTATTTCTTTAGGATACACATCTGGTACCACAGCTAGTCCGAAGGGTGTGGTATTACATCACCGTGGAGCCTATCTCATGTCTCTGAGTGGAGCTCTTATTTGGGGAATGACTGACGGTGCTGTGTATCTTTGGACACTCCCCATGTTTCATTGCAATGGTTGGTGTTACACTTGGACACTTGCAGCTATTTTTGGTACCAACATATGCCTTCGCCAGGTACACCTTTGGCAAAGTTCTGCATTTGTCTGAGTGATTGAAAGTTAAAACAAGTTGGTGTTAACTTCTCATGTCTACTGAATTGAGTGATGTTCTGTACGTGCCTTGTTGATATCTTTTAACTCTAGCTTCAAGTTTGATGCCATTGTTAATTTTTTTTCAAGTAGATGAATACCTCATTAAGCACATCATTGATGATAGAGCTAAACTATAGTGGCATGGTTCAAATATAAAGTTGATGTACTTTGACTAGGATTTCAAAATCATACTTCTAGACTTCTTCAATACGCAGTATTAGTCTTTTCACAGTTTCTTGGTTTGGTAACTGTTAGAAGTTGGAAGTTAGAAAAAAGGGGGGTAATTGATGTGAATATGTCGACTTTATAAAGAAAAAGATTTCTTGATTGGTTGAGAATTGGCGTGGATATAAAATGTAGATGAGGTTAGTAAGCGGCGTTTAGAATAAAAGTGAGTTGCTGTGTAGCAAATGCTTTGGAGAAAGGTGATGCTTGATTGGTTTCTTACTTGCTTACACTTGAAATGACAGTGCCTGTTTGTATATTGTCATCCACAGCCTATGTATAATTCTAGTTACTTAAGATAGTATTTTGAAAATTCTATTACATACTGGAATTTTGCAGCAGGTTCTAATACTTCTACTTGATACAAAATTCAACAATTCAAAGCATAATTTGTAGTTGTTTGAATTTGAGTTTTGATAGTGTCTTCTTTAATATGTTTTCAAATTGAATTTTGTCTAGTAATTAAGTTGAATTTGTTTACTTGCCCCATCTATGATGAAATGATATTTATAGTTATATGCTTGGTTTGTGATGATGCATTGGATTTCTTTGTCATTGCAATAGTTTATTTGTTGTGATAAGAGTGGGTTCATTTCTTTTAAGTTATATTGCTTGACTTCTTGTTTCTGTAGCAGCTATCATTACTTTATTTCCGGTGCCAATTGTACTATTGTTGCTTGCGTTTAGATACTCAAAAGAAAAATCCTTATTTTAAAGCAAGAAGGTATAATCTGATGTAATCTTCAGATTATACCTTTCTTGGTTCTGCCATGGTAGTGCTTTTCTTTTGCCTTTTGACTCCGCTAAGGTGCCATTTCACAATCACTTTGACAGAGTCATCAGTATCATGGAACATGCTCAAATCTTTGATCTTGTAATTGTTCCATTTGCATCCAAGTACTAACTTTCACTTGATTTATTAATGGAATTTGGAGTAATGTAAGAAAGATGTTATTCATAATTATTTTCTTCGACGAAATTTGCTTGATGCTTATTTTTTGCTGGCAGTTCTTCTTTTTATATATCATTTACACTCTAGTAACATGGTATCTCCTCCTACAGAGTAGATAGTTGTAGTTACTTCAAATATTATTTAGAAAATCCCATTACTTTAATTTTGCAGCAGGTTCTAGTAGTAACTAGTGATTACATGCAAATTTGAAGTTAATATACATTAATAAAACCAACACAAATAGCAAGAGCTCGGTTTTTAGTTTTATGAGAGAAATAATAAGCAGCAAGTGAGTTTTGCCCACTGAAGTGTGAGTGTGGCTTTTGGACAATTTGACCAGAATATGTGCAGATACTCTACTGTCACGTTAGCAAGTACTGTTGCATACTTTTGTTGAATATTTGTTTACTAGATAGTTGATTGTTATAGACTAAGTCTTACAGATATCGATCCTGAATTCATTTTTTGTCATATGTTTACTCAGGTAACAGCGAAGGCAGTCTACGAAGCCATTGCCAAGTATAAAGTGACTCATTTTTGTGCAGCACCAGTGGTTCTTAACACAATAATCAATGCCCCACCTGAGGAAACCATACTTCCTCTCCCGCATGTTGTGCATGTGAATACAGCTGGGGCTGCTCCTCCTCCTTCTGTTCTTTCTGGAATGTCTGAACGAGGATTTCGTGTCACACACACTTATGGTCTCTCTGAAACCTATGGCCCCTCCGTCTATTGTGCCTGGAAACCAGAATGGGAATCACTTCCTCCTGAACGCCAAGCCCAGCTCAATGCAAGACAAGGGGTTAGGTACATTGGCTTGGAAAACTTGGAAGTGGTGAACACAAAAACCATGCAACCTGTTCCTGCTGATGGCAAAACTGTAGGTGAGATTGTGATGAGGGGCAATTCTGTGATGAAAGGGTACTTAAAGAACCCTAAAGCTAATGAGGAGACCTTTGCAAATGGATGGTTTCATTCTGGGGATCTTGCTGTGAAACATCCGGATGGGTATATAGAAATTAAAGACAGATCAAAGGACATCATCATCTCTGGTGCTGAAAATATCAGCAGTGTGGAGGTAGAGAACTCTCTTTACTCGCATCCTGCAATACTGGAAGCAGCAGTGGTTGCAAGGGCAGATGAGAAATGGGGTGAGTCTCCTTGTGCTTTTGTCACATTAAAGCCAGGAGTAGATGATAGTAACCAACAACGTATAGCTGAGGATATATTAAGGTTCTGCAAGGCAAAGATGCCTGCTTATTGGGTTCCAAAATCCTTTGTGTTTGGACCCTTACCTAAGACGGCTACTGGGAAGATACAGAAGCACTTACTAAGGGCCAAGGCAAAAGAGATGGGACCTGTTAAGATAAGCAAGTTATAAATGATCATGACGAAAAAAGGTGCCAGTTATTTCAATTTGGGATTAGGATTCTGCTTGCTTGTTAGTCCAAATTGTTATCTATAATATATATATATATATATCAGAAAGCTTTTATCTATGTTTCAAAAGTGGTTAATGAGACAGTGTCACTAAGGCATTTTGAAGTCAATAAATCCATTTTTGCTTCAATTATAGCTTACAACATGTTTATTTTTTTTCTTTCTCATTGTGTGGTGCAATTTGAGGTCACGGATAATGTTCAGATAAGTCTTCCACAAACTCCAAGAATGAAGTTCCTGAAAATTGGACTGACAAGTAGTTCAGTATCTCGGCGATCATTTATTATTGGGTTTATAATATTTTATACTCAGACACTAGTTGAAACTTGGCATACAGAAAACACAAATTATGCAACTGCATAAATTAAGGTTGGACACACCGATGATAATCAGATTTAGACAGTGATAAATCTAACAATGGTTACAATTTGAACATTTGCAGCTAAATTATGTAACTGCATAAAGTAAGGTTGGACTTCCTTTATTCCTATGTTTGTTGGTTCTGTCCAAAGATAAATAAGACTAAACAATAAGTTAATATTGGTGAGCCTCGAAAACTTCATGGTTTTATTTGAGGCTACGTGTCTTTTGATACATACAATCTTTATCTCTTTAAAGAAGAGTCGGAACAAAATTTCTTTCGACTTTTCGCTTGGATTTCAATAATGTGTCAGAAGAGAAATGGGGTTTTCAAGACCACCATTTCAACAATACTACTATATTTACTTTCTTATCTACCATGAATTCTGCTATTTTATTTTATTTTTTAATTTTTCAAAAAGGATACTGCTGTTTATTTTATAGATTCTAATTTTTTCTTTTTCTTTAATTAATTGATACAAGTGATTGAAATTCTAGTGGAATCATACCTAATCATAAATAAATTTTATTGAATATGGTGTCTTTTTCGGTACATATATCATTTTTTTTTATTTTTATCTTTTATTTTTAATTAATTTATTATTATTTTTAATTAATAGTATGGATTTAGTTCATATTCTTTTTATTATAAATAAAGATTTTATGTGTATATTAATTTATCTCATACATAATTTTCATTATATTTAATATATTATCTAAAGTTTTTTTTGAGAAAATAAATAAATAAATTTTTCTTGTCTTTGTCACTGGCACGGTCATTTACCGCTCTAATTATGGTAGTTTCAATTTTGATTATCTCAGTCAAATAACTATTGTGCTATCAACGACATTTTCATCAGAGTTTTAAGCATTTTAAGTGTTTTTTGAAGCTGTAGACCTGCTTCATTTTTCGTTGCGCATGGTGGCACGACTTGCAGTGATTTTGAACATGGAAATCACTTTTTCTCCTCTTTCAGGTTTACTGTGAATGATCACACGTCTCATCTCCTCTTAAACAACTATTCATAGTATCGAGGTTTTTTTTTTCCTTTTTCAGGTACTTTGATCAAAATACTATATTTTTAAGATTTCTCCCTAGTTCATTGATGATTTACATGTTCTGGATCACTACAAGTTGTGCCTCTCTCATAATGATTTATTATGCAAGTCATGGTAGTTATTCAACAATGACTTCTTGGATGTCAACAATGCATTTTTTAACATAAGAAGAGATTTACATGGAACAACCTTTCAAATTTATTGTTTTCACAAATCGTTAACAATTTGGTGTCATTCGCATGTATAAGCATATATTTTCACAAGTCCTTGTGAGTTATATTAGTAACAAGCTTGCACTAGCTTGACGAGAAAATGTTATATATATCGTCTTTTTTTTTATCTATATTTTTTATGTTTAGTTAATTTGTTATTATTTTGTATTTATGTTTTGGACTTAATTTATATTTCTTCTATTATAAATAGAGGATTAAAAGTATATATTCAACAAAAAAGGGAGATTAATTTCATATATTTTGTTCTTCTATCCCATTTTAAAAATAAATTATGTTAGTATATTAAATATTTTTAATATATATATATATATATATTTTAAAATAATATTTATTAATATATTTTGAAGACTTAGAAAAAACAGTACAAAAACAATTAATAAAAAAAATACAAATTCCATAATTCTAAACCTGGTTCATGTCATAGTATATTTTTAGTGTTGAGTTCGGGCTACAAATCTTAATCTGGGTGACATGAAATATTAGAGTTTTTGTTTTAAATTGTTATGTTTTTTTTTAAATAAAATATGAAATTTTTTTATATATTAGACATGAGAAACTTATTATACCTTATTATAGATCACATTCTTAATTGAATAAAAATAACAAATAAATCTTAACACTATCAATACATATATATTATCTATTCAATTCCACAACCTTATTTCCTACTATTTTATGTATGTTTGGTTACATCTTTCCTAATTAAAATATAGTCTTGAACAGATGACGATCAAACAAATATTATATTCTATATACATTATTTTCTCTACTCATTCTTTTTTGCTGGAAATTAATTTTAATACTCATTTGATACATTCATCAATTTGGCATGATGTTTTTGTATATAAAGCGTGGAAATTAATTTTAAAGCACATTTGATACATTCATGAATTTGGAATGATCTTTTTGTATATAAAGTGTAGTTGTTTTCTATACATTGCATTCAACCATTAACTTTTTACCATCCTGAAAAAAAGATATCAATTCAAAAACATGTTATTCAAGATTTAAATTTGAATTTTGATTTTTTCTTAGTTTTTAAAATATTATTTTGAGATATAGGTTTACAATATTAAATTTAATTAATTAATATATTATAATATAGTTGATGAAAAATATTATTAATTAAAATAAAATCATTTTATTACTAATTAATAATATTGGGATATAAAACAAAATCATTTTGACACCAATATTAATATTTTACTATTAATATATATATATATATATATATATATATATATATATATATATATATATATATATATATATATATATTAATAAGCTTTGAAAATTTAATCTATTAATAATTAGTATTACTTATTAAAATTTTTGAATATAATTATTAAATCTGCAATAATTTAAAACATCAATAATATTTTAATATAAAGTAATACTAAATATTTTTTCAAAATTATTTTTTATTAAAAAATATTATTAATAATGATGATTTTTATGAAAAATCATGAGTAATGATAATTATTATAGTTATTGAGTGGTTGGTGATGGTAGTTATTATAATTTTTTTTTTAACTTACTGGTTTGTTTTAATTTAGTCTCTTATTATTATTTTTGGTTTAATTTAATTCTTTAAAAGAGTTTATAATGTAATATTATTTGTGATGGGAAATATACAAAATTGAATGGTTAGAACAACATTCGACCACATTGTGTCAGTGTGAGTTAATTTTAATTATTCAGATTTACCCAATTACAAATATGCAATACAACTTACATCATCATCAAATCTGAATCAGCAGCTTGGGTATCCGAGGAACTCATTGAAATTACAGACATGTTCTCAACGTTAAACGAATTTGATGAAATTGTTGTATTTGATCCTAGAAAGGTTGATTGAGATGGAGGAAAACGTTTTGAAGCACTTAGTTTTTTGTGATGGAGTTGGATGTATGAATGTTTTAATGAGAAAAGATTAGCATTATGTATACCATCCATCTCTGTAGAAAGAGTTATATAAAAATTTGGTTTCTTAGTAATAAATTTTACACTCTTCACCAACTTCCTCTGTTACAACAATACTTACAGTATACAAAATAAGATAAAAAAAAAAATTAAAATAACATAAAAAAATAGAACAATCCCAAAATAGTAAAAATAAATAAATAAAAAACAAGTTAGACCCACTAAACAATAACAAAGAATAACCCAAACTAACTAGGAAAAGCTTTAGAGATAAAAGTGCTAAAATGTTCTATAAATATCCTATTCTTCCATCACGAAAAAGCACACTAAAATATGACAATAAGAGTGACTCCCCAATTTGATGGATTGACCCATAGCTTCTTTTTCATTTTACCTTTCTTATCTTTTTTTCTTTCTTCTTCAATTGTATTGAGTTCTTGGTGAGCAGCGAGAGTTCAACTATGAGTGACTAGTGATAATTTATATATTTTTTAAATTAAAAAATTTAAAAAAAAAATCAGAACAAACTCAATTTTTTTAAAATTGAAAAACTAAATTGAATAAAAATAATAATTAAATAACCAATTGAATACAAAAGTCATGGATTCAACTCTCTACTACCATTTAAAATATATAAAATTAGTTTAAAAAATTTAGAAAGGAAGATGAAAGAGATTGTTAATTCAACTCTTCCATAAACAAAATCTGACATTGTAATATAATGATGAATTATTTAGCATACTAGGTTTAGATTTTATCATTTTTTTTCTTACTGTCCCTGAACCTTACAAAATAAGAATAGTATTTATTAAATAAACATTCTAAAAGAATACAAATTTCATCATTCTAAACATTGAGTATATTTTTACTCTTAAAAGTATTGTCTGGACGTCAGATCTTGATCTGGGTGGCATGTGTGTTAAAATATAGATCTAGAATGAAAATATTTATCAATCCCTTTCTGTTCAGTTTTTAATTGTTTTTTTTTTATATTTCAGATAATTCGTTTCAAATTAAATATAATATGATTTAAGAAACACTCTAAAATATCTTACATTAAATAGAAATATTGATAAAATAGATGGGATAATACTCTTCTGAATTCTTTTATGAAATGAGTTTGAGCTAATTCATTTCTAATCTACTAAAAACACAATTTAAATTTATTTAAGGAGACTTTCTACACGGGAACAGTGCCACAAACTATAATTTCTAGATATAAATTGTTGGGTTCTTGGGGCTTTTCAAGAAAACCTTAGAACCAGAGAATAATGAAAGAGAGAGAGCGGAGCAAGAGAATAATACTGAATATTATTGTATTGAAGTTGTTATTGAAAAGACGGGGTTGGCTACAATTTATAGCCAAACGCAACAGGGTTGGTTACTATAATTAACCAACGTAAAACAAGCAACAGGGTTGGTTACTATAATTAACCAACGTAAAACAAGCAACAGGGTTGGTTACTATAATTAACCAACGTAAAACAAGTAACAGGGAAACCAACGTAAAACAAGTAACAGGGAAAGCCTGTAAACAAACAAGCCCAAAACAAAACAAGCAGACCGGCCGGACTGACCGGTCCACACACACGGAAGCCAAGTCTAAATAACAATTCTCCACCTAGACTTGCTTCAAAAACAAAACAAAAAATAAAACACGGACACGGCCGGTCAAACAATTAGTGACCGACCGGTAAACACCCAATCCTGGACAACAACAAGAGAAACCTCTCCTTAGCGAGCGGCTTTGTTAACATATCTGCAGGATTCTCTTCGGATGCAATTTTGCAGATTTGAACGTCACCGGATTCAACAATGCTTCTGACAAAGTGTAGCTTGACGTCAATATGTTTGGTTCTGGAATGATAACTCTGATGATTGGCCAGATGAATCGCACTCTGGCTGTCGCAATGGACGCATACAGACTTCTGATCAAAACCGAGTTCCCGAACCAAACCTTTCAACCACAGTGCCTCCTTAACTCCTTCAGCAAGAGCATAATACTCGGCTTCCGTAGTTGACAAAGCCACTACCGACTGTAGTGTAGACCTCCAGCTAACGGCCGTCCCAAACAGTGTAAACACATATCCCGACCGGGATTTCCTAGTGTCCAAGCATCCGGCAAAGTCGGAATCAACAAAACCTTCAATATAACCTCCACCTTGAAAGTTATTCTGGAAAAACAATCCAGTACCGAGAGACCCCCGTATGTATCTGAGCATCCACTTCAACGCTTCCCAGTGTGTTGGTCCAGGATTAACCATGAACTGACTGAGAACACTAACACCGTGCGCCACGTCCGGTCTTGTGCAGACCATGCCGTACATAATGCTCCCAATCCCATTTGAAAATGGAACAGATTCCATCTTCTTTCTTTCTTCCTCGGTCTTTGGGCATTGCTCCTTGGTAAGTTTCAAGTGTTGACCGACCGGCGTGTTGGCCATTTTAGATTCAGCCATCCGATACCTTGAAATTACCTTCTGCAGATAGCACTCCTGTGACAGAAAAAGGTTACCGCCCGGTTTATCCCTTTTAATGTCTATGCCCAAAATCCGCCTTGCTTCCCCAAGCTCTTTCATTTCGAAAGCATCCGCCAACCTTGCTTTCGTCTCACCGATCATGCCCCTGTCACTGCTAGCCATTAGGATATCATCCACATAAAGCAGAAGATACAACATTTCACCGCCATGATTCAGAGTGTAAACACAGTCATCATAATTGCACCGCTTGAAGTTCAGCTTTATCAGAAAGTCATCAAATTTCCTGTACCACTGCCTTGAGCTTTGCTTCAAGCCATAAAGTGACTTCTGCAACAGACACACCCTATCATTCACAGCGAAACCGTCCGGTTGCTTCATATAGATGGTTTCCTCCAAATCGCCGTGCAGAAAAGCCGTCCGGACGTCCAACTGTTCAAGATGCAAATTGCAATGTGCAACTATTGCCATCAGAACTCTGACCGAACAATGCTTAACCACTGGAGCAAAAATCTCATGGTAGTCTACGCCTTCAATCTGAGTAAAGCCTTTGGCAACAAGCCTAGCTTTGTACCTCGCTTTCTCACCGCCCGGTGTAGCTTCCTTTTTCTTGAAAATCCATTTCGAACCTATGACCTTCTTACCCTTCGGCAGCTCCACCAATCTCCAGGTGTTATTCTTTTTCAAAGCCTCCAACTCTTCTTCCATAGCACCCTGCCAAAGATGCCGGTCGCTGCTGTCAAGAGCCTCCTTATAACTTCTCGGTTCATCCGGTCGGTTAAGGTCTTCAGCAGCATTCAGGGCGTAGCAGATTAGATCCGCCTCTCCAAGCCGTTTGGTTGGCTTGGAGATCCTTTTTTCTCTGTCACGAACAAGCTGATAGTTTCTCAAATCAACACCAGCAGCTTTTCCATGACTTCCCTCGCCAGACATACCATCTGTGTCATCACCAAGGTCTGTTCGAAATTCATCCGATCGGTTCTCAGCTATCGACCGACCGGTTTCAACTTGCCCTTCACCTGTTTGGTTTTCCTCAGTCCCACCGGGTGTACCAGCTCCGTTAGTAGTATGCTCCACCTCCACGAGAATCTTCTTCTCACTTCCAGAGTTTTCCGGGTGCATCGCCATCCTTGTTTCATCAAAAACGACATCCCTACTAATGATTAGTTTTGAAGGTGAGTCTAACCTCCACAACCTGTATCCCTTAACTCCGTCGGCGTATCCAAGAAAGATACATCTCGCCGCCCGGGAATCCAGCTTATCACCCCTGACATGAGCAAACGCCAAAGAACCAAACACTCTCAAGTGTGAGTAATCAGCCGGCCGTCCACTCCACACTTCCATTGGCGTTTTAAAATTGAGAGCTGAAGACGGACTCCTGTTAATCAGATAGACGGCCGTATTGGCAGCCTCTCCCCAGAAAGCCTTTGACAATCCTGATCCCAGCAACATGCACCGGACCCTCTCCAGAATGGTTCTGTTCATCCGTTCGGCCAATCCATTCTGTTGAGGAGTTCCAACGACCGTTTTGTGCCTCCTGATCCCTTTCTCTTTGCAAAAACCATTAAACTCCTCTGAAACGAACTCCAGCCCATTATCGGTTCTTAGGCATTTCAGCCTACACCCCAATTGGTTCTCAATCTGTGTGTGCCACTCTTTGAACTTCTGAAACGTTTCAGACTTATTCTTTAGAACGTAAATCCACACTCTCCTTGAGAAATCATCAATTATACTTAAGAAATACGCTCCTCCACCATGAGTTAAGGTTCTTGCCGGTCCCCATAAGTCAGCATGGACATATTCAAAGGGCCGTTCGGTTGAGTGTTTCCCTTTTCCGAACGGTATCCTGTGTGATTTCCCTAAGACACAATGGTCACAGAAATCCAGCTTCTGCAGTTTGTCTCCCAGAAGCAAGTTTTGCTTTTCCAATTCTTCAAGACCCTTCTCACTGATGTGTCCCATCCTCAAGTGCCATAACCGGGCGGTATTCTCGGTCCCACTTGCTACTGAGACATGACCAATGACAGTTGATCCCTCCAGAATGTACAAGCCGTTCCTCCTTCTGCCTTTGGCAACCACAGAATCTCCAGAACAAACCCTCATTACTCCATCTTCAACTTTAGTGGTGTAACCTCCAAGATCAAATGCACTAATCGAGATCAAATTTCTCTTTAGTTCGGGCACATACCGGACGGCCTGCAGCACCATCTCACGATTGTCAAACATCTTCAGCCTCACCGACCCCACACCTTGCACTCGGCAAGCTTTGTTATTTCCGAGCAGTACATTACCATGCTCTTTCTGATCCAGGTTCTCAAAAAACTCCTTTACCGGGCACATGTGATAGGAGCAGCCGGAATCCATGACCCAGCTCCTTTGAGAATCTTCAGACGAAGCCACCAGCACTCCAGCCGACTCATATCCCTCAGACGCCTCTGCCACATCAGCGGTTTCTTGTGGCCGACCGGCCTTTCCTTTCTCCGGGCAGAACTTCTTGATATGACCCATCTTCTGGCATTTGAAGCAGCGCACCTGCTTCGTACCGTCCGGATTCAGCTTCTTCTCTTTTCCAGACTGCTTCTTCCCTTTCCCTTTCACCGCGATCAGACCGGACGCCCCTTCCTCAGTTGTCTTCGAATCTTGGAGTTTTTGGAACTCCTTGGTTCGAATTGACGTCAGAACCTCCTCTAACGTGATCACTTGATCTTTCCCGTAGAGTAACGCATCCCTGAAATGCTCGAAGGTTTTGGGAAGAGCATTTAACAGGATGACAGCTTTATCTTCATCCTCCAACTTCACTCCAATATTCTCCAGATCATCAACAATCTTGCTGAATTCTGCAATCTGCTCCTCTATCGTTCTTGATTCTGACATCTTGAACGAAAAGAGTTGCTGCTTCAGGCACAACCTATGAGCCAGCGATCTCGTCATGTATAGAGACTCTAGTTTTACCCAGATTTCAGCGGCAGTCTTCTCCTTCGCAACCTCCCTTAGTACCTTATCACCAAGGCACAAGATGATTGCACTCCTTGCCTTATCTCCCATCTTCTTCTTCTCTTCTTGAGTCATGGTATCACTCATCTTCGACTCACCCTTCAACGCTTCACTACATCCCTGCTGTATCAAGATTGCCTCCATCTTGATCTTCCACAGCCCGAAGTCATTAGCGCCGTTGAACTTTTCTACGTCGAACTTGGTTGCCATTGCTCCTAGGGAATTCTTGAATCCTTGCCCCACGGTGGGCGCCAATTGTTGGGTTCTTGGGGCTTTTCAAGAAAACCTTAGAACCAGAGAATAATGAAAGAGAGAGAGCGGAGCAAGAGAATAATACTGAATATTATTGTATTGAAGTTGTTATTGAAAAGACGGGGTTGGCTACAATTTATAGCCAAACGCAACAGGGTTGGTTACTATAATTAACCAACGTAAAACAAGCAACAGGGTTGGTTACTATAATTAACCAACGTAAAACAAGCAACAGGGTTGGTTACTATAATTAACCAACGTAAAACAAGTAACAGGGAAACCAACGTAAAACAAGTAACAGGGAAAGCCTGTAAACAAACAAGCCCAAAACAAAACAAGCAGACCGGCCGGACTGACCGGTCCACACACACGGAAGCCAAGTCTAAATAACAATTCTCCACCTAGACTTGCTTCAAAAACAAAACAAAAAATAAAACACGGACACGGCCGGTCAAACAATTAGTGACCGACCGGTAAACACCCAATCCTGGACAACAACAAGAGAATCCTGGACAACAACAACAATTTAAATTTATTCATCTCGCCGCCCGGGAATCCAGCTTATCACCCCTGACATGAGCAAACGCCAAAGAACCCAACAATTGGCGCCCACCGTGGGGCAAGGATTCAAGAATTCCCTAGGAGCAATGGCAACCAAGTTCGACGTAGAAAAGTTCAACGGCGCTAATGACTTCGGGCTGTGGAAGATCAAGATGGAGGCAATCTTGATACAGCAGGGATGTAGTGAAGCGTTGAAGGGTGAGTCGAAGATGAGTGATACCATGACTCAAGAAGAGAAGAAGAAGATGGGAGATAAGGCAAGGAGTGCAATCATCTTGTGCCTTGGTGATAAGGTACTAAGGGAGGTTGCGAAGGAGAAGACTGCCGCTGAAATCTGGGTAAAACTAGAGTCTCTATACATGACGAGATCGCTGGCTCATAGGTTGTGCCTGAAGCAGCAACTCTTTTCGTTCAAGATGTCAGAATCAAGAACGATAGAGGAGCAGATTGCAGAATTCAGCAAGATTGTTGATGATCTGGAGAATATTGGAGTGAAGTTGGAGGATGAAGATAAAGCTGTCATCCTGTTAAATGCTCTTCCCAAAACCTTCGAGCATTTCAGGGATGCGTTACTCTACGGGAAAGATCAAGTGATCACGTTAGAGGAGGTTCTGACGTCAATTCGAACCAAGGAGTTCCAAAAACTCCAAGATTCGAAGACAACTGAGGAAGGGGCGTCCGGTCTGATCGCGGTGAAAGGGAAAGGAAAGAAGCAGTCTGGAAAAGAGAAGAAGCTGAATCCGGACGGTACGAAGCAGGTGCGCTGCTTCAAATGCCAGAAGATGGGTCATATCAAGAAGTTCTGCCCGGAGAAAGGAAAGGCCGGTCGGCCACAAGAAACCGCTGATGTGGCAGAGGCGTCTGAGGGATATGAGTCGGCTGGAGTGCTGGTGGCTTCGTCTGAAGATTCTCAAAGGAGCTGGGTCATGGATTCCGGCTGCTCCTATCACATGTGCCCGGTAAAGGAGTTTTTTGAGAACCTGGATCAGAAAGAGCATGGTAATGTACTGCTCGGAAATAACAAAGCTTGCCGAGTGCAAGGTGTGGGGTCGGTGAGGCTGAAGATGTTTGACAATCGTGAGATGGTGCTGCAGGCCGTCCGGTATGTGCCCGAACTAAAGAGAAATTTGATCTCGATTAGTGCATTTGATCTTGGAGGTTACACCACTAAAGTTGAAGATGGAGTAATGAGGGTTTGTTCTGGAGATTCTGTGGTTGCCAAAGGCAGAAGGAGGAACGGCTTGTACATTCTGGAGGGATCAACTGTCATTGGTCATGTCTCAGTAGCAAGTGGGACCGAGAATACCGCCCGGTTATGGCACTTGAGGATGGGACACATCAGTGAGAAGGGTCTTGAAGAATTGGAAAAACAAAACTTGCTTCTGGGAGACAAACTGCAGAAGCTGGATTTCTGTGACCATTGTGTCTTAGGGAAATCACACAGGATACCGTTCGGAAAAGGGAAACACTCAACCGAACGGCCCTTTGAATATGTCCATGCTGACTTATGGGGACCGGCAAGAACCTTAACTCATGGTGGAGGAGCGTATTTCTTAAGTATAATTGATGATTTCTCAAGGAGAGTGTGGATTTACGTTCTAAAGAATAAGTCTGAAACGTTTCAGAAGTTCAAAGAGTGGCACACACAGATTGAGAACCAATTGGGGTGTAGGCTGAAATGCCTAAGAACCGATAATGGGCTGGAGTTCGTTTCAGAGGAGTTTAATGGTTTTTGCAAAGAGAAAGGGATCAGGAGGCACAAAACGGTCGTTGGAACTCCTCAACAGAATGGATTGGCCGAACGGATGAACAGAACCATTCTGGAGAGGGTCCGGTGCATGTTGCTGGGATCAGGATTGTCAAAGGCTTTCTGGGGAGAGGCTGCCAATACGGCCGTCTATCTGATTAACAGGAGTCCGTCTTCAGCTCTCAATTTTAAAACGCCAATGGAAGTGTGGAGTGGACGGCCGGCTGATTACTCACACTTGAGAGTGTTTGGTTCTTTGGCGTTTGCTCATGTCAGGGGTGATAAGCTGGATTCCCGGGCGGCGAGATGTATCTTTCTTGGATACGCCGACGGAGTTAAGGGATACAGGTTGTGGAGGTTAGACTCACCTTCAAAACTAATCATTAGTAGGGATGTCGTTTTTGATGAAACAAGGATGGCGATGCACCCGGAAAACTCTGGAAGTGAGAAGAAGATTCTCGTGGAGGTGGAGCATACTACTAACGGAGCTGGTACACCCGGTGGGACTGAGGAAAACCAAACAGGTGAAGGGCAAGTTGAAACCGGTCGGTCGATAGCTGAGAACCGATCGGATGAATTTCGAACAGACCTTGGTGATGACACAGATGGTATGTCTGGCGAGGGAAGTCATGGAAAAGCTGCTGGTGTTGATTTGAGAAACTATCAGCTTGTTCGTGACAGAGAAAAAAGGATCTCCAAGCCAACCAAACGGCTTGGAGAGGCGGATCTAATCTGCTACGCCCTGAATGCTGCTGAAGACCTTAACCGACCGGATGAACCGAGAAGTTATAAGGAGGCTCTTGACAGCAGCGACCGGCATCTTTGGCAGGGTGCTATGGAAGAAGAGTTGGAGGCTTTGAAAAAGAATAACACCTGGAGATTGGTGGAGCTGCCGAAGGGTAAGAAGGTCATAGGTTCGAAATGGATTTTCAAGAAAAAGGAAGCTACACCGGGCGGTGAGAAAGCGAGGTACAAAGCTAGGCTTGTTGCCAAAGGCTTTACTCAGATTGAAGGCGTAGACTACCATGAGATTTTTGCTCCAGTGGTTAAGCATTGTTCGGTCAGAGTTCTGATGGCAATAGTTGCACATTGCAATTTGCATCTTGAACAGTTGGACGTCCGGACGGCTTTTCTGCACGGCGATTTGGAGGAAACCATCTATATGAAGCAACCGGACGGTTTCGCTGTGAATGATAGGGTGTGTCTGTTGCAGAAGTCACTTTATGGCTTGAAGCAAAGCTCAAGGCAGTGGTACAGGAAATTTGATGACTTTCTGATAAAGCTGAACTTCAAGCGGTGCAATTATGATGACTGTGTTTACACTCTGAATCATGGCGGTGAAATGTTGTATCTTCTGCTTTATGTGGATGATATCCTAATGGCTAGCAGTGACAGGGGCATGATCGGTGAGACGAAAGCAAGGTTGGCGGATGCTTTCGAAATGAAAGAGCTTGGGGAAGCAAGGCGGATTTTGGGCATAGACATTAAAAGGGATAAACCGGGCGGTAACCTTTTTCTGTCACAGGAGTGCTATCTGCAGAAGGTAATTTCAAGGTATCGGATGGCTGAATCTAAAATGGCCAACACGCCGGTCGGTCAACACTTGAAACTTACCAAGGAGCAATGCCCAAAGACCGAGGAAGAAAGAAAGAAGATGGAATCTGTTCCATTTTCAAATGGGATTGGGAGCATTATGTACGGCATGGTCTGCACAAGACCGGACGTGGCGCACGGTGTTAGTGTTCTCAGTCAGTTCATGGTTAATCCTGGACCAACACACTGGGAAGCGTTGAAGTGGATGCTCAGATACATACGGGGGTCTCTCGGTACTGGATTGTTTTTCCAGAATAACTTTCAAGGTGGAGGTTATATTGAAGGTTTTGTTGATTCCGACTTTGCCGGATGCTTGGACACTAGGAAATCCCGGTCGGGATATGTGTTTACACTGTTTGGGACGGCCGTTAGCTGGAGGTCTACACTACAGTCGGTAGTGGCTTTGTCAACTACGGAAGCCGAGTATTATGCTCTTGCTGAAGGAGTTAAGGAGGCACTGTGGTTGAAAGGTTTGGTTCGGGAACTCGGTTTTGATCAGAAGTCTGTATGCGTCCATTGCGACAGCCAGAGTGCGATTCATCTGGCCAATCATCAGAGTTATCATTCCAGAACCAAACATATTGACGTCAAGCTACACTTTGTCAGAAGCATTGTTGAATCCGGTGACGTTCAAATCTGCAAAATTGCATCCGAAGAGAATCCTGCAGATATGTTAACAAAGCCGCTCGCTAAGGAGAGGTTTCTCTTGTTGTTGTCCAGGATTGGGTGTTTACCGGTCGGTCACTAATTGTTTGACCGGCCGTGTCCGTGTTTTATTTTTTGTTTTGTTTTTGAAGCAAGTCTAGGTGGAGAATTGTTATTTAGACTTGGCTTCCGTGTGTGTGGACCGGTCAGTCCGGCCGGTCTGCTTGTTTTGTTTTGGGCTTGTTTGTTTACAGGCTTTCCCTGTTACTTGTTTTACGTTGGTTTCCCTGTTACTTGTTTTACGTTGGTTAATTATAGTAACCAACCCTGTTGCTTGTTTTACGTTGGTTAATTATAGTAACCAACCCTGTTGCTTGTTTTACGTTGGTTAATTATAGTAACCAACCCTGTTGCGTTTGGCTATAAATTGTAGCCAACCCCGTCTTTTCAATAACAACTTCAATACAATAATATTCAGTATTATTCTCTTGCTCCGCTCTCTCTCTTTCATTATTCTCTGGTTCTAAGGTTTTCTTGAAAAGCCCCAAGAACCCAACAGAATTCTTTTATGAAATGAGTTTGAGCTAATTCATTTCTAATCTACTAAAAACACAATTTAAATTTATTTAAGGAGACTTTCTACACGGGGACAGTGCCACAAACTATAATTTCTAGATATAAAATAATCATTAATCTAATTATCGCTTTGAAAGTTTCTCCCATATAAATCAATATATATAATTTTATGAACATAAAAATCAATTAATATTTTTTCAAAATGTTTTTAATATGAAGAATTTTATATCCTTTGATGATTTGAAAAGCTTGACGTTGGCTAATTTTCTAGAATGAGAGAGTGTGTTGTATGTTTTAATATCAGTACTGGTGCCTTCAAAATGATAAGTTTATGCTAATAAATCATTCTGAGAGAGGTAATAGTTTCATAATGTTAATTACTCGTAAATTATTCTGTATATTTTAAAATAGTTAATAAAAATTATTATTTACTAACGTAAACACACACTATCTTGCTATTCTATTTTAATAAATTAAAATTTAATATTTATATTAATTTTAATCGTAGGTTTAAATAGAATATGTGTATAGTTGCTACGATTATTTTTTAGGTATAACAACGTATTTTCTTCATTTATTTTTTAATTGATAGTTATTTTTCACTACGACTTTTGTGTTTTAATTGGAGTTTTGTTTTTGAGATTTTCTTTATTTTATAGAAAAAAATTTAACAGAAAATTAATTAGTAGAGTCAATTATAAAATGTAATTAAAAATAAAATATGAAAATTATTTGTATATATTATACTTAGAAACTTATTATACCTTGTTATAGATAACATTCTTAATTGAATAAAAATAAAAAAATAAATCTTAACACTATGAACACATATATTATTTACTCAATTCATACTTATTTCCTATTATTTTATGAAGTATATGTTTGACTACATTTTCTTTCCTAATTAAGATATAATTTTAACAAATGACAAACAAACAAATATTATCTATTCCCAATCATACTTTTAAAAAATTTAGATGATCAATTATACAATCACTATTATATATAGATAAAATGTACTAAGTATTTTTAATTACTGTAATAATGAAAATTATAGAAATTATTAACGACTAGTGAAAAAAAAAAAAACCAATACAAAGACATAAATTAATGACAACTATCCAGTTGGCATAGTAAAATAAAAGTGTGGTGATAGTATTGTAATTAAAGTGACTTGTACAACGATGATTCCTATTTTAATCGTTATTATATTTTGAAAATGACAAAATGACGATGATTTTAGATGTAACCGTCATAGAACATTGAAAAAATATGATGGTTTTGTGTATAATCATCGTAAAAAAATTTTATTGCAGTGGTATGATGACGGTTTAGTGATTTAACTGTTGTTAAACTCTTCGTCAGGGTTTTAAAAGGTTTAAAATTTTCACTTTTCTTCATTGCACATGAACAATTCTTATTCTTCATTTATCGCCATCGACGCACAATTTTTTTTTTTTTTACAAACAGTTCTTTGTGTTCAATGCCATTTTTTTATACATCCTTAGTCTTCATTCTTTGTCGAACCACCAACATTGTCGTTCTTCGTTTTTATCAAGGTTACTCACGTTTTTTGTTAGCCTCACACCGTCACCCACCACCATTGTCATCCTCCTACCTTGGATTTATGAGTATTTTGAATGTATGAGGTTGAGTCTTCTCTTCGAGTCCAATTCTTCATTATTGTTAGTTGGAATACTTGTCAAAGGGTCTTCTATGTCAAAGTTAATTCGATTCAGATAGTAAGGTGTGCAATGCATAACCTACTACCTTATCTCGAACCTCAATTTATAAATTTCGACATGAACTTTTGATTAGGATGAGTCTAATTATGATCTAAATATGATTAATCGTTATTAAGTTTTTAATCAGAATGGTTTTTCAAGTTGATCCATTTTTACCTTGACCATTTGATCGCTATATGAAGGGTTGATCATTTGATCGCTATGAAGGATTGAACATCAAGTTATCCATTGATCAATCAGACCATACCAATAACTATATAAACAAGATGTTAGACGATTTAAATAAATCAAACATAAACTTGAATCATCGATTAATATGTCAATAAATATAACACAGTTAGATTAAGAGAACTATATTTATTCAGTTTTAAAGTTTGAGGATAATCCTGTGTCAAAGTTTGAAACATAGATAAATTTCAATTTCGTATCAAATTTTAGAAATTAAAAACATATTAAAAGGAAATATTGCAAAATTAAAAACTAAGAAACAATATATATAACTTTTGTGAATCATCTAATAAATTATGAATATTTTAATAAAAAGTAATATATATATATATATATATATATATATAAATTTTTTAATCACCTAATAAACTATGAATATTTTAATAATTTAAACAAGGAAATGATAAGTATAGAAAGAGGCACACAGAAAGCATATCTACGTATTCATCCATATTTTCATACTTAATTTAAAAAGTTAAATATTACCTATAATTATACATATATGTATATAGTAAATATGAAAAAAACATAGACAAATTAAAATAATATTTTTTGTATTCAAGGTCACACTCAAGCGACTAATACCTCAAGCAATTAAACACTTCAATAAAATGATTAGGTGGACAACTCCAAATCCAAAATCACATTTATGATCACAAGATACTATTTATTTAACCATGTTATCAGCGTATACAAAGAAGACCCTATATAGGAAATTTAAAGCGGAGAAAATATGAAGTTCAGTGTTGATATGATGGTATGATCTTCATCTCTCTGAGTTTCTCCACCCAAAATCTGATACTCTTAAAGGTATCAACATGACCAAAAAATCCATATTCTCTACTCTTGTTCATGCTAGATACATGTTGAAACTTAAAACTTAGGATCGCTTGTAGGGCGTCAAAGCAGGTTATTTCCTCCAATACGGTGTTATGAAGCTCGTATTTCTCCACGATCTCCTTCCAAACGCTACCCTTATCACGCATCAGCTCCACCAAATCAAACCTTTGCGTTTCGTCAAACGCCACAAATTCCACATCGAAAACTTCACACAGCAACTTCCACATGCTCTTCCACGTGAAAACGTCGCCGTTTGTGCAATTGAATGCCTCATTTTTAGCTTCAGGGGAAACCGCAGCCCAAACGTGCTGTTGCGCCAACACTCTGGCGTCGGTCATGTCACAGAAATGCTCCCACGTGTACTTCATTCCGGGGTACCGAAACGCCAATCCCACGTGGCGACAAATCACAGCGTAGGTTGCTAGCGTGAGAAGCGTGTTGTATATACTCCTGGACGACGCGCCTACTATAATAGAGGAGCGGTGCACTGAGTACGTGAGCGACGGCACAAAAGATGCAACGAGATTCTCGAGCGCATAGTAGAAGTTCGGGTAAGGGAGCCTCGCCATGTTCTCGTGAAACGGTGGGTCGTGGGAGATGAGTTTGGTGGAGAGGAGTGGATCGAAAATTGGGCCCATGTAGTGTTTGGTACCGGTTTGAACTGTCACATGGGCGAGCTTTGAAGCTGTGCAAGATTTGAGGGCGCTGAGAACGTTGAGGAGCATGGTTTCGTTGATTCTCGCGTTGGCTTCTTCATCTGCACGAACCTGCAAGCTGATCCAGAATAGGTGGGTGACTTCACTCGCAACCGGTGAAAGCTTGGCGCGCGTGTCGGAAGAGTCGACAGCGTCAAAGGTGATGAAGTGGTCGACCGTGGAAGGAGGGAACCAACTGGGCGGTGGCCTGCGAGCGGCGCCGTAAACTTTCCATGGGCCTCCGGGACACCTGGGCTCCTTCAGGGCTTGGGCTAGACTCAGCCCAGCCATCCCTGTGACACCAGCTACTAGTGCCACAAGAGTTTGGGATTCCATCACAGCTGTTCTCACCACGAACAGATAAGTTTGTCTGGTTGTGTGTTGTCGGTTGAATTTAAAGAACCAGATTGGGTTGCAACATGAATACTGTTTTTTTTCTCTTTTTTGGATGTTGTTCCTAAGTTTATCCAAAAGTAATAGATGAAAAGATTATATATATATATATATATATATATATATATATATATATATATATATATATATATATATATATATATATATATATAATATTGTAATTAAAATATTATTAAAAAAATCTATGTTAACACTATGATTAACCGTAAAAGATTTTGACACAAATAACGAGATAACTTGTGTGTTTGAGAGTGTCATTGAGGCGAAAGTTGGATAGATGTTTGATAAAGGAAATACACACTCATTGGATAGATGTTTGATATAACTAGACATAAGTGTCTATATTTCCTTACATTGGACCCTACAGATCCATAGAAAATCCATAGAAAGAAACACAAGGGTGACTCCCTGAATTCTCACCATGAAATAAAACACAGCCTACGTGCTTATGTTCTTTGGAGGGTTGTTCATGCATTGGCCTTTGTTTTTATTCATCCTTAGAAGTGGCTAAGCATTAATAGCAAAACCCTACTTACCGTTTTAATAGCGAGACTTTTGATATCTTTAATTGATGGAATGACTAAAAGATAACTACGTGGGTGGGTCAGGCACAAGGCTCCAAATAATTAAGGATGCAATTGTAGAAAACCTGTTTATTTTTTTGTCTGGATATATTTATAATATGGCTCTAATAATATCTAATGCAATTAATAAATGTATATTATTAAAATTAAAATTTAATGATGATTGAGTAACGATAACTACTATATTTATCGTATTGCTTTATTTATATTAAAAAAATTAATCAAGTTTATTTGATAAAAAAACTGGGTAGAGAATATTAAAAATGAGTGGTGCTACAAGTGCTTTTATTTTATTTTCAATTCTTTTGTTTTTATTTTTAATTTCACTAAATATTTTTTAATTTTTGTTTGATTTTACTTCTTTCATTTTTTTAATTTATCATTTTTATCAATAAAGCGTTTTGGTTACGAATAAGATGAAAATTAAAATTAATTTTAATTATTATGTATTGTATTATTTCTTTCTTTAAAATATTTATTCGTTGGCTATTTTTAATTTATTGTGAACTAAAAACTATTGTAATATATTTTTTATTTTTAATATATCAAATATTCAAGTCTCGTTTTGATTTTAATTTAAAGTTATATAAATTAAAAATAATAGTGTTAATGTGTGAAATTTAATTGAAGTTGCTCATGGAAAATAAAAAATAGTTGTAGTTCATAACATCGTTAAGATAACCTGAATTTATTTTCTCCAATAAAAGCTCATAGTAAACAAATTTGCTTTTCACCGATTGCGTCCATTTTTCAATTACTTTTGTTATTTTGTGCGTTATAGGTTTCCAAAATTCTCAATTATATGAAAACCAGATTTGCAAATTGAAAAGCATTAGCTACGACTACAAAAGAATTTTTCATTTTTAATAGTAATTTCTATAATATATATATACTTGCATCATTATTTTGTAACTGATTAAAAAACATATTTTTATTTGTTCACACGTGATCGATCATTACAAATAAAAATAAAAAAATAAGTTAATTTATTAAAAAACATGCATGCAATCATCAAAATATAGATGTTAAACACAAATACAAATTTATATCAATCAATGTTAAGAAATATTCATTGTAGACTTGACCATTCAGTGTATTGATGTCAAACTCTGATGACTTGTGCACTTGTTGTGACTTATGTTGTCTTGCATAGTCATTGACAATAAGTTTCATCCTACCACACACAATGTTAGTCCATTAACGTTTTAGATAAGGTAAAACTTAAACTAGGATTTCATGCTCCTCTCACCACATACTTTGCCCTTTTCTATTTTATATTGAATGATTAATGGAACGTCGTGATAACTCATAATACGAAATCCATAAATCAATATATACATTATTGAAACTATTATAAGCAACTTTTCATTGAAATTCCTTTCACCGTGTACACCATTTCACAACCATGCTATAATCCATGAGGCATCACAAATTCACAACAAACATGTATAGCATTCATAATAAACCATTTCAACAAACAAAGGATAAAAAAAAAACACAAAGTATTAGAAAAACAGAAAAAACCACACTGACGCTTATATTAACACTCAATACAAAAGCCCTCGTGAAAGGGAACGCTTGTAAGAATAAAAAAATATTATCTTTTTATAACTCGTAGTGTGACCTATGTAGTGAAACTCAAATATTTTAATATTAAAAAGTTCAAAGTATAAACACAAACCTTATAAAACAAGTTTTATTCTTTTGAGTCGCATATATCTCTAAAAATTATTTTCCTTTAAAGCTTTTACTTTTTTCTAAGTTTTCCTTATGCTGGGGATCACCTGTTTGAATATTAGAGGGTGTCAAAGCGATTACTACGACAAAATCTTCAAATTTATCCGAATAGTTATTGCAAAATAGTAAGTTAGTTTATAATCTTTTATCTAATTTTCACTTTTTCTATGTGAAGAATTTTCCCTTGCATGTATCTTATTATTATTAGTGTTAATACCATTGAAAATTTGGATGTTATTATTAATGTTTTTAATTCAATAAATTAATATAATATTATATTTACATGTGAATGTAATGAAGTGGTTAATGGTTGAAGGAGGGAACCAGCTGGGCTTCTCGTAAAGTTTCCATGGGCCTCCGGGACAATTGGGCTGCTTCAGGGCTTGGGCTAGACTCAGTCCAGTGACACCAACTAGCAGTGGCACATTAGCCTGTGGTTCCATTACAACCTCGAAAGCCAGAACAACGTGGGTCGAAGGAGGAACACAGACAAAATCACTGTACTAAATTTCCATGTTGTGTTTATTTGATCATATCTACTGGTTAGTTTTGCAAAACGTCATTTGATGAAGCATTGTTTGACACGATGCTCAGAATATTTGCACGCACCAATCCAAGTGTTACGTCTGTATAGACAGGACCCTAAGTCATCCTTTTACCACTATTTTAATTTCTTAATTTCCACATTCTATTCTATTAAAACTTTTATACTTTCTGTCCTTTTAAATCAAATTGAATTAAAATTAATTTACTAAAAACTGCTAAACTTCATAATAATTATTTATTATAATTTGAGATGTCTAATGATATGAGTCATCAATTATCATTTTATTTTCTAATATTTTAAAAATACAACTTGTTAATTAAAGTTTAATAACGAATTGATTTTAATATTTTTAAAATTTGAAATTTAAACCGAATCAACACAATTAGGAATAGGTTTAATAGTTTCAGATAAATTGGATCCAATTACACCAAAATATAAAAAACTGTTTAAAAACTGCATACTTTTGTCATTAAATGAAATAAACACCAATTTTATTTGATTTAAAAGGATAATTAATACAAAACTATTTGATTTTATCATAGAAATAAAAATAATAAAGCATATATTACAAATTTAAACAAATCATTAGATTCAGATGACTTAATTCAGATTAAATCTACTTAAAACTAAAACTTTAACTGTTTGTTTAGATGAGGTAATTCTAAAAAGCAATTCAGTAAATCTAAAACTATTCGAGTAGTTTGGATGAAAATATTAAAAAAAAAAAATTTAAAATTTTTAAGTAAATGAATGAAAATTTCACATCTAGTAATATTTGCAAGACGCGTAGTACATACACATATAATTTAACTAATATGTCTTTTAAGTTTAATTTTAAAATTTTATATTTTAAAATAAATATTTTGAGAGGAAATTTTATTTTAGAAGAAAAATTCAATTTCTTTATTTAAACAAGAAAATAAAAAAAACATTTTAATTGTTATATACTTAAATAAAATATTTAAATAATTTGTAAATCAATATATTTAGTTTAAATTCTAAAGTTCTTCCAAATCAATAAAATATTAAACTATTTGATATTTTTAATTATCTTAGATAATCTGTTTAATTGGATTTGATAGACTTCTGCGATAAAGGTTAAATAACTCTATTTACTAATACTTACAAATATTTATTACTATCAATTTAACTTACAGAAAATAAATATTTGTCTATACTATATAACTTAAAAAGTAAAATGTATTTTTAACAATTTTTTTTCAATTTTTTTACTAATATTTATGTGACATGATTGATCCGTTTGAAATATACAAACTAATAAAATAGTTATACACGATCTTTTGTAAAAATATTGTTAAAAAAATAATCCTAATTAAAAATACTAGTTAAATATATAAACAAAAGATAAAAGATGTAAAATGTATATATTAATTTCATTTTATGATATGAAAGTGTATATTTTGTGAGTTAGTTTTTGAAAATATAATCCAAACTGCACAAATTACTGGCGTGGTGGTTTTTATTTTATCTCAAGCAAACGGATCCAATACAACATGCAATAGAGAATTGTGATGTGTTTGTTACCTCATTATGTCGTGTGTAACGTTGGTACCTAAAAGAGAAGAGTAGTCGAACCTAGTCCTTCTCTCGTGTTGGAAATTCCCTGTTTAATCTAACGACTTGACTCACACGATACGCTCTTTAATCCTTCCTTCCTTCATTCTTTGCAAGAGAGAGAGTTTGATTCATCGCCTGCAAGAAGCGTGTGGCACTGGCATTCCTTCTCGGAGAAGATGACCATCGACTTAGATTCCATCGCTCGCAAAATCGATGTTGATAATCGCATTCCCCTCCGCTATTACTATCGGATTGCCGATAACCTCCTCAAGCAGGTGAATCGCTCCTATTTCCATTCTAAATGCTTTTCGTTCATCCTTCATTACATTAGGGCTTTGCAAGATTATCGTCGCCGGAACTTTCTCCAACCGCAATAGGATCCTTTGGTTTATTTGTTTCTAGAAACTCTCCATCGGCGTTTCGCTACCTACAATTAACGAATTCCTGTGCGGAGGAAACTTCAATCCTCGCGGCACCTCGTGTTTGTGACCGTGTGTCAAATTCTTGCTATTTAGGATCAGTTTAACAGGCTCGTTTCTAGCCCTAGTTATCCATCAACGATACATTACTTAATTAAGATGTGTTTATGTGACCAGAACTTCTTCATCTTGTAGCTTGTCTCAACAAACTGTTATAAAATCGATATAAAATTATAGAGCAAAAAATGAATAATGACAAATCACGGTGAGATGTGTATGTTAGTGGCAGAGATGGAATTGAGTATGTTGCGTGAGTGCTTGTGCTTTGTTTGGTGCCCTAGTATACAATATCGAAACTGTTCAGGAATACCCGTGGTTTGCTAACTTCATTATGCTACCCTGCTATAGAACTAGTTCTGAGTTTTGTGTGGAAGTAGAACAGTTTGAACTTTGTTGTATATACGTTGCTACTGTCGTGATTAACGAATTTTGTTCTGTCTACAGGCAAGTATCTACAGGGAGGAGAATAATGTGGTTGACTTGTACATCATACTCGTTAGATTTTTAAGGTAAAATATGGAAGTTTCTTGGATTCTCATTACGGTGGACTTGTTAGATTGCAATTAATTTGAGTTAACATTTTCATTTTTTTCCCTCACTGTTCCAATTTTTGATAATCTTTTTTCAAGTTTGGTTTCTGAAACTATACCATATCATCGAGATTATCATGCTTCGCTGCCCAATGAAAGAGCTGCTTATAAGAAGGTGAGAAATTGCCATGCCACATTTTAGGGTATAAGTGTGGGTGTTTGTTTTAGTTTTTTATTCCTATATTTGATTTTGGTCTTGTTATCCTTGTCTATCGTTTTTCCATTACAGAGATCACGACCTGTATTGGATGAGCTTGAATCTTTGAAGCCCGAGTTTAAACGCCGGGTGGAAAAATTAAAAGACTTGCATGTAAAAGCTTCATTGCCCGAGGAAAATGGCTTCAATAAGGCTTTGCAGAGTTCTCTTAATTCATCTTTGGAGTGGCCGGTTGTCAATAAAAGTAATAACTTGAGCGTGGATTTTAAACAGGTGAGGACTTATAATATTTTAGTATAATATCAGGATACTGAAAATTCTCAATCTATTTGCATCTTTGCCATGGTATCTCAACTAGCTTCAACACCAAATGCTTTAAAAATTTTATTTTAGAATTTTCTTATTGATTACTTGTACCATTTTTTTTTGCGTTAATGTGCTTGAGTTATGTTGAGATTGTTTATTATTGTCAATTCTTTTTTTCCCAACATATCTGCAGCCTTCTGGTTTCGGTTCACACTCTTCATGGAATTATAATAGTATGTCATCATCAGATTCCAGGCCTATTGATAAGCAGTTTCAGAAACTGTAAGTTTTTCTACCTATTCATATTCTACTATTTTGGCATATCTACAATTTACACTTGGTTTACTAATAGGAGCAAATTAATTTTATGAGTGAATGCTTTTGGGTTTTGGTCATTCTGGGACATGGCTATGAAAATTTTGAATAGCGATTGCTCTTCTTTTTTTGCTTCCATTTTTGTCTGCAGTCGGTTTTCTTTTGTGCATTTATACGCATAACTGGGTTTAATATTGCGGGCTAAATAGCAGACACTCCTTCCTGTCTGCCTCTCCCAATTCCCACCAAGCTTCTATTTTTGTCTGCAACTGATTTTTCTTTTGTGCATTTATGTAGAATTTTATAAATGGATGTAATATTACAGGCTTAATAGCTGACACTCCTTCCTGTCTACTTCTCCCCATTCCCACAAAAAAGGTAAAGAATAAGCATGCAAGATAATGAATAAGGGTGTTTTGTTTTAACAATTTTCTCATGTTATAGGTTGGCAGAAGATATTATTTTTACTGCTTCCGTATCTGACTGGATCAAATTCTAATGATTTATTCGTGTGTTATGATTGGTTAAATGCCATTTCAATTACTTGTGCGATTTTCATTCAGCACATTTTAGTATGTAGCACACTTCTGTTTTTCAGTGGGATATACGTTTCCTATTATCCTTGTGATTTGAGGAGCTTCTTGAACATTTTCACGATATTTCAAAAGAAAAGAAGGTTGCAATATTGAAATAAGAATTGTGATTATTATTCTTTTGATGGCGTAGATCTCTTAGTCTACCTGCTCCAAATAAGGAGACCTTGTCCAGACACTCATTTTTAGGACCAAATGGCCTTCGGGGCCAATGGCTTGGACCTAGTACAGAAATAAAGGTATAAGAAACGTGACTTTCTTTTGCTGTCTTAACGTGTCATATTTGTTGAAATATAGGGTTTTAGATATAGAGGGGGCACACAACAAAATAGATATTGAATACTCTGTAAGATGTGATGGTATGTATTACAAAGCATATCTGTTATAAGTCTAATCCTTATTTACACTATTACAGGATTCAGTGCTAGTTAAATGAGGAAATAAATCATGATATATAAGGAAACATTGGGAATCAATCTGAGATAGTCTAAGATACAGTAAAGATACTATGATATTATTTTCATATATTCTGTCAATATTGATATTGGACATTGTGCAGGTTCAATATCCAAGCA
Organism: Vigna mungo; assembly: GCA_036885675.1. Classification (NCBI taxonomy): domain Eukaryota; kingdom Viridiplantae; phylum Streptophyta; class Magnoliopsida; order Fabales; family Fabaceae; genus Vigna; species Vigna mungo. The sequence goes on from CP144696.1 coordinate 16,046,941, forward strand.
GTGATCTCACAGACGTGAATGATTTAAGGTTTGACATTCGTATCCTAATTTGAAATCGAGTTCCATGTCCTTTTTATGTTTCATGTTCGTGAATTTTTGCTGTTCAAATAGCACAATTTTCATGTTTTTATTATTTATTATTTGTGCTTTTGTAGTCAATTATAGTTAAAATTATTCTTTTAAAACTGTTATTTCCTCTCTTTGTTTGATATGTTTTTCTCATTGTGAGTTTGTAATGTCATCTGACTGTGAAATATGCTGAAATTTGAATGCCAAATATTGTTCTCAGGCGTGCTGTGTTTAGTTTTGTAACTCTAAAATATAGAAAATCCCACACACTTACGTTTTTCGTTGTTCACACTGATAGCCTGAATCCAACTGGGCTGTATGACATTGTGGCAATTAAAGATGGTGATCAAGGACCAGTTACATCCACCATGGACGCAGTTCTCTCCTTGGATGATGGAAGATGGTTGCATTCTTCCGTTGAATCAAGGGAAGACCCCTTACAATCGCTCAACATCAAGCAACCTTTGCCACCTCCTGTTCTTGCGCAGGTGCACCCAGAATGTGCCCATATTCCTCCTTCAAAAGTTGCAGATCCAAGACCGGGACCAGCTAAATCTTCCAATGATTCTGGACTTGGTCCAACAACATATCAACACCTACATATTGTAAGCCTGTTTTAGTTTTGTAGTTGAAGCGTGTGACTTATATCTTGGATTTTGTTGGTCATTTATCATGACTTCTTATTTGTGTGAGCTTTGATTCTTCTAGTTCTTGTACTATGTGAAAGTTATAATACCTTCATTCTATGTTGCAGCCTGTCAAAATGATGGAAGATTTTTTGAGATTAGCTTCGCAGAACACACGGAAGAACTTAGAGACATGTGGTGTTCTTGCAGGGTCCTTGGTAAGAGATATTGTTATTCTGTGTGATTCCAAGTTTCAGAAAATCTCTTGGATGATGATTTTAACAGTTTTTGTACTTGCAATTTGATGTCTCTAGAAAAACAGGGTATTTCATATCACGACACTTATAATCCCAAAGCAGGAATCAACCTCAGACTCGGTAAGTTAATGTTATGTTTTTCTTTTTTTAATTTATTTTACAAGCTATTAAACTCCATCCATTGTATTTCCATGGTCAAAAAGCTTTACTTTTTGCATTTATCCTACTCCAACTATATCCTGACAGACAAAATATAACATTAATATTGCTGTGAGGTTGTGTTGCACAGATGTGGTGATTTGTGAATCCTGCATGATTGGTAATTATTTTTATCTGAGATGATTTCGTAACATTTGAGTTGAAAAGCTGCTTCAACCTCCAATGTTAATTGTAAATTAGAATTATTAGCCCTTATTTAAACAACAAACAACCAGTTCTTTAGTCAATTTTAGTTAGTTACCTTGGACTTTTAATGATTGTACGTGAAGAATGATAGGAAGAAAGTCTGGTTATTGTATGGGCTGGATGGGAAATACTAAAGCTAATAACCTGCATATCATAGCAGACTGCCTATATAGCAGGAAAAAGGATGAGAAGGGTACATGGTTGGTTGAGTTGGGCTAAATGCACGGAAAAAGTAAAGAATTTAGCTTGGCATAATTTGATTGATGAATTGGGCCTCAGGGCAGTGAGGAAGCAAACACTCTTTTACGGTGTTTCTATTACATATTTTATGTTTGAGGGAGTGAATGCTTTCTAGTGGTTGTGATGTCTGTGATTGGGGTTTATGTCAATTTTTATATGAAATACCTGGGTTTCTATGAGATTGTAAAATGGCATACTGATTGTATTCATTACAAATGAAAAGGTATAACTCATTTCCACAGTGTATATAAATGCGTAAACTCCAAGCTGAAGGGCTGACAGTTTTGAAAATATCATTTACTTTAGTCTTTGTTGGTGCAAAATGACACTGGAAAATAAAGTAGAAGACTATGTTTAATTACTTTTTTTCAAGCTGAAGGGCTGACAGTTTATATTAAAAAATTTCATTACTAAAATGCCTAACTTGCGCAATCTTGAGAATCAATTTAAGATTTCCAGTGTATTATTATATGCGGCACATTATCAAGTATTCATTCTATTTAGTAGATACAAAGAACTGTTATTTTCACAATTATCGAAGTTTTTCTTCTACTGTCTGATTTTTATTCAGCAATGGTGCATCTAATTGAATTTTAATATCCAGTGTTCAACTTTGAACGAAGAAGAAATATTTGAAGTTCAAGACAGCTTATCACTCTTTCCTTTAGGTTGGATACATGTAAGTGCCCCCATTACTCCCGGCTGTTGCTTATTCATTCTTTTAGTTATATCCATGTATAAATATTATTCTACCCTGGATGGTGACAGCAAAAAAACTTGATGTGAAGCATTGACTTTTCTGATTTTGTATCTCCAGAATTCAAGGCTTCTGATTTCAATTAAAAGTAGTTGCCAAAGAAATTTTTGTTGCTGTCATGCTTAGAGTAGTAAGGATAAGAATTATTCGTCAATTTTGATAGAGACTTGGAATTAAATTGGTTACACTAAAATGATTAAGTAATTTACTTTATTCAGTAATTTCAATATGATTAATATTACACAGATGACAAAAAAGTCCAGAATTTTGGCAGTTTGTGGGGGGTTATTTGATAAAATAAAGTGGTGGGAGTAGGGACCTCGTGCAAGAGTTAGCAGGCATGCCAATTGCTAAATCATTTGGTGACCGCTTCTGGCAAAATAATTCTGCCTGTTACATTTTTGCTTTAAATTTTGCTTTGAGGAAAGCAGAAAAACATAATGCACTTGGTGCCGCAGATTAGTAGTGGTAAGAATTAAAGGATGAAATTCATCCTTTTCATTCTCTTTACATGCTGGGACTTTGGTTGATATAAGATATTTAATAGGAAAATGAATAAATAGTCAAAACTGTATCTTACTATTTGGTTCTTGGCAAAGATTTTTCTCTTTCTTTTTTGTTGCAGTTGCTACACCCTCTCAAATCTTTTATCTGTATTCTAAAGATGACCTTAAGCTATTAACTGATATTTTGATGAGTGCGTCAATAATATTAATATGATTGAAGATAGCAAGCCTTCTAATTTCAAGCAGACTATATTAGTGTCCTTCTACCTTCTGTTTTTCTTTAACCTACTTTAAGTTTGCAAATTTTAAGTTTCAGTATTTATCTTATTTTTTCCGATTTTTCAGACACATCCATCACAAACTTGTTTCATGTCTTCAGTGGATCTACACACTCATTACTCATACCAGGTAATAGATGCCACTGTAATTTCAATTTCCTGGTTTTTCACATATTAAGCTGGTAAAGCAGTTGTTATATAGCCCTCTATGTTTGACTACGGGGCATAGACAAGAAACGGTGGCCGTAATGCTAGATAGTTGATTTCTTGTTATGGTGATGTTTGTGTAATTTTTAGAAGATGCAAGAGATTTGATGATGTCATACACTTTAACCTAATTTGCTTGAGAGTTTAGGGTATAATGTATGAAGGAAAACGGCCTAATAACTTGGATTATATTAGTAAAGCGAATGGAGTACAAGCTTTATTTTCTAAATTTAATGGAAGAATTTGGAACAATCAGCAAGTGTACATATATTTCCTTCTAATTGTACCTAGCTGTATATTTGTGGCTTCGTTTCAGATCATGTTACCAGAGGCAATTGCTATTGTCATGGCCCCTACAGATACTACTAGGTAAGTTTTACTAGCAATTGTGTATTTTTTTCATTATCTTTGCAGATTAAACTAGGAAGCAATTGTGTATTTTGTCATTATCATTGCCAGATTAAGCAAGGAAATATATGCATAACCCTGATCAGATTCGGAGTGTTGACCGTTATTTTACATAACTTTTTTCCAAAGAACATGTCAGACACTTTAAATCTAATCACAAGATCTTAAATTGGAATAGGCAATGATTTATTTCTTTTTCTAGTGATTGATGGAGTACAGATCAAAAGAATATGCATGAATTTAATGAATGATTTCTTTTTCTTATCTAATTTACTCAATTCTTTCCCCATGTTGTGTGTTGCTTGTCATGGGCTTTTTTAATTCATAGGTCATCAATGATGTGCACTTTTACTGGTCTAACCATTGCAGTATAAAAACGATAGGGTTATTAGATGAATCCACGGAAAATATATGTTAAAAAGTTGTAAGTATAATTATCTCATAGGTTGCTACTACCCAAGTTTTCCCGTACCCCAAGTCCCAGTCTTGTAGTTGAACCAATTGTCTTAATTCTACTGTTTTTTGATAAATATTTTGCCATCATTCTGTCTTCTAGGAAGTTTTCATTTCGTAATAAAATGTCTTTGGCATGTAGACTAACTGATACCTGCGTATTGATATTTTGGTTCTATAAGCTCTACCTTAGAAACTATTTGAAGTTTGTCTATCAGCAGGGGTTTACCTTTGATATATGCAAATGAGAAGTCTAATGCCCTATTTCAATATGGACATAATATTATAAGCTAGTTTATTTGAGAAGAGATGATTTTGATTTATTTGACTTTGCCACTAATCAGAATTATACATTTATTTTGGCACTGCAGTCCACATGGCATATTTCATCTATCTGATCCAGGTGGTGTTTCTGTAATTCGTAACTGTCAACAACGTGGATTTCATCCCCACGAAGAGCCTACGGATGGAAGTCCAATATATGAACATTGCTCTCATGTCTATATGAACGCTAACTTGAGGTTCGATGTTGTTGACCTTCGAGAGCGATGATTGATTGAGAGTGATGAACGTCTGTAGACAGGTTACAAGAATGGTGATTTACTGCATCTTTTCTATCACATCGCAATGGTATAGGTGGATTCTTTTGTATTTATGAATAGAGAAGAAAATTATTAATCGCCAATCCCTCGATTTTGTATTATATCTGTGAACTTGTGTATATGTTACTTTATACCAGGTGAAGGAAATTAGAAAGGTAACTAAATTACTTCCCCATATACGACATTTCTCATAGTCTTTGAATACAAAACATATACAATAGTTGTTGGCGCTTTCACTTTGGTACTACCATTAAAAATAGAACATTAAATTGTAATTTGTGTTTTAAACTTCATATTAATTATAAATTTCATAATATTATTTCATTTTAGTGAAAATTGAGGTGAGGTTTTTGGTTTGATTTACATTTTGCATAATTTTCACTCTTCAAATTTAACTCAATAAAGGAAAGGGGTATTATTTGTTTTTAGGGTAAATAGTTGGTTTAACAATTGTTGTTTTGTTTATAATATAATAAGAAATGAAAAATTACAGTTCTATACTAATTTTATCTAAATTTTGTTAATGGAACACATTTGATGTTCATTAATTATGATGTGTTTATTTGATAAAAAAGTTATTGTTAATATGCATTTATCTATCCGTAGAAAAAGTCTTTCTTTTTATTTTGTAATTGGTTTTTCAATTCTAATATATAGATATTTTCACTTGAACAATTATAAAATATCAAACATATATTTAATTATATTAATTATTAATGATAAAATTTAAACACATTTAATATAATTAAAATTATTGTACTAAGATTAAAATTTATTTTATTTAATTAAAAATAAAATATTTAAAAATTTATTATTCTATTTAATTTAATTTTAATTAAATCACTTAATAAATTAATTATTTGGACATTAAAATAAAATATTTTATTTTTAACTCTTATTTGTTCACTTTAGAGAATATAATCTTTATAGTGCAGACTATCGTTTGTAATAGACAGGCTAAATAACAAAAAGTAATAATTTAAAATTTTAGTTAAAAATTGTAGAAGGAGAAATAAAATTAGATTTAATTACGTTTTCCCATTCAATTTGGGTTATTTTAATTTTAATTACCCAAATTTAGAAAAGTTCGTTTGGTTCCTTAAAATTGTAAATAAAAACTATAATCTTAAATCCTAAACATTAATTTTTCTTTTTTTAATTTACGGAACTTAACATCCTTAAAGATTTAGAAAAATTAAAACCGAAATTACTTAAATTTCAAGATTAAAAAAGGTAGTTAAACCTAATAATTACAAATTTACATAACAAACTACCGAAATTCCCTTATATTATACTATGTGACTTAGGAAGTAATTTTGGAAAAGGTTAAAGAGTTATGAGTGTTGCTCCCTCCACCTCCTCAAGTAGGTCATGCATCTCTCAACTATTTAATTTATTTTAAAAATATTTTACAGCTCTCCACTATTTTCTTTTATTCCAAAAATACCCTACACCTTCCCACTATCTTTAACCATCTTTCTCTTTCTCTTTCTACATTGATGGAACATTTACATGGTTCAGATTTGAATTTGTGATATATTACAAAATATAAAATTCAGAGAAAACTTCAATATTAGGACTTCTACCATTTCCATCTTATAAAATTAAAAGTTAGATGCAAATATAAAATAATAAACATAATAATATTAATAGTAAATAATGATATATTATTATTATTATATACTAACTTTATAATGACGAAAGAACTAAATAAATTCTAAATTTTTAACAAATAACTTTTTTTCATATTTTAAGTATTTAATAATATTTTTATATTATTTATCTAATAAATTAAATATTTTATTCAAGTTATTTGAGTCAAATATGTCGGTGAGTTAAAACATAATATAATGTTAAAAATTATAGATATTATATGTAAAAAAAAAAACACACACACACACACATATATATATATATATATATATATATATATATATATATAAACATTTTTCTAGAAATTTAGAACAAAATTTTACTATTTATTAAGTAATTTGAAAAGAAAAAAATATATTCAACAACAAAAATAAGATTGAATCAAAGTTATTTAAAAAAATATATCAGACAAATTTCAGTCATGTAAATGCTCCATTAATGAGTCATGTAAATGTTCCATTAATGTAGAGAGAGAAAGGCGTAAGGTATTTTTGGAATTAAAAAAATAGTGGAAAAAATATAGAATATTTTTGAAATAAATTAAAATAGTGGGAAAGTGCAGGACCCACTTGGGGAAGTGGAGTGAACAACACACAAGAGTTATTTACAAGGCTCTTTTTTTTCTGTTCTTCCATATTTTCTTTTTGCACTTCCATATTTTCTCTATACATCTTCATAGGCGAGGTGAAAAAACATATTTGTCCTTATCATCTTTTTCTAACTCCGCAACCCTGCCGCATTTGACCCATGTTCTCTATTAATAGAACCTCCTTTGTTTTATCTAAAGAGTGCTTCTCTTTGCATTTCCAAGAGTTCTTACTACACCTCCAAGTGAACAAATTTATCCCTCAGCAAATGACGAAGAAAACAAAAAGAAAAGATAAGTAAATAGTGATTACTGCTTACCAATTTTCTTCTTCGTGGAACAGAATCAAGTATAAGCGTTTTAATATTGTTAAAGTTGATTTCTCTACATTTCTAAGCTTAAGAAACAAATCAAATGCTGAAATTTGTTTTAAAAATTCACGGATTTGGAATTTAAGAAGTGCTCTTATACAATGTGAAGTAGATTTTAAGTTTAATTCAACCTATAAAACTGACGTGGAGTATAAAACTTGAAAAGTGAAATTTACACCCCATTTATATACTATAATTGACATTTCTAATCGACGTGGACTTCTAACATTAAATGTGTCAAATTTTATTTGTAAAACAAGCATAATTCATTCGGTTTCACAATCCTCCACTTAGATTTCTAGAAGATATTAAATGATACCATTTTTAGATAAGAAAGTTCTACATGTAATATTTTTTAACAAGACAATTCCACTCCACTACTATGATTTACACTGTAACACTAGACATTTGTTTTTGTCTCATAAATGTAACACAGTAACTATTGTAATTCAATGGGAAAATGCTAAAAATCAAATGTGACAGCAATTGATTGAGGTGGGTTGTTACAGTTGCAGGATTTCTGCAACGAAGTCATCAACCAAAGAATCAAATATTTGGTCTTCAAGCACTGCACCAAGTTGAAAAGTATCAACCTCAAAATCTAGCCATTGTCCATATTGGATGCTCATGTCCCTATCTACCAGTTCATCCACCATTGAGTCCCCCATATCTCTCCAACTTGAAATTTCCTTCCACACTTCCTTTGCCAACCATTCATTTCTTCTCACCATTGCAACCCCTTTTGCCCACATTTTGTAACCTCCACCAACATAACGCCTGCATCTCAAGTCCAAGCACTCACTCACACAATCAAATATAACTTTCCTTCTTATTCTGCACTCACCACCATCACTCTCAAATCTTCCCCTTCGATTTTCCAACTGGTTGAACAGATGAGGGTTCACAATCTCACGAGCTCTGCCAAGCGAAAAGTCCATGTACATCAACTCCACATTACACAATATATCATTTACATACTCTAACTCCCATGTGCTTGATTGTCCAATCTTCATTTGGGAACATGTACTTGATTGTTTCCTTAGCATGCTCCAAGCTGATGCTGAATCAAACAAGTCTCTATAGCCATTTCCTGAGCCCACAACTTGCTTCCTGAAAGTAGATACTGTCAGTAGTGATCACGGCCATGTATGTACCTTTTAGTTTTCAAAATTGTTTTATAGAATAGTTCTACAAATCTCACATTCAAAATCTATTCAGTTTTGGAAATTGTTTCTAAAGCAAGTGTTTTAAAAAATAAATTAGATGTTTTTTTCTTCTTCTATCTTCATCTTGTTCAACACATCCCTCAATTTCACACTGTTAGATGTGTCCTACACGCTGTTTACCAGTTGTTTGAACAGCTTTGTTAGATTTTATTTCTAAAACCAAAGACAGTTATGTTCTTCTGACTCATTAAATGACTAATTTTAGAAGAAATAATATATTGTCTATGCTCAAGCAGAAGCATGATGCCACTTTTACCTCCTTTTTTGGTCTTCTGAACTGGAAGCATTTGCGCTGAATGGAGATTCACAGCTTTCAGTGGAAAAAGAAGGGTCAAGAACAGATATTGGACTCGGCTGTCCTGAATTGAATAACCCTGCTTCCATAGGATTCATCTCACACTCCTCCATCTTATCAAGCTGTAAAATATGTTGAGTTGATTAACGTTCAATGGTTATCATAAGGAATATTATGCCTCCTACCAAAGTTAGGCTGATTCTACAATACAATGCTATTGATTCTTTCAATTGTATTGTATTACTTTTTTTTCATATTTTACTTTAACACCCCAAATTCATTTCCACATTAACTGCATAAAAAGTTGTCATTGGTGATTTGAATTAACTAAACATAGCGAGACCCCAACAACCTTTTTCTTCTTGGGAAATGGAGAATTAACTTCCAAATTTAACCATAATGTAAGCAAGCCATAGTGTGGAAATTTAACTAGAGTCTTGCCATTATGTATTCATGATAGGAAAAGTATAAGAACAACAAATGCTAAAATATTCTAACATACCCGAAGCCTATGCTGGGATGATAGTTCTGGAAGACAGGTGCGGTTACTGAATAATTTATCAGTCGACATCATGTCTTGATCTTTCTTCTGTTGCAACCCTGGAAAGAGGTTAACTGAATTAAGGGTGGGTGACCCTGCAACTTTTGGTGCAGTGCTGGAGGGTGACCTTGCTTTGAGAGAGTCATCACAAGAGTTCCCAATTCCATATGTTAACTCCCTCAACTTCTGATCCAAAAGAATACCCAAGGCATCACCACCAACTGCACTGTATCCTACAGGAGACCCTGCATTATCAGTTTCAGTATCAACCAACACTCTTCTAATATGCTGATCCAAGGAATTTAGGCCAGATGTCTCAAAACCAGAATTGTTTTTTGTCAAGGGCATGGTAAATGTGAAGGAAACTACATCCATGTCTTTCTTTTTTACTTCTTCAGCCTCACCATGGTATTTATTACTAACTACATTAGACTGAACAGGCTTCTGTGATTTGTCGATGAATAAATTATCAACAACCCTATCATTCCAGTCCCTGTCTGTAGACCTCTTCTTCCTTGGGAAATTGTTTGTACGAGTATACAAGACTTCCTTTTCACTGTCTGAAACACTCGTTGATGGTTTTTTGGGCCCAGATTTAGATTTTGCAACGGATTTATTACTAGAGCTTCTATGTCGTCCACTAGAAGAATCCCCAGTGACAACTTTTCTACCTTGTGAATTGGAAACCAGTGGCTTTGATGGTAGTTTGTCTTTATCCATTGGACAATTCTGTTTCTGATTATTCTGCCTGAGAACACCAGAAGCATCTTGACCAGAGGATTTCATGTGCAGACCTTTTTGAACATTAGCCTTCATAGGCTTCTGGGAGTTTTTAGTGTCACATTGCTCTCTCTGCTCCACTAAGCTTTTTCCACTACTAAAACTCAAGCCTTCCCTTCTTTGAACGTTCACTTTTGCTTGGATTGCAAGTGATATAGACTTCCCTTTATTTTTTGAATAACAATCTTCATCTACTTGAGTAGATGATCTGATAGGTGTATCCACAACTCCATTCCAACTTTTGTTCAAAGATTGTCCTTTTAGATATTTGGCATCGTTAGACTCAGTCAACCTATGAGAAGTTTCAGAAAGCCGATTAGTTCTAAGAGAGGTTTCTCTTTTTCCTTTTGTATCTCTAACTCTAGAGGTCTCTGAAGATGAACTAATTAGTTGTCCCTTTTGTGAAGCCTCCACTTTTTCTTTAAGGTCTCTGACCCTCAATGATACTGCTGATGATGTTACCAGAGGTGCTTTAGCCTTTGTAGCAGCTTGGCGTCCAGGTTCAATAATTCTTGCTGCAGCTTCCATTATGTATGTGGCATTATTTGATGGAACAAAGCCAGGATTCTTAATTGGGGACAAAAGTTTATGGTGAGTAAGGGGAATGGATTTAGCTGATTTGGGAGGCATTACTTCTGTTTGAAACTTTTCAATGGGCCTGCTACGGGTCTGTAGAGGCTTCTCCATGAAGTTCCTAGAGGTTCCCTCAGCTTTTTCAACCAACTTTCCAGAATATAGAATCTGATGATCATGAAGATGATTGAGATTTTTCCTCCAGTACTGCACATCTTGAATGCATTGGCTGTCAAAATATGGGGTAGAATATGGATCAGAAAAACTAGAAGACGGCAATGAATCCAATCCCATAAGCCTGGCAACTACACCAGGGGCCCTTGTTCCACATACTTCAGAATCTATAACAGATGTAGCACAGCTATGGTCACCACTATGTCTAATACTTCCCCCTATTCCAATTTCATCATCTTCGTCCACCTGAAAGGATTAAAAAAGTAACAGCTAAAGCTTTATCACAAATTATAAAAAATAACATTTTGGAGCACAGTTTAGTGATACCAGATAGGGAAGCATCGTTGCCAAGTTTCCATCAACTTTTCTTCTTTGTTTCAAGGACTCTGCCAATGGTGAAAAAAAAAGAGACCAAAAGCAAACACAATCAGTTATAGACCGATAAATTTGTATACATGTACAACACTTGACAAGAGACATAAACCGTTCATCAAATTTTGAGGTACCCGGCGTGGTTGAAAATAATTTCTTCCGTGATTTTGAGGTCCAGTCAAACATGTGGAAAAAGCCACCTTCATCTTTTGCTCCTTCTTTCTGAACTCTCATTTTCAAAGCAGAACTTAATAAACCTTCAAGCTAAACGATAAAATAAAAAGAAAGGAATGCTGTTAGTCGAGCCATAAATATAATCAAAATTTAAGATAAATTTCGAAATAGATGGAATGCAAAGGGATCCGATAAAATTACCACACCGATGTTATATAGTGGAAAAGGAGGAAATCGTTTATTCAATTGTCTGAGTAGCAAAATAAACAATTAAGAAAGTATTGAAGAACAGAATACATCCCTTGAGTTTCCATTCCATTCCATCCTAGAAACTCAATGATCCAAACATTGACAGTTACTGCTATTTCATTCTTCCAAACGTAGAATGACTTACTGGAAAAGCATGATTCAATCTCGACAGCAACACACAGGATAATTGATTGAATTAATCGATTATTAACTAATGCAATCCAAAGCAAATCATTACATAAAAACAAAATGACCAAAATTTCATATGATCATCTCTAAGTTTCTTTCGAAGGTAAAGCAACAGGACACGATTGGATCAAATCTCTTTGATCATCATGTTACTAGAGTCAAAACAATGATTTTTTTTTTTTTTACTTCTCGGACAATAGAATCTCACACGGTTCCAAACTCGATACAACTGATCGTGTGGAATAACCGAGAAATCCTATACTAAATTTGAGCTAAAATCAAGTACAAACATATCATTCTTAATGGAAAAAAAATCGACTATGAATGGAGAAAAAAATAAAAGCTTTTTATAGGCCATAGATATCTAAGAAAAACTCACATCTTTTAGTGGAAAAGGGAAACGCTGTTTACATACAAGCATTACTTACCTATGATGTGATGTTGTTACCTCTAAAAATCTCATCAATTACAATAACAGAAACAAATAGATACCCTCACAAAGCCAAATTGAGGCCATTGAACAACCCAGAAGTGAAACGAAACAAAACAGCACAATTGATACACATGACATGTGCATCCAACTTGATTAATCGTCAACACAGCAATAGCCAAATAAAAACACAAACAAATTCAAAAGCCAGTAAAAAAAAGGACATGAACCCATCAAAGAAAACGAAGAAAAGCGCAAACTTTAGAGTGGCATTCGAGTAAGAGCTTACCTTGAGAAGGCGAGATGAATGATAAAAGCATTGCGGTGTTTACAACACTATAAAGCTGTTTGTATTGGCATACATGGGAAACGGGTCAGTAAATGCATCAAATTTGAGGTGAACTGAAGAAGGAAGTGCCAGCTCCAGTGAGATCGTGCAGTTCAACGTTCCAGTAGTAAAGGGAAACACAAATTAAATGCTTTTTATTTTCAAAGAAAATTTTTTGTTTGAAAAAGAGAGGCCTTTTTGCCATTATTGAATGTGAGAAAATGGGAAACTTTCTAACGTCTCTCTGCGAGCGATGACATTTCAAATTCCAAACTCGGATACATGGTCCATTGTTTGACTAACTGCCACGTGTACAACATCTTCGTTTTGTGTCTCTTTCAAATTAGGTCACCCTAATTTATTTTTTAAAAAAAATATACAATATGATTGGAATATCAAAATATATAAAATATTGTTGGAATATATATATATATATATATATATATATATATATATATATATATATATATATATATATATAATATGATTTAGATTGAGATACAACATCTTTTTCTTTCAACTTTAATTTTTGCAATAACATTATTAAGTTGCATTCTTCTTTTAAAATACTTCATTTTCGGATTTGACATGTATAAAGTTACTTTTTAAAGAGTTAAAACTATTTTAAAATGAATTATAGATATTTACACAAGGATAATATTATTATATAAAACTCTTATTAGATATGTTTAACCAAATAATAGTTCAAAAACGTAGTAAAATAATTACATCATTAAACGGCTATTTACTTTAGTTCCATAAATTAAAATTAAATAATGCGTAAACCTTCTTAATATTTTCTTCTCTTTTAACGTGCATTTCACAGACACTATTGTTGTAGCCAATTGTAAAAGAATCTCGACTATTCCAAACATAAATCCCTTTTTTATCTTTGTATATTTAATTTTGTTAGCCATTTATCATTTTATATTTGTCGCTAATTCAAAGAACCTGTTCATAGTTAAAAGCAACTTTACGTCAAAATTTCTAAACATTGATCCATTATAAATTTCAACAATAAAATAAGTTGTGCAACGCAGGTATTAAAATGTAAGTTAATTTAATAGTCAAATCTACGATGATTTTAATTAATTAATAATGTAAAAATTTCTACACTGAAAAAGATATGTAAAAATTAAAATATAGTTTTAAAATTTAATTTATTTAAAATAATATATGATTACTTGATAAGGTATATTGTATTGGATTTATTTGGATAAATTGGTTGAATTTAAGTTATAACATTTGATAGAATGGTATCATTGATTTTTATTGGTGTGATAAAATAAAACTAAAAATATTAAGAATTTAATTTTATAAATTTTTGTTTTTTATTTAGATTTATGGAATTAAATTTATTTTTTAAATAGATTAGCTTATTCAAAATTTATACTTAATAATGCAATTTATTTGAATTTTATTTTTAAAAAAATTATTTTGCTTTTACTAATAATTTATTATACAATTTTATTTAAATTGTCTTTAAGATAATTTTTTAGCTAAATTTATTTTTAATACTTTTTTTATAAACTATTCACGTCTACGTGTGTTTTTCATATGGATAAATAAATTAACAGTGTACAATTTAAAAAAATAATAATAATAAATATATACCCATGTCGAACTTTTTTCATGCTATAAATTCTTTTGAAAAAAATAAGTAAAACGAAAAATACTTATTCTAGTACCTTTGTTTTGTTATATTTTGAGTATTTTAAAAAGCAACAAGTTTTAAAGAGTTTATATAATGGAATCCTTTATATATAATGGGATTTTGTAGTTCAATATAGATTAAATTTTAGGAAAATTCAAATTTAATTATATTGAAAATTTAATTCAAAATCTAGGTCTATTATTAACAAAATGTGTTGCTATATTCTATGGAAGGAGCTTGAGTGTTTGAACGTGCACAAAAACCTCGATTCAATCTGGGCTTGAAACATAAGGTTGAAGCTTGTTGAAAAAACTCGTCTTGATTAAGATTTTGCAAGCTAAGGTTTAAAGATCAAATGTAATTTCTTCTAAAAATATTATGACCATCTTCAATATTTCATTGACTGGGTTTACGTGAAACTAGATGTAGACTTGAAAAAGTTGCTTACTAGAATGACTTAGCAAAATAATAATAATAGTAAGTAAGCTTATGAGATTAGATTTACGTATAAAATTTGCATAAGATATAATTAAAATATAAGTTAGAATTTTTTTTCATCAACATCAATTAGGGTTTTTTCAAGCAAAAGTGGTATAACTATTTTTAATCGAAGTTGATCAGAGATTATGGATGATATCAGTGAATATTTTTTAGTTGATATTAATTAGGCTAATTTTTTTAACTAATATTAGATGTTAGTCATTTTCTCTATTTAAGTATATAAAAAAAACTGTTATTCTATCGATGTTAACAGTATTTTTTTTTCATCAACGTCAATTAGGGCTTTTTCCAAACGCGCACATGTTAATTGTCATTGTCTGAACATGATTTTAGACTATATATTCATTATTAATTTAATCATACACGTTGATGTTTTTGAAGTATATATTTAATTTATAATACGTAGAAACGAAAAGTCGAATTTTGTGAGAGAAATCGTTCAACACTGACTGGAGGTAAAAATAGAAGCTTCTTCCACTATTTGTATCAGACATTATTCTGTTTAGTGTTTGAGATAACGATGCCCAAAAGCAAAGATGCCTTTTTGACGACAAAACACACCTGCAGATCATACAAGTTTATCATACATATACAATATCAACCACAAAATACTTTGCTTTAATCACTCAAAGAGGTTAATCAATCATCTCAGACACAAGAAACTCATTCACACGCTTGCCTATGTTTGCAAACAGTACATATAATTACTATTATTATGTTACATAGGCCAAATATGTCTACAATCAAAAGCTTTAATTACAACCTATGCATAATATATCATTCAGATTCTTTTTTCAAATACTGTAAAATGAAATAGACTATTATTTTAACCTAATCATTATGCTCTTACATATATACACCAATAGAAGTAGGTTTTTCATAACTGAGTGTAATGTAATCTTGAAATGAATCAAATTATCTGAGTGGATGGGAGTGAAGGGAGTGAAAGAAAAAGTTGCAAAATATAGGGATATATGATATATGATACCTTGAAAAATATAAAGAGAAGTGAGAAAAAAAAAAAGGAAATTGTAAAGTAATAGAATATTGTATATGTTAATAAATAGCTCAAAAGGAAAAGAGAAGCTACTCACAGCTATACTCAGAATTCTGGTTAACATAGATTATCAACCGTACAATCCACAGTTATAAATTAAGTGAAAAATTATCTTGTTATAGCCGATGAAATCTTAATTAGTTAAGACTGAGACAATACAACATGGTGAGACAATTCATTAATTCTCCCAACATATATCTAAGGAATCATTTCCATCTTTTGGTTCTACTCTTGAGTAATAACAGCAGAGGATGTGTATCTCAGATATCTTAATTATATTTGGTGCAAGTATTTCAAATCCAAAACCATGACAGTTAAAAGCTATAATCACAGGAAATTTACAAACTTTGACGCATCATAGAAACAAAATTGGAAACTTGTAAAGGAAAATCAAACTGCATAGAGTGATGAATCAATCTAAGTCATGACATCCCCATCCTCATCAGAATCACGTACGTCCAATTTCTTATAAAGAAAAGAAAGCAAAAAAACTCGTTAACATAAATTACACTGACTATAACATTCACACTTGTTTTTAAACATCATTGAACATTTTGTATAAGGTATACATGAAAATAACTATAGGTGTTACCTTAAAGAAAGAAAGGTACTAGAAAGACCTAAAAGAAATGGGCTAATTATCTCACCTGGTACAAAGGGAAGTTGAGTTGAAGTTGTGTGAGGAGGAAGCTAGAGTCTGAGGTTGAGATCCACATCCACGTCATGGTCAGGCGCTGGAACTTGCAGGAGCAGCGTTCCTGCACCATGAAATTGAAACAAAGCTGCACTAGTTGCACTACCAACACTAACGTTGGGTGAGGCATTTGGATGAGGAACCAAAGACCCTTTTGGTCCGTTGTTGTTGTTGTATGGTGCTTTGAACCTATGGTCATGTTGTTGTCGAAGATTGAGAAGGTATTTGAACTGGGCTAGCTTAGCACGTTCCCTCCTGTGCGCATTTTGATGTCCTCCAAGTGCTTGAGAATTTGTGAATTGACGGCGACAGTATCGGCAGTGGAACCTCTTTGGACCATCTTCACGGGCTATGGCAGCCTTCAAGTTGAAGGAGAAACCAAACAGCTTCATGAATGAATGTTTTGAGACATGAAATTAAGGAAGTTAGTTTGTTGATTATAAATGACAAATAATATCATACTAAGTTTGAACCAAATATTATTATTATTATTATTATTATTATTATTATTATTATATGTGTATCTGTAGCAGTGATTGGATACATGATTTCGTGTCCATGTATGAAATGGTCTGCAGTTTGGGCCCCCACTATATTAGGTAAAATCTAATTCATGACCCCGATATTTTCTCCTTCCTTTTATCTCAACAATAACAAAAATAATAAAAATAAAAATGTCCTATAAATTCAAATCATTTCTTTCTATTCAATTTACTATCTGTGGGGGAGGTGATTGGATTCATGTGACTTACGTGTCAAAATCAAAATAATAAATAGGATAAATAATGTACTAATGTTAAAACAAAAATATGGTATGATTTCTTCTGTACGTAAATTCGTAAATTCGGATATATTAGGTCTAAGTAAAATAAATTTAAACCTTTTAAAAGTCTCAAAATCAATGATTGCAGATAGAATTGAAAAAGTATCCAATTCAAATTATCGTACTTCAGGCTCATATTAATTATTTGTGTATAAAATTAATAATAATTCACATGAATAGTTAAGGATGAGTTAGTCTTTCGTTTTTGTCCTTTCTCACATTTGGTTTATGAAAAATGAGACCATCGGAGCAGCTTATCCTGCCTAAAAATGTGGACTATATTTTTTCTGGTGTGCTCCACATGACATTTGTTTTAGGTTTGTAATTTTGTTTCTGATATGCTTAAGAAATTATTTGTTTTGTAATTTCTTTTTTAAAAAATTGGATGTATAGTATTATTTTAATAAATTTATGTTTATTTAATTAAATTAGTAAAAATAATAAAATTTATAAAAAAAATTAAAATAAAATAATTTTTATAATTTTTAAATACAAATTTATTAAAAATATAATGACTTTAAAATAGACCAAATTAAAAAAAAAATGTGTAAGGAATTTAGTTTTGGATTTACAAGAACGAGGAGACTACTTTTAATTAGACGGAGGAAGAAACTTGAATAAAAAATTGAAAAATATTTTTTTAATAATTTTTTATAACTCTTTTATTATCGTTTATGAAATACTTCATTATTAGTTATTCTATATATATATATATATATCAATAAAACAGTAACACATAATTTATTATAAAAAATATTAACACATATCATGATCGTAAAAAATATGACTAGAAGAAAGATACATGCTGACATACTTTGTCTTTATTGCTAAATTTCTAAATTTTCAAAAGTTTAATTCAATGTGAAATATGTATATAAATATTTAATTACCTATTTATAATGGAATGATTATGCGCATCATAATATATATTTGACATATGAATGCCCCTTTAACTACAAGATAAAAATTATTAATAAAATTTATTTCAAAAATTTTTTTAAAATTCAATTAATCAAAATGAAATTAACATTAAAAAGTATTAATCATCATGAAATAATTTTCCTTTTATATATATTTTTTATTTAAACCTATAAAATTGAAATTGATGTTATTTTATAAAAGATTAAACTTTTAAAATTTATATTTTAGCACAACTTGCTTAAATTTACTTTTTTAAAAAAATTAAATTTATTTGCATTAATATTTTATTAATTAATTTGATTTTAATTATGTTTAAATTTTATCTTAGTTTATATTTTAAGAATTTGTTATTAAATAAATTTATTTAAAATTTTAGTAAAACAAAATATAGAAGTATTTGTAGATATTTAAGAATATTACAGATATAAGGTTGAAGAGCTCTTATAACGTTCTTCTGCATTTTTACGAATTAACACGGCTTTTTTTTTTTGTTAAAGTTCTAAAATATATGTCAAAGAAAAGTTGTAAAGTATATATTTTTATTGTCTCCCTTTACATGCTACTTAAAATATATTGTTGCTATTTATTTATTTTTCTGTTGTTCTTAATTTTTGTTTTACTCTAAAATAATCTCTTAAATAAAACAAAATAGTCTTATACCTAATGTTTATCGTGTGTTATATGTCTAACGATAGTAGCATCCAGCGACATCAACCTTTGTCGATCATCACTCTCATATGTAAGATTTAGTTTTTTATTTCTTTTTGGAAATATAATTGTATAATGGATGAATAAAAAAAATATTATGATGACTAAATATATTTATGAGAAGGTAGTGGCTAGGAGATCAATATTATCTAAGGTAATCTTGATTGTATAATTTTCTGTCTTTTTATTTATTTCTTCTTCTTTTTTGGATAGCGAAGAAGGAAAGATGCTACCAATGTAATGTACATTGATTTAGACATTGTAAATTTTAGTATATAGTTGAACTTCTAAAAATGTATTGATAAAACTATAATATTTGATTATATTGTAGTTTTGGTTTTATACCATAAATATATTCTAACAATTGGTAACATTGTTAGTTATTTTTATTTTTTATATTATTTTATTTTTCCCAATTTTTAAAGAATCCTAATTCGAAGATTTAGGATTTTTTATTCTCTTCAGTTGCAATTGATTTCAAATTGAAATCATAAATAAATGATAAATTTGTTTTTTGGCCACGGTGAAATTAAATTTACAGTTCAATTTGAAATCTAATGGACTCGTGGTGACTTTCCATTGCAAAAATCTCCTTGTCACGTGAATGTCAAAAGATTGGTTTTAGTGAATAGTGTTTTTATTGCCTCTGTCACGTGACGGTGCAATTTGAAAAGTTTTTTTCACCTCCGTTATTGTTATTGTGAGAATTGTTAAAATATCGTGATGATATTTGTAAATCTTAGATGGTAAACTAATTCTATTAAGTTTTATTTGCATGAACTAATTGTAAATTTTGAATTATTTGGATTTAACTTTGGACATATTTATATATATATATATATATATATATATATATATATATATATATATATATATATATATATATATAGATAGAGAGAGAAAGAGAGAGAGAGGCTTTGATATATTTAAAATCTAAAGACATATTAGCATTGCTTCTTATATATTGAAATCTAACTCTCTTTTTATATTTTTATTTGTGTTGTTTATAACCTGTTGTGTTACACCAACCACGTGGTGATGAGGGCATATAGAGATTATATCAAGCATATAGAGATTATATCAAGTATATTAATTATGATATTTGTATTTGGTTTATGTATATTTAATTATGTAAATTGAACCTATCTCAAGGTACGACAATGAAAGAATATGTAGTTATTGGATGTTATATAACTGAATTTTTGTCATATGTGTCTATTTCTATAATATTTTTAATTAATCAGTCGTAATAAAATTAATTAGATGTAATAATTATTTTATATGATATGTTTAATTAAGTTCTCAGTCGTACATTACTCCAGACTAAGCACGTTTAACCATGTAATTCTTATGAGTTAGGTTATCGAAAAACAAATGTATTTGTTGATATGAGTAGCTAAATCAATTCCTTTAAGCTATCCTTCAACCGTATAGTCTCGTACCTATACAGTCTCTAGATCCCTCTCATCCCGGTGTATGTTCGATTCGTCCATGTGTCCTTTCCACTGGAAGCGTGTCAGGAACCGCTCCTTGACCGTGTCTCTTGCACCGACAACAATGATAATAAAATTAGTTACATATTTAGTTACTTATTTTTATAATATTTTAATTGACCGGTGGTTATAAAAATTTGTAATTCTAATTATAGTTATTTTTCATAGTCGAATGTTATTATTACCTTATATTTAATTTGGAAATTCTTTTAATATTGGAAGTATTGTGTATCCGGAAAACTAATTAAGCTTTTGTTGCAACTGAGCATACTTAATTTCATTTCATAGATTAGCAAATATGTCATTATTTTTCAAAATTAACAACCCAAAATAAATTCTACTCCATTTAATATCTTCATATATAACATATCATGCTTACATATTTATAAATCAAATTAAAGAAAAAATGGTTTTGTTAAAAGACTTATCGTTTTACTTTTACCTACTATTTAGTTTATCACCTCTTTGACCAAGTCAATATGCTTAATTATTTTGAATATTGTTTTCATTTTAAATAAAAAAAAAATTGCTAATCATGCAAGCTAGATTCGTATAAAGTTAAGAGAATCTAAATGCTAGATACTTGTCTCATCTACTTTATTTAACTAGGAAAGTTAGTTTTATGATTTAGTAGGATAAGGCTAATTAAGTTACCTAAACTTTATGATAAATTGGCATGTTTAATCGTGTCTTAGGTATCCTAGTATTTTTTCTAACATCTCACTCGTGTAACAATAATCTGTTTAAAATAAAACTGAATTTTTACAAGATCATTAGATCAAATTAAGTTCATTAAGTTTTAAAATTTAATTTAATATAATATGATGTTTTAAGTCAAAATCCTATTTGTAGACATTTATAAGTATCGTACTAGCTTTTTTAAGAAAAAGTCCATCGTAAATTAAAAGGATGAAGTTTAAATTTAATTTCTTTTTATAACAAATAATAATGAGTCCAGGTTTATCAAACCTAGTTTACATTAACTTTTACTAATGTTATAAAGATCGGTGTGACAACATTTAAAGATGTGTTTCTTTTTTCACTGTTTTCACAACAAGGAGATCTTCATGCAATGAATACCAAAGATTTTCAATACAATAATTACTCATTTAGAGACGTTGACCAATTAAGGTTAAAACTATTATTTATAAAAAAATACTTATGATTCAATGAAAAAATATATATCAAGAATCATTAAAGTAAGATATAAATACTTATAATAGGAGAAAGAATATGAAATATTTTTGTTGTAAATTAAAATTAATTTATGCATAAAGAAAAAAGGATAATAAATTATATTATAGAATTTTTACACATTAATTTGTCATAAATTAATTTAAGTGATGGAAACATTTATTTAACTTGTTATTTTAAAATTTCTTTTATGAAATGTGTTTGTAGAAAATTTCCACCACATTAACACGTTGATTTACTATATTTCTTGGTGAAGAGATGGGAGACATAAGTATTGTTGGAAAAAAAAAAAAAACCTACATGTACTTAGCTCCAAATTTTAGTTATGAACTGAATTCAATAATTTCTTCCTTGGTCTAAAAGCAGAAAAAAATGAACAAAGTTCCATTATCGGAGGAGCAAGCATAAAATGATTTTATCAGTATTTTTAGAAGGTTGTCTCAGTAACTTAATGAAGTAATTTGGATTGACTCTTTGAACAATAAACTTTTCGAAGTAATTAACTTTAATAATAACTATTTTGAAAAAGATTACCACAATAGTACATAAATTGGCTAACAGTTAACTTCAAGCACTGGGTTTACAATTTTCTAAAGTTAACACTTGCAATGTTTAGCTGATATTGAAATTTACATATATTGCTTTATAATTTTTATGAATATTGTATTGTTATGTAATTTTCTATTGGTGGTGCTGAATAAAATAGATAAGTATGAATGTGAAAATCTCGTGATATAAGATAATTTTATCTAGCAATTAATGGAAGCGATTAAAGTGGAGAAGGATAGAGAGGAAGATAACTATATATATATATATAATGTTTGCACCAGGTGTCACACTACAATTGATTTGCAGAACACTTGCACGTTATGGTGGCGAATTGTTTGAAAACTGGAATTTGGAGGTTGAGTTAAGAACATCATTGCTTCCTCTAAAAGACAAAAGACACTACCAACCAAACCATACACAACTGGTAGGGGACACCTATGCCAACAAATTCCAAGAAACAAACCTCAAACTACTATGCTTCTTTTTTGTCGCTTAACTTTCTACTATTTTCTTTATTTTCCACTTTTTTCTCATCAGATCTACGCAAAGGAAACACTATCTCAAACAAACAGACAAAATACACTGTATAATAGAAACACCACTTTGCCTTCCAATTCCATTGTATGGAAAATCTTCATTTTCCGTTTATCATTCAATGGGAGAGTGACATTGGCATTGATCGTTTTGGGTTGGCATGAAACATAAAATAGAAACCATGAGATGCAAAAGGAGAAAGAAGAGAAAAAAGATAAACAAAAGATAAATGATATGTGAATAATACTTCGAGATTAAATTACCCTCAGATATTGTTCGGGAAAGCTCACCATACATACTCATAACGTGATCCACAAAAATAATTTTACACTCCAATCTATTGTGGGTTTGACCCACATAAATAATATTACTCTTCAATCCATAGATGGGGTATTTTTTATTAAACTTTAGCAACCTTTAAATAGGTGCAAATCGGGCCTTGGACCAATTACAAATAATAAAACCTGACACTAAAATATCAACTCACTTAAAATCAAATCTCTTATTCTATCATAAAATAATATTCTACCTAATAAACACAAAATCATAACTGTCCATCCTATTTTATTTCAATCAAAATCAAACCAAATATTACTAGACTCAAAAC
Organism: Vigna mungo; assembly: GCA_036885675.1. NCBI lineage: Eukaryota > Viridiplantae > Streptophyta > Magnoliopsida > Fabales > Fabaceae > Vigna > Vigna mungo. Next base: position 16,070,425 of record CP144696.1, read on the forward strand.
TAACAAAATAATAAATATCTAAATTTAAGTTTATCCCAACAGATATTACAATATATAGTCAATCAAAACAACAACATAAAATAATATAGATTAACCGAAAAGTTACTAACATAAAACCGAACGGTTACCAGAAAAATCAGTACACCAGCACATAAAACCGAACGGTTACCAGAAAAATCAGTACACCAGCACATCAGTATAAGACTGAACAGTCATAATATAAGATCCAACAATCACAAAGAATAGTTGAGTCTACCTAACTTAAGAGATCGTATTAAAAGTGAAATTAGATTAAAGTGAAGGAAGTGATTGTAGTGAAGAGGTAAGAATAGTTAAAAGTTATTTATAGGTTGAAATCATGGCTACATTGCTCATCTTTTCTTCTCACTCGCATTTCTGTTCACTGTGCATCCAACAGCGTAACTTTCACACTCATGTTCCCATTTTTATAAATCAACTTTCTAACATTAGCCTTTTCCGTTTACTTCTTCACCATTACACGTTATATTATAGCTCTTCACCAACATTGTGCAAGTATTCCAAACACAGATTTTAAGATATTAATTAAATCAAATCCTCAATAATTTATTACCATGAATTCTATATGTTGAAGATAGAATTTAAATTTAAATTATTGTTGCACTTAGTTAGGAATGAGTTTTAAATATTTAAAGTTATTTTCTGTTTTTAAGTTGTTTTCTATTTTTAAGTATAAGTTGTTAATATTACTTATATAAATGTATCTCATTTGAGAAGGAAAATGAAATGAATGAATGAAAGTATCGTATTTTATTCACTGCGAATTGTTTAATACTATCAAAACTAATTATTTTCATTCATCAAATTAACTTTCCCTGTTTTAGAGCGATTTGTATACAACAATATCCTAACACTAACACTAAAAGTTACTAAATTGAAGCTAAAGATTTTAATAAAGTTTTAGAAAAGATTAATATATACATAAAACTACTCATACTATTCTAGGCATCAGTACCCTAGCCAGCCAACACATGCTCCAGTGAAACATCTTTCTCTACTTACACCATTAAGATGATCATTACAAAAGAGATATACAATTATACGAACAAACAAAGGCAAAAGGGCCAAGTAGTTTTACTAAATAGGAATATCCATATAAATGAATTATAGATATAATGATAACATTATTAAATCAAACAAATCCTAAGCATGCAAACATTGACTTTAGATTTGACTACTCGGATACATGTATTAATGTCAAACCTTGGGGGTCAAACTACCACACACAAGATTAATTCATCAAACATCTATGAACAAGAAACAACCGCTGATTAAGGACTTCCTCCTACTTTTCACGACATACCACATCATTCTCCACTTAAGAATGAATGGTTTTTAGAATACGGAGTTCTACATCAATACATACACTAAATAGAACTATTACAATAATTTCTCCTTGAAATCCTTCCCACACCACATGTCATACATGTTCACAACCATATCAAAATCCATAAATCATCCTTAGATTCCAAATAAGCATACATTTAATTAATTTAAGACTAGTTCAAACAACACATCATTTATTGAACACAAAATTCATTAAACATAAAAAAGCTGCACAAGCTTTGCAACAGGAACGCTTCGTGCCAAAACTCTCGTGCTTCCTCTCGCCCAATGCCAGAAACCTCTTGCTCAAGAAATTAAGCTCCTTACCTACAGTGATAAATGGATTTCAGTGGTGCCTTACCACTTCTTAACGCCAAACCATTCACACTTTGGTCTGTTTGGCGGTGGAATTAGTGCTCAACGCCATACAAAAAATCTAAACACTTTCAATTATGATCTGATCACACTCCAAGAGCTATACAGATGGCCAATTTGAAATTCATGACTTTGTGATTGATTCAAAAACATGTTTAACTATCATATTGAATACCAAATTGCTCAATACTAGTGACTTAGTCAATCAGTTCACTCCAAATTCAACAAAGTTCAAACAACACCTCAACATACCAATTTACCAAAATTCAACAACACATTTAACTAAAAAAGTTATAAGTGTCATAATCTTAGACAACAAACACCAAGTTCATTCAATAGGCGGTTACCACAAAATTTCACCATGTTATACCACCAATTTTAGAAAAACTTCTAACACATCAAACTACATTATCTTATAAATCACGATGATGAAATCAATTCTAGCATAATTTCCAAATCAATCATAATTATCACACATGAGCAAGCAAATCAAATTACATCAGAACTTAAAGACAACAATATTTAACTTTTCTTACCTGTTAGAAGCTCAAATTGCTATAAGAGATATAAAACGACTTTCCTAATCCAAAAAAGTCTATATGTTTGTACAAATTACAAAAATGTGATCAGAGTACGACATTAAGATCATTGATAAACAAAGAGTACTTAAAGAACACATACTAACCAAAAGCTCACATGCATGAGAAAAGTACTAAACCAAATAAAGAAGAACAATAAGTAACTTGCTATTATGAAAGAATTGATCGGATAAAAATAAAGATCTTGTTGTGGTGATTAGTTTGACACCTTCCAATTTTCAAACAGATAAACTACTGGTTAGAAATCTTAAAGAGATGATAGAAGGTTTTGAGAAAACATATTTTAGAGATATGATATATTTTACATAACGAAACTTGTATAAGATTAAAACTAATTAAGTACAATTACTTTTTTAAAAATAAGTATTTAAAACTAATATATTATAAATATTATTTTTTATAAAAATAAATAAATTAATAATATTTATACGAATAAATGTTTATATTTAATTTTTTAATTATAATAATAAAAATAATAATTTTATTAATTATTATTATTATTTATTATAAAAAAAATTGATCACATCTAACAACGTGAACACACGTGCATAAGGAATTAACGAATATTTTTTCCTGTAAATAGTTAAATGTTTAAGTACATAATCTTTTTTATAAAGTAAAGAAAAGAATACACATGCATCATTTGTTTGGATTTTTATATATAATTTATAATTTATTTAGGGTAAAACTGTGTTAATTGTACAATGACCTTTAAAATACTTAAATTTAGTAAAAAATTTCAAATCATATTTTTTTTTTTGTTTAACTAATATTGTAGAAAGAATTATATTCACAATGTTTTAAAATTAGGATTTATTTTAATTTCTTTTGGCAACAAACCCACACCATATTATTCTTAAAGTGTCACTCCAACCCACTTCATAAATTCATTTATCAATTTACTCCCTTTTTTAACATTTTTTAAAAAAAGTTATTTAAAAAAAAAAAAAAACTCATTCAAAGATGTTTTGTTCCACCTAGTAAATTCCACAAATAATATAAATGCTTAGAAAAGAATAATAGGCTGTCCATCATATTTCTTTACCCCAAATCCGAAACAAAGAATCATTCAACTTTCTAATTTTTTAATTTTAACCAACATTTGCTGAAAGAAACATTCGACTTTCCAGAAAGTCCTATCTACTCAAGTTATGGTTTTTACTCCTCTACTTTCCAGAAAGATTTCTTCATCAAACACTTTCTAATTTAGCACTCAGTTTTCTTTTTACTTTTCATTTTCCTCTCTAGAAGATAAAAGGGTGGCTAATTCTCACTATTACGGGGTTTGCAGATAGTCAAGTACACATTAATCTCATAAAAATCATATTTGGACACCTTGTATAGTATTATAAGTGATCAATAGATAAATAGAAAACCATATGTATAAAGATATAACACAACAATAAAAAGAGATAAGAGATTATCACTGCTTTTAATCTTAATTTCCTCGACATAAGAGGCTGTTCCAGTGACTACTTATAAAGCACATTAATCTGAGAAGCAGTGTCAGAAAATGATTTACCACTGTTCTTACTTAGTACTTGGCAATACCTTTTAAAGGCAATGCGTGCATAAATATTCTCTCGCTTTTGTAAACATTTACGAACTCTGAATTTACTGAAAGGCTTGTATACTTTGGGAGAGTAAAGATTCTATAGTGTATTCATGAACACATGCTTTATCCTCATCAAACAGTACTCTTTTAGTGTTTATAATTAATTATGCAATGTACCTTGTGTGAATGCCATGGCATCAAATCCTACAACATGGGAATCTCTGGTCTTTAAGTAACCTTTGTTCCAAGCAATTCTGTTTTTATTCTATTCAAACATTTCCTGCATAACATAAAACTTAACTCCAAGCATAAAAACCTGTTGTGTGATTTGTGTTTCTCCTTAACCCAAACAATAATGGCAGTCACACATGCTGATCTTGAACCAAGGAAAAGAAAAACAGATTTGAGTAGCAAAACAGGTGTCTTTCTTATGGCTCTCACAATCTTATTGGGCCTATTCTGTTTCGTTCTGTGTCTCATAGCAGAAGCCACACGTTCGAAGGTACTGGTTCGGTTAATATTGTTTGAAAATTAGGTATCTGTTGGCTTGTTCAAAGACAACAAAAAGAAATGAGCATTGTTTATAATCTGGTGTTGATATGGCAGGTGATATGGATGAGCACAGATGTAAATGGAAAGGGAAGTAAATCAGAATGTGTTTACAGTGGCAGTGGGAAAAAGCCATTGTTATGCGCTTCTTGTGCTTTCATTGGACTAGCATTCGCCATATTGGTGGAACACACTTTCATGTTGATAGCAGTTAGTAATTCATCTCCTGCATTACTCACCTTGGATCCTGATTCTGCTTCTGCCAAATCATTAACGTGGCTAGCTGGGTTCTTCTTCGTTACAACTTGGTAAGGAAAAAGATATTATTTTTCCATCTATTGGATGATAAATGGTTCCTCATTATCTGTTTTTTCAGATCAAATGAAAGATCATCAGTGTTAATCCATTTAATTTTAAGATTGAGACAAAAATATGAATATTAATTTGGCAATGTGGTGTAGGATTTGCTTTGCAGTTGGGGAGATTTTGTTGTTGGCAGGAGTGAGTGTAGAGTCAGGACATCTGAAAAATTGGTGGAAAGCTAAACCCAGTTGTCTTAGTGTTAGAGAAGGTTTGTTCAGTGGGGCAGGGGTGTTTGCTTTAACCTCGGTTTTCCTAGGTTGTGCTTTATACCTAACGGCACTACGGGCACTGAGAATATCACAGGAACAAGAAAATGTTCGAAGAGAGGTACTTCTGATCTCTGCTCTTCATGCTTCTCCACCAAGAGGATCTCAGCCACAGATCACCACTGTTAATAGGGAGAACCCCACAATTAGAGAGACTCCATTATCTGTATTTCCATCTCCTTTCCATAAAAGCTACACCTTTGTGTGAACTTCAGGAAAAGTATAATTTTGGGTTTGACACAATTTTATGTCTCCAATTTTGCTTGGTGAATTTTTCTTTGAACCAATTATAAAAATAAAATTATTATAAAAAATTATTATTTTTTAAATAAAAAATAACAATATTAAAATAAACATTAAAAAATTGTATAGGTCAAATATCATTTCTCTTTTACTTTAACACGAAAAATTGCTGAAACAACACACTGTGGAGAAAATACAAAGAAAAATAGCTAAAATATGATGAGGCCCAATATCTGCCTGGAGGGTATGTGTACACTGCAGCAAACCGATTCGATTACAGGTTAACTTTTAATTGAAAGGTTCTAATTTGGAAATTGCAAATTCAACACATTAAGCTTTTCACCCAAATTAGACTATCAAGATGAAAAATGTTCAGCATTGTTTGTCAAAAATGGTAACATAATAAAACTAGAAAAATATCATATACTGAAACTAAAAAGAATTAACTAATTTAAAAAAAATTATTTTGGTGTGCTAGAATGTGGTGTTATATATTTCTTCTCTGATTTTTTTTTTTTTATAACAGACAACATTTTAAAAGGTAATATGCAGGTATAGTGATAATTTAAACTTTTTACACCAAAGCAATACATTCATATCAGTCTGTTATTTTTAAAAAAATAAAAAATAAAAATAAGAGTTAAAAAAAACAATATTGACTAAATTATAATTTTAGTTTCTTCTCTATCCTCGATTTTTTATTTATTTTGTTTACTTTTTTACAATTCAGTATGCGTATTTTTTATAATCAGTAATTTTAGTCCAATTTTAATTATATATATATATATATATATATAATTAAAATTATTTGTTTTTTTACCACAATATCCTTAAAATGAAAAGCATAATATTAAATTATGGATAAGTGACAAAATTTCTTTTAGAAGTATGATGGAAATGAAATAAAAAAAATATACTGTATAAATTTAAAAGATTTTTTAAATAACATGACCAAAATAAGTTTATTTATTTTTAGTTTTAAGCAAATAACGTAAACAATGAGTTTATCTAGCATAAGATTATTTTTGTTTAGTTAAACCGTGGTGTATAAATATTTAGATATCAAATTATATTTTATAAAGTTAAATTTGAATATGTAGAAATGAGGAGTATGAGTTTAATAAAATTACTACTAATATTTTAAAATTAAAATTTTAAATTATTTGTGTAACTTTAAGTAAACTTCTGGTATAACAATTAATATGTTGATTGTTATGTGATTTTATATATAGTTGAATAATTAATTTATTCTATATTTCTTATTATGATTTTGATACAGATATATAATTAATTTACCTTCTATTATATCTTGATGCATGAATGGATGATAATATAGTTTATGGAAATAGAGAGAGGTAATATCAATTTTAAATATATTTTTTAATATTTTTTTAATTATATAATATATATAATATTTATATGAATTTTGTATGTTTTAATATAATTAAACCTATAAAATAAAAGTGCTATGAATAAGGTACATTTCAATCAAATAAATCATAAGTTAGGAAACACGCTTTTTAATTTGCTTTGATAGAAAATTGAAGTGATGCTGCACAAAAATGTATATATGTGAGGAATTAATTTGCTAAAAAATTATTAAGGAAAAAATTAATACTACTGCATTTCAATTTCATAACAAAAAAAAATTAAATAAGTTTTTTTTATGGTTTATTTTGATTTCACACTTCCTGGAAGTTAATAAAAATCATAGTATGAAATATTTATGCCAAGTTATACCTTTAATAAATTAGAAAGAGTCATGGATAGGATTTATTATTATTAAAACCAATAAATTTGTCATATGATTATTTATAGTTTAAAAACTATTAATATTTTTAACATTAATAGAAAATTCCCATATCTTATTTATAATAATTTAATCAGATGGAAAGTTAAAATGTAAATGATTAATGAATAATTAAATGATGGGATGAAATGACCGTTGAAAGTTTAAAACATTAGGTCGGATTATGATTGTGGTATGATTTATTATTGAGGACCCATTGCTTGGATCCATAACCCGCATCGAAGGCGAAGGTTTAGATCCAAGATCCAAACCCTCACATTACATAAACCTAATTGTCCAATCCAATCTGTAGTATCAAGTATCTAACTAGGGTTTTTCAAATTCTTCTTCCCCTGTTCTTCATCCATCCGCTTTCCGCCAAAACCATGTCTCTCAGGCCAAATGCCAGAACCGAGGTTCGCCGCAACCGTTACAAGGTTGCAGTTGATGCTGACGAGGGTCGCCGGCGAAGAGAGGATAATATGGTCGAGATCCGAAAGAGCAAGCGCGAAGAGAGCTTACAGAAGAAGCGTCGTGAAGGTCTCCAAGCTCAGCAACAGTTTGCGGCTCCTCTTCAGGCTTCCACTGTCGACAAGAAGGTGCATAGTCACTCTTTGCATTCTTTTGCTTTCTGTTTATTGCTTTCGTGCGAATTAGGGTTTAAGTGCCTGGTTTTATACTGCGATGATAGTTAGTTATAGAACCAATTTTTATGCTTATTTATCTGTGCAGTTAGAGAGTCTTCCTGCTATGGTTGCTGGAGTTTGGTCGGATGATAATACTCTTCAACTTGAAGCCACCACGCAATTTCGCAAGCTTCTTTCCATTGGTAACTCCTGTTTTGTCAATATTGTGCTTCTAAATTGTAGTTGTTTATCGCCTAGTAGCATATATAGTTTGGATTCTATGTGTTAATACTTGGTTACTGTTTTTTGCTATAGAGCGGAGCCCTCCAATTGAGGAAGTTATTCAAGCTGGTGTTGTTCCTCGTTTTGTCGAGTTTCTTGTCAGGGAGGATTTCCCTCAACTTCAGGTTGGAGGACCCTTTTGCTCTGCATCTTAATTCTTGTGTTTTTCCTCGGGGTTGAAATTTGTTAGTTTTTTTATGTTAATTGTTGTTTGTTTAGTTTGAGGCTGCCTGGGCGCTTACAAACATTGCATCTGGGACTTCTGAGAACACTAAGGTGGTCATTGATCATGGGGCAGTTCCTATATTTGTCACGCTGCTTAGTTCGCCTAGCGATGATGTTCGGGAACAGGTAAGTGTTTGAATGCGGGTGGGGCAGCACATTCATCTTGCCTTTTAATTGTACTGAAACATTAATTCCCTGGAAATTGTAGGCAGTGTGGGCTTTGGGAAATGTTGCTGGTGACTCCCCTAGGTGTCGAGATCTAGTGCTCAGCCATGGTGCCCTCGTCCCACTATTGGCTCAGTTGAATGAACATGCAAAACTCTCAATGCTAAGAAATGCCACATGGACATTATCTAACTTTTGTAGGGGTAAGCCACAGCCTCCATTTGAGCAGGTAATGTCCTTTTATCTCCTTATCGGTTCATTCAGCTCTTGCGATAGTGTCCTTTAGCTTATTCTTACTGCCAATTTTTGATGGACAGGTGAGACCAGCGCTGCCAGCACTTGAGCGCTTGATCTTCTCCAATGATGAAGAAGTCTTGACAGATGCTTGCTGGGCATTATCATATCTTTCTGATGGTACAAATGACAAGATTCAAGCAGTTATTGAAGCCGGTGTATGTCCCAGATTGGTGCAGCTGCTCTTGTGAGTACTACTTCTACTATACCTGTTAAATGGATTATTGTGTCAGTTGTGCCTTAACTTTGTATGTATGCTTTTCAGGAACCAATCTCCATCAGTGCTGATTCCTGCTCTCCGTACTGTCGGAAATATTGTGACTGGAGATGACATGCAAACTCAGGTAATGACTTGTCATCATTTGTAGTAAAATCCTCTTTATACTTTTGAAAGGAGAAGAAGAGGTAGTACAATAGTCGTCACCTCTATAGCAGGAACTCTTCTGTGTGTTATTTCTGCTATCTTCTGTTTTGTGCATGTATATTTTTCTTCAAAGAATCTCCTAATTCTGGTGGATCTCTTTTTTTGTTCAATTAGTCTATTATCAATCATGGTGCGCTCCCTTGCCTTTTGAGCCTGTTGAATCATAATCATAAAAAAAGCATCAAGAAAGAAGCTTGCTGGACTATATCAAATATTACTGCTGGAAATAAGGAACAGATACAGGTAAGCTGGCAATGCCCGGTTTTATTTTGTTGTCTTGATTTTGTGTACATGTTAAATTGAATTAATTCCTTGAGAACATTTGATCATAGCTTGTTCTTGATGATTTGATTATGTTTTTGTCATTATGAACAAAAAGCAGTTAAGGTGGAGTTATAACCAAGGTTTAGTTTCTCCTTGGATATGCCAACAAGAGAGAATGATGATTGATAGTGTCCCCCCTTCCCCAAGGGAAAAAGTGGTGTCTATTAAATATTACAATGTTTGGCTTTGAGCTTTGTTGACCTGCTAAAAGCAGGGTTTAGTGTGTACGTGTTTGTGTTGTCAAAATTGCAAGAATTGTGAGATGATCTGATTCTCAATTTCAATGATAATATGATCTGATTCTCAATTTCAATGATAATGATAGGTAGTTATATCATTTTGTGTTCAGAATTGCCTGAATGTTCTTGATTCAGTTTGTGATCAGATTGCATGCACATGTAATTGGATCAGATTTTGCATAACCTGGTTCTGAAAATGCCTTGTTCATTTTCTTTCTTATAAAATGTGAGGCAAAGGGGGTGAAATAAACAATCTGAACCGTATAATATGACACACAATTCAGTTCACCGAAATTGTACAGTTCCTGTCTTCTATTATATTGCTGGTTGCATTCATTATTGGAGAGGTCCTGCTGGTCAGTGGTCCCATGCCTCAATGCTTGTATTTTTATACTCCTCTCTCCTCTTTGATGAGGCTATCTTTATACTTGTGCTCTTTGCTGTTCTATTATTGGGTGAAAGAAGATATCAATATAACTTTTTACGTATTGATATTTTGATATCTTCCTTCGTGTTAAAATGTTCTCAGTTTTAAGTTTATTGTTATTGATCATGAGTAATGAGTGTTTTTTATGATTTTGTTAACTATATATGTGAAATCTTAATTATTTGTCACGAATCTTAGAATTCACCAATAAAATGATAAGCCTCCCAATTCATGATTTGAATCATGAATTGACAAGCTTATTCATACACTATTATTGCAAAGCACAGGATTTACACATTCTGTTTGTTGAAAAAACTTGTAGGCTGTTATTGAAGCTGGTCTGGTTGCCCCCCTTGTCAATCTTCTTCAAAATGCTGAGTTTGACATTAAAAAGGAAGCTGCCTGGGCAATCTCAAATGCTACATCTGGTGGAACTCATGACCAGATTAAGTATGTATTTTCCGTGTTCTTTATATAATTCACACTCTTTAGGACTTTATGATGGTATTGACTTAATTTTATGGTGGTTTCAAGGTACTTGGTTGGTCAGGGTTGTATAAAGCCTCTTTGTGATCTTCTTGTTTGTCCGGACCCAAGAATTGTCACTGTCTGTTTAGAAGGCCTAGAGAATATTCTGAAGGTTGGAGAAGCCGAGAAGAGCCTTGGCAACACTGGAGATGTCAACTTGTATGCACAGATGATAGATGATGCTGAGGGATTAGAGAAGATTGAAAACCTGCAGAGTCATGACAACAATGAAATCTACGAAAAGGCTGTTAAACTTCTTGAAACATACTGGTTGGAAGATGAGGACGAGACCCTACCCCCAGGAGATGGTGCTCAACCTGGTTTTGGTTTTGGAAATGAGCTCCCAGTCCCGTCTGGTGGATTCAACTTCAGCTGAAGACCTTTTCCTGAGAAGGTAAATGCTCTTTGCATACCATTTTAGATCGGAAATCATATATATAATTTTGGCTAATTTGTATGAAGAAGCCTCAGCATTATTTCTAAACTATTTGATTTCATCAATATTTGTAGGGGCTTGTGGGATGAAGTAGTATTAATGCCTGGTGGCTTTTGGGATAAAGTCTTGGAGGGTCAGTTATTGCACCTTGTGTCTGCTTACGGTCTGGTCTGGTCTGGTCTGGTCTGGTGTCCCTTGTGGTTTATGAGGTGCCGGGGAGGGTCAGTTAGCTACCATGTCCAAGTAAAGAAGGGACTGGTGGATTCAACAGCAGCATAATGACCTTTTCAGCAGTATTTACTGTTTTAAAAATATAGAATGGTGGTGAGAAATCTGGAAGGGATTTTATATGTTGCTGTGGCAGGGACAGAGGCCATTTGGCGAGGGGGTTTTGTTCAAATGCGGCTTTGAGTGCTACTACTTTTATCGAGTCCTAGTTGTATTGGAAAAGATTTATTGCGTCAGTATTTGATTTTGGTAAATATATTTTTCTGAAACCAATTTTATGTTCTATTTAAATTCCAATTGGAAAAGTAAGTATTTTGTATGTGCTTTTAAAGCTTTTGCTTGTTCCTTTATATTTTGGGTAATCATGATTTTCCAATATGCCTTGAGAAAGCATAAGAACGACCCTTTTATAAGGCAAATTAAGTTAAACCTATTTAGGATTTATAATGCAAATTAAGTTAAACCTTTAGCATTAACTTGAACAATTGGAGCTTGAAGCGTTATTATAGATGTAATTTTAGATGAGTTCTGAGATAATTTTATGCATTTAAATTGAGTTAAGTTGAATTTTTTTTTTCACAATTAAATCCAAAATCTGATTTAATATGATAAAAAAATACCAGTTTAATCAGCTTTTTATATGTTTGTTCTTTACTTTATTCAATTTTGATAATTTAAAATATATTCACTACAAGAAAAAATTTAAATAATAATAATCAATTTTAGTGAGTCAAAATATTTTTAGAGATTAATTTTTTAATTACAGATTAATTTAGAGATGAATTCATTTAGTAACAAAAACATTGATAATTAATGTCAATGACTAATTTATAATAAAAACTATTTTAATCATAAATTTTTAAAACTATTTTATTTATCAATAATTTTTAGTTTATAAATTAATAGTTAATAATAACTATAATGATTAGTTTTAATGACAAAATAACATTATTTAATCATTTTCTTATAATGACTAGACCCGTCCTATTTTATATATAGAAAAGTTTCTTTCTAAATAACGAGATTCTTTTGAGTTTCTATATATATAAAAACATTTTATTATTAAAATAAAAAAATTTCTGTTACTTTAAAACACTTTCCTTTCTAAAAATACACTTTTATAAGTTCTCACATTTTGAATGAAATAATAATTAAATTAAAGATTAAATAACATAATATTCAATTTTACTTTTAGTATATTTTTGTCAAAACCCATTAAATAGACTGTAAATTATTATTCCATTAATCTTAAATATTGTACTCTTGACCTTAAATTTATATAAAAAAAAAGAGAGAGAAAAACGTCCCATTATTAAAAAGTATATATGGAAAAGAAAAGAAATTGAGAACTTATAAGAATGAAATTGAATTACAACAAAAATGAAAGAAAAAAGGTTCATATGTGGTCCCAAAAGAGGCTACAGGACCTAATAGAAACAAAAAAGTTATTGCCAAGATTTGCTTATTTACTCTCCAATTTGTCTGGGCTTGTCTTTTAAGAGAAAAAATTCTGATGGTTACTGTTGTGTTTGATTTTTAATCACGTTTTATAGTTTCAAAGAAGTCAACCTCAGTACTAACGAAATAAAGTTAATGTTGTTCCATAAGAAACTTTACTTTTGTTCACTTCTTATGTACCAACTTTACTTTCTGCAATGTGCATCACATAATGTCCTCACTATTTTATGTCATGTAGCTCAAGTGTATCATTTCACTCTTTTCTCAGTTTTCTTTAGACTATATATAGCCTTCACTCTTTCACAAAATATTAACTTTATTTCCTTCACCATATGCATTGATTGTCTTGCTTGTTTGAATGAGTGGGAAAATGGTTCCCACAAAAATATATTTTAAAACTCTTCTCACTATTACTAATTACTCATTTTCTAGTTTTTTAAGATTAAAAAATGTTTTATTCCACACCAAAATGTTCCAAAGGTGAATAACCTAATGTTTTATTTGAACTAAAGGAAGGCTAAGAGGAAAAGAGGATGAAAAAGTAAGAATGTTTACATTGATGAAAACAATATAATAGAATATGATAATTTTTTTAAAAATTAAAATGTAAAACAAATTGATAAAATTAATTTGATGTAAGAAAATATTTTTAAAATAAGAATTATAATTAAAACTAAATTTAAACTAAAATGAAAATTGTTATTATTTTTTATAAATAAAAATTTATATTTTAAAATAATAACATATTAAACTAAATTATTCAATAAAACATGAATATTTAAATTAATTAATTTTATTTAATTTAATATCTATAATTTTATTTACTATTATTTTTATTTATTTATTATTATTATTGTAATATAAAACAAATAAAAAAAAACTCGCACAATTATGAATTTATCCATAATGATTAGCAAGATGTCTTTTTTTCTCTTAATCTTAGAAGCCACGTGACTTTCCACTTTTTTTTCTCAATAGTTTTAGTTTTGCATGGATTTTTCTATTTCCTCCTTTCCATATCTTTTGGAATTTCAAATCAGTTGAAATAAAACAGTACTCATATACTTTTTTTCCATCTTCGAAAACAGTAATATGACGTACTAAAATAATTATGTCATGTTTGTTTGTTTGGACATTGGAAGAGTGTAACCCAAGATAATGACTAGGTACTTAAATAGGCTGTATGTTATTCTGATTATTTTTTTTTCCAACTTTATGCCAAAAAAACAAAAATAACATAAAAAGAAAAAGTGATCCATGAAAACTCCAACACAATAAACAAGTGAATATTAATCAAAGTCATTAAAATGGAATAAACTAGTGAGTTTTATGTAATGTATTATTACACGTTTGACCATGTTTCAGTTACAATAAAAATAGTCAAAAGAAGAACATAAGTTGTTTTGGGTTGAATCATGGGTGTGAAGACAAGGGAAAAGATTCTTCCAGTAGGGTACCTAACTTTTTTAATTTTATTTGTGTCATTCTGTCTCTGTTAATATTGGAATAAAATCGATTAAAAGTAAAAAAGAAATTAAAAGCAGAGTAAGATAGAAATTAAAATGATTACTAAACAACAAATAAATAAATATACGAAAACAACACACTATACACCTAAACAAGTTTTTAATCATGTTTACCCTATGACAGGTAAAGTAAGCACCTTTATGAGTTAATCAAATGGACAATTTAAAGAGACAGACATGTTTACCTATGACTAGACAAGGAGATGTTATTTTCAAAAGAAATTTATTGTAACCGAAACAAAGTATGAGAGAATCAATGCATATACATATATCCATGGTTTGTTTTCAAAATATTATAAAAGAAACAACTTTGAGTGAAGAAGCTTTGTTTCTGTTTAGTGTTGTTTTTTTTTTCTAAACAGTAGTGGTTTCATATTTTGAAATGTTCTTTGGTCGAACAGTTTTTTTAGATGGATTGATCAGATTACTAAGGTACATTGGGGTTTCGAATTCTACTACTATTCTGACAGTGTGAATTATTAATAATGTTTTAAGAATGGAAGAGAAGAATTTGGCACAATGATGATGATGATTAAGAAATACAAATTAATAAAAGGTTAGAGGGAAAGGCATGGCGCGTTTTTGATGATTTTTGTGAGTTTTGGCGGGTGGAGAGAAAAAGAAGAGGAGGGAAGGGGCATTCTAGACATTTTCTATGGGATCGGTTAGGGTTTTGACATCCCATTTATAAAGCTCTGCTGTTTTAAGATTAGATCTGCTGCGGCTGGTGCGCGTGTGTCTGCGTTGCGAGCGTCGTCGTTTCAATTCGATTCCCTCTCTTTTTCCCTCTCTCTTTCTCTCTCTCCCTCACTCTCTCTCAGCACACTTACTCTCCAACACTCACTCTGCTTCCTCTGCTCACTCTGCATGCTTCTTCCTTCGCTCTGATTCCGCCGAAACAGAGTGGTGGTCTCGGAAATCAATCGAATCTCAGATCTCGGTGATCAGAATGGTGGATCCAACTGGAAAAGTGAGTGTTAACTATTGTATAGTGGTTTCGGGGTTTCTGATTAGGGTTTGTTTGATTAATGGAGGTTGTTGTGCAGGGATCGGAGGGTGAGGACTCAAACCCTAACGCGCCTTCCTCGGGGAACAGTCCCAGCAGCAACAATGAGCAGAAGAAAACCTGCGCCGATTGCGGTACCACCAAGACTCCACTCTGGAGGGGAGGTCCGGCGGGACCTAAGGTCAGTACTCTCTCCATTTTCTAGATCGCGCCACCTGGACTAACATCAACCCTTGATCTCACTCTCTTATCGTTTATTTTTTTCAGTCTCTGTGCAACGCCTGCGGGATCAGAAGCAGGAAGAAGAAGAGAGCGATTCTGGGGATAAGCAAGGGGAACAACGAGGATGGAAGAAAGGGGAAGAAGAGTGGCGGCGCCGGGGCTGCCGCTATAGGTGGCGGCGCGTTGGGGAGGGAGGTATTGTTGCACCGATCACATTGGAAGAAGCTCGGGGAGGAAGAAAAAGCTGCGGTGCTTTTGATGTCGCTCTCTTATGGATCCGTTTATGCCTGAACCAAATTTAATGATTTTATTGATGTAGAAGATGCAGAAGAAGAATTATTAAGGAGAAATCTAGATTTTGTTTTAGGATGTCCCCTAACCTTTTCCGAATTGTATATGTTTTAGTTTTCTTCTCTATTGAGTGATTGAGTGTGTGGGTTGGTTGTCAACAGTTGTAAGAAATGAAATCATTCAAGTCCAATTTTGGTAATATAGTTAGTTCTCTATTTCTTAAACTTCTTCTGCCTTGTTTCAACATTTGTTTTCTTTCACCTTACTGTATACCATATATCAGAGAACTTGTCGGTGCCGTCGAAGGAAAATTCGACCAATAATTTAACTCCCCGATTCACTAAATTCGAATGTTTTAAACAAACAACTAACAATCAAATGCTTAAGTTGTGATCTATGAATTGGTGATGTGAAATTCTAGCGTTTATAGAGATGCCCAAATTTGAAAGCTGGTCATTCAAATTGTGATTGAACGAATAATATTAGGTAAGTTGTTAAATTCGGTTTGTTGTTTATGGAAAAAAGTTGCAGGGGTTGTAAATTTTGGGGGAAAAAGGAAAGAATTTGAAAGAGGAGGGAAGGTGAAATTCATAGTTCCCGCTAGTTTGAGTATAGAAAAAAGGATAGGGATTTCAGACAGTAATGTAATATGATGTTACAAAGTTCAAGCGCCAAATAATATCTTTTAAGTACCTTTTAATCAATTTAGTTTTATTATTATTATTATTATTATTATTATTATAAACCTGATAATTACCTCATTATAGTGTAACCGCCTATCAATGAGTATTCTCAGTTATAAAACTCAATCCAAATTACTACATTTCTAAATAAAATTTGAATTTGCAAAATTAAATTTGCATCACTGTTTAATTTTTCATATCAGCTGCATCCTCGTTTAAGTGAAGTTAACATTAATATCTAGTTTCATCACATTTTTGGAGTACAAAAAGTTTTCTCTTTTTTTATTAACTGTACTCGGTATAAAAACATAAAGAGAACCTTTTATTTAATTTTTTTAGAAGTATATGATCACATTTGAAGTTTTAGACTAAATTAATTACATTGGTAGATGCATGCATGTTATAAAAGAAAAAAGGTAATACAATTCTTTTTTAAAAATTAAAGTTTTAGTTTAATTTAAAAAAAATAAAATTGACTGTGTAGGATTGACTATTTGTTTTAATGTGAACTAAATGCGTCTTTTTCAATGTTGAGCATACGGAGACAGAAGTTAAATAAAGGTGGGAAAAGAACTGCAAATATTGAGTGAGGTTTCAGTTTCATTTATTAATATAAATGACAATGTATCTCAAATCTCAAATCTCAATCTTTGTTTGCTTTGCCATCAGTTTCTTTGACTTAATTTTGCGGCTCTTACATTGTAATCTCATTTTTGGTCTTTTCTCTCTATGTTTGATTTTCCTTTTACTTTTTCACCTCCTAAAAAACATTGCCACAATGATTTCACCATTAATTACGTGTAAACTAAGATGGAGATAAATCATCCCGGAGCAATTAAGATAAGCAATCTAAAAATAAAACTAATTAAGATATTAGAAAATTTTAACAATCAAATATTATTACCAAATAAACCTGAAATCTCATGATAAACATGACCACCAATGCATTATAAACTAAGTACTATTTTTTTTTTTTATGTTGTTAGTATTGAAATTCAAGCATTTTTACTCATTTCAATTTGCTTTCCTACTTTGACTACAATGGTGAGTTTTGAATGACGAAAGTTCGACAATAGTTAATTGAAGTTAAATACGAATAAACGGGTTTCATATGACAATTTATACTTAATTGGCGACAACCTAATTGACAATCATAATACTTCTTAAAGTGTTGTCCTTTTATTAATTGGATGAAAAGGACAAAATATATAATATAACATTACTTTTCTAGGTGTGCTTTTGACAAAAAAAAAAAAAAAATATTGCTGTGTTTTGTATCAGTTTTGTGGTTATAATAATCAAAGTAAAACAACAAATCTTCGTTTATAATCTTTTTCAAGATATTATCCTAATTTTCTGAAATAGAATTAGCCTTCTGTTATCCAAACACAATATTTGTTAGTATGACTTAATTCAGATAAAATAAAACTCTTATAAGTGTGGAGTCGAAAATTATTCTCAAATATTTCTTTACATTTTTTTTTTCTTGAAGTATATTCTATGTTTTTTATGTTTATACTTTAAACTGTATGAGACAAATACTTATTAAACACACTCATGTCAGAAATCTAATTTATCGGAAGTCACATTAAAATTTTATGTTTGCAATAAATGTAACATCTATCTTTTTATTTCATATTCGTATTTATAAGTTTCAATATAAGCTTATGATTAACAAAGTCATAATCACGGCTAAATATTTAGTAAATAAGATTTATCACTAAACTTAATTAGAGATTATACTTAAAGTTATATGAAATTTGAGATCGTTTGTCCGTCTTACTCTAATCGGACAACCTCTTATTTATCGGTACAAGAATACAGTACAAAAACAAAAATGATATAATAATATAAATAAATAAATATGCAAAAAGAAATCAACAAATCTTTTCTATTACATAACACATTTTATCATATAATTGGGTTTCTTCTCTTGGTATATCTTAACTTATTGTATGAAACATAAGTACAAATACAACTACTTGTGCAAGTTGCAGTTATTTGACCATTGCAATGACATGAATCATAAACATGGTACCTAATTAACGTGGTGCTGTCTTACCAGTCCATCATTGTTGGAAGATTTATGAGATAGTCCTCAAGTTTTCTGAATGTGAGTTTTTGTAACACATCTTCCTTTGATTCCAACACAATGATTTCATTGAATTGAACACAATAATTGTGAAGATGAAGCTTAGTAATATGTCTACCTTTTGCATCTCAAAGAGGTGTAGGACTATGTCTTGGTTTCTGAAATATTGTGAATGATTGGTGATTGGAGGAAGATCCAACTCATACTCATTATCGGAGTCAAACATGTCACATCCCATTTAATACCCTCCTTAGTGGAGTACAGATGTCAGCCGTCCGCTCTCACACGTGCCGGCCGTCCGATTCTCCCATGGTGGGTGGGAGACAAAGCTGTCAGCTCTAATTAAATCTCTCCATTGAGAACCGTGTAGTAGCAGAAGAGTGTGGGAGTGCAGAAAGTGGAAAACACGTGGCAACTCAAGGGTTATAAAGTCCGGATAGTGGAAGACAGGTGGCCGGCAGAGATTGGATCGTCCGGTTTTGTTTGAGAGGCAGTATTTAAAAGAGAATTTTAGAAGTTAACACCATTTTCTTTTAGATGCAAACTCTTCAGCTTCCATCTCCAGAAAACCACCATTTTCTCCTCCTTCTCTCTAAACCCTAGATCTTCTCTCTAGAACTCCGACCACCATTTTCCCTCCGATCATCAACCTTCTTTCAGATAAATTATTCCTGGTGCTAAGTTCTTTCATTTGCACCGATCACATTCTTGGACGGACGTCCTTGGAACTTTTGGGAGTCTTAGAAGTTGTTTAAAGATCTAGAAGTATTAGCTGGAGTTTGAGGTAAGGGAAGCTTATCAATTTAATTAATGTGTATGCATGATTTTGTTGAGTATATGATGTTGAATATATGATATTGTTGTTGAGAAATGCATATTGATTTTGGTATGAAATATGTCATGAAGTTATAAAATAGAGAAAAATGTAAATCTGTAATCGAAGGGTCATTAGGACCGTTCGGTTTCCCTAAAACGATTGGTCTTATGCTAGTATGTGGAAACTTAATTGCCTTGATTAGACAGTCGAAATGATATATCCATTACAGACCGCTCGGTATTACTGAGTGATCGATTTTAAGGTATTAGGTTCACACTGAACGTCCGTTTTTCTGTTGAGATAATTATTGAGAGTACTCGGTCGTAAATCGAGTGCTCGGTCTGAGAAATATTCGATCTCTCATTTAACTATTTAGAACGTTCAGTCATCCACCGAGCGTTCAAGTTATATTCAGTTTTATATTAATATTCTTATTATTCATTTTTAGAACGTTTGTCATAAACCAAGCGTTCGGTTTTACACATATAATACTATGTTTGAGTATTTGGTCATAGACTAAGTATTCGGTTTAATGTTATCTATTCTTTTGTGAAAAAACGTCCGGTTTATAGTATCATTTATCTGAAAGGTGTTCGGTCTTATACTGACACTTGAATTCTCACAGAGTGTTCGGTCTTGTACTGACACTCACTGTATTGAAGAGAACTAGTTGATTGTTAAACGTCTGGTTTTCAATGATTAAATCTTATTTGTTTCCATTGTGAAGTTCTATGGTATTTCCGACCGGTTTCCATCAGATACTCTAACTTAGATTTTTCACTGTTGAGTTATTTATTTACCTTTTCTTCTCTACCAGACCGTCCGGTCTCTCGTCAGAATTCTTGTTTATTTCAGTTCTCATTCGGTTTCTGACCGTCCGGTAATTTGTTGAACTATTTTGATACTCAGTCTCTTCATCACTGTTGTATCACTTTTGTATCCGTGTCGTCTAAAATAAAAGATGTAAAGGATGAATGAGTTTGTATTAATTTGATTGGTAAAGTAAGAATATGGTGAGCTTTGTATTAGTGCGTCCGTCCTGATATTCTAATGTTCACTGGCGCGAGTGACCATGTGGTGAGAATGGCAGGAGGCTCTAGCCTGGGCGGTGTGTACAACCTTGACCTAAGGTGTTTTAACGGGCTAACCTCGTGTGGCAGGCTCAAGGGTTTTCCATGCCGCGGTAACTCTGATGGTTGAATTCCAGATTACCACCCACGGGTGCAGGGACGACCATAGCTACATATTCTTACAGTCCGGACAGAGTCGTAATGGTCGGTCTTAATGAATTGAATGATATGAATTAAGTGCTGTATACTTTCGGTTTGATCATTATTTTTATATATGAATATATGATGGAAATCTTATGATGATTATATTACTTTGATGATAAAATTGTATGTGGGTTGGATTAATTAAATTGCATAAGCTTACCCTTATATTTCCTGTCTTGTCCATGTGTCGTTCGGTATCCGACCGTTCGGCTGTTCTCTTCACTGCAATGATCATCCAATGGATGTGAGCAGAGGGTGATCTCAAAGCAGTCTTGGAGCAAGTTTCTCCGGCCGTTCGACTCGAAGGAAAAGCAGGACCGTCCGGTCCTTAGTTCAGCTCTTTATCTTTGTAATTTTATGGGCGTTTAGCCTTCGACTTTTGTAATCTTGGTCTTCCGGTTAAATGTTGGCATCATAGACCGTTCGGTCTATTATTTATACATCTTGTAACTTTTCTGTTATTCGGTTTTATTCTTATTATTTTTCGTTTGGTTGTTCCTTAATCATTACTGTTCTCATTTATTATTTTTGTTAACTCCTAAAATAAATTATGGCTTTGGTTGTATTTATTGGGATGTTACAAAACACAAAGTTTAATTATATAATTAGATCAATTTGTTTAGCACATACTGATTTTCCCCTATATCTACTTCAATGTTGAATTGAAACACATTAATATAGTCAAATTAACAAACCATCACCATCTTTACCAATTGTTTGATTTTGGTGTTTCAACTTTACATTGAGTGAATTAGTTTATTAGTTATTATTTTTAATTGCATGATTTTGGTTAGATAGAGTTAGTTGTGTTGATTTGGTTGCTCCCTTGATTTTTATTAAATATTTAGTATTTTATAAATTTTTTGAATGTCTTCAATATTAAACCTTTTTATCATATACAATATTTGAATTTTTACATTTTTCAATTTAGTTTTTATAATTTTTATTTTCGTTAATATAAAATTATGAGTGATTTTTATTGCTCTTGTTAAAAACACATTAGATAACAAAATTATTTTTTAAAACTTTTATGTCATTATCTACAACTTGATTCTATATTAATAAATATTATTTTATATTAAACAAGTACAATTTTTTATTTTTTTAGTAAGTGGATTCAAGTAAATAAAATAACATTCACATGAAACAAAATAAACAACAAAGAGACAATAAATCATGTGGATGATGCACCATGTTAATTAACCAAATCACTTAAAAGTTTAATAAAAAACTTTTAAAATTATACAATTGCGGTATCACTAGAAGAATAGATTTTAAGACAAAAATATATTTTGCAAGTATATATTACTTATACTATCAAGATATATTTTCTACTCTACATTGATTTTATTTCATTTGAGGTGAATTACTATAAAAGGCTATCTACTTTATTTTGGGCTAAATTTCTCTTATTTAATGAGTTTATTTTTAAATTTGTAAATGTCCTCTCTAATTCTTTATTTGTAAATTTTAAGATAATTTCTTTCAAATATTAAATCATATATTTGTAAATGTTAATGGAAAGAGTTGCAATAATCATATGTTTTACACGTTAATCGGAGGCTGACATTAGACTGAAATATAGATAGACTCGGTACCAACCGTGGTTGAAAATAGTAATTTGTGTTACATTAAAAGGTAACTAATGATCAACTTTTGAAATATACCTATTAAAAGAAATTATTAGAAAAGTATACGTACCTTTAATGGTGGGTGTAGCAGATCCGTATAAATACCAAAGTTATACACACAAGAAAGATTGTGGCAGCAGAGGCAAAACATGGTCTAGAAAGAAAAAGGAAGAAATTAATAAAATAAAATAAAATAAAATAAAAAGGCCGAGGGCCCATTCTCACCACCATTGTGCCTTACAGCTAATTCCTGCCAACACCATTTTGTCCTTAACTTTGTTTTTTTCATAAAACAAAATCAAAATTAAAATATATCATTACTGTATTTTCTGATCATAACATTTCCCTAAAAATTAATACACAAAACATGCACCCTGTCTCTCTTCATCACACCCAAAGTGCATACTCTAATAATGCAAACAACAATATCAAACTCATCAGAAATTTCCTATATATATATATATATATATATTTTTTTTTTTTTATTTCTGCTGAAGATGACAGAAGAGTGTTTAATAAATTTATTAATTTTATTTAGTTTAAATCTGTTTTGTTTTTAATGAAAGAAAAACATATTTTTAATGCAAGGTGTGTCTCCGCGTGGAAGAACAGGGCGTTCAAAAAACCTAAAGAATATTAAAGGCTGACAAAATTCTGGTCAACGAATCCAAAAGGGAGTAAACTTGAAATGGGGGATAGTACATGTATATAATTTTGTTTAGGGATTATAATCGTATTTGTGCATTTGGTTTTCTAAATTGGCAAATTATTAGGTAGGAAGCATTTATTCAAACTTATGGAGTTTGAAAGCACGACGACAAGGTGAAGGAGAACGTTAAGTTAGGGTTTAATTTATGAGACATCATTAAGACGCTCCCGAATGTAGTTGGCTTGAAATGACGTTGTTGGCGACAAAGAATTCAATCAACCCCATACTTTCAAATCTCCATCGCTGTCCTGTCATCTTCATCACCTTCACAATTTCAGGATCTCAATTGCATAATTTATCAATTAACGAAACAGTAACCATTAGCATCACTTATACAGAACGTGAATAAGTGTAATTTATTTCAATTTTATACTGATCAAGTAAGACTTCATTAGTAATAATACATAAAAGTTGCAGATAAATCTACATTGGTACTAGAAATCCAGAGAGAAAAAGCCTATATATATATATATATATATATATATATATATTATAATAAGAGGGTGCGCGTGCAAGTTCACATGTGTGGCTTCTGTAGGTGTGTGCAGGGCAGAACGGGAAATTCACCAGCGCTTCCATCTCTCACTCTCGTATCCCTCAGAATCTCTAGATCTGCAAATCTGCGCCGTTATTTCCACTATATCCCTTCTTTTCTTGTTTCTTGCATTTACGATCAAAGCAAGAACATCGCAAAGGAGGACAAAGTAATTGCAGAGAGAAGAAAGGAGGCCCTCGATGGCGCAGGACCGCCGGAGCCTGCCGCCGGTGGGCTGTAGTAGTAGAACGGAAAATACGGCACAATCGGGTTCGGCGGCGGCGGTCTGGGGTAGTTTCCGTTGCTGGGAGGAGGGTAATAGTAGATTCCTCCGCCGGTGGATGCTGGTGGAGGTGGTGAGGAGTAGGTGTACTGAGAGGGTGGAGGTGGGGAGTAATAGTAGGAACCTCCGCCACCGCCCCCAGAGGAAGGAGGAGACGGCGGTGGAGGGCAGTTTGTGGTGGAAGGAGGTGGCGGTGAAGGGGGCGGCGGCGGGGGAACTTGGCTGCAGGGGTTTTGACAAGAGGAACACATGGTGCATTGGATCTGCGCATGTGAGGTGGCTTTAAGGGAGTGTTTATGATCTTCATGTTCTCCCATTGCTATACTAGCCAGAAGCAACAACGTTAAAAACAAGAACCTCATCTGCTACTGCTGCTACTACTACCTAGGAAAGGAAGGTGAAGAAGAAGGAAATGGAGTGTGGGAAGAGAAAGTGGTAAAAGAGTAAAGAGTAGGAAATAGGAAGTCCTACTCTCTTATCTTTTAAGCTACCATCCTACACTTTTTATTAACGCCACCAACTTTATACTATAATATGAAATTTTTGGTTGGTTTAACGGACACCGGATTAAAAATAAATGTTTAATGAGTTATATAGTAAAAGATGAGGTCGACACGTTTTGGTTTCACACGTTGGGCAAACTTGTTTGAATTGAACACTATCACTGTTAGAGCTGTGTTATGTTATGATAATAACCAAAATAGGTAATTAGGTTAGTTTCATAACTTTGAAATAAAAATAACTAGTTTTAGGACACTGCACAAGACAGCATATGTGTTTGTTTTATTTTGATAGTAAAAGGTAGAGAGTTTGTGTAAATGGATGATTCATTTTGTTTTGCCGTTGAAAGTGATGATGAGGCAACTCAAGAAGGAGACGCAACTTCCACGTGGGGCTGCTACCGTTAGGAACTCATCACATTATACTCTTATTTTGTACTCCGTTTCCGAACCAAATTTCAAAAACATAAATAAATACAAAATTCTTATAAAGGATTCTTGTATATACTTTTTCTTAATAAAAATAGCAATATCAACTAATTTTAAATATTTTTAATAATTCTTTTATTGATAATTTATACTGTCTAGGTAGTTACGTTACTAGTTAATGAATAAATTTTGCAGTAAAAAAATGAGTGTTCTAAATAGATCAAAGTGAAACAGTGATTTTTTTTAAACACTAACATATCTCTATTAACTTAATTATAAAAATAGGTTAACAGAAAAAGTTTAAATCGTATTAACATATTTCTATTAAATTAATTATAACTTTATATTTAAGAATAAAATATTATTAAATTATTATAATTGTATGTTAGTTATTTAATGAACTAAAAAAAAAATTAATAAATTATAATTTTGTTTTGAAAAAAATATTAATTATTATATTTTCTTATAATTAAATTTGATTTCTATTTTTTTATCTTTATGATTTTTTAACTAATTTCACTTTTTATCTCTTTTTGTTTTTTTATTATAGATTTTTTTTATAAGTTTGACTAGATTTCATTCCTTAAATCTTATGTTAGATGTGTATCAAATCTTTTATCTGTATTTATAGTTAATATGTTTTTCTTTTTATTTGTGTTGTTCCTATTTTTATTCTATTATTGAATTTGTATTAAGATTAAAGAAAATTGATTTATGTTTTTATTTCATTTGTGTTTCGATTGATAGATTTTGAGATTTTTTCTATATATATTTTGTCACGACCCAGAAATTTGGGCCGGCCAAATAGCGACCGGTCGGTCTTCTTTTCATTAATCAGCAAAGTTTTAAAATTCATTTTTTTCTCGAAACCCGTGCAGAGACTGAAACTCAGTAAAAGTGGCAGACAAACTCTGCAGCAACAATAAATTCCCCAACCTCGGGATGCGTCCGACTGCAAAGAGAATGAAGGATTTTTGGGTTAGTGGGAACCACGTGGCACCGGGAGAACTGTCCAGCTGTCCGGCTCTGGAAGATCAATTAAGGTAGAAACTTCGAAGTCTTAAAAATCTTTCTGCATGCAAATCTTCATCTTCTTCCTCAAATACCAACTTTCTGAACTTCCAAACTCTCTTCCTTCTCTCTAGAAACTCAACCTTTCTCTCTCTAAATTTCTAACCCAAACACTGTTCCGACCATCTAACTTCTTTCAGAAAATATACTCCTGGTGCGAAGACCTTTCGTTTGCACCGATTAGTTTCACGATCGGAGTTCTTGGACGTTTGGCCTACCTCTTAGTAAAGTTTTTGAAGATTAGCTGGATTAGAGGTAAGGGAAGCTTATGAATATTTAAGTTTGATGTTCTATATGATGCAAATGTGAATAATTCGTTGTATGTTAGTTTATAAAGTATGTTGCTTGAAATGCATGAACTGAATGTGGAATGTTGTTAGATGGGTTATGAGAAATGAATAAAAGGAAAAACTGAGAGAATGTGAGTTAAGATTGAAGATCATTAGGATCATTCATTCTTCCCCTATTTTTCCGTCCGGTCTAATCGGACTGTTCGGCCAAGTTGTTGTTGAACTTAAGATTATTTCATTAAGAATCTCAGTGCAAAATACTTACTAAACGTTAGTCATAAACTAAACATTCATTCTGGAAAGTGTTTGGCATTTGGCGGACACTTAAAACTACGTAAAACTTATAAATACGACATCCTTCTTTGTAAATAGCCGTCCGGTTACTAAGTGACCCCATTGACTAGTAAAGCTTATTTATTTGACCGACCGGTGTGTTTGCTTATATTATTCTTTGGGATAAGTGTTCGGTCATAGACCAGTCTTCTAATATGATTACTATTTATTTTATTCTTTACCAAAACCGGCCGGGTAACTAATAGTAATAGTTAACTTTGTGGTTGCTACTTTATTCATTGTCGGTTCAGTATTCAACAAATCATTCTTCTTTTCCCAATATCACCTTGATTCTACCGACCGGTTATTTTTGTTATTGAGTCTTTGATTCTACCTATAAACGTCTTTTATAGTCTTCGCAAATATTCCAGTTATATTTCGGTCTTATATTATTTCGTGATTCCATTGTTGATAATACGGTCATTGATCCGATAACTTTGTTTATGAGAGTGATAATAAATAAGAGATTTGACTAAGTAAGAGAATTCCTCGGGTGGAAGGTCTCATGAATTAGAATGATTGATTGGTAAAGTATGAATGTGGGAATGACTCCGGTGTCGTCCTTGTTTCCGATATTCCGTGAGGACATTTTCTCAAGTAGAGAGAAGTCGGTCATGTGTGGGAATGGCGGGAGGCCCGCGGTTATAAGTGAGTATAACCGTTTGAGGGCTAACCTCGGGCGGCAGCTGAAGTAACAGTTACTACACCGCCCGGGTGCTAGGGACGACCGAGCTACACGTTCATACGGTCCGGACAGTGTCTTGTCGATTAATATTATGTATGAGAATGATATGTCGTGTTGATTGATTTTTGTAAAGTATGTTTGTTTGTATATTGAATGGATAAGTTAAATGTACATAAGCTTACCCTTATTTTTCTTGTTTTGTATATTGTCGTCCGGTATCCGACCGGTCGTTCTTTCTTTCTCAATTGCTATGATCATTCTTACGAATGTGAGCAGAAGTTAATTTGGAAGCAGCTTTGGAAGATCCTTTGGTAGACGCGGTGCAAGCTGATGAGCAATTCGAAGAAATCCCCGAGTATAGTGCTGGACCGTCCGGTCCATAGAGATCGTTCTCTTTTGTATTTTAGATTATAAACTGTTATGTATAGGACTTGCTTTTATTTTGACCGACCGGTATCTGTTTTGTTTTGTAAGCTAAATTGTTAACTCAGTTTTATGCTGTGTTGATTGTATCCGGTTCATATTCAATGTTAGTACTAGCGTATCTACCTTTCTTTTTAAATTGAATTCTTTACTGTTTTCTATATTATATTGTAACTCCTAAAATAAATCAATACTTTTATAGTAAAATTTATTGGGATGTTACATTAATGGTATCAGAGCAGTTTCTTTCTTAGACTACCTGTAGGTTATGAGTATATTACGCTTATGGCTACGTACTCTACATGTTCGATCAGAATTTTCTGATTTCTTGTGGACTAACGGGTTCTTCTTTCTGATTAAAAACAGAAGATGGCTCCTAGACCACCTCCTCAACCGGTCGCTAGGGATCCGTCCGGCGAAAGTAATAATATGTTGGAGTCAGTGTTGGCAGCACTTCAACAACAGAACGCCAATCTTATTCAACAGAATGCCAACTTAGCTCAACAGAATGCATTAGCCTTACAGAATGCAGAAGCCGCTAGAACTGCAGCAGAATCAACACAAAGGCAGATCATGGAGATATTATCCAGTGGAGTATCAACTGCCAGACCATCTGGTTCTTCTTCAAACACACAGACTGAATGGAGTCTGGAAAGTTTTCTCCAGCACCGTCCGGCCAAGTTTAGTGGAAATTGTAGTGCGGACGAAGCTGACCACTGGCTTCGTGATATGGAGCGTATCTATGATGCTAAGAGGTGTAGTGATGAAAATCGCTTAGCCTTCACGGAGTATTTGTTGAATGGAGAGGCTGGACATTGGTGGAGTAGTTCGAAAATGTTGCTGGAAGATGATAGTATTCCAATCACATGGGAAGTATTCAAGAACAAGTTCTATGAGGAGTACTTTCCTAATAGCGTCCGGTTTGCGAAGGAAGTTGAATTTCTTCAACTAGTACAAGGCGGAATGACAGTGTCAGAGTATGCAAACCGTTTTAAGCAGTTGATGAGGTTTTATACGATGAGAATGAGTGAAGAATGGCAGTGTCGGAAATTTGAAAATGGGCTGAGGGAAGATTTGAAACCAGTGATTGCAAGTCATTGTATCCAGAAGTTTCCGGCCTTGGTGGAAAGGGCTAAGGTATTGGAGAAAAATTTAATGGAAGCTGAGAAATGTAAGAAACAACAATCATCTACTACCAGAGGATCGATTGTAGCAAGAAATTCTTCAAGTCCTAGGGCGACTCCATATTCTCGACCACCGTCTTCGCAGAGTTCTTCTGCTTTGGCCGTCCGGCCAGTGAACTTTGCTAGGCCGACCGGTCAACCAGGGAGTGTCAGCTGCTTTACATGTGGAGGCCCTCATTACATGCGAGATTGTCCCAGGCAGGGCAATACGAAATTTTGTGTCAAGTGTAGAAGGAATGGGCACTTGGAAAGAGATTGCAACATGGGTGGACGAGCATTTTCCAGGCCACCGAATGCTGGAAGGTCATCTCCGAGTGGTGGTAGAGCCCAAGCAGTCGGTAGAGTATATGCTCTCTCGGGAACTGAAGCTGCTGGTTCAGGTAACCTCATAATCAGCACTTGTCTAGTATATGGAATGTCATGCTGTGTGCTTTTTGATTCGGGGGCAACACACTCCTTCATCTCGAAGGCATGTGTTGATAAACTGGGAATAGCTGAGAGTGAAATGCAGCTTGACTTGGTGGTGTCAACACCGGCAGCTGGGGAGATTAGGACGTCCACTGTATGTGTGAAGTGTCCTATTGAGGTAGAGGGGTACAAATTCAAAGTAAATCTTATATGTTTACCTCTTCAAGACCTTGAAGTTATATTAGGAATGGATTGGTTGACCACCAATCGTGTTCTTATTGATTGTGGGAAGAAGAAGTTGATTTTCCCAAGTGAAGAAGAGAAACTTACGATTACACTCGGCCAGATGAGAGAAGACTTGATTGAAGGCGCTATGGGTTTTATTGTTTTCACGTATCTGGACGTGAGCGGAACTGACCGACCGGATCTGAACCGTCCGGTAGTGGAAGAGTTTATGGACGTGTTTCCAGAAGAAATCCCAAGTCTTCCTCCACACCGAGAGGTCGAGTTTTCCATTGACTTGATCTCGGGAGCTGGTCCAATATCAATTGCGCCTTATAGAATGGCTCCGGCAGAGTTGGCGGAATTGAAGAAGCAAATTGAAGACTTGTTGGAAAAGAAATTTATCCGGCCAAGTGCATCACCATGGGGAGCGCCTGTTCTTTTGGTTAAGAAGAAAGATGGTAGTTCAAGGTTGTGTATAGACTACAGGCAATTAAACAAGTTAACCATCAAGAACAAATATCCACTGCCGAGAATCGACGATTTACTTGATCAACTCCATGGAGCTTCAGTTTTCTCCAAAATTGATTTAAGATCCGGATATCATCAGATACTAGTGAAAGAAGAAGATATTCAGAAGACTGCTTTTCGGTCAAGATATGGGCATTTTGAATACGTAGTAATGCCGTTCGGTGTTACCAATGCCCCGGCAATATTCATGGACTACATGAATCGGATCTTCCGGCCGTTTTTGGATAAATTCGTAGTTGTTTTCATTGACGACATTCTCATTTACTCTAAAAGTCACGAAGAACATGAAGATCATTTGAGAATGGTTCTTGGAGTGCTACGGGAGAAACAACTATATGCGAAGTTGTCCAAGTGTGAGTTTTGGATGAATCAAGTACAATTCCTTGGGCATGTAATTTCGGCCGGCGGAATTTCTGTAGATCCGTCTAAGGTGCAAGCTGTTCTGGAGTGGGAAACGCCTCGCTCAGTTACTGAAGTTAGAAGCTTTATTGGGTTGGCCGGCTACTACAGAAGATTCATTGAAGGTTTTTCTAAGATAGTGGCGCCATTAACTCAATTGACCAGAAAGGACCAGCCATTCGTCTGGACCGACCGGTGTGAGTCCAGTTTTCAGGAATTAAAGTTACGTTTGACGAATGCTCCGGTTCTGGTAATTCCTAACATTAACCTTCCATTTATTGTGTTCTGTGATGCTTCGTATAATGGATTGGGTTGTGTATTGATGCAAGAAGAGAAGGTCGTTGCGTATGCTTCTAGACAATTGAAGATTCATGAAAGGAATTATCCAACTCATGATCTGGAACTGGCGGCTGTAGTATTTGCTCTCAAAATCTGGAGACATTACTTATATGGTGCTAAGTTTCAGGTGTTCAGCGACCATAAAAGTCTCAAGTATCTGTTCGATCAGAAAGAACTAAATATGAGGCAAAGAAGATGGATGGAATTCCTTAAAGATTATGAGTTTGATTTACAGTACCATCCGGGAAAAGCCAACGTAGTTGCCGATGCTTTGAGTAGAAAAACCATTCATATGGCGGCAATGATGGTACAGGAAATGAAGTTACTTGAGAACTTCAGAGATTTGAAGCTGCACTGTGATTTGGAGCCGACCGGTATTAGTTGTAGCCTTATGCGATTGTCAAGCAACATATTTGACCGAATAAGAGAAAAGCAAAAGGTTGATAAAGAGTTGCAGAGAATTTCCAAACCGTTCGGTGTACCACCCCACCAAGACTTCAATGATGGAACGGACGGATTGTTAAGATATAAAGATAGAACTTGTGTTCCAAATGATGACGAGTTGAAAAGAATAATCTTGGAAGAAGCTCATCAGAGTCGTCTAAGCATTCATCCTGGAATAACTAAAATGTATAAGGATCTTAGAATGAGTTTTTGGTGGCCAGGAATGAAACAAGATATTGCTCGATTCGTGGAGTCATGTTTAACTTGTCAAAGAGCCAAGATCGAGTATCAGAAACCGAGCGGTCTCTTACAACCTCTGGAAATACCCGAATGGAAATGGGACAGTATCGCTATGGACTTCGTGACCCATCTTCCTCGAACAGTCAGACATCATGACGCCATTTGGGTAATAGTTGATAGACTAACTAAGAGTGCACACTTCCTTCCTATCAACTTAAAAATGCCTATGTCTAAGTTAGCTCAGCTATATATTAAAGAGATTGTTAGGCTACATGGAGTACCGTCCGGAATAGTGTCCGACCGGGATCCAAGATTTACTTCCCGGTTTTGGCAAGCGCTTCATCAAGAAATGGGAAGCAAACTCCAAATGAGTTCTGCCTACCATCCTCAGACGGACGGTCAATCCGAAAGGACAATCCAAACTCTTGAAGATCTATTGAGAACCAGCGTGTTGGACCACTTAGGAGTTTGGGATGAAGTTTTGCCGCTAGCTGAGTTTACTTACAACAATAGCTTCCATGCAAGTATCGGAATGGCACCTTATGAAGCTCTTTATGGACGGAAATGTAGAACACCCCTATGTTGGTTCCAGGAAGGAGAAGCTGTATTGACTGGACCAGAAATTATTCAGCAAACAACAGAAAAGGTGAAACTGATCCAAGAAAGACTTAAGGCAACTCAGAGCCGACAGAAGTCTTACGCAGATAAAAGGAGAAAACCTTTAGAATTTGCTGCAGGAGAGCATGTGTTCTTAAAGCTGAATCGAACGACCGGTGTTGGGAGAGTCATCAAACCAAAGAAATTATCACCACGATTCCTTGGTCCGTATCAGATTCTCAGACGCATTGGGCCAGTCGCCTATGAACTTGCTTTACCTCCTCCCTTGTCTAACCTTCATCCGGTATTCCACGTTTCTCAACTTAGAAAATATATCGCTGATCCTTCGCATGTACTCGAAGCTGACCAAATACAACTTAAAGAAGATTGTTCAGTTGAAGTACAACCAATTAGAGTCGAGACAAACGTAACCAAGCGGCCGTTCGGTAAACGCACTATTTTGGTGAAAGTTATCTGGGACGACCGAACGGGCGATGTCACTTGGGAGCGCGAAGAAGATATGAAGGAAGCCTACCCACACTTGTTCGAAGGTATGTACTAATTTTCGAGGACGAAAATTTTTATTTGTTGGGGGGAATGTCACGACCCAGAAATTTGGGCCGGCCAAATAGCGACCGGCCGGTCTTCTTTTCATTAATCAGCAAAGTTTTAAAATTCATTTTTTTCTCGAAACCCGTGTAGAGACTGAAACTCAGTAAAAGTGGCAGACAAACTCTGCAGCAACAATAAATTCCCCAACCTCGGGATGCGTCCGACTGCAAAGAGAATGAAGGATTTTTGGGTTAGTGGGAACCACGTGGCACCGGGAGAACTGTCCAGCTGTCCGGCTCTGGAAGATCAATTAAGGTAGAAACTTCGAAGTCTTAAAAATCTTTCTGCATGCAAATCTTCATCTTCTTCCTCAAATACCAACTTTCTGAACTTCCAAACTCTCTTCCTTCTCTCTAGAAACTCAACCTTTCTCTCTCTAAATTTCTAACCCAAACACTGTTCCGACCATCTAACTTCTTTCAGAAAATATACTCCTGGTGCGAAGACCTTTCGTTTGCACCGATTAGTTTCACGATCGGAGTTCTTGGACGTTTGGCCTACCTCTTAGTAAAGTTTTTGAAGATTAGCTGGATTAGAGGTAAGGGAAGCTTATGAATATTTAAGTTTGATGTTCTATATGATGCAAATGTGAATAATTCGTTGTATGTTAGTTTATAAAGTATGTTGCTTGAAATGCATGAACTGAATGTGGAATGTTGTTAGATGGGTTATGAGAAATGAATAAAAGGAAAAACTGAGAGAATGTGAGTTAAGATTGAAGATCATTAGGATCATTCATTCTTCCCCTATTTTTCCGTCCGGTCTAATCGGACTGTTCGGCCAAGTTGTTGTTGAACTTAAGATTATTTCATTAAGAATCTCAGTGCAAAATACTTACTAAACGTTAGTCATAAACTAAACATTCATTCTGGAAAGTGTTTGGCATTTGGCGGACACTTAAAACTACGTAAAACTTATAAATACGACATCCTTCTTTGTAAATAGCCGTCCGGTTACTAAGTGACCCCATTGACTAGTAAAGCTTATTTATTTGACCGACCGGTGTGTTTGCTTATATTATTCTTTGGGATAAGTGTTCGGTCATAGACCAGTCTTCTAATATGATTACTATTTATTTTATTCTTTACCAAAACCGGCCGGGTAACTAATAGTAATAGTTAACTTTGTGGTTGCTACTTTATTCATTGTCGGTTCAGTATTCAACAAATCATTCTTCTTTTCCCAATATCACCTTGATTCTACCGACCGGTTATTTTTGTTATTGAGTCTTTGATTCTACCTATAAACGTCTTTTATAGTCTTCGCAAATATTCCAGTTATATTTCGGTCTTATATTATTTCGTGATTCCATTGTTGATAATACGGTCATTGATCCGATAACTTTGTTTATGAGAGTGATAATAAATAAGAGATTTGACTAAGTAAGAGAATTCCTCGGGTGGAAGGTCTCATGAATTAGAATGATTGATTGGTAAAGTATGAATGTGGGAATGACTCCGGTGTCGTCCTTGTTTCCGATATTCCGTGAGGACATTTTCTCAAGTAGAGAGAAGTCGGTCATGTGTGGGAATGGCGGGAGGCCCGCGGTTATAAGTGAGTATAACCGTTTGAGGGCTAACCTCGGGCGGCAGCTGAAGTAACAGTTACTACACCGCCCGGGTGCTAGGGACGACCGAGCTACACGTTCATACGGTCCGGACAGTGTCTTGTCGATTAATATTATGTATGAGAATGATATGTCGTGTTGATTGATTTTTGTAAAGTATGTTTGTTTGTATATTGAATGGATAAGTTAAATGTACATAAGCTTACCCTTATTTTTCTTGTTTTGTATATTGTCGTCCGGTATCCGACCGGTCGTTCTTTCTTTCTCAATTGCTATGATCATTCTTACGAATGTGAGCAGAAGTTAATTTGGAAGCAGCTTTGGAAGATCCTTTGGTAGACGCGGTGCAAGCTGATGAGCAATTCGAAGAAATCCCCGAGTATAGTGCTGGACCGTCCGGTCCATAGAGATCGTTCTCTTTTGTATTTTAGATTATAAACTGTTATGTATAGGACTTGCTTTTATTTTGACCGACCGGTATCTGTTTTGTTTTGTAAGCTAAATTGTTAACTCAGTTTTATGCTGTGTTGATTGTATCCGGTTCATATTCAATGTTAGTACTAGCGTATCTACCTTTCTTTTTAAATTGAATTCTTTACTGTTTTCTATATTATATTGTAACTCCTAAAATAAATCAATACTTTTATAGTAAAATTTATTGGGATGTTACATATTTTAATAAAGAATTAAAAAATTTGCTTAGATTAAATTACAGAACCATTAATTAAATTAGAGTTTAGTTTTTTCGGTGGATAATAGAGATAAAATCGCCACCTTCGTCCAACTAAAAGCAGAATATTAATTATTGTTGAGTTATATTATTTATATTACAATAATGAAGATATATGGGTGCCTCTATATTTGTTTGTGATAACAAAATTATAATTAAAAAAATAAATACAAATAACTTTTATAAATTAATTACATATAATTTTTATTTATTTTGTGGATGTTTTATTTATTTATTTAATTTAGAAAAATAACTAAATGTAAAGAAACAATTAAACTTAAAAAAATCGGTTAAATTTAAATAAAATGGTAACTTGGAATATAAAACTGAAAATAATGAATTTAATATTATTTTCCATTAGATGATGTTTCCCAACTCTTTCTATTTCCTTTATGATCGTATTTTGATGTAAAAACAAGCATTTAAAATTCATAATGTAATCCTTATCTTAATTGGTCAGAATTCAACGTGTGTGGAGAAACTGATGAGATGGCTAAATTTCTAACAGAACGGCATTAAGTAATATATATAGGAGCAAGTACTATAAGAAGAAAACCTATTCAACAAAGCAACTAACACCATTAATAACAATACAATACAAGCTTTCCTCCATTTCTCTTCTATCATATTCTCACTTTCTCTCTTTTTTTGGGTAAACTAAAAACAGAAAAAATATTATGTTTTTCAAGCAATTAATACAGTGCTTAAGTTTGTACCGATAACATCAAATATTATTTTTTATGATATTTTATTCTTAAAAGTGTTAAATGAACGTAATTTGTCTAATATTAAGTATTTGTCTTTGGATTAAGGTGTTTGAAATGATTATTTATTGAAAAGTCATGACTTTTATGATTGTTTCAAATAGCATTAAATGCAAAAGCTTTGTAGACGAATGGAGTGTTTTTTTAACTGGTAATAGCAAGAGATTTAATGTTTGAAATAGTTGTTTTGAGTGTATATCTTCAAAACATTGTAGTTTTTGGAATATAGCGACATCATCGTTCTTCAGACAAAATATGTTCGTTTGTTTCTTTAAAAAGAGAAAAATAAAATACTATCCTCTCTTGTACAAAATTTGCATGTACTTTTTCTTTTTTTTCTTTTACATTGTAAATGGAAGTTTTTCATTGTCATATCAGCAACATTGAATTAGGAAATAATTTATAAGCTCTATATAACAGCATGTGTTATATATTATTATAAAGAAGGTCCGAAATACTATGAAATGTGGCATCAATGATTACTTCCTTTATTCATATCGTTCCTTCCTGCTTGTGTTACACTGTAATATAATTAAAAAGAAAATAGAATAATTAATGACACCTTGAAAAAAGAGAGATTTTATAATTAATATGACGTGATGGAAAGAAAGTGTGAGAAAAATGATAAGTTTTTATTAGATATTTAAAAATAATAAGTACCCATGTATTGGCGCTCATAAGAATTATTTTAACATATATTTGATTGTTTCATAGAGTGAAAACAAAGGAAAACCACTAAGACTGTTTTTTATAATCTGTAATGAAAATATTTAAGAACTCTTTCAATTCATTGTTTCAATTTTTACTTCCCAATTTGAATTTTCATATTTAAAAAATTATTAGTAATTAAAAATAACTTTGTTGGACAGCATAAATGATTTATCATAAATGTAAACGTAGTCTATACACTAGAGAGTATTTATTTATTATAAATTGTAATTATAACACAATTTATATGTTAAAAATTATTAATTATTATAATTTTTAGTTATATAAAATAAATATTTATCTAAAATGCAGGTTTTTTTTATACTAAACTTTTATTATTTGTTTGGCATGAGTAAATTACCACACGTAATGTTTTTTGTAGCTGATAATGACAGTCTACTACCCAATCGTTGTGGATGTGGGTAATTCGAATTCTTTGTTTGAAATTTATGTAAGGTTTTTCTGTTTTATGAGCATAGATCTTAACATGCAAAGAAACTGTAATACAATACAACACAGCATAATGGGTCAATGGCCCAAATTAGGGAATCATGCCCCTGGACTGAACTCATCATAACAAGATTTCTTTTTGCACCCACCTATTCTCTTTTCCCACGTCATAAATATGAAAAATTCTTACTTTGTACTTAAAAGTTTATTTCCAGAACTGTATAAAAAATTTTAAATTTTGGATTGTGAAAAATAAAATTTATTTTATTTTTATTATTTTGCAATTCATAAATAATTTTTGTTGTGAAAAACTGTTTTTGGTTGTACAATCTGTTTCATATATAAAAAAAAAGAAACTATTTTTGGTTGTACAAGTTAAAAGTCATTGATTTTCAAATCGTGCAGTCTGGAGAAAGAAAAGCCCGTTCATAATTTGGGCTCACCCAGGCCCAGCAACAAAATTATGGGCTTCCAAAGGTATCACTTCTCTCGAGATTATTTTCAAGCAAAAAAGTTGGGGTGTGAGTGTTACAGTAGTAAATTGATATTCAAAAAGAAAAACAGAATATTTTTATCAGAAATAAATAAAAAAATAAATAAAAAGTGGTAATAGTAATATATATGATATAATCTTTATTTAAGTAATCCATTTAATTTAAAATAGTTATATTATCTTTCACTTATATTAGCGGTTAGAAATATGTTATATTTTGACCTATAATTAATGGGAATATTAGTTGGAAACTTTGTCGAATTTAAAACTTGTTTGAAGAGAAAAAGAAAAAGTAGTAGAGATATTTAAAATAGAGTTAATAATAGGAAAAATATGAGATAGTGAGACAGACGTGACCGCAAGTCAAGGCGTTTGGGCCAAACACAACATAAATCTGCTGGAGTCAACACTTAAAAGCTCTCTTTTCGTTCGGATCTACCAATTCAAATTAAAGCACGTAATAGAGCTGTTAAATGGAACGTTTGAGCCTCAAAATTTTACAAATTTATTTTTTCTTTCTTCTACAAAAGTGAAACAGACACTTTTTCTTCTATGTAAAAAAAAGAAGAAGAGAGAATCCGTTTGTATGATAAAATAATGATTTAAGTTAGAATATTAATTTAGTCTTAATTTAATTTTATGAATTTAGTTTTGATATTTTTTTAAGTAAGACTTTAATAATTTTTTTAATTTACTTATTTTTGTTAATATCTTTTAAATAATTGGATATAATTAAATAATAAATGTTACAGTGATTTCTTTTATTTTTTATTTTATTTAAAATAAATGTTCGTGTAAGTTAGTATCATATTATATTATACTAACAATGTTACATGTAAATATCAGTGATTATCACGTGTTAATGTTATATGTTAAAATTTAATATTTAATTTAATTTCTATATTCGTTATTTATTTTTCAATTCAATCTTAATTTTTCTTAAATAAAATATTTTTAATTTAAGGATATAGTTGATTTAAAATTAAAATAAAAATGTTAAAAATGAAAACAAATATAATTGGTTTAAAATTTTAAAAAATTAAAAATAACATAAATTATTTAATATTTTATGTGATTTTTAGATTAAAAATCAAGTCTGTATGCTGTATTTTCTTTGTATTTTTTAAACTTCTTAACTATATTTGTAATAATAACTTTCTTATTATACATAAGCATTTTTTTAGTTTAATTTTTTTTAAATACAAAAAAAATTAAAAAATTACGAACTAAAATGTAACGTACATTATTAATTATAATATTAAGATTGAATTGACAAAATTGAATAAAAATAAAAACTAAATTAATATTTTAACATAAAATTATAAAAAGCTATGAAAATGGAAAGACACGCAACGCAATCGATGGCAAGTTTTCAAGCGGAACATGCTTTGTCCTTTGAATAAATTAACCAAACACGGCACAAACAAAGACATAAAAAACAAAATTAAAACCAAACACGTTCAAACGCCATTCACACTGATTACAGCTGCTTTAAGCGCGTTTCTTCCGGCAATCACTTTCTCTCATTAAAAAAAAAAAAAAAAAAGACCAAACAAAGCTACTTAATATCGATGCGTCGCGTTTCTCTCTCTTAATTCAAATTTCGAATTCCAAAAACCAGAATGCTCCTCCCAATCCAGTGTTGCTACCTCAGCACCATCGCCGCGCTAACAATCTTCCTCTCCACCACGTCGTTTTCCGACGCCCAATCCTGTAACGGCATCCTCGTTTCTTATGCCTATACCGGCGGCTCGCGGCTGCCGCCGAATGTCTCCAACGCTGCGGAGCAGCCCTACCGGTTCGAGTCGACGTTGACAGTACTCAACAACGGCCTCGATGAACTCAAGTCGTGGAAGGTCTTCGTGGGGTTTGACCACGACGAGTTGTTGGTCTCTGCGTCCAATGCGGTTCTCGCCGACGGCACAACCCTCCCGGCCGCCGTCGGAAACGGCACTGTTTTCGCTGGCTACCCCATGACCGATCTCAAGACTGCCGTCGCCACCGCCGGCGACTTGACCCAGATGCAGGTTCAGATCAACCTCGTCGGCACCGTGTTCGGGGTGGCGCCGCCCAGTGTTCCGATGCCGAAATCCATCAACCTCGCCAATGATGGATTCGTATGTCGTGCATCCACCACCCAAGGTAGTGTTATTCTCCTTGATCTATGACTGTAGCGTAGGTGCTTGTGAAAATGTTGTTTAGAAAAAAAAGGTTGAATTTTTAATTGCGGTGAAGTTAGGTTATTGGGTTAGTTTTGTTTTATCTGTGAAAGGATTGATCGGGTTTAGTGAAATGCTGTGATTAATGAATGGGATGGGGTTACTTTTTGGTTTTTCAGGGAAGAATGCTAGTAGTGTGTGCTGCACTAGAGATCCCAAGTTCAAAACTAACATCACCACGGATGAAGAGTTTCTGCCACGTCAGAATGGTGATCTTAGTATTATGTATGACGTGATAAGAACTTACGATTCTAATTACTGGGCTGAGGTTACTATTGCAAACCATAACCCACTTGGGAGGCTTGACAACTGGAGGTTGAGCTGGGACTGGATGAATGATGAGTTTATATATTCAATGAAAGGGGCTTATCCTTCTGTTGTTGATTCTTCTGAATGTCTGTTCGGTAAGCAAGGTACATTCTACAGGGATCTTGACTTTGCCACTGTTTTGAATTGTGAGAGAAGGCCAACCATAATTGATCTCCCTCCTACCAAGTTCAATGATTCTGACCTTGGGAAGATTCCCTTTTGCTGCCGGAATGGTACTATTTTGCCGCCCACCATGGACCCTAGCATGTCAGCCTCAAGATTCCAAATGCAGGTTTTCAAGATGCCACCGGCGCTTAACCGATCCCAACTTTCACCGCCGCAGAACTGGAAGATAAGTGGTACACTCAACCCTGACTATAAATGCGGCCCTCCTGTAAGAGTGAGTCCCACGGAAAACCCCGATCCTTCCGGCTTACCGTCGAACAAAACTGTGATGGCCAGTTGGCAGGTTGTGTGCAACATTACGACAGCCAAGGGAACATCAAGTAAATGCTGTGTATCATTTTCGGCCTATTACAATGATTCAGTTATTCCATGCAAAACATGTGCTTGTGGATGTCCCCAGAATAGAGAGAGAACATGTAGTACTACTGCTTCAGCTATGTTGCTTCCACCAGAGGCACTTCTTGTTCCTTATGAAAACCGAACCGCCAAGGCCATTGCTTGGGCAAGCCTGAAACATTTTCCAGTGCCAAACCCGATGCCCTGTAGTGATAACTGTGGGGTGAGCATCAACTGGCATTTGCTCACGGACTACAATAAAGGATGGAGTGCAAGGGTGACACTTTTTAACTGGGGCGAGACCAATTTTGCAGACTGGTTTGCTGCAGTACAAATGGACAAAGCAGCTGCAGGTTTTGAGAAAATGTACTCTTTCAATGCAACTCTTGTAGATGGTGTAAACAACACAATTATTATGCAAGGTTTGCCAGGATTGAACTACCTTGTAGCAGAAGCTGACGGCGCTGACCCTCTGAGAGATCCTAGGGTGCCTGGTAAACAACAGTCAGTGATCTCTTTCACAAAGAAGCTTACTCCTGGAATCAACACGGTTCGTGGAGATGGTTTTCCCACTAAAGTTCTTTTCAATGGAGAGGAATGCTCTCTTCCTTCCGTGCTTCCAACTAGTGGTGGTTCTTGGGATGGTTTTTCATTGGGAACTTCAGTGCTACTATCACTGTTGTCGTTCCTCTTGACGAGATGATAGTGGCTATGTTTGATTTAGACTTTGGCTTGCCTGTCCCGAGACATGGATTTGATTCATATATTAACCTTACCACAGAAACTCAGTGTAACATTCACGCGTGTGTCTGGTTTGGATGCTGTCACTCATTGTTCAATTCATATGTGATTCTTTCGAGCTTGTTATAGTACAGAGGATTGTAGATTTGTGTTAGATGATAGAAATATATTCCTTTTTCTTTTAAAAGTTTATTTTTTCTCCTTTGATTGTTTCTTTTGTTTGCGTTCAATCTCAGTAATTTTTCCTTGTCGTGGTATGTTTCATTCTGATTTCAAAATGGACGCAGACCAACATAAGTAGTTAAAGTGTTTAAATTAATCTAAATTATAAGAGGCGGAAATAATTCTGAGATTAAACCAAACATGCCTTAAATTGGAAGCAAATTTGAATGGTATAGGCAGTGGAAAAAGAGAAAAAAAAGAGTAATGGAAATGAAAATAATGTAAGTGCGCATGTAAAGAATTAGTATTATAAAACTTTCATCTTTAGAGGATATTTAATACCTCAAATGTAAGTGGGTATGTAAGAATTATATTTATACTAATTAAACATTTACCACATTTAGTTTATTAAAGATATATTCTATAATATTAAAAATATATTAGCTATTATCTCTTCCGCTACGATTTTATATAATTAAATTGTAAATCACTTTTAAAACATTATAGTTCTCTTTTCTAAAAGAGAAGGGGTCAAAGTAAAAAGGATGACATTTTTTTTGTTAAATGAGAAAAAAGGACAACATTATTATTTTGTATATAATGACAGTAATGACGATTAAACTTAGAACTCATGCCAACTATTTAAACACTCACTATCATAACTAAACATAATGTTAAGATAAATTTATTAAGACGTAATTTAAATTTTTCAAATTTTGAGAGTAACTACATTGTTTAAAAAGTAACAATTTCAACTTTTTTTAATTCTCAAATTTGTTTTTATTTTTTATTTTTAACCTTAGTTCAATTTCAACACTTTGAGACTATTTTTTTTTCTATTGGTATCTATTAAGATTATTTTTACCAATATCGATTGAAGTTAGTTTTTTTATTAAAATTGTTAGGATTGTTTTAGTGTTGTAAATATCTTTTGTTTCTCGTTTGATATTAATTAAAGTTTTCATATCAATGTTGAGAACGCTATTATTGATAGATGTGAATTAGATTTTTCCATGGACCTCTATCTTGGTTATCACCTTTTATCGTCCAATATTTTTTTTTTCTAATTTAGACTAAAAAACATATTCAAGCAACATTAATTAGATCTCTTGTTTTTTTAATCCAAGTTCTCATAACAAAGGTTAATATTGATGGATTTGTACTAGAGTTTTTTTATAAGCATCTATCGATATTATTATTTTTTGTCAATGTCTTTAATGGATTTTTTTTTATTGACACTAACATTATTCTTTGTCAATGTTAGCTTTTTCTTTTTCTAATTTAGACCAGAAATACTTTCACCTGACATTAATTAGATTTTTTTTTTTATTAATGTCAAATGAAAAGGTTTTCTTAGTTGACATTGATTGAAAGATGGTACAAAAACAAACTTGGTAAAATTAACTTTGGTCGATGTCGACCTAAATATTTGAATGATATCAATCGAGAAAAAAACTGTCAATATCAGTTAAAAAAATATTGACAAATGTTGACTGAAAAGTAATTATCAACTAAAATCGGATAAAAAATATCATCAATATTGATATTTTTGAATTATTATTATGATTTTTTTTTTCATTTGGTGATAATAAAATATTTCATTAAAAAATTAAATTCAATAAATTTAAATTATTTTATAAAAATAAAATATTTGAAAATAAAAAATTTCAAAAAATACTAATTCATATTTAATGAAGTTGAATGTCTTAAAAAATAAAAATTGTAAACATAACGTATGTAAAAAGTAAAAACAAAAATAACATAAATAACTTTAATTTAAAATAGATGCGAAATAATTAAAGATATTTTGTCTTAGACTCTTAAATCTACACAAAATTGTAACTCTGATTTTCTTTCTAATTTGAAAGGAAACACTTTTTTTTGAAGTAGGACCGCATAAATGTTTCTTTCTTTCTTTAAGAGTTGGATATTTTCTTCTGAGAATTGTTCCAGAATTAATTTTAAATTATTTATTATTCAAAAATAACCCTTGATACTGTAAACTTAATTTAAATAATTGAAAATTATAATCTTGATCGACATGTTGTAGTTATAGTTCTTTGGTAGGAATAGATGAGAAAAATTCTAAGCAGTTTATAATGCTTTAGTTAAAACTTATGTACATTTGCATTGGTTTATTTGTTATGGATATGAATGTTTAATCGTCAAAAAAACGATGCTTTTTGCTTACAACTAAATCTGAACTTGCATCAAGCGACTAAAGTCATGTAATTTTTTCTTTCTTTTAACTATATGTAGCTGAATACAATTTCTTTAATTTTTGAAGGGTGCAATTTTTATGTGTGCTCTTGATGACAAGAATTTGGGATTAATGTGGTTCTAAGTATCCAATATTATATTTGAACATTCATGTATATATGCATGGAAAAAACTTATGACTTGTTTTGTTTGATGATACTGATGTTTTTGGCTAAAGAGGTTTTGCATTGGTTGTCTATTATTACTGCATAATTTTTTGATACCAAATTTGCATGCACAACTATAATAATAAACAATTACAGAAAATTAACTTTCCCTATCTATATATGCATTCTGATAATTAAGTTGTTTCCGGGAAGCTGCATAATGGCGTTGAGAGATTCTCTAACGTAGCATAGAGATTTTTATATAAGAGTGAAATATGCTTAGCAATGCATATTGCATAGCTATAGACCAGTAGCCATACAATATGACAGAAGTACCTAACCAGGTTCATGTACAAAGAATGCATGACATAATGAACATTAAAAGCACAGAAGTATCGCAGTACAGAAGCAGCCAGAAAAGAATGGCCAGACCAAACGTCTAGAGCAGCCAAATGCAATATTTACATGCTTACGGAAGTCGTTACTTACTTTGAATGACATAAATTACAAAAAGAAACAGAAGAAAAAAAATTCATAATTTGTTATTTCAAGTTAGAAAAGATCCTACGACAACTTTGCAGATGTATCAAAACCTTGCTTCTGCAATTCTGTCCTACGCCAACATACCTTCAAGAACACCCTAAAATTAGAGAAGCTTGCTAGCAACTTTGCTATCAATAGCAGTCAAAATTGCACGTGCCTTGTGCATATATATATATATATATGCAGTTGACGTTTGTAGCTGATTCATCTTAACCATCCAGACTAAGGCATTACAATACACTACTACTCCCAGAAGTCTGACACCAACCAAATCCTGTTTGTCGAACAATTTAGACTCAGTTCGAAAATTACTAACTGCAAGATGATAACGTGCTTGTGTAACATAAACTA
Organism: Vigna mungo; assembly: GCA_036885675.1. NCBI lineage: Eukaryota > Viridiplantae > Streptophyta > Magnoliopsida > Fabales > Fabaceae > Vigna > Vigna mungo. The sequence continues at coordinate 16,114,886 of CP144696.1, forward strand.
TTTACACTGACAACTGCAATCAGAAAGAACTGGCCAGGGTTTATTCTAGACAGGGATGTTGTCCAGAGAATAAGCATCAAATTCGAACTCACTCTCACCTGGTCCCATGCCTTCTTGCTGCCAACATTAGAAACACATGAGAAAACCGATTTTCTCATAACGGAAAGTTACATGCAAGTACGTGTAAATATTCCAGGTCCAAAGAAAGGGATGAAGAGCAAACCTGCTTTAGAAGCGCACTCATCAGATCCTCCTGCCCATAATGGTCAGGGAAGAGATTAGTCTGGGAGCTTGCATCGGGAATTCTTTCAGACTTAACCCTTACTGAATTGTCAACAAGAAGCGGATGGAGGTGTTGAACAGCATTTTGGAGGTTATCTTGTTCCGAGCCTTCTCCCACGGAGAACATAGCTTTTCCCATTAAAGTAGCATCTCTGCTTTGGCCGGTATGCTGGGTAGAAGAAAACCCTTGATGCACCAAAACTGATGGGGAGACATCAATGTTACCTTGTAAAGGATTTGCATGATGGGGGGCACTGTATGACAGGCCTGGGTTTGTTATCTCCCAATCATGGGACTTGTGATGGTGCAGTTCATTAAAAATATCATAACTTGGGAATGCACCAGATGCCTTAATTCCAGATGTAACTTCCTCCTGAAATGAGCCTTTTGTTGTGATACTGGATATACCTGGAGTGCTTCCAAGAGGTAAACTATTGTTGACGGACACTTCAGAGCTTTGATTCATTGGAAAACTCAACAACGAAGAGTTTGGTGGAACAGGATTATACGCAGGTCCTCTGTTATTACCAGCAATGCCATTTCTTCCCAGAAAGCCATTAGAAATTCCATTTGATACATTAGGCTGCCCCAAAGATGATGGAAGCCTGGGAACACGAGGACCAGTATTTTCACTTAGCATCTGACCTCTAGGTTGGGATTGTGGCATCTGCATCAATAAGGGGTTGCCTTGTGGGGCAGAAGCATTGACTCGCATATTCAAGCTGGCAATGGATTGGGTAGACTGGTGCAAATTGGCAAGCTGCTTAGGCTCCATGTTGGTAGGGATTCCAAGCAATAAGTTCATTGGTTTACTACTGCTTAAATGTTGCTGTTGGCCTTCTCCAAATCTTACCCTTGGGTTTTCAAAACTAAAAAGGTTTCTTTGATCCATGATAGGCATTGGTACACCAGCTTTGGCAGTTGACCTACCAAGTCCTGCTGCTTGAAGAGTAGCCAGACTTTGAGCAGGAAGCTGGCCAGCAACTGCAAGAGTTTGAAGATCAATCCCGCTAATTGAAGAAATTGTCCCAAATGTTGCCTCTTGAGAGCCGAGAAAGGAGTTGTTCATATTATTCTGGTGCTGAGAAACTCCACTCAATCTTCGAAGATACAACCGGTATTTCTGCAACAGAAACAGGATGAGAAAAGGGATCTTCAATCAAGTAAGGAAAAAATTTAACCCAAGTCCTTCTCAAAGTACAGACAATGTAACAAACAGTATGATACCTGCAGATGGCTGGCAACATTTTCTCTAGTGAGCCCAGGAACATTCATCAATTCCAGAATTTTTTTAGGAACAGCCTCTGAATACAAATACCAGATGAGTCATGCAAAATTAAATAACATCATAATTCTTACAAAAGGACGACTGAACATACAATAAAAAGATAAGATGACCAAATTAACACAGGATAAAGTAGGAGAGAAAAACTCACCATACATGGTTTCATGATATTAGCAAACTAACAGAGGCTCCAAAGTGGAAAATAGTCAAGTAAAACACGTACAAGAGGAACTCCGAAAAATCTAAGACTATTAAAAATGGTTTTAGAGAAATTATTTGATTATTTATAGACCTCATTGGCTAGAAACCCGACCTGTGGGATGAGAATTGACTATAGATGCAATTATAAAGCCAAAATGGAGAGTCATAATGTATCTATTAACATTGCTGACCCGAATAATTTGAAAAGCATGCAAAACCTCCTTGCAACGACCCAGGCAATGGGAGTATCGAAAAACTGGAGACCAAAGTGGTAAAAGTGTTGTTTTGGACAATATACAAACAAAAATCCCAACAACCCATGCATCAAAAGTTCCGTTACATAGGTCTTCAGTGGAAATGCAACAAATATAGAAAAGCAAAAGCAACTTCAAAACCCAGGCAAAAGATACATACTGTCAATTCCGAGCTGATCCACAGCAGCCACAAACTGTTGATGAAGCTCCACAGACCAAACAACTCGCGGTTTCTTTAACGTGGATGTGTCATCTCTATCCTCTGCCTCCTCCTCCTCGTCCCTTCTCTTCTTTGAGTTTCTCCAACTGCCTTCGTTAGCCGAGGAAGAGTAATCTGCTTCATCAGACGCCTTAGGTTGGCGATCTCCTTCTTCGGCACTGCCGGATTGCTCTGCGTCTTTCCACTCATTCTTCTTCTTCCGAACCACATGCTGCCATATGTTCTTCAAAGCCTCAATGCGAACAGGCTTAATCAGATAATCACAAGCACCGTGAGTCACACCCTTCATAACAACACTTTTACCATCATCCGCAGACATCACTGCAACCATCACAGAAAAACAAGTAAATTTAAACACCAATGCACTCCACCAGAAACAGATCCAATAAGGTCAAACGAGGCACTCACTGATAACAGGAAGGTCCATCTCCAACCCAATGTGCTCCAGAAGTTTAAATCCGTCCATGTCAGGCATATGCACATCGCTTATAACAATGTCAAACCCATTTTTGTTCTCTCTAAGAAGTGAAAGCGCAGTCTCTGCTCTGTTGCATTTGGTAACTGAAACCACAACCAAAAAAATAATCCTAAAATTTCGCATACATATCAACCAAACAAAAATTCCACGACAGAAAAAAAATTACAAATCTGACATCCAACGGTTAGCAAAAGTCTGATTCAAAGGAAGAATCAACAAATCAAGAAACAAAAGCTAATCACCAAGTAGTTAATTAAGTTGGGGTTTCAATTCTTGTTCTGTTTCTCTTTCGTTATTTTTTGAGAAGGTCAATTAATAAGCAAGCGTTCGAATAGGAAATAGAGAAGAGAAACAGAAAACAGTAACAACCCGATGGAGTAGTAATAGAGTGGTACCTTCGTAGAGGCATGTGCGAAGCATCTTCTCGAGAATCATGAGGCACGTGGGATCATCATCGACCACCAGAACCCTGAGACCCGCCGGAAACTGGTCGGAGACAGCGTCTCCGGATTTCATAACCCCTGTTGTAGTAACCGCTGACATGGATCCCTTTCCGTTGCCCAGATTCATGCTTCGGAGATCCAAACAGAACCTAACAGAACAGTAGCACCACCACAACAATAATAATAATAACAGCAACAACAACAACATACGAGAGACAACAGTGGCGTTCACATAGTTCGAATCGAGTTAGAGGCGAAAGTGAAGCGAAACTAATTGAGGAGCAGGTGCTGCTGAGTTCGCAATTGGACCAAAACGCAACGCAGGAATCGGAGTAGAAAGAAAGAGAAGACGAATTTTGGGTGAGAAATATATTTTTATTTCATAATAAATAAATAAATAAATAAAACACAATAACTATCGTTCTGCGCCTCAAGCTTATGTCCTCGCCTTGTCACTGTTACACGCTGAATTTCTCGGGTATTTAATTATTCTTTAATTATTCTCGGGTATTGATGACATTTGTTATTTTTTATTCAGTATTAAGCAGCACATCAATGTTATTTATTATGCCACTTAATAAATTTCCAGTAATAATAGTATGACAGTAATAGTTGTAGTTTTAATTTGTGATGTTACATATTTATAATAATTATAATTTTATATAATTATAATATAGTGAAAGTTGGGTTTGAGTGGCTCCTGAAAGAGTGGATCCAGCTCATTCATGGTAGGAACTAACCCCTCCTATTAAATCTACTCTTCCAAAACCTTTTACATTTTTACTGTGCCCACGTTTACGACCATGCATGCTTATCTAATAATCATGCTCGATTATATATTTATTTTCTTATTAATTTTTAAATTAATGCTCATTAGTATTCTGTAAAAACTCATTTTCAATTACTAATTTTTTATTCATTAAGAAGTCTTGAAAAACTAAATTAAGAATTACTTAATCAATGTAAATTTGTAATTTTTTTTTACTGAAATAGTATAGTATTGGTTTTTTATACTAAAGTCTTACCCGCGTAATGTATTCATATTTTATTATTTAATAATAGTAAATAAAAGGTTTTGAAGTTCAAAATAAGTGATCCATACATTTGAAAGTATCCTGATGGAATAATTAATGTGTAAATTAAAATATAACTTTTAATGTGTAAATTAAAATATAACTTTTAATGTGTGAGCATTTAAATCCAAAAGACGAAATAGTTTAGTCCATAAAAAAGTGTGAGCATTTTATTGTATTTAATGTTAAATGACGAAATTTAGATATCGATGGAACAGAGTAAAAAATGTTTATTCAAGTTGGTATAAAGATCCATAAAATGAAAATGAAAAATATATATGTACAGTTTTTAAAAAATATAACCGTGAATAAATATTATAGAAATCAATTAACGGTAATAAATAATTATCCTTGAATTATTTATTTTTCTACTGACAGCAATGGATGGTTACACATATAACGGCACATTTTTCTGTTCTTTGTTAACTAATAATAATAATATTCGGATAAAAAATTTAACAATTTTTAAGTTAACCTCATTTTAAATTGTTTTATTTTTTCAAATAATACATGTTATTTTCTAGTAATAAAAGTGTATAAGGCAATAAAAGGAATTATGGTGTTTAAATTGACAATAAGAGAATTTTCAATGAACAAGAATGATGAAATGTTTTTATAGACATTCCCATGGCATTCAATTAATGTTCATAAAGTATGTTAACTGGTGGCAATGAGTAAAAAAAATTATTTAAGGAAAGTGTTTATTTATAGGAAATTAAATAAGAAAGATGTAATTGATATGGATTGGGTGGGAATATGTAAAATTAGAAAATGAGAATTAATTTTGTGATGGTATGAAATTGCGCATGAAGAGAGAATTAATATTTATAGCATTTAGTAAAGGAAGCATTATCCATGGAGATGGTGGGTCTGTTATCATTTAAGCTTTATGGAAACAAATAAATAAAATAGTACAAAGTTTGATGTTGGTAGTTTGGGTCAATGTCCACATACATGTAAACCAATGCTAAACTTGTGCAAGCCAGTTCATTGATTTGACTTCAAACATTTTCTCAAATTTCCTTTCATCTAAATCCAAAATCATGTTTACAATTTTTACAATTTATCGTAAGAGTTTATATCTACTTATATATTATAAATTGATCTTAATTTCGAGATCACAAGTTTGTTAGCACTTTGCTGTGCCAAGCTGGCCTTGAAATATTTTAAATCTGATTAATTATTTTAAAGAATATGAAGATGTGTACATAAAAAATGGAGTGCAAATGGGGTATTCCGTTGAAGAACTTTATGGTTCCGAAGCTCTACTTTTGAAGCCACTTCAACTCAATCCTTTCATTATTCATTCACTCAACAACTTCGATCTCTATCTCTTTTTCTTCTCTCTTTCTTTCTCTTTCGTTTGCGTTTTATCAGTGTGCACTCTGACTCACTCTTGCCCTTTTTTTATCCAAAGATAATATTATATTGTTATTCCTCCACCATTTCCCCCCTCTCGCCACGTGTCTCGCCAAGCCCCTTTCATAGGATAACCTCTTCCCTTTTCCATCTCTACCTACTACAAATTCATCTCCTCTACCACAATTTTCACAGGGAATGTTTCTAAAATAAAAAAAAGACATTTATTTTTTTATTTTTTATTTTTATATGCAAAAAAAGTAGTGCAAAAAGCAGCAGCATCTGAAAAACGTATATTCGGTTGGGGAACCTTTTCTTACTTACGATGAATAAATAAGGCCGCAGAGAAGAAACGCTTTTCACTGTGAAAAAGTTAAATTATTTAGAATAATAGCAGTTTATAAAACAAAACTGTAGACAATAAGTTCAAACTGTGACATTGATTCCCCAGTTTAACACTTTGTCTTCTCCCAACACATTTAAATCTTTAAAGTTCATCATTCAATACTATTAATAATGCCTCTTTCCATCATTTTGCTTATTTGTTTATTTCTTGTTTCTTGCATTTAAGCTTTTTATGGGCTAGAGAATACCCAAAACAGCTGATATATGCTTTTAAGGAAAATCGAATATTTGTGTGCGTCACTCTTTCAGAGAGAGAAACTTCATGCGCGGAATTTAAATATTTATTATATATAATTCATAATATCTGGGTGTGCCTGTGGAGATCCTGAGTTAAGTTAAGCCACATGGCAATTCCTGGAACTTGGAGAAAAGTGTGAGTAACTTTTTCCAACTTTTTCCTGTCTTTCTTCGCATACCATTCTAATAATTCACTCTCTCTGTTTTTGTTTTTCTTTTTCTTTCTCTTCTATCTGCATTTCAATCATCACTCCCATTCTCATCCTATAATTTATTTATTTTTTTCTTAAAATCTCCATTCTTTCAATGCCACCATCCACCATCTCTTCCTTTAATCATTCATATCTATTACAGCTTCTAATGCAATTTTCTTATCATTTATTATACTTTCTCAAAATAAATCAAATATGCAACAATAATCTATTCTTTTCATCATCATTATGGCTGTTGCAAAACAATTATTATTTTTATTTCTTTTAACTCATAATTACTGAAAATGGTTTTTTTTTTAAATTACTTATGTTACTTGCAAAATCAATGTAAATTAGTCAAAGTCAAGTAATATTATGTTGCAAACTATACTTAGTACGAAGAACATGGCATCGACTATTATTGTTACATAATCATCTGTCTAAGTTAACCTTCTTCTTCGTTTATTTACATGTTATTTACTCGTGTAAGAAGATGCTTAGTACACTTTTTAAATGTGGAAAATGTTCTTAAATAATGATCAAGCAAAACATTATGCAAATCCTCTATAACACTCATTTTCATTTTATCCTAATTTAGTCAAACAAAGTTAACAGGGATGTGGTTAAAATTAGAAAAATAAACACGTGTAGATTTTTAATTAAGTCACATGATCATTGATTAACCTTTAATAAAATTATAAAATAAATTTATAAATCTCTGGTTCTTATATGGGGTCATGCATGGTGGTACTTATCATGTATGCATGACCCACAATTTGTCCGCCAGATACCTAAATATTAAGGAAGCGTCAGTCAAAGTAAATTAATGGCACTTTTTAAATGGTGGATAAAATAAAAACTCATTAACCTATTATAAGTGGTGAATTTTATTTAAATTTAACTTATAATAAATTAAAAACGTCAAACCTGCGACTTTTTGTTCCAAAAGAATTGACTAACTTCCCGATATTAATTAATACTCCAATAAAATCCACCAAATACACTGCAAAAGATAATCTACTTAGGAAAGTTCGATTTTCCAATTATCAGTAGTATTTAGTATAATAATATTAAATAAATAAACAAATTAAAAAAACGTTGATAATAAATAAAATAAAATAACGATGTAAAAATTCACTTAGAACGGGGCAAGGCTGGTGATATAAGAGGAAGAAGACAAAAGTCCGTCACATGAGAAGAAATCTGAACCTTTCATTTAAAATTGAATTGATCAAACGGCGGCAAAGAAAATCCCATGGTGGGAGACATGTACTACTCTACCACCCTAACCTCCATCAAGAAACAAATCATTAATGAAAGATAAAGTTTTGACTATAGAAGCATAGATGCTATTTTTTTAATTGTGTAATTTAGTTATTAAATATTCAGATGCATTCTTAATGATAAAAAACATTTAACAAATAAAAGTTATAATTATCTAAAAAAAATAGTGACTTCTAAAAATAAGTAATGAATAATTATGTTGGTTTCCAATTCTCATGATTGAAAAACATGCTTTAGAAAAATAGACAGTTACTCCTGCATTGTATTAAAATTTAAAAAAATATATAAGAAATTAGGATTAATGATACCATGCGTGACTTTTTAAAATAAATGTAAGGATAATTATGAACTTATATTTTCAATTATTCTAACACATTAAAGTTTATCAATTATCAATAATGATTTTTGACCAATAATACTAATATTTGAAAAGTCAAAATAATATCCTAAAAACTTATATATTTAATTATTATTACTAATTTAACAAAAATAGTATATAATTTAATATAATTATAAATATAGAATATATATATATATATATCCTTTATTTTTTTTAAATTCTTGAGTATATAATATTTATATTTTAACGTTGACTCCATTTTAAATAAGATTTTCTATAACTTTTTTTTTTGTATCACATATTAATATGATTTTTCTTACTTGAAATTAGTTTAATCTTACGAAAGGACTCCTTCCATTTTATTGATATAATGTTTTAGAAAAAGTGAAGCTTAATTTGTATTATTTAAATGTAACTTATCTTTTATCACTTTTAAAAACTGATATATTATTTTATTCTTTATTAATATACTTATTTAAAAAAATTAAAACGAAAAGAAAATATTAGAATTTAATTAAACATTGATAGACATATTTATTATATATTTTGTTTTATGTTTATAAAAAAAATTACCATATAAAATAGTCAAAAGATAAAAAATAATATTTCATTATCAAGTAAAATAAAATAAATATATTTTTTCTTTAAAAATAACATAATTTAGATAAATAAATAAGAATAAAAATAATAAATTTGCGTTTATTTTAAAAACCAAAAAGAATATGCCAGAGAGAATACGAAACAAACACAAGAAATAACTTAAGAGCTAAGAAGAGAAAAAATACAAAAATATTTTAGTAATCTTTTTATTCTTTATCATATTTAATTTTATACTTTAATAAGTTATCACATAAATTTTTATTAAAATAAAAAATGAAAACAAAATATAAAAACCAAACCAAATTTTTAATAACAAATTACACTCCACAAAAATAAATAAATTATACTTATTATAATAAAAAATATAAATAAATATATAAAAGTGAATGATTCAACTATTTATACGATAATAGAAGTTAAATTATGTAAATTATCATAATAATTACTTCCCTCACAGAATCCTAAACTTTTACATTTACATCATTTAATAACTTTAAATAAAAAGAAAGTCAGCTAATGAAATTATGGATTGATGAAGCTATCTTTAGATATGTATAAAGAAAATTCATATAAGTTGAACATTTTTGTAATTATTTAATTTACTCGCGAATCTTTATTTTAATTTTAAAACAACGTATTATGTGTAAACCGAAGTAAAAGAATAAACTGTCAATCAGATTTTTAGTTAAATGATTTAGCAAGGTGATTAAAATTATGTTCAAATTACAAAATAATTTTATTGATTGAATTAATAATTAGAAATATAAAATTCATATTCAATCAACAACGCTACATATAAAATATATTCAGTATCATGAACATCAACAGTTTCGATACAGTGAATTTAAAAAATCCTTAACACGACAAAAAGACATAAGTTATTAATGTATTTTTTTTTTCTGAAAAGCATGTGTACGTTATCAATTTTTGATTTGACATACTCCTAAAAATGTCTATTATTTAATTGTGTATTTATTGTTAACTTGTTCTCTTTATTTCTATTTATATTAGAAATTATTTTTAATCCTATTTATGTAAATTTATATAGTAGCTAAAACTGACTCCATGACTCCATTTATATTGATAACTACAAGAAAATAATGAGAGTGGATTCAATTAAACAAAAGAGCAAAATGAGTTTTAGATTTTTATTTTAATTTACTTATAAAGAAATTATTATTTATATGTTTAAAATAATAATAATGAAGAAAATATTTATCGAGCAATTTATATGAAAAAATAAAAAAGAGAGGATAAAGGGAGGTGGCGTGTTGAGAAGGTGTGGGGCCATGGAAAAGAGGGCAAGATGTTGCAGAGTGAGTGGACCAACGCGGAAGAGTGGGACCCACGGCAACTCATCTGTCATCATCGCTGAAAACAGAAAGCGGCCCCACTCCCACGTACGTGCGCGTCTCATACACGTCCTTTTCTTATTTTTTACCTTCTTCTACCTTCTCTAATTAATGTTTCAGGAGACATCATACACATCATATTTTTTAATTAAAAATATATCCTTTTTCAAACAAATTTTTAAAAACACTATATTAATTTCTTTACATAATTGTAGTATAATAATATCTTAATTGTTACTATTTAGTTGAATTATGATAAACTACCTTTTACTTGATTAATTGTGTCATACTTGATTAATTGTGTCAAATAGATATTGATCAACCAATTTATGTATGACTAAGTATTTTCGTCCATTAGCCTTATGTTGTTAGACTATAACTCAGTGTTCCATCGAATAGTTTATATTATACATTAAGTAATTATTTAAAAACATCAACACACTTATCTAAAGACATATTATCCAAAATTTTATCTTTTATTAACAATATTATTGCATCATCAAAATAATTTGAGTTGAAAAAGATAGATAAAATCACACAGGTTATTTTGTTGACTTTCTCCTAATTATTGTTTTTCATGTTCGTTTTGCTATTTTTACGTGATGTTGGACTTGAATTCTTGCGATTTTAATTATTTGTTAATTTTAGAAGTATCTTAAAACTTTGGTCATTTTATTTTTACATTTTCACTGGTTTATATTTAGTTACAACTGAATTAATATATTTGTGCAACTAAAAGTTATTTTTAATATATTTTTATAATTATATTCAACCAACATAATTATAACAAATTTTAATTAAAATAATTTTTTAAACACAAAACCCATTAAAACATAAAAATTAAAAACTAAATAAGAGCATAATATATATATATATATATATATATATATATATATATATAAAATTTTGTGTGAACTAGATATAATACGAACAAATGCAAAATTTTTGAATTTATCAAAATAAAATCAAATATTTATATTATTAGTTTCATCCAAATAAATTATTACTAGTTTGAGCCAAATAATTCTTATTTGAATACGATATTACTGAGAGACATTTGGTTGATTACGAATTAATAATTTCTTTTTATAATAAATGAATATATGATGTTCATAAACAATTATTATTATTGTTATTATTTTTTTTATCTTTCCTGATTTCATTAACAATGGTAATGTGAGAAAGAGATCAAATAACGTTGACGGTATAGAATCGTTACCGTTAGTATCTTAATCAAAGCTAATGTCTTGTTTATATATGCTAATAACTACTTATACTAGTAATTAAGTTGTTGGACTACTGATTGTAAGATCTAAGCATGCAGACCATATAAATAAAAACTCGGTAATAATATAAAGAGGTGATCTTTTCAACATGGAAGAAAAAAAAAATCCTAAATAACGTGAGAAAAAAAATTTAAGACCTCAATGAGATTAACATACTGTTAATTATAAATATTATTATAATATTTTGATTAACATAATTATTATGGGATTAGGATAAGACAGTCCACCTAATAAAGAAGATACACCACAAAACACATTATTAATCATTAGATTGATGAGATTAATTTTTAGTAAAATAATTTGTTCACAATCATATTTGAAAAAAGGAAGTTCCCAATAAATTTTTAACAATAAAATGTGGTATGTAAAAAGGAGGTGAGCTTACTTAAATTGAATGCTTAGATTGAATTTGAGGGTGCTCACGATTTTTAATCACATTATTTTAAACTAGTGTTTGGAAGTTTTAAAGAAGGTTTTTAAGGGTAATCATCTTCAGGTTACAATTGTCAGGAAGGAAGTATTCTTTCAGCAACTTAGTGAGCAGTGGAGTATGAGGATCAGAGTAGCGCAGCGGATGATGATGAGCATGTTATTATCAGAAATAAGTACGCACGAAGAGCTTTTATAATTGTGGATTGGTGGTCTATGAGGGACGAGTTCTTTGAACCCTATTGGTGTTGTTATATAAAAAATGAGTTGGGGGAGTGTTTGGTAATCTTCAAGAGTCAGAAGTAAGTTTAGGTATAGAAGAAATAGGTATCTGGCAGAGAAGATAAGTACAATTTCAAGCTACAAAGTCAACTTTAAAGTGAAGGAGTATTAATGGATTTGGAATAGGAAGAGTGAGTCAGTGGATGAAGAAGATGATTTGTGTTATGGTTTTGAGTTTTAGTGGCAATCTACAGGTAAGGAAATGCTAACAGATATTTTGAACAAAGAAAATATTAAGGTTCTTGGTTTAATAAGGATTAAATAAGAGTTGGTGGAAGAATATGAAGACTAGGGTCTAAAGTGAAGTTGTAGAGAGATTTTATCAGTATAATTGAATATTATAACTAGTGGGTTTCTCAAAAGGATTTAGAAAGCGCAGTTTCAACAATCCTAGTTTGAGATGTATCATAAGTTGGCTTGATACTGATCAAGCTAGTGATCTCAAGTAGAAGAGGTTACAGACCTAAGTATGGTTGCAGGCTAATGAGTCAAGGATTCCATATGGTTCAGGTCAGTGAGATAACGAAGTGAAGCTAGATTACTCAAATTGGTTTCGACGTTGCAAAGGAGAAGAGTTTTACTTGGTAATGAGATGGTATAGTTGGAAACTATACTACTCAAGAGTTGAGATCAGTAAGGCAATGTGAAGTTCTCAGAATGAGTGTGAGGGTAGGTGATTAAGAGCATAACAGTTAGTAGTTAAAACAAAAGTGGTGGCGATCAAGTCAAGAGTATAATAGTTCTTGAAAGAAACAAGAGGAGGTAAAAGAGTATCAGTCAAGGATTGATCTGAAGTCAAGACTAGCAGAAGTTTTAGAAGAGATTTACAAGAAGGAAAGAAAGATAGACGAGGGGTTGGCATAGTGACAGACCCAATGGGATTGGTTACATAAAAGAAGGGTTCCTAGAAGCTGAGGCATATAGGTTTAGGTTCGTCTAGAGGCAAATGGCTAAACCAATCTACACTATTGAACACTAGAGCATTGTAAAACAAGGCAAGGTTTTCACGATTAGTAAAGTTGTGAGGGAGTAATATCTTAGTCAAAATAGGAGATTGTACTAGAGGATGTAACGAGAGTAGGTTATTCCTTCTCTCTGGTGAGTCTTAATTTTCGAGGACGAAAATTTTGTTGTTGGGGAGAATGTAATGACTCATAAAAATGAAACAGCTTCAATATGGCCAAGTGGCAGCGTAGGATAGGTTGGGTAAAATATTAAACAAAATAATAATAAAAATAAAATATAAACTAAACATTTAAGTTCATTCATTTCTGAAGAACAACCACCATTTCTTCGTTTTTCTCCTTCTCTGCCTTACAACTTCTTCATCTCAACTCAGATTTTGATCCTTGGTTTGTTGAACAAAAGCTACCTATCTGATCGGGACTTCAAGGCCAACGTTTTGAACCGATCGATTTTTCTTTTCTGCAACTGGTAAGTTGAAGCCCTCTTTCTATTCATTCTAGGGCTGTAAGCATGCAACCAATTTGATTGCATGTAGCCCATTTCCCATTCTTTCAATTTTAGCTGTTACGGTGCTCTAAGATTTTTATTTTATCATCAATTGATGATTCATAGGTAATCTAGCATTTTGAAAGTAAAGAGAGGGCGTTGGAGTCTCTTAGAGCTCGGTTGTGCTACCAATTGAAGGTAAGGGAAGCTAGCTCTTTGATTTGTTGATTTATTAATTTGGATTGCATAAGTTAGGTTCTGTTGAATTTATGAAGTAAAATGCATGAGAAATTGATATGTGTTTTTGGGTATGTGTTGTACTGAAAATGTGGAATTACTGTTGTGACTGTTTATGCTTGGGTGAATTCTGCTAAATGTGATTGATAATGGTATGAACAGAATGATTGATGTTGGATTGAGTGGTTAAGGGCTGTGAATTGTCTTGTGCATGTTACTAACTGCAAAATCTAAGTTGGGTATAATGTTTTAGACTATATTAAAGGAAGTAAGGTGGTGGTTTTGAGTTCTAGGAGTTATAGCTTGAATTAAGCAATTGGGACAACCCAAGTAAGTCAAAAGTGACTTGTTAGAAATGTCAAAATGACAAAAAACAATCCTCAAATGGTAAATCTAAGTTTGAACCCATAGGTTGAGGGAATTGAGGTTTTTGAGTGTAAATCTATGCATAGTTGCTAGAGATTGAGGTTAGGAATGTTTGTAAGCCTTTAGAAAAGTTTAAATACACCTAAATTTTGAATTAGGATAATTAGAAATCCATTAAAAGGCCTAAAACGAAACTTAGGGGTGTGAGTTCTTCCAAATCTGCAAAATCTGCAGAAAATTCTACAGAATCCATGCATGGGCGCCCTTTGATTCGACATTTGCCAGAAATATGGCGCCCGGGCGCCCTTTTTTGCTGTTGCTTTTGTTTTTGATAGTTTGTGGGGTTCTAGATGTCTGTTTTGGACGTTCTTTAGGTTGTTATGGGGGTTTTGGACCCTTCCGGAACTGTTGGAATGGTTTCAAAGTCATTTTCTTTGTCTAAGTATGAGTTACGGGGTTTTGGGTTGTTTAGTGATTCATCTTGGACTGTTATGATATGCTAAAGTATATTGAATGGTTTTTATATGGATTTCAGTGTGATAACATTATGGTATTCACTTGTTCACGTCTTGAGTTAAGTTCTAAAGTGAAAGTATGGTTGATGGACGTAATTCCATGATCCTCAAGGGAGGTTACATGGTGGTTACCTTTAGTTATTGTGATTGACCGTATGAATGGCCGGAGTTCAGGATGGGGTTTATCCTGACATTCTAATGACCATCCATGCTCAATCAGAGAGTGATGAGTCATGTGGTGAGAATAGCAGGAGGTCCTAGTCTTGGGTGTCTCCATTTATGGGCCAAGATGAGTTTGGTTGGGCTTACACTTGTGTGTGGTCGGGTGAAACCCCTCGGCAATGGCTGTGCAAAGCAGTAGGGCCACAACAAGTGCACAAACCCCCGGAACTTGACATTTCATACTAGTCCGGATGGTCAAATCACGTGGTCGGTCATTGTTATACATTTGGTCATAGTCTGTATTGTTTATGGTTCTTGTATGCTTGAAATACTTGATTGATAACATGCTTTTTATACCTAGCTTACCCTTGCATTGTGTGTGTTGTATGTGCTTGCCTTCCCCCTTGTGATGATCATCCAATCCTTTGGATGTGAGCAGTAGCTGATGATGTGCCTTGGAGCAAGCACCGGAGGATCATGAAGACGTAGCCCCTAGCTCTTAGGACCTTTCAAACACATTTGTATTTTTAAATACTCTTAAACTTGTAAAGTTTAAATTTTCCACCTTATTTTGGATGACTATAACTTATGTACTCTCATCTATCACTCTTACTGTTTTCTTTTATTATAATTGTCGCATTCTATATCTATATACATTGTTATATATTTTGGGATATCACTTTTTTTTTTTTGTATTAGGATAACAAATAAGCGTGATAGGTAAAACGTATTATCCAAAATCCCTCCAAACTTTAGTTTTGGTTTTATTTTATTTTATTCAATACTATTTTAATTTTAAAGTAATATTAGTGTTTAAATATTCAAAATTTAATTTTTGTTTGAAAATGTTTTAAAATATCTTCGAGAATTCAATAGAACGAGAAATAAACAAGATAATTGAGAAGGTTAAATTATAAATAAACATTACTGATCTATTGTTATTTATAGTTGTGAATTTGAATAAAAGATTTATTGATAGACGTGTTTAGTTACATTATATTAGTGAAAATTGATATATCAGTGAAAATTCATATATTATTTTATAGTATTATATCAAAATTTCCCTCATACATATTTTTTTTAAGAAAATAGTTTTATTATAAAAATTAGTTGAAAATATAAAAAAAAAATGTATTTCTTAAATAATATTAATTATTTTAAAATATTATTTGTCTCAATTGAATCTTTAATTTTCAAAAATTAATGCAATGCGGTTCTTACTATTAAATTAGTTGAACGACGTTAAACAAATAGTGATATGATGCGGTTGTGGACTTAATAAATGACGTGACTCAATGAATAAGTTACTGACCCTAAAATATCGTTTTTTCTAATAAAAAATTGGTAAAACATACTTAATTTTCGATCTCTATATATCTTTATCTTTTTCATGAGCCAATACTAAATCTCTACAAAATCATTGTTGGTCTGTGAGTCTTCTCATGTGTCTCGTGAGTTTTAAACATGACCAAACAATGGAAAATCCCAATTTATGTGCAAAACCATAAAATCGAAAATCTCTAATTTGTTTTTGTTTTTGTTTTGCAACGGTGAAGAAAACCAACTCAAGTGAACTACTTTTTCTCTCGTGATGGTGTGGAGAACTTGTGGCTCACGACGGTAGGAAGCACTCATGGTGCTAGGAGTCATAACCGTATACGAGGCACACATGCTCGTGTTGGTGGTTCAGTTTCTTGTCGCAATGAATGGTCGTTGTCATGCAATTTGGTATACTAATTGTTTTTTGTTTTCACAATTTGAGGTTTATAGATCTGTGAGTGACAAGGTTGTTGTTTGTGAGTAGATTTAGGTGTGGTGGTGGATTCTAGCTTTGCTTTTCAGATCTTCGTGGTGGTTTGTCGTCAAGAGTGAGGTTGACGGAGGTGAGGTTTTGCAATGGATCTTCGAATTAGACTTGTAGTGGTGCAATGGAATGGTTCTTGGTTGCTTGTTCTTGGAGGTTCTCATGACTCTGTGGTGGTGGTGGTGAGATGGAGGAGGTGCAACTGTTTATGGTGGTCTCTACGTCAATGGGTGGTCTTCTGTTGGTGATTGCTGCAAATCTATGACAAAATGCGGTGGATCATTCATCTGTGTGTGTGTGGAAGATGGAAGTGCGAGGTAGATTTGTGGTTTAAAACTCGCGATGTTGGTTGAATAATGGTGACACACTTGTACGTGAGAGTCAATATTGGTTGACAATATGATTTGATGACAATGTCAAAGTGGTTTGAGAGTTAGGATTTTTGGTCTGAGATTGAAGATGATAACGAGATAAGATCTTATTAATTGAGTTATGTCATTATTTTTTAACATTGTTCAATCTATTTAATCGTAAGAGACGTAATTAATTTTTCAAAATTAAATACCTAATTGAGACAAAAAAAAAATTGAAGAACTAATATTAAACTTTCAACCAAAAATAGAAACCTGTAAAATGGTTAAACCTATAGTAAAACAATGAATAAAAAAGTTGATATTAAAAAACATACAAAGTATAATTTGACTCAAAGATGAATCTTTTAAGCAGGATATCATCTAAATAAATTAACTTGGATGCTTCATTCTTCAAGACCAATTATTCTTAGAAAGAACTGAATACAAATACAAATGTTTTAGAGTTTATAATTAAATCCTCAAGTTAACTGTTCAAGAAAAATAATTCTAGATGCCATGGTTATCAGAAGTAATACTTTCTTACTAAAGTAAAGGTTCTAGGGTTAATTTCTTTGAGGCTAGAACAAACATAAAATAATAAAACATAATCTAAAAGATTATAACATCGTAGCGGTCATACGTTAATACTGTTATATGTCATGTAAAGGTATTAAAACTAGTTCAAAACAAAATATTGATGAGTATGTTGTGGAAAAGATTTAAACGATATGAGTTGAAATCACGTTAATGTTATTATTAGATGCAACGACGACGTTTTGGATTTGTCCTTAAATCTTAATAAAGAAATAGAAGGTAACTAGGAGAAAGCGAGTTGAGGTTGGTGACGTGTGTTACAGCTTACAAAAGAGGAAAACAGCATTTCATTGCACATTCGTACGTTACTACACAAAAATTGAGAGACTTTGATTTTATGAGTGTACAGTGTTATGCCAAAACGTTTACGTCTACGACAAGTTCCTTTCGTAACTTCACAACGTGCGGGTTGGCATCCACATACAGACTATAATATTGTTTTTTTCACTTTCTTTCAAACTCACTGTACTGTTCTTAAAGTAATTAATAATCACCTTTAAATACAACTCTAATTCTACTTATTAACAGTAAAATTTAAACTTCTCTTTTATTGGAAAAATAAATTATATAAAAAATAGTTTAGAATTATAAATCAAATCACGTGCTACTCATATATAGTACTGTCTCTCGAGAGAGAAAAAAACAAATTTTTAAATCAATAAGATAATATAACTCACTTTGTTATTTAGACATTAATTAAAGATGTGGCATATATGTAAGAGACATGAAATTTATTAACTTCTGTTTTTGGGTAAAGTTGTTTGGTGGAACATGACGAGGAATTTGACTCTTTACATTTTCGATTATAATATGACAACGAGTTAGTGATTAGTTTCCACGATTAATATGTCACAACGTCACAAAAAGAGGGTTATCTGTTCACTAAAACACCAATATCATTTGAACACGAGCTACATTCAACTATAATTCGCTGCTAAAGATAATAAACACACGGATTAATAATGATAACTATTCCGAAGGATAAAATATAAATTTAGGTTCTCATTTAATCAAATTAATACTAAAAAGACAATTTTATATATAACGTGGGATTCTCTTATGTTAATTAGAGGAACCGAGATAGAAAGTGACATATTTTTTTAATAGTAAGAAAACTTTCTATACCTATATTATTTATAATAAGTATAAAAAGTAACACATTTTTGTAATAATAAAAAAAAACTTGTTATATAGTTATAACTTATCTAAACAAGTATTTTTTGTTTTTATTTATAATTTATAAACATACAAAGGGATCTCTTTAGGGTTTCTTTTTCTCCATACGGGTTGTTATGTAAGAGGTATAAAAAAGTGAAAACTTCCTATACTTATGTTTTTATACTAGTTTCAAAATCGGTATAGAAAACCTTTTTTTGGTCGGTATAAAAAGATTTTGTCGCATTAGTATATAAGAAACACAATCACTTAAGCATGAATTTCCTCAAGCAATGTGGTAGTGATGAAGGTGTTACATGTTGACATTTTTATATAAGTCGAAATACATTATGATTACACACATCCACACAAATGTGTTGACTACCAAATTTGATGTTTCTACTATGTCATGTCAAGTGTTTACAATTAAGGATATGATTGGTAATTCAAATATTTTGATACGATCGTGTCCAGGAAAGAATACGATATTTTTTAAATTTAAATTTTTAAGAAGCACAAAAAAAAAATCTGAAAAGAATGCAAATAAGACAAAGATGGTGACGCCACAATTTAGTGACAAAAATGTTAATCTTTAATAAGAATAAGAGTTTTAGTCCAAGATCCAAGAAAATATTTTCTAAGAATGAAAATGTATATAATATAACTCAAAAGTATCTATATAAATATTTGGTGTCCTTTTATACATGTATAGAGACCCACGAAACCCTAAAAAAAAACCTAAAAATATTGTGTCAAAAAATAATTTGAATTCTTTAAAGAAAATAACAGAAACAAATGGTTTGTAATTAAAAAAAATTACAAATATTTTTAATTGTCTAAACTATTGTATAACTTTAATTCCAATATTTATGTCAAGAAGATTTGTTTTTCCGTTATTTTCTTTTATATATTCTTTCCTTTAATAATAATATACAAGTGTAATTTGTAATATATAGTATAAAAAAGTGTTATATAAGAAATTGAAAATATATTTAACTCTAAAATAAAAATATAAAGAAAAGTATTGCAAAAGATATAAGAAAAAAAATATGGTGAAAATAATAAGAATTAAGCATTGTAGGGGGTGAGAAATGGTGAGTAAAACTCTTATTTTAATGGCCATGTTGATATGATAGAAGATCATATATTACGTCTGGGAATATATATAAGAAGAAAAGAGAGAAAAAGGAGAAGAAAATGAGTATATAGGAGGTGGGGGAACAGAGGCTTTGGCATATATTCATATTGGTGATGAATTTAGAATTAAAAGTAGAGCACATGTCTCTGATAATAATGCATGAGAGAGCATTATTCTTGAAGTTGCTTAGGTTCTTTTTCATGTGACATTATCTGCAAGTACACATATAATTAACTCCCTCTGCATGCATGTTTTCCCACTTGGTAGAAGCAATTGGGAATGCATACTCAACAACCTACCTAGCCTACTATTGCACTGCATTCAGGAAATGTTTCATTCACAAGACAGTTTTTTTATGATACCCTCATCATTTCTGTGGTCTCAACAACACTTGTACAACTTTTACCTTCTTGTAGGCCACAAACACCTTAAATCAATACATATTTCTTTCAGAAGAATTTCAGAACAAAAAGATTCTTGCTGCATAAATCACACTCAAAGTTTCTTCTACTTAAAAAAAAAGCATGACTCTTTCAAGTTTGGATCACTGGGTACTAAGTTGTTCTAACTCAGACGTCACCTTCAAGTTTCTTTCCAATATGCATTATTTGAACATGAGCTTTGTGTTAACTCAACTCAGCTAAAATATGCATAGAATCCACCGACAAACATATATGTTGATGGAAAGACAAGGTGACTTTTTTAGGTTTGCCAGTAAACATCATCTTGAAGCTATATAAAGTAAATTATTATTCATCATCAGCAATTTTGCTGTTCACTGAATCTAAACTGAACCAAAAATAAGGCTTCTTTTTTTTGTCCATAGCAATGAGGGGTATATATGAAGCCATGAAGTGGAAAAGTTTTCACTGTGGGCAACACCACAGAGCTGTGCAAGGTTGAGTCAGCGCAGCATCTTGTTTGCGCCTTTCTTTCAAACATGTTCAATGCACAAAGGAAATCCACCTGACATAGTTGCATATATTCTATCCAATAGCCTTTAAATTTGAGGAACATATAAATATTGAATTTTTGATGTGCCCTTTTGAAAAAAACAAGAAAAGAATCTTAAAAATGAAAAAAATATAGTGTTGGTAAAGAAAATAGAGAGAGTGTATGGGAAGAGTCTTTTTCTCCATGATAGGTTTATTTGGTGATCATGTGATGGAACAATATGATTGCTAAAAGTCAAAAACCAAGTTACAATTAAAGCCAAAATAATTGGACGATGTGTGAAGGTTACGTACTATGATTACACATTTATTTTTGTTACATATGTACCAATGAATGAATGAAGTACTATTTTTTACTTCTTCATCTTACCACATTTTATCTCATTCACTTGGGTCCCTTAACAAAGACCATTCCATCTCCTTTTCTTTACCATCACTCTGCCCTTCATTACTCAAATATTATACAGATAGAGACCCATCGCCAAAATTCAAATAAACATATCCAAAAAATAATACCCTTTTTCCTAGTAGTTGAGTTCATTCAATAATCATTCAAAACTACCCTTTTAATACTAATTAAATTCATTTTATTAATTAGGGTCGTTTCTACTTTTGTATTAATTGTATTACACTTTTAAAATATATATTTTTAAAGTAACTAATATAGAAAATTAACCTTTTTTGTGCGGTATATATATATATATATATGAAAGAAGTGTGGTTTCACAGTACACAAACGAAAGCATATTCCCATCAAAATACTTCAGTTAAAAAAAAAAGTAAGCATTGTTGAGAGTGTACGAATAAAAAAGGAATAGATCTTTTGCTCTCGTTGAGAGTCGAACTCAAGACCTCCCGCTTACTAAACGGGTGCTCTAACCAACTGAGCTACGAGAGCTTATTGATGATTTATATCCTTTCAATTATTTGTCAACAATAGCATTAACTCATTTCTAAAAGTACCTCGTAGATTGTGATAATACTATGTTGGAAAGTTAAATAAATTCCCTAAAATAGAAAAAGCCAGGTGCAACTTCATTATACCATTTATTAATTAAAAACATTTAAGATAATTATTTTAAAAATCAATAAATATAACATTTATGATAATTTGTGATTGGAATACAAAATAATATAAAACTACTTTTCTCTGTGTGTCCATAAATTGTTCTCTTAACTACACTTTATGAACTATAAAAATTCCCCATAAGAGCCACAACAGCAAAATATCTGAAGTAACTATATTCGTAGATAATCTTTGCACTCTTCAAGCATAAAATATTGTTATTGTCGAACATTTTCTGTATAGACAATGTGCACAATGATAGTTTTTTTTTTTTTTTAATCTTCTCTGCTTTTCTTGTCATTTGCACAACTTAAGGGAAGATTATATGGACTGTAGAAATCTTGCGTTCTTCATTATATATCTTAAAATTTTGTGTTTGAACATAATTTAATTCTATAATCTATAAAATCATTTTTTAAGGTAATATTATTCTTCTTTTTTAGCTTGAATTTAGATATATTTCTATAGTCTCACATTTTGAGTTAGTAAAATGGGCACTCAATAACATGTTTTAAAGCGTCATGTATATACGGCAAAAGTTTACCATAATAATTTCGAGCGTGGTAAGTATATCAAAACTACTCTTACATGATTAATGTAATAATACTAAACTTTGGATTTAGAATATTTATGATGCAAAATATATTGGTACAAATTTATACTAATAATCTGGTTGACGTCTTTCATAAGATTCTTATGTTTACTATTGTTTCTTACAACTTTTTGAAACCTTGATGTTTGCAAAATACCCAACTCCTACTTATACCTTTGAGGTCACTGCTGGATGGAGGAAGTTTCATAATTTCGTATATTAAATGTTATTTAAATTTTCAAATTGTTATTCAAAATACTTTTATATGTTCAGGATATACAACAAATTGAAAAAAAAAAGGTGTACGAAACTAACTAAAGAAAATGTGCACGCAAGACAGAAATTATAAAACTTTCTGCATTGCAGTTAAAGTTTACTCCAACTATTATGGAAATCAAAAAAAGAATTGAATGCCAAAATTTGAAGTTCTGAATGCGCAACTTGAGGTGAAAGAAAAACCCTGAGATTACCAATGAATATCAAAACAAGAAAATCAACTGTGCTAGTTCAATAAGAGATAATTTTAAATGATACACTTTAAATTATTGACAAAAATTGATTAGAACTTACACCTTAAATATTTTGAAAGATCTTCAATCTATGCTCCTTTTGAATATAACATGATTGCTTAGGACTAAAAGGTAGTTTAGATAAATTTAGTCCTACTTTTACATGCAAGTGACCCAAGATTTGGTAATAGTCAGAACATACGAAATCATTAGCAAAGGTTAGAGAAGACACGTACATGCATGGAATATAAATAATGTTACCAATATTTTTTCCTGTCATGATTTTTACTTCAATGACAGATTCATGACAATCAAACTAGAGTCCATACACCATAAAGAGGTTTATTATGGGACAAATATGTTGGCATAATTTATAATAGACATGTATCAGGTGGTATATTAATTGGGTCTTTCAGCCATCATCAGAATAACAGACATAAAAAAAAAAAGCTTAAATTTTGTTAATAATGTTCTTTTTTGCATCCGTATGAAATCAGAAGCAGACCCTTCAATATGAAAGGTGTATATAGTTTTCAATACCTATCCTCCCCTTACTGAAGCAGTGACCCTGGTGTTCTATTTAGGAAAACACAAGTGATTCAGGCGTTTGTGAGCATATAAAAATAACTGTTAATTTAATGGACAACACAAATATACTGGCAGGGATTACATAAACTGGTATTAGGAAGTTGGGCTGCTTCTGTTGAGAGAATCTCCGGTCATCTCAAATATGTATAATGAGTCATGAAGTAATTGTAATCAGGATGATTGACTCGCAATAGCCTAAGCCAGTTTTCAGCAGCCCGCGACAGAGAGTTCGCTTTCTGACATTCAGAAACTCCGTCAGGATCCCAGACAGAAATTTTAAACTTGTGTGAGGCAAGCCCGAAGATTGGTAATGATAGCTTCGATATGTCCCTACCTCTTGAATAATGATTATGTAGCCCATCAGTATTTGAACCTGATTCAGAGATTACACGTGTTATATTTGATGCCTATTTACAAACATTTAGCATACACAGAAATTATACAGACAACAAGACATACTTTGCAGAGCTGTTGACAGGGAATGATATGTCAGGAAGCAAGCACTCAGACTCTGTAATGTTGGACCAGTAGGTATTCTGTATATTGGGTACCTTTAAAAATACACAGCAACAAATGATTTTAAATTAGTAATTACAACAGGCATTGTCCAACCACAATAATTAGAAGACCAAGAGGATGAGAAAAACATACCAAGCAAATGAAACCCAACTTGCAGGGGAAAGATCACAGCTCCAGTATGTTTTCAACTCTGGAAATTGTCGTTCAAGATCAGAAATCTGAGTCAAGCAATATGAATAATTGTTAGGATAAAAAAAACGTATGATCTATTTGGTTAAATTTTTTTCCCATAAGCACTTACAGAAGAAAATAAGAAAAAAATGAAACAAAATCATTCACAAGCTAATTTAGCTCACGAAAAGTTAGTTTCATCTTTCCTTTTATTTTATTTAGATAAAAGTGCTACGAAAAAATTTATCCAAACAAACACACAATCTAATATGTAAGTCCAACAAATGATAACATCTTGCCTTGGTTGCTAATGGCTCACGATTATAAGGTGACTCATGCTCAAAGAATTCAAATATAAGCTGACCAGGAGGGTTGCAGCTCTCAGTCTCATCGCTTGATGAACCCATGAAAGGTTTACCTTGTGAGACCCTTTCCAAAGCATGATTGCTTGCATCCAAAACATTAAGATGATTCCTACTGCCATGAACACTCTTAGCTCCTCTTTCATGACAATAGCCACTGCTGCTGTCACTACTTGTCTCTCTAGCTGATTCAGAGTCACTTTCTTGACTGGGTTTCCTGGAAAATGATGAAAATTAGAATGACAATGATACGTATCATACTGTGCCAAGTCTTTAAATTCAGCTAAAATGATAAACTGGTCCTGGAAAGGGTAGATCATTGACACATGCAAAAAGGGAAAATGATTTGGTTCCTTGATCTGAATTCCTACCATTTAAATGATTGTGTTTATGAGCATAAAACTGTAAGATAAATTTGTATCATATTGAATATTGTCTACAACTTGCTAAGTGTAATTTATTAAAATAAGCAACTAGTAGTAGACACCCAGAAGGCTACTATGAGTAGCCGGAGAAAATAGCATCAAAGTTATAACACGTAAAAATACTACTAATAGTACATTTTATAGAGCTGCAGAAGGTGATGGGCAATAGAGTAATATGCTCAATTCTTAGGTCTCTTAGAGAGATAGATCACACATTCCTGATTGGCAAATATGTTACCAGCTTACTCAACCATTATAAAATTGTAGACAAGTTGATGTAACCACCAGACATTGACAACTTGGCCTAGACAACTCAATCATGCACTATACATGTATAGCATGTGAGTTCTTAAGCTACTTAGCCTTTCCTCCCACCTCATATTTACTTCAACACCCAGTAATGGGAGAATATTCTCTCTACCTTGCCAAAGGCATCTCCATAGCACAATAATCAGAAGCCAAGCCAAAACTATTGATATATACTTATATGCAAAGCCTAGATACTCCTAAACAATGGAAAAGCTTAGGTGTTACCCATATCATGTCCAATATGAATACACACATGATCCTCCTAGATATGAATCTAAGAAGTATCTTTTGTTTTCAAGAAAGAAAAACTACCGACTAATATTCTTGAGATATGAATCCAATGCTTAGAGCAGGACTGAACTTGACTTTATACAGTAAGCAGTAGGTAAAATATGTCGCAAACTTCTAGTGAGTAGGACTAATGACTTTTTTGACATCCTAACTTGAGTTTGGGGAAAATAAGTAATCTTGTAACATGATCAATGGAAAGATAGGCAACTGTGACTTTGTAACTTTTTCTACAATCATAAGCATTATTGTCAGAAAGTATGGTCACCATCTTCCAATATAGTTATGTATTAATTGGAAATGCTCAACCTCTCTTCACATATATTTTGCATTTATGTGAAGTATTTTTTAGCTCAAGTTCATTTGTCTAGGTTATATCTTCTAATTTTGAAGAATATCCTGCATTCTCATATCTATTTGTATAATATCCTTGTCACATATTTGTATAATATCCTTGTCACATAATGTATCCAGACTTCATATATTTTTATTCACTATAGCCACCCCCACACAAGCAAATACAGCACTAAGATATTTAAGAACAAATCAAATACTAAAATAAGAAAATTCATGCAGGGCTAACATGGGCATTAATTCATGAACTAATTCATCAATTTGTAGACAAAAGTGAAACTTCACTTCAGTCTCATTCAATTCTCCCTCAAGTTGTTAGAAACTTGAAAGAATATCAATGTGATTATTAATAAGACTACCAATCCTTCTTTTAATATTT
Source organism: Vigna mungo (assembly GCA_036885675.1). Classification (NCBI taxonomy): domain Eukaryota; kingdom Viridiplantae; phylum Streptophyta; class Magnoliopsida; order Fabales; family Fabaceae; genus Vigna; species Vigna mungo. The sequence continues at coordinate 16,141,178 of CP144696.1, forward strand.
ATCCATGCATCAAAGGACTCCAAGTGATATCGTCAAGGTCTTAATGGTTAATTGGAACTCCATTTCCTCATCATTCATAATAGAAATACATTACAAAATCTTCCATTGGCATCTAAAATGAACAGTTTCAATTCACCAAGTCATACCAAATGTAAATTGTACAACACAACAATTAGAAAAATTTACCGATTTAAGAATATTCAAAAGTTAAGAATAGAAGTTAATCAATCACCAACCATGGAAAGGTACATCTATAAACAAAAAGGAATCCAGTAAAAAATTTAAGATCCAATTTAGTGCCAAAATGTTTTACATGGACGTACCTCAGTCGTGTGGAGGGTTTTGAAGGATCGATATACAGCTGAATGGCAGATAAGGAGACATTATAATACTGTGTAACGGATTCACTCCCATTCAACACTATAGGAACACCAGCCCCATATGCACTCCATTCCTTAAAAGACTCCCACAAGTCTCCAAGCACAAAATAAGGATGCAATTCAGCCTCCCTAGTTTTCCATTTCCTGGAGTTGGTCTGTTAATTCCCACACAAACAAATCGGCCCAAATAAGCAGAGCGTCATTGGAAACAAACTAAACAACATTTCACACTGTACTAGTTTGTTTTGCAACAATCAATCTAGGGTCACCTCAGCACAAGCCATAAATTACAAAACCTAAACTACAAAACCTATATGGCATTCATGATAAGTCTACATTGACTAACCAAACATCCTACCTATTCATTCATTCACTTACTAAATAAATAAAACGGTCAAATGCTGCTACTTCACTGCAAAATAAGTAAATTTAACACCTCCACCTTCACAACGAGTAACTAGAAAGGATAAATATAGGCTGATTTTACCTTGGGAAAATATTGGGCCGGAACAAAGGGCGTGATATGCTCCAACAATCGATCCAAATTGGACATATCCGATGTGGCACGAGAAGAAATCGAACAATCGGAGGAGGAACCGGGCCTGTTCTCCGAGGAAGTTCTGGACAACGAAGACCTTTGCTGTTCCTGCTTCTCTCTGTGTTTTCGCAAGGGCGGCGGACTATAGAAACGGTTCTCACCGAGATGGCGATTGCGGTTTCGGTTTCCACCGGCGATGGCGGCGCCACCAGTGGCCGACATTGACGCAGTGGTAGGCGGAACGATGGTGATTGGAAGGAGAAACGACAAGTTTGGGTTTAGGTTAAGTTTGAAAGTGAGGAAGAAAAGAGAGTGCGAATGTGAACTGCAAACAAAGGGTTTTATTATTTAGTGTCTCCAAGTGATTGCGCACTTCACCCTCACCCTTTCTAAGATCATTTAACTCTCAAGTCTTCCCAACAACAATCTTCTTTTTCACTTTTATTTTCTTCTTTATTATATATCAATTTTCCATTTTCCATTTTATTTTTTCTGTATCAACTAAAGAACATGATCGCATGTGTACATTTTTTATATAAAAATATAATTTTTACAAACAAAAACAATTATATGATTATTTTTATTCTTAAGATTATACAATTATTTTTAGTAAAATAAATTATTTTTTAATGAAAAATAGAATGTTCTAATTACAAATCATAATAAATAATTATGAAAACATTATCTTCTTTATATATTAAGAATAATCATAAGTATATGTATTATTAAAATATTTCTCTCAAAATAGTATCATTATGTCTATTAATCTACATTTACTATCTACTTTAACTCAATCATTAATTATTTTAATACAAAGAATCATATTAACTTCATCTAATATGAGATGAAAATAGTATTTATTTGTATCTTTCATTTATTTGGTAATATGGTGTCTCACATATTTGTTATTTTGATGATAACTATATTAATAATTGAGTATTATCAAAATTGAATATTAGAAAAGAAAATAAAATCAGAGACTAATACTCTTTAGACTTTTTATTTTATTTTCAAAACTTAAAAAGAAAATTATATCATTTTAAAATTTTAAGATGATATTATTAGGTATCTTTCTATTTATTTATTTATTTTTAATTAATCTGCACATTCATAAAAAAAAAATAACTGATTGATTTATAATATTTATAAAATGTATGTTGGAAATTCTTCACTCTATATACAAACTACACATTATTTACACCTTTTTATTAACATGACATGTTCAAATCATCTTCTACTATTTTTATATAATCATTATTATTTTCTTAAAAAATATACAGGGTCACTGACTTTTCTTCTAATTATTTACTAATATTAATAATTTGTTATAACAAAAAAAAGTTATTAAATTATCTGAAATTTATAATTTGGTTAATCCTGGCTTGCTTGCTGACGACTGTGTAAGTTGATAGTTACCTGTTCCACACTTGTCATGATGTGTGTAAGTGATAATATCTTTTGAAGGCAAGATGCTTTTTTCCATCTGATGATATTTTTTTTTATAATTTAAGCCCTAATTCTTCTAAAGAAAAAAAAATAGAGAAAAAGTAATTATTCATATTTAATTAGGTAATTAATTAGGACTTGAAATACTTTGATTAATAATTTTATATTAGATGTTAAATTTGATATGATTGTTTTGGAAGTTTGTTTTTATTCATATTCCGAAAGATAAATTGGTTGGGTTAGATATAGATACCCAATTCATTCTTTCCAATCGCTCCAGATTTTGTATCTATATGATTGCAAATTGATTGGTCACTTCGTTAGGTTTTGGTGTTTGGGATTGAGCATATCAGTCCTTTATTGGTTCAGAAAAAACAAAATTCATACATAATTTTTTTTAATGCAAATAAAGATTTTTAGTTCTTGCATGTAAAAATAAGGTTGCATTGAGAGATTAAAGAGTTACATTTATTTATATTAATTCAAAGTAATAAACTACCCATAAGTATTAGAAAATGGAGTTTAAAGTGTATGGATTTTTATACTCCTTTAGAGTCCTTTAATGATTTTTTCTCTTTCCCAAGCTACAAATTAAAAGATATTTGACCTAATCTAACAAAACTTTAATTATAATAAATTTGTTAGAGAAAAAAAATTAATTGTAGATTTGTTTATTAAAAATGACTTCATCTAATCATTTATAATTTTTTTTTAATTCTCTTAACTCAATCTCTTTTTAAAGAATAAACTTTTTGAAAAAAAAAAGTTATTAACTCAATTTTTAAAAAGAAACAAACTTTTTTTTTTAAAAGAAAAGTTTAAAAAATTACTAAATTTGATAAATAATTATAACTATAATACACTTTTCATTCAAATTAAATGTTGAGAGTAAACTTTTTTATAAACATGCTCATTTAATTTCATTAAAGACTGACTTATCACATTTATTTATGTTTGACTCACAAAAAGACAAACATAATAACAAGAGTAAATATTGAGTGTTTTAAATTCCGCGATCCACTCTTCACAACACTGGTGAAAGGAATTGGTGTTTCTCGATTTTGTTACCAAAATCTTGGTTTTTGCAATTCCATCATACATTCTTTCGTAAATTTTAGTTTATATTAGAAGTTTCTTTTTGTAAACTTTAGTTTATATTAGATGTTTTATGTTTATGTAATTTTAACTAAGATATTAATGTTATGTGAAGTTGATAGAATTTAAGCATGATTTAAAATGTTGTAATGTCTTTATGTTTTAGTTATTTTTAATAGGATTGGTTGAAATTCAAATAGATTGAATTGATTATAGGTTATTCAATTATATTGAAGTCAAATGTTGATAGTTTTCCAATTTTTGGAAAGTTAAATTGATTTATACTAAAATAGTTTTGATTTTGAATAAGAAATTATTAAGATATATTTTTAAATATAGAAAGTTGAATTTTAGTTTAAATTGGACATACGTGTTGTGAGTATATGCGATTATTCTCTCATTGCGACCCCACATCCAGGTTGTCATACCACCATTACTTTCAAGGATATTTTTATGACACTACTTATGTTTTATTTATTTATTTTGTTACATAAATTAGATAAATATCAAATATTATTTTAATTATAAATTTTATTTTTTAGCGGTTATAATTAGATATTAATTAGTTTTAAAAGACTTTAACTATTAATATTGAAGACCACAACCTATTTTTTTCTTTTTCCTTTGTCTTCTTCTCCTTATTATTTTACTTTCCACTCATGTTTTTTTAATATATAAAAAAATTCATCAAACTAAATAAAAATTTATTACTTAATTTATTAATGAAAAAATTTGTCGAAAATTAGAGTTATAATTTACTAGCGAATAGATTGTCAAATATATTAACGATGACAACAGTATATATCAATAGTATAAATTTTAATTTATCAAAAAATCTAAACTTCAAATTTTATCAATGAATTTATTATTTTGACATAAATTTTCATCTATAATTTAAATTCTAAAACTTTTCAATAAAAACTGTTGGTAATTTTAAATTGACTGATAAATTTATTTCTATAGGATAATTACAATTTTTTCAGTGGATATTGATAAAAAAAATAACATTTATTTGTTTACTAAGTATTATATATTGTGTATCAGTTTATTGATGACAAATTATTATTGAAAGCCGAGACTATTAAAGAATTCCTTATGAGTTTAACTTAGTATTTGTTATGACTTTGTTTTATATTATATGTGATCTTTAACCTTTGGTTTTGACTAGTATATTAGTTTAGTTTTGATTAGTAATTAGTTTAATTTTGATTAGTAGACATGACTTTTTTTTTAAAATTGATATTTACATTTAAGTAAAATTATTGATCAATTTTGATATTTATTATTTTTTATTAGATATTATAAATTTATTTTTGTGACAAAAAAATTAAATATTATGATTGGTTCAAACTATTTTTTCAATTAAAAATTAGAAAACACAATAAAAATAACAAATTTAAAAAACAATCACATGCTATGCGACTTATAACCTAAAGCGGTTGAAAAATCAGGAAAGAATTTTGGGATTAATCCAACAAAACAATAATAAAAAGAGATTACTAAACACATGGTAGAAGCATTCACAATAGGAATTTCAGTACCAATACACAATCTTTAGAACACTTCTAAGAGAATTGAAAAATATTTTTGAAAAATTCTTGAATGCATTACAAATCAAAATAACTCAGTTTAATATTTCTAAACATTCCTAATTACACAATGAATCAAATGTTTAAATTATAGAGGTTTCAAAAACATATCTGAAAATTGATTTAGATATATTTAATCTATTATCTTCATAAAAAAGGGTATAAATGCACTATTTTAATTGATTACCTTCTTATTTAATCAGTTATTTTGTTTGTCATATTTTTGAAAAAACTTAAGAATATTTTAATTCGTTAATAATCTTGTTAACTAATTATTCTCATTAGATGAGCTAAATACTCAATTGCTTGTTTTATGTCTTAATCAATTATCCTCTTCTAAAAACATGAAGAAAAAAATCAATCAATTATGTAAAACCTTAATGGACTAAAACGAAATTAAAACATTTTTCCAACATGTTTTAATCTTTCAAAACAAATTTTAAAATCATGGTTAATATTGTATATTTATATATTATATCATGAGAGTTGATAATATTTATAATTTTATGATAATATATAATTCATACTAAAGTTAAAAATGTATAGTAAATTTCTAAAAGATGATAAATTATTTAAAAAAGTAAATAATTTAAAGAAGCTAAAATATAATTTTTAAATCATTTTTATAATGTCAGATATAAAATAATTTAATGTTAAGAATGAGATTCCAATAGTGGAACATATCTAGATGAAATAAAAAATATATATATATATATATATATATATATATTAGGAGTAGTATGAATACCTAAATGTTACAGTTGAAACTGAAAAAACAATAAATAAACATGTTAGCAGTTTTATTATAAAAATTTTAAAATAAGGATTCTTAAAAAGTTAATAAGAATTATACTACAAAGCATGAAGTAGAAATATGAATTATTGTCATACCCCATTTAATACCCCTCCTTAGTGGGGTACACGTGTTAACCGTCCGGTTCTTCCCTGATGAGTGAGAGACAAACTCTGTCAAATTTTTAATTCCCTTCTCTCGTGATCCGTGCAGTATCGGCATACCAGAGAAACCCCAGGGAGTGGAAGTCAGGTGTCGCGTTGGAATTGGCCGACCGTTCGGACTTGAGGCAGTATATAAGGTAGGAATGAAACCTAACGCCACTGTTACATGCAATCTTCTTCTTCTTCCTCAAACTCAACCTTCTAAAAATCTCAAACTCTCCTCCTTCTCTCTAAAACCTCCCAACCTTCTCTCTAGATTTCTAACCTCCAATTCTTCTCCGATCACTTGCGTCCGTTCAAGATTATTGCTGCCGGCACCAAGACCTTCAACCAGTACCAACCAAAATTTCATTCTGAACTGACTTTGGAAACCTTAGAAGAGATAAATTGCTATCAACCAACCTTAGACGTACTAGCTGGATTTAGAGGTAAGGGAAGCTTATAAAGTTTAATTTTGATGTTCTGTATGATTTGAATATGTGACTGATTTAATGCATGTTTGATATCTAAAGTATGTTGCTTGATTTCTCATGAATGGAATATGGTATGTTGTTGTATGAGTTGTATGATAAGTATGAACTATGAATTCTGCACTGATAAGAGTATGTATGAAACTTAGAGAAAATGTGAATCTGAGATCGAAGGTCATTAGGACCGTTCGGTTTCCCCTAAAACGATCGGTCTTGTACTATTGTATCGAAACTTAAATGCCTTGCTTGGTCAGTCATAATGATCTATCCATTATAGAACGCTCAGTCTTATACTGAGTGTTCGGCTTTAACGTATTCGGTCATAGACTGATTACCTAGTCTCATGTTAACTATGTTTATTATAGTAGCGTTCGGTCACACATTGAACGTTCGGTTTTATATTGATAATGTTTATTGAAAGTACTCGGTCATAAATCGAGTGCTCGGCCTGAGAAGTACTCGGTCATAAACTGAGTACTCGGTTTCATATTAATTGTCTCTATTGTACTGAACGTCCAGTCTTATACTGAACATTCGGTCTTGAAGTGTTTGGTCATACACTAAGTATTCAGCCTCATATTAATTATTTAGAACGTTCAGTCATACACTGAACGTTCGGTTATATTGATGATGTTTATTAAAAGTGCTAGGTATTATACCAGTACTTGAATTTTTAAGAACATTCGGCCATAAACTGTACGTTCGGATTATATAAGTGTTTGGTATTAGACTGACACTTAATTTCTAAAGCATTCAATTTCATATTATTATTATTATTCATTTTAAGAACGTCCGGTCATAAACCAAGCGTTCGGTTTTACACATATGATATTATGTTTGAGTAATTGGTCATAGACTAAGTACTCGGTTTGATGTAAATTATCCTTCTTGAGAAAAACGTCACTACTAGTTATGATTCGGTATTGAGTATCTGGTACTCCTCTCAACACCCTAACAGCTTGGAAGTAATAATGAACGTTGGTTGAATTTGACTAAGTAAGAGAATTCCACTGGCGGAATGTCTCATGAATTTGGTAATGATTGGTAAAGTATGAATGTGGGAATGACTCAGGTGTTGTCCTTGATCCAGATATTCTGTGAGGGCGCTTCCTCAGGTAGAGGGAGGCCACTCATGTGTGGGAATGGCAGGAGGTCCGCGGTTATATGAATAGATAACTGTTTGAGGACTAACCTCGGGTGACAGCTGATAAGGGAAAACAGTTACTACACCACACCGGGTGCTAGGGACGACCGAACTACATGTTCATACCGTCCGGACAGTGTCTTAGTGGTCGGTCATGAGTATAGGAATTGTATGTTGCATGATTGATTGACTTGTATTGTACGTTTACTTGTATGATGAATTGATAAATTAAATTTACATAAGTTTACCCTTATCCTTCGTGTCTTTGTCTATGTTGCCGTTCGGTATCTGACCGTTCGGTTATCCTCTTCCTTGCAATGATCATCCTTTTGGGTGTGAGCAGAGGATAGCTTGGAAGATGTTTTGGGGGCTACTCTGGAGAACGCTGTGCAGATCGAGCAACCCGTGGAGGCCGTGCCTGAAAGTTATGCCGGACCGACCGATCCTTAGGGTAGTTGTTTATATTTGTCCTATATTTGTAGATGTTCTGTATAGGAACCTCTTGTTGTTAGCCGTTAGGACAATGAACCGTATTCTAGACCGTTCGATCCATTTTGTAAACATTGTAATCTATATTCCAATTGTTCAGTATTAAATTCCAAGTATATTTCATACTACTATGCTTATTCACTACTGTTCTCCTTTATTGTTCATGTTAACTCCTAAAATAAATTATAGCTTTGGTTATATTTATTGGGATGTTACAATTATATATATATATATATATATATATATATATATATATATATATATATATATATATATATATATATATAACAGAAAATTATTTAAATTTGAAAAGTGGTGACTAAAAATTGAAAAATGTAAATAATTTTTTTTATAATGAGTAATTATTTGAATTAAAAAAGTAAATACTAAAATACTAAAATAATAAAATTGAAATCATTTTTTTATTATGAATAATTATTTAAATTTTAAAAATAATAATTAAGAGGATAAGATTGGAAAGGAAAAAAAAACATAAAGTGGTTTATCCTCTTTATATATAGTTACAAAATTACCAGATATTATTATTACTATTAGTTTATTATTATTATTATTATTATTGGCATTTTATAAGCTCTAATACCAATTGAAAAAAATTATATTGTCTTTAACAAATTCATCTTAACTTGAAAATTCTAAATACATAGAAAAAAACTATATTCATTGTTAAAAGACAATCAAATAAAAGTGTTGTGTGAAAATTTATACAACACAGATAAAAAAACATTGCCAATTTTTTTATCCTAAATACACCCACACTCTTTAAAGCAATAATTTAATTACATCTCATAATACTCTACAACAAACACTAGCTTAAAATATCTAAGACTAAGACTAATTAAAACTATGAAGCTAGAGTCCACTATATAGTCATCAACATCTATTCTTACTTATCATAGGTGATGTTAAACTTTATATAGTCATCAACATTTATTCCATTACTTATGAGGTGAAACTTTACAAGATGTATAATTTTCAGTCATAATAAATTTATAAATAATTATTTGTCAATAATTATCAACAAAAAAATCTATTAGTTATCCATCCGTAAATATCTATAAATAATTATCGACTTATATCTTTTTATTATTAAAATTTGTCAATAAAGCCATTTATCCTCCTCTCTTCATCTTCCTTCTCTTTCTTTTTATTCTCTTTTTCTTGTCATCTTTTTCATCGTTTGTATCCTCCATTGTTAGCATTGATATTATTACATTCATGTTGCCATCACCTTCTCATTTTCCTGTTTTTTTTCTTTTCACACATATCTATTTAACTTATAACAAATATTTTACCAGATTTGGTGTGAAAATTAGTTTCCATTTAATCAATGAATTTACCAACATAATTATCTATACATTTAAAAAAAATATAATCGTAGATGAATTTATATGTAGATTTTCAAAATTAAATTATCTATAAATTTATTAATAAATTTTCAAAAGAATCAATTACCGTAAGACTTATTGATAATTTTTTTAAAAAAATATTTCTAACGTATTCATCATCAAATTTTACAACAAAATAAAACAAAAGTTTTGATAACAATTTTACTGATAGAATTTGTCAATAAAAATATTAATCGGTAATAAAAATTATTAAATTATTAATTAATTTTACATATTAATATCTTTGTTGGTAATAAGTAAAATATTTGGTTAAATTTTATTTTACTGAATTTGTTTTCCTAAGTGGTCGGGGAGAAGAAGGAAATGCCGTTTGGACGGATTGTGTTGTCCCATGTCAAACATGCTTCCAACTTTGCTCACAGTTTAGTTGAAATTGTATTTCATTTACTAAGGAACCAAATGCATTGGCCTATTAGATGGAGCACATTCCTCATCAGTTGCCACCGCAAATTCATCCTGACGTTATGCTTTAAATTGCATGCAAATTTGCCATGAATGCTTTCCTTTATTATAATTATGGATGAAATGAGATACAAAATGTCAGCTCTGACAAGTCTGAGCTCAAAGGAAATAAGGAAACACTCTTACATTATAAGCCAAATTAACTTAAGCACACTCCATATAGGAAAGCTCTGTATATAATATAAGAAACTCTTTGGCAACAATTTAGTTGAATTCAAGCATTGGCCAAAAGGTAAGCCTCGATGACCTTGAAAAGAGCATCACTCTTGGCTTTGCCAGCTTTGAGCTCATCTTCATTGGGTGGTGCATCTCCTTTGCTGTGGTAAGATATGCTCAGCTTTATAAGTGATCCTCCGTTGGGACCGTCACTGATTTTAGTGTCGATTGTGATCTTCTCAGCAGTGTCTGGCAAAGCAGCACCTCCAACAATGCTGTAGCTGTATCCCAAGTTTGCCTCGTCTATTGTTTCTATTTTGTGCAAAACAAACTTTGTCTCCCCATCTGTGAAGATAGTGTTACAATGCAGACAGAGAAAACATGCAGAAAAAAAATGAAGATGTATATCTTACCCTCAAGGAAAGAGATTTTCTTGATGGTTCCGGGGCCACCGTTGCCCTCAACGATTTCAACACTCTTGAAGGTATCAACCGCCTTTGGTACGATGTTGTCGGCGTCTTTCACAAGAGCTTGGTAAAGGGTAGCAGGAGCTATAGGAGAGGTGGTTTGGTCTTCGAAGTTGAAAACAGCCATGATTAATGGATGGTATAAAAGAAAATGAAGAATATGAGAATAGAAGGAAAAGAAGATGTTTTGGTTTATGGATATTTGGCAGAGGAGTGACCTCTATTTATAAGAACAAGCTTTGGTGTTACTGTGTTTGTTAATGTGAATCTAAAGCTGACAGACTGAAACAGGGTAGTTGGAGCCATAATCTGTTTACCAAGAACATCAACATTCTTTTTATCTAAATAAACAATCTTTCTAAAACATGAGCATGCATCATTCTTTTTTATTTTTCCATTATCACTCTCTTTTTAATTAATTTTAAATACTATTATTTTATTTGTTTGTCAGGTATTCCCATCTCCGAGCTTTCAAATTCAAAGAATGAAAATTGTATATAGACCTCAATTTCAACAATGGCGATTGTTTGCTCTGTTTGCGGGAATGGATAATTTCATATTTTATATTAAAGTAGTATATTTTTAAAACTCGCCGCCATGAAAAATTTAGAGAATTCTTTATAGACGGCCTTCCAGACGTTCTTGAAGTAATATTATTTATTTTCGTCAAATTTTTCACTTATAAATAAGATAATTCAATTCATCTTTCCTAAAGAATTTAAAGTTTTAATAATCTTGTTTATTAAATAAGTATTTTTTTTTTAAATATTAATATTAAAAAGTAAAAAATTCAAAAAATAATAAATTATTATATTGTAAATAACAAAAAAACCTCAAATATAATAATTTAATATTACTTGTACTTCTATATTAACCGATCAGCAAATAGATATGAATATTTTTCTTCAAAAATAACAATTTAACCCTAAATTTTATGATGGGATTTGATATGCTTGTATTTGTTGTTGATGAATATTTTTATATTTAATTGTCATATAATTATTATTTACTTTGTTTGTATACTGTTATATAAATAGATTCAACATTTTGGTGTTTATATTTTTTTTCCAATTTAACCTTTTGTTTTTAAAATTTGACCATTTTTTTATGTAACTACTTTTTTAAAAATTTTAACCATTTTTAAAAATTAAACAAACAAAAATTATTTCCAAAATTATTCGTATCGTTTGTTGATAAAACAAATTTGTAATAAAACAGATGTATGTTTACAATATCGTTTATTATCATTTTTTATGATGATTATTGTGTTGGACAATTATGATGATGGTGTTAATAGAATTTTAAGGATAAATTCTTTATGGTAATGATTTTAGTGTACATTGATATTGTAGGGTTAGTAAAGATGTATGCAGATATTTTATCGATTATTCAACTCATATAAAGATGAATTATATGGGGAGAAAATGACAAGATGTTCTAACCACTAGACTGTTTTGGTTCTAGGTGCGAGGAGACTAATCTTGCGAGTGGTAGAATGATAATTCTTACATTTATGACTCTCCAAAGCATAAACAAATGCACATCTACAATGAAACTCAATATCAAAGGCATGTATCCATATAATTAATATAGTAACAAGTGTTTATTTGTATCTGTGTGATTTATCGTATTTAATTCATGTTTAGCTTATATTTGATATGATTTAATAGTCTTATGGCCATTCTTTTGCACATTAGGTTACCTTGTTATTTTTTTTTTACATTTCTTGTGTGTTTGTTTGTTTCTTTACATTGATCACCTTATATGCGTGAGCAGATGAGGAGTAGGTGTTGAAACATCTTTGGTGAAAGATGATGAAAAAAGTTTTTTTCTTAGTTATCTAATAATTATTCTTAGTTTTTTTTAAATATATGTATTATTATGGTTAGATCTTTTAGACAATTGTATTAATATTATATCTATAAGTTAAGACAAATCTATTTTGTTTTATTAATTTTATAATGTCTTATTTTATTAGTGATAATATGTTAAAAATAAAATGTTATAAAATAAGATTTATTATAAATAACTATTTTTAACATATATATACATTGATAATATATATTGTTATGCATGTACATATAATACAAAGGAAGGAAATGGACATAGGAATTCAGTTGAGAGGAAGGAAGATTTATTTTGTTAGTAGGAAATTAGAAAATTCGAAATAATAAAAGAAATTATGTTTTAGAAAATTATTTTTCCATATACAACAACCATTTGATAATTCTTTGAAAGTTTTAGTATAGGATATCTCTTTTTTGATTCGATTCCAATGGGAGAAGAGGACAAATTTTAGAAATTCAGTTATTGTCATACTTTTATAATTTTATTTTATAATTGATAAATATAGTTAGTTTTTAAATACAATGGTTTAAACACCTTTACTCTCTTCCAAATTTCTTAATATTGAGTAGAAATTGGATTAAAGATTTTGTTCATCTTCATTTTACGTTTACCTTTCTATAAAAAAAATAATCAAACAAGAAATATCTAGATCTCATTTAAAATATTATATTTTAATATTATGAAACAATTATAACCATAAAGACAAACATTTTTGTCTATATTTTCTTTTTAGTAGGGATATTGATCAGGATTTAAGAAAAGATTAGCATGTTATATATATAGACTTGCATTTTTATATATCAGTGTCACTGAAGCTTATGTTTTTTATTTTAATCTATGTGATTTTAGTCTTTATTTTAATTTATTAAATAAGATTTAAATACCAGAATAATGCAAAAGAGAAATAAAAATCTTACAAATCATGATACTATAATGAACGAAGTTAATTGAGAAAGTATGTATTGAAAAGAAAGTAACAATATCGCAGCCCGGATTAAGAATGTGGAGGCCGCCATTCTAGAAGTTGTTAGATAGGAAATTGGACTTTATGCTTTCATATATTTTTACTAAATATTTTATATGAATTATTGGTTTATATTAACATATTTAGTTTTTAATACGACAAAAAATCATATTTGTAATAATAAAAAATTTAATAATTTTATAAATTTTATTTCATTTTTATTGATAATAATATAACTGAATTAAGTATATGTTAGATTTCTAATAATTGTTGTTTGTTAGTAATTAAAATTAATACATAATTAGTAATAAAAACACTAAAAATTTTAAATTTTAAATTTAAAATATAAAATTAGAAGATAATTTTTTCAAAAAGTTATATATGAATATTAATTTTTTTATATAATAAATATAAGTTATAATTACTAAAAAAAAATATTACTAAAAATTAAATATTATGATTTTTTTATTATATAAAAAATGAAATATATATATCAAACAGTCTTATAATTATATTCTTAAAAAAAGAATATAAGTGGTAAACGAAGAAAAACCTTGTGTCAGCTTCACTCTTTGATATTCATAGAAAGAAAAACACATTGAGACCAAAGCCTGTGCTTATAAATAGAGGGCAGTCTCTGCCAAATACCCACAAACCAAACATCATCTTCTCCTTCTATTCTCATATTCCTCAATCTCTTTTATACCATTAATCATGGCTGTTTTCACATTCGAGGAACAAACCACTTCTCCTGTGGCTCCTGCTACCCTTTACCAAGCTCTTGTGAAAGACGCCGACAACATCGTACCAAAGGCGGTTGATTCCTTCAAGAGTGTTGAAATCGTTGAGGGCAACGGTGGTCCCGGAACCATCAAGAAAATCTCTTTCCTTGAGGGTAAGTTACATCTGCACTTTTTTTCTACATCTTTTCTCTGTCTGCATTGTAACACTATCTTCACACATGAACAGATGGAGAGACAAAGTTTGTGTTGCACAAAATAGAAACAATAGACGAGGCAAACTTGGGATACAGCTACAGCATTGTTGGAGGTGTTGCTTTGCCAGACACTGCAGAGAAGATCACAATCGACACTAAAATCAGTGACGGTGCCGACGGAGGATCACTTATAAAGCTGACCATATCCTACCACGGCAAAGGAGATGCACCACCCAATGAAGATGAGCTGAAGGCTGGCAAAGCCAAGAGTGATGCTCTTTTCAAGGTCATCGAGGCTTACCTTTTGGCCAATGCTTGATCGGAACTTAAGTCGTTAGCCACATCTTTCCTTATATTATATTATATGCAAGACTACCTTAAAGTTGATTTTCAATGTAGTGTTGTTTCCTTTCTTTTCGCCATCGACTGCAAAGTCACGTCAGGGGTTGATTTCTTTTTCAATAAATTATAAATAAAATATGTTATCACTTAAAAATTTACTTCTTTGTTTACGGTAATGAATTTATGTAGAGGTTAATTTAATTTTTTAGAATTAAATATATTTTTAATTTTTACACTTACGTATAAAATTTGAATTTGTTTTTTTTTTTTATATATTAAACAATATTTTAAGATGACATTTGAGTAATTTAGATTTACAAGTTACAACTTAAATATTAACTTAAAATGTCACTTAATATGTAAAAAAGATTAATACTATTAGATTAAAAATATAATATTTATTTATTTTTAAAGTTTAAAAATAAAACATATTAAAATCTAAAATAGAAACAAATTCTAATTTCGCATTTAAAATTAAAAACAAAAAATCTTATTTATCTTTTGTTTTAATTGTAAGAGTAGTTTTTTTTAGTAAGACTGTAATAAAAAATATATATATTCAATACTATATATATATATATATATATATATATATATATATATATATATATATATATATATATATATATATAATAGTAATAATATAATATTAATAATAATATTAGGTATATGTTCAGCAAATCCTTCATTTTCTTGTGATTTAACATGTTTGTTGGGATTTAAGATTTGATATTGATATTTAGACACAATTGGACATACTATAGTGTGCAATTTATTTGACATGTTAACTTTATTGTTATATTTGGTTTTCATTCACAAACAAAATAAAGGAGACTACCACGAAAATTCATAGGATTTAATTTATCGATCGATAAGTTATTTATTATGCTTTATTTAAGATTGTTGTTGCTTTATAATAATTTCATGTGAAGTGAACTATAATTTCATAAATGTGACTCGATGAAATAACTAATATAGTATTAAATGCTTGTTGAATCGTTTAGTTAAAGAGTGAGAGAAGATTATTCTTGTTTACTTTATTTATAAGTGTAGATCAAGTCATATTCATTTTTATTTTTTTTTTGTGTGTGAAATTTCCGTATATGCAAAATTTATTTGATTTTTGGCACACTTTTGATTATGGTGGGTTTATTCTAATAACTTTCACTTATACAAAACGATGTCTATTATAATGGGAAAAGGTTTCAAAACAAAAGAGATGTACATTTATCATATCACTTGCTCCTTACCAAAGTATTTGAAAAATGGAATAAAGTTGGGACGATCTAATAGATCGAGCAATGAAACATTATACTACCCATGGATTAATTTATGAAGTATGAATGAGTGATTGATTACAAACATTACACATCATACAAGAATATCCTATATACGATGGACTCTTGAAGATTACACAATATGATGAATTGGTTCATATTCTAACAATATTTGATATTGAGAAAGAGGAAGTTAATATGAAAGATTAAACAGAGAGTATATTCCATTGTATAGGTAGAAAGAATTTTCACGAAGCATAGACATATTTTGTTTGTTACAAAGATATCTTTCATGATAATTTATTGATGAAGTGAGTTACAAAGATGTCAACTCCTCACGTAACTTTGCCATCCATGGCGAAAAGAAAGGAAACACCATTACATTGAAAATCAACTTTAAGGTAGTCTTGCATATAATATAATATAAGTAAAGATGTGGCTAATGACTTAAGTTCCGATCAAGCATTGGCCAAAAGGTAAGCCTCGATGACCTTGAAAAGAGCATCACTCTTGGCTTTGCCAGCCTTCAGCTCATCTTCATTGGGTGGTGCATCTCCTTTGCTGTGATATTTAATACTCAGCTTTACCACTGACCCTCCGTTGGGGCCATCACTGAGTTTAGTGTCGATTGTGATCTTCTCAGCAGTGTCTGGCAAAGCAGCACCTCCAACAATGCTGTAGTTGTATCCCAAGTTTGCCTCGTCTATTGTTTCTATTTTGTGCAACACAAACTTTGTCTCCCCATCTGTTCATGAGTAAAGATATTGTTACAATGCAGATACAGAAAACATGCAGAAAAAAACTGAAAATGTATATTACCCTCAAGGAAAGAGATTTTCTTGATGGTTCCGGGGCCACCGTTGCCCTCAACGATTTCAACATTCTTGAAGGAATCAACCGCCTTTGGTACGATGTTGTCGGCGTCTTTCACAAGAGCTTGGTAAAGGGTAGCAGGAGCTACGGGAGAAGTAGTTTGGTCCTCGAAGTTGAAAACAGCCATGATTAATGGATGGTGTAAAAGAGATTGAAGAATACGAGAATAGAAGGAGGAGAAGATGTTTGGTTTGTGGGCATTTAGCAGAGACTGATGTCTATTTATAAGCACAAACTTTAGTCTCAATGTGTTTCTTTCTATGAATATCAAAGTGTGAAGCTGACACAAGGTTTTGGGGCATCCTCTGTTCTTCGTTTACTTACATTCTTTTTTAAAAAATACAATAATAAGACTGTTTGATATATTTCATTTTTTATATAATAAAAAAATTATAATATTTAATTCTTTTTTAGTGTTTTTTATTATTATAATTATGTATCAATTTTAATTTCTAACAAATAACAATTATTAAAAAATCTAACTACTTAATTCAGTTATATTCATTATTAATAAAAATTATAAAATTAAAGTTTTAATTATTACGAATATGATTTTTACTGTCTTAAAAACTAAACATGTTAATATAAACGAATTATTCATATAAAATATTAAGTATAAATATATGAAAGCGTAAAGTCCAGTTTCCTATCTAACGTATTCTAGAATGGCGGCCTCCCAATTCTTAAAATTCTCCGGGTTGTGATTGTGTTACTTTCTTTATCAATGCATAATTTACCAATTAATTTGCTTCATTATATAGTATCATAATTGTAGGATTTTTATTCCTCTTATGCATTATTCTTGTATTTAAATCCCATTTAATAACTTAGAAAATAAAGATTAAAATCATATAAGCTTTTTTTTCCATTAAAGAGAAAATATAGACAATATCGTTTCACTTATGCTTATGCTTATGATTGTTTCATAATATTAACATATAATATTTTAAATGAGATCTAGATATTTCT
The DNA here is from genome assembly GCA_036885675.1 of Vigna mungo. Classification (NCBI taxonomy): domain Eukaryota; kingdom Viridiplantae; phylum Streptophyta; class Magnoliopsida; order Fabales; family Fabaceae; genus Vigna; species Vigna mungo. The sequence goes on from CP144696.1 coordinate 16,159,008, forward strand.
TTTGATTATTTTTTTTATAGAAAGGTAAACGTAAAATGAAGATGAACACATATTTAAAATATATGGATAACCATATTTCATTGTCTTTCATCATAAATATTTCTATATCTATTTTTTATCTACTCACACTAAAAAGTGATCATCGTAAATAAATAAACAAACATAAAAAAATATTATCCACTTCTCAAATACTACAATATAGTTGATAGTTAAAATTGACATGTGCATACCAATATTATCTTTGAATTTGAAAGCTACATACACATCAAATAATAATATTTAAAATTAAATGAAAAGAAATTAATAGTTGAAAAACAAAAATGAATGATACATGTTATCTTTTAGGAAAAAGTTCTTTTATCAACACATATTTTTATTGACAAGACATATTTTTGTCGATCTTAACAAACTTATATCTTCAAACTTTAATTTTTACCAATATAACTTTTTATCTTTTTAAACTTTATATAAATATAGAGAAAAACAACATAGAATAAGTTGGGTCAATCTTGTAAGTCAAAGATGTAATAAATTCAAGTTAAATTAGGTTAGTAAACTTTCCTCCCCTCAATTATTTGACTATGCTTTTCTTGATGTAGATTTTTCCTTTTTTCTAAAGTGACATCTAGACTTCTCAACATTATTTGATTAATTGCATTTCTTGACTAAAGATGTTTCTCTTTGGATTCAATGACACTTATAGTCATTAATTGGGAAAGCTAACTCATAACTTCATAAATCAACAACAACAACATCGGTAAAACATAAAATTCTTTGGACGGTTAGACAAAGTATATTATGAGAAGATAGATGCAGTTTGACTGAAATACGAAAACGACCAAGATATATGTATGAAAATATTGTGTTTCAATATCTAAATAAACTAGTAGCTAGATTTGGTGAGTTTGGTGTAAACAAATGTGTGGAATTCTTTTCTTTTGTGCTAAATACACAACACTATATATAATCACATAAACATGTCTTTTAAGTGTTTTATTGATTATAAATAAAATCAATTTATAAAATATAATATGTAAACATTTCTTTAAAAATAGGTTTTGTAATGTTAAATTATATTTAAAAAATTCATTTCTTAATATGATATTATAATTTATAAATAAATATAAATTTTATTTTATAAATTAGTCATTGAGTTGGAGTCAAAATCCAATTCTAAACATTTGTTATACATAAGAATCATAATATTTTGATACCCAATAAATTTTTACTTCATTTTATTACATTTATTAGCTTTCAATTTCTCTTTTCCTTTATATATATAAAAATTCTTAATATTCTTAACATTCTTGTCATATATAAAGATCATGATACCCAATAAATTTTTCAATGCATTTACATTCCTATTTTACCTTTCAATTTCTCCTTTTCTTTATAAGTACAAATTTATTTTTTTTTTAACCCTAAAAAGGAATTGTCAGGTGATTGTGATGTCCTAAACTTATTTTTTATTATATATATAATACTAAAATAAGAACTGAATACTAATAATTTAATATAAAATTATTCATTCCGATCAATACAGCAAACAGTTGCCATAGTTGAAATTGACCTTTGTACAATTTATATTCTTTGAATAAGAATGCTTCCCTACGCAATACTTGACAACACATAAAGATAATGATAGAAAACTCAAAAAACATATTACTTTTTTTGAAACCATCTGTTATATTTACATTACAGAGAAAAGAATAATGTTGGTAAAAAAGAACGAACGATGGCCCAAAACCTTCTTTGCACGGGCTTTAGTCAGAGACAATGTCATGACAATACATCCAAGAATAGATAGAAGATATACATAATTAAGGATGGACAAAATTAACAAAATGAACTGGCATGTTAAATAAATGTATTATATTATGTTAAAAATAAGAACTATTTTAAATAAAAATTAAATTGAACTATATTATAATTTAGTTAAAACTGCAATTAAGTTAATTGAAAAGTAACTTAAAACTATTTCCTTGATAAAAAAAATATAGTAGCACATAGGAATAGGAATATGGATATAAAGTTAAAACAAATAGGTTCGGAGCAAAAGTTAGAGATGAATATGATCAGAGTAAAGGTCGATTCAGAACACATTGGACCAAATTTAATCGATTTTAACTAAATCGACCCTAATTAAAGTCCGTCTAAATTTGACTCAGTGAACTTTAACTTAAATTTAATTATTGATTAAAATAATCAATTAATTTGTAAAGTTTATAAAAATACTTTTCTTTAATGATAATCAATTATATTTAAGATAATAAATTGATTATAATATTAAGATAACCAATTATATTTGAAAGATTAGAAAAAACATCGATTTTTTATTACAAAGTAGTTTAAAATTATCTTATATTTATACATTTTTATTGAGAGAATCATCGACTTATTCTAGAGATTGTGTGTTAATCTTGTTTTCCATTCTCGCATGAAGCACATTGCCATTGATTATCATTTTGTGCCTTATAGAGTATCTAAATGCTTGCTTCAAGTGTCTTGTGTCTCAACCAAACCAAGGATCAACTCGTTGATGCTCTCACGAAATCATTATCCCAACAACGGTTCTCAATCTAACAGTTCAAGATTGGTGTCTCCAATGAGAGCACCATCTTGCGGGGCGACAAATACAATCATCATAAAATCTCATCATTAATTTAGGATTAAATTAATGATGATTAATTTAAGTCAAAATAGGATAATTACTAGTTGGACCGTGATTAAGCCAATGCTAATTTGAAACTTATTTCAAAATCTCTAAATATATAGATACAAGGTAACCAGGTAGGTAGTGGAAATATTCTGCATTTATTGCAATCTGACCATAATAATACATATATTTAAAAAAAACTAAGGATAATTACTAGATAACTAAGAAAAAAACTTTTTTCATCATCATCTTTCACAAAGATGTTTCAACACCTACTCCTCATCTGCTAACGCATATAAGGTGATCAATGTAAAGAAAAAAACAAACACACAAGAAATATAAAAAAAAATAACAAGGTAACCTAATGTGCAAAAGAATGGCCATAAGACAATTAAATCATATCAAATATAAGCTAAACATGAATTAAATACAATAAATCATATAGATACACATAAACACTTGTTACTATATTAATTATATGGATACATGCCTTTGATATTGAGTTTCATTGTAGATATGCACTTGTTTATGCTTCGGAGAGTCATAAACGTAAGAATTATCATCCTACCACTTGCAAGATTAGTCTCCTCGCACCTAGAATCAAAACAGTTTAGTGGTTAGAACATCTTGTCATTTTCTCCCCATATAATTCATCTCTATATGAGTTGAATAATCGATAAAATATCTGCATACATCTTTACTAACCCTACAATATCAATGTACACTAAAATCATTACCATAAAGAATTTATCCTTAAAATTCTATTAACACCATCATCATAATTGTCCAACACAATAATCATCATAAAAAATGATAATAAACGATATTGTAAACATACATCTGTTTTATTACAAATTTGTTTTATCAACAAACGATACGAATAATTTTGGAAATAATTTTTGTTTGTTTAATTTTTAAAAATGGTTAAAATTTTTAAAAAAGTAGTTACATAAAAAAATGGTCAAATTTTAAAAACAAAAGGTTAAATTGGAAAAAAAATATAAACACCAAAATGTTGAATCTATTTATATAACAGTATACAAACAAAGTAAATAATAATTATATGACAATTAAATATAAAAATATTCATCAACAACAAATACAAGCATATCAAATCCCATCATAAAATTTAGGGTTAAATTGTTATTTTTGAAGAAAAATATTCATATCTATTTGCTGATCGGTTAATATAGAAGTACAAGTAATATTAAATTATTATATTTGAGGTTTTTTTGTTATTTACAATATAATAATTTATTATTTTTTGAATTTTTTACTTTTTAATATTAATATTTAAAAAAAAAATACTTATTTAATAAACAAGATTATTAAAACTTTAAATTCTTTAGGAAAGATGAATTGAATTATCTTATTTATAAGTGAAAAATTTGACGAAAATAAATAATATTACTTCAAGAACGTCTGGAAGGCCGTCTATAAAGAATTCTCTAAATTTTTCATGGCGGCGAGTTTTAAAAATATACTACTTTAATATAAAATATGAAATTATCCATTCCCGCAAACAGAGCAAACAATCGCCATTGTTGAAATTGAGGTCTATATACAATTTTCATTCTTTGAATTTGAAAGCTCGGAGATGGGAATACCTGACAAACAAATAAAATAATAGTATTTAAAATTAATTAAAAAGAGAGTGATAATGGAAAAATAAAAAAGAATGATGCATGCTCATGTTTTAGAAAGATTGTTTATTTAGATAAAAAGAATGTTGATGTTCTTGGTAAACAGATTATGGCTCCAACTACCCTGTTTCAGTCTGTCAGCTTTAGATTCACATTAACAAACACAGTAACACCAAAGCTTGTTCTTATAAATAGAGGTCACTCCTCTGCCAAATATCCATAAACCAAAACATCTTCTTTTCCTTCTATTCTCATATTCTTCATTTTCTTTTATACCATCCATTAATCATGGCTGTTTTCAACTTCGAAGACCAAACCACCTCTCCTATAGCTCCTGCTACCCTTTACCAAGCTCTTGTGAAAGACGCCGACAACATCGTACCAAAGGCGGTTGATACCTTCAAGAGTGTTGAAATCGTTGAGGGCAACGGTGGCCCCGGAACCATCAAGAAAATCTCTTTCCTTGAGGGTAAGATATACATCTTCATTTTTTTTCTGCATGTTTTCTCTGTCTGCATTGTAACACTATCTTCACAGATGGGGAGACAAAGTTTGTTTTGCACAAAATAGAAACAATAGACGAGGCAAACTTGGGATACAGCTACAGCATTGTTGGAGGTGCTGCTTTGCCAGACACTGCTGAGAAGATCACAATCGACACTAAAATCAGTGACGGTCCCAACGGAGGATCACTTATAAAGCTGAGCATATCTTACCACAGCAAAGGAGATGCACCACCCAATGAAGATGAGCTCAAAGCTGGCAAAGCCAAGAGTGATGCTCTTTTCAAGGTCATCGAGGCTTACCTTTTGGCCAATGCTTGAATTATTACCAAAAGTCTTTGATTACATGTACCAAAGTTTCCTTGTGTGTTTATCTGGCTTCCAACGTCACACAGTGTTTCCTTTCTTATTTTTATTTTGTCCCCAGTATCTTTGTATCTCAGTTCATCAATAAATTATAATAAATCAAAGAAAATTTTAAACCTTTTTTTACTGGGAGTTTAATATGATTAGATTCTAGGTTAGATTTAAGTTTTTCTATGGCAATGATGGAGTTTTAAAAAACTTATAAACAACTCTATCCCATTTTTCATTTGGTTTGACTTTAACTTTAATATAAGTAAAATATTGTTTGAATAATCCTTAATAAGGCATCTACTAATTAGACTCTCAACAAGACTTAATTTTTGAATTGTAAAATTTCTTCCTTATTATGAAATAAAATTAATAGAGTTGGGCTAACTTGTCACAACCCGTTAATTTAGCCTTTATTAGGCTCGGCCACGTGGCGACCGGCCGGTCTCTCCTGGTGAGTGGGAGACCAAATCTGCAAGCATTTAATTTCCCTTTTCTCGTAATCCGTGCAGTGACGGCATAGCAGGGAAAAACCGAGGAAGTGGAAAACAAGTGGCATTCTTAGGTGAGACTGGATTTTATAGTGGAGACCAGGTGGCAGCTTATGAATGGCCGACCGCTAGTGTTGAAGGTAAGAAGAAAACAATGCAAATTCTCTTTGCATGCAATCTTCTTCTTCTTCAGCAAACCTTGTTTTCTGAAAACCTCAAATTCTCATCCTTCTCTCTAAAACTATCTATCTTCTCTCTAAAATCCTAACAAAACTACTGTTCCGATCACCCTTCAGATCACGTCTGAAGACTCTTGGAGCTCATTCCTTATACTTGAACCGTCTGGTTTCTGTATTGCGTTCGGTAAGTTCTCAGAACTTCCTTCTCTGACTTAAGTTTTCTCATTTCCTACATGCATGCACCATTAAAGCTTGCATGTCCCTGTAAAACATTTCTCTGAACCTATATTTTTGTATTTCACTCTAGATTTTGAAACTTTAGAAGAGTTAGTGGTTATCAATCTATTGTCAAAGTTTAGCTGGAGTTAAGAGGTAAGGGAAGTTTATGAAAATTCAATATTTATTTTCTGATATGGTTGAATATATGATTTACGGTATGTTTGATTTTTATATGGTATAATGAAAGTTTGAATCTTGTGTTAAACTGAATTCTTTGATTTTTTAGACTTAAAGGAATGTATAAGAACTTAGAATAATTGATTTTATAATCGAAGGGTCATTAGGACCGTCCGGTTTCCCTTTAAATCTTGAGTTGATTACTTATTTCTGAACCTAAGATATATTATTAAGTCAGCTATTTCGGATTTTTCTGTATTACACAGAACGTCCGGTTTATAATTATAGTATCCATTTGAAAAAGCGTCCGGTATTTTACCGATTCTTGATTTCTCACGGAGTGTCCAGTTTAGTAAGGACATTCACTTTTCTGAAGAGAACCTGTCTACCTTAAACCGTCCGTTTTCTTCAATCTAGTCAGTTAATTTCCATTGATCAATTTCTTTATTCGATTCTCATTAACTAGTCAGGGTTTCTCTTTTGTTGATTTAACTCTATATTAATTATTCCGACCGGTTTTCATTAGTTTACATTCATTTCTATTGATGAACCATCATTGATAGTTCCGTCCGGTTTTCATTGGTCAAATTCTCCTTACTTATATTCTTTTGAGTTTTCCTACATTAAATTTATAATAAGTTGTCGTCTTGTTGGATTGAATTGTAAGAGAATTCCAAGGAGGAACGTCTCATGTTTGAAGTAAATTGATTTAGTATGACCGTGGTCATAGGCTCAGGTTCTGACTCTATTCCGATATTCCGTGATTACATCACCTTAAGTAGAGGGGAGTAACTCATGCGTGGGAATGGCGGGAGGTCCTCTAGCCTCAGGGTATTTTGATACCGAGGTGGTTCCATTGGACTAACCTCGGGTGGCGGTCTGTTGAGTGTATCCCAGCCAGGTCCACCCGGGTGCAGAGAGCGGCGAGCATACAGGGTCATACGTCCGGACAAGAGTTTTGAATAATTGATGTTGTTGATGTTTCTTTCATGAGTTTATTTGGAAAGGATTTATGTATTATTGGTGATTGTGTTAAATATAGTAAATGAATTATTGAATTCTTCATAAGCTTACCCTGTTGTGTGATTTTGTTTTGTCTATGTTACCGTTCGGTATCCGACCGTTCGGACGTTCTCTTCACTGCAATGATCATCCTTTTTGGATGTGAGCAGAAGGATCTCAAGAGGAGTCTCTGGAGGAAGCACTGCAAGAGGAGCAACCTTTGGAAGTGCTGTCTGAGCATTTTACCGGACCGTCCGGTCATTAGCTATAGTTTTATCTTTGTAAATATTGTAGGTGACGGTCGGTTATATTTATTTTGTAAAGTCATCCGTCCTAAACTTTATGAACTCTCAACTTGTATATCTTGAATGATCAAGTTATATCTTTATGCCAGCTTTTGTTATTTATCTTTACTCTTCATTTCTCTACTGTTCTTTAATATTGTTCATGATAACTCCTAGAATAAAATATAGTTTTGTTCTATATACTTATTGGGATGTTACATAACTCATTTTCAGTCTACCTGTATGAATTGAATCAGCTAATTTTGACCATCCTGATTTGACAACACATTACTTTATATTTATACATATTTTGATCAATGTAGATTAAAAAAAAATAATTTATAATACATAAATAAATCTTTTTATAAATTAATTTTGTGAGACTGAGTTAAATTTAAAATCTATTTTTGTGTGTACAGCAGGTGGTATTGATTCAACAAGATAACGAATTACCAGAATGAAAGCAAGTCTTGTGTATTTTTTTTGGATTACAGCTCAAAACGTATTTTTACTTCTAAAGCCACCACAAGATTGTATCAATTTTGGGAGAAATACAATAATTCGATTTAAAGTCAGTTATCTAAGTCAACATTATCATGACTGAAAAAAGAATAGAAATAAAAATATTAAGTGATAAGAACCAAAAAGCGCAGATATTTAAGAGATCAAAAGTAAATATATAACTATATTTCAAGGATTAAAAACAATTTAATTTTCTTAATTTTTTAAATAATTTTACGTTATTTTCTTACAAATTGTTTTTAAACTATTAACAGTAAATGTATCATATTAAAGTTTCGATTATTGCTTTGAATAGGCAAGTGTTTTCATCCTCACTGTCAAGATTACAGACAAAGCACAGCATTTCAGGTAACTATACATTTTCTAAATCAAATGTAAAATTTAATTTAAGTAGTATTATTTCAGCTTGTATGGTCATCAAATAGTCATTATAATGTCTTTCTTGTGTGTTTATTGTACAAAATATATAAAAAAATTATAACAGGATATGTAATATAATGTAATATTTGATTAAGTTTTAAGTCTTTTATCAAATATTTCAGTATTTTTTATTAAAGTTTGTGAAAATTGTGAGCATAGAGTTTTAAGTTCATCTCTAAGGATAACTTACTTGGTGGAGAATGGAGACGCTCAGCGAGATTAAATGTTTTAATGTGTGAAAACTTAAGTTAAATTGATTTTCAATTTATATATAGTTGAATAACTATGTGAGATTAAATATGTAATGTATAAATTGATTGGATGTTGATAGGGTAATGACTTTGATGGATAAAATGTTATACTAAATTGTGTTTATGATGTATTGAATAGTGATTTAATAATATTATCTTAACTATGTTAATATCCAATTTACGTAAAGAAAAATATACAGTGATAAGAGATCAGATATTCTTACCATTTCGATTTTCAATATAAAAAATATCGAATTTTGCATGTAAGAAAAATTTCCTTTATCATATCATTGGATAACATGTTATATAAATAGTAAAACTTAACTAGAGTTACTTTCTAATCATTTATCATCATACAAAATCATCAATCCAAATCATAAAATAGAATTTCAATTTTATCAGTGAATATATTTATCATTTTTTCATGAGAAGTTACCACCAATAAATTTAACCAATTTCTCATTTAATTTATTTTACAATCTGATCAATTCTCGATAACAGTTATATCATCAACAATCTAATGTTAAAAAAAATTTAAGGTTTAAATATATTTTAGTTTTTAGTTATAGTGAAAATTGAAATTAATTCATCTTTAAAACTTTAACTCAATTTTAACTTTAGAAATATGATAATCTAATTTTTTTAACCAGATTTTATTTAATTTTTCAAATGTATTTCATGATAACTAGCATTTAAGTTACACATTTATGCTTTAATATTAATTAAAAAAATTTAAATAAACTTAATAAAATTTTGTTAAAATGAATAAATTTTTTTATTTTTAAAATTAGATTAAAATTTGGAGAAAAATTAATTTCAATTTTTGTTAAAAATAAAAAATATATATATTTAACTCTAAATTTAATTTCTTAAACAATAATAAGATATAGTAATAAAGCTATATATAGGTTTAAGTTAACTTCTCTATTAATTTCAAATGTCTTAAACTTATATAAGTTTAATATGTATACATAAAAAAAAAAATTATACTTTCAAATAAATATTAAAAAAAATCATAGAATCAACATGACTTCATTATAATTTAATGATATAGTTAAATGAAACAAAAAATGAATAATTAATTAAGAATTTAAATATGAGTATAAGTCTCATTATATATAAGTTTAATATTATATGATAAAAGAATATTCATAAATTTATTTTTTCAAATTTTATGTTGGAAGTGACTTCATCTCCTATTTGTTTGGTCCTAGAATTATTTTGTAGTGAATGTCCTCCGTAAATCTTCCTTTTGAAAAACAAAACTCATATTCATATTTATATTCTCACTCAAATATTTATTAGATAAATTTAAAAAAATATATTAAAATCAAAATAAATTAAAACAATATATTTTCTACTACTAAATGTGAAAAGCACACACAATATCTTTTCTTCTATGCTAAATAACATAGAAAAAAATCTAATTACATAAATTTTAAAATAAAGTATCACTTAAACTAAAGATCTTTTAGTAATTTAAGGTCTCGCATTCCATACTTGATTTAAGAAATTAAGTATCATAATTTAAATGAAATATTTTTTAAAAAATATTATATGTATTTCAATTTTTTAAAATTGTTAAAATACATGCTAAAATTAATATTTTCGCCGTTCTATTACTGTGAATTTCTTCTGCCACAGTTCATTGTTAAAAAAAATTAATCGGTCTTTAATAAAATCTTTTAATCAATTTTATTATAAATTAGAAATTATTTTTTAAATAATCTCATGTTAAAAATTATTATTTAAATAATCTCATGTTAAACATTATTAATAATTTAAAAAATAATAAATATGGTTACTCACAAATGTGTAAAAAACACCATTTATTTTATGTTTTGAAGAAGTCAAAAGTTCAAGCCTCTATCAGTGGCGATCTACTAGTCGGTATTTTACATGACGTATTACTTGGGTGTTGTTGTGAATAGATAAATGTCTTTTGTCTGGAAAATAATTCTTCGATTAGTTATAATTTATAAATAAGAAAGACATAATTAATATGGTGTTATTTCAGAGTTTAAATATTAATTATACAATATATATAAATTATTTACTTTTTAATTTTAAATTTGTATTTACAAGTTTTGGAGTGAAACATAAATTAATTACAGTCTAATTATAAATAATCATATTTTATCTTATAATTTGTTAATATTAAAATTAATAGTTCAGGACTATTCGATTTTGAAGATCGCTTCCATGATGCAAGAGCAACTTTACCTTTAGATTGTCAATCTTTAAATTGGTTTTAATTTTTAAATTAGGTAATCACACTTTACTTTTGATCTTCACTATCATATGATATATCAATTAATTATATTTTTGTGTATATTTACTTTTTTATATAGATTGGAGTAACTTAATTATTTTTTTAACATATTTTATATTAGTGATAAAAAAGATTTATATTTGTAAGTTTTGTGAAATTACTCATTCGTTGGATTTTATGAATTTTTTATGTTAGATATTGTTTTATGATTAAAATATAATATTTACATATTCAAAATTACATATTTTTCAAATATCAATTAGCATTTCACGTACTTAAGGACCTAATTAGTTATTTATTCTATTATTGTTCATAAATATAATCTACATATATATTTTAGAGATATTGTTTCAAGGCTCAAACCCACTTGTATATGAGCTAATAACTTGTTTATTTTTAAAATAATTAAATAAAAAAACAATAAAAATAATTCTAAAGATTCCTTCTTATATTATTAAGTAACAATTTAATATAAGACAACCCATCCCTGCAAATACAGAAAATAGTTGCCATTGTTGAACGTGACGTGTTTAGCATTATCTTCTTTGAATTTTTGTTTCTTTAAGGAAGCTTCTTTGAATTTGAATGCTTCAAAAATCTCAATATTTGACAGACATATAAAATTAATATTTAACATTAAAATGCAAAATGATTGAAATGTTATGTATAAAATACTCAAGTGAAAAAAAAAATCTTAAAAAATTAAAATTAATGAAATAAATGAAAGTTGAAAGACGTATATAGATTTACAGTACACATGGGTTAAAACAAATATCAAACGTAAATTACTTCAATATTATGTCTAGTTATTATCTCTTAAAAAATAGAGACAAGGAAGTTGTGTGTGATTGAAACACTGAAATGAAAAGAAATTGTGAATGAGTGAGTCAGCAACTTCATTCACACTATGGTATATGGCAAATACATTCATACCAGACCTTTGCTTCCTTATAAATACATGACATTCCTCCTCTGCTAAACACCCACACACAACACCAAAAACATCTTCTCCTTCAATTCTCAAACACCTTTAAGCTTCTATCATGGCTGTTTTCACATTCGACGACCAAGCCACTTCTCCTGTGGCTCCTGCCACCCTCTACAACGCTCTTGCTAAAGACGCCGACAACATCATCCCAAAGGCTGTTGGTTCCTTCCAGAGTGTTGAAATCGTCGAGGGCAACGGTGGTCCCGGAACCATCAAGAAGATCTCTTTCGTTGAAGGTACCATTTTCTTTATATTTTCTGAATATGTATATCGCTGTGAACTGTGAATGAATTAATGAATGAATGAATGAACAGATGGAGAGACAAAGTTTGTGTTGCACAAAATAGAAACAATAGATGAGGCAAACTTGGGATACAGCTACAGCATTGTTGGAGGTGTTGCCTTGCCAGACACTGCAGAGAAGATCACAATCGACACTAAAATCAGTGACGGTGCCGACGGAGGATCACTTATAAAGCTGACCATATCCTACCACGGCAAAGGAGATGCACCACCCAATGAAGATGAGCTCAAAGCTGGCAAAGCCAAGAGTGATGCTCTTTTCAAGGCTGTTGAGGCTTACCTTTTGGCCAATCCCTGATTTACAAACTCATCATCCAATATCAATCTATCAGTCATAAGAAGCTTGCTTATATGATCATATACGAGATTTTTCTTGGCTTGCATCAAGTGTTATCAATTCAGAGTGTTCTTAAGTTAAGTTGGCTTCCATTTTAAGGAGTGTTTTCTTTCTACTTGCTTCCCTTTGCTGCATAATTGTGAGAGCTCGTGGCTATCTTTGTATCTTTCTTCATCAATAAATCATAATAAAGGAAATCATTACTATAACTTTAGTCGGTGCTGTGTTTACTATAGGAGTTTATATAGAATTTAACCTTTGGGTAGACCTTATTTTTTATGAATGATTTGGATGGTGTTACATCACATAATGAGAGAAGTCAAATGATGAACAGCATCAATACGTTTCATTTCCTAGTTAATAATAAGGAAGAGTTTAACTCAACTATCTGCAGCATTTGGATGTAGACAGCAATCACTATGTTTAATTTTTTTTAAAGAAATTAAAAGTATATTTTAAATAAAATAACTATTTTACATATTCAGGTTTTATTATATTTAGTGTTTTACTTATAATTTATGTGAATGTATTATTATTTGTATTAAATAAAAAGGTAAATTTAAGCATCTACTTCTAGATAGATATTTTATAATATTTTTAGCTGAATTGCCTTAAAATTTATTTAAATAAAATTAACTTAATTATTTTTTTTATAAATGTATTCAAGATACTGACAAATATTAAAGTCCTAATAAAAAATACTGATAGAATTTTAGATACCTAACCCGTATTTATGACTTCTAACTATTGAACTGTCAACTTGAATATGACGCATATTATCTATCATATACATGTGTCATCTTGTGAAGAGTTTTAGAATGACACCCAACTATTAAAAAAAGTCTAACTAGTTTGATTTTATCAAACTTTTTCATAAAAACTTGCCAATGAGAAAAAAAAAAACACTTTTTCACAAATTAAAATTGGCCGTGTACGAATCAAAAGAAATTTTTAAAAATATATATATAATAAATTTTAAAAATTAATTTTAACTTTACAAAAAAAAATTCATTTCAATTTCTTTTTCTCTAAAAACGTTCATGAAAAACCTGGTCCAGATTTATATATACAATTCTAGTATTTAATAAAATACTAAATAAAAAAAAGTTATGACTATTAGATAGATGTTCATTTTTAAGGGGAGTTTAATTATTTTTTAAAAGAAACAAATAGGAGAATCGTGAATGGAATTGTAAGACTAATTTATTTACGTAGCTAATGACAAACAACATAAGTGAGAGATATTTCTCTATTTAATAAAAGTATATTTATTTAAATAAGATTATCTCGTTCAAACGTAAATATTTGATTGTAATTATATATCTAATTTGTAGAGTGTTTTATAAAGTTTATATTTATATGTAGTATTATAAAAAAAATTGACGTACTGACTTTTTCATAGACTAGAATATTAGATGAGGACAAAAAGAAAATTATTGGAAAGAGGCATTACAAAATAAAAATGACTATGAGACAAGAGACCGAGTTTATGTTACTAATCATGATAAAGAAATGAAATAATAAAAATTAATGGGATATTCTGTTTAAGAAAGATGATAATTAAAGTAAAAATAATTTGTAATTTGTTAAAACATAGAGAAAGTGCAATGCAATTGATGCGGCTTAAAATATTGAAGACGGTCTCCCAACAACGACCTCCACCAACACTTGCATGTTAACTATTATGTTCTTAATTTCTTAACTTATCTCTTCGTTGAAAAATCTGTCAGTAGAACCTCTTTTTCAAATCTTTTATTCAATTCCGCCGGCGGCTTTTCAACATCTAGTTTTCCTTTAAAACTCCTTAATTATTGTACCATATTATTACATTTATAGATCTCTAATTATTTTAAAATATTACTAATAATGTATCATTAGGAAGATGATTATATTACAGTATCACAAAACTACCCTCTAATTAGTGTGATTATATGTATCCACATTAATTTTTTTATTTTTTTTTAAATAAGCATGCGTCTTGAAAATATTCATCTTTTGAATACACCTTTTTCTTTTTTTATTTACCATTATAGCTTATAGTGATTAGTCAAAAAGTGTGAACCAGTAATACAACTTATTTTCCATAGTTAAGTGTGACTAATAGTCTCGACTCACGAGATTTGTCGGTGCATAGACATCATCTACCATTCTCTATTTATATTTATCAGTCAAAGCCATGCCTTGTGTTGGGAGTATTTCTTTTCTATTTTAAGTATAAAACTAAAATTTATTATAACTAAATAAAATATATTTTAAATTTCTAACGAATAATTTAAACTTCTTTTATTAACAATTATAAATACATTAAATCAAAACAATTTAGTTGTCCTAACCCATAATAATATGCATAAAAATATATATAATAATATAATCTCTTTCCTTATATATGATGTAAAAATGTTTTATTCATAACAACTTCACCCAAAACTAAACTTTACATTACAATTCACATAGCACATCTAAAAGTGAAGTACCTCTATTTGAATAGAGTAAGGGTTATTTTCTCATCCATCCATATTATATTTTGTACTAATCATCCTAAAGAGTTACAACTCTTCAGTAAATATTTTAAAAGTGTCAAAATCTTTACAGAGATATATAAAATATATTAAAATTTTAAAAAATATTCTATATTAAAAAATTTATTGTAATTTTGAGACTTGTTATATTTAACTACAATATTAATGATATGAATAATTAAAGTTTGAAACAAATTTATCGTTTTCTATGTATAAAAGTTTATTTTTAAACTAATGTTTTGTCGAACCCTATTTTTTTATATATAAAAAAATTTACTCTTGCATTGGCCTACCCATAAAATTTTTGTGATCATTTTCATATATATATATATATATATATATATATATATATATATATATATATATATATATATATATATATATATATATAAACTTATAAATATTTTAGTTGAAGGTTTTTTTTTTTTTTTCTGTAACTCATGTGAGTTATAGAGAAATTCTGTGGATTGGATTAATCAAAGTCAAACTCTGTGAGTTGGACTAATCTGAGATATCTTCATCTTTACACTACAAAAAATATATTTTTTATTAAAAGTTTATTTTTAACATTTATATAAACCTTTAAAAATTAAAATTTCCTGTCAATTATTTTTACCGTCACAAATTTAATATTAAATTTGCTAAAAAATTTGCGCCATTCTCTTTCTTTTAGCTCTCTCTCTTCTAAATTTTAAGTTTCTTCAATCCATTCCTTTTCTTTTACCTCCATCTTAATTTGTTTCAGAGCTGTTCCAATTACTTCTGAGAATGAGATTTCCGATAATCAATTACTCAAAGCATCTAAACCTTGATTATAACTTAATTAATATCATAAGACATACTGATTAGACTTTAAATCTTCATGAAAATTAATATTTTTCACCTAAATATTATAATGACAAGCGTTTCATCAATTAACCTACATACAAACTAAAATTAGAGCGATAAAAAAATTACAAAAATAAAGAATTTTACTCAAAGTCCGACTAAAATGTATTTAGATAAATTTTGTCAAACCAATTCAATTGAGTTTGATACCTGGTAAATACTCAAAGTTTGAATTCCATTCAAAAATCAATTATCAAATCGAAATAAATAATTATTTTATTGTGTTTAAATATAACATTATGTGTGTTAAGTTAATTAACTAATATAAATAAATATACAGATTTTTTTATAGTGTATTAAATTTTATTTAATAATATATTTATATTAACTAAAGCATGATATTAAAATTGTATTTTAATTTTAATTGTTAGATTGTGTAATTTATTTATAAATTGACATAAAATAAAACTACAGATATGATAACAAATACAAAAAAAAAAATACAATATGTTCTTTTCGTGGACAATTTCTTATTATAAAATATTTAATATTTTTTATAAAAAAATATGATTCTATAGTAAAAAAAAATTAAAAAATTCTATCCAAACCAAATTATAAAACAATTGTGCAGTTTTAAGCTATAAAACTGTGGAGAGCATACCATAAAAGAAAAATAGAAAAATAACAAAAATAAATAAATTCAGTGTACTGGTTTTAGTAAGACCAATTACGCCTTTTTGCCTTAGGCCCATTGAAAAGTTTTAGTATATGTATTGACTATGAGAAACACGACTACAACAAATAATTAAATAACTGAAAACATAAATTTTGAAAACTTAATGTAAGTCCTAAGTTTTTAAGTATGAAGTGCAGTAGTGTCAATCTGTAATTGATAATATTAAACTTTTAACCTAAAGAAAAATAAAAACTCTTCCATTAAATTCGTAATTAATATTTATTTGAAGGAAAAAACTATTTATGATATATATATATATATATATATATATATATATATATATATATATATATATATATATTATATAAGCATTTTTCTGCAAGAGTAGGATAATTTTTTTTTTTTCATGTGGGACAAATCTGGTTGATTTAATAAATAAAAGTAAAAGTAAAAATGCCAACTGGTTAAAGGGGGAGAGATTATGAATAGTAGAGATTATTATTTTGTGAATCGTATTTGTCACAACCCGTAAAATCCAAAAGTTTTGGCTCGGCCACGTGGCGACCGGCCGGTCTCTCTTGAGTGAGTGGGAGACAAGTTTCTGCAAGCAATTAATTCCCTTTTCTTGTAATCCGTGCAGAGACGGCTTAGCAGGGAAAATCCCTGTGAGTGGGAACCAGGTGGCGTTTGTAGGATAAATTGGAGGTTGGTAGTGGAAACCAGGTGACAGCATAGTACTGGCCGACCGCTGGTGTGAAGGTAAGAAGAAAACAATGCAATTCTTTCTGCATGCAAATCTTCTTCTTCTTCATCAAATTTCGTTTTCTGCAACCTCAAAATTCTCCTCCTTCTCTCTAAACCTTCCCAATCTTCTCTCTAAAAATCTAACCTCCAATCGTTCTCAGATCACTAGCTTCCTTCAAGAGATTCGATAGTTGGCATCAAGAGGTACAATCTGTACTAAACAGAAGTCCGTTCGGAGCTGGTAAGTGTCAACCCCTTTAGGTTCCTAATTTTCCTGCATGCATGTGCCGTTAAGGCTGCGTGTCTTTGTAAAATCATTTCTTCTGAACCTATATTCTTGTATCTTATGTTTAGAAATTGGAACTTAGACAAGTTAGTTGCTATCCATCCACTATACAAGTTTAGCTGGAGTTAAGAGGTAAGGGAAGTTTATGATTATTCAAGAATTGTTTGTTATATGGTTGAATGTATGAATTTTGGTATGTTTGATTTCTATATGTTAAAATGAAAGTTTGAATATTGTGTTGAAATGAATTCCTTGACGTGTAAATTTCAAAGAGAGTACAAGAACGTAGTATAACTGATTTTATAATCGAATGGTCATTATGACCGTCCGGTTTCCCGTCACACCTGGAATTGATTTCTTATTTCTGCACCAAACATACATTATTAAGTCAGTCATTTCAGATTTTCTGTCTTACACAGAACGTCCGGTTTGCAAATTATAGTATTCAATTGATAAAACGTCCGGTCTTTTACCGAGACTTAATTCTTACAGTGTTCAATTTAGTAATGATATTCACTATTCCGGAGAGAATCTGTCTTTCATAAACCGTCCGTTTTCTTCATTTTAGTCAGTTGATTTCCCTTAATAAATTTCTTTATTCGATTCTCTTTAAAGTTTGATTTCTCTTTTGATTAAAACTCTAAATTTATTATTCCGACCGGTTTTAATAGTACGCTCATTTCTGTTGATGAACCACCACTGATCTTTCCGTCCGGTTTTACCCGTCAAACACTCTTTACCTATGTTCTGTTGAGTTTCTTACTTTAAATGGTTACTAAGTTGTCGGTTATATTGGATTGAATTGTAAGAGAGTTCCAAGGAGGAATGTCTCATGTTTGAAGTAAATTGATTTAGTATGACCGTGGTTATAGGCTCAGGTTCCGACTCTATTCCGATATTCCGTGATTACATCACCTCAAGTAGAGGAGGGTAATTCATGCGTGGGAATGGCGGGAGGTCCTCTAGCCTCAGGGTATTTCTATACCGAGGTGGTTCCATTGGACTAACCTCGGGTGGCGGTCTGTTGAGTGTATCCCAGCCAGGTCCACCCGGGTGCAGAGAGCGGCGAGCATACAGGGTCATACATCCGGACTTTAGTTTTTAAATGATTTGATGATTGTTGATGTTTCTATCATGAATTCGTTTGAGGAAGTGCTTTGTAATATTGATGATTTGTGTTTATATAATGAATGAATTGTTGAATTCTTCATAAACTTACCCTGCTACGTGTTTTTGTTTTCTTTATTTTACCGTTCGGTATCCGACCGTTCGGACATGTTTTCTTCAATGCAATGATCATCCTTTTTGGATGTGAGCAGAAAGATTTCAAGAGGAGACTTTGGAAGAAGCGTTACTTGAGGAGCAACCTTTGGAGGTACTGCCCGAGCAGTTTGTTGGACCGTCCGGTCCCTAGCTTTTAATTGAGCTTATTGTAAATATTGTAGGTGACGGTCGGTTGCTCGGTTTTGTAAAACCGTCCGTCCTAAGTGTAGTGAACTTTGTAAATTTACCAACTTGTATATTTTGGGTGATCAAGTTGTCTTAATACAATCTTTCGTTAGTTATGTTTAATCTTCTTTTCTCTACTGTTCTTTAATATGATTTTTGATAACTCCTAGAATAAAATATAGTTTTACTCTATATATTTATTGGGATGTTACAGTATTCTTCAAAGTACAATAGATATAATTTGAGGGGAAATTTATTTTAGAAAACTCTAATGAATTGAAAAATTTACGATTTATAATAAATTTAAAATATTAAATTTGAACTAATTTCATTTTTAATTATTTTACTATTAGAATGTCTTAAGGTAATTTTAATTTAATGAAATTTAACTTTTTATTCAGATAAAATACTTCATTTATCGTTTATCAATAAATAATAAAATATTAATATTTATAATTTTTTTGTAGTTATATTTTTTTTTGTTAAAGTTCTTTAAGATTTTATCTTTGTAATTTTTTTTATCAATTTAAATTAATACAATTTAAAATAACAAAATTATTTTTAAGTTATGAAATCTAAACAAGGTTAGATTCAAGTAAAATAATATTAAGTTCATATAAGGTCGAGATAAGTTAGTCTAAGTTAGACTAAAATAAGTTATCACAAGTCAAAGCAAAGTCAAACTAATCAAACTCAATTTAAGTCAAAACAATTTGGAATCCAAGTGTTTTATTCATCTTTAGTTAAGTAGGCTCGAGCCTCATTTAACCCAAAAAGGTTTAGGACCCAGGTCAAGTTAAATTATTTTAAATTCAGGTTTTGTTGACTTGGTCCAAGTTCAAGTTGAGCAGATTTGGCCTATGTCCAAGTCGAGTTGAGTTAGCTCAGACTTAGGTAAAATCAAGTCAACCTAATCCTAAATCGAGTTAAGTTGGTTTAGGCTCAAGTTGAGCAAAACAAGACAAGATCACGTTCATCAGAGTCAGGGTCGATCCATGTATCCGAATCAGGAACGACCTACGCTTGACCAAGTTTGGTTAGGACCATGTTAGTCCTAGTCTGAACCACGTTTGACCTAATTCAATTAAGGCTATGTTGGCCTAGGTCAAGATGAGTAGGCTTTGATCTCGATTGAGTCATGTTGATTTGGACAAGTTGGGTAAAATTGAGTTGGTCAAAACCAAGGTTTAGTTGAGTCGATCAAGACTTAGGTCAAGCTGAGTTTACTCGGATTCAAGTCAAGTTCAATTTAGTTATCTCAGACCAGATCAAGTGGGATTGAGCCTAGTTGAGACCAAGATGAATAAGATCAAATTTGGTTAATTTCAGTTGGTCCATGTTAAGACTTTGACATTTGATAGGAAGATCATGTTAAACTAACTTAGATCGATTTCATATCAAATATAATAAAGTTTACCCATACCAAGTTGACCTAAACTACGAACACAAAAATACGAATTTTATAAAAAAAAAATCATACTTTTTAGATGATGAAATTTTAAATTTTAAGTAATCCAAATACTTTAATAAAAATATGAAATTTTAACTTCTTTCTACATTACTTATCTAAACAACATACTTTATCGTAAACATTTCAATGTTTTTTTAAAAATATTTAAACCTTTTAGTCTCTCTAAATGTCTTGTCCATTAAAATAGATTAAGACTTACACTAAAATAAATAATTTGTTTGACAAAATCTGCAAGGTAGAAGTGAATACCATCACATCGGTATGAAGTTCTAAAGGTAAGATGGGGGAAGGAGAAGAGGACACGACTATGGTCAAAATGTCTAAAGT
Source organism: Vigna mungo (assembly GCA_036885675.1). NCBI lineage: Eukaryota > Viridiplantae > Streptophyta > Magnoliopsida > Fabales > Fabaceae > Vigna > Vigna mungo. The sequence continues at coordinate 16,179,909 of CP144696.1, forward strand.
TTACTCTCATTTTTGTAAGTAGTAAAGTTAAAACAAAATATCACAATTTTGAGCTCTGTTTAGAATAAAGGAAAACTTTTGTGGAAACATTATAAGGATTGTGGGGTGGTTAAGAAAGTATGAGAATTTAATACCCTTCTATATCTATGTAAATTTTTATAATAGTTTCACAATTGTAAAGAAGTTTTGTATACCTGTTGGAGTATTTCCAATATTTCATGATATATATAAGAAAATAATATTAAATTTGAATTTAGTTTATTAGATAATAACTCTACAAATATAATGGAATGTCATGTGGAAGATTTTTTCCAATTTGTAATAATGATCCGTGTTAGTGTGTTACCCCGATGAATTCTTGTCTCCTAGATTTGACTTTTGGATTTAACTTATAATTAATATTAGAGTTTTTTTTTATAAATATTTTCATAAATTCTATATGAATTAAATATTTTTTAAATTTAACTTAATCCATACATAAATTAAAATCGTTTGAAAAAAAATCTCTAAATTAGCTTATTCATAAAATAATTATATTTTAAAAAAAATATTTTAAGTATTCTAGAAACACTGAGTTGACAGAACTGTTGTGGGAGGAAGTTGACAATAACCCGAAGCGCCTATAGATTAAGGCCATACCATAATCCATAAACTCACTCAGTTTATCTATCTCATCGTTTCTTTGTACTTTGCATCAGAAAATTATGGGTGTTTTCACTTCTGAAAGCGAACTCGTTTCTCCAGTCTCCGCTGCAAAGTTGTTCAAAGCCATTGTCATAGATGCCGCCAACGTCTTCCCAAAAGCATTACCAAACTTGATTAAGAGCGCAGAAACCATCGAAGGAGACGGAGGACCAGGAACCATTAAGAAGCTCACTCTTGCTGAAGGTAAACATCAATCAGTTATATGTAACATAATATAATATTCATTTCATATTTATGTATGTGAAATATGGAGACAGGTTTAGGGTTTGTGAAGCACCAGGTAGATGCAATAGACACAGAAAACTATGTGTACAACTACAGTGTGATTGAAGGAAGTGCACTGTCGGAAACATTGGAGAAGATATCTTATGAGTACAAATTAGTGGGAAGCGGTGATGGAGGATCGATTGTGAAGTGCATGAGCAAATACTATACGAAAGGTGATGAGAAACTCGCTGAAGAATTTGTGAAGGCTGCCAAGGAGAGATCTGCTGCATTCACTAAGGCTATTCAGGATTTCATTCTGGCTAATCCTCATTACAATTAAGTTATCCATATGCTACAATTCTCTCTGTGTTTCTTCATCCTGTTCTGTTGCTTTAAGTTTCAATGATCTTGCTTTGAGATTGTTCCCAAAGTGGTCGTGATCACTATTAGTACTGTTTGTGTTACCCTTTTGTTGGGAGTGTTTCTGGCTTCAACTATAATATGAATGCATTATTATTACTTGATGGCTTACTTAATCAGAGGTTGAATCTCCCATAACAGAAATGTTTTATGTTTAATGTTCTATGGCGATTCAAACCGTAATTAAGAACATGTGTGGAGAAAAAAAATATATATATATATAACTTACGACAAAATAGCAAGAGTTGAAGCCTGAAATCACGAGATGCAAAATGGTTACTGTGCAGTATGATCACGAGATGCAAAACCTACCAGGATTTTTATATTGTGATCTTGTAATTATTTTTTAAGATTTTTTAATTTAACTTATTTGCCGACTTATTAAATATTTAGGCTAATATCTTTTAAACCATACACTCATAAGCATTGATTAATCAGGCATCAGTTTGGACAATTTAAGAAATTGATGGACCAATCCTAGAAATGTTGTTCAAAATAAATTTATTAATTTTAATTTGTAATGATATTTTGATACATTTTTTTAAATTTTATATTAATTTGATACTATTTTTCTTATTTTTTTTTATTTTTTATTTAAAAAAAATATTTTTTTATTATCATTTTATCGTTACTTTATTGATAATCATGTTTTTTCTTTCTTATTCATTCGAAGAAGAAAAATATTCTTGGTAAACCATTAAGATTTGACACCATCAAGTCTATAGCCCAATAAGAAAACAATGGCCCAATAGAGGATACTCAATTAAAAGAGTCTAAAATTTGATTAAAAGGACAATTATATCAATTTTGATTATCCAATTATAAAACAACGTAACAAATAAAAAACCCAATTCGCATTGAATCACTAAATAGTAAAATAGTATATTTTCTTATGGGTTTCAAAAATTAGTTTTGAATACTATACCTTAGTGTAATCTACTCCTTTTTTTTAAAAATGAAAAAAAGAAAAAACTTAAGCTTAAAATTATGTGCCAACAATGGTTTGTACAATAGGTAGATTCTTTCAAATAAAAATAGTAAATTTTATGGGTTAAATATGTTTTTAGTCCCTATACTTTGGAGCGATTTTAGTTCTAGTCCCTCTTTCAAACTAAGGTACAATTTAGTCCTTCAACTTTAGAAAATTCTGGTTTTAGTCTTTTTTACCAAATTTTTTTAACTTTATTTGTTGTTTCAAACGCGTTTCTCAGTTAACATTGAAGCAAAAATGTGTCTGTGTAAACAATCCAAATGCTATAATGAAACGTGCTTGAAACAACAAATAAAGTTAACAAAATTTTGTAAAAAAGACTAAAATTTTCTAAAATTGAAGAACTAAATTATACCTTTTGAAAAAGAGACTAAAACCAAAATCACCCCAAAGTATAGGAACTAAAAACATATTTAACCCAAATTTTATTCATAAAGTTATAACATTACATCTATAATTTTATCCGATTACTAGAAAAACAATTAAGTTACCAATTAAATGGCTTGCAATTTTCACATATATGGTTCACATAAGACCATAATACAGTTGTAATAATTATGAATAAAAAAATATTTCAAAATGACGGCGTCAACTCTTTAATGGCGGACCAAGAAAAAAAATTTCACTAGGAAAATAAGATTATTACGACTTAGGAGAATTAATAGTCATGCTCGTTTCAACTGTTAAAAATATATTTGTATTGACGGATTCCAAAAAACCTTCTATAACTACATCATTACTAATGTATATTCACTTAAATGTATTACTTGTATATATACGTATAAGATCCAATTAATATTTACTTAAATGTCTAACTATGTATTTATTAAAAAAATGTTTTAAAGTCAAACTGAATTCATTATTAATATAGTCAAATACTTAGTTAATATGTTAATGGTTGATATTGCGTGTTTTTTTATATATTTTAATAATATATTTCTATATAAATTATATTTAATTTATATTTGTAAATTGATAATATATTTTTCAATTTTTTTAAGAGGTATCCATAAATATATAAATATTAATTATTTTTATATTCAATATAATTTAGAAACAGTAAAGTTTCTTTTTCAACACGACGGGTAAATGTTTCCATTCTCTTATTATGCTTAAACATATAATTTTATTGCGAGTCAATATCTTTACATTTAATTTAAAAATAAATAAATTTAATGTATAATTGGGTGTTATTATAATTTCTTTTATTACGTTAATATATAATATTAAATCATTCAATTTTCATATTTTTATTTTTAATTTTCATACTTTTTAGATAAAATAAGACAATTCATATGAATAAGTTAGTTTTTGTTTTTTAAAAAATAAATCAACTATATATTTTAGAACATAAGAATTATGATTATCAATTTTTTCTAAAATTAAAAAAAAAATTACTCCTAACACATAGGTTACTATTTTCACTCGAACTCTGCGTTCTTACATGTCGATTTGTGCAAGATAAAATCATTGAATTTTTAGTCACCGTAATTTACATTTCTCTATTCAGTCTTTTCTTTGTCCTCTCATGCTGGCAATCTCTTATCATTTTATTTCTTTTGCAATTTATCTTTTTTGTCATTTATCTTTTTTTTATAGTTTTAATTTCTAAGTATTTTATTTTATCCAGTATTTTCAATTTTGGTTATTACTTACTCTCTCTTTGCAATTAATTTTTTATATATTGTTAATTTAATTTTATTTTTTTCTGCTAAAAGTTATCATCAATTACTTATTCTATGTAATTTTTTTATTTTTTTGTTATGGTTTTCAATTCGTTATTTTTCTTGTTTTACAATGTTTTTGTTTATTTTTTTTTAACTTTATTTTTCGTATTATATGTATTTGAGATCATCTTAATATGTATACTTGAGAACATCTTTTTCATTCTGTCTCGTATATTAATGTCATATTAGACAATACCACACGATGTCAATAACAACATTTTAAGATTAGTAATACTAGCATAACTTATATTGTGAGAACCCAAATATATATATATATATATATATATATATATATATATATATATATATATATATATTTTAACATAAATAGAACCTTAGAAGAATTTCTAACTCAGTTTCAGAAAACACTTTCTCTCTCTAAAGGCCAAGACCCTATTATCTGTGCTCTGCCTTCTCTCTTAAATCCTTCCTCACTGAACCATCTTCTCAACTATCAAGAAGCACGTAAGGATCTCTGGCGTTGAGAGCTCGAAATCCCACCGATCAATTTAGCGTTCCTCCTCTAGTAAGTTTTTCCCCTTTTTTGTGCAATTTAGGGTTTTAATCATGCAATGAGTTTGTTGCATGTAACCCATTGTGTCTATTTTCCAATTCTAACTTCAATTAAACTCTTGAATTTAAATTCTATCACCAAATGGTGATTTATAGGTGAATATAACATTTTTGGAAGCATCAAGGTGCATTAGGGTCCTCTTGTGTTTAGTTGCGGGAATCAAAGGTAAGGGAAGTTGGATTTCTAGTTCCTTGCTTACATATTTAGATTTCTTGAGTTGAAATTTTTAAGAATCTTGAAATTGAGGTATGCATGATTTATCTAGAAAAAAAAAAGAAACTGTTGTTGTGAAACTGGACTATGAGTTGATATGCTAAAATGAAGTGTGTTCTTGTGTGTGATTGATATAAACTTAAGTGTGATAGTGTGGAATGATGTATAACTATGCTTGTGATGTTTAATTGAGCCTTAGTAGTTGTAACCCAAACTGTGCAGAGAATTAAGTAACATAGAAAGAAATGAGAGTTTTTAGTTCAATTTTAGGGAAGTGGATGAGTGATTTCGTGAGCTAGGAGTTAGGAGTGGTTTTAGACCATTTAGATCACTTAAATAAGTCATTTCTGACTTGTTAGGAACCTTAAACCAAGCAAAGACAGATTACAAATGATAGATTTAAGTTTGAGCCCCTAAGTAAAGGAAAGTGAGTTAATTGATCCAAATTCTTTGCATAATTATCAAAGATTAGTGTTAAGATCATGTAGGAACCCTCAAACAAGTTTCAAATCAACCATACTTCGTGTTAGGGATGTTAGAATTCCACCAAATGACCTAAAACAGATTTTGAGGGTGAGTTCCTCAAAATTCTGTAGAAAATTTGCACCATTCCACGACCCATGGAAAAATCCACAATCTGCTTGTGAACTTCTCTATTTCAAATCTGCAGTTTCATAAGTAAATCCACAAGTGGTGGAAAAAGCCACAACTCAGTTGTTGAACTTACTGGTTTCAAATTTGCTCCTCTCGTGATAATTCTACAAGTTGTGGAAATGTCCACAACTATGTCGTGGACCTCTCTGGTTTCAATGTTAGTTCACCCTAGTTACTTTCATTGCTTAGGTTTTAATTGAATTGTGATGCATTGTTGTATTGTTTATTGTACTTTGATGTATGATTCATGTATGATTTGTTACTTATATCATATACTTCCTTTTTAGTATTGTATGAATTAACTAAGTAAGATGTGTATGCAATTGAATCAATCTAACATCAAAATGTCTAACAATTAAGAAATCCAAGTAAGTGAAGTTGGTATTGTTTGAAAGGTGAATCAAAAAGTTAAGTATCAAGATCTCTAGGTGAGATCAAATTAAGTTATGAGAATGAATATAGGAAGCTCAATCTTGGGTGTCTCCATTTTATATGGGCCAAGAATGAGTGATTCAAGTTAAGTTCTGGAATGAATATAGGTAGCTCAGTTTTGGGGGTTGCCCTTAATGTTCTAATGACTATTCAATCTCACTTAGAGAAGATTAGTTCATGTGGTGAAGAGTAGTAGGGGGTCCTAGTCTTGGTTGTCTCCATTGTATATGGGCCAAGGTGAGTGATAACGGACTAACCTTGTGTGTGGTAGGGTGAAACCCATTGGCAATGGCTTTGCAAAGCAGTAGAGGCCACCACAAGTGCATGACCCGCCATAGCTCGATATTCATTCCAGGTCCGGACGAGTCTAAGTCTAACACCACTTAATACAACTCTAATTTATAACTCAGTAAAATTGTACTTATGTGATTGTATTGCTTGTATGTTTCTTTTTATTTTAGTAGCTCTTATATCACTTGTATTATTTTTGAAATCTAGCTTACCCTTGCGTGTGTGTTGCTTGTTTTGTCTGTGTTTGTTTTCTTTTGCAACGATCGTCCTAGTTGGATGTGAGCAGAGATTGCAGAGGCCCCTTTGGAGCAGGTTTTAGACGTAGTTGATGCTGCCAATACTCCAGACACTGTTGAGTAGTTTAGGATGTCTAAGTTCATGTGTGTGTGTGTGTGTGTCTATATATATATATATATATATATATATATATATATATATATATATATATATATGTATGTATGTATGTATGTATGTATAGTTTAGTCTTTTCCTTTTTTACTTCCTTTTTGAAAGACTCTATAACTACATGTAGAGCTTTTATCTTCCTCATATATTATTGGATGACTGTATTTTGTATATACTTCATCTGACACTACTCTTAACTGCTTTCTAGTATTATAATATGTTGCATTCCACATGATATAGATATACTTATATTTTTGGGATGTTACATATATTCGAATAAAATTAAATAAACTAAGTAAGATAATTATCCATCTAGTATAGTTTAACCAAGTAAATACTTATATATATATATATATATATATATATATATATATATATATATATATATATATATATATCACTCTTCACCAGTTAATTATTTACTTACTCATTATCAACATTTGATACACCCATTGAATGTCATAATGCCAGATACATTTTATTTGAACAACCTTGAGATTAGGGATGGTAAAAAAATTCATGTTCGTAGATAAAATTTGCGACGGATAGTTTATCTATGGATATTTAATATCCGAAATCCGCGGATAGACCCACTTATAAACGGGTCGGATGCGAATATTATACTATCCGTATCCGCGAATATCCGCTACCCGTAAAAAATAAAAATAAAAATTTTATTTTTATTTTATTAAGTTAAATTTAATTAAAAATAATATTAATTTATATTTTACAAGGTTAAATTTAATTAAAATTGTACTATATGAAGTATACTGATCGAAATTAATTGTTATTTATGGACAATTAACAGGTATTAACATGTGAGAATGCCTTACTCTTTACAAAATATACGTATTAATTATTGATTATTGGATTTGATTGCCTAAAAATATACTGCACTTAGACCTGTCAAATTGACCCCAATAATAGGCCCTGACCCTAGCCTATGTGAGTTGGGGCCAAAAAAATGCACAGGACCAAAAACGTCCTTTATTAAAAAAGTCCCCAGGGCTAAAAAGCCCCAAAACCCTGTGGGTCAAGGCCAGCCCATGAGCTTTATCTAATTTTCGGATATGTGTTCAGCAAAGATGCTCTTTGCTTCTGTCTTTCTCTCTTTAACTCTCACATATACACATAGATGTGTATAGCTTTACAGTGGGGACGTGGTCCAAGGAATAATTCATTCATAACATAACTGTAGTCGTAAAACTCAATGTTACACTCCATCTTCTTTAATATAAGGACCACTATCAAACAGTTTCGTAGTATAATACACTGTGTATATGCATGCATATGTATGTGATGATAAAAATCTTATTCTTTGAAAAGGATTCGACACGCGCGGTTTCTCATTTTGAATTCAAGAATATAGCCATTGCATTAATATTAGCTTAACCATAGCTCAAGACAAACCCACCAATATGCTGCTAAAATATGTATGTTGTAGAAATTATAGTACCATTTCCCTTAGCGTTATCAATCGCATGATGTTTCTAAATTTTACAGAGAGAGAGAGAGAGAGAGAGAGAGAGAGAGAGAGAGAGAGAGAGAGAGAGAGAGAGAGAGAGAGAGAGAGAGAGAGAGAGAGAGAGAGAGAGAGAGAGAGAGAGAGAGAGAGAGAGAGAGAGAGAGAGAGAGAGAGAGAGAGAGAGAGAGAGAGAGAGAGAGAGAGAGAGAGAGAGAGAGAGAGAGAGAGAGAGAGAGAGAGAGAGAGAGAGAGAGAGAGAGATGGAGTGGGACTAAAATTAAAGTTTTTGAGTGGAACTAAACCCACTTTAACCCTGACCGTAACCCACTTGAAAGGAGGGTTTAGGGTTTAGTGAATAAAAATAATTTTTTGGAAGTTGATTAGTGAATAAAAATAATTTTTTGTGAAGTCTTTACTATATGATTTCGATCATGAACACTTTAAGCATAATAATATCAAACAAATTTCATCAAATAAAAGTGATCAATAAATTTTATATTTTTCTAGTAATAAAAAATTAATATGTTGTGTTAACCTAAATTTTGATATAATGTAGTTGATGGATGTAATTTTAATTAATATATAGAAAGTTATCTATTTTAATAAAAAAAATTGTAAGTATTGTTAGTTTAAATAAAAAAGAATTTATGACACTTATTTATTCATAAACTTTGTATTGGTAACAATAAAAGAAAATCAACCCATTATCATAAAAACAAACTGTCTTTGAATGTCATCAGTTTTTTTTAGAATGATAAGTACTTGTTCTCTGCATATAAGGAAAATAATGGCAGTGTATTGTGACTTTTCTTAGTCTTTTTGTACGAATCCAATCTGTTCAAGTCTATAATGTTGGCAAATGAGACCTGATTTATATATGTGTGTGTACTTGCATGGAAGTTCTTATGAAAGCCTTTAAATAAGAAAATTCTCATTCAACATTTAGAAACTCATCCATTAATTTTTTTATTTATTTATTGAATAAGATCCATGGACCAATGTTAACTACCAAATACATGTTAAAGATTAAATTACATTTTTAGTTAAATTGATCATTTAAATTTATTTTCAGTTAAATTGATCATTTTTAGTTAAATTGATCATTTAATTATGAAAATAATGACTATAGTGTTAATATGTGTTATGAAAGTATGGAAGTAAAATCCAAAGTGATGAGTATGTATAGGACTCTCCTTTCAAGCATCAAAGAAATCTTTAATCTAAACTTGGTCAAAGTAAAATAAAAATAAAAAATCGTTAAAATTAGGTCAAATTCAAACAACAAATTGTTATGTTTTAAAATGATCCCATAACTGTTTTGAATGCTGCTTCAATTGTCAATATTAACAGTCCTTCAAACAACCATACTCAAACGTATTTAAATATTATTTAAATCAACTTTATATTCCCTTTATATAAGTTAAGGATTTTTTTAACAAAATATTTTTACAGCATACTTTATTCACTTGCTACTCCATGATTAAATGTAATTCAAATTAAATTATAATTTAAGATACACTTTATTTTATGACATAAGTGAAAAATGGTATAATACTTTACATTGGTAAACTGAATTATAGTTATAGTTTTGGTTAATAAACATTTTACTCCACTGTTCTCAGCATACTCGGGTAGGTAAGAAACAATGATAATCGACATTCATATGAAAGCAATCCAAGTCTATATAATGTTGGCAAATGGCCTGATCCTTCAACTAGCCACAGATGTGGGACCATAAGTTTGAATATTATATGATACAGAAAAAAAACATGCGGCAGCCTCTAGCATTTTAAGTCATCAAATAAGAAAATTCTCATTCTTAACTACCAATGTAATCTCCATTTTATTATTTTTAAGTCTAAGTTCCAAACATATCCAATTCAATCAAAGGCCTCGTTTCCACGAAACTCACTTCATATAGGTATTGCTGGACCTATAAAATACAAGTCCTTCCCTCTGGATCTAACATCTACCATCTATCATTCAGAAATTTGATTCCCAGAGATTTCTGCAATCTACAAAATTCAACATGGGAATCACAACCTACACACAGGAATATTCCTCCACTGTTTCCCCATCACGCATGTTCAAGGCCTTGATTGTAGACTCCAAGAATTTGCTTCCAAAGCTCTTACCTCAGTTTGTAAAAGATGTGAATGTAATCCAAGGTGATGGAGAAGCTGGAAGCATTGAACAAGTAAACTTCAATGAAGGTTGGCAACCAAATTAACATAGACACTCTGAACTGAAAGAGGATTACTTCTCTATGTTTTTTAATTAACCTGTTATGCATTTGTTTTATGCAGCTAGCCCCTTCAAATATCTGAAACACAGGATTGATGTGCTTGATAAGGAAAACTTGATTTGCAAATACACCATGATTGAAGGGGATCCTTTAGGTGACAGACTTGAGTCTATAGGTTATGAGGTAAAGTTTGAGGCCACTAGTGATGGAGGTTGCCTCTGCAAAATGACTAGCAATTACAATACCATTGGGGAGTTTGATGTTAAAGAGGAAGAACTAAAGGAAGGAAGGGAGAGCACTATTGCTATTTACAAAGTTGTGGAGTCATACCTGCTGGAGAATCCACAAGTATATGCATAATTATTTATTTGTTAGTTTATTTATTGTTTCATGTTTCATAAGATATACAAATTTATTCAAATTTTTAGTAACAGTGTGCAACTATAGGGTTGTTTAGAATGGTTGCAAAGACTTGAATTCCTTAATAAGCCCCTGATGTATTAATAGCCAAAAGGGGCAGTGGATTGGCAAAAATACTTGTACTTTGGTAGTAACAGAGGTGAAGAGCGTTTTGTTTTTTACCTTTTACGTGAATTTCGATGTACTTAAACAAATAAGAAATAAATCATTTCTGTTGAGAAAACATATGTAAGCGGGAATCCAAATACTCACGAAGAGTGTGAATCAAAATCATATGAAGTTGTAATGGTATTAACATCAAGAATTTCGATTTATATATTATAAGTTCGCACTGACCACGTAAGCTACCTTTTTGGCATTCACGTAATGAAACAAAAATATGACTATTCAAGGGATGCTGGTTAAGGTTTGAGACCGTGTTGGTATTCGGTATTCAGACATGTCCCAAGCCTCACATCTATCTTCCGCGTCACTCAATTAAAGATAACAGTGAGATTGGGCATCACAGTTTACAAATATCCACTGAAAATCTCTGAATTCTTTCCTGAATCATCACCCCTCTTCCATGGATCAATCAAACAAAATGATTCCTTGCATTTCCCGCTTCCCTTGCCTTTAGCATATTCCTTGCCCGTGCAAGGCATGTATAAACAGATTCCATGCACAGGTTCTCCATCGTTATCCACTTCCTTAAAACATAAACACATCTCATTCTTTCTCTAATTTTACAGCTCCATGGCTCGGGAGGAGTCACAGGTAATACCCAAGAATGTAATATTTGGTTTTATATTTTTTTCATTCTCGATAAATTTAAACAAATGGCAAGCACTGTCTCCAAGAGTGGCTAATCCGTCAAATGCAGGCACCTCGCGTCACACAGATACAAGTCAGGGTGGACTGCAAGGGTTGCGTGCAGAAGATCAAGAAGGCACTAAATGGCATTCATGGTAGGTATTTATATGTATAGGCGATTTCCCTTTCATATGACGCACTTACACCATCAATTTATTTGGTGATCTTCTCCCTTTGCAGGTATATATGATCTTCATGTTGACTTAAATCGACAAAAGCTCACAATTGTTGGGTGGGCAGATCCAGAACAAGTTGTCAAAGCAATTAAGAAGACAAAGAAGAATGCCACAATTTGCTCCAGTATTGAACTGACACCTCCGTCTAAACCAACAGAACCAAAACCAAAAGGAAATGCACCAGCCCCTAACGTAGCGCAACCACCGCCACAAGCTCCACCACCTCAAGCAAGCCACCCATCAGAATTACCACCTCAAGCAAGCCACCCATTAGAATTACCACCACGGCAACCACCACCTGAAGCAACACCATCATCATTCATACCTACACCAAAACAGCACAACGTTGCCTGGAAGTGGCAGAATAACACAAGAACAGAAGATCTAGAACAGGTTCATGTGACACACCATGATTCGTCTAACTACGCAAACAGATTCAGTTCTGGCCACAACCATGCCGAGCACTGGCACCAATACGATAATGGCCCTGTATTTCTGCAAGAGCCGTCACCATCAATGTATGTGACACACAGCTATAATACACACATGCCTTCGTCACACGTCACTGAATACGAATACGTTAGATCACCATCAATGCACACACATTACAATTGCATAGAACACTACAGTGGAGATTACCAAAACGGCAATGTAAACATCGCTTCAATGTTCAGCGATGATAATCCGAATGCCTGTTGCATTGTGTAGTCAGAAATTAGAATGTTAAGAGATGATTACAAAAACTAAAGAGAGTCTATTGTACTTTCATATATGTCTTGATAAGTGTGTTCTGGAAGAGAATTCACAAAATATAATATGAAGACAGAAAAACAATAATAATTTAGTTTGGATGTGATCCGAGAATGGAGAATATTCCTAACTTCTGGGTGCTAGAAAATTGTATTATGGATTCGTTTCGTGAGAGCGAAAGATATATGTTCAGGTAGATAACTGTATATTCAAAGATGTTCTAGTTCCGGTTTATACAAACTCCTAATCATTACAAGCTGAGTATGTCTTCAAACATGTAAATATGTGCCCGAGCTATGTTCGTGTACTTTTACTTATCGGTGCAAAAACTGAAATTACATAAATTAGGGGCAGCGTCATTTTCACTAATTCTGTGGGTAACACCAAAATTTCTTTCTGAGGAGTTATCTATCTATATATAGCAACAAAATTGTGAAGAGACTGGATGAAATACAGTTTCCATTCCTCTATATCTCTGTCGGCCGCATTTCCTCTATCTTTGTTAGCCGCAAAAGGGACAACCTGTTAAAAGTTAATAGTAAAACTCCAATTACTGGTTTTCCAAAAAAAAAGTCCAATTAATATGCATATATGGACTTATGATAGCTACAATTATAAACATCACGAGACAATACCATAATTTCTAAGATAAAAACAAAAGAAATAAGATAAGGACGCGACAGACAAATATTTTTGACAGTTTGACATTCAATACTGGGATTGGTTCTGCAAAGTTCAAAGAAACAACTTTAGACAGTGGCCACCTATCGCAAAATAGACATTTTTATGAAGCTAAGAAGCAAAGTATAATTTAGGTTGATAAAAATTTACATACACCAAGTATTTTAGCTTGGCAATCTCAACTACTCCCAACCCTAGAACATGACTAAGATCCTCCTTGAGTTTTAAGAAATAATGGCGTGGAAAAGGTTAATTGGCAAACAAATGGCAAAAGAAAACCATACATCATAGTCAACCATAATTTAACTCCAGACTAAAGTTAAAAACTTTAAATGTTTATTCGACCACAATTTATGTTTGGTTTGGCTTCACTTTTGCCAAAAATTATTCAGATTTTCTACATTAAAGACAAAGCAACACAGTTGCTTCCAGTTTTTCATGATGCCTCCAAGATTTTGGGTTCCTCACTTCCAATCCAAACACACTGTATCAATTTTCGTATTACCAAAATGCATAAGTTATAAAAGCTTTTTACGTAATTACCTCTCAATAAAATGAAAAATCAGACTAGCTTTCATCATCAGTACTTATTTCAGAAGTATCATCTCCCTCGTGATAATATTCATCCTTAGTTTCATCTTCATCTTCACTTTCTTCTGTTTGGAATTCATGCACCGAATGGCTTATAGTCTGGGAAGCTTTGTCAATCTGAAAGCAAATTTATTAAGGCCCCTGAAAACCAATAACATTCAACAGACGAGCAAACTAATTTAGAAAATGGGACTATACCTGTGATGTCACCAGTTGGAGACGACCTGATAATTGTAACAAAGGCTGAAGAGCTGCCCCTCTAAAATTGCTAATCTGAAAAGAGGCAGAAAACAATTCAAATTCTCAAACATTTATCAAAGTAAAGCCATATGCCTTGTCGCTCAAACAGAATCAGAAATCCCCAGAAAATCAGAACGACCAGAAGAAACAAAGAGTAGCCTTAGTTTTATTAAGAAATTATTTTTACGTGTAGTAAATATATGTTTAACCAAGCAAAGTTAAATTAACTTATCCTTTGGCCATTCAATTATCTTTCAAGTCTTTCTACTGTAAAATAACATCAACTAAGACAACCATATGACGAAAGTCAACATAGGTAGAACACATCATACTTCTTAATGAAGCATTTGTCATACAAAAAGGAATAACAGAAGAAGCTACAGGACTAACTTTGAAGAAGCATATTTGAATTCTATATAGAAAATAGAGTATGATGAATTTAAAGTTCAGATTGCTGATTATAAGCAAATAAATGGAAATTTCAATCTATCATACCTTGTCTAAGGTATCAAGCGTACGTGTATCAGATTCCTCAGCAATGACATTTTGAGCATGATTCACTAATATGCTGTATATCCATGGAAGAATGTACTTTCCACTAGACGACCTGTTGAATAAAGATTTACCAATGTCGAGAGAATTAAGTGTATATGCTTTGCCATTTACGGTAAATAAAATACATTGTGAAATAGTGAAAGATATCACAATTGCTATTTTCCACTGTCTGTACAACAAATATTTTGAAACAGGAAAAAAAAAGTGAAAGCAAGCAGTACTTTTGTACTTATTAACAAAACAGTATGATTTCTGAAACCAAACAGGAATTAGCTAACTAGCATCTTCCTTAACACAACTACAAGCTAACATTAAAATATAATCCATAGAATTATATTTCCTACAACTATCAATCATGCTTTTGAATGCTACCCCTTAGAACATCACATGAACCAAGGAAGAATTTCAGGAAAGAGGCATTCGGTCTTGTATCATTAGAGAATTGAGCTTTTGCTCCTTGTAAAAGAAAAAATCCACTGTGAGGGGGAAATCCTCTGAAGAGAGATATCTCCTATTTTCCATACTTTCCCCTTCCTATTCTAGCTTCACAAAACAATTGCTTTCCATTTCTATGTGGGGGAAGAAAGTAGACATCCAATGCTACCATAACTTAACACCACTCCAGGAATAACATTCATTCTTTTAATATAGTGATAAAACAATGAACAAAGAAGAGAAAATTGAGAGCATTCCAGCAAGCAAGAAATATTTCAGATGAAAGCCCAAGAATAGAAACCAAACCTTGATTCCCATGCAGCCAGTAACGCTTCCAGTAGCATGAATGCTTTGCTTGGCTCCATAGACAAAACAGTTGCTCTTATCTAATGAATGGATCTTAAAAGTTTAGGCACATAAACAATTACGCACAACCTTTAAAAAATATGGAAAATTAATATAACGCAATGACAATTAATATAAACCAAAAGCAATTCTAAATGACAGTCACATTGACTCAAACTAACCTTTTTTGCTGGAACAGTAGCATCCACATCAATACCCTTCAACAACTTAGAGCAAAGTTCAATTTTTGATGCATATTCACTTTCACCGGAAAGCATCCCTAGTGATTTTAGCTGGTCCTCCATGCAAAGTTCATCAGCCTCACTATGGGCCATATCATCTGCATAGATTGGTAAAATAACAGATTAAGCAAAGCAGAAAAGAAGTGTCAGTGCATCCTCTATTCTAGATCATACTTAGTGGCAGCAATGAACATAAGACAGGTAAATTATATTAAAATTGCCTATAAGCCAATGTTATTTGCAATGGAAAAATGCTCTACCATATTGATTGGAAGTTGAAAGATGTTACAACTCATAAGCAATCATAAAACTCCTCAACTTATAAGCAGTTTTATGCAGACAAGCTAGCCTCTCATTGTTTTACTATAACAGGACTATTTTTGGTGGGATTTAATTCCCGGTTTCAGTAGGAGGACTTTAACCAGAACAGGGTTGATCTTCCCAACTATAAATTTACTTGCTCTTTGTTTTCATGGGCTTGGTTTATGCCACTCCCCCAAACTTTTCTTGTTCTCTTTCTTTCATCATTTATTTAGTAAATTTATGGTGTGTTCCAGATAATTGTTAGTGGCAGACACGACCTAATTGGGATGTCTCTCTATTGTGATTTTGTGTGCTATTTTTGTTTTAAAAAACAAACAATATTGCGCACATAAGGAGATATGTACCGTTTTCACACCAAATGACTGACAAGGTTGAAGATGAGGTATTTACAAAATTAGATAGCTCTTACGCATGCGCATGCAATAGCATTGCATTGCATTCATTAGACTGTCCTTTACAAAACGTCTCTTAAAATTAAAAACGAATAAAAATATATGAAACGGCTGTTTTGCAACAAACAATAATGAATGTCACTCAGATATGTAAACAGAAACAAATACCTAGAAATTAATCAACCACGTCAGAAACTTTCCATTACTTCAACCAATGACTTTCTTACTTTACTCTCTGTAGAGTCCATGCAGGGTGGACTTGTTATTAGGCAAATGAAATTTCCAGATTGTACCAATTTGTCAACATACATATTAAGCTACAAATTCCATCTTGAGGAAAATAGTGAAAGTGTTTAATTTATTGCTCAGAAAGATAATATGGTGATAAACCGAAAGAGATAAGTCCAGTCTCAGCTACAATTGAAGCATTAATCAATCGTGCATTTGTTCAAGAAAAGATTATATCAGTACCTCCCATTTCAACAGACTCGTCATTTCTCCACAAATCATCAATTATATCCTTGTCCAAAGGTTTTTGAAATGCTTTCTCTTTCTCGTTCTCTTGGGAATTAAAAACCTTAGGAATTGGAAGCAAGGCATCCTCAGCATTAGCTCGGTCTAGTGCAGTAACTGTCAATATAGGAGCAGCAGTTAGTAACCTACAATAGGATTGGGAATCGAGCTAACAAGAAATAAGATCAGCTTATTTTGGGAGAAAAGTTCAAAATTAGATATAGGATCAGATAGAAAAATCGTGTACATCAAAGAAACACTGAAGAAGATTGCAATATACACAAGTTTTAGGTTTTCCACCTAATACCTCAAACTTTTCAAATAGTTTTGTATGGATAAAAATAGTCAAAATAAGAGAACGCTAGTTAGAAAGAGTTAATTAAACACACAATGTCCTACCTGTTTGTGCATTTGTTCCCTTCTTAGATTTGACGAGAGCTTGACTTGTTGGTAGAAGAACACCATCACGAGAGACATTCAACTTTACGTCTGTACCAGAATGCACAAGAACTTTTCTGAATGATGGCTTTACAAGCAACCCATAAACAAGAAAAACTTGCCCAGAGGCTGGCTTCTGGATGCCTTGTAATTTTGCAGCATATATTGCTGGCAGAGTTCCTCTGTAATTTCTGGAGGGCATGTCTTCTAAAGATAATGATATTTTTGTGGCTTTTGCATTACGAAGTTCTTCAATACTATTACCAAACCATAAATAACAAATGCCAATTTCTGAAATGGCCAAAACACATATGCCAGGCATGCCATCCTCCACATTATCAATGCACCTGCTATCAAGAAAGACAGCAGGATGCTCCATTGCAAGAACACAACTAGCTGACTGCTTTTTAGGACCATCCATCCTCCAAACAGCAACATATCTTTCACCAACAGCGGACGAGAGGATATACTTGCCATCTTCAGTGAAAACCATGCATCTAACAGAACCCTGTTAACAAAACTAAGACGATGTTATGCAAACAATAAAATAATAACAGACAACTTTAAGAAAAAGGCTTGCTTATTCTTAGGGCATATTACTTGCGTGCTGATAGAATATATGCATGTATATAGGGAAATATATATGAGACTCACAGGATGACCAGAGAACTTTTGAATCTTTTTGTGATTAGAGCAGTTAAAAATCTTCAATTGTGCAGCTGCAGTAGCTAATGTCTTCCCATCTGATTTAAGTAAAGAAGCAATTACCAAAATCAGTAATAAAAATAGTACTATCAATACCACTAAAGATTGAATATTCATCAAAACCATGATTAACTGAAATCCTTCTGGCTCACTCAAGCTCATGAATTATTGATAATGATATAGCTCATGCTAATTTTAAAAATAATTAAAGAACTAACTTCCAGAGTAGATGGTCAACCTAACCAAATTTGGATCATCGACCTTACAATTACATTTGAGCTTTCTATTGGCAACTTTATGGTCAAATAAAACGCACTAGACTATAGAAGTTTAAAGAATCACACGGAAAACTCAATAAATTATACCACACACCACGTACAGTATCTAATTTTGATTAACTCGGCTAGACAGAAAAAAATTAGCTTCAGTTGGTCCTACCCAAAAAACCAAGATTTCTACAAAAGCTACGGAGGATAAATACCTGGAGAAACACACATGCAGGACACCGCCTTGGTAGAAGCCTTAAATTTCTCCAACAGGTTTCCTGTCATGAAATCTATCGCACATACCATCCCATCTGCACCAGCTGTATAAATGCTTGACACGTTTGCAGAAGATGCAATGGCTCTCACACCTCTGCAGTTGAGTTGAACAAAATAATAAAGAGAAATTAGGAACTAAAACCCATAAAATCCAGGAATTTACATTTCTGGGAGACACCATTTCCAACTATCACGGAGTTACAAATTTTAAAATATACAGAGCATTAGGTCAACCCATCCATTCAAAGACGGTAATAATTATAAATTGAACATAACATAGATGCAGCTCTTTCTGGTGTTGTTCTCCAGTCAAAAATTAGAATGCCACCTTCATAATTTGCTCGGTAAATGTCAATCTTAAAAGTCGATTTCCAAGGAGTAACTTCAATTTGAACCGGATATTTAAAACACTTAAGCTATCATATATAAGTTCATTAAAGCGGAGAATAAAATGTTATAACTTACCCGGGATGACAGTCAGTAATTCTCCAACTTGAATGACCAGCATCAACATCAAGTGCTAGAACATCACCACTACCAGTTCCAAGTACTAACAACGACGATGCATGCTTCCGTTTCCTCTGCAATAATTAATATGTGAGGTATGCATACATACATATCATTATAAAATAAACATTACATATATAAAATTATAAGAGAAATAATACATACATGCATGCATACATACACATACATACACAAATATATACATACACGCACGTATAGTTGCAAAAAGAAAGTAAGGAACCTTTCTTTCGAAGGAGAACCACTTGATGCAGGTATAATCTAGTGCAAGATGGCCGTTAATGGATTTGTTCTGTGACGTAGTTGTTGAGTGAGTTGATGCAATATCTGCGAACTCGGCCTGAACCTGGCCACTCAGCGTGTCCCATATCTATGGATAGAAATTGTTGAGATGTGTGAACAAGTTAACTAACAGTAGAAGAAGTAAAAGGATTAGAAGAAAGACAGAGAGAGAAAACCTTGACGCGACCGTCTCCGGCAGTTATAGCGAAGAAGTCCAGAGAAGGATTGAAAGCTGTCAAAATTCCTCTGACGTCCGTTGAAGCCATTACCCAAACAGTCGAAGCTCGCAAGTCTCAAGGAGAACGAAAGAGGGTTCTCGTTCGCAATAAGAGAGAGAGGGAAACAAAACAAGCTAGCTGTGGGTCGGGTCGGTTTTATTTTAACTGTTTTCAATCTACATTTTTTAACAACAAAAAGGGTCCATTAACACTGGGCTCCATTTTATACTGTTCATTCAATATGGACTTTATAAAGTTCAATCCAACTCAAATGAAGGAATTTCTTCCCATGTTTTCTTCTTGCACCCCTACCTTTTTTAAATTCCAATTATACTTCTATTGAAATTTTAGTTCCGGTGCAATTTGTAAATATTTCAATTTAAATAATTCTGAATTCAAAAATATTAGTTTTACTTACTTTTGGAATTATATAATTCGTAATATAAAATTTTTGAAGATAATTTGTAATACAAATTTCATTCTAAATGTATAATCCATATTTTAAATTTATATTCTGATTATAGAATTTAAATGTAAATTTATAAGAGAATGTGTTGATATATATATATATATATATATATATTAATATTTTACATATGAATTTAAGTATCACATTCAATTGGATAGAAATGATAAAAACTCGATATTTTATATAAAAAAAAATATATATCTTAAAATTTTGGATGGAATATGAATCCTATAGGATATCAAAGCAATACGGTGTTATAGGTTTTTATTATTATAAATTAAAACCTGCTACATAAATTAAAAAAAAATGAAAAAGAAAAACATAATAGGAGAAAAACCGAAACCAAATTCAATCTTTTTTTTAATCGATAATGATAAGTGACCTGAAATTTCTTATTTCTAAAACTATTGTTAATTACCGTATTTTCCGATAGTCATGTACTGTAGTAATGAAATTTACATGGATAAACAACATAAGTGTAGTTTTAGGTAAGTTAAAATACTCGAATGATTTTCATATTTTTTAAAATCTTAGATTTCTATATTTTAATCGATTTCAATTAGCTGTCTATTTATAAAAATATATATTTTAAAAGTATGATGTAATTTAGTTATTTATGTTAATATTATATTATGTTAAGTCACGTATTAAATGTATGTTTTTTAATTATTTTTTAAATTAAAACGTGTGAAGTGAATGTTTTTAACGTTGGGAAAAATATTGTAATGTGAAATTTTTTATTTAATTTATGTATTTGTTATTTTGATTTAATTTAATTATATTTTTTAAGAATGAAATGTTTATCAAAACTAATATTAAATTTAATTTCTATGTAAATTTTATAATGATATTTTTATTAAAATTGATATTTTTATTAAGTATTTAAAAAAATTATTTAAATTTACATTTCATATTGAAATTTATTTAAATTTTGTTTTAAAATTTTAAATATATTTGTGTTGATACAATATTACGCCATATGTTTTTTATTTGAATTAATATAAATATAAAAAAAAATATAAAAAATAAATATAAATATTATCTGTCAGAGGAGATGTAAATGAATTTTGAAATTGTATAAATTTATAAAATTTGTATTTCAAATGTCTGTATAGATTTATAAATTTAAATACAATTATTTGAAATATAAATTTAAATAAAAAATAATATTAAAGTATGATGTAATTAAAATATCAATATAAATAAATTTAAAGTTTTAAAAAAAATTTAAGATAAAATATAAATTTAAATAAATTTAATTTTGTTAGAAACATATAAAAAAACGTAAATTTTAATAAAAATATGGATATATTTATATAAAAATTAAATTTAATAGGAAAACTTGTTTCATTAAAGAAAATTAGGATTAAATGTAATCAAAACAACAAACACAAATATTAAATTTAGATTTTTCACTTAACACTATAATGACATATAATACTAACACATCTCATTCTCGTTTGCCACGTGAAATGACACTGTTTGATAAATACCAATTTAAAAATTCAATAAAAAAAAGAAGAAAAAAACACAAACTGACACATCACATGTTAATATTAATTAACTTGTGGTACGGTATCAATGGAGAATATCAAATTATATCATATTTTTTAAAAGTGAAACCCAATTGAGAGAGACTTTTAGCTACAAATACTTTCAATTACCTAAAAAGATTATACTGTCCATGGAAATTTCCTTATTCGAAACTCACGGAAATCCATCAGATGCTTTAGAGTAAAATCACATTATCTCAAAGGACATGCACCAGTAAAGATATCATCAGATTGAGTCCTCTTGTGGGTACTACCAAAATTTCATTACACATGAATGAAGAAATGAAGCTGTACAACAAATATTGTGCTGCTTGCAGCATGGAAGAATGGAAATCTTAGGATGGAAAAATGAATGATCCCAATATCTGTCTTATTTGAAAGAATGTGGCTTTATCTGATATATCAATGGCTAATCAATCACTTTTTCAAGGCCTTCAAGCAGGGAATTGAAGAATATGAACCTTTTTGTCGACAGAGGATTATTGTCACATCACATGTCCGCAGCTTTTCCCTTGACACTCAGAAGGGAGAGACAATCCGAAAGGGTCTCGAGATCAGGACAGGGTTTGGGAAGAACAGATTCTGAAAATCCAGAGATATTTGAACATTCCCAAGGAATGGAAGAAACTGCATTTATAGACAAATTTATGTTGGAAAGGCATATGTTTGTGAAGGGAGATTCTTGTAGACCGGCAAAGCTTCCAGCAATAGTGATGTTTGTGCCAATCATATCTTGGAAAGTAATGTGGTCCAAAAGTGGAAGAGCATTTGGATCAAATTTGTCATCAGGATGAGATCCACAATAACCTGTGGCGGCCATTGCAGTGTATATATTCTCCATTTCTATCTCTGATATGACTATTTCCTTGATATAACCACCTCTACCCCTCATAGTTCTGAATTCAATGCCACTCCTTGAATTGTAAAGATAAACATTCTCCACAAGAATATTTGAAATGCCACCAGACATGTCACTGCCAAATGCAATAGTAGACCCAGAAGAAGCTTGCAAATGCACCCTTCTGATGTGTACATTCTCAGTTGGCCTGCCATAGGCAATGCCATATTCGTCCCAGCCACTTTTGAGGGCAATTGCATCATAGCCCGTTTCGATGACACAATCCTCTATACAAACATGATCAGAAGAATCTGAAAACATTAAAGTGCATGAAAATTAGTTAACATGTGACACACTTGGTACTAAATGTAAAATGTAAAATCCATAATATGTGACACACCTGGTACTATGCCAATGGTATAAGGGGATTCTGGAGGAGCAGAAATTGAAACATTGTAAATATGTACATTGCTGTTTGCAATACATGACCAAAACAATATCAGTTGTGCTTTGAAAATAGGTATTATTTACAGTGATGTTTAGAAGAAGCATATAACATACCTGCAATAAACTGGGTGGATGCTGTATGCAGGGGCATTCAAGAATGTAAGATTTGAAACTACCACATTATCAGATGCCACTAATTCAATAATATGGGGACGGCTGTAGTTCAGGGAATGAGAGCTAAACAATTCCCACCATGCCAATCCCATGCCATCAATGATTCCACTATTACCTAGTAAAACCCACAAAGATATGAGAATTTAGGGAAAAGATGGAAAGTTTAGGAAAACCTGTTGCTAAGAGGAAAAAGAAAAGATGTTGGGAGTGGAAAAAACCTGTTATCACCACATCATCTAACATGTATCCATTTATTAAACTCTGATATCTTCCCCCGGGAACTTCGACTCCTCGACCATAAGAAGGTAATGGATCAACAACTTCCCAGTGAAATGGATCCTGCCAAAACAACAATAGCATTGGAAAAGAAAAACAAGAATAAGGAAAACCACTTATCACAAAGAGTAACCCCAGACAGAAATATGTCACATGTGCTATCCTCAGTAAAAAGGACAATGATCAAAAGTCGGTAAAAGAAAAAGGTGAAATACCTGAGATCCAAGAATGACAGCACCTTTTTCCAAGAACAGTGTCAGATGGCTAGTAAGATTGAAACTTTTAGTCAACCATGTTCCTGGTGGCACATATAACTGAGCACCACCCTTGTCAGCAAATGACTTGAGATAGAAGATGGCATTCTGGAATGCAATAGTGTTCAACGTTTTACCATCCCCAACCGCTCCAAACTCCAGGATGGACACAGTGTGCGGTCTTGGCTTTGGTGCTGGATTATGCTCACACTGCCCATTGACTCTGACTTCGTTGCTTAGCGACAGCAGCAGGAGTAATGCTACCTGAACAAGAAATTGAAGAAGGAAAATTACAACATCAATTCACAAGATGTCCGACAAATACGATAATAATTCACAGATTCTTAGGATTATGTCCGAGATTGATTCAAGACAAACACAGATACAGAATCTACTTATATGAATAAATAATTCACTTCCCTTTACCAGTAAGCATTTCCTATAGGAATGCGCAACTACCTTAGTTAAAAGAAAGTCTGAAAGTGGAGAAATTGATAGCAAATAGAGTAATCAAAGAAAAAGACTGTTCTCCTCAGTCAAAATGAATGTAAAGGTATGCCTAATGAATTGAAAACAATTGAAAGAGACTTGGAACCGAACAATAAGTGTTTTAAATTGCATTATTTGAGGGTTGAAATATAAAGTGCTCAAGTTTTACAGATCATAGAGATAATGATTGAAGTCTGGCATCCAAAGCAACTACCATTGCCTCTGAAAGGAGCAAGACCAAACCCAAATGAAATCAAACACGTCGCCCAATGGGGTAGACATATACACTCTCTAATTCAAGCATCTAATACGCAGAAAGGTTAAAAATTGAAAATAGATTTGCTGCACAATTATAAACCCAACAGCAATATAAGACAACAGAACAAAATCAAGCAGAGAAACATACGTACTAGCATGTTCTTGGGTCAAAACTTGTGACAGAGCACAAGGGACACAATCACCAAGAAAGAACCAAATAAAAAAGAATTGCAGGGGCAGAGAAAGAATATTGAAGGAGAGGAGCCAGAAGCAAGGAGAAGAGGAAGACAGAGACAGCTTTATGCAAGATACTGAATATTATAAGCATTAATCATTTACATGACAGGAAAGGAGAGAGTTAATGGTCTTTTCTTACATGACATGTATGCACACTTTTATATATATGTTTTTCATATGCAGAACCTTAAACTTAGATCATATCATCCTACATTGGTAATTCATATTAAAACTAATTAATATTTATTTAGTGTAGATATTAAGAGAAATCAGAAGAGAAAAGAGACAAGTAATTGATATAAATAATGATGAAATGTTAAAAGGTAAAAGATAAAAAAATATACTAATGGAGTGTTTTTACTTATTAAATGCTCAAAATTATGACTCTAATAATTATGAAACTACATAAAAGGCATTTTTTTATTTATATACAATTATTATTTATTTTGTACCATAAATAAAATATATATTATTAAAGATAATTTTATTGGAAATATAATAAAATGCTAAATCTGAAAATATTTTACTAAAAATTCAAATCTCGATTCATTGTTTTTGAAAAATATTCAGAATAAACTTCTTTATTAAAATATTTCATAATATTATATATATATATATATATATATATATATATATATATATATATATATATATATATATATATACACACTCTTGTGTGTAATATTAGATTTTTAAATTAATTTGTCTTAATTTAAAGTTTATCAATAAATTATCTTTTAATCGTGAATTGCCATTTATGGTAAAAATAATAATCTATATAATAATTTCCTTAAAAAAATCATATAATTTTTTAATGGTTGAAAAATAATGTATAAATTTGTTTAAAAATTTTTATGAATAAGAAAATTTAATTTGATTATATTTCAGTAAAAAAATGTAATCCGGTATGTTTCATAGTAGTTACTATGAAATATTTTTTATATTAAAATATAAATAAAATTAAATGTTATCTGTTTTCAAAATAGATATTTATATATAACAAATTTAATACGAGGCTTAGATTCTTTCAATATAGAAAAACCAAAAAAAAAAAAAACTTCTATTAAAACGATGAACAAAATTTACTAGAAGATTAGTCGATAATCAACATTCCGCACCAATAATGTTATTAAAAAAATGCATTAACTCAATTTATTAAAAATATTACAAAGTTATTTTAACTTTATGACTAAACAGTCGTATGCAAAAAATATCTGCATTTATAAAATTCAGATTTATAGTTGTAGTAAAATTAAAAATAATTTAATTAAATATAATAATAAAAGCATTATATAGTTAATTATGTTTGATAAATTAATTGACTATGTAATAACTATTTTGAAATCTATGTAACTTTGAATAAGCAAGTATAATTTGAGCATGTTTAACTTAAAATCCAAAATATAGGTGTGTGTGAAAATTAAGGAGTATTGTCTACGTGGCTCATTTAATGTGAATTAATGTGCAACGACTGACGTTCATAGGCTGTATGAGATGGCACACGTGGCAGAGAATGTACAGTGGAGAGATAGAACACGTAAGAAGTAGTAGGAGGGAGTCTGTGAAACGGTGGGTGAGGGAACAAGGAATGGAATAATAATGAGGAAATGCATGTGGAATTGACAGAACACAAAGGAGACTGGACCCCACACCAATCATCAATCATGCTCAACATGCTAGCCTGGCGTGCCGTCAATTTATATATCACTCTTCTTATCATATAATAACTTTCTTTTCATACATACCTATTAATATTTTTTTCATTAATTCAAATTCTACAACTTTTATACATTCAAATTCAATTCATACTTAAATATAAATTTTCATTAATAAAAAATTCTTACTAACTTTTGACTATACAAGTTACCCTTTTTCTCTAACCAAAATTCGAAATAATTTATATTTGTTAATCTCTTTTACTAAATTTGTAAAATGAAAATAATTGCATATCTTTTTACGCTAATCATAATCCATGTTCTTGAGTGTTCCGTATAAGTCACATCAACGAAAGTAAATTAATTATATGTTTGGGCTCTCCTATGTCTATATCTTAGTTTATCTGGGAATTTTGTTTAATATTAAATTAACAGGTAAACTAATATTACACATTTAGAACAGTGGAAGGATCGAAATCTTTCAAAAATTAGATGGTGTAAATTCATAAAATTGAATATATATATATATATATATATATATATATATATAATTAAAGTTTTACTTGATTTTTTTAAAATATTTCATTTAATAAATAATGTATTGACTTTTAGAGATTAAATAAAGCATCAAGAAAGGAAATTTTATAATAACATTTTGTTTATGTGATATATATTTTTTTTACACCTAACCGTATAGATGTGAAAGAATTCTGAACAAATGCGGTACCTTTTATTTAAGTAAAAGAATATAAATAAAGGATATTTGTATCCGATGACTTTTATTTTTCAGTAAAATATATCATCACTGACAACGTATTACATTTATTAAATATTTATATGTTTCTCAGTTAATATTTTATTTTAAAAAATAATATTTATTATCCATCATTTATTTAAAATATTATTTGTTTTAAAGCTTAAAATTACATCACGATCTTATTGTTAAAAAATATTTTGTAAAACTAAAAAGGTATATATATTATTTTTAATCTAAAAAATTTAAGTAATATATCAGTGTTATTCTTACAAATATTTTAAAAATTTCAATATATTACTATACTTATACTTACATTCATTTTGAACCAATATTAAAATTGCTTGTAAAAGTGATCTATACATTCCTAAAAAGAATGAATTTAATTATCGTCCTATTAAATATTCAAGCGAGTTATCACATGTATATTGCCAAATATCTCTTAAATCAGATCACAATATAGTTCTCTTTATAGAATAAGTGGCATTGAGAGCCCCACCCCAATAATAACACATGACAATTGTTAATTAAAAATATCATTAAAATAAGCATTTTGAATAAGCGTTAATTTGTTTATTTTTCATAATTTAATTGTTTTTTATTTCAAACATTTTACATTTTTAAATTTTGTTTATTATATGTTTTTACTTCTGTATATTTAACCGCCTACAAGCTATCAAAATTCATTGCAGTGAAAAAATAAACTGACTTCTATGATTCAAAATTAATAATATGTTTTTTTATATGTATATTATATATAAAAGAAGAATTAGAGAAATAAGTAATTTTATCTAAAAAAAGACTGACAAGAAAATGCCAGACACGTACCTTTTAAGGTCTAATAAGTAATTTTGTTTTTATGTTTAGAATTTTTATTTTTTTATACTTATATTTACTTTTTATTTAATTGAATTTTTGTAAAGAATTTAATACAATTTTTTTGTGTTAAATTAATATTATTATTATTTAAAAGTATCACGTTTAAACATTTATATTTATTACGTGTTAAAATTTGAATAATTTAATATTTAAAACTCTTCTAATTTTGATATATGTATTAAATATAAGATGATTCAAATTTTATTATTAATAAACTCAGATTTTGAGATACACCTTCCATTATAGTTAATATCACTTTAATAAAATAAATTATATTAATTCTCTTTTACAAATATTAAAACTATATTAACTTTTTAAAATAAAAACTCAATTACTTAAAAATATATACAAAAGAACGAATCAAATCAAAATCTAAATATTAAAAATAAATTACTAATTAAAGTTACTTTTAATTATGTTTTCCAAATAAATGTGTACACATATATGTATTACATTAGTACAAATTTTCATGTGTTATTGTTAGAAATTACGAAAACTTTAACACGCCAGAAGATTGTTTAGTTTCAAAACAATTTATTTTGTGAAATAAAATAGAAAAGATAACGTGGTTAAATTTAGAAAATCAAAATCTACAACTTCAAATAAAGAAGAATAATGATATTTAGACAACATTTTCTTGATAACATTTAAACATTGATTACATGTTAATGTGTGATTAGTCAAAAATTACTTTACAATAATGTTTTATGATTATTTTATTTTCCTTATAAATGTCATGGAAATTTTATCTTCTTTGATATTTTCCTACAAATAAGTTAGTTGGAATGTCATTATACATCCGTATTTTCATATATTAATTTACTTAAATCTTAGTTTTATATACATATATTTTTTTAAGTGACGCGGCTATTGATAAAAAAAATACATATATCTATATTTATATTTTTATATAATGAGAATTTTTCTTTTTAGTGTTCATATTTATTTTTTAAATGATTTTTTAAAATTAACATAATTATTTCATGAATTTATTTTTAAGTGATTTTTTTTAAATTTAAAGGTTTTTCCAATTTGATTATTTTTAAATTTAACTATTTTTTAATTATAAAATTACTTGTAAAAACATAACCATTTACAATAAAATTATAAAAATTATTTTAATTTTATAATTACAATAACAACAACAATAGTAATAATTCTTTATTGTTTTTTATTATTATAAAAATACCAACATATTCGTAGCACATTTGTTTTCACTGGGCCTCTATATTCACGTATAAAAGAATTATTTTTTGTCTCGACATTTATTTGTCTCCACATTTATAAATAAGGGATTTTTCTGTTTTTAAATTTTACCCTTTAAATAATTTTTAATTAAGATAATTATTTTATCAACATTATTTTTTAAATGACTGTTAATTTAAATTTAAGACTTTTTTTTTCAATTTGACAGTTTTTTTAAACTTGACAGTTTTTTATTTGAAAAATTACATACAAAATAAATAAAAATTACCCACGAAAAAATTATAAAAATTATTTATACTTGAATTTATAATTATAATGACAGTAATAATAATTTTATTATTTTTTATCATCATCTATAATTATATATTTATATCTATATGTATAAAGAAGATTTTTCTTTGTGTTGTCCACGTCTAATTTCTAATTTTACTCTTTAAATGTTTTTTAATAAATTATAATATAATATTCCCATTTTATTTTTATAGTCAAAATTAATATATTATTATTATTAATTAACAATAGAAGAATTTAGTTGGACCACTGAAAACCCATTATCTGCAAGAGACAGAATGCATCACCTGCAAATGAGGAGAAACCAAAAAAGATGAAAGATGCAAAAGTAAATTAATAAACAATACTTGCAAATGGATGGATTCTGCTAATCCATTTTGCAAATTTGCTATTCAATAATAGTGAACATACCAAATATTTGCATTAAAGTATCCATTTGTTTACACATAATCTCATTTGTGAGAGTGGAAAAGATTTTAATAGAATGTTTGATGCCTTAAATCCTTTAGAAGGAGCATGACAAAAGGTAAGAATTAGTAGATTCAAAATGCAAGTTGCCAATGATTGTTCATGTGGGGCTAGTGGCTTAACTAGCTTAAGAGACTTTCTAACCTACACCTCATATTTTCTAATTATTACCAACCCACCAAATTTTCCTTAAATCAAGTTTCGTCTTTGTTAAATTGCAACTCACCCCCTAAAAGTACATAATGTGAAGATAAAAATATTATTTTTTTACTATTTTCAAAAATAAAGAAATAACAGAGTAAAAAATTTAACATCAATATATTTTAATATTAGCAATTTTTATGTGTTATATACGTTTGAATATAAATAAATATCAACAGCCAACAAAAATAGTCGTGTATTGATCTAGGCACTATATATACAATAGTTTTTTGGTCTCTGGTAATTATACTATTATAACTTTACTATATTTTATTAAGATATTTACATTTCTGAAGTTAAATGTCATACCGTTTATTATTATTTATTAATATCTTATAAATAATGTTTTTAAAACAATATCCATTCTTAGAAACAATATTAGATTAGAAAAACAGGACATCATATTTAATTAGAATGTTTCTAGCAACTTCAATAATATAGTTTTTCTTAAAAATACAAGTCTGATTTATATAATAAAATTTATATATGTATCGCTATGTCTTACATTGATTATCTCATTTTGCAGCTAGATTATCAAATACCAAATACTAGTAATCCAATGAACTAGGTTGTTAGTAAACTAAAAGTTTACAGGTTAGAAAGTAACTCATCGAATAAACTATAGTTTCTTAACTTATAAACTATGGTATCGGAAAACATATTTATAATATAATCTGATAGATGAGTTATTTTTTAAAGCAAATGTGAAAACTGATACCAAATGTCGTGTCTATTGCTATCAGTAATGATAAACTGAAAAAGAATTTACATAGTTTTAAGGACAAATAACATTAGAATTTGGCAAACATTTATATCTCAGCTATTAGCTAAAAACGGCACCTTCCATTCCGAGCATTGTTTTGCAATGGAATGCTTTTTCCCGGTTTAGACAGTTGCTATGTGTCCACTATTCAACTAGCTGGCTGAGGTTTTGAAATTGGAAATCTTTGGGAGCTAGCTGTTTTATATTGATTTTCCTTTGGGGAGAAGAGAAGAAACTGGAATAAAGCTACAAAAGTCAAAAATGCATACCTATATGATAGAGATATTGCACAACTTTTTCTTTTATAAATTATTTGGATCATACAAGGAGAGATATATATACTATAGAACGAGGAGCATTATTTGATTGCTGTCAATGCAAATGAATCTACCTGGTTGAAAGGGCAAAGAATGTGAACCACAATTTGGTGTGAATAAAGAAGATTTTTAATTATAATATATATGTAGATGCGTGCGTAGAAGAGTTAGATGTTGAAAAGAGGAGGTGATTTTTGAAGAAGTGTGAAGACAAGGTGGGGAATAGAAAAAGCTGAAGATGAGAAGGTCTCATCATGGATTATGGGGCCAATGCAAGAAGTGTATCCGAATCCTGTAGATGGAAGCAGCAAGGTCCCTCCCATCAAGTCATTTTCTGCCACTGTTACCTGCATGTGCCCAACCAAAAGACAAACACAACACACCCAATTATTTCTCCCTAAACAGTTCACTCTTTCCTAAGAGTTAAACCTTATTCATCCAAGAGCCGTAGGTAGTTTCAGACGACTGATGTAACAAGGACGGAATATTGAAGTTATTCATGTCAAAGTTCAAGATTTTTCTTAAAAAAAGTACTCCATTTGTCATCTTATTCTACTGCAACCAAACTCATCTTAAGAAAAATTATTGAAGCCATATACAAAAGGGTTTATTTTGGAGAAAAATAATTTCGCTAAAAACAAACACTTTGTCTGCATATATGGAATACTTTTACAAATTATATATACTCACAGCACTCGAAAACACACGCAGAGACGCACAAAATCTTCCCATCTTCACCCAAACGGGATCCATGCATGTTCAACGATTTCACCAAATAAAAGAAAAAAAAAAAAGGTTAGGTCATGTGAGGAATTCCTTTGTAGTAGTCAACGTATTTACGTGTATCAAACTCAGCTTTACAACGTGCAGTGGGGGACAGAAATTTATCTTCAGGTACCTCACCATTAACTTCATTATCATTATTCCCATTAAGGCTTATTTTGGCCTCCTTATGATAAAAACAAAGCATTGTTATCGATTTAAATAACTTGATGATAATAGGACCACATAGAAAAGAAAGAAACGAAAAACTCAAAGTTAATGCCAGTCCAAAGTTTATTAAGAGGCAAATATTCTGCGCGGATCTCGCCAAAATCTACCATGAGTAGACTTGAGAGACCAACAAAAATATTCTGCTTCTTACTACCATGAACTTGAAGCCATAGTATGTGGAATGGAATGTCACGTTGCGCCATCGCCCAGATGCATGCACCCAGTGATATTATTAGTTGGATTCTATTTAATAACGATTATAAAAGTGTGCTTGCGCACACAATATACCTACACTGCATTACATCTATATCAGATACCACGGCGTGACAACTGACAAGCATTTCCAAATCATTGACTGAGGAAATAACCAAAGATCTTAGTAGCAAAGCATGCATGCTTAATTATAAATAAAAGATATAATGTTCTTACCACTGATAGACGTGTGACTTTCGAAACCTTGTATACATATGTGGTAATATTTGAGAAATGATTGCTCATCAATTATTGACAGGTAACTTTTGGTGATCTAATGATCCAGTTGTCTGAATTTTTTTTTTTTTTCAAAGTACTCGATTACTTGACATGAATAACAGAGTACTCTGAATTCGAGGCAGAAAGTTGTGTCTCCAATTTTGCAGTAATTTTTATTTTCTTAGGCTGGAAAAAAGTGAGAAATCCTTCGAAGGGTAAGGGAACTCAAAATCCAGCCCCTCCTTTTCTATGCCAAATAAATGCACCCAATGTTATTTTTGACTTTATGCCTAACCTGAAAAATATTATTATCAGAAATCAGTTATTTATGAAGAAATGATTATTACTTAAATCATCCCCTGTAAGTAAATGACTTCACAACCACCAAAACAAATAGGTCACGCAATCACAAATTGATCTTCACATTAACACATAAAAGTGTGCGACACCCTGAAAGCTAAATGAAATATGCCAAAATTTCATGGTGTATTATTAGTTGGTGGGTCAATCTATCCTAATCAATTTTTGCAAGTTGCGGACAAGACATACTAAAATTTTGTCACCTCTAACAACATTGGATGCAACAAAGTTTTCCTCCAAATACATTCATGTAATTAAATTCTCCAAACTAAAAGTTAGAAACGATAACGACTATAGAAAATAACGTATTAGTTAATTTATGTGTTTATGTCAATTATGTTTAAACTTTTCCAAAAAAAAAATAGTAATTGTAAATAAGGGGCGAATCGGACTGAGGGGTGACCGGTTGGAAAGGGTGACTGATCGATCA
Source organism: Vigna mungo (assembly GCA_036885675.1). Classification (NCBI taxonomy): domain Eukaryota; kingdom Viridiplantae; phylum Streptophyta; class Magnoliopsida; order Fabales; family Fabaceae; genus Vigna; species Vigna mungo. The sequence goes on from CP144696.1 coordinate 16,213,247, forward strand.
GTTCAGATCAGTAAAAGACCGATCAATCAAAATCTAAAGGAGTGGAGATAAAATTGAGAGGAAGACCGGAAAAAGGATGGTTAGTGACGTTAACGTACAAACATTACAGAAAAGGAAAGTAAACATGCACGATGTGACGGTTATGAGTGATGGGGAGAGGAGGACCAGGAAAAGGATGGTTAGTGGCGTTAATGGACTAATATTACAAAAAAGGAAGTTAATATCCATTATTGGGCTTACCGCCTATAAATATCTGCATGTTAACCAGGTATTTCACTTTGGATCTAATCATACGTACACAAAATTCATTGACTCAGCGTCATGCTAACTTGTAGGTCGCAATCGATCGGTATGATAGTGTTTAAGATCTTTGGAAGCGTACAGAAGGAACAACTTGGAGCGTCTCTAATCTTGGATCCCATATGCGAAACCGTAATACTTGACCTCGGATTATAAATTTAGTTTAAAATCAGTGTAATCTAAAATCACTAATAGCAAGAAAAAAACATCAATAGTATAACATATCATCTAACCGTAACTATTATTTTTTGTTTCAAACATGGATTTTTATTATAATTTGTTACCCATAATGAAAATGAAGTAAGATGTAAAAAAAATTGAAAATAAGACTATAAGTTAATTTCGAGTCTAAGTTTTACTTCAGGAATGTTATACAATGATATTTAATTTTATTGAAGCTATCATGTTTAACTTTTTTTTTGTATACTTAGATCATTTATATGCGATTTGTTAATAAAACTATGTGCAAACAGCAAATAGCTTGCTGATGATAGAGAGAAAAATATGACAGATGTGAGGGGATAAACATCCCCTGTTAAGTTTTATTTATTTATTTACTATTTATCACTATTTTATTATATTATTACTACTTTACAACTTATATATGTATTCAATCTTGTTTGCATCTATTTAACTGAATTTATGTGACAAATATTTAAATTGCATATTGTTAGAACTATATTTCATATATTCTTTATAAGTGCAATATTTCTCTTTAGAAATCTAAAGTTTGTCCACGAAGATGTATAAGTATTTTAGATTGAGTTGCGTTGAATGGAAAATGACTGTATATTTTATCTTTCGTGATTTGATCTTGTATTAATCAGAAAAAATTTACAAATATATTACAATCAATTTACAAATCATAAATTGTTCTGTAATTTTGCTAATTTTTTATAACTATTTTTTTTAATCAATGAATGTATCATATAACTTGTTGAATCTACTTAGTAGTCTTAGATTCATATTACAATAAAAGTTTGGTTATTGTATTTTTTTATTCGATTATAAATGAAACTTCATGCTTTTTGAAACAAATATTATTTAAATTTTAAAGAATTATTATTGATTCTTATTTATTTTTTGTTTAATTCAAATATTGAATTTTTCTTAATTTTACAAATCTCAATCATGGCGGAACCTTCTTCGTTTATGAATCTAATCCACTTTTTAATTTGTCCTCTAAATTGTCTTAAATTTTCATATACAAAAATATTAATACAAGATACTGAATTTTAATCCATAAAAAGGTATTTTCAAAATATGCACACCATGCTACGCATAGTAGAAAACAATCAGAGATTTTTACGGTCAAATAATACAAATATTTAGCATAGTTTATTTTAAATACAGAGATTGATGTGTAATTTTGCAAAATAAACTACAACAGTTATAAAGGATAAAAAAGACATTTTAGAATAACGCTGTTGAAAACATATATTTTTTTCTATATTGAAAACATATAGAGAAAATTTGTATAAACCCTAGTAATCGTAAACCCGCGGGTTCCCTCCGAGCGATAGGTGCTACTAACTCAACGCGGTAAGCGTGACCTCGGAGCTTGAGCAATGGCGGCGAAGAAGCAGGACGCCGGGAACACGAAAAAGAGAAAGCGACTCGATACTAAAACTCAGGAATCTCCATCTCATTCCAAGACTTCCAATCTCGCTGCCTCAAAGAAGCACAAGCCACACTCTGTTGCCAAAGACAAGAAGGAGCAGAAGCCTACTCTTACCGGCCGAGAACGTCGTCTTCATGCCAAGGTTTTTATTCTTTATTGTAATCATTTGAAACAGCGTGTTTCACATTTATGATATCGATTTGTGCCTGTAATGAGGTTGATTATACCGATACTGTTTGATTTTATTTTTTCAATTTTTGGATTGTTCTATTCTAGTTGATCAGCAAAAAATTTGTAGATTACTTGTTTTGATTGATTAGCCGAGGCTGTGATTGTTTCATCTCAGGAACTTGCAGATGCCAGAAAAAAGAAGAGAAAGCGACATTATACTCTAGAGCAAGTGAGAACATTCCTATTCCTATTTGTAAATATTATTTGTCTCTTGAACTGAGTGCCTGCCGTAACCATATTTCTAAATTTCGGTTGCTCATGGCGTGATATTATTTGATTCTCATTAATGGAAAGAAGCATTATACACTTTTATAAAAAAAATTTATTTTATTTTAAGAGTTTGTGTAGTTGGCCAAATTGTCACCACCAAACGCCTCTCGTATTAGCCTACTATCCTATACCATCACACTTCAACAATTAGAATAGAAGATTAAATTTACGTGATTAAAATTTATACCGCATTTGCGGACTGTTGCAGCATATTGACAACAATTCGATGCAACAGTTGTTATTGTCCGCAATTTAGAACCCTGGTTATTTGATTTTGGTTAATTCTATACAGGAACTTGCACGTCTATGGGAGAAAATGAGACGTCATGAAATTGCTAAAGAGGACAGAGCTAAGTACGTTTCTTTAAGAAAAAAAATTTAGGGACTGATATTTCTTTGTCGATGGCATGGTGAAAATTTTTGTTGTCCCTATTATGTCTTACTTTAGACTTTTATATGATTGAAGGCTAGTGACAGAAGCTGTGCAAAAGATGAAGGGGAAGATTCCAGAGATTGCTGGCTCTCACATTTCATCTCGTGTTCTTCAAGTATATAAGTTTTTTTTTTTTTCATTGTTCAGTTTCGCATAATTCTAGAAGATCTTGCAGTTTACATCTTTTGGTTGTTTTTTTGGCTGTAATCAATCAGACTTGTGTCAAACATTGTTCACAATCTGAAAGGGATGCGGTATTCGAAGAGCTTTCTCCACATTTTCTAAATCTAGCATACAATGCCTATGCTGTTCACTTAGTGAAGAAGATGCTTGACAACGGTATGGTATATGTGAAATATACGTGGTTATTTGTCAGTGTCATTTTTTTTTTCTAATTAGCTCTCCTTTTTCAGCCTCCAAGAAACAACTAGCAGGCTTTATCTCAACACTCCATGGTCATGTTGCTCCTCTTCTTCGTCATATGGTTGGGTCAGTAGGTATGTGACTTTGGTTTGGGTAGTATTTTTCTTGTGGGTGTTCATGGTTTGGATCTGAATTGTTTAGGATAACACATTTACTTACCATGGTTTTAAATAGCACACTATGGCAGTGTGGAGTGGCCATTGCATGTTACAGGGGTTGCTACTGGAGTAGTTTAGTTGAACAGCTGTAGTGGGCTGAATCAACCATAATGGGCACTAGGATGGTGCCATGCCTTGATTCCAAAAAATACCTTAGAAATGAGATATTAGGATTTTTTGGAGGGTTATTTTGGGATTTTAGTTTGCAAAGTTGAAATATATAGACGTAATGTAATGATAGTGAAGATGGTAAAGAAGACTTGGATTTAGAAGATGATGACTGATAATTGCAATTCTTGAAACTTTCATTTGACTTTTGTTGGTGTTTACTTGTATGCTTTGTTAAAACAACTTTGACTTTTTATTTTTAATTATAAATATTACTAATTTTGAATATTTTTTCATCACTTTCATAGTTTCTTTGTATATGGTATATATTATATAAACTATATATATATATATATATATATATATATATATATATATATATTTAAATAGCAGCAGTTCTCCCATGTGCTATCTCGGTATGGTGTTTTGAAGCCAATTATTATGTGCAGCCATCCTAGATTTAAACATTGTGACTAACAAGGAACTGGGGAGGAAATTCCAATAATAGTTTCTCCTCACTAATTTTCTGCTGATTTTTCATGACCGATATGAAATAATTTTTAGCCAAAGTCAACTTTCCTGCAATAAGTTGTGTATCTACATGTGATGCAGTTGTGGAGCATGCTTATGAGTTAGCAAATGCTGCACAGAAGCAAGAACTGCTTTTGGAATTATACTCCACAGAACTTCAGCTGTTTAAGGATCTAGTGTCACTGAAAGAGAGCAGGTAATGACTCGGCTGTTGGTAGTCTACAATTCAACATCAATATAAGTTAATTTAAAAAAATAATAACTGGAATCTAAAATATGTAACTGTTATCAATTCTCATGGAAGGAGGGAAAATGCAGAAGGACATATCCAACCTTTGCAAAAGTTACATTGAAAAGATAGATTAACCTGTTTCAACTTTTATTTATTTATTTGAAACCTGCTTATATTTGAATGCCTTTTGGGTTTTTTTTTTTTTTTTGAAGGATCATGGTTATAGAAGCCAGGAAGTAAAAATTATTCAATTTATAATTAATTAATTTCTGACGACTTACTGGATATCCCACTACTTTACGAGTACACTGAATGATTTAAAATAAGATTATTTGAATTCATTACTTGGGAAATAGAGTACATTTTCTTGGATCTCAACTTTCATTTAGATACTTGCAGATGAGTAAATTCTCATGAAATTTGTATTGACAGTTTTATTCAATGAAGCTGTATAAAGCAGTGTTAAGGACAATTTTTCCTTGCAATTATTGGTTCTTTTCCTGACAGAATTGATGTTAATTTCTTAATTTTAGCAACTTTAATGGGTTGTGTAAGAATTCAATATAGTAATTTATTTATTTTTCTCTTGCTGGGGTTCTTTCTTAGTTTTTATTGTATGTCAGATTATTAGATGTGATGTCCAAGTTGAAGCTACAGAAAGGTTCAGTTTTGCGACATATGACGTCAGTGATTCAGCCAATTTTAGAAAAAGGGATAGTTGATCATTCTATCTTACACAGAGTCTTACTGGAATATTTTAGCATTGCTGACAAGGTACTTCTCTCCCATTTCACCAATATTTCTTCACGCCTTTTTTGTTTCTGCAACAAATTTCACCTTGGGCAATAACATCTAAATCAAGTTTTTTAAAAGTCTTCTGTCACAGATATAATCCAACAGTTATCAAGTCCACTCATTGTTAGAATGATTGGTACGAGGGATGGAGCCAAAATTGGAACTCTGTGTGTAAAATATGGAAATGCTAAGGTGTGCCCACCGACTTCTTTCTTATCAATATAAATGTTGAGAGTATTTTTGATGATGAATGCAGCATATGATTGTTCTTTACACTCTATTCATAGGAAAGAAAGAAGATTATCAAAGGATTGAAAGGGCACGTGGACAAAACAGCTTATCATCAATATGGGTGCATGGTGAGTAATTTGACTGTGAGGCTATGTTTTTTGTTGGCCCAGCCTATTCATGGTTTAGTTGTGCCTTTATCTAAGTTCAGATTATTCATGCTGCCGTCTATCACTGGGCACAGATTAAAAGGGAAAAAAATATTTGACCTGGTGACACAGTTCACAGTTAAACAAATATTTTTTTTTTAAAATAGTTGTGAACCATATATGGACATAAATCATTTGATAGGGATTTGTTTTTGCAAAATATCTAGGGTTCAGAAAGACATGCACTTTTCCGTGCTTACTTAACGCATTTTTTGGGTTCTGAAATTTAAAACTGGAGTTCTCTCAAACAATGGAGGCTATTTAAAAGAGAGCACCAACACCAGCAATACTAAAACCACAAATTCTGAATAATTGCATACCTTTCCTCTTTCCCCTTGTCTAGAAGTATTCATAACTGCCTCTCTTATTCTTCTTCAGCCAAACATCTACTACTAACATCTGTACAACTAATTTATTATATGTTGTATCTTGTTTGTTGGAAATGAATTTTCTCTAGTGGAAAAAAGCATGAGATGGTCATGTTAAGATCCACTCTTTAATTTGTACAATTTCACTTTTATCATATAAATATATTATTATTGAAGAGTTTACATCGATTAAAGCTAAAGTCAAATTATAACATGTGTAAATCTCATTTTACAAACTAGTTTTGTGAGATTAAGTTAGGTCTAAATTCACTTTCTTAAGATGGTATTAGAATCATCCAAAACTTATCCTACTCAAGTAGTCAGGCCTCGTGTCACTCAAGTTTCTCCCAAGTTTCCCTTTTGAGATGTCCAGTCTTCAGCATAAGAGGATGTCTATATCGAATAGAGATAAGGTTTATGTGTTGAAGAGTCTATAGCGAATAGAGATATGGTTTATGTGTTGAAGAGTCTTATCGAATAGAGACAAGGGCAAATT